>OX276488.1:11275000-12535000 GCA_946251955.1 Acronicta psi | reverse complement strand
ATACCTACCAGGCACCCCTCCACGCAATTGGACACGAAAATTTTCACTTTTAAATTTTCACTTAGGTTTTCCAAAATTTTCACTTCCCTTATTAATTTCGACAAAAATTTCATTTGTAATTCTGCAAATCCGCTTCAGCCGTGCATCCCGGAGATCGCGACCTGAAAAACAAAATTATTATTATTAAAACATAGCAAAAACACTTTAAATTCTACAAAATTCACAGTTTTTCCGCGATTTTTCCCGATTTTTCCTCGAAACCTACCCCCGAAAACTACACAGTCGTGTAGTGCTCGGCGGCCCGCATCTATTGGTACCCCACAAGTGGGCGTTTTCACTCGAGAAAATACGAAAAATCGACCAAAACCCTATTTTATCAGCTACCGAGGTTACCTTATACCTGCCATATCGTTAGATAAACATTGACAATTTTCAAACTATAATAGCTATTTGGACGCGGTTTTCGACCCTTAAAATTGTCAATTCGGTCACTTATACCTACCAGGCACCCCTCCACGCAATTGGACACGAAAATTTTCACTTTTAAATTTTCACTTAGGTTTTCCAAAATTTTCACTTCCCTTATTAATTTCGACAAAAATTTCATTTGTAATTCTGCAAATCCGCTTCAGCCGTGCATCCCGGAGATCGCGACCTGAAAAACAAAATTATTATTATTAAAACATAGCAAAAACACTTTAAATTCTACAAAATTCACAGTTTTTCCGCGATTTTTCCCGATTTTTCCTCGAAACCTACCCCCGAAAACTACACAGTCGTGTAGTGCTCGGCGGCCCGCATCTATTGGTACCCCACAAGTGGGCGTTTTCACTCGAGAAAATACGAAAAATCGACCAAAACCCTATTTTATCAGCTACCGAGGTTACCTTATACCTGCCATATCGTTAGATAAACATTGACAATTTTCAAACTATAATAGCTATTTGGACGCGGTTTTCGACCCTTAAAATTGTCAATTCGGTCACTTATACCTACCAGGCACCCCTCCACGCAATTGGACACGAAAATTTTCACTTTTAAATTTTCACTTAGGTTTTCCAAAATTTTCACTTCCCTTATTAATTTCGACAAAAATTTCATTTGTAATTCTGCAAATCCGCTTCAGCCGTGCATCCCGGAGATCGCGACCTGAAAAACAAAATTATTATTATTAAAACATAGCAAAAACACTTTAAATTCTACAAAATTCACAGTTTTTCCGCGATTTTTCCCGATTTTTCCTCGAAACCTACCCCCGAAAACTACACAGTCGTGTAGTGCTCGGCGGCCCGCATCTATTGGTACCCCACAAGTGGGCGTTTTCACTCGAGAAAATACGAAAAATCGACCAAAACCCTATTTTATCAGCTACCGAGGTTACCTTATACCTGCCATATCGTTAGATAAACATTGACAATTTTCAAACTATAATAGCTATTTGGACGCGGTTTTCGACCCTTAAAATTGTCAATTCGGTCACTTATACCTACCAGGCACCCCTCCACGCAATTGGACACGAAAATTTTCACTTTTAAATTTTCACTTAGGTTTTCCAAAATTTTCACTTCCCTTATTAATTTCGACAAAAATTTCATTTGTAATTCTGCAAATCCGCTTCAGCCGTGCATCCCGGAGATCGCGACCTGAAAAACAAAATTATTATTATTAAAACATAGCAAAAACACTTTAAATTCTACAAAATTCACAGTTTTTCCGCGATTTTTCCCGATTTTTCCTCGAAACCTACCCCCGAAAACTACACAGTCGTGTAGTGCTCGGCGGCCCGCATCTATTGGTACCCCACAAGTGGGCGTTTTCACTCGAGAAAATACGAAAAATCGACCAAAACCCTATTTTATCAGCTACCGAGGTTACCTTATACCTGCCATATCGTTAGATAAACATTGACAATTTTCAAACTATAATAGCTATTTGGACGCGGTTTTCGACCCTTAAAATTGTCAATTCGGTCACTTATACCTACCAGGCACCCCTCCACGCAATTGGACACGAAAATTTTCACTTTTAAATTTTCACTTAGGTTTTCCAAAATTTTCACTTCCCTTATTAATTTCGACAAAAATTTCATTTGTAATTCTGCAAATCCGCTTCAGCCGTGCATCCCGGAGATCGCGACCTGAAAAACAAAATTATTATTATTAAAACATAGCAAAAACACTTTAAATTCTACAAAATTCACAGTTTTTCCGCGATTTTTCCCGATTTTTCCTCGAAACCTACCCCCGAAAACTACACAGTCGTGTAGTGCTCGGCGGCCCGCATCTATTGGTACCCCACAAGTGGGCGTTTTCACTCGAGAAAATACGAAAAATCGACCAAAACCCTATTTTATCAGCTACCGAGGTTACCTTATACCTGCCATATCGTTAGATAAACATTGACAATTTTCAAACTATAATAGCTATTTGGACGCGGTTTTCGACCCTTAAAATTGTCAATTCGGTCACTTATACCTACCAGGCACCCCTCCACGCAATTGGACACGAAAATTTTCACTTTTAAATTTTCACTTAGGTTTTCCAAAATTTTCACTTCCCTTATTAATTTCGACAAAAATTTCATTTGTAATTCTGCAAATCCGCTTCAGCCGTGCATCCCGGAGATCGCGACCTGAAAAACAAAATTATTATTATTAAAACATAGCAAAAACACTTTAAATTCTACAAAATTCACAGTTTTTCCGCGATTTTTCCCGATTTTTCCTCGAAACCTACCCCCGAAAACTACACAGTCGTGTAGTGCTCGGCGGCCCGCATCTATTGGTACCCCACAAGTGGGCGTTTTCACTCGAGAAAATACGAAAAATCGACCAAAACCCTATTTTATCAGCTACCGAGGTTACCTTATACCTGCCATATCGTTAGATAAACATTGACAATTTTCAAACTATAATAGCTATTTGGACGCGGTTTTCGACCCTTAAAATTGTCAATTCGGTCACTTATACCTACCAGGCACCCCTCCACGCAATTGGACACGAAAATTTTCACTTTTAAATTTTCACTTAGGTTTTCCAAAATTTTCACTTCCCTTATTAATTTCGACAAAAATTTCATTTGTAATTCTGCAAATCCGCTTCAGCCGTGCATCCCGGAGATCGCGACCTGAAAAACAAAATTATTATTATTAAAACATAGCAAAAACACTTTAAATTCTACAAAATTCACAGTTTTTCCGCGATTTTTCCCGATTTTTCCTCGAAACCTACCCCCGAAAACTACACAGTCGTGTAGTGCTCGGCGGCCCGCATCTATTGGTACCCCACAAGTGGGCGTTTTCACTCGAGAAAATACGAAAAATCGACCAAAACCCTATTTTATCAGCTACCGAGGTTACCTTATACCTGCCATATCGTTAGATAAACATTGACAATTTTCAAACTATAATAGCTATTTGGACGCGGTTTTCGACCCTTAAAATTGTCAATTCGGTCACTTATACCTACCAGGCACCCCTCCACGCAATTGGACACGAAAATTTTCACTTTTAAATTTTCACTTAGGTTTTCCAAAATTTTCACTTCCCTTATTAATTTCGACAAAAATTTCATTTGTAATTCTGCAAATCCGCTTCAGCCGTGCATCCCGGAGATCGCGACCTGAAAAACAAAATTATTATTATTAAAACATAGCAAAAACACTTTAAATTCTACAAAATTCACAGTTTTTCCGCGATTTTTCCCGATTTTTCCTCGAAACCTACCCCCGAAAACTACACAGTCGTGTAGTGCTCGGCGGCCCGCATCTATTGGTACCCCACAAGTGGGCGTTTTCACTCGAGAAAATACGAAAAATCGACCAAAACCCTATTTTATCAGCTACCGAGGTTACCTTATACCTGCCATATCGTTAGATAAACATTGACAATTTTCAAACTATAATAGCTATTTGGACGCGGTTTTCGACCCTTAAAATTGTCAATTCGGTCACTTATACCTACCAGGCACCCCTCCACGCAATTGGACACGAAAATTTTCACTTTTAAATTTTCACTTAGGTTTTCCAAAATTTTCACTTCCCTTATTAATTTCGACAAAAATTTCATTTGTAATTCTGCAAATCCGCTTCAGCCGTGCATCCCGGAGATCGCGACCTGAAAAACAAAATTATTATTATTAAAACATAGCAAAAACACTTTAAATTCTACAAAATTCACAGTTTTTCCGCGATTTTTCCCGATTTTTCCTCGAAACCTACCCCCGAAAACTACACAGTCGTGTAGTGCTCGGCGGCCCGCATCTATTGGTACCCCACAAGTGGGCGTTTTCACTCGAGAAAATACGAAAAATCGACCAAAACCCTATTTTATCAGCTACCGAGGTTACCTTATACCTGCCATATCGTTAGATAAACATTGACAATTTTCAAACTATAATAGCTATTTGGACGCGGTTTTCGACCCTTAAAATTGTCAATTCGGTCACTTATACCTACCAGGCACCCCTCCACGCAATTGGACACGAAAATTTTCACTTTTAAATTTTCACTTAGGTTTTCCAAAATTTTCACTTCCCTTATTAATTTCGACAAAAATTTCATTTGTAATTCTGCAAATCCGCTTCAGCCGTGCATCCCGGAGATCGCGACCTGAAAAACAAAATTATTATTATTAAAACATAGCAAAAACACTTTAAATTCTACAAAATTCACAGTTTTTCCGCGATTTTTCCCGATTTTTCCTCGAAACCTACCCCCGAAAACTACACAGTCGTGTAGTGCTCGGCGGCCCGCATCTATTGGTACCCCACAAGTGGGCGTTTTCACTCGAGAAAATACGAAAAATCGACCAAAACCCTATTTTATCAGCTACCGAGGTTACCTTATACCTGCCATATCGTTAGATAAACATTGACAATTTTCAAACTATAATAGCTATTTGGACGCGGTTTTCGACCCTTAAAATTGTCAATTCGGTCACTTATACCTACCAGGCACCCCTCCACGCAATTGGACACGAAAATTTTCACTTTTAAATTTTCACTTAGGTTTTCCAAAATTTTCACTTCCCTTATTAATTTCGACAAAAATTTCATTTGTAATTCTGCAAATCCGCTTCAGCCGTGCATCCCGGAGATCGCGACCTGAAAAACAAAATTATTATTATTAAAACATAGCAAAAACACTTTAAATTCTACAAAATTCACAGTTTTTCCGCGATTTTTCCCGATTTTTCCTCGAAACCTACCCCCGAAAACTACACAGTCGTGTAGTGCTCGGCGGCCCGCATCTATTGGTACCCCACAAGTGGGCGTTTTCACTCGAGAAAATACGAAAAATCGACCAAAACCCTATTTTATCAGCTACCGAGGTTACCTTATACCTGCCATATCGTTAGATAAACATTGACAATTTTCAAACTATAATAGCTATTTGGACGCGGTTTTCGACCCTTAAAATTGTCAATTCGGTCACTTATACCTACCAGGCACCCCTCCACGCAATTGGACACGAAAATTTTCACTTTTAAATTTTCACTTAGGTTTTCCAAAATTTTCACTTCCCTTATTAATTTCGACAAAAATTTCATTTGTAATTCTGCAAATCCGCTTCAGCCGTGCATCCCGGAGATCGCGACCTGAAAAACAAAATTATTATTATTAAAACATAGCAAAAACACTTTAAATTCTACAAAATTCACAGTTTTTCCGCGATTTTTCCCGATTTTTCCTCGAAACCTACCCCCGAAAACTACACAGTCGTGTAGTGCTCGGCGGCCCGCATCTATTGGTACCCCACAAGTGGGCGTTTTCACTCGAGAAAATACGAAAAATCGACCAAAACCCTATTTTATCAGCTACCGAGGTTACCTTATACCTGCCATATCGTTAGATAAACATTGACAATTTTCAAACTATAATAGCTATTTGGACGCGGTTTTCGACCCTTAAAATTGTCAATTCGGTCACTTATACCTACCAGGCACCCCTCCACGCAATTGGACACGAAAATTTTCACTTTTAAATTTTCACTTAGGTTTTCCAAAATTTTCACTTCCCTTATTAATTTCGACAAAAATTTCATTTGTAATTCTGCAAATCCGCTTCAGCCGTGCATCCCGGAGATCGCGACCTGAAAAACAAAATTATTATTATTAAAACATAGCAAAAACACTTTAAATTCTACAAAATTCACAGTTTTTCCGCGATTTTTCCCGATTTTTCCTCGAAACCTACCCCCGAAAACTACACAGTCGTGTAGTGCTCGGCGGCCCGCATCTATTGGTACCCCACAAGTGGGCGTTTTCACTCGAGAAAATACGAAAAATCGACCAAAACCCTATTTTATCAGCTACCGAGGTTACCTTATACCTGCCATATCGTTAGATAAACATTGACAATTTTCAAACTATAATAGCTATTTGGACGCGGTTTTCGACCCTTAAAATTGTCAATTCGGTCACTTATACCTACCAGGCACCCCTCCACGCAATTGGACACGAAAATTTTCACTTTTAAATTTTCACTTAGGTTTTCCAAAATTTTCACTTCCCTTATTAATTTCGACAAAAATTTCATTTGTAATTCTGCAAATCCGCTTCAGCCGTGCATCCCGGAGATCGCGACCTGAAAAACAAAATTATTATTATTAAAACATAGCAAAAACACTTTAAATTCTACAAAATTCACAGTTTTTCCGCGATTTTTCCCGATTTTTCCTCGAAACCTACCCCCGAAAACTACACAGTCGTGTAGTGCTCGGCGGCCCGCATCTATTGGTACCCCACAAGTGGGCGTTTTCACTCGAGAAAATACGAAAAATCGACCAAAACCCTATTTTATCAGCTACCGAGGTTACCTTATACCTGCCATATCGTTAGATAAACATTGACAATTTTCAAACTATAATAGCTATTTGGACGCGGTTTTCGACCCTTAAAATTGTCAATTCGGTCACTTATACCTACCAGGCACCCCTCCACGCAATTGGACACGAAAATTTTCACTTTTAAATTTTCACTTAGGTTTTCCAAAATTTTCACTTCCCTTATTAATTTCGACAAAAATTTCATTTGTAATTCTGCAAATCCGCTTCAGCCGTGCATCCCGGAGATCGCGACCTGAAAAACAAAATTATTATTATTAAAACATAGCAAAAACACTTTAAATTCTACAAAATTCACAGTTTTTCCGCGATTTTTCCCGATTTTTCCTCGAAACCTACCCCCGAAAACTACACAGTCGTGTAGTGCTCGGCGGCCCGCATCTATTGGTACCCCACAAGTGGGCGTTTTCACTCGAGAAAATACGAAAAATCGACCAAAACCCTATTTTATCAGCTACCGAGGTTACCTTATACCTGCCATATCGTTAGATAAACATTGACAATTTTCAAACTATAATAGCTATTTGGACGCGGTTTTCGACCCTTAAAATTGTCAATTCGGTCACTTATACCTACCAGGCACCCCTCCACGCAATTGGACACGAAAATTTTCACTTTTAAATTTTCACTTAGGTTTTCCAAAATTTTCACTTCCCTTATTAATTTCGACAAAAATTTCATTTGTAATTCTGCAAATCCGCTTCAGCCGTGCATCCCGGAGATCGCGACCTGAAAAACAAAATTATTATTATTAAAACATAGCAAAAACACTTTAAATTCTACAAAATTCACAGTTTTTCCGCGATTTTTCCCGATTTTTCCTCGAAACCTACCCCCGAAAACTACACAGTCGTGTAGTGCTCGGCGGCCCGCATCTATTGGTACCCCACAAGTGGGCGTTTTCACTCGAGAAAATACGAAAAATCGACCAAAACCCTATTTTATCAGCTACCGAGGTTACCTTATACCTGCCATATCGTTAGATAAACATTGACAATTTTCAAACTATAATAGCTATTTGGACGCGGTTTTCGACCCTTAAAATTGTCAATTCGGTCACTTATACCTACCAGGCACCCCTCCACGCAATTGGACACGAAAATTTTCACTTTTAAATTTTCACTTAGGTTTTCCAAAATTTTCACTTCCCTTATTAATTTCGACAAAAATTTCATTTGTAATTCTGCAAATCCGCTTCAGCCGTGCATCCCGGAGATCGCGACCTGAAAAACAAAATTATTATTATTAAAACATAGCAAAAACACTTTAAATTCTACAAAATTCACAGTTTTTCCGCGATTTTTCCCGATTTTTCCTCGAAACCTACCCCCGAAAACTACACAGTCGTGTAGTGCTCGGCGGCCCGCATCTATTGGTACCCCACAAGTGGGCGTTTTCACTCGAGAAAATACGAAAAATCGACCAAAACCCTATTTTATCAGCTACCGAGGTTACCTTATACCTGCCATATCGTTAGATAAACATTGACAATTTTCAAACTATAATAGCTATTTGGACGCGGTTTTCGACCCTTAAAATTGTCAATTCGGTCACTTATACCTACCAGGCACCCCTCCACGCAATTGGACACGAAAATTTTCACTTTTAAATTTTCACTTAGGTTTTCCAAAATTTTCACTTCCCTTATTAATTTCGACAAAAATTTCATTTGTAATTCTGCAAATCCGCTTCAGCCGTGCATCCCGGAGATCGCGACCTGAAAAACAAAATTATTATTATTAAAACATAGCAAAAACACTTTAAATTCTACAAAATTCACAGTTTTTCCGCGATTTTTCCCGATTTTTCCTCGAAACCTACCCCCGAAAACTACACAGTCGTG
This sequence comes from Acronicta psi, assembly GCA_946251955.1. Taxonomy (NCBI): domain Eukaryota; kingdom Metazoa; phylum Arthropoda; class Insecta; order Lepidoptera; family Noctuidae; genus Acronicta; species Acronicta psi. Next base: position 12,526,315 of record OX276488.1, on the reverse strand, counting down.
TAGTGCTCGGCGGCCCGCATCTATTGGTACCCCACAAGTGGGCGTTTTCACTCGAGAAAATACGAAAAATCGACCAAAACCCTATTTTATCAGCTACCGAGGTTACCTTATACCTGCCATATCGTTAGATAAACATTGACAATTTTCAAACTATAATAGCTATTTGGACGCGGTTTTCGACCCTTAAAATTGTCAATTCGGTCACTTATACCTACCAGGCACCCCTCCACGCAATTGGACACGAAAATTTTCACTTTTAAATTTTCACTTAGGTTTTCCAAAATTTTCACTTCCCTTATTAATTTCGACAAAAATTTCATTTGTAATTCTGCAAATCCGCTTCAGCCGTGCATCCCGGAGATCGCGACCTGAAAAACAAAATTATTATTATTAAAACATAGCAAAAACACTTTAAATTCTACAAAATTCACAGTTTTTCCGCGATTTTTCCCGATTTTTCCTCGAAACCTACCCCCGAAAACTACACAGTCGTGTAGTGCTCGGCGGCCCGCATCTATTGGTACCCCACAAGTGGGCGTTTTCACTCGAGAAAATACGAAAAATCGACCAAAACCCTATTTTATCAGCTACCGAGGTTACCTTATACCTGCCATATCGTTAGATAAACATTGACAATTTTCAAACTATAATAGCTATTTGGACGCGGTTTTCGACCCTTAAAATTGTCAATTCGGTCACTTATACCTACCAGGCACCCCTCCACGCAATTGGACACGAAAATTTTCACTTTTAAATTTTCACTTAGGTTTTCCAAAATTTTCACTTCCCTTATTAATTTCGACAAAAATTTCATTTGTAATTCTGCAAATCCGCTTCAGCCGTGCATCCCGGAGATCGCGACCTGAAAAACAAAATTATTATTATTAAAACATAGCAAAAACACTTTAAATTCTACAAAATTCACAGTTTTTCCGCGATTTTTCCCGATTTTTCCTCGAAACCTACCCCCGAAAACTACACAGTCGTGTAGTGCTCGGCGGCCCGCATCTATTGGTACCCCACAAGTGGGCGTTTTCACTCGAGAAAATACGAAAAATCGACCAAAACCCTATTTTATCAGCTACCGAGGTTACCTTATACCTGCCATATCGTTAGATAAACATTGACAATTTTCAAACTATAATAGCTATTTGGACGCGGTTTTCGACCCTTAAAATTGTCAATTCGGTCACTTATACCTACCAGGCACCCCTCCACGCAATTGGACACGAAAATTTTCACTTTTAAATTTTCACTTAGGTTTTCCAAAATTTTCACTTCCCTTATTAATTTCGACAAAAATTTCATTTGTAATTCTGCAAATCCGCTTCAGCCGTGCATCCCGGAGATCGCGACCTGAAAAACAAAATTATTATTATTAAAACATAGCAAAAACACTTTAAATTCTACAAAATTCACAGTTTTTCCGCGATTTTTCCCGATTTTTCCTCGAAACCTACCCCCGAAAACTACACAGTCGTGTAGTGCTCGGCGGCCCGCATCTATTGGTACCCCACAAGTGGGCGTTTTCACTCGAGAAAATACGAAAAATCGACCAAAACCCTATTTTATCAGCTACCGAGGTTACCTTATACCTGCCATATCGTTAGATAAACATTGACAATTTTCAAACTATAATAGCTATTTGGACGCGGTTTTCGACCCTTAAAATTGTCAATTCGGTCACTTATACCTACCAGGCACCCCTCCACGCAATTGGACACGAAAATTTTCACTTTTAAATTTTCACTTAGGTTTTCCAAAATTTTCACTTCCCTTATTAATTTCGACAAAAATTTCATTTGTAATTCTGCAAATCCGCTTCAGCCGTGCATCCCGGAGATCGCGACCTGAAAAACAAAATTATTATTATTAAAACATAGCAAAAACACTTTAAATTCTACAAAATTCACAGTTTTTCCGCGATTTTTCCCGATTTTTCCTCGAAACCTACCCCCGAAAACTACACAGTCGTGTAGTGCTCGGCGGCCCGCATCTATTGGTACCCCACAAGTGGGCGTTTTCACTCGAGAAAATACGAAAAATCGACCAAAACCCTATTTTATCAGCTACCGAGGTTACCTTATACCTGCCATATCGTTAGATAAACATTGACAATTTTCAAACTATAATAGCTATTTGGACGCGGTTTTCGACCCTTAAAATTGTCAATTCGGTCACTTATACCTACCAGGCACCCCTCCACGCAATTGGACACGAAAATTTTCACTTTTAAATTTTCACTTAGGTTTTCCAAAATTTTCACTTCCCTTATTAATTTCGACAAAAATTTCATTTGTAATTCTGCAAATCCGCTTCAGCCGTGCATCCCGGAGATCGCGACCTGAAAAACAAAATTATTATTATTAAAACATAGCAAAAACACTTTAAATTCTACAAAATTCACAGTTTTTCCGCGATTTTTCCCGATTTTTCCTCGAAACCTACCCCCGAAAACTACACAGTCGTGTAGTGCTCGGCGGCCCGCATCTATTGGTACCCCACAAGTGGGCTTTTCACTCGAAAAAATTTGAAAAAATCGCCCGCCCACCCACCCTGTGGTGATTTGGCTAGGTGGATTTGGTGTAATACCTAAAACCGAAAAAATCTTTATTTTATTTTTTATTTTTGTTTTGACCGGAGGCGCTTTCCTTGACCCCTCTACAGTCAAAAAGCGCCAATCCACTGGTCAGGTACCCGTCCACGCGTCCCTACGTGACAGCTTATGAACATTTTATTTTATTTTAAAAAATTGTGCAGATTCCATTAACCATATATTTTACGACGAAATTGTCTTACACATTTACTTTTAACAACTTTATCTTTACCCGGTCACCCTATTGGGGACTTAGCTTTAATTACTACCTTGATTGAACTTGTTGTGACAAAGTTTTCCCCTTTTGGGGAACTGAACTGTCCCTTGATCACTTTTATGTTATTTTATTTTATACAAATTCTTTTACGAAGTTACCTTATTGGGGACTAAATTTTTGACTATTATAATCGTCCTTTTAACCTTTATTTATGATTAGCGACACAGCCACCCTTATTGGGGATCAGTGCTGAACAACAATCTTACTTCTTGCTTATATACACTATATCAACAGCTATACAGGATGTTCGTGGCGCACCGCACCCCTGCTAAAAAGAGTAACACCCCGGACAAACCCGAGCAGGCCAGACCTGCCGTAGGCTCAAATGTTAGGCGAAGTGTAGGCGAGTGGGAGGCTGGGAAAGCCGAGACTAGCTCCAATGTACCACCTGCTAGGGCAGAAACCTTAGGGGCTCTGCCCAAGCAAAAAGCAAAGACGGCTCCCCCTCCCACCCAGGAGCAGAAACCCACACAAGAGAGCAGATTGTCCACTGGAGCATGCGCCTCGAAAGGCCCACCGCCACCTTCAAAGCCGGCATACTCGGACAGAGTTGCTGAGGCAAAGGCGTGCCTGAATAAAGCAAAGCTGCACCTCGGCAACTCCAGAAACTTGAGGACCGACATAAAAAACGAAGTGACGGCAGCAATAGACCGTATGTACCAGCTTGTTAAAGAAAGTGAAACGGGAAAGATAAACAGCCAGCCAGCCCCCCCACAGCGGACAGAACAAGGAAATATAGGAAAGGATGGAGAGGAGAAATTCTCTGAGGTGCTCACAGCGTTAGCCGAGCAAACCCAAATTGTTAGGGAAAATAATGAGAGAATTAAGGAACTACAGATGGTAATGGACACCTTGGAAAAGACAACATACGCGGGTGCAGTAGTGGGAAGCAACCGGATTACCCAGAAGCAGACCGCCCTGCACTCGGTTGTTGTCTCTTCTAAGAATGAGGAAGACACGGGTGAGGAGGTGTTAGAACAAGTAAGGAAAGCTGTGGACGCGAAGGAGGGGTGGGTGCAAGTTGAACGCGTTAGGAAGGCTAAAGATAGGAAAATTATTATGGGGTGTAGGACTCAAGAGGAAAGAAGGAAAGTCAAGGAGAGACTGGAAGCGGCGGGAGATCACTTCGTCGTAGAAGAGATTAAAAACAAAGACCCTCTTCTTGTTCTCAGGGGTGTTCTCCTAATCAACAGCGACGAGGACGTGCTGAGGGCCTTGAGAAACCAAAACCGGGCTATCTTCAACGGGATCGATAAAGACGACGACCGACTGGAAATCAAGTACCGCAAAAAAGCGAGGAACCCGCACGAGAGTCACATAGTCATCAGCACGTCCCCTTCGATATGGAAAAGAGCGACAGAAGCTGGAGCCGTCCACATAGACTTGCAGCGAGTCCAGGTCGCAGATCAGTCTCCGCTGGTGCAATGTTCCCGTTGCCTTGGCTACGGACACACCAGGCGATTTTGCGGAGAGCCGGAGGACTCATGCAGTCACTGTGGAGGCCCGCACTTGAAAACCAGCTGCTCAGAGTGGCTCGCAGGAGGAACCCCGACATGCCGAAACTGTTTGAAGGCGAGCCTGGAAGACACAGCACACAACACCTTCAGCAGCGACTGCCCGGTGCGGAAGCGATGGGATGCATTAGCCCGCACATCTGTGGCGTACTGCTAAGGTTGAGACAATCACAAACAAATCGTATAAAATCATCCAGGCAAACCTTCAACGGAAAAAGCTAGCAACGAATGAACTTCTAATTGAAGCGGAGAAGAGGAAAGCGGCAATCGCGCTCCTACAGGAACCGTACGTCGGCGGGGTACGAGAGATGCGTGGTCGCCGCGGAGTGAGGATCTACCAGAACAGTCCGGGACAGGATACCGTAAAGGCAGCAATAGCAGTCTTTGACCAGGATCTCACGGTTGTACAACACCTGGAACTCACCACGAACAACATCACCGTGGTGGGTATCAAAACCGCAGCCTGGGAGATAACGCTCGTCTCGCTCTACTTCGAGCCTGATAAACCGCTGGAGCCCTACCTAGAGCACCTTAAGAAGATTGAGGCGGTCAATGGACCCAAACCATTAATCATTGGCGGTGACGTCAATGCCAAGAGCACATGGTGGGGAAGTCCGACTATCGATACAAGAGGTGAAGACGTGTGTGGAACTCTGGGAGAGTTAGGACTTCACATACTCAACACAGGGGAAATCCCAACCTTCGACACTATCAGAGGGACGCAAAGATACAGCAGCTACGTCGACGTTACAGCATGCTCGACAAACATCTTTGGGTTGGTTGACGACTGGAAGGTTGATGAAGGCATCACGAGCTCCGACCACAACGGCATAACATTCAATATCCGGCTACAAAAAAGTAAAGGTATAGAAATTCAAAGAACCACACGCATCTACAACACAAAGAAAGCCAATTGGGAAAAGTTTCATGAGAAATTAAACCAATTAGCAACTGAAAATAATATAACTGAAATTGAAATAAACAAAATAAGAGAAACTAAAGAAATAGACCTAGCTACAAACAATTTAACAGATATAATTAAAAAAGCGTGTGAGGCAGCAATGCCCATTAAAAAATCAACAGAGAAACTTACCTTGCCGTGGTGGTCGGAGAAACTCGCGAAGCTGAAGAAGGAAGTCACCACCAAGAAGCGAAGAATCCGATGCGCAGCTCCCGTCCGGAGACCGAAGGTTGTGGAAGAGTACCTGAAACAGAAAAAAGAGTATGAATTAGAATCAGAAAAGGCTCAAACAGAAGGATGGAAGGAGTTCTGCTCAAAGCAGAGCAGGGAAGGAGTCTGGGAGGGGATATACAGGGTTATAGGAAAGACAAGGCGCAGGGAAGAGGACACACCAATGGTGAGGGATGGGAAGGAGCTAGATGCTAAAAGCTCAGCAAAATACATTGCAGAGACCTTTTATCCGGAGGACCCATGTAGCGTTGACAATGATTATCATCGTCACGTCAGAATGGAGGCCGAGAAAATAAATGAAGAGGGACACGCAGAAAGCCACGACCCACCCTTTACCATGTCCGAACTCAAAGCAGCAAGCGAGTCGTTTAACCCCAAAAAAGCCCCAGGAGTGGATGGACTCACGGCCGATATCTGCATGCGTGCCATAGGTGGTTCGCCGGAGACGTTCCTGGCCCTGATGAACCGCTGCCTGGAACGTGGTTACTTCCCTAAGATCTGGAAGGAAGCAACGGTAGTGGTTCTTAGGAAGCCAGGAAGGAGCGAATACTCGACCCCGAAATCATACAGGCCAATCGGTCTACTGCCTGTACTGGGAAAAATTTACGAGAAAATGTTGGTGGCTCGCCTCAGGTTCCATATTTTGCCTAAGATGAGTACTCGCCAGTACGGATTCATGCCACAAAGAAGCACCGAGGACGCCCTCTATGCCCTAATGCAACACATCCGGAAAAGGATTGACCAAAAGAAAATTGTAACACTAATATCACTGGACATAGAGGGAGCGTTCGACGGCGCGTGGTGGCCGGCCATCAGAGTCCGTCTGGCAGAGGAAAAGTGTCCGGTAAACCTGAGGAGGGTCATTGATAGTTATCTGAGGGATAGAAGGGTCGGGGTTCGATACGCCGGCGAAGTACACACCAAAAGCACCAACAAAGGATGTGTGCAGGGGTCGATTGGAGGACCCACTCTTTGGAATCTCCTACTGGATCCGCTCCTAAAAGGCCTAGAAGGAAGAGGAGACTTTTCACAAGCATTCGCGGACGACGTCGTACTGGTCTTCGATGGGGACACAGCACTTGACATTGAACAAAAGGCAAACGCCGCACTCGACCATGTTCGGGCGTGGGGTGTCCAAAATAAGCTTAAATTTGCACCACAGAAGACACAAGCAATGGTGATGACGAGGAAACTCAAATACGACGCCCCACGGCTGAGCATGGGCGGGGTCGACATAAAAATGTCAACTCAAATAAAGATCCTGGGTGTCACCATCGACGACAAGCTGACCTTTAACGCACACGTGTCGAATGTCTGTCGCAAAGCGCTGTCGGTCTACAAACAGCTAAGTAGGGCGGCTAGGGTAAGTTGGGGGCTAAACCCCGCGGTCATCAACACAATCTACGTCGCGGTGGTTGAGCCAATCGTTCTGTACGCCGCCAGTGTATGGGCTCCGGCCGCAAACAAAAAGGGGATCATAAAGCAGCTGGGTGTCGTGCAGCGCGGAGTTGCGCAAAAAATGTGTAGAGCCTACCGAACTGTCTCCCTGAACTCAGCTATGCTGCTGACAGGAATGATACCTCTGGACCTCCGAGTTCGTGAGGCGGCCTCGCTATACGAGGCCAGGAATGGGGCGCACCAATTCATGATGGGGGACAGGGAGGTGGAGCGAGTTGCACCCGCGACGGAATCTCCGCATCCGGCTCGGCAGGTCAACATTGAGCTTGTAAGCCTGGTGGACCGGGAACAGGTGTCGAACGCCAGCGCCAACTTGGAAGTCAAAATTTTTACAGACGGTAGCAAAATAGAGGGGCGCGTCGGTGCCGCACTATCCATATGGAGGGACGACACCGAAGAGCGAGCTATCAAGTTGGCGCTGCCAGACTACTGCACCGTTTACCAGGCGGAGCTCCTGGCAATATGCCGAGCCACAAGGGAGATGAAGAAGCACGCGGCATCCAGCTTTGGAGTATATAGCGACTCAATGGCGGCCCTCCAGACAGTGAAAAACCACCGTTGCCTTCATCGCCTGGCAGTGGAAGCCAGGGACAATTTAACAACCATGTCCCGCCAGAACAAGATAGTTAACTTGTTCTGGATAAAGGCCCACGCAGGCCTTGGAGGTAACGAGAGAGCGGATCAGCTGGCAAAAGAGGCCGCCTTAAACAGCAAAAGAGCGCCCGACTATGATCTGTGCCCGCTTTCATTCGTCAAGCGAAACATTCGTATGGAGTCGCTTGACGAGTGGAACAGTAGGTACACCTCGGGCCAAACAGCCTGTATAACCAAAATGTTCTTCCCGGACGCAGTGGCGGCGTACAGAACAATAAAGAAAATAAAAACGGACGCAATAATGACCCAAATCATGACGGGACACGGTGGGTTCTCCGAGTACCTGTGTAGATTCAGGTGTAAGGAGAATCCATCGTGTATCTGCGACCCAGAAAAAAGCGAGTCCGTGCCCCACCTGGTCCTGGACTGCCCTGTATACGCCGCCGAAAGGTTTCATCTCGAAAGCTTAATAGGAGAAAGGCTCAGCCCAGGAACCATAAGCGAAATAGTCGCAGGCAAGGATAGGCAGATATTCCTCAATTACTGCGTAACTATCTGCAGCAAAGTCACACAACGGAACAAGAGCCGGTAGCAACTATGCTTCAAAATATTGTGAGAAATATACTCTTGTAAGCATAGGAACAGCGACGAGTCTTGTTCGTGCCCAGATACAAACAGTGATTGAGGACTGAACGAAAGGACAGAAGAAGGAGTGAGTATGGGAGAGTGTCAGGAAAATAAGAATATAAAAGAAGCCGGAGAAAAATAAAAGGAAGGATAACGATATAATAACAGGAAAAAACCAAGAAAACTAGAAAACGAAACAAAATATGATAAAACAAACAAGAATAAAAAAGACAAAGTGAGACAGATGAAATGAACAGAAAGTCAAAAAGAAGAAATCTAAAACGAATGAAAGAAGCATGAAGGAAAGCCAGGACTAGTACAAAAACATACAAGCAAGAGTAAGAGAAGGGTGACAAGCAAGAAAGATAAGAAAGCAAAACCAGAGAAGAACACAATCGATTACAAAGTCTCTGGTTATGCCAGAGGAACGTGTATAAAAAAAAAAAAAAAAAAAAAAAAAAAAAAACCTAACCTAACCTAACCTAACCTAACCTAACCTTTTTTTTTTTTTTTTTTTTTTTTTTTTGTGTCTGAAAATGCTTTATGCACCGTCACGCCGCCCCGGGGAGGACGGCGCGGTGTGTGGGACTCCGCCCTGAAAAGGACGTCTACCCACTAAAAACAGACAGGTGTTCGCCTCATCACATATTGCCGGGGTCACGGGTACGTGTAGACATTCTTCCGCGACCCCGGCGGTGACGGGCCGCCTTATGCGGCCCCCGGCTCTGTTGGGAGGGTGCGTATGGTGTGCACCCTCTTCTACTCCACTGAGTGGGACGCGGCACACTCCGACCGCATCACCGACTCTGGCCTAGTGCTGGGCGACAGACTTCCCCAAGTCTGCCGCCCGTGGCCCTTAGGTGGTATTTGTGCACGCCCAGTGCCTAATTGCGAATTGTTGCAATGGCTGGGCGGGCTCCGTGACGTCCATGGCCGTGGTGGCCGTTGGCTGGCTTCGCGTCGGGGGGATCCGGTGTTGGACCCCACTGAGCGTGCCCTTCTTCTTCTGGCGGGAGACGCAGGCCTTCGCGCCGATACGATGTTCCGCAGGTTTGCCCTCTGCTGCACACACGCTGCAGTGCGGAGCAGCGGTGCATTGACCAGCCTTGTGGCCCGGCTGGCTGCATCGGTAGCAGAGGTCCCTGCGGTCGACGTCGGATGTGCAGGTGTGTTGCACGTGCCCGCCATACAGGCATCGGTAACACTGCAGGGGCCTAGGCTCCAGCAGTGTCACCTTGGCGGACACCCATCCTACTAGCATGTGGCCTGCGTCTGCCAGCTTCTTAGCGGCCGCAACGGGGCAGCGAAGCCACGCGGATCCGAGGCCGGAAGGGCCGACCCGGATCTCCCCGACTCTAATTTCGCTCGCAGCGCACTCGCCGATGCGGGCGGCAGCATTTGTGACCTCATCCGAGGTCACTGAATCATCCAGGCCCGTAATGCGCATATCTGCGCACTTGGTGGGCCTGGAGACGCGAACATCCTCGTCCTTGAGGCATCCCCGGAGTTTTTCGGCGAGAGCATCGGCTTTGTCACCGCTAGTAGCCCCAGGGATCTCCAGGATGCGGGCGCCGGTAACAGCCCGCTTAAACCGTATTGACGGAATACCAATCCCTGCGAGGTCCACGCTCTGCCTGGCCTCGGACAGGACAGAGGCATATGTCACGCCCCTCTCCTCCGCGCCTGGCTGCAGCGAAATGACTACTGCGGTAGAGCGTGGAGCCCGCAGCTTGTTCGACTTTTTCTTGCCCCCTCTCTTTTTCTTCTTCTTTCCTTTCCTGGATACGGTCTGCCACTCGCCCTCCTTGGGAGCGGCAGCCGTTGTAGTGTTTTGAGCGGGTGCAGGCGCGTTACTTGCGCCCGTCTTCTTACCCTTCCCTTTTCCTTTCCCCTTGGACATGGGAGCCGCGGCCTTTGATGGGCCGGCCTGGGGCTCGCGCGGGGCTTCTGATGTCTCCATCGGTTCTACGTCAGTCTGGACTGGAGCCGGGGCTGAAGCTGGTGCTGGAGCACCGGTGTTCTTGGCAGCCGTGACTGGATCTTTAGCTGCCTTGGCGGCTGGTGTTTTCTGGCTCGGTGCCTTGGCAGTTGGGGCCGGTTTCTGGCCGCCTTTTGCTGCACCCGCCTGTGGGCGGTTAGCGCCACGTGGCGCGGCAGCCTTCGCCGCATATGAGGTCGTTGGCGGTGCTTGGCTCACCATACGATCGCCAGCAAGAGGCGGACGCAAGATCTTGCCTTCTATAACAGAAAATCTGGCTGCCAAGCTCGCCATCTCATTGCGGACCAGCTGAACCAGATCTGGCTCAGCTGGCCGCGGCGTCTCCGGGGTGGTGGTGGTGGGCTTTCGAATACCCGCCACATCAGTCTTCAACTGTTCGAGCTCTAGACGCATCTTGGCCTGCTCGTCCAGGAATTTCTTATTTTCCGCCTGGAGGCGGTGATTGTCCGCTTGCAGTTTGGACAGTTCCTCCTGCAGGCGGGCATTTTCCTCTGTAGCCGAGAGCTGACGGAGCTCACCAGCCGCGTCTTCAATGACGGCCATCGCGTCCTTAAGGCTCCGAGTAAAAGTCCCCTTAAGGTTGCCTGATTTGGTGGCCACGTGTTGGACCACCTTAAGGCCCGCAGCCACCTGCTCGTAGAGAGCGGCTGCAGTGCGGGCTTCTCCCTCCTTGCCAGGGACAACACCTGGCTTGGCGCGTTTCGACTTGGCCGCATCGACCAAGTCCCTCACATCCTCTTCCACGCGAAGACGAAACTCTTCGCGCTTGGCGGCGAGCAACTCCAGCTTCGCTTTCGCCAACCCCACGTACTCCCCGGTGGTGGGAGGACGGCCTCTCCCCCTCCGGGCTGGTGATGCCTCGTCGCCCGACTCGGAAGTCGAACGACTCGCCTTACTTCCTGAGCGCAGTCTCTTGCGCCCCTCCCTCCAGAATTGTGATGGACTGAGCGCTGACGCGTTGCAGTCCACCACCATTATTACATCGTCCGATGCTGATCCGGTATCGGATGCAGCATCCCCCTGAACGTCGGTTTGGTTTTGTTTTTTATTAGAATCCATAACATATCCCACGAGTATGGGGGAAAGGATGGTCCACCCAGGCAGTGCCCCCTGTACCTGGGTAAGCCTAAGTCAACAGCGGGTCGGCCGGTCCGCTGAGGTTGGCGCCCTCACGACCGAGGCAATCCCCCCGGCCATGCATCCCCTCGCCGGGCGCCGAAACTTGGGCTTCGGAGTAATTTTTTGTGGAGGTTGTCTTCCTCCCGGCCCAGGCGATCAAGCCAAGACCGACCGGAGATGTCAGACATCCCCCGGTTTTTCCGGCGGTGGCAGGAAAGAAGAACTCCCACTGCCTGCCCGGCGGTAGTGTGAGTACACACCGGGCCCGCCCTCGCGCCTCCACTACGGCCTCTGAAAACAGAGGCGCACGTGGTACAACGCCCCCTTAGCCACCCACTAAGCCTCGCGGCCTCGCGGGAAGCCCCCCCCCTGGCCCTGAAAAGGGCCTTTTCTCCCCCGCTAGGCCTCGCGGCTTCGCAGGGGGTTCTCCCCCCCGTGGCCCTGAAAAGGGCCTTTCCCCGGTGTCGGACCATTAGCCACGAGCAACAAGACTCCCCAAAAGGCAGGAAGAGTTGTTGCCCGAGTTGCCCAGGGTGAACCAGGCTCCGCGACTACCGTTCCCACCGGACGTATCCGAGAAGGACTGATAGCCGCAGAGCACACGAGGAGGTTGTCCGACCTGTCACCCCAACCTAACCTAACCTAACCTAACCTAACCTAACCTAACCTAACCTAACCTAACCTAACCTAACCTAACCTAACCTAACCTAACCTAACCTAACCTAACCTTTTTTTTTTTTTTTTTTTTTGTGTCTGAAAATGCTTTATGCACCGTCACGCCGCCCCGGGGAGGACAGCGCGGTGTGTGGGACTCCGCCCTGAAAAGGACGTCTACCCACTAAAAACAGACAGGTGTTCGCCTCATCACCTTTCGGCCGGGGTCACGGGTACGTGTGGACATTCTTCCGTGACCCCGGCGGTGACGGGCCGCCTATGCGGCCCCCGGCTCTGTACGGGGGGTGCGTGTGGTGTGCACCCCCCTCTCCTGCCAATCCACTGAGTGGGACGCGGCACACTCCGACCGCATCGCCTACTCGGGCCATAGTGCTGGGCGACAGACTTCCCCAAGTCTGCCGCCCGTGGCCACTTTAAGGTGGATGGAACAGGGCACGGTTTGCCCTGTTCCTGCGCCCAGTTCGTCGGGCGCGGATTGGCAGGGTGGCGGCAGCGGACTCCCTCTCACGCTCCGCCTCCTCCTTCTGCGAGATGACGTCCTCGCAGAAGGAGGCCATCGCTTGCCAGGCGTCAGGACACCCGACCATCTCCCTGACGACGGCCGGGAGGTCGAGGTTCGCCCCTACAGTGTTGCGTAAGACACGGCGCTGCTCCGCCCATGCGGGGCAATCCGCGAGCGTATGCTGCGCCGTGTCCTCGGGGCAGTTGACACAATGGTGGCAGTGGGCGTCCGGCTCCCTCCCGGCGATGCGCCACAGGTAACTGCCGAAGCATCCATGCCCCGACAGCACCTGTGTCAGCCGGAAGGTCAGCACGCCGTGACGCCTGCCCACCCAGTCCGTCAGTACAGGACGGACTGCCTCGACCGTCCTGACGCCTGCACTCGGTCGGCTCAGCCGAGCCGACCACTCCTCCAGCGCTGCCTGTTGCAGCAGCCGCCTCTGGTGCTCCAGCTCCCTCGGGACGTACCCACCCCTACGCTCAACCGTGTCCTTGCGCCATGTATAGAGTGACGCAAGGACCCGAGCGTCGATGTCCCAAGGGAGCGAGCCAAACCTAACCTAACCTAACCTAACCTAACCTAACCTAACCTAACCTAACCTAACCTAACCTAACCTAACCTAACCTAACCATTGACAATTTTCAAACTATATAACCTATTTGGACGCGGTTTTCGACCCTTAAAATTGTCAATTCGGTCACTTACACCTACCAGGCACCCCTCCACGCAATTGGACGCGAAAATTTTCACTTTTAAATTTTCACTTAGGTTTTCCAAAATTTTCACTTTTCTTATTAATTTCGACAAAAATTTCATTTGTAATTCTGCAAATCCGCTTCAGCCGTGCATCCCGGAGATCGCGACCTGAAAAACAAAATTATTATTATAACAAACATAGCAAAAACACTTTAAATTCTACAAAATTCACAGTTTTTCCGCGATTTTTCTCGATTTTTCCTCTCAACCTACCCCCGAAAACTACACAGTCGTGTAGTGCTCGGCGGCCCGCATCTATTGGTACCCCACAAGTGGGCTTTTCACTCGAAAAAATTCGAAAAAATCGCCCACCCACCCACCCTGTGGTGATTGGCTAGGTGGATTTTCGACAAATCACAAAAAATTTACTTGCTTGTTTTGAATTCTTTTCACCTATAGGCGCTTTACCGCGACCCATAGACCACTTAAAGTAAGATTTTGATGGTTAGGTACCCGTCCAATTGTACACTAAAGACAGAATATACAAGATACTGTTTTAACAGATCATCATTTTAAATTACACAGTTCCCCCTATTGGGAACCAAGCATTTGACTTTAAATCGTCTATCGACTTTTAAAACATTTTATATATTACATTACACAACTCAGTCCCCTATTGGGACTTAGGTTTTTGACTTTTACTTATACTATTTATAATTATTTACACAGTCCTTATTGGGACAAAGTCTTTAGTTTTAAAAAATTGTCAATTTATTATTTTAATTCTACGAGTAATACAGCCACCTTTTGGGGCACCTATTTTGATATTGTGTTGTCTTATTTATTTATAAATACACATTAAACATGTTTGTGGCACACCGCACCCCCGTAAAGAAAGACAGCGGCGCTGCCTCTCCAGACAAAGCCGAAAAGGCTGGACCAGTGCCAACTTCCAGTGTCAGGCGCAGTGTAGGGGAGTGGGAAGCTGGTAAGCAAGAACCCAAATCAAGCAGTGCACCGTCCGCGAAGGCAGAACCCTTAGGGGCTCTGCCCAAGCAAAAACTCAAGACGGCCCCCACTCTCACTCACGAGAACAGAACATTACAGGAGAGCAGGCGTAGTATAGACGGTCCGAAAAGCCCTCCAACGAAGCCGGTCTACCCGTCTCGCGTTGCTGAGGCCAGAGCATGCCTGAATAAGGCAAAACTGAGCCTCAGCAACTCTAGGAACTTGCGCGCGGACATAAAGGCTGAGGTGATGGCAGGCTTAGACCGCCTTTACCAGCTAGTAAAAGAGGGGGATGCGGAAAAAACGAAGACTAGAAAGGAAGAATGGGGGAAAGAAGGAGAAGGGAAAGGAAACGAGTGCTTATCAGGAACCAGCGTGGACGCTCTAATGGAGGCGATGGGGGACACGAGAGAGAAGATAGTAGAGTGTGCGCTCTATACACGCACACTCTCTGACCAGATCAAGAGCCTCGAGGGACCACCCCCGACCGCTCCTCCATCTGCGATTCCCCTTGCAGGCCAAACAACATATGCCAGAGCAGTGGCAGTCGTCCCGCCACCGATGCACTCTGTGATCGTGACATCGAGAGACGTCATGGACACGAGTGCAAACATAATCGAAAAGATAAGGACCGCAGTGGATGCCAAGAAAACCTGCATTCGCGTAGACAGGGTGCGAAAGGCCAAAGATCAGAAGGTTGTCGTGGGCTGTCAGAGTAAGGTGGAACTCGACGCGGTCAAGAGCAGGCTGAGCGGCTCCTCGGTAGGACTCACGGTCGAGGATGCGATAAATAAGGACCCCTTGGTGGTGTTGTTGGACGTACTGTCCTACAACACGGACGACGACATCGCCAAGGCGATCCTCGATCAAAACTCGCACCTCATGCAGGGCCTAGAGGCGGACCAGGTCAGGGCCACCGTAAAGTACCGGAGACGAGCCAGGAACCCCCTGGAAAACCATGTGGTGCTACAAGTCTCCCCATCGGTGTGGCAGCGGCTGACCGAAGCCGGCCGAGCCTATGTCGACATGCAGAGGATCCGCGTGCTCGATCAGAGCCCGCTGATCCAATGCACTAGATGCCTTGGCTTCGGTCATGGCAGGAAAATGTGCACCGACGGGGAACAAAAGTGCTCGCATTGCGGTGACCCTGATCACTTGCGATCAGACTGCCCCGCCCGTCAGACCGGGAAGCCGCCCAGTTGCAGTAATTGCAGGACTGCCAAAAACGACCAGACCGACCACGACGCTTTCAGCCCGGAGTGCCCTGTCCGGAGACGGTGGGACGCGCTAGCGCGCTCTACCGTCCAATACTGCTGAAGGCGCCACTGTGGTGAAGGAGATAAACCGACTGCCGATGGTGAGGGATGGAGACGGGCAGTATTTAAAAGACCAAAAGGCACTAAACACCTTCTATCCGGAGAACCAATGCAACCTTGACGATGATTGTCATCGTCAGGTTGCAATTGAGGCCGAGAACAAAGAAGAGGCACAAGATGGCACTACCCACCACTCACCAGAGTGGACTGTGTTTGCGTCCGTTGAACCGTCCATGGAAAGAGCAAAAAAGAGGAGCCATGTTTCAGGTATATTGTAATGTAATATAACACTGTAAGCATGGAAGCGGAATGTATATGGATATGTAGTGGCTGTATGTTCGGTTGAACGGACGCAAACGGAACGGCAGAAAAGGAACACTATGCACCAAATCTCCCCTAAGCACCCCAAGAAATATGCAGGAAATATGAAAAATTACCCCCATAAATAGCATTTTGCTATTTAACAATAATAAAAAACGTAATATAACCAAACAACAAATGATTAATATAGTGGAAAAAAAAAAAAAAAAAAAAAAAAAAAAAAAAAAAAAAATTATATATAATAACAACTTAAATATATAATAAAAGACACAACAATAGCAGTAAATAAACTAAACAATGTAAACGAAATAAAAATACCATAGAAATACAAATCAGAATATAAGAAAATAACTAGCAAATTAAAATGAAAGTAACAACAAAAGTAATTACACATGAAATAAATATTATAAAGATAAAATTAATAACATAAGTAAATAAAGAGTCAATATCAGCAAGTAAGAAACAAGCAACGAAATAATAATCGAAAATCGAAAGAGTTAAACATGAATGCAATAATTTGAGACAAATACAAATAAATAAACAAAACAGTGGTAAATAAATAGCGAGAAACAGAAGAAATAAAATGAAAGAAATTAAATTAAACACAAGAAAAATGCAATTGATAAATTTATTATAATAACAAGCAAAGACATAAAACAAAACAAATAAGGTTCATTATAAGAAAACGAATTCAAATAAGTTATGTAAACAAAGTCTCTAGTCACGCTAGAGGGACCACTGTACCAAAAAAAAAAAAAAAAAAAAAAAAAAAAAAAAAAAAAAAAACCTAACCTAACCTTTTTTTTTTTTTTTTTTTTGTGTCTGAAAATGCTTTATGCACCGTCACGCCGCCCCGGGGAGGACGGCGCGGTGTGTGGGACTCCGCCCTGAGAAGGACGTCTACCCACTAAAAACAGACAGGTGTTCGCCTCATCACCATTCGGCCGGGGTCACGGGTACGTGTGGACATTCTTCCGCGACCCCGGCGGTGACGGGCCGCCTATGCGGCCCCCGGCTCTTGTGGGAGGGTGCCTGTGGTGTGTGGGCACCCTCCTCTCCTGCCAATCAGAGTGGGGCGCGGCACACTCCGACCGCGCCGCCTACTCGGGCCTAGTGCTGGGCGACAGACTTCCCCAAGTCTGCCGCCCGTGGCCCTTTAAGGTGGTTGGAACAGGGCGTTATCTGCCCTGTTCCTGCGCCCAGTGCGTCGGGCGCGGATTGGCAGGGTTGCAGCAGCGGTTTCTCTTTCCCGCTCTGCGGCCTCTTTCTGCGAGATGACGTCCTCGCAGAAAGAGGCCATCGCCTCCCAGGCGTCAGCGCTGGCAACCATAGCGCTGGTTATCGCTGGCAGTGAAAGGTCTCTGCCAACGACAGCGCGCAGGACACGGCGCTGCTCCTCCCATGCACTGCACACCTCGAGTGTGTGCTGCGCCGTGTCTTCTGGACAGTCCGGGCAGTGGTGGCACCGGGTGTCCGGCTCCCTCCCGGCTACGCGGCACAGATACTTACCGAAGCAGCCGTGCCCCGACAGTATCTGCGTCAGCCGGAAGGTCATTAGGCCGTGGCGCCTGTCCACCCACTCCTTTAGCACGGGGCGAAGGGCCTCGATGGTTTGAAGCCCAGCCCCCGGTCGTGTTAGTCGCCCCGCCCACTCCTCAATTGCTGCCTGCTGCAGCTGAGCTCGGCATTGGTCCACCTCCCTCGGGACCACCATCTCTTCGCGCTCGTGCGCGTCCTTGCGCCATGTATAGAGTGACGCAAGGACTCGCGCATCCAGATCCCAAGGAAGGGATCCCGCCAGCGCACACGCCGCTTCCGCCGATATTGTGCGATACCCCCGGATGACCCGTGTGGATATCGCACGCTGTGGTCGCCGTAACATGGCGGCGCCGCGACTCGTCAGCTCGGTGGCCCAGACAGGGGCACCATAGAGGGCCATTGAACGAATGACCCCCAGGTATAGCCTCCTGCAGCTGTTGTTTGGGCCACCGAGGTTCGGCAATAGCCGCCCAAGAGCGCCCGCCGCACCCATCAATCGCGGTGCTAGTAGTAGCGATGCTGTAAGTGGGCTTCAAACTTCCAGCGGCTGTCAAGCACGAGCCCCAGGTACCTCATGCATTGTTTGACTTCAATGCGGACCCCACCGATGACAATGTGGGATCCCATTGGAGGCGCCCTCCGGGGCCCGTGAAAACAGACCGCCTCCGTCTTATTTAGCGCAACCTCTAGCCCCAACATGCGGATCCGGGCGACAACCTGTGCCACCCCCGCAGTGGCAAGACGGGCAGACTCCCGAAACGAACTCTCCCGGGCTGTGACTAGTGTGTCGTCGGCGTAGCAAGTCACGCTGACGCCCGGGAGAGTAGCTCCTCGCAGGACCCAGTCGTATCCGATGTTCCACAGGAGGGGTCCGAGGACGGATCCCTGTGGAACACCGCACGACATCTCCCTAGTGCAGACTCCGTTGCGGGTCATGTACAATACCGACCGATTGCGCAGGTAGTCCCCGACTATCCGACGCAGATGGAGTGGCACTTGATGGTAGTGTAGTGCCTCCATGATGCAGCTCCATGGAAGGGTGTTGAAAGCGTTGGAGATATCGAGCGATACCGCTAGCAGCACCCCTCCCTCCGCCACCGCCTGCTCCGAGTGGGCCTTGACGCGCTGAATTGCGTCAATGGTCGATCGACCCACCCGGAAACCAAACTGGTTGTCGGACAAGTCGGGGCCCTGCCTCGCCAGATGCTTGACGAGGCGAGCGGCGATGATGCGCTCGAGAAGTTTGCCTACCTCGTCGAGCAGGACAATCGGTCGGTACGCCGACGGGGAGTCCGCTGGGCGACCGGGTTTTTTGATCAGGACTAGTCTACCCGTCCTCCACTGCTGTGGGAAGCATCCTTGACTGAGGCAAGTTGTAAAGAGCTTCCTCAGTCTTGGAGCCAGTACCTTAAGGGCGAGTGCCCAGGCGCGACCAGGAATGCCATCTGGTCCCGGGGCCGTATTTTTTGCGCGCATGCGCAGTTCAGCTGCACCCAGCTCGGCCTCCGAGACCTCGGGCACATCGGGTTCTTCACGAGCGTCGTGTTGCGATCGCATGGACGGCGGCATGTGCTCTTCTCTGCTCGGGAAGAGGGTGGAGACTACGCTACCGAGCAGAGCTGGCTCCAGCGTCTCAGTTAGCGGGGGCGCCCATGGTCCTAGTTTGGCTCTAACGAGCTTATAGGGGCGCCCCCAGGGGTCCTGATTTAGCAGTTCCAGGAACTGTTCGTAGCCAGCCTCCTTTGCCTGGGCGATGCCCAGCTGCAGAGCTGCCTTGGCCGCCTTGTAGGCCTCGTAAAGTTGGGCGCTGACCGCGAGATCGCGGCGTCTTCTTCGGCGGTACCTGGTGTGCAGGCGTCGGGTTGCTACACATTCTGTGCGTAGGCTCGCTAGCTCCCGAGACCACCAGTAGACCTGGCGTTTTTGAGGTCCGGGCCTGGCTCGAGGCATTGCCGCGTCACAGATTTGCGTCAATGCATGGCAGAACCAGGCCGCCTCAGCGTTCACCTCCACTGGCTCCTCAGGAGCGGCGAACCAGGCCTGCACTATGGCGGCCTCGATGAGGACGTCTCTGTCGAGTTGCTTTAGGACCCACCTAGGGGTCGCAGGGGCGTTTGTGTTCAGGCGGCCGCTGTCCGGCGCCGCCGAAGGCGCGGAGACATCGAAACGAATGTATCGATGATCGGAGAGCGTCTCCACGCCTTCCATCACCCTCCAGCCTCGAACGCGGCGCGCCAGCGAGTCGCTAGCGAAAGAGACGTCCACAATCGACCCGCCATTTTGCCGTACGCAGGTATGGACGGTCCCGTGGTTGAGGATTTGTAGCCCTGTCGCCACCGCCCACTCCTCGAGCACATCACCACGTGCGTCAGTTCTGGGACAACCCCAAGCCGAAGATTTCGCGTTAAGGTCCCCGAGGAGTAGGACAGGGCGCGTGTGATTTTGCCCAATCAGGGCTCCTACGTCTCCGAGAAAAGATTCGAATTCCGCAAGAACCCTGTTGGGCGAGAAGTATACCCCAACCACTAGGATGCCCTCAATGAGAGCAGCGACGCAGCCCGGACGCCTATCAATAACCATCATTGTTGCACCCAGAGATGTTTGGCACACGATGGCCACTGAGCCCGCTGGGTCACCTACCCAGTTAGTCCTTGGTGGGACGAAGTATGGCTCCGCTACTACAGCCACGCGGATCAACCACTCCGCCATGCTCTGGAGTAGTAGGTCCTGAGCTCTGGCGCAGTGGTTGAGATTTCCCTGTAAGAAGTGATGAGCCATTATTGGTGTGGTGCTTCGTCCGTATCCATCACTTCCATGGGCTGGGTTGCCTGATTAGTTGGCTGGGTCGCCCGTGCGGTTGTCTGTGACTTTGGCTGTGGCGCAGTCTTTGTTGCCTTCTTGCCTCTCGCTGCGCAGGCCTTTGCGTGCATTCGGTGTTCTGCAGGCTTGCCCATGTCGGCACACAGAGAACAATACGGGGCAGCTGTGCATTGCCCAGCCTTGTGTCCTGGCTGGCTGCAGCGATAACACAGGTCCCTGCGATCGACCTCTGACGAGCACGTATGCTGGACGTGCCCGCCGTATAGGCAGCGGTAGCACTGCAGGGGCCTGGGTTCCAGCAACGACACTCTCGCTTGCACCCATCCGACCGGCAGTCGTCCAGCATCGGAGATCTTCTTAGCTGCCGTCACAGGGCAACGGAGCCACACACTGCCCAGTCCTGATGATCCAGCGACACGGATCTCGCCCACCTTTACATCATCCGCCGCGCATTCTCCAACGCGCGCAGCCGCCATGCCAACCTCTTGAGGGGTGACAGAGTCATCCAGCCCTGACACACGTAGTTCGGCGCATTTTGTGGGCCTGGAGACTCTTACATCCTCGCCCTTCAGGCATTCCCTTAGCTTTGCCGCTAAGGAGTCGGCCTTGTCACCGCTTGTGGCTCCTGGTATTTGAAGCACCCTCGCACCGGTTATCGCCCTCTTGAATGAGAGCGAGGGGATCCCGAGGCCGGCAAGGTCCACTTTTTGTTTCGCCTCGGTTAGGACAGATGCATAAGAAATACCTCTGTCTTCTGCACCTGGTTGCAGAGTAATCACAACTGCTGTTGAACGTGGTGCCCTCAGTTTCGGCGGTTTCTTTGCCGCCTTTTGTTTTTTCTGGCTCTTCTTCTTACTTTTCTTTCTGTTGGTGACGGTTTGCCATTCCCCATCATTGGAGTTGGCAGCCGCCTGAGTCTTCTTTGTGGAAGCCGCACTCTTTTTGGGCTGCTCTGTTGCTGCCTGAGATGATGACGACCCCCCTTGCGAGGGCTGAGGCAGGCGCGCCTGGGTCGGGGCAGCTTGGGACTTAGTTAAGGTCGGCACAGAAGTCGGTGTCTCAGTAGGGACTGTCGGCTTCTGAGGTTTGGTCTGCTCGGGTCTGGACGCATTGGCCTGGCGGTTCTTAGCCGGCCGACTGGTGACTCGTGGAGTTGCAGCCTTAGTCGCATATGATGAAGACGGCGCCTGCGGTTGGGTGCTGCTCCTCTGATCGCCAGCCAAAGGAGGGCGCAGTATCTTCCCCTCTATTACACTAAACCTCGCGGCCAGGCTAGCCATCTCCGTCCGGAACAGTTGTACCAGATCTGGTGGTGTCTCTGGGGTGGTGGGCTGTGGCTGCTGTATCCGCGCCACGTCAGTCTTGATCTGGTCCAACTCACGGCGCATTTGTTCCTGCTCCGTCGTGACCTTCTTATTCTCCGCCTGAAGGCGGCGGTTATCAGCCTGCAACTTGGCGAGCTCCAGTTGCAGGCGAGTGTTTTCCTCCGTAGCGGAGAGCTGGCGCAGCTCGCTTGCTGCGCCTTCTATGACCTTCATGGCCTCTTTGAGGCTCTTGGTGAAAGTGCCCTTGAGGTTGCTGGACTTGGTGGCCACGTGCTGTACCACCTTAAGCCCAGCCGCCACCTGCTCGAAAAGAGCAGTCGCAGTTAAGGCATCCCCTGCGGGACCAGATTCAGCCACTGGTGCCGCTCTCTTGCTCTTGGCCTCCTTGACGAGGTCTAAGACGTCCTCTTCGGCGTGGCGGCGGAACTCCTCTCGCTTGGCAGCAAGCAGCTCCGCCTTCGCTTTTGTCAGCTCTACGTACTCGCCCGTGGTGGGAGGTCGGCCTCTCCCCCTCCTGGCTGGTACCACTTCGTCGCCAGACTCTGAAGTCGAGCGACTCGTCCCATCATTTGAGCGCAACCGCTTGCGCCCCTCTCTCCAAAATTGTGATGGAGACAGCGCAGGCACGCTGATCTCCACCATCATAACTCCACTCGATGCTGAGCCGTCAGACACAGCACCCCCCTCAACGTCTGTTTGGTTTGTTTTTTTATTTAAAAGATTATCCATAGTAAATCCCACGAGTATGGGGGAAAGGACGGTCCACCCAGGCAGTGCCCCCTGTACCTGGGTAAGCCTATATACAACAGCGGGTCGGCCGGTCCGCTGAGGTTGGCGCCCTCACGACCGAGGCAATCCCCCCGGCCATGCATCCCCTCGCCGGGCGCCGAAACTTGAGATTTGGAGTAATTTTTGTGGAGGTTTTCTTCCTCCCGGCCCAGGCGACCAAGCCAAGACCGACGGGAGATGTCAGACATCCCCCGGTTTTCGGCGGTGGCAGGAAAGAAAACTTCCACTGCCAGTCCGATGGTAGTGTGAGTACACACCGGACCCGCCCTCGCGCCTCCACTACGTCCCCTGAAAACAGGGGCACACGTGGAGAGACGCCCCCTCGGCCACCCGCTAAGCCTCGCGGCCTCGCAGGAAGCCCCCCCCGTGGCCCTGAAAAGGGCCTTTTCTCCCCCGCTAGGCCTCGCGGCTTCGCGGGGGGTTCTCCCCCCCCATGGCCCTGAAAAGGGCCTTTCCCCGGTGTCGGACCATTAGCCACGAGCAACAAGACTCCCCAAAAGGCAGAGAGAGTTGTTGCCCGCGTTGCCCAGGGTGAACCAGGCTCCACGACTACCGTTCCCACCGGACATATCCGAGAAGGACTGATAGCCATGGAGCACACGAGGAGGTTGTCCGACCTGTCACCCCAACCTAACCTAACCTAACCTAACCTAACCTAACCTAACCTTTTTTTTTTTTTTTTTTTTTTTTTTTTTTTTTTTTGTCGAGGTTGGAAATCCTCATGGATGTCCCCCGCCCCGGGGAGGGCGGGGGGGTCTGTCAGACTCCTACTGACTAAAACCAACCCCGGTGTTCCCACTCGCACTTGCGTCGGGGGCTACGGGAACAACGCATTCTTCCGCGGCCCCCGACTAGTGTTGGCCCGCCTACTCGGCGGGCCCCGCCTGGTGTAGGGGGGGATACAGACACTCCCCCCCACGTCTGAGAGGGGCGCGCGTGGAACACTACGCGCCGCCGCCTATGGTCCTTGGGAGAGGGGCCGGCGGACTTCCCCGCGTCCACCGACCCCGGACCGATCCTCTATGGAGGCCGGAAGAGGGCATTATCGGCCCTCCTCCGCCGCCCGGTGCGCCTGCTGCGGAGCGGGATGGTACTGTGCATTTCCCTTTCCCTCTCCGCAGCCTCCTTCTGCGACATGACGTTTTCGCAGAAGGACAGCACTGCGTCCCACGACTCTTCGCTGCCGACCATGGAGCGAACGACGGTCGGCAGCGAGAGGTCTTCGCCCACAACATTGACGAGGGCACGGCGCGGCTCCTCCCATGCGACACACTCTGTGAGCGTGTGCAGCGCCGTGTCCTCTCGACCTTGGACGCAGTGATGACACCGAGCGTCCGGCTCCCTGCCTATGCGACACAGGAACCTGCCGAAACAACCGTGTCCCGACAGCACCTGCGTCGCCCGAAACGTCAGGGAGCCGTGCCTCCTCCCGAGCCAGCGATCGAGCACTGGCCGGATCGCCTCGACAGTGGCGAGGCCGGCGGTAGGGCGTGCAAGCCTGTCCCGCCATTCCGCCACTAGGACCCGATGGAGCTCCTGCCGGCGCTGCATAAGCTGTTGCTGCGCCGGCGCCGCACCTCGTGCCCGCTCCTGCTCGCGCCACACGTGCAGTGACGCGAGCACCCTCGCCTCCAGGTCCCAGGGCGGGGATCCGGCCAGTGCACAAGCCGCCTCGTGGGAGATCGTGCGATAGCCGCGAATGACTCTGACGGCCATTGCCCTCTGCGGCCTCCGCAGCACAGCGATGCTGCGGGCCGTCAGGTCAGACGCCCACACCGGCGCCCCGTAAAGGGCCATCGATCGCACGATCCCCACGTATAACCGCCTACAGGCGGTGCTCGGGCCTCCCAAGTTGGGAAGCAGCGTTGAAAGCGCGCCCGCCGCGCTCATCAACTTTGGCGCCAGCCGCAGGAAGTGGGGGCCGAAGTCCCACCGGCTGTCGAGCACCAATCCTAGGTACTTCATGGTTGGCTCGACAGCAATGCGAGCCCCCCCGACCACAATGTGTAGTCCCCGCGGCGGCGCCCGTCGGGGGCCATGAAAAACGATGGCCTCCGACTTGTTGAGGGCCACCTCCAGGCCCAGGCGCCGTATGCGGCCCACCACCTGTGAGACCGCACCCGTGGCCAACAACGCTGCCTCCCTGTGCGAGCTCCCCCAGGCGGTGACCAGCGTGTCGTCTGCGTAACACGTCAGGTCCACCCCCGGCGAGAGCTCGCCCCTCAGCACCCAGTCGTACCCGATGTTCCACAGGAGCGGGCCGAGAACCGAACCCTGTGGAACACCGCACGACGTCTCGCGCCGGCCCGTGCCGTCGCGTCCCCTGTAGGTGACACACCTATCCGCCAGATAGGCCCCAACTATGCGGCGGAGGTAGGGAGGCACCCTGTGGTAGCGCAGGGCCTCCCTAATACAACTCCAGGGCAGGGTGTTGAAGGCGTTGGTGATGTCCAAGGACACCGCCAGCGCAACCCCGCCCCGGGACACCGCTTCCTCCGCGAGGACCCTCACCCTCAGTATGGCGTCTATCGTCGAGCGCCCATGCCGAAAGCCGAACTGGCTGTCGTCCAAGTCCGGCCCCTCTGTGTACAAGTGGCTGACGAGGCGGTCTGCAACTATTCGCTCGAACAGCTTGCCCACCTCGTCCAGCAGCACTATGGGCCGGTATGCGGACGGCGAGTCGGCAGGGCGCCCTGCCTTTCGGAGCAGGACCAGGCGGCCCGTTTTCCACAGGCTGGGAAACTGGCCCTGCTCTAGGCACGCCGTGAAGAGTCCTCTGAGTTGGGGCTCTAGCTCCTCCAGAGCGTAGACGAGAGCACGGCCTGGCACTCCGTCGGGCCCCGGGGCAGTGTTTTTGGCCCGGAGCCGTGCCACGGCTGCTCCCATCTCCGGTCGTGTCACCTCGGGGACGCTTGCACCGTCCTCCTGTTCCGGCTCTGTGGCCGACGGCGGGGCCATCGGCGGCGGAACGTGTTCGCCTCTAGCAGGGAAGAGAGCTGCCACCACGTCGTCCAGCAGCTGTGGCTGGAGACTCTCCATGAGTGGGGGGCCCGGGGGGCGGAGCTTGCCCCGCACCATGCGGTATGGGCGCCCCCATGGATCCCTGTCGAGAGTCTCCAGCATCTCCTCCCTGGACCGCGCCTTCGCCGCTTCGATGGCCAGCCACAGAGCCTCCTTCGCCGCGCGGTACGCCTCGTACAGCGCGGCCTCCTCATCGGGGAACCGTCGACGCCTCCTGCGGTACCGAGTGTACTGGCGCCTGACCGCCACGCACGTGACGCGCAGTTGCGCGATCTCGGCAGACCACCAGTACACCTGGCGCATCGAGGGCAGTGCGAGAACCCGGGGCATGGACGCGTCGCAGATCAGCGTCACCGCCCCGCGGAACCACTGCGCCTCTCGTTCGACGTCGACGGGTCCATCGACCGACCCCCTGATCCAGGCCTGGATAATGGCCGCCTCCTCGAGAGCCTCCCTGTCCATGCGCGTGAGCGCCCAGCGTGGGCCGTCCCTCTGCGGGGTTGGCGGGCTGCGGTCGCCCGCGGTCTGGGTGGTGACGTCGAACCGGATGTAGCGATGGTCCGACAGCGTCTCCACCTCCACGGCGACGCGCCAGTCGCGGACGCGGTGCGCTACAGCGGGGCTCGCGAACGACACGTCCACGATAGACCCGCCCCGCTGCCGCACGCACGTGTAGACGGAACCCCGGTTCAGGACAACCAGGGCCGTCTCGACTGCCCACTCCTCTAGCACCCTCCCCCTAGCATCCGTGATCGGGGATCCCCACGCCGCAGATTTGGCGTTGAGGTCCCCGAGCAGCAGCACGGGGCGAGGGTGGTGCTGGGCCACGACGGCCCCCAGCTCGACAAGGAAGCTCTCGAAGTCGGCGAGACTCTTGTTGGGCGAAAAGTATGCCCCGATAGCGACTGTGTCGTCCACGAGGGCGGCCACCCAGCCGCGACCTCGGGACGCGTTCACAAAACCTAACCTAACCTAACCTAACCTTTTTTTTTTTTTTTTTTTTGTGTCTGAAAATGCTTTATGCACCGTCACGCCGCCCCGGGGAGGACGGCGCGGTGTGTGGGACTCCGCCCTGAAAAGGACGTCTACCCACTAAAAACAGACAGGTGTTCGCCTCATCACATATTGCCGGGGTCACGGGTACGTGTAGACATTCTTCCGCGACCCCGGCGGTGACGGGCCGCCTTATGCGGCCCCCGGCTCTGTTGGAGGGTGCCTGTGGTGTGCACCCTCTTCTCCTCCACTGAGTGGGACGCGGCACACTCCGACCGCATCACCGACTCTGGCCTAGTGCTGGGCGACAGACTTCCCCAAGTCTGCCGCCCGTGGCCCTTACGTGGTATTAGTGCACGCCCAGTGCCTTATCGTGAATTGTTGCGATGGCTGGGCGGGCTCCGCTACGTCCATGGCGACGACGGCCGTTGGCTGGCTTCGCGTCGGGGGGGTCTGGTGTTCGACCCCGCCGCGCTTGCCCTTCGTTTGGCGGGACACACAGGCCTTTGCGCCAATGCGGTGTCCCGCGGGTTTGCCGGCGGCAGCACACATGCTGCAATGCGGATTCGCCGTGCACTGCCCGGCTTTGTGACCTGGCTGGCTGCATCTGTAGCACAGGTCACTGCGATCAGTCTCCGACGTGCATGTGTGCTGCACGTGTCCACCATAGAGGCAGCGGTAGCACTGCAGGGGCCTAGGCTCCAGCAGCGTTACCTTTGCCGACACCCAGCCTACTAAGAGATGGCCCGCGTCTGCGATCTTCTTGGCTGCCGCGACAGGACAGCGGAGCCAAGCGGAGCCGAGGCCGGAAGGGCCGACCCGTATCTCCCCAACCTTAATATCTGCGGCGGTGCATTCGCCAATGCGGGCAGCCGCGGTGGCAACCTCCGCCGCAGTCACGGAGTCATCCAGGCCCACAATGCGCAGCTCCGCGCACTTCGTGGGCCTGGAGACCCGGACATCTTCGTCCTTGAGGCACCCCCTCAGTTTGGTGGCGAGTGCATCTGCTTTGTCGCCGCTCGTGGCCCCGGGAATTTCTAGGATGCGGGCGCCCGTAACGGCCCGCTTGAATTTTAGAGATGTTATCCCGAGGCCTGCCAAGTCCACGTTTTGTTTGGCCTCTAAGAGGAGAGAGGCATACGAGACGCCCCTCTCCTCCGCGCCCGGCTGCAGCGATAACACTACAGCGGTTGAGCGCGGTGTCTTGAGTTTATTGGCCTTCCGTTTTGCCCCTCCTCGCTTCTTCTTCTTCTTATTCGTGACAGTCTGCCACTCACCCTCCTTGCGTTGAGCGGCAGCTGTCGCAGCACCTTGAGTCGGTGCGGTCGCGTTACTTGCGTCCGTCTTTTTCCCCTTCCCTTTTTCTTTGCCGTTGGCAGCGGCGGCCTTTGAGGGGCCGGCCTGGGGCTCACTAGGTGGCTCCGATATCTCCATCGGAGCTTCGTCAGTCTGTGCTGGAGCCGGGGCTGGGACGCCGGACGTCTTGGCCGCCGGCGGTTTCTTGGCCGGAGGGGCCTGTTTCTGGCCTCCTCTTGTCGTTTTCGCCGGTGGGCGGCTAGCACCGCGTGGTGCGGCAGCCTTGGCCGCGTATGAGGGCGGCGCCTGATTCGCTAGACGATCGCCAGCGAGAGGCGGGCGCAGGATCTTGCCCTCCAGCACTGAAAATCTGGCAGCCAGACTTGCCAGTTCCGTGCGGACCAGCTGAACCAGATCTGGCTCGGCTGGCCGCGGTGTCTCTGGGGCGGAGGCGGAAGGATTTTGGATCCGCGCGACGTCAGCTTTCAGCTTGTCGACCTCCTGCCGCATTTTGTTTTGCTCGTCCTTGAATTTCTGATTTTCGCCTTCAAGGCGGCGGTTGTCCGCCTGCAGCTTGGCGAGCTGCTCCTGTAGGCGGCTATTCTCCTCAGAGGCCGATAGCTGTCGAAGCTCACCGGCTGCGTCTTCGATGACGGACATCGCATCTTTAAGGCTGCGCGTGAACGTGCCTTTTAAGTTTCCGGATTTGGTGGCCACATGCTGGACCACCTTTAGGCCCGCAGCCACCTGCTCGTAAAGAGCGGCTGCGGTGCGGGCTTCTCCCTCTCCTTCTAAGCCGGTGGCAACACCCGGCTTCGCGCGTTTGGACTTGGCCGCATCGACCAAGTCCTGCACATCCTTCTCAACGCGTAAGCGAAGTTCTTCGCGTTCGGCGGCCACAAGTTCAGCTTTCGCTTTGGCCAGTCCCACATACTCGCCGGTGGTGGGAGGTCGACCTCTCCCCCGCCGTGCCGGTGACGCCTCGTCGCCCGACTCGGAAGCCGAGCGACTCGTCCCACTCCCCGAGCGCAGTCGCTTGCGCCCCTCTCTCCAAAATTGTGACGGACTGAGCTCTAACGTGCTGCAGTCCACCACCATCACATCGCTCGATGCCGACCCGGTATCGGATGCGGCACCCCCCTCAACGTCTTTAGGTTTTTTAGTTTTAGTGATATTTTCCATAACTAATCCCACGAGTATGGGGGAAAGGATGGTCCACCCAGGCAGTGCCCCCTGTACCTGGGTAAGCCTAAGTCAACAGCGGGTCGGCCGGTCCGCTGAGGTTGGCGCCCTCACGACCGAGGCAATCCCCCCGGCCATGCATCCCCTCGCCGGGCGCCGAAACTTGGGCTTCGGAGTAATTTTTGTGGAGGTTGTCTTCCTCCCGGCCCAGGCGATCAAGCCAAGACCGACCGGAGATGTCAGACATCCCCCGGTTTTTCCGGCGGTGGCAGGAAAGAAGAACTCCCACTGCCTGCCCGGCGGTAGTGTGAGTACACACCGGGCCCGCCCTCGCGCCTCCACTACGGCCTCTGAAAACAGAGGCGCACGTGGTACAACGCCCCCTTAGCCACCCACTAAGCCTCGCGGCCTCGCGGGAAGCCCCCCCCTGGCCCTGAAAAGGGCCTTTTCTCCCCCGCTAGGCCTCGCGGCTTCGCAGGGGGTTCTCCCCCCCATGGCCCTGAAAAGGGCCTTTCCCCGGTGTCGGACCATTAGCCACGAGCAACAAGACTCCCCAAAAGGCAGGAAGAGTTGTTGCCCGAGTTGCCCAGGGTGAACCAGGCTCCACGACTACCGTTCCCACCGGACGTATCCGAGAAGGACTGATAGCCACGGAGCACACGAGGAGGTTGTCCGACCTGTCACCCCAACCTAACCTAACCTAACCTAACCTAACCTAACCTAACCTAACCTAACCTAACCTAACCTAACCTAACCTAACCTAACCCATTGACAATTTTCAAACTATATAACCTATTTGGACGCGGTTTTCGACCCTTAAAATTGTCAATTCGGTCACTTACACCTACCAGGCACCCCTCCACGCAATTGGACGCGAAAATTTTCACTTTTAAATTTTCACTTAGGTTTTCCAAAATTTTCACTTTCCTTATTAATTTCGACAAAAATTTCATTTGTAATTCTGCAAATCCGCTTCAGCCGTGCATCCCGGAGATCGCGACCTGAAAAACAAAATTATTATTATAACAAACATAGCAAAAACACTTTAAATTCTACAAAATTCACAGTTTTTCCGCGATTTTTCTCGATTTTTCCTCTCAACCTACCCCCGAAAACTACACAGTCGTGTAGTGCTCGGCGGCCCGCATCTATTGGTACCCCACAAGTGGGCGTTTTCACTCGAGAAAATACGAAAAATCGACCAAAACCCTACTACATCAGGTACCGAGGTTACCTTATACCTGCCATATTCTTAGATAAACATTGACAATTTTCAAACTATATAACCTATTTGGACGCGGTTTTCGACCCTTAAAATTGTCAATTCGGTCACTTACACCTACCAGGCACCCCTCCACGCAATTGGACGCGAAAATTTTCACTTTTAAATTTTCACTTAGGTTTTCCAAAATTTTCACTTTCCTTATTAATTTCGACAAAAATTTCATTTGTAATTCTGCAAATCCGCTTCAGCCGTGCATCCCGGAGATCGCGACCTGAAAAACAAAATTATTATTATTAAAACATAGCAAAAACACTTTAAATTCTACAAAATTCACAGTTTTTCCGTGATTTTTCTCGATTTTTCCTCTCAACCTACCCCCGAAAACTACACAGTCGTGTAGTGCTCGGCGGCCCGCATCTATTGGTACCCCACAAGTGGGCTTTTCAATCGAAAAAAAAATCGAAAAAAAAAAATCGAAAAAATCGCCCACCCACCCACCCTGTGGTGATTGGCTAGGTGGATTTGGCAATATACCTAAAATTATATTTTTTATTTTATTTTATTTTTATTTTTATTTTGACCGGCGGCGCTTTCCTTGACCCCTCTACAGTCAAAAAGCGCCAACCTACTGGTCAGGTATCCGTCCACGCGTCCCCACGTGACAGCTTATGAACATTTTATTTTATTTTAAAAATTGTGCAGACTCATTTAACCATATATTTTACGACGAAATTGTCTTACACTTTTACTTTTAACAACTTTATCTTTACCCGGTCACCCTATTGGGGACTTAGCTTTAACTACTACCTTGATTGAACTTGTTGTGACAAAGTTTTCCCCTTTTGGGGAATTGAACTGTCTCTTGATCACTTTTATGTTATTTGATTTTATACAAATTCTTTTACGAAGTTACCTTATTGGGGACTAAATTTTTGACTATTATAATCGTCCTTTTGACCTTTATTTATGATTAGCGACACAGCCACCCTTATTGGGGATCAGTGCTGAACAACAATCTTACTTCTTGCTTATATACACTATATCAACAGCTATACAGGATGTTCGTGGCGCACCGCACCCCTGCTAAAAAGAGTAACACCCCGGATAAACCCGAGCAGGCCAGACCTGCCGTAGGCTTAAATGTTAGGCGAAGTGTAGGCGAGTGGGAGGCTGGGAAAGCCGAGACTAGCCCCAATGTACCACCTGCTAGGGCAGAAACCTTAGGGACTCTGCCCAAGCAAAAAGCAAAGACGGCTCCCCCTCCCACCCAGGAGCATAAACCCACACAAGAGAGCAGATTGTCGACTGGAGCATGCGCCTCGAAAGGCCCACCGCCACCTTCAAAACCGGAATACTCGGACAGAGTTGCTGAGGCAAAGGCGTGCCTTAATAAAGCAAAGCTGCACCTCGGCAACTCCAGAAACTTGAGGACCGACATAAAAAACGAAGTAACGGCAGCAATAGACCGTATGTACCAGCTGGTCAAAGAAAGTGAAACGGGAAAGATAAACAGCCAGCCAGCCCCCCCACAGCGGACAGAACAAGGAAATATAGGAAAGGATGGAGAGGAGAAATTCTCTAAGGTGCTCACGGCGTTAGCCGAGCAAACCCAAATTGTTAAGGAAAATAATGAGAGAATTAAGGAACTACAGACGGTAATGGACACCTTGGAAAAGACAACATACGCGGGTGCAGTAGTGGGAAGCAACCGGATTACCCAGAAGCAGACCGCCCTGCACTCGGTTGTTGTCTCTTCTAAGAACGAGGAGGACACGGGAGAGGAGGTGTTGGAACAAGTAAGGAAAGCTGTGGACGCGAAACAGGGGTGGGTGCAAGTTGAACGCGTTAGGAAGGCTAAAGATAGGAAAATTATTATGGGGTGTAGGACTCAAGAGGAAAGAAGGAAAGTCAAGGAGAGACTGGAAGCAGCGGGAGATCACTTCGTCGTAGAAGAGATTAAAAACAAAGACCCTCTTCTTGTTCTCAGGGGTGTTCTCCTAATCAACAGCGACGAGGACGTGCTGAGGGCTTTGAGAAACCAAAACCGGGCTATGTTTCATGGGGTCGAAAAGGACGATGACCGACTAGAAATCAAATACCGCAAGAAAGCGAGGAACCCGCATGAGAATCACATAGTCATCAGCACGTCCCCGACGATTTGGAAAAGGGCGACAGAAGCTGGAGCCGTCCACATAGACTTGCAGCGAGTCCAGGTCGCAGATCAGTCTCCGCTGGTGCAGTGTTCCCGTTGCCTCGGTTACGGGCACACCAGGCGTTTTTGCGGAGAGCCGGAGGACTCATGCAGTCACTGCGGAGGCCCGCACTTGAAAACCAGCTGCTCAGAGTGGCTCGCAGGAGGAACCCCGACATGCCGAAACTGTTTGAAGGCGAGCCTGGAAGACACAGCACACAACACCTTCAGCAACGACTGCCCGGTGCGGAAGCGATGGGACGCATTAGCCCGCACATCTGTGGCGTATTGCTAAGGTTGAAACAAGCACTAACAAGCAGTATAAAATTATTCAGGCAAACCTTCAACGGAAGAAGCTAGCGACGAGTGAACTTTTTATTGAGGCTGACAGGAGAAAAGTTGCGATCGCGCTCTTACAGGAACCGTACGTGGGCGGGGCACGAGAGATGCGTGGTCGCCGAGGAGTGCGTATTTACCAGAGCAGCCCGGGACAGGAAACGGTCAAGGCAGCAATAGCCGTCTTCGACCAGGACCTTACAGTTGTCCAGTACCCGAAACTCACCACGAACAACATCACCGTGGTGGGTATCAAAACTGCAGCCTCGGAAATTACGTTCGTCTCGATATACTTTGAACCGGATAAGCCGCTGGAGCCCTACCTAGAACACCTAAAGAGAATAGAGGAAGCTAATGGACCTAAACCGTTGATCATCGGAGGAGACTTCAACGCGAAGAGTATATGGTGGGGTAGTCCGACCACCGACAGCAGGGGAGAAGACGTGTGTGGAACTCTGGGAGAGCTAGGACTCCACATACTCAACACAGGGGAAATCCCGACCTTCGACACCATCAGGGGGGAGCAACGATACAGCAGCTACGTCGATGTAACAGCATGCTCGACAAACATCTATGGCCTGGTTGACGACTGGAAGGTTGATGAAGGCATCACGAGCTCCGACCACAACGGCATAACTTTCAACATTTGGCTACAAAAATCAAAAGGGATAAAAATTGAAAGGACCACACGCATTTATAACACTAAAAAAGCAAATTGGGAAAAATTTCATGAGAAACTAAACCAATTAGCAATAGAACATAAAATAACAGAAACAGAAATCAACAAAATAATAGAAACCAAAGAAATAGACTCAGTCACAAATAGCCTTACAGACATAATTAAAAAAGCGTGTGAGGCAGCAATGCCCATCAAAAAACCAATAGAAAAACTTACCTTGCCGTGGTGGTCGGAGAAACTCGCGAAGCTGAAGAAGGAAGTCACCACCAAGAAGCGAAGAATTCGATGCGCAGCTCCCGTCCGGAGGCCGAAGGTTGTGGAAGAGTACCTGAAACAGAAAAAAGAGTACGAATTAGAATCAGAAAAGGCTCAAACAGAAGGATGGAAGGAGTTCTGCTCAAAGCAGAGCAGGGAAGGAGTCTGGGAGGGGATATACAGGGTAATAGGAAAGACAAGGCGCAGAGAAGAGGACATACCAATGGTGAGGGATGGGGAGGAGCTGGATGCCAAAGGTTCAGCAAAGTACATCGCAGAGACCTTCTATCCGGAGGACCCATGTAGCGCTGACGATGATTATCATCGTCACGTCAGAATGGAGGCCGAAAAAATAAACGAAGAGGGACACGCAGAAAGCCACGACCCACCCTTTACCATGTCCGAACTCAAAGCAGCAAGTGAGTCATTCAACCCCAAAAAAGCCCCAGGAGCGGATGGACTCGCGGCAGATATCTGCATGCGTGCCATAGGTGGTTCGCCGGAGACGTTCTTGGCCCTGTTGAACCGCTGCCTGGAACGTGGTTACTTCCCTAAGATCTGGAAGGAAGCAACGGTAGTGGTTCTTAGGAAGCCAGGAAGGAGCGAATACTCGACCCCGAAATCATACAGGCCAATCGGGCTACTGCCTGTACTGGGCAAAATATACGAGAAGATGTTGGTGGCTCGCCTCAGGTTCCATATTCTGCCTAGGATGAGTACTCGCCAGTACGGATTCATGCCACAAAAAAGCACCGAAGACGCCCTCTATGCCCTAATGCAACACATCCGAAAAAGGATTGAACGGAAGAAAATAGTAACATTAATATCACTGGACATAGAGGGAGCGTTCGACAGCGCGTGGTGGCCGGCCATCAGAGTCCGTCTGGCAGAGGAAAAGTGCCCGGTAAACCTGAGGAGGGTCATTGACAGTTATCTGAAGGATAGAAGGGTCGGGGTTCGATACGCCGGCGAAGTACACACCAAAAGCACCAACAAAGGATGTGTGCAGGGGTCGATCGGAGGACCCACTCTTTGGAACCTCCTACTGGATCCGCTCTTAAAAGGTCTGGAAGAAAGAGAAGACTTTGTACAAGCATTCGCAGATGACGTCGTACTTGTCTTCGATGGGGACACAGCACTTGACATCGAACAGAGGGCAAACGCCGCACTCGACCATGTTCGGGCGTGGGGTGTCCAAAATAAGCTTAAATTTGCACCACAGAAGACACAAGCAATGGTGATGACGAGGAAACTCAAATACGACACCCCACGGCTGAGCATGGGCGGGGCCGAAATAAAAATGTCAAATCAAATAAAGATTCTGGGTGTCACCATCGACAGCAAGTTGACCTTCAACGCACATGTGTCGGATGTCTGCCGTAAGGCCCTGTCCGCCTACAAACAACTAAGTAGGGCGGCTAGGGTAAGTTGGGGGCTTAACCCCGAGGTCATCAAAACTATATACGTCGCAGTAATTGAACCGATTGTCCTGTACGCCGCCAGTGTATGGGCTCCGGCCGCAAATAAAAAGGGGGTCATTAAGCAGCTGGGTGTCGTGCAGCGCGGCGTTGCGCAGAAAATGTGCAGAGCCTACCGAACCGTCTCACTGAACTCAGCATTGTTGCTGACGGGAATGATCCCTCTAGACCTCCGAGTTCGTGAGGCGGCCTCGTTATACGAGGCCAGGAAAGGGGTGCACCAGTCAGTGATGGACAGGGAGGTGGAGCAGGTTGCACCCGCGACGGAATCTCCGCATCCGGCTCGGCGGGCAGACATTGAGTTTGTAAGCCTGGTGGACCGGGAACAGGTGTCGAATGCCAGCGCCAACTTAGAAGTCAAAATTTTCACAGATGGCAGTAAGATAGAGGGGCGCGTCGGTGCCGCACTATCTATATGGAGGGGCGACACTGAAGAGCGAGCCATCAAGTTGGCGCTGCCGAGTTACTGCACCGTCTACCAGGCGGAGCTCCTGGCAATATGCCGGGCCACCAGAGAGATGAAGAAGCACGCGGCATCCAGCTTCGGGGTATACAGCGACTCTATGGCGGCTCTCCAGACGGTGAAAAACCACGGTTGCCTTCATCGCCTGGCAGTGGAAGCCAGGGAAAATATAATAACTATGTCCCGCCAGAACAAGTTAGTCAACCTGTTCTGGATTAAGGCCCACGCAGGTCTTGAAGGCAACGAGAGAGCGGATCAGCTGGCAAAGGAGGCCGCCTTGAACAGCAAGAGGACGCCCGACTACGATCAGTGCCCGGTCTCATTCGTCAAGCGAAACATTCGCATGGGGTCGCTTGATGAGTGGAACCGGAGATACACGTCGGGCCAAACGGCATGTATTACCAAAATTTTCTTCCCGGACGCAGTGGCAGCGTACAGAACGATAAGGAAGATAAAAACTGACGCCATAATGACCCAAATTATGACGGGGCACGGTGGGTTCTCCGAATACCTGTGTAGATTCAAGTGTAAGGAGAACCCATCGTGTATTTGCGACCCCGAAATAAGCGAATCTGTCCCCCACCTGCTCCTAGACTGTCCAGTATATGCCACCGAGAGGCTTAATTTCGAAATCTTAACTGGAGAACGGCTCAGTCCAGGAAGCATTAGCAGAATAGTTGCGAGTAAGAATAGAGAGATATTCCTCAATTACTGCGTAAGTGTCTGTAGCAAAGTTACACTGCGGAACAAGAATCGGTAGCAGCTATGCTTCAATATATTGTAAAAAATATACTCTTGCAAGCATAGTAACAGCGACGATTCTTGCTCGTGCTCGGACGCGCGCGAAATTGAGGAGAAAACAACAGTCAGAAGATGTGAAGATTGGAGAGCACTAACAATACAAGAATATAAATAAGGAGACAGAGGGATAAACGATAGGGTAGAAGAGGATAGAGTAATAGAAAAGGACCAATGGAATTAGTAAATGGAACAGTATGAGATAAAACTAACAGTAACTAAGAAGACGAAGTGAGACAGATAAAAATAACAGGAAAGCAAAAAGAAGAAACCCATGATAAGAGAAAGCAAGGATCAGTATCCAAATGAACAGGCAAGAATGAAAGAAAGGTGATATGGAAGTAAGAATAGACATAAACCAGAGAAGCAACATACATACAACTGAAAACAAAGTCTCTGGTTATGCCAGAGGAAATTGATTATTAAAAAATAAATAAAAAAAAAAAAAAACCTAACCTAACCTAACTCTGACCTAACCTAACTCTGACCTAACCTAACTCTGACCTAACCTAACTCTGACCTAACCTAACTCTGACCTAACCTAACTCTGACCTAACCTAACTCTGACCTAACCTAACTCTGACCTAACCTAACTCTGACCTAACCTAACTCTGACCTAACCTAACTCTGACCTAACCTAACTCTGACCTAACCTAACTCTGACCTAACCTAACTCTGACCTAACCTAACTCTGACCTAACCTAACTCTGACCTAACCTAACTCTGACCTAACCTAACTCTGACCTAACCTAACTCTGACCTAACCTAACTCTGACCTAACCTAACTCTGACCTAACCTAACTCTGACCTAACCTAACTCTGACCTAACCTAACTCTGACCTAACCTAACTCTGACCTAACCTAACTCTGACCTAACCTAACTCTGACCTAACCTAACTCTGACCTAACCTAACTCTGACCTTTTTTTTTTTTTTTTTTTTTGTGTCTGAAAATGCTTTATGCACCGTCACGCCGCCCCGGGGAGGACGGCGCGGTGTGTGGGACTCCGTCCTGAAAAGGACGTCTACCCACTAAAAACAGACAGGTGTTCGCCTCATCACCTTTCGGCCGGGGTCACGGGTACGTATAGACATTCTTCCGCGACCCCGGCGGTGACGGGCCGCCTATGCGGCCCCCGGCTCTATTGGAGGGGGGTGCGTGTGGTGTGCACCCCCCTCTCCTGCCAATCCACTGAGTGGGACGCGGCACACTCCGACCGCATCGCCTACTCGGGCCATAGTGCTGGGCGACAGACTTCCCCAAGTCTGCCGCCCGTGGCCACTTTAGGGTGGTTGGAACAGGGCAGCGTTTGCCCTGTTCCGGCGCCCAGTACGTCGGGCGCGGATTGGCAGCGTGGAGACACTCTCCCGCTCTCTCTCCGCGGCTTCCTTAGCGGCGATGACCTCTTCGCAAAAAGAGGCCACCGCCTGCCACGCGCTTTCACTGCCGACCATGCTAGAGACGACGGTCGGCAGCGAGAGGTCTCCTCCTATCTCTGCATTGAGGACGCAGCGCTGCTCTGC
Source organism: Acronicta psi (assembly GCA_946251955.1). Taxonomy (NCBI): domain Eukaryota; kingdom Metazoa; phylum Arthropoda; class Insecta; order Lepidoptera; family Noctuidae; genus Acronicta; species Acronicta psi. The sequence goes on along the minus strand of OX276488.1, from coordinate 12,488,508 downwards.
CCAGGCAGTACACTCAGCGAGCGTGTGCTGCGCCGTGTCCTCAAGGCCTCCACAATGGTGGCAACAGGCGTCCGGCTCCCTCCCGGCAATTCGGCACAGATAACTGCCGAAGCAGCCGTGCCCCGACAGTACCTGCGTCAGCCGGAAGGTCAGCAGGCCGTGACGCCTGCCCACCCACTCTTTCAGCACAGGGCGAAGGGCCTCAATGGTCCGAAGGCCCGCCCCCGGTCGTAAAAGTCTCCCCTCCCACTCCTCAATGGCTGCATGTTGCAGCTGTGCTCTGCACTGGTCCACCTCCCTCGGGACCACCATCTCTTCGCGCTCACGTGCGTCCTTGCGCCATGTATAGAGTGACGCAAGGACTCGCGCATCCAGGTCCCAAGGGAGGGAACCCGCCAGCGCACACGCCGCCTCTGTCGATATCGTGCGATATCCACGGATTGCCCGAATGGATATCGCACGCTGCGGCCGCTGAAGCATAGCGCCGCCGCGACTCGTCAGCTCGGTGGCCCAGACAGGGGCACCATAGAGGGCCATCGAACGAATGACCCCCAGATATAGCCTCCTGCAGCTGTTGTTTGGGCCACCGAGGTTCGGCAATAGCCGCCCGAGAGCACCAGCCGCACCCATCAGCCGCGGTGTCAGTTGCTGGAAGTGAGCCTCGAAGTTCCAGCGGCTGTCAAGCACGAGCCCCAGGTACCTCATGCATTTCTTCACCTCAATGCGGACCCCACCGATGACAACGTGGGATCCCATTGGAGGCGCCATCCGGGGCCCGTGAAAGCAGACAGCCTCCGTCTTGTTCAGCGCCACCTCTAACCCCAACATGCGGATCCGGGCGAACCTAACTCTGACCTAACCTAACTCTGACCTTTTTTTTTTTTTTTTTTTTATCGTCTGAAAATGCTTTATGCACCTTCACGCCGCCCCGGGGAGGACGGCGCGGTGTGTGGGACTCCGCCCTGAAAAGGACGTCTACCCACTAAAAACAGACGGGTGTTCGCCTCATCACCATTCGGCCGGGGTCACGGGTACGTGTGGACATTCTTCCGCGACCCCGGCGGTGACGGGCCGCCTATGCGGCCCCCGGCTCTGTACGGGGGGTGCGTGTGGTGTGCACCCCCCTCTCCTGCCAATCCACTGAGTGGGACGCGGCACACTCCGACCGCATCGCCTACTCGGGCCATAGTGCTGGGCGACAGACTTCCCCAAGTCTGCCGCCCGTGGCCACTTTAAGGTGGTTGGAACAGGGCACGGTTTGCCCTGTTCCTGCGCCCAGTACGTCGGGCGCGGATTGGCAGGGTGGCGGCAGCGGACTCCCTCTCACGCTCCGCCTCCTCCTTCTGCGAGATGACGTCCTCGCAGAAGGAGGCCATCGCTTGCCAGGCGTCAGGACTCCCGACCATCTCTGTGATGACGGCCGGGAGGTCGAGGTCCTCCCCTATTGCAGCCCGCAAGACACGGCGCTGCTCTGCCCAGGCGGGGCACTCAGCGAGCGTATGCTGCGCCGTGTCCTCGGGGCAATTCCTGCAGTGGTGACAGTGGGCGTCCGGCTCCCTCCCGGCGATGCGCCACAGGTAACTGCCGAAGCATCCATGCCCCGACAGCACCTGTGTCAGCCGGAAGGTCAGCACGCCGTGACGCCTGCCCACCCAGTCCGTCAAAACAGGACGGACTGCCTCGACCGTCCTGACGCCTGCGCTCGGTCGGCTCAGCCGGGCCGACCACTCCTCCAGCGCTGCCCGTTGCAGCAGCCGCCTCTGGTGCTCCAGCTCCCTCGGGACATACCCACCCCTGCGCTCCAGCGTGTCCTTGCGCCATGTAAAGAGTGACGCAAGGACCCGAGCGTCGATGTCCCAAGGGAGCGAGCCAGCCAAAACACAGGCCCCCTCCGTGGAGATGGTGCGATACCCGCGGATGACCCGTACGGATATCGCACGCTGCGGCCGCCGCAACAGAGCAGCACCGCGGTCCGTTACCTCGGTGGCCCAGACAGGGGCACCGTAGAGGGCCATTGAGCGTATGACCCCCAGGTATAGCCTCCTGCACGAGACGTTAGGGCCACCGAGGTTCGGCAGCAATCGACCAAGCGCCCCGGCCGCGCTCAAAAGGCGCAGGCCTAGGCGCTGGAAGTGGGCGTTGAACGTCCACCGACTGTCCAATATGAGGCCCAAGTATTTTAACTCGGGCCTGACAGCGATCTGGACCCCACCGATGGTGATGTGGGATCCCGACGGAGGCGCCTTCCGCGGACCGTGGAAGCAAATCGCCTCCGTCTTGTTCAACGCCACTTCCAGCCCCAAGCGGCGAATGCGCGCCACTGTTTGAGCCGCTCCGGCAGTCGCCAGACGGGCAGACTCCCTGTAGGTGCTCTCCCGGGCCAGGACGAGCGTGTCGTCAGCGTAGCATATGACGCTGACACCCGGGAGAGTGGCCCCGCGGAGGACCCAATCGTAGCCGATGTTCCACAGGAGGGGCCCCAACACGGACCCCTGTGGAACACCGCAAGACATGGGCCTCGTGTGCGTACCGTCCCTGACCGCGAAGGTGATGGCGCGGTCGTGTAAATAGTCCCCGACCAGCCGACGCAGATACGGCGGTGTGCGGTGGAATTCGAGGGCCGCCAAAATGCAGCTCCACGGGATGGTGTTGAAGGCGTTGGCGATGTCCAGCGACACCGCCATCAACACCCCCCCGGATTCCACCGCCTGCTCCGAGCGGGCCTTGACGCGCAAGACCGCGTCGACAGTCGAGCGTCCCGCTCGGAAACCAAACTGGTTGTCGGACAGGTCGGGGCCGACATTCGTCAGATGTTTGACGAGGCGGGCGGCGACAATGCGTTCGAGTAGTTTTCCCACCTCGTCTAACAGCATAATGGGACGGTACGCGGAAGGGGAATCCGCGGGGCGTCCGTCTTTTCGTAAGAGGACCAGTCTGCCCGTCTTCCACCGCTCCGGGAAACGGCCCTGTCGGAAGCATCCTGAGAACAGCTCCTGCAGCCTGGGGGCAAGCGCCTTGAGTGCCAGCGACAATGCGCGTCCGGGGACGCCGTCTGGACCAGGGGCTCTGTTCCTGGTTCGCATGCGCATTTCCGCTGCGCCGAGCTCCGCCTCCGTGACCTCTGGTACGTCGTTATCTTCCTGCGTCCCCTCAGTTCGGGGCACCATTGTAGGTGGTACGTGTGCCGCCCTGTCAGGAAACAGGGCGGAAACGACGTCTTCGACGAAGGCGGGCTCCAGACTCTGCGTCAGCGGAGGCGCCCACGGCCGGAGTTTGGCCCTGGCGAATTTGTACGGGCGTCCCCATGGGTCCCCGTCCAGCAGCTGCAGGAACTGCTCGTTGGCAGCCTCCCTGGCCCGGCCAATACCCAGCTGCAGGGCCTCTTTTGCCCGTTTGTAGCACTCGTATAGCCGGGCCAACCTAACTCTGACCTAACCTAACTCTGACCTAACCTAACTCTGACCTAACCTAACTCTGACCTAACCTAACTCTGACCTTTTTTTTTTTTTTTTTTTATCGTCTGAAAATGCTTTATGCACCGTCACGCCGCCCCGGGGAGGACGGCGCGGTGTGTGGGACTCCGCCCTGAAAAGGACGTCTACCCACTAAAAACAGACGGGTGTTCGCCTCATCACCATTCGGCCGGGGTCACGGGTACGTGTGGACATTCTTCCGCGACCCCGGCGGTGACGGGCCGCCTATGCGGCCCCCGGCTCTGTACGGGGGGTGCGTGTGGTGTGCACCCCCCTCTCCTGCCAATCCACTGAGTGGGACGCGGCACACTCCGACCGCATCGCCTACTCGGGCCATAGTGCTGGGCGACAGACTTCCCCAAGTCTGCCGCCCGTGGCCACTTTAAGGTGGTTGGAACAGGGCACGGTTTGCCCTGTTCCTGCGCCCAGTACGTCGGGCGCGGATTGGCAGGGTGGCGGCAGCGGACTCCCTTTCACGCTCCGCCTCCTCCTTCTGCGAGATGACGTCCTCGCAGAAGGAGGCCATCGCTTGCCAGGCGTCAGGACTCCCGACCATCTCTGTGATGACGGCCGGGAGGTCGAGGTCCTCCCCTATTGCAGCCCGCAAGACACGGCGCTGCTCTGCCCAGGCGGGGCACTCAGCGAGCGTATGCTGCGCCGTGTCCTCGGGGCAATTCCTGCAGTGGTGACAGTGGGCGTCCGGCTCCCTCCCGGCGATGCGCCACAGGTAACTGCCGAAGCATCCATGCCCCGACAGCACCTGTGTCAGCCGGAAGGTCAGCACGCCGTGACGCCTGCCCACCCAGTCCGTCAAAACAGGACGGACTGCCTCGACCGTCCTGACGCCTGCACTCGGTCGGCTCAGCCGGGCCGACCACTCCTCCAGCGCTGCCCGTTGCAGCAGCCGCCTCTGGTGCTCCAGCTCCCTCGGGACATACCCACCCCTGCGCTCCAGCGTGTCCTTGCGCCATGTAAAGAGTGACGCAAGGACCCGAGCGTCGATGTCCCAAGGGAGCGAGCCGGCCAAAACACAGGCCCCCTCCGTGGAGATGGTGCGATACCCGCGGATGACCCGTACGGATATCGCACGCTGCGGCCGCCGCAACAGAGCAGCACCGCGGTCCGTTACCTCGGTGGCCCAGACAGGGGCACCGTAGAGGGCCATTGAGCGTATGACCCCCAGGTATAGCCTCCTGCACGAGACGTTAGGGCCACCGAGGTTCGGCAGAAATCGACCAAGCGCCCCGGCCGCGCTCAAAAGGCGCAGGCCTAGGCGCTGGAAGTGGGCGTTGAACGTCCACCGACTGTCCAATATGAGGCCCAAGTATTTTAACTCAGGCCTGACAGCGATCTGGACCCCACCGATGGTGATGTGGGATCCCGACGGAGGCGCCTTCCGCGGACCGTGGAAGCAAATCGCCTCCGTCTTGTTCAACGCCACTTCCAGCCCCAAGCGGCGAATGCGCGCCACTGTTTGAGCCGCTCCGGCAGTCGCCAGACGGGCAGACTCCCTGTAGGTGCTCTCCCGGGCCAGGACAAGCGTGTCGTCAGCGTAGCATATGACGCTGACACCCGGGAGAGTGGCCCCGCGGAGGACCCAATCGTAGCCGATGTTCCACAGGAGGGGCCCCAACACGGACCCCTGTGGAACACCACAAGACATGGGCCTCGTGTGCGTACCGTCCCTGACCGCGAAGGTGATGGCGCGGTCGTGTAAATAGTCCCCGACCAGCCGACGCAGATACGGCGGTGTGCGGTGGAATTCGAGGGCCGCCAAAATGCAGCTCCACGGGATGGTGTTGAAGGCGTTGGCGATGTCCAGCGACACCGCCATCAACACCCCCCCGGATTCCACCGCCTGCTCCGAGCGGGCCTTGACGCGCAAGACCGCGTCGACAGTCGAGCGTCCCGCTCGGAAACCAAACTGGTTGTCGGACAGGTCGGGGCCGACATTCGTCAGATGTTTGACGAGGCGGGCGGCGACAATGCGTTCGAGTAGTTTTCCCACCTCGTCTAACAGCACAATGGGACGGTACGCGGAAGGGGAATCCGCGGGGCGTCCGTCTTTTCGTAAGAGGACCAGTCTGCCCGTCTTCCACCGCTCCGGGAAACGGCCCTGTCGGAAGCATCCTGAGAACAGCTCCTGCAGCCTGGGGGCAAGCGCCTTGAGTGCCAGCGACAATGCGCGTCCGGGGACGCCGTCTGGACCAGGGGCTCTGTTCCTGGTTCGCATGCGCATCTCCGCTGCGCCGAGCTCCGCCTCCGTGACCTCTGGTACGTCGTTATCTTCCTGCGTCCCCTCAGTTCGGGGCACCATTGTAGGTGGTACGTGTGCCGCCCTGTCAGGAAACAGGGCGGAAACGACGTCTTCGACGAAGGCGGGCTCCAGACTCTGCGTCAGCGGAGGCGCCCACGGCCGGAGTTTGGCCCTGGCGAATTTGTACGGGCGTCCCCATGGGTCCCCGTCCAGCAGCTGCAGGAACTGCTCGTTGGCAGCCTCCCTGGCCCGGCCAATACCCAGCTGCAGGGCCTCTTTTGCCCGTTTGTAGCACTCGTATAGCCGGGCCTCAATCTCCCTACTGCGGAAGCGGCGTCGGCGGTACCTGGTGTACAGGCGTCGGGCTGCAGCGCAAGCGACACGTATGTCCGCCAGCTCTTGAGACCACCAGAAAACTTGACGTTTTTGAGGGCCTGACCTGGCCCGGGGCATGGCCGCGTCGCAGATTTGCGACATTGCGTCCCGGAACCAGGCCGCCTCTGCGTCTACGTCCACCGGCCCCTCAAGAGGGGCGGACCATGCCTGCACTATGGCGGCTTCGACCAGGACGTCTCTGTCGAGCCGGCTGAGGACCCACCTGGGCGTCTCAGTGGTGTTCCGACTCGACCGGCCGGCGCTCGGGGCCGTTGAGGGTGTGGCGATCTCAAATCGGATATACCGATGATCTGAGAGGGTCTCCACACCCTCCAGGACCCTCCAGTGCTGAGCGCGGCGCGCCAAGGATGAGCTGGCGAACGTAACGTCCACGATCGAGCCGCCATTCTGCCGCACGCATGTATGCGTCGTCCCGCGGTTGAGGACCTCCATCCCTGTTGTGACAGCCCACTCCTCAAGCACGTCTCCACGCGCGTCGGTGGTGGGGCAACCCCAAGCCGTGGATTTGGCGTTGAGGTCGCCGAGGAGCAGGACAGGGTGGGTGTTGTTCCGCCCAATCAGGGCCCCCAAGTAGGATATTATTGGGCATTCTACCCCACCTGCCGTTCCTACAGCTCACTCCGTTCGCCTCCGTCACTTTCGGTGTGGTTGAAAGCCCAATAATATCCTACGGAGTAGGAGCCGTTCCACATTTCCGTTTTACAACTCGACTTACGTGCCATTCCTACATCTCACTTCGTTTGTATTTCACTACTTATAACAACAACTTTCACATTGACTCACTGACTCTATAGAATATATTTTTATCAACAAGGGCGCTCGCTGCTTGAGCCGTTAGCCTAAAATTCAGGACAGATTGTCTCATGTCTCTTCACAGAGCAAGAAATAGCATGCACCTACAGGCGCACACACATTCTATTTCTATGACCCCATATTGGGCACCAAGGACATCCGAACTTTAGGATATCGTAAACATTAAACTAAAATTTGGGACAGATTGTCTCATGTCTCTTCACAGAGCAAGAAATAGCATGCACCTACAGGCACACACACATTCTATTTCTATGACCCAGATTGGGCACCAAGGACATCCAAATTTTAATATAATTAACTCATACAGTCGACACTAGCTTACATGTTAACAATTAAGGGCGCTCGCTGCTTGAACCGTTAGCCTAAAATTCAGGACAGATTGTCTCATGTCTCTTCACAGAGCAAGAAATAGCATGCGCCTACAGGCGCACACACATTCTATTTCTATGACCCCAGATTGGGCACCAAGGACATCTGAACTTTAGGATATCGTAAACATTAAACTAAAATTTGGGACAGATTGTCTCATGTCTCTTCACAGAGCAAGAAATAGCATGCACCTACAGGCACACACACATTCTATTTCTATGACCCCAGATTGGGCACCAAGGACATCCAAATTTTAATTTAATTAATTCATACAGCTAACACTACCTTAGACGTTAACAAACAACTACTGGTTGCTCTGCTGTTACTTGTTGCGTTGCGCTTGATTAAGATGCTTTCACACTCATACAATCAATCGCAACCGAAACGCTTCGTGCGCCGGCCCGTGGTCGTCTGTTCCCCTACTCTTTGTAAACCGCCGGACGACGGCGCCGGATCGACGATCGTGTTAAGCTTACACAGAGCAAGAAATAGTATGCACCCAAAGGCACACGCACATTCTATTTCTATGGTCCCAGATTAGACACTCTTTGTAAACCGCCGGACGACGGCGCCGGATCGACGACAGTGTAAACGGTTCTTTAGAATCTCAAAGATTGCAAAGTTGCATTATGTAAATTTGCAGTATCCGAACTTTGTTATACGAACACGTGTATGATGAGTCATTTCCATGTATTGAACAATTACACTGCATGTAAGATGATCATCGTGCATGTTGCAGTCTCTGATTAAAATTGGTTTTTAGAGGATTTCCTAACCAATGCAATTAATCTAAATAAAAGATGTTCCTATACCAGTTTTGATAACTTTGCTTATTATTTTATAATGTTTCATAATAAGTTGTTAATGAAATAAAATGATGATGATGAAATGATATTTATTTCTGTAAGTAGATCCTTTAAAGACACTTTTACAATACATTTTTTTTAATGCTAGATGTCGCCAGCTAGATCTATCAGTACCTACTGAACCTTAACATGAAATGATTATGAAAACTTCGTTTTAGTCGTTAGATGATATTACTTATACTAATGTGAAGTTTTACTGCAGCATATTAGTGAACTAACTTTTTGACGCGAGTTCGTTTACATGGATTAGTCTGCACAAAAAATGTTTCCAGGATATTTTTCTTTCAGCTCGTTTTATTTGCGTCTTTGGAAAAATGATTTTTTATTTTTTTATTTGCACATGTGTGATGTCACGCTGAATTTTACATCAAGGTTTATTAAACAAACAAACATACTTTATTACAATGTCATAATGTATTAATCATGAGTGTCATGTATCGTCTTCAGCTTTGTCGGCGAGGGTAAAAAGCTGGTTTTATATGTAATTTCTCACGATAAAATTGCAATTTAACAGAAGCGATTTTCAATCACTACGATTTAATTAGACGTAAGTAACATAAATTAGTCATACAACTGTGAGACCATGTAATTAAGGTTTAATTTTATAATGGAATAAATATTGCTGAAATGGTATTTTTTATGAATAAAATCAATCAATTTTGTTCACAATATTACATTCGCTCCAGTATCTTACAGTGATAAACACCGGTAACTTTCGTTGTAATAATTAATTAATTACATTAATCAACCTTCAACTTATAAAATGTAAGTAAGTACTACTAAGTTTACTGAATTTGTTAATGCATTTAATCGCTACCCAGCTACGGACCTGGTTTCTGCCTGCCGGCTGGTGTATCGGTAGTTATTAGTTCCAAAATTAATCTTTATGTGTTCCATTTCAGGTCTGACTCCGATTCAGAATTCCAGCCACGACCCGCAGCTGTAGCCGAGGTTGTGAAGGTGCAACCTAAAAAAAAGGTGTCGAAGCGCAAAGCTTCCGAGAGCACCACGCCATCAGAATCGAAATCAAGGTAATTTTGTGTTACTGCTTGTACCTTTAGGTGATTGTTGTGTATGTTATGTCAATTAAAATGTTATACGCAGTTACACGTTGGTTAGTGGATTTAGAACTGTAACGCAGAAAGCGGTGAAATCAATTTCCATTTATATTCCTTGCAGGAATGTTTACAGTTAGTTCATGAGGTATTGTTATTGAAATTATTATAACATAACATCATGCTTTCTATTCTCGTAGGGTTCGACAGAGGATTATATAATACACCTTCAAATCGCCAATTAAAAACTAATGCAATGTAATGTGTTGTGTAAATGATTATAAAGAATATAAATTGTTTACAGTAAAAGACGCAGCTCGGGCTCGGACCTCTTTGGCTTGGAGGACTACATTCCGTCGTCGACCTCAGCTGGAGACTTCGGTTCGACCCTCACCAGCCGTGTCGCCAACGGCAAAGTGCGGCGAACGGCGGACTTAACCGGGGACTTTTATGTGGAGGTAAAGGTGTACAACAAGGCTGAAGTTGTCTCCACCCCTAAAGAGGTTCGGTGGAAGAAAGCCTCGGTAGCCCTGAAACTCCAGCTGAACCGTAACACGCCGCAGTGGGACGGTCTACAAGTTTTTATGAGACGGACTCATGAATTATTTGACAATTCTGAGCCCGTATTTTATAGTGATAATATACATATAAAATAAATATTTAAGTTGTTGGGGCACCAGGTACCTTTATTCTATTATTGTATTTTTGCGATCGTATGGGACGGTCTACAAGTTTTTATGAGACGGACTCATGAATTATTTGATAATTCTGAACCCATATTTTATAGCGATAATATACATATAAAATAATATTCTATTATTGTATTTTTGCGATCGTACATCATAATCGTAATAATAATATATTGAAACATCTAATAGTAAGTTTAAAACTATTTTAATCTAAAATGCCTTTCTGTACTGTTTGTAACACATCTGTTGAGCGCAGTCACTGGACAGGTCACCTACGTAGTACTAATCATAAAAACAAAACTATTTCGCATTTTTGCGAAGGTGTTGAAATAATACATTCTGCATTTCGTAATCGTATAGCTTCTTATAGAATTGTCGATCCGTCTGAGAATTGTTCTCTAGAACCATTTCTTAATAATAATTGGGACAAAATTAAATCGTTAATTGATCTCTTAAAGAACATGTTAGCCTAAAAGTTAATTTCGAATATTTTGCTTTGTTTTTAATGTTTAAAAATGATTCTCAGGATATGAAATCATTTGCCACAAAAAACATTACTCTGCATCAGAATTATGAATTTGATTCATTAATGTCTCAGGTAAAAAATACTTTAACAAAAAAGATAGAACAATTTCAGGATCGAGACAGTGGATGGACGTTCTTGAGCAGTTCTCATTTGGAAGTAAATATTAACAAATATCAACCGTTGCGCGGTTCAGGCTTTATCGAATTACCTCCTGCAATAAAATCGAGAAAAGCTTGTGTCAATATCCACAATAATGACGAGTATTGTTTTTTATGGTCTGTTGTTGCTGCTTTATATCCAGCTAAGAGTCACCCCGAAAGAGTATCTTCTTACCCTGATTTTCGTAACGTTTTAAAGGTAAAGGACATGTCATTTCCAGTAAATTTCTCAGATATTGCGCGGTTCGAAGTGAATAACCCTGAAATTTGCATTTACATTTATGGTTTAAAAAATAATACCGTCGTAGGACCGCTTTACAAACCAAAAGCCTTGAACGGAAAGGTGATTCATTTACTTTATTTAGAAAGAGATGATTTGTCACATTACTGTCTCATTAAAGACTTGCCGCGACTTGTTAAAAATCAAATAACAAAACACCACAGTAAACTGTACTTTTGTGACGCTTGTTTAATGTTTTTTAATTCATGCGATGATCTTAGTTCGCATAGTTGTGGAGGTGTCGCCACTGAACTACTTCGCCACTGAAAGGGTTCTTTCATTCAGTTTAAAAATTATAATAGAAAGCAAACTGTACCATTTGTTATATACGCAGATTTTGAAACAATGCTAGAACGGTATGAATCTTGTGACCCTGACCCCACTAAGGCGAGTACTGTAACGCGACAGCGACATGTGCCTGTAGCTTTCGGTTATCATATTACGTGTACGCTAGACGAAAGCCACAATCGTTACGTTTCTTATCGCGGTGCGGATTGTGTGTCAAATTTTGTGAAGTCTATCTATAAAGATGCACAAAAAATTTACGATATTTTAAAAAATAATGTTCCTATGATTTACTCAAATGATAATGCTCGCGACTTTGAAAACGCGATGACATGTCATATTTGTGAGCACTTCTTGTTGGGCGATAGGGTTCGCGATCATTGTCACTTGACTGGTAAATATCGTGGTGCAGCTCATAGTTACTGTAACATACAATACAAACTACCAACATTTTTGCCAGTATTTTTTCATAATTTATCCGGATACGATTGTCACCTTTTCATAAAAGAATTAGGTGAAGCTCCTGGATCTATTAAAGTGATACCTAAAACGAAAGAAAACTATATTTCATTCACGAAGTTTATTCCGATTTCTACCGGGGAAAGCATACAGGTTCGGTTTGTAGATTCTTTCAAGTTTTTAGGAACTAGCTTAGAAAAGTTAGTTAGTACAATGAAAAAACAAGACTTTAAACAATTAAAATCTTATTTTCCTAATAAAAAACAATTTAACTTACTCACCCGTAAAGGAGTGTATCCATATGACTATATGTCTCAATGGGAATGTTATGAAGATACGTGTTTACCCTCTAAAAAATATTTTTTTAACTCTTTAACTAATGAGGCAATTACCGATGAAGACTATGAACACGCTCGGTCTGTTTGGTCAGTATTTAATATTCAAAACATGGGTATGTACACAGATTTATATCTCAAAACAGATGTTCTTTTGCTAACAGATGTATTTGAAAATTTTCGAAAAACTTGTAAACTACATTACACGCTCGATCCCGCGTTCTATCTTACAGCACCAAGTCTATCTTTTGATGCAATGCTTTTAAAAACAGGGGTTCAATTAGAATTGATTAGTGATGTTGAAATCTTTAGAATGATACAAAAAGGTATTCGAGGAGGTGTTTGTATGTGTTCCAAAAGACATGCCAAAGCCAATCATAAATATTTAGATACATACGATCCATCCAGTCCAAATTCATTTATTATTTATTTAGACTGTAATAATTTATATGGTTATAGTATGTCTCAATGCCTTCCCTATTCCGATTTTAGATTTATGAACAGAGAAGAAATAAATGATTTACAGTTGAACTTAACAAATATTAGTGACTCTGCGGAACAAGGATATATTTTAGAAGTTGACTTAATATACCCTGAAAGTTTACATACTGAGCACAATGACTTCCCATTTTGTCCAGAAAAATTCATACCACCAGGGGGTAGGAATAAAAAATTAATACCGAATTTGTACGATAAATATCACTATGTTATTCATTACGTACATTTAAAAAAGTGTTTACAGCACGGTTTAGTATTGAGAAGGGTCCATCGCGCTATTACATTTAAGCAAAGTTGTTTTTTAAAGCAATATATTGATATTAACACCCAGTTACGTCAAAAAGCAGAGTCAACGTTTGAACAAGATTTTTTTAAATTATTAAACAACTGTATTTTTGGAAAGACTCTAGAAAATAATGAACAAAGAGTAGATGTAAAATTAGTGAACAAGTGGCATGACTCGAACAATAAAACAAAAAAGTCAACTTGTGCTGAGAAATTGATAGCTAGCCCGTATTTTCATAGTGCTTCCGTATTTTCTGATAATCTTGTAGCGATACAAATGAAGCCATCGCGTGTTATTCTAAACAAGCCGATATACATAGGGTTTGCAGTATTAGAATTATCTAAGACTCACATGTACGACTTTCACTACTCTATCATAAAACCTTTTTATGGTAACCGAATTGAATTGTGCTATACTGACACAGATAGCCTAGTATATGATGTACAGAGTAATGACGTTTATAAAGACTTCAAGCTCCATTTTCTAAAATATTTTGATACCAGCAATTATGACTGTAACAACGACTATAACTTACCAATTATGAATAAGAAGGTTCCAGGACTGTTTAAGGATGAAATGGGTGGCAACATTATCAAAGAATTCGTAGGACTGCGCTCAAAGCTTTATTGTATTAAAACTTTAAACAATACAATTAAAAAGGCAAAAGGTACAAAAAAATGTATTACCAAAAATTTAAACATGTTAGATTATAAAAATGTTTTATACAATTGCAATGTTATTCACAAAAAAAATGTATTGTTTAAGTCAATAAAACATGAAATATTCACTCAGGACGTAAATAAAATAGCACTTTCAAGCAATGATGATAAACGATTGCTATCGTTTGATAAAGTTTCTACTTTAGCCTGGGGTAACGCAACTATATTTATGTAATGCATTACCACAATTGAAACGTAATTACAGTAGTAAATTTTTTAACATCTATTTTATTGATTCTATATATGGCAAAACTTATGACGTCCTAAGTGGAAAGTTAGATAATCCTTCAACCTACCTACTATTATAAAAAGTTTGTGAGGGTGGATGAATGGATGCTTGTTACTCTTTTAATAATGTGAAATGTACTATTGTCGTGTAATGTAGCCTGTTGACGGCACGGTTGACGTAGTGGTTAAGCGATTGACTGCTGCGCTGGGTGTCGCGGGTTGGATTTCCGCATGGAACAAATATTTGTATGACCTGTTCTGGGTCTGGCTGTTTGTGTAAGTTTGGAAGTTACTTTTGAACCTAGCTTAATTATGTAAACAATTCTAAAAAGTGTATTCTTGGTGTTCCTTGTACTAGTTAGAGCTAAACAGAGATGTAACTATACGACCTCTGATAATTACTTAGGTACCTGCATATATAGGTATTTTATAAGTTTTGCTTTTATCTGTACTTTGTACCTACTAAATATATACTTAAATAAATAATATTTTATGTTCATAAATCTGTTTCATAGTATCGGCAGAAGTTACTTTTGAACCTAGTTTTATTATGTAAGCAATTCTAAAATGTGTGTATGATTGGTGCCCCTTGTACTAGTTACAGCTAAACAGAGATGTAACTATACAACCTCTTAGAATTACTTAGGTACTTTTGTACCTACTAAATATTAACTTAAATAAATAATATTTTATGTTCATAAATCTGTTTCATTTCCGTCACTGATGACAAAGCGCATTGCGCTGACTGGTTTGTGTAATTTAACACCGATCAGGTGCTCGCAAGTGACGAGCTACGTCACACATAGGAAACAAGTTCAAACTTGTAATTAAAAATGTGCACAATGCTTTCTGGAGTACTGTTACACGAACATAATAATATTAGTCGTCCGTCTCATTTAGCTGATATTGACCGGACTGGTCGGACTTCGCAGTTACCCATCACTTAATCGAAAACAATTGTAAGTACTTAGTTCGTTTAAATGTTATTTATTACTTAGGTTGATATTCATTAGCATTATATTGATTCTTATTTTGTTTGTTTCAGATCATCAAAAATGTGTGATTCCCCTGACCTTATCTTTTCGCAATACGGTCAAGGGTTCCCGACTCCAAGTGTGAGTTGGCATGTACCTGACCAACAGGGGTCTGCTTATAAAAAACCAAGAGCGAAACGAGACGGTCAAAAGCGGAAGCAGCTCAATAGTTGTCAATCATATATGTTATTAACAATGAGAAGAAAAAAGGACTGAGATTAATCCAGATACAAGTGCTGAACATTAGTGATCAACAAGAATGTGACAGTGATGAAGCGGTAGTTATGAGTGCGCAATACGTAGTGAGTGAACCAGTGGATTATGTTATGGAAGAGACACAAGCGTTAATAAACAAAATTTCCAAAAAACTTTGTGGGGACAATTGTTATTAGTAAGTAACGTAGTTTATAAGTTTTTTGTATAATTAAAAATATTTGTATGTAAGTAAAATTAAATTTGATTACAATATTAAATGTAAAAAATAGTAAAACATGAATAGATATGAATACAAATTAATTGTTTTTTCATTATTTTTGTATGTATAAATACATAAAGTGTAGTGTAAGTTTTATTGTATTGCTTGTAAATATTATAACTTAAAAGTAAATGTAATATAAAAATATAATAAATATTAGTATTATATAATATGTGAAAGACAAAAAATAGTATAGTGTAAATTGTAAAAAATAATCATTTTTTGTGACTGTAAATATGTGAGGTAATAAATACTGTATTTTAATTTTATATTTTTATTTTGTTTGAAGTATGTTTGTTTACAAATTAATTAAGAACTTTCATATTCTTTTTTGGTATATTAAATAAATAATGTGTAAGTTGTTCATAAGTTCCCTTTTAATTAAAATAATCACAATGTTTTGTAAGTTAAAATAATAAAATAAATAAAATATTATTACTATGTAGCTAGGTATTATTAGTGTATAAATGTAAAGTAACTGTATAAGTATATGAGGTAATAAAGACTATATTTTAATTTTAAATTTTATGTTTTATTTTATATGACTTAGGTACTAAATTCAAATATTAAATTAGCTGTAAAATAAGATTAGATTTGCAGGTCATCCGTTTTTCGGGATTAATTTACATTTATTGTAGGTATACCTCAAATTAAACATAACTACAGCTAATCTAATATTTTTAGGGTGCTAATAAAAAACCATAAGTAGTTATATAAATATTTTTATTAAATGTAGCTTAACCACAACAAAATAATTTGAATACAGACATATTATTATCAAAATACCATTTTCTTATACACACAGCATTATTTAGTGCACAATTCAATTTATGATTCACACAATTAAAGTCAGTTTTATTTTTACAATATTTACTTTTTAAGACTGAAAAGTTAGGACACCCCTTCTCACCTATATCGATCACTTCACAGTTTGCACATAAGTCTTTAATCCACTGTATCTTTTCCAAACCCTTTGTAATAATTTTTTTATTTTCCAAATATGGCACTATCACACGTTTAAACTCATTGTAGTCTATATAGCCCTCACTCCAGTAAATTCCAATATTTTTTTCCAACCATCTCACTTGCTTCTTTTCCTCTTTAGTCAGGTAATGGAACGAATATGGTGGTTTTACCAAGAATGTTTGTGAATGCTCTTGACTTACAATGGCCACTTCTTTAACAATAAAATTGTTTTTAAAATTTTTAAATCCTTGAAGTTCAACTATTATGGTATCCGCTTTCATGATAACTTCTTTACAATGTTACTTAAGGGTTTGTATTCAATTATACAATCGTTGAGAATTAGGCAGTAGGCTGAAGTTTGATCTGGTATTTCGGAATCACTTTCAATTTCTACTCTCACATCCACAACTGGACCTGTCTTTAAGTTATCCGCTTGTCTAGAGCAATCAACGACAAAAAGCGGTGCTAAATCTTTAAATTGTTTCTCGCTTAATATGGGCTCTGGGCGACGTCCGTAATACGACTGCTGAAATCTGGTGTACTGCTCGTATAATAAAGCAATTCTGTTGTCAGCAAAGTTCACATTTAGGTTTTCATACGGGAAATACGTGGAATTGAGATACACTCTAACGTCCCGAACATGACAATGATCGAATTGAGACATGTCAGAACTTGCATTGTTTTTCCTATTTGTTTGTAGGCCAAGAATGATGTATCTTGGTTTTTCTATTTGAGTTGATGTTTTGATAGACCAAGTATGTTTTGTAGTTTTAGGTAAAGAGGGATATTCGTACAGATCCCAATTTCTGTATATCATTTGAAGTGGCCGATCTTTTTCTAGGAGTCTTAACAAACTGATTTTTTCTTTGTCTGATACTTTAACATGCGGTACGCGCCATATGATTTTGTTGATCTGAACGTCATCCACAGTTTCACCAGTGTTAAGTTTTACAGCGTTCAAATTAGTGTTACTTCGTAACAGTATCAGTTCATGTCTACTGTTTATCACGACTTTTTTAAAATCTTCAGCAAAACCGAGGATATTACACAGTGGTATAGAAGCTGAAAATCTTCCTCCATTGGTATTTTTTATACCATCAATATTCCAGCCCCAGACGTTAGATATTTTCGATTCGCTTTCATTCATGGATATTAATGATTTTATGGTCGTAGTTATACCTGCATTTTTTATTTTATCAATCTCCACTCCATTAAGCTCGTACCTAATATCTTGGAATAAGTACATTAGCGCATTGTTCGTGAAATTGACACTAGAAGCTTTGTCTTTCGTATCTTTTTTGCTAACGATAACAGTTCCTTCCAAATACAGAGTACTAGCAGATGGTAGTATGTATAAGTCTTGTTGGTTAATAGGTATACGGATTTCATCATTTCTATTAAAGCTCGTCACATAAGGCTTGTAAGAATGAAATTCGATTCCTTCAATAGTGTTATCGTAAGTTGGAGCAGATAAAACATCTAAGATATTCATTTTAGCAATCCGATCGCTCTAAGGAAAGCTTTATTTTCTTTAGTTAATTTTATTTTCTTCTTAGAACAAGGTCTTATACGGTATGTAGCTCGAATAGAACTGATATTCTTTAGTTCTTGACGTGCATTTTTATTGTAATCAATCATGTTTTTTTCTAAGATGTAAATATAGCTGCACTTCTTCACCGCGAAAATTTATTAAGTTATTGTTTATATCTAATAGCCTGATATTTATGCAGTTTATATTGTTTTGATTGATTGGAAAGTATATTGCGTTCTTCGGGATTTCAATAATCCTGTATCCAGGTGGCACGTTGAGTGCAAATTCGTGAATAATGTGACTTGGTTTACCGTTTATGTACGAACCGCTTACAATATCACATTCAATCCTGACCACGGTCGTTGGTAAAATGTTGACTGGAGACTGTGACACATGCCATTTATTTGCTTTCAAGATTTGTTTATTAAAGCCTAAAATTTTTCTAAAAGAATTCTCTTTGGTAAAATTAACATCTTTTGTACAGAATATAGTAGTTTTTAAAGTGTTATTATTGCACTGTAGTTTGATAGATGCATCTTTTATTTCCGATTTTAGATAATCATTTATATCTTGCAATTCATAAGCGCCTTCAGGTATTTCTATAACTTCGTTAAGACCATAATAGAACTTATTATTACTTTTGTCAATGTTTGGTATAGAATTAAATGTTGAAAAGTGTAATAAAGCACATTCATACTCTCCATCAAGCTGTAAAGTATTAGGATAGTATGTAGATAAAACTGGCGAGTTTCCAGTTATCGACAAAGTGAGCGACATCTTGCAAATGATTGAAATGAAAGAAAAACATATATTTTATAATACATTTTTATTCCAAAAACTCCACAAGTATTCTAAACATAAATGTCCACAATTTACTGCATTGAATTTTTGATATCTTGTGTAGTTATAAAACACATTACAATTGTTAAAATATCGAATTAATTCCATCGGAGGTTTTAAATTTCCATAGCTATCAAAATACTCACAATAATCATATACTTTAACATACGCTACCCAATGTGTTCCTTCGTTCATAGAATTATCTAAGTTAGCGATACCACATTCCACCCGTTTTGGCGTTCTGGGTAAACGATCCTTCATGTAGACCCCACGGAAATGAGGGATATCTCTTGAATATTTTAGGATGTCTACATTAGTTAGAGGTCTATTAGGTAGCCTATTTTTTAGTTTTTTGAAGCATGAATATACAATCCTTTACCATTTTTATACGGCTTAATGTATAATCCCTTGCCCAACACTAAAGCCTCCATAGCTTTATTATGACGTTCCGATTCTCGCAAATTTTGCTGACCGATTTTGTAATCATTGACGGTTTTTGCAATGCCAGCTGCACAGTTCCCAAAGCCGACAAACCAGCAAAAATTGGAATCAGCGGTAGAACTCCTCCAGTCTTTGGTATGGGTATTACTCGTGGCACCCGAATTCGATGATGAATGCTTGGAAATAACTTTTTTGCGACTGAGTAAGCTGTTTTTATTAAAGTCTTATTGTCGCTGTGTTTGAGTTTCTTAATTTTTGATTTTATTTTAGAAACTAAGCTTTTAAATGTTTTAACCCCGGATCCAGACTTTAGTTTAGCTTTCATGACTTTGCTCACTAGCCATGAGCTTAGTTTTTCACCTTTCCCAGCATCTTTTGATTTTAATCTTTGTTTAGCCATATTAAGTAGTTGTAAATCAGCTTTGTGACGATTTGATAAGTCTGTATGGTTTGCATATGCAATATCGTGGTACATACAAGCTTCGTCTAGCTTATTTACACCTCGGTCACCTCGAGCCAAACGTTTGGAAAGTTTGGTTCCTGGTCCACAATAATTGTATCCTGGTAAATGAACTTCGAATGGTAGATTATTAATTATGTTATTAACAAGTCCACCACCTTGCATTACTTAAAGTAGAATGAATGGTTTACTTTTTTTAAATGGTTATATAACATCTTAACCCATTATTGCAGCTTTGTCAATCCAACTGTTTTCATCATTATTAAGACCTAACCATTTGACATACAGTTTATTTCCTTTCTTCTTCAAAACTTTTTCGACCAAATAAATATCAGGATATCTAGATTTTTGAAGTTCTTGCTCATAAAAAGCTCCTGAAATATTTTGCTTTCGTTGATCTTCTATTTGGTATGTTACTGGTAAGGTTTTATTAATCTTTTTTATGTTAAATAATTCAGTTGACCAATTAGGAGTATAACCTTTCTCAAAACTATGTTTAAATTTGCTGATACGAACATAATCACCTACTTTGAATTTAGGCTTCCCCTTAGCAAAATCATTATTGTATATTTTTTTTAAATTTTCTTTTATCGCTGGTTCATTTGATTTATTCACATCGATCGGTTTAAATTGGATAGAACGATGTTTCGTATTGTTGTATCTTATAAATATATCTTTCAACGGTGGACCTATCCACTTATAATTTCCATTGAGACTGAAATGTTTATATAATTTATTCTTTATAGTTCTAATCAGTCGCTCTACTATTGATGCTTTTTTAGTAGAGAATGATGAGTAATGGTTAATATTGTACTTTTTCATAAGAGATTGAAAAGTGCTGTTATAAAACTCTGTTCCTTTATCAGTTTGTAAGTTAACGGGATTTTCAAGACTGCTACACAGTATTTGTTCGAATGCACGAGTAACATCAAATTTATTTTTCGATTTTAACGGTTCAGCCCAGGCGTACTTTGAGAAGCAGTCAATCACTACTAAAATAAAATTGTAGCCTTTGTTATACTTTCTCAGGTTTTGCATATCCATTAAATCTGCTTGCCACAAGTCGCGGACTCCTTTCAAAACAACATGACGTCGGAGAAAATTTCGTCGTGCTGCTTTATGTATTTCATTTACGATTTGCTGTTTTGCCATTATGGAGTTTTAGTTTTTAGAAATAACTTATCTACTTCTGCTTTGGTGTAAAACTGTTCTTGCAAATGAGTTAAAACTTCAGGTGTATTTGCTTTTAAAGAAGTTTGAACTGCGCTTCGAGCATCCTTTATGATTTGAGAACGCAATAAACCAATCATTTTATTAAATTCTTTTATCGTATTAGCATTCAAATGATCTACATAATCTTTGTTCACAGCATCATCTGCTTCTATAGGAGATCTAATTCCTCTCAATCTCAATGTTTTTAAGTCAAAATCTCCATTTTCTGATTTTATTAATGCTTTTTCATTAAAATCAAATAGTTCTGACAGTCGCATTCTTTTATGAACGTGATGACCAAACTTATCTATATTCATCGTGTGTACAGAAAGGCAGCTTTATGTAAAATGAAAACATTAATTATTTATCAAGATATTTATTTATTTATAAATTGACCTTCACGTAGTTCCTCTATAATAGATAATATTTCGTTATCTACTCCTGTATTTCCAGCTTCTCGAGACGCCATAAGTAGTTTTAATCTTTCAACTAACTCGTTAGGATTATCCCAATATATATAATCAACATCTTTGTTCAATTTTTTCAGCATTAGTAACCCTTTTCCTTTAGGTATATTTATTTTTTCAGTTAAATCGTTTCGCAATTTAAATAATGGCTTTATAACATCCATATACTTTTTCCCCTTGTTGCTTTTTATAGCTTTTTTTGGATCATAGTCACGTCTATGAGCATTTGTATGTAACAACATCAATTTATAATTTTGTTTATCGTCTTCAGTAACCAAACTTAAGTCTGGATCCTTTTTGAGCAACAGCTGTTTTAAACCAGATGTATTTTTATATCTATGGCCAGCTAAGAGTATAAATTGATCATTAATTGTTATGGGAGTAGAACCTAGCAACAATTTATCGCGTTCTACTCTGACCCCAAATGGAATGTCTCTCAACGCTTCGGAAGAAACTGACCAGGATGACGTATCACAATCTTGATTTTGATCAACTGTTGATTCATACGAAGAGTTGCTGCTAATTTCAGATTCATCTTGATCCTTATCTGATTCTTCTATTTGCAAAGTTTCATCTATAAACGGAACTTCAGACTCTTTATCTTCAATAGCATGTAGGGGAGGAGTTTGCTTGCTGGCTTTAGCAATTAAGTTGAGAGGTTCTGTTACAGGCTTAAAAACTGCGTCTAGTGCTTGTTTATTATCAATCTCAAAATTTCGCATTTTGCGTACTTTCTTCTTTACAGCTTCTGCTGCATTAACGATTTGTCTTTTCAATGATTTATCCATTTTGGTGAAATTGATCGTAATCGGTGTAGCGCCATGTGAAGAATAATAAAGTCGTGCAAATTTACAGTCTTTTATACTTGTGTTCTTAATCAAAGACTACAAAAGTGTCAAATTTATTTCTATAACAACCTTTATTTTTGAAGCAATCTTTATTGATTACAACATAATTGAATGGTTCATTCCATATTTTTGAACACATTTCACGAAATTCACTCCATGTCATATCAGTATTAACGTGTTCTTCATAAACATGTCTCATATTAATTTCATCTTGTTTAAAAAGTATGATTAGGTTTGCATTATCTCTGACCAACTGCTTAGGAATTTTACTATATGTCTGATTTAGATAAAAGCAATCGATAAACTTATGTCTGCCCATTGCAAAATAATCACGCATGTTGCTTTGATTTTCACAAGCCACATCATCGAATACAATTACAGAATTGGATTTTGCGTCGTGAACATTAAGTACTTGCTTATTTTCATGATATTTCTGAAATGTAATACCTGGTACACGTTGCAAAACTTTTTCTAAAAAATTGTACTTGGGTTGTTGCACGGTTTTAGAATATACATAAACATTTTGAAATTTTAAACCATTTTCATGTATGAGAAGACCAATTAATAAATTAGTTTTTCCACAATTTGAAGGCCCGCAAATGATGCATCGTATCGTGTTAGGTAATAATTTTCCATGACGAAAACTAGTGTTTCGTGGCTCAACGCAGAGTTCGTTTAAATGTAACGATTGTGGTTGTTTTACAAATTTCATGACGACTGTTTAAACGGTTTATTGAATAATGAGAAAATTTACCAACCACGTCAATATTTATTAAGTGAATCAATGAATTGATACAATATATCTTGTTTTTTTTGTATCTACTTAAGAATGAGTTATTGAAATTTGGTCAAGACAACGTCTGTCGAGTCGAGTCAAAAAAAAAATTTACAAAAAGACGATTGTGGCCCATGTGGGGATCGAACCCACGACCTTCGCATTATTAGCGCGACGCTCTAACCAACTGAACTAATGGGCCGATGAGAGCTCTCTACTAAAACAAGATCCTTATGGCTCTCATGTCAATTAAGTTTTAAAACGGAAATGTGGAACGGCTCCTACTCCGTAGGATATTATTGGGCTTTCTACCACACCGAAAGTGACGGAGGCGAACGGAGTGAGCTGTAGGAACGGCAGGTGGGGTAGAATGCCCAATAATATCCTACTCCCCCACTTCCCCAAGAAAATCCTCGAAATCGGTGAGGACTCTGTTGGGCGAGAAATAGACCCCAACCACGAGGACGCCACGCACTAAGGCTGCCACGCAGCCCGGCCGCCTTTCCACGACCGTCAATAGTGCACCTGTAGAAACCTGGCAGACGATTGATACCAGGCCCGCCGAATCCCCTGCCCAGTTGTCCCGAGGAGGGACAAAGTAGGGCTCAGCCATCACCGCCACGTGTATCGACCACTCTGCCATAGTCTGGAGCAAAAGGTCCTGAGCCCTGGCAGAGTGGTTGAGATTGCCCTGTAAGATGAATAGGGCCATTATTGTTGGGGCTGGGTAGGCTCCGACACGTCCATAGCCTCGGTGACGGATGGCTGGCTAGGTGCCGGGGGGACCCGGAATCCGGCCCCGCTGGGCTTCCCCCTCTTCTTGTGGCGGGCCACGCAGGCCTTGGCGCCAATTCGATGCTCTGCTGGCTTGCCTTCAGCGGCACACACACTGCAGTGCAGGGCAGCAGTGCACTGCCCAGCTTTGTGGCCCGGCTGACTGCAGCGATAGCAGTGATTGCTCCGATCCACCTCGGACGAACACGTATGTTGGACGTGTCCCCCGTACAGGCAACGGAAACACTGCATGGGTCTGGGTTCCAGCAGTGTTACCCTTGCAGCCACCCATCCAACCAGGAAACGGCCAGCGCTTGATATTGTCTTGGCTGCCGCCACAGGGCAACGCAGCCAGACTGTACCCAGGCCAGCAGGCCCAACCCGTATTTGGCCGACTTTTATGTCTTCGGCAGAACATCCGCCGACTCGCGCAGCCACATCGCAAACCTCTTGTGAGGTGATGGAGTCGTCCAGACCCGATATGCGCAGCTCTGCACATTTGGTGGGTCTGGAGATTCTTATTAGGTCACCGCTGAGGCTCTCCCGCAGTTTGTTCGCGAGGGAGTTCGCTTTTTCGGCCGTTGCCGCTCCGGGGATCTCCAGTATGCGGGCGCCAGTGATGGCCCGCTTAAATCGGAGGGAGGGAATACCGAGGCCAGCCAGGTCGATCTTCTGTTTGGCCTCGGCAAGGACTGAGGCATACGTAATGCCCTTCTCCTCCGCCTCAGGCTGCAGCGTAATTACCACCGCAGACGAACGGGGTGCTCGCAGTCTCGGTGTCTTCTTCTTTTGGCTCTTTTTGGCCGCCTTCTTCTTGTTTTTCTTGTTTTTCACAGTCTGCCATTCCCCTTCTTTGGGGTTGGCAGCTGTGCTGGACTTCTGTGTCGTAGCCGGGGTCGGGGCACTGTTAGTGCCGTCCGACTTTGGCTTTTTACTCCTTTGTTTCGTCGGCTGCGGCTTTGCAGGAGAGGCCTTCGACGGGCCAGCCTCAGGCTGGCTCTGTGGAGAAGAGGCCTGTGCGGCCACCGAAGTCGCGTCGGCTTGAGATTGCCCTTTTTGGGCTGGACTCGGCGCCTCAGATGATGAAACTGAGCTCTGTGCGGGTCTGGTCGGGTTGGCCTGTTTGTTCCCTGCCGGCCGGTTAGGGGCCTGCGGCTTTGCAGCTTTGGCCGCATATGACGGTGGCGCCTGCGGTTGGTTACCCCTTCTGTCACCAGCAAGGGGTGGGCGCAGTATTTTCCCCTCGATTACTGAAAATCGCGCAGCCAGGCTTGCCATCTCTGTACGAAATAGCTGTACCAGATCTGGTGGTATCTCTGGGGTGGAGGGCTGTGGCTGTTGTATCCTCGCCACGTCAGACTTGATTTGGTCCAACTCACGGCGCATCTGCTCTTGTTCGGTCGTAACTTTCTTATTCTCCGCTTGGAGGCGGCGGTTGTCAGCTTGTAATTTGGCCAGCTCTAATTGAAGGCGACTGTTTTCCTCCGTAGCGGAGAGCTGGCGCAGCTCACTTGCTGCGCCTTCTATAACTTTCATAGCCTCTTTGAGGCTCTTGGTAAAAGTGCCCTTGAGGTTGCTGGACTTGGTGGCCACGTGTTGTACCACCTTGAGTCCAGCCGACACCTGCTCGAAGAGAGCAGTCGCAGTCAAGGCATCCCCTGCCGGACCAGATTCTGGCACTGGTGCCGCTCTCTTATTCTTAGCCTCCTTGACGAGGTCTAAAACGTCCTCTTCGGCGTGGCGGCGGAAGTCATCTCGCTTGGCAGCAAGTAGTTCCGCCTTCGCCTTTGCTAACCCAACGTACTCGCCCGTGGTGGGAGGTCGGCCTCTCCCCCTTCTGGGTGGTACTGCTTCGTCGCCCGACTCGGAAGTCGAGCGACTCGTCCCATCGTTTGAGCGCAATCGCTTGCGCCCCTCTCTCCAAAATTGAGATGGAGACAGCGCAGGCACGCTGATCTCCACCATCATCACTTCACTCGATGCTGAGCCGTCAGACACAGCACCCCCCTCAACGTCTTTTTGGTTTGGTGTTTTGTTTTTGTTTTTTAATTGATTTTCCATAGTAAATCCCACGAGTATGGGGGAAAAGACGGTCCACCCAGGCAGTGCCCCCTGTACCTGGGTAAGCCTATATACAACAGCGGGTCGGCCGGTCCGCTGAGGTTGGCGCCCTCACGACCGAGGCAATCCCCCCGGCCATGCATCCCCTCGCCGGGCGCCGAAACTTGAGATTTGGAGTGATTTTTGTAGAGGTTTTCTTCCTCCCGGCCCAGGCGACCAAGCCAAGACCGACGGGAGATGTCAGACATCCCCCGGTTTTCGGCGGTGGCAGGAAAGAAGACTTCCACTGCCTGCCCGGTGGTAGTGTGAGTACACACCGGGCCCGCCCTCGCGCCTCCACTACGTCCCCTGAAAACAGGGGCACACGTGGAGAGACGCCCCCTCGGCCACCCGCTAAGCCTCGCGGCCTCGCAGGAAGCCCCCCCCCGTGGCCCTGAAAAGGGCCTTTTCTCCCCCACTAGGCCTCGCGGCTTCGCAGGGGGTTCTCCCCCCCCCATGGCCCTGAAAAGGGCCTTTCCCCGGTGTCGGACCATTAGCCACGAGCAACAAGACTCCCCAAAAGGCAGAGAGAGTTGTTGCCCGTGTTGCCCAGGGTGAACCAGGCTCCACGACTACCGTTCCCACCGGACGTATCCGAGAAGGACTGATAGCCACGGAGCACACGAGGAGGTTGTCCGACCTGTCACCCCAACCTAACTCTGACCTAACCTAACTCTGACCTAACCTAACTCTGACCTAACCTAACTCTGACCTAACCTAACTCTGACCTAACCTAACTAGAAGTAAAGAACTAGTTAGGTTGCTCCGAGATAGGTTTCTCAAAGTTAGGTTACTCACAGTTAAGTCTCTCAGAGTTAGGTTGCTCAGTTAGGTTTTCAGAGTTTGCTTGCTCAGAGTTAGGTTTCTCAAAGTTAGGTTACTCAGAGTTAGGTTTCTCAAAGTTAGGTTACTCAGAGTTAGGTTTCTCAGATTTAGGTTGCTTAGAGTTAGGCTTTTCAGTTAGGTTACTCAGAGGTAGGTTGCTCAAAGTTTGGTTGCTCAGAGTTAGGTACCAGAGTTAGATTTCTCAAAGTTAGGTTACTCAGGTTTCTCAGATTATGTTGCTCAGAGTTGGGCTTATCAAAGTTAGGTTACTCAGAGTTAGGTTACTCAGAGTTAGGTTACTCAGAGTTAGGTTACTCAGAGTTAGGTTACTCAGAGTTAGGTTTCTCAGATTTAGGTTGCTCAGTTAGGCTTTTGAAAGTAAGGTTGCTCAGAGTTAGGCTTCTCAAAGTTAGGTTACTCAGAGGTAGATTGCTTAGAGTGTGATTGGTCAGAGTTACGTCTTTCATAGATAGGTTGATCAGAGTTGGGTTTCTTAAAGTTAGGTTGCTCAGAGTTCGGCTTATCAAAATTAGGTTACCCAGAGTTAGGTTACTCAGAGTTAGGTTTCTCAGATTTAGGTTGCTCAGAGTTAGGCTTCTGAAAGTTAGGTTGCTCAGAGTTAGGCAGCTCAGTTATTTTTAAAATTTTCACTTTTTTTTTATTATATCTTACTAATATTATAAATGTGAGTTTGTATGTGTGGATGGATGGATGTTTATTATTTTTTCACGGAATAACTACTGAACGGATTGGGATATTGGGACCACTACCACTACTTTTTATCCCGGTAAAATGTATGTTTTCCCCGGGATAACGGGCAAAGCCACTGGTGGAAAGTTAGTTCGGTATAAATTGCATACGTGATTCTTGAAATCAGCTTCAGGCGTGCATCACGGTCATCTTGACCTAAAAAAACAAAAATATTATATATAACTTATTAAAAACACTTGAAAATTGTACTAAATTCACAGTTTTTCCACGATTTTTCAAAAAAAATCTTTGGAACATACCCCTAAAAACTACACAGTCGCATAGTGCTTGGCAGCCCGCATCCAACGGTACCCCACAAGTGGGCGTTTCTCATGAAAAATCGAAAAAATCGCCCGCCCACCCACCCTGTGGTGCTTGGCTAGGTGGATTTCACTAAATACCTAAACACAAAATTTTTATTTTATTGTTTCTTTCGGGCATAGGCGCCTTCTTTGATCACAATTCAGTCAATAAAGCGCTAAGAATAGTTGTCTAAATTTTATTTATCTATACTAATATTATAAAGTGGAAAGATTTGAATGTTTGTTTGTATTGAATAGGCTCCGAAACTATTAGACCGATTTGAAAAAATCTTTAAGTGTTAAATAGCCCATTTCTCGGAGAAGGCTATAGGCTATATACTATCGCGCTACGACTAATAGGAGCGGAGTAGCAATAAAAAATGTTGCAAAAACAGGGGAAAAAAGTTATTAAGACCACGCGGTCGAAGCCGTGGCCAAAAGTTAGTATTAAATATTGATGATATGATTAAATACTGACTAACTAGAGCCAAAAAATTATCACATTTTTGTTTTTTACAAGCTTTTTACAAGCTTTTATTCAACTTGCTTTGTTAGTATGTTTAGATCAAAATTTGAGAGCCCATTCTGACCCACTTCCCGCTATCCAATTGATCTGTAATTTGGTACACATATGTAAACTGAGGTACATTTTGAAAATATGATACTATTGAGCTGGTCTGATGATGGAGCCTGAAGGTGGCCATAGGAACTCTCTAATAAAACTGTGCAAATTTCACGAAATTTGCTGTATTTATATTTTGTGATCAGCATTAACATATAGAGTACGTACGGTCCCGGAGAAGTGCGGGGTTTTCTTGAAAATCCCGGGAATCTAATTTGGCATTTATCTAAGCTTTATTATCTAATAAATCAGCTAAACGCCTAAATTTTGTAATTTTTATCATGGAGAAAATGCAGGAATGTTCTATTAATCCCGGGATTCCGAGTGCGGTGTAACGGCTCATCAGATTTGGACGAAATCTGGTGCATATATAGTTTATAACCGGTATTATCACATACAATACTTACAGTCCCGGAAAAATACGGGGCTTTGCTAAAAATCCCGGGAATCTTTTCCAGTAATTTATAGGCAATTACTTAAGCTGTGTTACCTAATAGATCAGCTTAAAAGAAAGAAAGAAAAGAAGAGAAAAGAAGAGAATCTTATATGAATCCCGGGATTCAGTGTGGTAAACCGGAATTCAGAGTGGGGTGAAATGACTTAACATGAAATTGAGATTTACATGAAATTTTGTGCATTTATAGTTTGTGATCAGCATTAACATGTTACGAACCCGGAAAAATGCGGCGCTTTCCTAAAAATCCTGGGAATCTTATTCGGCAAAAACCATCTTAACAAATTTTTATGAAATTCGATGCACATAATAAGTTCAGCACTAACATTTTAAGTACCACTCTATACCCGTAATGTGAATCCCAGAAATCGTATGAAGACCCTTTAACTAAAAAGTATAAAATAAAATTGAAGTAAAAAATATTTAAGGACAAGCTTTTGTTTTGATGTTTACTAAAAATATATAAATAATGATATTAACATAAACTGTCACATATTAATAATATTCATTAGAGAAATATTAAAACTTGAAAAAATGAAAGCGTGGCGCTTAGGCCTACGCTAAAGAAGTTAGGCTCACTTATACGAAATCTCTCCCACTCAGCACAGGCATACTCGTAGCTTCCATTCTTAACACATCGAATGCACGTAAATCGTCGGTCTCTGTTGTTATACAAATGCCTATGACCATCGTTAGTGGTAGTCAGAAGCCCAAACATCCTGACATCATCAGCCTCATAATATCGGTATTGCTCAGAAATTGTGTTGCGGAGGTCTGATGGCAGTCGCTTTGTATAAAATACTGATATTCAGCATCTGGTCGGACTGGATGACGATGCCAACATGGTTGGAAAAAGGCTAGGAAGATTTGATTGAAAATTACTACTAGAATATTACTACCAGTAACAATGATATTAAAATCGACTTATTCCTCTGGCGGGCGCCACGCTTTCATTTTTTCAAGTTTTAATATTTCTCTAATGAATATTATTAATATGTGACAGTTTATGTTAATATCATTATTTATATATTTTTAGTAAATATCAAAACAAAAGCTTGTCCTTAAATATTTTTTACTTCAATTTTTTTATTACAAGCTTTTATTTAACTTGCTTTGTTAGTATGTGTGTATGTTTAGAGCAAAATTTGAGAGCCTATTCTGACCCACTTCCCGGTGTCCAAGTGATCTGTATGTACATATGTAAACCGAGGTACATTTTGAAAATATAATACTATTGAGCTGGTCTGATGATGGAGCGGGAAGGTGGCCATAGGAACTCTGTGATAAAACTGTGCAAATTACATGAAATTTGCTGTATTTATATTTTGTGACCAGTATTAGCATATAGAGTACTTAAGGTCCCGGAAAAGTGCAGGGTTTCTTTAAAATCCCGGAAATCTTATTGGGCATGTTTATCTTAGCTTTGTTACCTAATGAATCAGCTAAACGCCGAAATTATGTAATTTTTATCACGGAGAAAATGTGGGATTCTTCTATTAATCCCGGGATTCCGAGTTCGGTAAAAGGGCTCATCAGATTTGCATGAAATCTGGTGCATATATAGTTTTTAATCGGCATTACTATATGCAATACTCACAATCCCGGAAAAATGCGGGGTTTTCCTAAAAATCCCAGGAATCTTCTTCAATAATTAATTCGCAATTAAGTAAGCTTTGTTGTCTAATAGATCAGCTAAACGACTAAATCATGTATATTTTATCACGGAGAAAAGGCGGGATTCTTAGATGAATCCCGGGATTCAGCGTACGGTGAAACGACTCAACAGATTTACATGAAATTTTGTGCATATATAGTTTATGACCGGCATTACAATATACAATACTCATAATCACGGAAAATCCGGAGTTTTCCTAAAAAATCCGGGAATCTTCTTCAGTAATTAATTGGAAATTTAATAAGCTTTGTTACGTAATAGATCAGCTAAACGACTAAATCATGTATATTTTATCACGGAGAAAAGGCGGGAATCTTAGATGAATCCCGGGATTCAGCGTGTGGTGAAACCACTCAACAGATTTACATGAAATTTTGTGCATATATAGTTTATGACCAGAATTACTATATACAATACTCATAATCCTGGAAAAATTCGGAGTTTTCCGAAAAAATCCGGAAATCTTCTTCAATAATTAATTGGCAATTACTTAAGTTTTGTTATCTAATAGATCAGCTAAACGACTAAATCATTAATATTTTATCACGGAGAAAAGGCGGGGAATCCCGGGATTCAAAGTGTGGTAACACGACTCATCAGATTTACATGAAATTTATTGCACATAATTATAGTATGTGACCAACATAAACATCTTACAAACTCTGACGAAAGAGGTGCTTTTCTTGAAATTCTCTGAAAGTTAAACCTGGCTTACGACCAGCACTAACATGTTTAGTACTAATCTTTATACCGGTCATGTACATACCATCACGCCTGTATTCCCCGAAGGGGTACGCAGTGGCGTACTAATGTACACCCACATTTCGCCGGTATGTGTAATAGGAGGCGAGCCTATTGCCATCAACCGGGCACAAATCCAGACTCCGAGAATTAAAACCCTTTAACTAAAAAGTATAAAATAAAATTGAAGTAAAAATATTTAAGGACAAGCTTTTGTTATAATATTTACTAAAAATATATAAATAATGATATTAACATAAACTGTCGCATATTAATAACATTCATTAGAGAAATATTGAAACTTTAAAAAATGAAAGCGTGGCGCCAGAGGTTGAACCTCTCCCGCTCAGCACAGGCATGGCTTCCATTCTTAACACATCGAGACCCCTGAGACCTGTCATAGAAAAGGACATAAATCATCGGTCCCGGTTGTCATACGAATACCTATGACAATCGTAAGTGGTAGTCGGAAACCCAAAAATCCTGACATCATCAGCCTGACAATAGTCCATCCTTCGGCAATATCGGTATTGCCGAGAAAATGGGTTGCGAAGTCTGATGACTGCTATCATACGTCTACGCTTCGTATAAAATACTGATATTCAGCATCTGGTCCTACTAGAAGCTGAGCCCAACAGGGTTGGAAAAATTCTAGGAAGATGAGACATAAGTACTAGTAACAAAGTTGTTAAAACATTATTTTTCTGGCGGGCGCCACGCTTTCATTTTTTAAAGTTTCAATATTTCTCTAATGAATGTTATTAATATGCGACAGTTTATGTTAATATCATTTATATTCAACTTGCTTTGTTAGTATGTTTAGATCAAAATTTGAGAGCCCATTCTGACCCACTTCCCGTTATCCAATTGATCTGTAATTTGGTACACATATGTAGATCGCGGTACATTTTGATAATATGATATTTTTGAGCTGGTCTGATGATGGAGCAGGAAGGTGGCCATAGGAACTCTCTAATAAAACTGTGCAAATTTCACGAAATTTGCTGTATTTATATTTTGTGATTGTTGATGTGTTATCGGCGTCGGTATCGATATTTTTATGGGCGTCGGTATCGATATTATTGGCGTCGGTATCGATATTATCGGCGTCGGTATCGATATTTATACTTTTATACATTTTATATATTTATACATTCCCTGGATTTTCAGGAAGACCCCGCACTTTTCCGGGACTGTAAATACTCTATCCCACCAAAAACATTTTTACCCGACTGCCGAAGGCGGAGGGTTATGTGTTTTTACCCGACTGCCGAAGGAGGAGGGTTATGTGTTTGACGCGTATGTATGTATGTATGTCCGGTCGTAACTACTCAACGGCGGGACAAGCTGTTTGTTCATAAACAAAATTGTTTCTTTGCTTGTGCCGCCTGCAATACATTTTCCAACATCGCAGAGCTTGTTTTTAGATTTTTAGTTAGTACGTTTTACACAGTCGGGTTCTTTGTTTAATTAAATAATTGTTTTTTTTTTAAGTTGCTCATGACAATATTTTTTACATGACTGCGCCAGAAGGAGGGCTTTAAAAAATCATAGAATACTTGTTTAAAAAAATGTTCAATTTATTTATTTACAAATACATTTGGGCAAATGGTGCGACTGGTGCACTGGGGGCGGCGCTGGCGCGGTGTGGCGCGGTGTGGAGCTAGGAGCGCAGGTAGTGGCGCGGCGTGTACACGCGCGTCAGGTCGCGCTCGCTCATGGTGGGCACGCGCGGCTTCAGCTCGGGGATGATGGCGCTGCCCAGCACCGACAGGCCGTTACTCGGCCTGCGCACACACCACGTTTTAGATTTAATTTTGTATACTAAAGCCTACAATGACTCGACCAGACTCCGCTTGACAATTCGTTTCGCATATAGGAACTCTTCCAGTTCCATTAAGAACCCAATACTTCTGAGCAGCACGAACAGACCTGCCTTTAAGCGATTGAACGCACAACTTGACTGAATAAATGCTACCCTGCTTTCAGTTCTGTAACGCGAGTCTTTGTAAATGCAATACTAGCGTAATAATTATATACAAATAGATATTAATTTCAACTAAGATTTGTAATAATTAGGTATCTACATGATTAGCATAATATTTCATTTCATTCATCGACGACGTCTGTGGTCTAGTGGTTCGAGTACCGGACTGCTGATCACGAGGTCGTGGGTTCGATTCCCACAGGACACAAACATTTATTGTGATGAACTTAATTGTTTGTGTTTGTCTGGGTGTTTCTTATGTATTATAAGTATAAATTTACAAAAAAAAGTAAGTATATAAGTATTATATCCACTGTCTAGTACCCATAGTACAAGCTCTGCTTAGTTTGGGACTAGGTGCTGTGTAAAATGTCCCAGGCTATTATTTATTTCATTTCATTGCATTATTGCAGCATATTGTGCTCTTCGTTAAGAACGGACGTGTCGCTTGAATTAAAATAAACAAATAATCATTTGCCGATTCGTGACCTCGTTTTACGCAACACTAATAATCGTGTCATATGTAAGGTGTAAACATAAATATCATATGAAAAGTTTAATTTTAAAAATGTTCTGTGTCTGACAAGTTAATAACTAATTATACAATGGACAGCAGCCCCTTCAATCGGAGTAGCAGGACTGCTCGTTCTCCTCCTCCGACCCCTGCACCTTGTCCTAAAGCGCCGAGCCAGGAAAGCGATGGCCATGGAGTTATTTCAACTCCTGAAATCCAGAGTTGGATGACGACCATTGAGCAGTGCCTGAATGAAGTTTGCAATATCGCAGCAGAAGGCAAACTTAACTCAGAGCAAAAACTGAGAGTCAATGCACTATGCCGAAGAGTGTCCAACGGTACATCGCATATGGCAGTGCAGTATCAGTCCCTCAAAACAAAAATTGTTCAGGCCTATTCGACGATCAACTCGCTCCAAGACCAACATGATCTGTCACAGCGGCTGCG
Organism: Acronicta psi; assembly: GCA_946251955.1. NCBI lineage: Eukaryota > Metazoa > Arthropoda > Insecta > Lepidoptera > Noctuidae > Acronicta > Acronicta psi. Next base: position 12,454,576 of record OX276488.1, on the reverse strand, counting down.
GGACCTTAAATCGAGCATAGAAGAGACATCAAAACCGGCCGTGGGAACCTCTTTTGCCGACATGGTGAAAAAAGGTACCAACAATTACATTCAGCCCACCAATTTAAGTTCAGTAGCAATCTACCCTAGTGACAAGCTGAAATCAAGTGAGGAGACAAAATCCCTTGTCCAAAAAATTATCTGCCCTGAACAAATGAAATTACACGTAAGAGGCAAGACAAGGAACGGGGGTGTTATCATCAGCACGGATAGCAAGGACGACGTTGAGAAGATAAAGAAGTCAGAACAGCTGTCGAACTCAGGACTTACAATTGGCGAGCCGCATAAACGAAAGCCTAGAGTAGTAGTAATCGGAGTGCCCTCGTCTATGCAAGAAAAAGAAGTCTACACTTGTTTATACCATCAAAATTTAGCAGACCAATTTAAGGATCTTACCCTGGAGACATTTTTGACCTCGATTAATTTAAGCCATAAGTCCGGCAAGAAGGACGGAGAGACCTGTAATTATATAATTGAAGTATCTGCAGCTATTCGTAAAGCCCTTATAACAAAAGATAGAGTTTTTGTAAATTGGTCATCTTGCCCTGTGAGAGACTTTACTCTGGTTACAAGATGCTTTAAATGTCAGCAATATGGCCATGCTGCCAAGTCCTGTCGGCAGTCAATTTACACCTGTAGCCACTGTGCTAATCATGGACATTCAATCAAGGACTGTCCAAAAAAAGCGGAGGAGCCTAAATGTGGCACTTGTTCGCAATTTAAAAAGCCATGCAACCATAATACAGGATCTGCAGAGTGCCCGGCGAAAATAATGGCAGAAAAAAGGTATATCAATTCTGTTAATTATGAAGGCGCCTAAGAGCGCCGCTTTACAAGGGTTATTATCTGACCTACTTTTTATATTTGTCTTTTTTTTTTGTTATATTTTTTACTTTTAGGCATGATAAATAATTTAATGAATGACTTAGATAATTTCGCTGTATCTGAGTCTAAGGTTTGTGAGGTAGAACATTGCAAACAATATCTATCCTCTTTCTGTAATCCACTAACCATTTTAACACAAAACATACGTAGTATTTTTAAGAATTTTGTCAATTTTAGCACTTTTCAACAAAGACTTAACATAAATTGTGACATTATTGTTCTAACCGAATGCTGGCTTTCCAAGCAATATAACGTACCACAAATGGCGGGATATAATATGTATAGGAGTAATCGAACTTACAATCAAAACGATGGGGTGATAGTTTATATAGGGAATCATTTGAATGTTTCAGTTGAGGAACCAAGCATGCGCGACTGTAACTGCTTGTTAATAAAAATTGGATCAGAGTTTGCTATTTTAGCATTATATAGACCCCCTTCCTTTAGAAATATTGACAATTTAACGGACTCTCTGAATGATACCTTGCAAAAATTATCCTCCTTCAAAAACGTAATTTTAATTGGAGATATTAATATCAATATTCTTCCAGAATGTCTCGATGCAGCTGCTCAGGACTACCTCAATATATGCTCCTTTCATGGCTTGCTCCCCGCGCATACGCTTCCTACACATCAAGGCGGTTCCTGTTTGGATCATATCCTACTAAAATCGAATTTCCCTTCACTTGCACTAATTATTAACTCGACAATAACAGATCACAATGCTGCCCTACTAACCTTAAACTGTAAATTACCTAAGCATGACATTAATCGCATCATTTCTAAATTAAATACAAATAAACTTGAAGATGATTTACGCAAAATCGACTTTGACCCGATTTATAATTCTGCTGATCCACAGTTTTGTTTGTCGTACCTTATAAAGAATGTGCAATATGCAATTCAAATAAATACATCAAATGTTTGTTTAAGTAACAGAAACTATAATATAAAGCCATGGATTACTCCAGGTCTCATTCGCTGTATGAGAAATAGAGATAAATTACATATGAAGGCAAAATCTTATCCTGAAAATTCAATATTGCAATTAACATATAAAAGATACCGAAACTTTTGTAATGATCTTCTAAGAAAAGTTAAAAACAGCTTTGACAAAAATTCATTAGAAAAAGCTGGAACGGATAGTAAAAAGATCTGGAATTATATTAAAAATATAACATATTGCTCAAAAAAACACGAATCATCTTCGGATTTATTAAAAGCACACCCATCACATATTACATCTGCTAATATCGCTAATAATTTCTTTGTAAATATTGGCAAATGTCTGGCAGAAAAAGTTAAGGACCAAACAAACAATTTTACTAGTGAACCTTTTACGTATAATACTTCCCTAACATCCTTTGTGTTGCTGGATACTGACGAAGCCGAGGTAGAAAGGACAATTATGAGCTTAAAAGACGACTGTGCGGTTGGCTGGGATAATATATCAACTAAAATTATCAAGCAATTTAGGCATATTTTGGTTCCACCCCTGACTTATATCTTCCAAAGATGTTTATCTGCAGGGCTCTTTCCCAAGTGCCTCAAAAAAGCCGTTGTTGTCCCTGTGTATAAGTCTGGAAGCAAAGATCAAGTGACAAACTATAGGCCTATTGCCTTACTGCCGTCGATGTCCAAAATATTAGAAAAAATAATAAATAAAAGATTGGTCAAATATTTGGAAGAAAAATCGATCTTATCTAATACGCAGTTTGGATTTAGACCTAAAGTATCAACTGCCGATGCCGTACATCTGCTAACGGACCATCTAGCCCAAGAACTTGACAGAGGTAACCACACAGTAGGAATATTTCTGGACCTCGCCAAAGCTTTTGACACAGTTTCCGTCCCTATTCTATTGCGCAAGCTTGAGACTATAGGTATAAGAGGCACCCAGCTGAAACTCTTCAGAAGCTATCTAGAAGAACGATCCCAATGCGTAAAAATAGACAATGTTATCAGCTCTGATCAGAAAAATACTTCCTTCGGTATTCCTCAAGGAAGCATTATTGGGCCTACTCTCTTTTTAATCTACATAAATGACCTCTGTAATCTCAAGCTAGAGCATGGAATGATCATTTCGTACGCTGATGACACTGTTCTACTTTTTTCGGCTGACTCAGATCACGAAGTTTACAAGCATGCGCAACACGGTTTCAATGTTGTTAATAAATGGCTTCAGCATAATTTACTAACACTAAATGCAGAGAAGACAAATTATATTAAATTTACGATGCGCAAATTAATATCACATACTAACACATCATTATATGCCCATTACTGTAGACAACCATATACTAATAACGGATGCGATTGTCCCGAGATCAAAAGCACTAATAAAATTAAATACTTGGGTGTGATACTTGACGAAACCCTCTCATTCAAACAACATATCGAAGCCCTATGCAGTAAAATACGTAAATTAATATTTGCCTTTAAAAAGTTACGAGATATTGCAGACTCAAAAATAATAAGACAAGTTTACTTTGCTCTATGTCAGTCAATATTAACTTACTGTATTACTTCATGGGGTGGTGCAGGTAAAACATTGTTATTAACTATCGAGAGAGCTCAGAGAGCGATCCTTAAGGTGTCTACTTTTCGCCCTTTTCTATTTCCCACTAACCTCCTCTACAAATATTGTAAAGTACTAACCGTTAGACAATTATTTATAATGAACATTGTATTAAAACAGCACACGGCACTTCCTTACAGCACTGAATTTACTAACAAAAGACGGAAAGATATAGTTTGCCCTCAAAATGTTGCAACTAAACGTACTTTCTCGTCAAAATTTTATGTGTTTCTAGGGCCACTGCTATACAATAGACTAAACGCTAAAATAAATATCTACCCTCTCAATTTCGGTAATTGTAAAAAAAAACTCCTTGAAGCCCTCCAAACTATGTCGTACGATGATACAGAGAAACTATTGATTGTTTTAAAATAAATTGATACATATTGATATTTATAACCGATTTGTCAAGTATTTTTACTATTAGACTTGTTAATTTTTTTTATTAAGATAACTATAACTATGATTTATTTATTTTTAATGTTTACCCTTTTATTGTGATTATTTACTGTAAAAACTTAGCCCTTCTCGCCTGAAACACAGGATTACCTAGTTCAGGCATATGTGTTATATAATACCTAATTTATACTTTGTATTACCTAGTTTAATTTAACTTAAGCCAAAAGTGTTTTTCTTGAATAAATTATTATTATTATATTATTATTGCACTGTATCAAACTCAGTCACATTGTGGCACTAACAACACTTATGGAACATAATTATAATTATATCATACTAGCTTCCCGACAGCGGCTTCACTTTTTTCTTTTTTTTACCCCCGTTTTTGTAACATTTTTCATTGCTACTCCGCTCCTATTAGACGTAGCGTGGTGGTATATAGCCTATAGCCGTCCCCGATAAAAATGAGCTATCTAACACTGAAACAACTTTTCAAATCGGTCCAGTAATTTCGGAGCCTATGCATTACAAACAAACAAACAATCAAATATTTCCTTTTTATAATATTAGTATAGATGAAAGCTATAGGCTATATATCATCACACTACGACCAATAGGAGCAGAGTATCAATAGATATTTTGCAATAATTTAACTTCTACGGGAACGAAGTCGCGGCCAAAAGCTAGTTATATTTTATGAGTATATTTTAGAGCCATTGTACATGAAGGTATTACTAATGAGAGTCATGTGATGCGGCCCCGTCGCCGTCACAAGTCACAACTGCTGCCGACACAGCGCATGTGGGCAGTGTAGTGTAGTGACGGATTGGCAAGTATGTAAAGTAAGCTCTATCTGTATCGGTGGGCACTCACGACAACCTAGTAACACTTGAGACCAAGCTACTTGATATTGATACCTGATCGGCCCGACTTCGTTTTCTGGCAGCCAGCAGTGCAGGGAGTATCCCCGACGCGTCTGAAACAACCGCCTTCTGGGTGTAAATGATTGCCAATTAATAAACACTAATTGCAGTGCGGCTGGCGACGGCGCGAGCGCCGGACGCCGCGGTGCGATACCCAACGCCAGCCGTACTGCGAATGCCCAAGTGATTTCAATTCAGTAAATTATCTATCAGAAAGGCATAAAAATATGTTCCTGTTGCATGACAGACAGACAAAGACAGACAGACGGACAACCAAGTGATCCCATAAGGTGCAGGTGTGGTGTCTGGTGTGTGGTGTGTGGAGCGTGGAGTGTGGAGTGTGGTGTGTGGTGTGTGGTGTGCGGAGTGTGGAGTGTGGAGTGTGGAGTGTGGAGTGTGGAGTGTGGAGTGTGGTGTGTGGTGTGTAGAGTGTGGAGTGTGGAGTGTGGAGTGTGGTGTGTGGAGTGTGGTGTGTGGAGTGTGAAGTGTGGAGTGTGAAGTGTGGTGTGTGGTGTGTGGTGTGTGGTGTGTAGAGTGTGGAGTGTGGTGTGTGGTGTGTGGAGTGTGGAGTGTGGTGTGTAGAGTGTGGAGTGTGGAGTGTGGTGTGTGGAGTGTGGTGTGTAGAGTGTGGAGTGTGGAGTGTGGTGTGTGGAGTGTAGAGTGTGGAGTGTGGTGTGTGGTGTGTGGTGTGTAGAGTGTGGAGTGTGGAGTGTGGAGTGTGGTGTGTAGAGTGTGGAGTGTGGAGTGTGTTGTGTGGTGTGTGGTGTGTGGTGTGTAGAGTGTGGAGTGTGGTGTGTGGTGTGTAGTGTGGAGTGTGGAGTGTGGAGTGTGGAGTGTGGAGTGTGGAGCGTGGCGTGTGGTGTTTGGTATACCTTGACGGAGCTCTTGAGCTTACTCCGCGACGCTCGGTACGTCTCCACATCGGGAAGCGGCTCGCCTGACTTCTTCACACTCTTGGATGCAAGGATAGAAGAGTCTGTAATTTGAAAATCCATCATGATAAATTAAGTAGGTATGTATTAATTAAGTTTTACTCTATATTTACCAACCCGGGACCTTACCGCGTATTTTTCACCACACTCTTAGTAACGAACCATCAAACTTAACAGCTGACAACAATAAAACTAGCAAATAGATATGTACGTACCAAGCGCTTCCTTCTTCATAGTAAGAGTGAGTTTGCTGGAGTCGGTCCGCGCGAGCCGCGCGTGCGCATGGTGCGCGAGCGGTGGCGGCGGCGCGGCCGGCGGCAGTGGCGGCGCGCAGCCGCGTACTTCACGCGCCGCACGCGCCTCACGCGCCTCACGCGCCGAGCACGCACACGTGACGCAGTGCCGGCACGTGCAGTTCTGTCCGCCACATTACACGCCACATTACGCCTTTGCCACCAAGCCTGACTCGTACTTGTACTTTAAGTCATGTTATTATTTTAATCTACGATGTTTTGAGAAGCAAAACCTGGCAGGGCCCATCAGCAGCGGAGCGCGCGTCGTGGGAGTCGCGCTCGTGTGGGAAGCGCAGGCGCATCTCGACGTCGGCGGGCAGCGTAGCGCGGCACGAACCCGCAACTGTCACTGACCACCCACCTGCCGTACACACACAAAGCGCATGTTATAACCACTCTACCACAACAATACCAGTAACGCGTAGGTCATGTCGACATGTTGTGTGCATCATGTTACCTGGAGGCTGGTGGTCGAGATGCTGCGTGGGGTCAGGTGCGGATGGCACGTGGGGCGCGGGGGGCGCGTGGGGTGGGAGTGGCGTGGTGCGCTCGTGGACGCGGCGGCGAGCGGCGCGCCGAGCGCGACCCTGCGCTAGCCATTTGGGCGCCAGCGAGCACAGAAGGCTGCCACCTGACTCGCTACTGTCACTAGAAGTGACGCCGCCACTCTCCTCGCCGTCCTTGAATTCAGGTAGCTTGACGGAGGGTGGGGTTATCCCGTCCTCGCTTCTATCGAACGCGGTTTTCCGCTGAATATTGCTGGCGACGAGTGCAATATCGTCGGGAGAGCCGTCCGATGTGTTGTTGGCTGCTTGGGCGGCGTCGGCGCGGTGGGAGCGGCGCGATGCGTGCCGGGGTGGGCGTTGGGCGCGGTCGGTACAGGAGAGGCGCGCGGCACGGTCGCTGGCGCCGCCTGCAGCTCTCGGCCGCGTGCTTTGAGCGCGCTCGTGCTGTGTGATCATCGACCTGCGCGGCTTTACTTTATCGGATTCCGCACTTTCTTTGTAACCTTCGTGTGAATAAAACGACATTTAACAATTTCAAATATTTAATATTCAAATACTGGTATACATAAATGCCTTTCTCTGACCGCAACAACAAATAAATAATTACTTTTATTATAACGACGGGTGCGAGCCGCGGGTGCGAAGAATTTCTACAATATACCTAGTTGTGCAAAGTTTCAGTACGTCTCAGTCTGGGTACTGGAACCCTATCACTTTACCCTTAAGCCTCACGGCTTATAACGAGTCATCATATTATATTAAACAAATAAGTTATAGTATAATTATTACAGGTAAATATTATATAAAATATATGCTCTAGGTGACTGTTTTTTTGGTTTGTTAAACTACAAGGTGGTGTCGCAGGCCTTCTATCAGTGTAGAACTAACTGAAGCATCGCGATTCGCGGAGTGTAGCACAGTGGCGCGTGATTAGCGTTGTGTTGCACTACTCGACGGGCACGGAGGAAGCAGTGCAGTGTGGCAGCAACGGCGGTGCGCACGTGATCGACAGTGGGATACCTTCGTGTGCGGCGCGTGCGTCGGCGCGGGCCACGCCGAGCCAGGCCCGCCCGCGCTTGCTGCCCGGGCCCGCCTCCGCCGGCGGGCGCATGGGGCTGGTCGCTGCTGATTTGCTGCCCGGGGATGTCATCGTGATTTGGTTCTTGGATCTGAGCGCCCGCTTATCACCATCTCTGTCACTAATGGGAGATGTGCCTGCACTCTTCATGTTTTTGCACCCGGGGGCTTCACCAGGAGGCTCCAGTTTGCGTGGCGAACTGCGGCCCACCGGCAGTGGGAGCGCGGGGGGTGCATCTTCGCACTCTGCGTCAGTAGATTCGCGGTACTGGTCGGCGATGTCGGGCGCGGACGCGCGGCGGTTGTGGTTGAGTTCCTCGGTGCCGGAGTCGACACTGAGGCTGCTGCGCTCTTCGGGGATGATATCGAACATCTGCTTAAAACGAAGCGAGTTGGAGCGCGAGCGCGGCTCGGCGTGCGGCACGGAGGCTCGGCGCGCAGCGGTCGGAGGTGCGGGGGGCGCGGCGGGGGGCGGCTCGGGCTCGGCCAGAGCCTGTAGAAGCATGTCTGCGATCAGGCGATTGGTGTTGCCGTTGCGCTCGGCGCGGGGCAGCGAGCTTCGTTTGCTGCCGGTTTTGTGAGACTCATTGTTGGGAGACCTTAGTGTTCTTTCATGAATCGGAATAGGAATACGTGACTTTTTATTCTTCATACAATTATTCTGATTTTCGTCGGAATTTGTAGTTTCTGGAGAGCTCTGCGAGCCGTTTACGTACTCTAATATTTCTAATATTTCGATACACTTATTACCGTCATGTATTTCAGACTTTTGGTACACCCTCTTAGCGGCACGATCGTCAGACGCTACCGCGGGACGCGTTAACAGCGATAGTTTCCCGTGTATTTGGTGACGCTCACTCTTATGCCTCTCTGTATTGATGTAATCGTACCGATTAGAGGTGTACTTAGAAGGTTTATATGGATTCTCTCGATAGTCGATTGGTTCGAGTTCTTTCTTCAAAGTCCGCTTGGTTATGTTGTCATCAGATTTCGAGGTGTTCATCTTGGTGGGGCGGTGTTTGATTCGCATGCACTTGTACTCGTCGTGCGCGACCTTGGCGATGACGTCGTCGACGAGCGTGTTGACGATGGCGATGCAGTCCCGCTGCACGTCACGGCTGCGGCAACGCTCGTCGCGACGGCGCTCTGCGTCCCTCGGCCGCTGCTTGCCTCGCGTGCGCCGCGCACACTCCATGCGCATCTCCCTCTTGCGGTGTCGCCGGTACAGCCTCTGTTTAATTTTCTCGGGCATGCGGTCCGCCACGTTTATGTTTTCCTTGTCGCAGTCGCACTCGTTATCTTTTATTTTAATAAAGAACGATTCGCCTTTATCTTTGGGAGTTACCACTTCTTCGTTACGAACGTTTTCGGGTAGTAAGTCGAGGACGTCTATAGCGGAGCGCACTAGCTCGCCTCGTCTGTTGTTAAAAGCTCTCCGTAATAAGAGCGACCGCGGCGAGTTTGGATCATCGAGGCTGTCGACGAGGCTGGTGCAGTCGGAGCCCATCAGTTCTGCGTCGTCGGAGGAAGAGGTATTGACTTCCATGGAGTCGGTGTGTGGAAAGGCAGAGAAGCGCGGTACCACAGGGTTGTCGTCGAGGTCGGGGTAGTAGCTGCCGGCACCGACACCGCTGATGAGCTCACACTCGCCGCCGGGTGCCAATCCGTCGTCTACATCCGCCAGCCTGGGCTCGTTCTCGTTGTCTATGAATACATCTGTCACATTGGATATTTCTATATGAGATATTTCCGGCATGGTGTTGCCGGAGTAGTCGGGGTGGAGACTGTGCAGTTCGTCTTGGAAGAGCTTCTGTATCTGCTGGAGAACGGCTTGATTGACATTGTCGTGCTGCAGGTCAAACGAGTCGCAGCCACAACTCGGCCACGGGGAGCCCGCTGACGTCACGTTGTTGTTGGATTCACCGCTGTGCGCCTCGTCACGGATAGCGAGCGCGTCGTGCTCGTGGTGCATGTCACGCACTTGGTGAGTGTGGGGCCCATTGGACGCACCCTGCAGGTTGTTGCAGGAATCCTTACGCTCCTCGTTGATGCACAGCTCCTCGTTACCGAATATGATCTGGTTGTTAGAGGTTGGGCTCAAGTGTACTATCGTGTTCACCCCTGTATTTTGTAATTTTACTTTGATTTCTTTTTCGACGATACTAATTTTTCTATCATTCCCCATCGACGCGTTCATGTATTCTAATTGATCCGTCAACGAATTAAGACTCTCTACCAAAATGTTTGATACGTACTCGTCGATATTAATATTTTGAGCGCACTTTTGGTTCAAGGTAGGAGCTTTCAACGTGTGCTTTGTTTTGTCGGGTGGTTGCCTGCCGATAGCCGGGACTGAGCTGGCGTTCAGTGTTTCTGAAACAACAATTTCCAGCACTTCGTAAGAGGGCGTGTGTATAGTGAGCGGCTTATCGTAGGGCAGGGCGTCGTTGTCGTCGCGGTGCGCGCCGGCACATCGTTCGCTGATGCGCCCGTCGATGTGTGCACTGTGCGCAAGCTGGTCGGCAGGGTGCGCGCGCAGGACGACCGAGCTCTCTTTAGTCGTGGGGTACGACGCCGAGTACGTCCCTGATGTGTCGGAAAGCGAACGCTCATCACTGAGTGCAAATTGCGCAGAATGTTCACTCGTCACATTCACATCATCTACCGTGACTGATTTGATTTCTAAGGTAGCCGTGTCTGAACACTGCCGTTCGAAATATTGAGTGAAAGCATTAGTATCCCCTATGGCACCAGACTTCGAGCCGTCGCTGTCGGTGAACGGATCCGTTACCGTGTCTATAAAGGAGGAGGGATCGTGACGGTGGGACTGGTACGTGGAGTCTGACAAGTCAGCTTTCACTACACGTTCGTGGCGTGACTCCTCGGCACGGTCGTAGCTGTTCCTCATGGCGGCGCGTAGCATTTCGTCGCTGCCGCGGAAGTCTCTCGAGGAATCAAGCCGCTGTCGCTTGGGTGTGGCCCAGCCGGCAACAGCTTGGGAGTAGCGTGAAGACGCGAAGCTACTAGACAGCTGGCGCAGCTCGGAGCGGGAGCCGTCCAGCGAGCGCGTCTCGCGGCCGTCGTAAGGCGCGGGGTCGCAGGGCTCGGCGCCGCAGCAGCAGCAGCTGCGACATGGCTCGCACGGCCGGCCCCACATGCGCCGCATGAGCGCCGACTTGCGCATGAGCTCGCGGTCGCGCCGCGCGAACCGGTGCGGCGAGTCGGCGGGCGGCGGCGACGCGGACGCGGCCGAGCGCGTTGTCGGCGGAGCGCTCTCCTCTGAGTCCGACCGCTGCTGCGCGAGACGATACCTGCAGCGTAACACAACACAGCTGTCAATTGGTAGGCGTTGACGTGAGTGCATCGGTGCAGTGTGATTTGAACTGACTTCCTCATGATAGTCTCGGGCACGGAGTAGCGGCGACGCAGCAGGCCTGGCGAGGCGCCGGGCCGCGGCGGCAGCTCGGCGGCGGCGCGCTCCATGAGAGCGGGCGCGCGGGGCGGCACGGCGGCGGGGGATCGGCCGGGGGCGGGAGCGGGGGCGGCACGCCCGCACACCACACGAGGCCGCGACCGACTCACCGTCCGACTGAAAACAATATGGGAAGCTGAGATGAAGTTTATTTAGCACTTAGTTTAAGTACTTTTAGGTAATTAGTAATTATAAAGAGTTGTACCCAACATTATTCCGTCTGATATAGATACCTAACTAAGTATAATAGGTAGGTATGTAGAATATTGGGATAATAATTATGTGTGATAGAATTAAGTACATCATATTACATGTCTTTAAATGAATGCGGAGACATTATCATATTAATTAATATAGATTTGGAGTAATACCACACCTAGTACGCGCCACCCGCGCTCGCACAGCGTTAACAGAGCGAAACCGAGAAAATATGTAAATATAGTGATCGATCAACGGACCAGCACACGGAGCCGACAGCAGTACCAGCACTTCCAACAACCTAGTATAGCACGCCGCCGCCTGCCGCCTAGCGCCCGCGCCGGCCGGAACACATATTTTTCCGACAGCAAAACGTGAACTTTTGCTAATGCCCACTACTACTTTCCGATTTCGAACCAATTTGCGTCGTTGTTATAAACAGCAACGCGCACCGCGGGAGGTGCTCTCTCTGTCTGTCTCTCTCTCACACGTACACGAAGTGTCATCACACTGTTGAAAATGTTGTTATAACGCTGTGCGGCTTCGCCGCTGTCAGGCAAAAAGAAAACTATAGGAAATACACATATTTAAAATATAAGTTTATGAGTAATAAGCTAGGTCTAACCTACAGTTTTTGCGCCAGAACACAAGTCGCACCCGCGAGTGTGTAGTGTAGTCACTTCACTGTCGGCGGCGGCGGCGCGCGGCGCTGCTATGTGCACTATGTGGTGTGTGTGTGTGGTATACATAGCCCACGACAAAGCACATGTGGTGCGCAGCGTGACGCGTGAGCGTGACAGCGCGGGCGCGGAGAGCTCGCGCATCTTGCGCATCTTGTTGTTCGCGTGTCAGTGGCTTCACTTATTTTGGTTCACTTGTGGTTGGAGGTTTTCGGATTTCGGAAATCGGATCGAAAATTCCAAGAGCCAAAAGAAGTTTCTAAAATGTCGGTTTCTAAAAGTTTACCTATATTTTCGAACCCGAAAATTTCGGGATTTTCAGCTTTTAATGTTATGTAACCTAAGTACCTCAGGTCCTTAAACGCACAGAGTATTCATTGCCTACTCATGTGCTGAAAAGTAAGCCCAAGGATGTGTGCATTGTGCTTGCCCTCACGTATGTATCATGATGTACAGACATGGACATCTTTGACGGGCGATCAGAGGTCTGGGAGTAAAATCACTGATGATAATAATACAAGAATAGTGCGCTCCAAAGCTTAAATCGCAAATGTTACCTTACACAGCCAAACAATAGGATACTTGAAACTTTTTTTTATTGTGCGAATCCCATAGTCCTTGAGGGTAAGATATGCGTTAGGAGCGAAGATATGCGTTACCCGTTGCGTCAGGAACGAAGTTCCAATAAATTAAATTTTATTTTAGCGTTGCTGCTTCACCAGGTGGCAGTCGCACATACCCACACATGCCAGCTGCTCTCGTTAACTGGTAGGTAACTAGGTACATAGTAAAGAAAATAATTATGCACGACTTTAATAAACTCCTATTTGTATTCTACATGTTTTTTTAGGGTAAATTAGTAAATTACTACCGCAAGCCGCGTTAAAGAACTTTGATTTTTATATTTAGGTAAATCCCGGGGCATCCCGAGACCCCGGGATTGTCATTTCATAATCCCGGAATTCGAATCGACTTCTCTACTTGAAGTACTTGTGCTATTGTCGCACCACTGCGGTGACGCATGACGCACCAGTCACCAGTCACCAGTGCACCACACGACACGTACTAGTGTACATGTACAACGTACCCGGCTAGGTGCGCGGCGAGCCGGCGACAAGTTACACAAGCAGTTCAAGCTTTCAGAATAGGTCATTTGCAGTGACATTGTTACATCCTATATTACACTAAGTACCTTACCTTGCATTTAGCTACGGAGATTGCGATATCACGGCACGCCAACACAAATTATGGGCTTTCGACAAATACTTATATAGTTATATAAGAATAGTGTATTTATAGTTTATTTTTAATATTTTCTACACTCAATTATCAAAATATTTTAAACAGTAGCACACATGTATCTGCATGACGCTTGTGCAGTCGACTGCGAGTTATACGTGGCTATAACAACATAAATATATTCCATAATTATTTCAGGCGAGGAATCATGAAAGCGCCGCCGCGCGCCGCCACTGGAGCGGCAACGCAAACCAACCACTAGCCATAGCTATGTAAATACTTGACATATTTATTTCTTTGTGCCGCTCCGCTCCAGCTGCAGCCGTCAATGAGCCGTGCGCCTCGCGTGCACTGTGCAGTGTGCCGCGAGCGCGAGCCCACGAGCTCGAGCTGTCATCCATCAGATACGCACTACACTACACATACACTACATGCCTACACTACGGAGTACGGGTACGGGCGAGGCGGAGCGCGACGGCCGCGCCACGCGAGGCTCCTGACCGCGCCGATATCGTCAGTTACACCAAGTTCTTAAAACTATGATGAGAGTAACTTGCCTCCACCCACAAAATGATTTATTTGCATGAGATAGCTTCTTAATCCTTACTAATATTATAAATGCGAAAGTAACTCTGTCTGTCTCGCTTTCACGCCAAATGCTACTGAACCGATTTAAATGAAAGGAGGTCATCAAAAGCCCATACAACTCAGCCCAAATTTGTACCGCAGGCACACGACAGCTGTCAAGTTGATAGTTTTTACCATGAAATGACTGAAACTGGTATTAATCTGCCGTAATTGGCCGTAATGGCGTGCGTTTGACATTCCGAAACTGACACTGACAGTTTTTACTATGAAATCATTACAAAACAGATAATAGTGTGCCAAAATGGCGTGATTTTTCTCAAATTAAAAGTTTTTTTTTCTCGTCCCCCAGTCAACATTAAAAAAAGTACGACTAGAGTTTGAACCAGCGTAATACAGAGTATTTTTTCCAATAAGTGTACCCTCGGTACATCATTTGGCTGATTTCGATGACTTCTTTTGGTACAGAGATAGTCTAGAGCCTGAGAAAGGACATAGGCTACTTTTGAATGTGAAAAAAGGGCTGTAAGGAAATGGAATAGGGGATGAAAGGAATGAAATAGGGGATGAAAGTTATAAGAAACACCCAGACCGCGCGGGCGAAGTCGCTGGCAGAAAGCTAGTTTTTAATAAGGCTTCTGCTCAGCACAAACATGTAAAGTACTACTCTTTATACCGGTAATGTGAATCCCAGAAATGGTATTAAAACCTTTTAACTAAAAAGTATTATAATCAAAAAACGAACCGCCTCCAGAATACACCTAGGAACTAAAAAGCAAAAAATAACAGGTACCTACATATTTACATTATGATTTCGAACTAATTTGGAGACGGTGCCAAACTACTAATTTAATTTAAATATGACTTTCGTTGACTATCTGTTTGGCACCGACTCCAAATTAGTACCTGTTGTACTAATTTGGAGTTATTTTTTGCTTTACGCGGTTCGTTTTTTGTTTAAAAATAATTTATTTTAAGTTTTTGTGGAATATTGATGTATTTTTACAAGCTTTTATTCAACTTGCTTTGTTAGCCCATTCTGACCCCCTTCCCGGTGTTCAATTGATCTGGAATTTGTTACATATATATATATATTATGTAGATTGGGGTACATTTTGATAATATGATATTATGGAGCTGTTCTGATGATGGAGCAGCAAGGTGGCCATAGGAACTCTGTAATAAACCTGTGAAAATTACATGAAATTTGCTATATTTATATTTTGTGACCAGCATTAACATATAGAGTACTTACGGTCCCGGAAAAGTCCTGGGTTTCCTAAAAATCCCGTGAATTTTATTTGGCAATTATCTAAGTTTTGTTAGGTACCTAATAAATCAGCTAAACGCCTAAATTCCTTCATTTTTATCACGGAGAAAATGCGGGAATCTTCTATCAATCCCGGGATTCCGAGTGCAGTGTAACAGCTCATCAGATTTGCTTAAAACTGGTTCACATATAGATTATGACTAGCTTTAAAATATACTATACTTACAGTCCCGGAAAAATCCGGGATTTTTCTGAAAATCCCGGGCATCCTATTCAGCGATAATTTAGCAATTATCTAATGCGCACTCAGGGGTCTCGATGTGGTAACAATGGTAGCCATGCCTGTGCTAAGCGGTTGAGGTTTCGTATAAATGACCCTAACTTCTGGCGCCACACTTAAATTTTTTCAAGTTTTAATATTTCCTTTTTACCCCGCTAAAATGTATAGTTCCCGTGGGATTTGAGATAGCGGACGAAGCCGCTAAGAGAAGGTCAGTTATTTATATATTTTTAGTATATATTAAAACAAAAGCTTGTCCTTAAATATTTTTTACTTCAATTTTATTACTGTTATAATTTATCTACACCTCAATACCAGATCTACGTTTAGTTGGCTCGGTTTTCTTTATTATATTAATTGATTAACGATTACCATTTCATGAGGTACATGTTGTACACAACATGTTGTTATTTTAAAACAAAACAAGTCACTGATAGGTACTAGATAGTAACGCCGATTGCTTTATTACTGGAGCCATCAAAACACATGAATTTGTTACTGACGGTGACAACTCCAAAAATCGACGAATTTAATGTTTGTATTAAAACTTGAAAATATGAAAGCGTGGTGCCCGCCAGAGGAATAAGTCGATTTTAACAACATTGTTACTGGTAATGTTCTAGTAGTAATCTTCAATCAAATCTTCCTAGCCTTTTTCCAACCATGTCGGCGTCGGCATCCAGTCCGACCAGATGCTGAATATCAGTATTTTATAAGAAGCGACTGCTATCAGACCTTTACAACCCAATTTCTGAGCAATACCGATATTATCAGGCAGATAATGTCAGGATGTTTGAGCTTCTGACTACCACCAACGATGGGCATTTGTATAACAACAGAGACCGACTATTTACGTGTATTCGATGTGTTAAGAATGGAAGCTACGAGTATGCCTATGCTGAGTGGGAGAGAATTCGTATAAGTGAGCCTAACTTCTTTAGTGTAGGCCTAAGCGCCACGCTTTCATTTTGAATAATATTAATATGTGACAGTTTATGTTAACATCATTATTTATATATTTTTAGTAAATATCAAAACAAAAGCTTGTACTTAAATATTATTTACTTCAATTTTATTTTATACTTTTTAGTTAAAGGGAAGACCCTTTAGTAACACGATTTCTGGGATTCACATTACGGGTTTAGAGTGATACTTAACATGTTAGTGCTAAACTTATTATGTGCACCGAATTTCATAAAAAATTGTTAAGATTGTTTTTGCCGAAAGATTTAAGATTCCCAGGATTTTTCGGTAAGCTTCGCATTTTTCCGGGATCGTAACATGTTAATGCTGATCACAAACTATAAGTGCACAAAATTTCATGTAAATCTCAATTTCATGTTAAGTCATTTCACCCCACTCTGAATTCCGGTTTACCACACTGAATCCCGGGATTCATATAAAATTCTCGCATTTTCTCTTCTTTATTTCTTTCTTTTAAGCTGATCTATTAGGTAACAAAGCTAAAGTAATTAATCACTTAAAAAGATTCCCGGATTTTTTTAGGGAAACAACGTATTTTCCGGGACTGTAAGTATTGTATGTGATAATACTGGTCATAAACTATACATGCACAAGATTTTATGGACATCTGATGAGCCGTTACACCACACTCGGAATGCCGCGGTTGATAGAAGATTTCCGCATTTTCTTCGTGACAAAGATTACATAATTAAGGGGTTTAATTTGATTTATTAGGTAACATCGCTTAGATAAATGCCGAATAAGATACCCGGGATTTTCAGGAAAACCCCGCACTTTTCCGGGGCCATAAGTACTCTTATATGGTAATGCTGGTCATATACTATATATGCACCAAATTTCATGCAAATCTGATGAGCCCTTTTACCGCACTCGGAATCCCGGGATTAATAGAACATGCCCGCATTTTTTCCATAAAAAAAATTACATAATTTAGGCGTTTAGCTGATTTATTTGATAATAAAGTTTAGATAATTGCCAAATTAGATTCCCGGGATTCTTAAGAAAACCCCGCACTTTTCCGGGATCGTAAGTACTCTATATGTTAATGCTGATCACAAAATATAAATACAGCAAATTTCGTGAAATTTGCACAGTTTTATTAGAGAGTTCCTATGGCCACCTTCAGGCTCCATCATCAGACCAGCTCAATAGTATCATATTTTCAAAATGTACCTCGGTTTACATATGTGTACCAAATTACAGATCAATTGAATAACGGGAAGTGGGTCAGAATGGGCTCTCAAATTTTGATCTAAACATACTAACAAAGCGAGTTGAATAAAATTGAAGTAAAAAATATTTAAGGACAAGCTTTTGTTTTAATATTTACTAAAAATATATAAATAATGATACTAACATAAACTGTCACATACTAATAACATTCAATAGAGAAATACTAAAACTTTTAAAATGAAAGCGTGGCGCCAGGAGTTGAACCGATTATGAGTATTATATATTATAATGCCGGTCATAAACTATATATGCACAAAATTTTATGTAAATTTGTTGAGTCGTTTCTCCGCACGCTGAATCCCGGGAATCATCTAAGACTCCCGCCTTTTCTCCGTGATAAAATATACATGATTAAGTAAGTCGTTTAGCTGATCTATTAGGTAACAAAGCTCAAGTAACTGCAAATTAATTATTGAAAAAGATTCCCGGATTTTTTAGGAAAACCCGGAATTTTTCGGGATCGTGAGGTTTGTACATAGTAATGCAAGTTATAAACTATATATTATGCACCAGATTTCATGCAAATCTGATGAGCCCTTTTACCGCACTTCGAATCCCGGGATTGAGGAATCCCACATTGTCTCCGTGATAAAAATTACATAATTTCGGCGCTTAGCTGATCTATTAAGTAACAAAGCTCAGATAAATATGCCCAATAAGATTTTCGGGATTTTAAGGAACACCCCGCACTTTTCCGGGACCTTAAGTACTCTATATGCTAATGCTGGTCACAAAATATAAATACAGCAAATTTCATGTAATTTGCACAGTTTTATCACAGAGTTCCTATGGTCATCTTCCTGCTCCATCATCAGACCAGTTCAATAGTATCATATTTTCAAAATGTGCCTCGGTTTACATATGTGTACCAAATTACTGATCAATTGTTACTAAAATTTTGCTCTAAACATACACACATACTAACAAAGCAAGTTAAATAAAAGCTTGTAAAAACAGACAAAACTGACGCAATACAAATTGATATGCGTTTCACATATGTGCAGTGTGTGACTAGTGTGAGAGTAGTGACATGGTTACAGCGAGTATGGCTCAGTGGTTACCTCTCGGATGTGCACAAGTGCACAGTGCGCAACAGTGGGCAGTGTGCGAGTAGTGGTAACGTGGTGCTAGTGCTACTGACCAGCGGTTGAACAGCGAGCGCGGCTCGGCCCACGCTTCGCGGATGGTGTATAGTGCTTCGCGCAGCGCCGGCGAAACGTTGCGGTCTGCGCCTGCGCGACCTGCAACAATAACATGCAACTGTTAATCCAAAGTTGTCAATGATTAGTGTATCAAACTGGACCGGAGGAAGCACTTTAACCAAAGTATGCTCGTCATCATCAGCCCGTACTCGTCCACTGCTGGACGTGGGCCTGTTTTAGTGAACGCCACGGAGCCCGTCTTCAGCTCATTTCATCTGGTTCAATTACACTAACGTTTCAAATGTGTCTCTCATTAAACTTCATAAAATGAAAACTTTTTAACATAATGTCAAACCGACTTCAAGGAAACAAAAAAGCTAAGTACTTTACCTACCCAACCCTACCTACGTAATACTAGACTTACCTACTTATCAATAAAACTCAACCCATCTATCAGTGTTACATATCCCAATTATCGAGGAAGGCTATACCATCACGTTCACGGTACGATCAATAGGAGCGCAGTATCAATATAAAAATGAAATGAGGAGAAAATATTCCTTTTGAGAGCTTCTGTTGCATGCGCTGTTTCGCTAAAATCGTGTATGACAGGATTTTCTTCAGTAATTAATTGGCAATTACTTAAACTTTATTACCTAATATATCAGCTAAACGACTAAATCATTTATATTTTATCACGGACAGGAGGCGGGGAATCCCGGTATTCAAAGTGCGGTAAAACGGCTCATCAGATTTATATGAATTATCTTGCACCCATAATATGTGACCAACATATCTTACAAACTCTGACGAAAGATGTCCTTTTCCTGAAAATCTGTGTAAGTTAAACCTGGTTTATGACCAGCACTAACATGTTACGTACTAATCTGTATAACGGTCATGTACATACCATCACGCCTGTATTCCCCAAAGGGGTAGGCTATCGCTTCATATAAAATACTGATATTATATTCGGGTGAATTTCAACAAGAGATTTTTATGTGTCATTTCGGTGGGATTTTTTTATTTCAATGTTATCTACATATTTTTAGTGACAAATAAAACTTTAGCCTATTTTGTAACATTGTGCGTGAGTGGACATTAAATATCATCAAAACTTACATAAATATTTAAAGATGAATTTTTAAGAGTCCACTGAAATGAAAAGTGTCTACCGTAATGATAAAAATTACCACCGAAATGATAGACTGTGCACCGGAATGAAATAAATCCACCGAAATGATACAGTTAAGAACAACCGTGCCGGGCAGCCAGGGTTCCGTACTTTGTTAGGTTTGATTTTCACAAATTTTAGATAAACACTGAGACAGTTATTTTAATATCATAATTAATATACAGAATTACAGTTAGTATTACATTTACCATTCTTTGAGGTTTTACTTAATAACCTCAAAGAATGATATTATGTAATGTTTATTATGATATGAATGAATTGTTTCTTTACTTATATAATCTTTGGTAATTCAGTACTCATAATAAATTATATAAAAATAAAGGTAAGGCACTTATAATGAAGGTACACCCTCGAAGTAATTATTTTGTTGACAATTAGTATCTAGAAATAATAATCTACACTGTGGTGACTTACACACGCATCACATCATCGTTGAGCCGAACAAATGTGTATCTAAAATATATACATGTACTAACTAGATAGATATATGTATATATTTTATATATTTAAATACAAATACACCCGAATAATCTAATCTACACTCTAGGTAAAAGTACCTACATTACAAAACTATGACTTTGTATCTGACATAAGTATCTCTAAAACTTTATATATATCAGCCACCGAAATGAAACTATTTTTGTCCCCTTATTACTGAAATGATAAAATTACTTTTTTGGCGGGAAACGGCAAGACGTTGGGACCGGTGCGTTTGCGCCAAGAGCTTGAGCCGGATTGATCCGAAGTGAGGAAAGGTGAGAGGGGCGTAACAACGCAATGTTGACGTGGCTATTCTACTAAAACTTACTGTCCTCTGAAATGATAACTTTTTTCCAGACAAAAGTTAACTGCCTGTCAAATCCATGAGAAAGAAGATAAAGAAACAAAAATAGTTTTATTTGATCGAATATGTAATAATTTAATGATATCAAAATCGATTTAAATCCATATTACGAATGTATTTACAGGGGAAGGTATTTTATGAACGGAATTGGGTTCAGGACAGGCCACCGTGATGATAAAATAACACTTTATAATTATTTTTTTTGGTATATTAAAGGGTAGAAATCAATTATTTTTTTTGTCAAGGTAGAGGAGTACTTAAACTATTGAGGAAAAATTTATAAAATTAAAAATCAGCACATTGCACTACCGTTCTCAGGTTTGCCGTGTATTTTTTTTGCTTGCGCAATTCACCCATTCAGCATCTGGTCAGACTGGAAGCTGACCCCAAAATGGTTGAAAAAATGCTAGGAAGATGAGACATTATTTGACGACGTCTGTAGTCTAGTGGTTCGAGTACCGGACCACAGACCGGACTGCTGATCACGACTTCGTGGGTTCGATTCCCACAGGACACAAACATTTATTGTGAAGAACTTAACTGTTTGTGTTTATCTGGGTGTTTTCTATGTATTATAAGTATGTATTTACAAAAAAAGTATATAAGTATTATATCCATTGTCTAGATCCCATAGTACAAACTCTGCTTAGTTTAGGACTAGATGGTGCTGTGTAAAAATGTCCCAGGATATTTATTTATTATTTATATTATTACTACTTGTAACAAAGTTGTTAAAAAATTATTTATCTGGCGGGTGCCACGCTTTCATTTTTTAGTTTTAATATTTCTCTAATGAATGTTATTAATATGTGACAGTTTATGTTAATATCATTATTTATATATTTTTAGTAAATGTTGAAACAAAAGTTTGTCATTAAATATTTTTACTTCAATTTTATTTAAGACTGACCCACTTTTCCTTTTTTATTACCTTACTATCTTATGCCCGCAACTTCGTCCGCGTAGAAGTCAAAAATGGTTCTAATAGGATTTTTAATTTGAAAATTATTACATTTTTTACGTTATTAATTTTGATAAAACATTAATTAATAAGTATGTGAAAATGTTTGAATACTTATAAAATATAACAATCTTTATTATGTTGTAGGAATTTAAAGGTTAAAAAAGCATGATAATAAAATAAAAAATTTGATACATTATATATTTTATAAACATTAAGCTCGGTCTTTGATCTGGTGTAAGTTACATGGGGTTATTATCTATTATCTTTTTACAACGAAATAGAAATACTACACCTGCCACAGTATTTCTTTGTAACAATATTTTTTTGTTTTTTCTTCGGCTGCTAGAATCAACAGGCTACTCTGTGCGCTTACTCTGGAGCATGTCACATACTCTGCCCGCGGGTGAAGCACTCACTTTATAGAGCACTAGCTTCCCGCCAGCGGCTTCGCCCGCGTGGTCTTATAATTTTTTCCCCGTTTTTGCTACATTTTTCATTACTACTCCGCTCCTATTAGTCGTAGCGTGATGATATATAGCCTATGTTACTCGGGGATAATGTAGCTTTCCAAAGGTGAAAGAATTTTTGAAATCGGTCCAGTAGTTTCGGAGCCTATTCATTACAAACAAACAAACAAACAAATCTTTCCTCTTTATAATATTAGTATAGACTAGTACTACTAGTCAGAGACCGCTTCACGCGCTTTAATTTCTGAGCTCTACTGGTAAAGTCTGTCGGAAATCGCCTGCTGAAAATACAGTAATCCCCTTTATGAGCCATTATATAGCCATTATACAGCCATTACTCACATCCCAAACTTCGGCCATCGTACTTTGTTTGTGTATATTGCAGAGTGGGGTTTCGGTTTGTATCAAATCGAGAAGAACTTTGAACGCAGTTTACCAGTGCAGTTTTACCTCCTTCCATCAACGTGGCAGAAATTCCGGACGATGCGACCGCTAAGGCAATATCACGATTGCTTCTGACTGGCCGATGTTAAATTTATTAATAAAAGTCTTGCCTGTTACACCAGGAGCACTCAAAAAAAGATACTTATCACTACGTATTATTATACTGGAATTTATTAAATCTTTGTTAATTGAATAAAGAGCCTCCACTACTTGACATTATTTACTGCTGAGGAATTGACATCTCATGCGTCAAAAAATTTATTTTAATCTAATTTAAATAAAAAACACTAAGAAGTATTGATATAATCTTCGAAGCAAAATTACTTTCTACCCCTTTTTAAGCCCGTTGGGGGATGAATTTCAATAAAATACGAAACACGTCTTCCATCAATTCTGTTAATGAATGTTTATGCAAAATTTTAAGTAGACTGGACCAAGGAATCATCCATATAAACTTTGCCTCCCTTTTTCACGCCCTTAAGGGTGGAATTTCGGAAAATCATTTCTTATCGGATGCCTACGTCATACAAAGAACACATCTTCTAAGTTGTATTGTAGATTTGTACATTGTAGAGACCTGAGTCTCTACAATCAGCGGTTTAGGCTGTGCGTTGATCCGTCAGTCAGTCAGTCAGTCAGTCAGTGAGTCATTCAGGACCATGGAACTAATATGTCAAACTTCGTTTTACTTCGTTACATTGTATAGTGTATACTAAGTATACTTACTACTTCCATGTTCAGGACAAAGCATTTTATAAGTATAGATAGATAGATCTATATGTAACAGAATCTTTAAACGTCATTTTCACCCTTTCATAACGACAGATTGTTTTGAAACTTTAGACACGTATCA
Source organism: Acronicta psi (assembly GCA_946251955.1). Lineage (NCBI taxonomy): Eukaryota > Metazoa > Arthropoda > Insecta > Lepidoptera > Noctuidae > Acronicta > Acronicta psi. The sequence goes on along the minus strand of OX276488.1, from coordinate 12,431,094 downwards.
GACAGATGACAATGCAATAATTTGTATAGTTTGTCTTTGTAGGCAATTAAACTAAAAAGGAGAAAATAAATAATAAAAATTGCAGTAAAAAATATTTAAGGACAAGCTTTTGTTTTAATATTTACTAAAAATATATAAATAATGATATTAACACAACATTCAATAGCGAAATACGAAAACTTTAAAAATAAAAGCGTGGCGCCCGCCAGAGTAATAATGTTTCAGTAACTTTGTTACTAGTACTAATGTCTCATCTTCCTAGCATTTTTCCATCCATGTTGGGGTCAGCTTCCAGTCCGACCAAATTTTATACGAAGCGTAGATGTATGATGGCAGTCATCAGACTCCGCAACCCATTTTTTCTGCAATACCGATATTGCCGAAGGATAGACTATTGTCAGGCTGATGCTGTCAGGATTTTTGGGCTTCCGACTACCACTTACGATTTTCATAGGCATTCGTATGACAACCGGGACCGACGATTTAAGTCCTTTTCTATGACAGGTCTCAGGGGTCTCGATGTGTTAAGAATGGAAGCCATGCCTGTGCTGAGCGGAAGAGGTTCAACTTCTGGCGCCACGCTTTAATTTTTAAAGTTTTCGTATTTCTCTTTTGAATATTAAGAAAGAAAGAAAGAAAAAAGAAAGAAAACATTTATTCACTGCTACAAAGTTAGCACAGTACAGTATAATAAGGCAAAAAAAAAGATTTGTTGCGGCAGTGAAAAGGCTAAGGACTCAGCATAAATGCCTCGCTTGGACAGCGTGTCGCTGATTTTCTGTCGCACCCGGTGTGAAATATTAATTTATAGCTAAAGTGACACACGAGAAGATATACACAGTAAATGTTAAATAAGGTTAACAACATTAATAAATATGTATCATTCATAATAAATATAATTAATAAAAACAATAGACACATACCAGCCGAGTAGAATAAATATTAATAAATATATAGATTTAAACGCAATTTACACACTACATATCCATGACGATAAGAGAGGATTCTTGGCCAATCCAGATCACATTGTAGTAGACGCTAGACATCTAGAGCATGTGCTGCTTTCCTAACAAATACTTTTTAAAGATATTTTTAAAAGTGGCTTTAGAGACTGGTTTTTTTAGCGGAGGTGGAAGATTGTTCCAGTATTTTGTAGCTTGATAGCGGAAACTGCCCTCAAAAGTTCTAGTTTTATGAAATCGAGTGGCCAAGATGCTGCAGTCAGCTCTTCTAGAATTATACGATTTATGAAAAGTATACCATTCAAGTTTTTCATACAGATACTTCGGCTTTTGTTTGCGGATAATGGTGTCCATTAGGGCTGAAAAGTGGAGGTTTCTTCGGTGATCTACATTAAGTAATCCGGCTTTATTTAAATATGGGGTAATATAACTCCGTGGCGGCACTTTATAGCAAAACCTAATGCATGCGTTCTGTACCCTTTGGAGAATACGTTTTCTAGAAGAGAGAAGACACGGCCCAATAACAACATCAACGTAGCTTAATTTTGATAAAACTAAAGATTCGCACAATTTCAGTCTAACATCTTCACTAAGGAGATGTCTAATTTTATATAATAATTTTAACCTATAAAAACAATTTTGTGCAACATTAAGGACATGTTTTTCAAAACGCAATCTGTTATCCATCAATATTTCAAGATTTCCGGCTTCTGTAACATATTCCACCGCATGTCCGCGTATAGAAATCTGCAATGTGAGTGATAAGGCAGCTTCAACTTGTTTCTTTGACCCTAATATCATATATTTAGATTTATCAGGATTCAGAGACAAAGTATTTCTGCTGGACCAGTCAGCAATTCTGTTTAAGTCACAGTTAATTTTATTTATAGCAGAACTAACGTCGTCTTTGGGGTTAAATGATAAATATAATTGGACATCATCGACATATATATGGAATTTGGAATGATGTATTTGATTAGTGATATTAGAAGTGTACAGAATAAAGAGAAGTGGACCAAGAATGGAACCTTGTAGGACACCCCATTAACGTTTCTAGCTGCAGACAGAATACAAGTACCATCACTTTTTTGTACTTTGACAATTTGAGACCTATTACTTAAATAACTATTGAACCATGCTATTGCAGAATTGTCAAAGCCATAATACGCCATCTTTGACAAAAGTAGAGGTATGCTAATGCAATCAATAGCGCGCGAAAAATCTAATAATACAAGAAGTGTACATAGACCAGTAGCTTGTGCCGTTAGGATATTGTCAATAACGTCAAAGAGGGCAGTTGCAGTTCCGACATCTCCCCTAAACCCAGACTGAACTGATGGCAACAGGTTATTACTTTCGATAAAATCGTATAGTTGTAAATAAACAATTCTATATTATTAGTATTTGACAGTTTACGTGTTAATATCATTATTTATATATTTTTAGTAAATATTAAAACAAAAGCTTGTCCTTAAATATTTTTTACTTCAGTTTTATTTTATACTTTTTAGTCAAAGGGTTTTAATTCGTGGTGTCTGGTTTTGTGCCCGGTTGATGGCAATAGACGCGCATAATATTACACATACCGGCGAAATGTAGGTGTACGTTAGTACGCCTCTGCCTACCCTTCGGGGAATACAGGCGTGATGGTATGTACATGACCGGTATAATAATGATTAGTACTGAACATGTTAGTGCTGGTCGTAATCCAGGTTTAACTTTCAGAGATTTTCAAGAAAAGCACCTCTTTCGTCAGAGTTTGTAAGATGTTTATGTTGGTCACATAATATTGTCGCAAGAAATTTCATGTAAATCTGATGAGCTGTTTTACCACACTTTGAATCCCGAGATTCCCCGCCTTTTCTCCGTGATAAAATATAAATAATTTAGTCGTTTTGCTAATCTATTAGGTAACAAAGCTTAAGTAATTGCCAATTAATTACTGAAGAAGGTTCCCGGGATTTTTAGGAAAACCCCGCATTTTTCCGGGATCGTGAGTATTGTATATAGTAATAGCGGTTATAAACTATATATGCACCAGATTTCATGCAAATCTGATGAGCCCTTTTACCGCACTCGGAATCCCGGGATTGATAGAACAATCCCACATTTTCTCCGTGATAAAAATTACATAATTTGCGCTTAGCTGATCTATTAAGTAACAAAGCTCAGATATATATGCCCAATAAGATTTCCGGGATTTTAAGGAACACCCCGCACTTTTCCGGGACCTTAAGTACTCTATATGCTAATGCTGGTCACAAAATATAAATACAGCAAATTTCATGTAATTTGCACAGTTTTGTCAAAGAGTTCTTATGGTCACCTTCCCGCTCCATCATCAGACCAGTTCAATAGTATCATATTTTCAAAATGTGCCTCGATTTACATATGTGTACCAAATTACAGATCAATTGGACACCGGGAAGTGGGTCAGAATAGGCTCTCAAATTTTGCTCTAAACATACACACATACTAACAAAGCAAGTTAAATAAATAATAAATAAAAAAGCTTGTAAAAAATAATTTAATAAAAAACAAAATTACAGGCTTTTATAGAAAACCAAACATAAATGTCAAAATAGTTATAAGTATCTGGTAAAAAATTATAGTAAAAAATTTCAAGGACAAGTTTTTGTTTTAATATTTACTAAAAATAATATATAAATAATTATCTATACTAACATTATAAAGCTGAAGAGTTTTGTGTGTTTGTTCGGTTGAACGGCTTAGTAGCGGTTTCGCCCGAAATTGGTTCGCCCGAAAAGGGCGAATGAACTACTTTCAGTTTTGAATATTTTTTAGGGCCGGTTTCGCCCGAGACAAATTGAATAGTGGGCGAAACAGGTCAAGTAAAATTTAGTAATGGACTATTCGCCCAAATACTACTATGCCTCTAAAAATAAGCCTTTATTTAATAATAAAATGTGAAATTTTATACAAAAGTACAGTTGCGTACACAATTGTTACTTACAATAAAACAAATACTGTTAGTGAATCTGTTTATTCCTGTATGTCTAATATTATCTGCTCAACAAACGAGCCATTTATATAAATAGAATGTATATAACTATTATGTCAGTCCGTTGTTTAAATGGGATCCAGAACGGGTGGGTAAGTATTAAATAAAAATAAAACATAATAATCAGATATATTTTAATTTACACAAAACAATTTGAAATAAAAACTAATAACATAGAAACACTTACATATTTCTTATAATTATACTTCACAGTCTTCTACTCATTATAACTGTACTTACTAATAATCAAAAAATAGCACAAAAAAAACTATGAATAATATATCAACACTTACCTACATATTTCTTATAATTACACTTCTACTCATTATAACTTTGTACTTACTAATAATCAATCACTAAGTATATATTTACTACTTACTTCTTAGTGTATCCAGGCTTTTTTGGAGAAACATTAAACATAAAATAAATTATATTTCTGACTTCACATCATTCATGCGCGTGCATGAATGATGTGAAGTCAGAAAGTGTGTACTTTATGCAGTTATGTTGTTATACTGTCAGTATTTTAGACACACTAAACCAAATGATGGGAAACACGCTGCACAATTTGCAAATGAGTGACAGAGACAGCATTATACTACTATCTTTGTGTTCCTGTGGGTGCGTTTATTTGCTGTGTCTTTAATTCTATCGCTGAGTAACAAATGTCATTGTGCATATTATCTATAGTCCGTTTTTTAATCTCAGAGACTAGATTGACACATGCAACTGTCAAAATTACAAATAATGATACCAGCTTTTTTGTATTGGGTTGTACCAACGATATCGGTTTGTTGATACGTAACTTTTAGACGATTAGCTTAAAAAAATTCTATTCCAAATCGTATAATTAAAGCCCAAATTAATTAAAATTGTACGAATGCACAATAAAGTCTATGAAAGGTAAGTCGTCGTAGAGTTTTAAGTACCAAATGACGTAAAATTACCTACCAAAAAAAAACTAAGAAATGACTTTAATAAATTTAGTCTTATGTTTCAACGAGGTAAAAAAGTATTAGAAAACTATATCAATCGCTGTAAAAAAGTTTTAGAAAACTATGTTGATTTCGCTGTCGTTATTTAGTCCTTCAAAACTCTACCTAAGCCGACTCATGATTATTACGTTTTAAATAAGACCTACTATTTTTTTCAGGATAATTTAATGTAAAAAACCGACACTTCAATTTAGTAGCGATAATTTTCGATAGAGGCACATTACAATTTAAGAAATGCAAAAAACTGGTATCCCACGTAATGTCACTTTAGTCTCTGAGATTAAAAAACAGACTATAGTAGGTTACTTACTATTTTCGAGTAACACATGTGCCTAAGTAAATCCTCTTTAAAAACATTTGTACTTGTACATATTACGGTGTGCTCGACTGTACTACTTATTTTTTCTAATGTATAATAGTATTTGGGCGAATAGTCCATTACTAAATTTTACTTGACCTGTTTCGCCCACTATTAAATTTGTCTCGGGCGAAACCGGCCCTAAAAAATATTCGAAACTGAAAGTAGTTCATTCGCCCTTTTCGGGCGAACCAATTTCGGGCGAAACCGCTACTAAGCCGGTTGAACGCGCTAATTTGAGGAATACTGGTCGGATTAAAAAAAAAAACAGTGTTAGATAGCCCGTTTATCGAGGACGTTTATATGGTCGTAGCGTGATGATATATATAATATATATAGGAGGGGAGGATCAATAGGAGGGGAGCATCAATTAAAAATGTTGAAAAGCAAAAACGAGGGAGAAAATTCAACTTCTACGGGAACAAAGTCGCGGGCAAAAGCTAGTATGCTAGTAGCATAAAACTGTCACATATCACTAATAACATTAATTAGAGAAACATTAAAACTTACTTAGTATGCCACTAACGATTGCCACTAATATACATAGCTTCACGTCTGTTTCCCATAGGGTAAGTAAACGTAAGCACTAAATATTGACATTCGGAAGCGTAAGCACAGAATAGGTATTACTTAGTCCTAGCGTAAGTTTCATTTTGATCTTTTCGCCGGCCGAGGCCAAATTGTATCGGTTGGCCGCGTAATTTGGTATCGACAACAATTAAATTAGTTAATTCGTCGGTTAAGACATGACCCCCGTCATGGCCGCGGTGAATGTTATTATGTTACTGATCCCATGGCCATGACGCATCTAATAGAGCCAGTGACTGCAAATGCGGTTTGTAGTCGATATGAGTGCGACATACCCTGCTGCCTCCCCAGGTGGTGGTGGAGGTGTTCCGTGCACAAAAAAGGTTAAGACATGACTGTGAGGAAGTGGAAAGTACTTATATGTACTTACATTTGTGTATGAAGTTTGCGGTGACGAGGCCGCGGCTTGTTTCACAGTGACTAATTAGGCACTCCGGCGAGTGAGTCACGCTCACGACTCACGGGCTATTTCAGTGGTACACTGGTACTCAGATAAGGGTCGCAGCCGACCTCGCCGCGACACGGCACACACAAACGCGCACACACACACATGCGCGCGGAGCGGTGACTCGTCGACCTCCCGCTTAACAATATGCAAACCTGATGTAGGTCTGTACTTATAGTTGTAGGTACTTAGATAGAGGTACCTATGTATACCTATATCAGTAGAATAGAAGGCGGGCGCGAGTTAGTAGCGATAAGTAATGAATAACAGCAGTTAATGAACAAAACGTCGTCGTTGGAGTAGGCCATAGAGTATATAAGTAGGCAAACATAGTGTATTAGTGTTGTATAGTTCGCGCGGAACTAGTTGGCCGCGCCTTAGGTAGATACGGGGGTGAGACGGCGGGTTACTGTGAACGAAAACAAGCGCCCCCGCCCCTCCGTCCCACCGTGCGCAGGCGACCTCGCCGCTACGTCCCGCCGCTCACATACCTAAGGCGCGGCCAACTAGTTCCGCGCAGACTATAGCGCTCGCCGCGCTGGGACCTAATTAGTAAGTGTTGTAAGTACAAGTCAATGACCAGTGCAGTCAGTGCAATACTCATCTCTCCCTCACCACACGCACATACAAGTAACAACTATTTAATTTTCCTTGTTAGGTATTTAATAAAAAGCACTAATAACGTATCTAATAACAAATGATGAAAACAACATTTAAAAAAATTTTAGTAATAAATATTTAAGGACCAGCTTTCAAGCAAAAAAAATATAGTTAATAATATTAACATAAACTGTCACATACTAATAACATTCAATAGAGAAATACTAAAACTTAAAAAAATGAAAGCGTGGCGCCAGGAGTTGAACCGCTCCCGCTCAGCACAGGCATGGCTTTCATTCATTCACATCGAGACCCCTGGGACCTGGCATAGGAAAGGACTTAAATCGTCGCGCGTCGGTCCCGGTTGTCATACAAATGCCTATGACAATTGTAAGTGGTAGTTGGAAGCCCAAAAATTCTAAAAATGTAACGTACATAAACCACTGGTTTACGCTTAGGTACGTCATAACAACTATCTGTGCAGCCTAATCCGTTTGGCGTTAATCAATCAGTCGGTCAGTGAATTAATCAACCTTCTCAATTAGACTGTATGTTTTTTTTGTATGTATGTTACGCGTTTCTCAGTCAATTTTGAAATTTCTTTTTTGTTTGAAAGAGTATACCCCATATTATAATTTTATCGAAATCGGTCACACGGTTTTAAAAAAATCGACGAAATATGGTATTTAGTTTTGTACCTATTATATTATATGGGGAGGCCAACTAAACGCACTGCCCGGGACAGACAGCGAGGTTTCGGCGTAAACCATAACATCATCTATGTATACATTTTTTTAAATTTTCGTCGATATTTTTACAACCGCCCACCGGATTTCGATAAAATTTATATGGGACCAATCTGTAAGCACCAGCTTTCGAATAAAAAAAGAATCATCAAAATCGGTTCACCCAGTGCAAAGTTCTGAGGTAACAAACATAAAAAAAAACAGACGAATTGAGAACCTCCTCCTTTTTTTGAAGTCGGTTGAAAATTAGTTAGTTGAAAAATAATTCAGTTGCATAACAATTCCTTGTTACAAGAGTGTTTTGTGATTTATGGTTTTAATTTTCTTACTTTATCTCATTTAGGGGTTTTTTCACCAGCTCTTTGTAAGTTAAATTTCTAGGCAGATAAGGATGCCTACCCCTGTGGGTAAGAAGGGGTGAGTGTAGGTACGTATAGTTTCAAACAAATTTTGTAAATTTTTGAATTATTCATCCGTCGGTTAGCGGAACCAGAGGTGGTGAAACAGGCCCTTGGTATCTTCTATCTTGGTAAGTATATTTTTGATTGGGTTTTTTTGATTAGGATTCTTATTTTCTCAAAGTCTAGTACAGAATTAAGTAGATTCACTCCTACGTTAGGCAGCTCGAGTAAAAATAGGGAGAAAACTAATTTTCCCAGTTCAGAGACCTACCGATTTTTCGACCCCGTGAACTCACTTAAAACTCATCGCTCGAAATTTTAGCTGTTAGTTAGTTAGCCGAATAGCTGTTTTCGAGAACGTTATCCTTACTAATATTATATTATAAATGCGAAAGTAACTCTCTGTCTGTTTGTCGCGCTTTCATGCCAAAACTACTGAACCGATTTAAATGAAATTTGATACATAGATAGTCTCGAGCCTGACAAAGGACATAGGCTACTTTTTTATGCGAACAAAGGGCTGTAAGGGGTTGAAATAGGGGTGAAAGTTATAAGAAACACCCAGACCACGCGGGCGAAGCCACTGGCGTATACAATATTTCTTGTTTAATAGTGTAGTAGGATGCACCTTCAAGTGCCATACCATTACATAGTAGATCCCTTTTCTAGGTGTTTACTTTATTCTACATACTCCTTATCTTCTAGTATTGTTATGTTGATTATATCAGAATCTCATTTGTTACTTATTGAAGTAACATTGCTTAAAAATGTAGGAGTTTCAGAATTTTTGTAAATTGTTTCCTAAGGGGGTGCAAGAATATACCTATTGACTTTATAGCCGCAAACAAATAACTATCCTGTTTAAAACAGGCGGTGAAATATAGGAATTATTTTGGGATTTATTGAAAAATGTTGTCAGCCGTAGGTGTTATTTTAACAGTTTTTTTTTATTTTAAACATTGGATCGGAAGAAATGAGTCGGTGTTTGAGTCAATGCCGGCTAGTGTCGGTGTCGGTGGAGCGCTCGGCAGTCAGGGCGACCGCAATGTAAACACACGGTGCGGCGTGCGGCGTGCGGCGTGCGGACACCACGCAGTGCCGCGTCACCCGCGCCGCACTAACAGCTCACATGTAAACACTAGCACTGTTGAAGCGGGAAATCGATACTGACTTGTACAAAGTCGACGATGCGGCGTCGTGCGGCGGCTCTGCGGCGCCGGGGCCGGCCGCTCGGTGCAGCACAGCTGGACGGTTCGGTAACAAAAAGCCGAACGAATCCCCGACAAGGACGGTGTTTGGCGCAGTTATGGTTGTTTCGTCTTGTAAGTTTGGTTGATCTAGTTTCGAGTAGAATCGCGCTCGTCTCCCAATAGGGATTTTCCAGAAACACGACTCGGTCTCGTAGTATGTTACGGCAGGGTGGTGCGCGCGTATACGCTCGGCACAGTTCAGCCCGTGGGGCTCTAACTGGTGTGCGTGTGTAGCGTGCGGCCCGCGGCGGTGGCCGACTGGCACTGAGGACTGAGGAGTGACTGCCGCGACTGGGCGCACCGGCGGCGGCGGCGGCGGCTAGTGGCGAGCGAGCGGCCAGCCTGCGCGACCCGCCGCGCCGCGCCGCCGCCGCCCGCCGAGGTCTCGCGGAAGTCTCAATGGTATTACTCACTCCACTTACCGCCCGCACCGGTTTGACCTGTGTGTGGTGTGAACTGGTGTGGACACTGCATCAACATCTGCTTCAGACAATTGCCTGTACACACGGCGCATAGTCTGGTTACGTTTGTAAACGTACCTTAAGGCTGTAACTTAGTCTAAAATGAATATTTATTTAGCTCACCTAAGGATCTAAATACGAGATCTGCATAATCTGATAAACTACCTACCAGCTCTGTCTAGAATAAAAAGAAGAGAGGATACCTATGCCAAACCTGGGCACCACACCACAATAATATGTAGTTTTGGAGATATTAATGGTCAATCAAATTATTTTTTAACCCCCGACGCAAAAACGACGGGTGTTATAAGTTTGACGTATTTGTGTGTGTGTGTGTGTGTGTGTGTGTGGCATCGTAGCTCCCGAACGGATGAACCGATTTTGATTTTGTTTTTTTTTTGTTTGAAAGGTGAATTAGTCGAGAGTGTTCTTAGCTATGTTTGGTGAAAATCGGTCCAAGATGGCCACCGCCACAAAATAGCGAATTACATATTTTTTCACAACTCCCTCAATATGGGTATCAAATGAAAGGGCTTAACTAGGAGAATACTATACACTATGATAAATTTCAAATTCAAGATGGCCGCCCCCACAAAATGTCAAATTATATTTCGTGTCGGGGGTTTTCTAAATTTTTAATTTAGGTTATATCTACGTTTATTGCATGAGTAAGTAAATGTAGAACTATTTTTTAGTAAATATGAATGAATAAATAAATGAAGAAGAAGAAGAATTAATGAAGAATGTTTATTTGTGAACAAAGTAATGAGACACTAACATGCTGGGTTGGACTAAATTAAGCTTATAATTAATAAAATAATAAAAACAAAAACAACGAAATACTTTTATTCGTGGGTACGTGTCTTATATGTTGTTCCAAAAAGGTTTCCAGATCAGCTGAATGTCAGGCACACTATGTACTTGACGCTGGTTTTCATCTGGAACCACGTACTTCACGGATGTCAGTCAGTCAAACAGTCAGTCGTACACGTTTAAAGCTAGTGTGTTCATAATAATTATTGTTGTGTTGTGTATAAAGTAGTGCATTAAGCGAACTAGTTTTATGCCTAATAAATTGTATTATTACTATGTATAATATAATATCTACATATATAGTAAAATTGATTTCATGTAATATATAAAAAAAGAGAGAACAAAACCTCCAAAGACTCGTATTATATAGATAAAATTAAATAAGGCTTTTGAAATCACAAAATCCAATGAAACGGCGCATAGTAGGTACATTTTCCCAGCGATTATTATGCTCTCAATGGTTCTTGTTTGATGTACAATATTTATAAAAAAATCGCCAGATGGATACCACAGAGTACATTTTATAATGGAATGGAGGGTTTAGACCGCGGTTTTCGTCGCGGCATTCAGACGCACAGACGATCGGCTCGGCTAATGAGTGGAATAGACGCTAAGATAGCCGGGAGCGGATTCACCCTTTAAATTAGGTGGTCGTAGCGTTGGTCATGGAAAGGGCATTGGGGGACTCCGGATTAGTGGATATGACTAGAACAAAAGCTACGCAGCTTAGTCCGGACGGCGAAGGAGTTGAAGAAGGCACCTGGCACCGGCATCGGATGCTACCGGTACCGAATGCTTACATTATACAAAAACAGTTATGAAATTAGTTAGGTTACAGCGACTAGTCGACAGCAGCGCTTTACTCGCAGCGCAGCTAAAACAAACCGCCCGCCACTTCGTACCGCCTCAGAATTTCCAATATGTATGAGACAATAATTTACCTTCACAATTTGTATCTCGTCAATATTTCCTATATTTCTGCTTCGCACGGTTAGGATCATACTCTATAACCTTCCTAGATAATCCCTGTCTCTATTGATCAATATCGTATTAATGCGTAGGTACTGAAATTACTGATTTTCTTTTCTCGGTTTCCACTGCGAGTGGGAAGGACTCTATACGTACTTTACGTAGTCCGTTCTCCTCGCGACAATAAATGTCATACAAGTGCTTCCACCAAGAAACAGTTCGAATCTATGACATTAACTGTTGCACGTGGAAACTTGGCTGAAGATTAGCCCGGAGCCTGCACAGACAATAACTATAAACGGTGATTGGTGTCGCCTGATTAAAAGTTTTGAGCAAAATGCATTAGTGTACGACTCGCTGACTGAGTAGGAAAATATTGTTGTGATTGAAGGAGCGTCGGTGAAACGTCGAAGTTAAAGGATACTGAATCATGATGGATGGATGTGTGTTTATCAATTACTTTTAGGTTTCAATGGAACCCTGTATAGGGACAGGTTTGAATATAATTCCTCACTGCCATCCAGATCGGCATCTAATCGTACCATCGTAAGAGGCGCGTCAGTGTCTCAGTTGCTAGGTGAGGTGGTAGGACCTTTTGGGAGTTTTGGGGTTTGACTGGTTGACGACCACCCTCAAAAGTACAAACTACGAGGAAAAGGTAACTATGAAGACAGCGAAGCTGGTACAATATACTTTTTTTTAATCAAAATTACATACTCTTTTCTTGGTCTGAGTAGCTGGTTTTTTTTTTGCGTCGCTGATTCGCATCACCCTATGAACAAATTTGCAAAAACATTGATAGAATATTTATCAAAACCTTTAAGCGATCATCATGTATCGCATATGTTGCGGGTCAACAAATTCAACATAGCGCTGCAATGTGCGTATTATATTCGCAGTGTTCTCAGGAGAACATCAGTGAGTGAGGCGGCAGCGGCACTCGGCGGCCCTCTGGACGGTCCTCTAGCACAGTACAAAATTGACTGTCATGCCAGTGTGAGCGTGCCGCGGACGGGAAGCGTCCAATAAGAGGCCACTGTGACCCCTCGCACGTCCCTATATGCTGTTAGTGAATGCCAACTAGGTCATAAGTGCCAATACTTTTCACAGCGACGCATCAACGCATTTTTACTGTCCCACTTCTTGGCACGGGTCTCCTCTCAGAATGTGAGAGATTAGAGGATTGTCCACCACGCGCAAACTCGAGAGCTTTGACTTGGCATTCCAAGTTAGCTCGTGCCAATTTCAAGCCGGACAAAAAGATTGGTGAGACCTGTACCTATCGGCCAGTCTCTAAACTTTGCCAATCCAATTTACACAATTTTTGGTGTCGTCGTGTGCCGTTGTATTACCCGTTACCGTTGTAAAACCCTGTCCTATCCGTGAAGATATTATCAGGTATCGATATTAGATTACATTTATGTAATTCTTATCAGTTTACAAGTAAAACAAATTTAGCCTTTCTAAGGCTCTAGACTATCTCTGTACCAAATGTAATCATTTAAATCGATTTAGTAGTTTTGGCGTGAAAGCGCGACAGACAGACAGAGTTACTTTCGCATTTATAATATATATAAGGATAAAAGCAACGCTGATCAACCGATCTTAAAGGTTAAGCTACGCTTGCCGAGGTCAGCGTGTGGATGGGTGACCATTCTAAACACATCGAGACCCCTCCGTGCCTCGGAGAGCACGTAAAGTCCGGCAATCAAAAGTTATTAATTAATTAATTTTTGTTATTTTTGTATGTCTCTACAGTCTACACTGATTAATTTTATATTTTTTTTCCGTGTGTGTTTATTAGTAACTATTCTCTTATATATTCTGTACCTATTTTGTTGTGATTATTTTAGATTGTCTGATGTCTGACTGTCGAGCCGAATCTCACACAATCTCACGTGGGGGAAATGAGTTCTCAGCAAATATTATGTATTTTATTTCACAAGAAAAAAATATCAATATCTGTAAGGGGGCGTTTATAAAATACGTGAGATGTTTAAGGGGGGAGGGGGTTGAGTCAAATCTCATCTAATCTTACTTTGGAGAGATGGGGGTCTCGGCAAATATCACGCATTTTTTTTTCTGATTGAAACAAAAGAAATACTATTTTTATTACACTTATAATTAAACTTTCAGCTATATTGATTACTAGTCGTAAATAAAACCACGAAGCATTTTTTTTTTCTTTTTACAATAACAATCCAACGCGTTTACGTATGAAACCCACATTTTGAAAAATCTCACGTGAGATTGGGGGATGGGGGAGGGGGTTGAATAAAATCTGACGACATCTCACCAGGGGGGGGAGGGAGGGATAGAAAAAAAAAAACACCTCACGTAATTTATGGACGCCCCCTAATAAGTGTAATAACCGATTATTTTCTACAAGGGAACGCCACAAAGTAGCACAGTTGCTTAAACGTATTTACAGTATTTACACTAAAGATAAATTTTTTTTACTAGCCCACTTTGTCCCACTGCTGGGTAAAGTCCTCCCTTCCCTCCTTCCAAGCCGCTCTGTCTGTTGACTTGAGAATCCAATCTCTCTCGTGGGAGTCAAGTTTGTCACGCCATCTCCGTCTGGGCCGACCACGCTGTCGCTTCATTCCGTAAAGATACATATTTTTTTAAATAACCTAACCTAAATTAAAAATTTAGAGAACCCCCCGACACGGAATGTAATTTACCATTTGGATCTGAAATTTATCATAGTGGTAGTATAGTATTCTCCTAGTTAAGCCTTTTCATTTGATACCCATATTGAGGGAGTGGAAAAAATATGTAATTCGCTATTTTGTGGCGGCGGCCATCTTGGACCGATTTTCATCAAACATAGCTAAGAACACTTCCGACTAATTCACCTTTCAAATAAAAAAAACATAAGCAGTATCGGTTAATCCGTTCGGGAGCTACGATGCCACAGACAGACAGACACACACACACACACACACACACAGACACGTCAAACTTATAACACCCCGTCGTTTTTGCGTCGGGGGTTAAAAACACGAAAGGTACCCACGGTAGGTCCCTTACCGGTAGGCAGTCTCACGAGAGATTTTAGATTTTTGCCCATCCCCCAGATGGTGAGATGATCTCACCAAGGGGGAGGGGTAGTTGAAAATGGATGCCCCCTTTTAATTGATACATACATAAATCATTAATAAAACCTATTCCGCCATGTTGGGCGGTCCGCCATATTGGATTTTTTTTTCGTACTCTTTCAGTAAACCCTTTCATTTATTACGCATATTATGGGAGTGCTAAAAAATAACAAGTCCGCCATCTGACATCAAATCCGTCACAGAACTCACAGACAATGTATGATGTAGGTCTAGTGGTTCGAGTACCGGACTACTGATCACGATTGCTGATGGGTTCGATTCCTACAGGACACAAATATTTATGTGATGAATATAAGTATTTGTGTTTGTCTGGGTGTTTCTTGTACATACATAATGTATATTATATGTAAAATCTCAAACATTTTTATTTAGTTATTTATTGTCGGCTAGTAATTTATAAGAAATACCCAGACCACGCGGGCGAAGCCGCTGGTGGAATGCTAGTTACAAAAAAATAAACACATTAGTTTATTTTAAAACGGAAAACCTATTTAGGGCCTGTTGATCATGTTGTGTATAGTATAAGTAGTAAGTAACAATAAATACAATTTTAAGTGTCTGTTAAAATTACAGCTAAATGCGTATGAATGCTAGGTATACCTATAAAATCAATATGATTGTTTGCTTGTCTGTAACAGCTCGCCTACTACACTGTACAACCTACCTTACCATTATGCACGTTCCGCGCGCGGCCGGGCGCCGGGCGGCGGCGCGGCGGCGGGCGACGCGGTGCGATCCGCCTCGACTCGCGCTCTCCACACGCTCAGGCGGCTCAGTACTTCAGTAGTCGGTTTAGGCCGGGACTGAACTTACGTTACAACCGTTACGCCCACTCTTTATTCTATATAAGTATTACAAACTCTTATTTAATATTTACTAGTAAAAGGACAGAAAGCTGGGCTAAAGAGACAAAGTTCGAGCGAATCTATCATTTATGTTATACATAATTATAATAAAAAATCACAAGTGCAGTGAGTCGTAAGTTATCGTAGCGCGTCGTGGCGATGCATACACGATTGTACCGCGTAACCGCGTGACGGTCGGCGCCGGCTGATGCAGACTTCGTGCGACTTCGTAGAGTTCCGGAGCCGTTTGTGTCGCACCGCGCGTTGAGATAATTTCACTAACTAGCCGGTGGCTCTCTTCGGTGCGGCGCGGCGGACGCGCTACACATAATATATGGGCTCTGATGATCAGATCACTCACTATCAAAAATACAGAAGATGACATCAAAGAAGAAAATATTGGAAGAGATACTTCCGCTCCGCATTATACGCGAAGTGGAGAAATGGCCGGTGCTGTACACGCGAGACTGTGCAGAGATGCCTAACACGCACTTCAAGAATAAAGTGTGGAATGAAGTCGCAAAAGCTCTTATTGACGACTGGGAAACTTATTCACAAGCAGAAAAGAAATGTAAGAGTAAGTAGAACCAAAGGAGCACTCAGAACACAGAACTCTGTACAAGTAGATCCCACAAAAACCATTTTCATGTAAAATGTTGCCAAGACTATCAAAAAGTTATGAGATCTCATGTGCCAAACTTCTAACTCTACACGCCCAAACTCTACAAGCCCCAACTTCACAAACTCTACAGTCTACACCTCAGTCAAAATATATGGCTTGGCCGTTTCGTTACCGTCACATCATGGGCGTTATGCGAAAAATTCATTCACTATTCTTGCTTTTCTGATAACGAAAACGGCCAAGCCAAATACTTTGACTGAGGTGTAGAGTTTGTGAAGTTGGGGCTTGTAGAGTTTGGGCGTGTAGAGTTAGAAGTTTGGCACATGAGACTCATAACTTTTTGATAGTCTTGGCAACATTTTACATGAAAATGGTTTTTGTGGGATTTCACTTCTTTTTGTAAGTTGCTCATGACAATATTTTTTACCCGACTGCGCTAGAAGGAGGTTTTTCGGCCGTTCATACCGGCAAAATGTGGGTGTACATAATGTACATCTCTGCCTAATCCTTCGGGGAGTACAGGCGTGATGGTATGTTATGTTATTATTCGTAATAATATAATTATAATAATGTAGTACATTCTAGGTATATAAGGCACAGAGCCACAGAGGTTCTTGGTGTGTTATGGTCACCCATCCATTGTTTAATTGCAGAATGCGTGAGATTAGAGCTTGGCATGCCGGCTCCGCTTCGACCTTTACTTTGCTTACCCTTTCGGGAATACAGTCGTGATGATATGATTTGTTATGATATTTCTTTAGATGTTTTCAATCCTAAAACTTTTGGTGCAACAACTAAGCTATTACTTTAAGCGCAATGAGTCGTGTCACGTGTGGGTTCGATTCCTTACAACTCGAACAAATATTTTAATGGTCGACGGATAATTCCGGGTACTGAGGTACTCTATAAGGTACTGAGGTGATGCTGTTTGTGAAAATGTTTTGTTCAAAATCACTCCAAAAGAAAAAGGAAACTTCAGTTAGTCGAAATAACTCGTAATTCTAACCAAACCGTACAACTATTGTATACCATTTTAAACGTCTATAACTAATCAACAATCACGATTTCTGCGCATAGGACAACTTAATTTAAGAACCAACAATAATGATCCCTTATTTACATCGGAATGCATACTACAGACAGGTCAAGCTCTATCTCAGCATCTACGCAACCGAGTAAAATGAGATAGACAAATTTTTTTTAGTTGAATGATGGACTTTTAAATAGAAAATAAACAATCATGAACCAACACTGATGATCTCTTCTTTCTATGGATTTGCATACAACAGAGAGGTCAAGCTCTATCTAAGGACATACCCTAATAATTGAAAAAAGCTTTACATCAGTTTTTAAGTTGGAAATTATGCTTTACAACAGTTAACACAAAATTCAAACCTATTCAGTAGGTTTAGCGCCAACCCGTAACAAACAGACAAACAGATGAACAGACAAGAATTCTAAAAATCACTTTTTTGGATTCGCGATCTTTTACATACTCTAACGCAACTGTTTTTTTTTTAAATATCTTCAATGTACAGACACGACTTTTTTACAATTTTAAACTAGTATAGATATTCACTGCAAATGTAACTTTGTAATCCTATACATTTAAATAGGATTACAAAGTTATTTGTGCAGTTATTTATTTGGCGCTGCGGCCGCGGCGGCGGAGACCCTCAAGCGGCGCAAATATAGTAACCTTAATGGGAACTATCGTTTTGAGCCGTTTGGGGTCGAAACGCTCGGGCCGTGGGGTCCGAGTGCTCGCCTCCTATTTAAAGACCTTGCAAGAAGACTTATCGACGCTACTCGTGACCAGAGGGCTGGATTATTTTTGGGCCAAAGAATCAGCATTGCCATTCAACGTGGCAATGCTGCCAGTCTTCTGGGCACGTTACCAGATGACAGCGATGAGGAGTACTTTGACGCCTAGGTGCGGAAATTTTGGTTTTTATTTTTATTTATTATTTTGTTAATATTAGTACCTCATACATATAAAATATTTGTCTTTAGTGAATAAATTGATATATTTGTGCAGTTGGTGTATCTAGAAAACTAGAACGAAGTTCTAAAATGTTTGAGTTTTTCCTTGATTTGTACACTAAACACTAATTGTATTCTAAATTTGAAGCTTGTCTGCTAGAAGTGCCTTAGAGTACGGCCGTGCCGCTTTTTTGCTCGTGTTGGCGGGGGCACTGCCGTGCCGTTTAGAAGATAGGTTCTCAAATCTCAACGTTGGCGATAATTATTATGTGAAACATGTGCCACTTTTATCTTCAAAGTGATGTACCGACCGATACAAGTAGTACCGGTAGTACCGCCCGTGGCACGACCGCCAGTCCGCCACTCGTCACCGTGACTCGACCATAATCTTACAACATCTCACCAAGCGGGGAGGTGGGGTCGAAAAATTTCCAAAATCACCTCACGCAGTTAATGGCCGCCCCCTAAGTACTTTTAACGCAGTCGGATTTTTTGTTTAATTTAATCATTTATTTAATTAATTAAAAAATTTAAGTTCTCGGATTCGGATATTTATATTTTTATTTGATAAGTTCCCGTTATTGAATGTATACGAGCATGTCCGTCTGTCTGTTGTTTAAAATTTGAAAATAAATAATACCTAAATAGTTTATCGGTAATAACAAGTTGCGGCGCCGGTGACGTAGTTGGCATTCCCGGGATCCCCAAAAGTCCCAATAATGTTCCTTTTTGTTTCATACTGCAATTCCCAGTAAACCTCTGTTACGCTTGACTATCCGTTGCGGGGGTACACCTCACTTTAGATTGCTTTTCACATGGCCAACTTTATGTTGCTCTGCCACGTTTTACCAATTCACACCGTACGGTACGATTCCAAAACGTATAAAACGTACTTCAAGAGAACTTTAGACCGTCTTAGTAAAATATTAGCCTTAAAAAAAAAAACTAGGTTCGGTTTCATCAGAGTATTTACTCGAAGTCTCTAGTGCTCTCAGTGCGAGTTATTATCATTATAATGGACAGCCTAAGCCTAAATTCGTCTGCCACAAGCCCAATAGTCATAACCTTTCTCCTCCGCTAGCGGGACGCTGTGGACTATGGTGTACACTTTTCTTTATTCTTATTATCTTAGGTGCACTGTATTTTATGACAAAACCAAGCCAATTCTGAGCTCAATCTGTAAAATGAATACTATTGAATTTCAAATTACAGTCAAGGACTTAACGAAGAAATGGCGAAACCTTCGTGATACATTCAAACGACAGATCCTGGTAGACAAAAAGATCCGCGAGGGGCACAACATTAAGAAGAAAAAGTACGTTTACTACAAGCACATGTCGTTCCTGCTGCCGCACATGCAGCTGGCGGACGTGCCGGAGCCGCCGCCGCCGCATGCCGCACCGCGCCGCGCCCGCGCAGCCGCCGCGCGCCGCACCCGCTCCACGCACGCGCACGACGCCCACGCTGACGCGCTGCTCAGTGCGGAGCACATCGACGAGGACAAACACTTCCTCATGTCTCTGCTGCCCTCCTTCAAGCGCATGAACGACGACGAGAAGCTCACCGCAAAGATGGAAATCCTGAACGTGATCAAGAACGTGCGCAAGCTCACCGCGGAGCCGTACGCGTGCCGGCTGGCGGTCGCCGACCACGACCACCTCGCCGTCAAGGCGGAACTGCTTACAGATGTCGACGTGGGTGCCGACCACCCCGACGGCGCGGGCGACGTTAACGCTGACGATGAGACCGACTTGAGTGAGTGCTCCGACCACAGCGGACAGTGAAGACAGTCCTCTAATCGCACACCGCGTTGTACAGACCGCCCAGCTACAGTGTTATTAAATCAATCAAAAGACATTCTATTCTAAAGGTAATTCAGTATGCTATTGTGGTAAATTGTAGTACCCACTTAAATAATATTACCTAGTTATATTATAAAAACATGTTTTATGTCATTTTAACACCACAACCATATTAAAAAAAGAGATTGACTATGTCCACCACGCGTCCACGCTGGCCTAATGCGGGTTTGCAGGCGTCACATGCCGTCGAGAAAATCTTGCAGGTTTCCTCACGATGTTTTCTTTCACCGTTAAAGCGAGTGATAATTACGCAAATAATTTCAAAAAGTCAAGGAGTGGGTGCCTTTGCTTAGCACTCGAGAGCTTTGATTTGGCAGTCCAATATTAATATTATTAACAACATTTTACGAAATAAAAAGTGGGACCAAATCGTAAAATCCTACGTCAATAACACAAACTACCAGTTCCTATATCAAATCAATATAAGAACCGGCCGTTACCGTTAGTCATTATATGTAGTTGTTACACAGATCAGGGGCGTAGGCAAATTGAAATCTAAAGTTCGGATCGACTAACAATTGGAAACAAAATGTATGAGAATGACATTTAAACGTCAGATTTGTCAAAAACTTATGTTATTCCCTTAAAATGCACTTATGCTAATTGTCCAGCCCAAAACTAAGCAACAAGGATTGCTTTTGCCGACGCGACCATCACATCCTCGCGTGAACAATTAATAGAACACGTGGGGCAAGATGGATGATGGGCAATTATCTGCGGAGAGACGCCGCACGCGCAGTGACGACTGTGCTGACGGTTTATACATAAACTGAAGCTTATATAAACTCCTATTTTTTTTTCCATTTATTTTGGCATCAAACAGTCATACATAAAACACAATTATTCTTAAAAAAAACAATTAGTGAGTTTAAAATTTTGAACAATTGAATAATGTCGAACATGTCACGTCTGTGTCGAAGACTTACCAGTTTATGTCTACGCAATGCCTCTTCATATGAAGCATCGCAAGTATTATTGCCATAGTTAAGTGATTTCAAAAACTTTTTCTGTATTCTTTCTATTCTATTTATACTCGTATGTATGTCAAAACATGGACTCCATACAGTGCTACCTAAGTCTACAATAGAGCGAAGGAATGAAAAATAAAGAATTTTTAAAGTCGTTATATCTTTAAAAGGTTTACTGACTCGCAAAATAAATCCCAAGCTGCGAAATGCGGAGCTTACTGTGCGGTCTATATGATGGGTAAATGTTAATTTGGAGTCCATGATGAGACTTAGGTCCCTAATGGTGGAAACTCTTTTGAGGATTGAGCCACTGGTTGTGTACTCGAAATTGATTGGGAGAATTTTCCGCGCATAAGACATTATAAAACATTTATCAATGTTGAGATAGAGTTGATTCGCAGTACAGTAATTATGTAAATTGAACAAATCACTTTGTAGTTTAGAGCAATCTCCAACAGACTTAACCACTTTGAATATCTTAGTGTCATCAGCGTAAAGTAAGTGATCACTGTGGTTAAATATTGAACCTATATCATTGATGGAAAGGTTGAAGAGCAGGGGCCCCATATTTGTATTTGTGGAGCTTTTCTTTACTAGGACCGACCTGGGTTCGGATCCTGTACTTTTCCAAGTCCGACATGGCAATGTGTGCCCATGCACCCATAAAAGCTTGTACGGCTTCCTTCAAAGCTCTACTCTGAGCTATAGTTGTGCATTGGATGACGTGCCTCCCTTCCAGCATAGTCCTGCGAAATTCTGGTGACACAATGCCAGCCAGTGGTTAAAAGTTACTTCTTCTTGTTAGGATTGTTGCGGACCACAACAATCAGTCATCACAAAAAACGTTAGGTTTACTGTATTATACAACTCCGTCACGCTGTCCATGGTCTTCGTATTTTTAACGTTTGGTGGTAATTAGATAGAAACCTAGCTGTCTAGTGATTCACTAGACATATATCCATACTACATGCACGCACCTTGCAGGGGCAGGGGCGGTTTTTGATAGCTGCGGTGTCACGCCGCGAGTTAGGGGATGCAGGCCCCAAAGATCATTATGTAAATAGGTGACCCAAATACAACACACAAACAAGCGGCACCGCGCCCGCCACGCCGCGTGCCGCGAGCGCCACCCGCCGCTGTCGTTGGTGTCGTGTAACCCGAGAACTGGGTCCAGCTCCCCGCGCCCCGCACCCCGCGCCCCGGACCGGTCGCCTTTGTTCATCTGCTGAGCACGCACGCGGCATGCATTGTGCTCCACACGACGGCGACACTTGACCCGGTGCCTACTGCAGCCAACTAATTTCCTACACATGGATATACAATTTCACGAACGACTCACATCATCAGGCTGTATTCGTCTCCTAGTGAACGACATAGAGCCCGAGTCGTTACTCCTCCTGGACCTGGAAGCGCGGGCGCGGGCGTGGGCGCGGGCGCGGGCACGGGCGGGCGTCCTACACTAATCTTGCCTAATCGCGATCTCCACTCGACTCGCTTGCCTTGTCTAGTAAAGTTTTTTGCCAACCTGTAGCGAACCTCCTCGTGGTTTCCTTCCATTTAGATTTCCGGATCCATTATGTGACTAGAGACCAATAGAATACGTTATTATCTATATTATAGTACCAACTAGTTGCTCTTTTCTAAAAAGTGGGTCTTATAGAGTAGTACACTGGGACACAAATACAATATAGTATAGTATATTGCAATGTGTTTGTAATGTGGCTGACCTGGGGAGTCCGCCGCCTAACGGGGTTAATGTTACTGATCCCGTGGCCATGAAGCATAGAGCAAGTGACGGCAAATGCGGTTTGTAGTCGATATGAGTGCGACATACCCTGCTGCCTCCCCAGGTGGTGGTGGAGGATTTTCCGTTCACAAAAAAATTGTATGTATGTTATACACACTAATGACCAACGAGTATCTCTCGGTTGGTTGGTTAATTAGTGGCGAATAAATTTCAAATAATTTCGAATGGATGCGTTCCTCTTCTAATCAGATTTTCTGTAAAACAATTCTTAACCACATTTAAAACGAAAATGAACAAAATCATTAAAGGTGGACCAACTGGCACCTCCAATCATCTCCAACTGGCATCTTTGAAATTGATAATCCAACAATTGACACAAATGTTACTGACTTAAACCACACTAATAGATTACAGTTTATACTTTTTATTTCATGATGAAGGAAGGTAAAATATTTATATATAATATGGTACACAATAAACAAATACCTAACTCAATGAAATGCGAGTAGGTATAGGTACTACAGTAAAACAGTAAAATCTTATAAAAAAATAATATATATGTATGCATAGATAATCAGGGCATCGTCAGCCTATAGTTGACAACCACTACGACGAAATAGAAGGACACGAACACACTGAGCAGTACCACGAACAGCACAGCGGTGCCGGCCAGCAGGCTGCCGGCCAGCACGGCGGCGGCGGCCAGCGCCACGGCGGCGGCCAGCGCGGCCGCCCAGCACGGCAGCATGCCCCACACGTACACGTCGCACAGCGCGTCGCTCTCGCGCGCCGCGCCCAGCAGCAGCAGCGCGTGCAGCGCGCACAGCAGCACGCCCAGCGCGCCGTGCACGTAGCGCAGCGCCGCCGGCACCTCGCCGCCGCCCGCCACTCCGCCCACCAGCCGCGCGCCCACCGCGCTGAACAAGAACAGGTACAGCGCCGCCCACGCCAGCCCCACCAGCCCGCCAACCAGCACCGCCGAGCGCAGCGGCAGCGAGCAGCAGCGGTTCACCACTGGACATCGTTCCAACAAGTATCCCATCCCGGCTACAACACTCGCGATCGGTGCTACATTTTACGCTATCGTATATGAACTATATCGGACCCTGAAGCACACTGGCGAGCTGTTCTACAATATTCTGTCGCGGGACTTTGACTGATCCTCCTCGACAGAAGATTGTTAGCGAAGGACAGCAAAGTGTGATAATGTCAGATAATGTGATGATTCACGTTCCTTGCTGACACAAGAACAATTCTGACGATGACATGACATGACCATAGACATGACACATGTCACTAACGCAGATAATAATTATTACGAGCTTATTATTTTAGCTTACAAAAAGTTTTGAATCAATAAGTTAGGAGAGTACGTTTTACGAACGTTCGTACAGAATACAAATTGGGAGGCGTGCTTCGTGTTCAATATACAGTAAGATATAGTGTAGGTAGGTAGGTACCTGTGAAAGCTCTGCGCATGAGCGCGGCGAGAAGGCGGCGCAGGTCGGCGGGGCGCGCGCGCCGCAGCTTGCTGACGCCGAGGCGGCGGCGCGCGCGCGCTGCCCTCGGCGCGCCGCACTCCACGCCCGACAGCTCCTCCGAGCTCACGCTACACTTTTTATTCCGCACTATTTTCACTTTCACCGAGGGCATTTCAATGGGCGGCAAGGAAAACTTTTCTGGGATTAAACACTTTTTCGGCCAAAAGTCATCAGAACTAGACGGGTTGGTCGAGTCTTTGGGGCTCGGGAGCTGCAAGGGCGGTAGGATCTTCTTGTAAGGGATCAACCTGCGCGGGTACTCGTTGCTCTTACAGCTGGAGCTTGAGTTGAACCAAACGTCACTGGAGAACAGCGAGGAGGAAATAGAGTCACGGCTTGTGGCAAAGTCAAGCGTGCACTTGCGCGTGCGCGTGACGCTCACGAGGTTGAGCGGCGTGCGGTGCACGGTGGCGTTGCCGAGCTCGTAGCTGGGGCGCGACGCGGAGCTGGCCGTGTTGTAGTCGTCGTCGGAGGGCTCGGTACCGGCGCCGGCCGGCTGCGCGGGGCTCCACAGCGTGAAGGGCGGCACGGGCTCCATGTTGACGAAGGCCCGCGCGATGTGCGGCGGCGCGGCGGCCAGCGTCGGCGGCTCGGGGGACAGCACGCCGAACGGGTGTGTGAAGTAGAAAAGGCAGAGCGGACGACTCTGTTGAGACACCATACACACATGTGATTATTTCGTTACTACTAAAGTGTAGCAATCGATGGGCTGATAACCACTGCAGTATTTTGAGAGTCCGATAACAGATTAACAGTTACATGAAGTTCGATGTGAAAAGCACTTTCAATGTAAGTACTTTGTACATATCTTCTACTATGTAGCATACTACTGAACCTGTGACTGAACTCACCTTTACGTCGTCAGTTGAAGTAGACGCGTCCGATCTTCCGCCATTCATGTTTGCTTGCACTTTATCTGAGCACTCCGCGCAACACGATGCTCCTAACGTTTAGCATGTAGCTACAGCGGTGCAGGGGTGACCACATTTCAGCACGCAGTGTATACGCTCGCAGTCACTAATTTCTGCGATAGGATAGCGTCCCATACTTCTGTATTTACATAATTGCGAATTCAGATAGCGGTAATTGTTGAATTCCTGTAAATAGCTCGAGCAGGCAGGGCCGCGGCGCGCGAAGCCTACTGCCGTGCGGTGGCTGGCACCGCGCCCCGCCCGCTCTGACAGATGCAAGCCAGGGACGCAATTAGGTGAACGTGAACCCCTTCAAATATATTGTGCTTGGCGCCTTATTCATTTTCATCTTGAATGCCAACTTTTATCTTGAGTTTGAGCTACGCTAGAATACAATTCCTAACTGCCACTCGGATCGGCATCTCGTAATCGGTGAGTAAAAATCTGACTTGCTCGGTTGTAGGCCCTCTTGGGATTCGAATGGGTGGCAATCACCCTTACCACCAGTAAAAAAGCAGTCAGTCGTGTTTATCCTCGGTATCGGGAGCATGTCTCTCTATACAACACCAGATGTAACAACTTGTCTTTACCTACAACATTTTCTTAGACTGTGACCGATAAATAAGCGATGACGTCCTCCGAGAACAATGCAATGACTACGCCGCGCTTTGGTAACGGCTACCTGCGACTACTGCTTGGTCCAGTACGCGCTGGCTTTGGGCGGTGGCGGGTGGCGGCACGTCCGCGGCGGTGACGGCCCCTGAGAGGCGAGTCCGCCCCTGCGCGCAGGGCGGGCGCGTGCCGCCTGGCGACGTCGCTGCTCACCCAGTTCACGCGCCCAGCACGAGCCTCCATGTAGTCGCTTTACATTACTTCCTACACTCATTTTTACAGTGACGTCAGTCGACGTATTCGCTTGTCTGTGATAATGAAAACTTATCTGATCTATGCGAACTTGCGCTGAGCCCATTGAAATAAACGGAATCCTCGGTGCGTTAGGCCGTAGGCATGGCTGGTGTTTAGCCAGTAGGAGTCCGACGGAACTCTCCGGTAAAAAGAAAGATAAAGGAGCAAACATCCAATTCACAAACCGACTTCTGCAAAATTTACGTTAAATTTTCAAAAGATGACATCTAGTGGAGACAGACAGAACTCCTGGCACTGGAAGCACTAGAAACTATACGCATACATACCACAGCCGAGTTACAGCGCTGCGCGTTGCCACACAAACAGATCTTTGTTTAGATATTAAATAAAAGCTTTCAATACCTACTTATAGTTATTTTCTGTATCTCGTATCCTGTAAATGGTGATAACGTTGAGTTTTATAAGTACTTATCTGTATAGGTACTGATTTCTGACACTTACGCGAATACTAGACATTGAAATAAAACTACTTTTTATCGCGTTATATTGATAATATTTTAATTAATCCCGACATTTCGGACCCTTTACAGCGTCCATGGTCACGGGTGACTAAGGTGGTAGGCGTCAAATCTGATGTAAGGCTGGGCCTTTTGCATGGTGTGTTCACCAATTGCAGACTACTAGATTAAAATAATATCAATAAAACGCGATATATTCCGTAAAAAGTAGTTTTATTTCAATACTTATCTGTACTTGTAATATGCTTCAATTGTAATAATAATAATAATAATAATTTTTATTCCAAAAAAATGTACAGTGGCTTTCAATAGTACAATGATTTCCAAACTAGGCTAAGCCTGTATTTTGGAACTCTGAGTTGAGTCTTAGAGTTAAGTCACTATTACATTGGACAAAATTATTAAAATAATATGCAACAAAATAAACGTCAATTCTATAACATCTAATTGAGATCGTAAGTAATCACGTAACTGCTAACTGCAGATCATCGGCAAAGGTGCATGCCTCTCTGCCCAGCCCTGGATACAGGCGCTATGATGTATTCATAATGAAGGTATTTTAATATTGCCGGAAATTTGTAGTAGTTATTATAGGTATTTGGGGACAACCACTGGGGACTCCGGTAGGTACTAAGTAGAGATACTAAGTACGAAATCTTTTAGACTTCGAAGTACCTACAATGTTCTTAAGATTTATTTAACCGACTAGATAGGTACTCACATTGCATAAGATTGGTGTACGGTTGACACAGGGTGAGAGATCAATCGCGTATGAGTCAATCTTCGAAAACAGTTTGGTTCCTAGTAGAAAAACGTAACCGTGCGACGCGCGAACCGTCATCGTCAGCTGAAACTTTGTACATAGTTCCATTTTGGTAGCGGCTCCCCCTGACCCAGTTTCAACAACATCTCCTTCTTCGAATTATCTTTTTTGCAAATACGTATGTTCCTAGATTATCCATGGAGAGACATGCGAGACTTACATAATACATTCTTATTATAATAATAAAGTATTTATTCATACACATACTCGTTTATGCAACTGATTCTATCTGCTTTCCGAATCATCCGATTTATACATTACCTATCTTATAAAATAGCTATTAGAGAGAAGATAGTTATCTCTCTCTTAGGTATTAGAGAGAAGATAGTTATCTTCTCTCTAATACCTAAGTTATAAGTTCGCGTTTTTGTACTGTTTTTCTCATTGTTCAAAAACTTGAGAACGAAAAGCCTCAGAAAATGAAAACACATTCGTAGAGCGTGCTACGACTGCTACGCGTAGAGCGAGCGTAGGCCGCGCCCGCGTCCGCCGCCCGTGTGTCGTACTGCGCGTGTCAAGATAAAGGAAAGATTATACAATAATGATGAATACAGTCGTTATAGTGATTGACTATTTTATGTGCTTATGTTATTTAATCATTATTAAGGGACATCATCTTTTAAACTATTGTATTTATTTACCCTAGTAGTTTTATGAGACAATTGTTTTCAGTAATTAACACAGCGTAACATTCCTAGACCAGGGTCGATAATTTCTATTCCTATGTGCGTGGCAATTACTGGCAATGCGTATCTGATCAGCTGCGCCGCTGCGGCTGCGCGCGCGTTTGATTGAGTCCAATTGATTTGCGTGGACGCCACTATTCAGTGACATAGTTTCGTTAGAGAAGCTCACACCACTCTCGTAATAATAGTTATAACACAACATGATACTGTTATCGCGTCACGCATAATTATATGAAATCAAGACGAGATAAGAGACAGGAGACAGCAGTAAGTTGTTGAACTCGCGCGACCTGGCGATGTGTCGCGTACTCGCGTGTCGCAACAACATAAGTACCTAGCTACACACACTGTATTTGGAAGCACGAAGCTATTATGGTACCTTTAAATTAGTTATTTCTTTTTTATATATTATTTATTTTGCATTAATAAATGCTAAAATATCTTTGAAACGATATAAACTTTTGTGTGGAACAAAATTCGACATCACAGGCATGAGTGGTCTCGGTAGCTTAGTTGGTTATAGAGTCCGGTGTACTGAACCGGAGGGACGTAGGTTCGAACCTTGCCTGACATCGTATTTTTCTTCCACAAAAAAGATTATATCTTAGCAAGAAGCAAAGTTCCTCGATAAGCTCAGATACTTACTATAAATTATTCGAAACACAATACATAGTCTTGCTTGCAGCAGACACAACAGCAAGCAGTAGCAAACAGATTTACAAAGTTACAGAGACAACTAGGGAATATTTTCATATAAATGTTTTGATTCCAATTAGGAGCTCCGCGGCTGCGGCTGCGCATCGCGGGGCAACGTCCTTTGCGAGATAACCTCGCACTCGCAGCGCAGCGCCACCGTCGAGGGTTATTCGGTTCCATAAATCGCGCTGGATTTTTCCCATTAATGGGGTTTTGTGGATAAAAAGTTCACAAATGTGCACAAATCACAAGCACAAGTAGTCCAACAATGGGGTTGATGGACTGCTTGTGCTTGTGCCGCCTCGTAAGCCTAGTGGTCCTCCTAAGCGCAACTGCTATGCTCGAGGTCCTGGGTACGATTCCTAGGTCGAAGCAGCTCGAAGTTTGGGGCAATAGGCCTGCCCAGTCGCCCGCTATTACATGGGAAACTGCAACATAACGGCAAACTGCGGTGTACATAATATACATTTGTACTCCCCTCTGCCTAGCCCTTCTCTTCTGGAAATACAGGAGTGATGGTACCTATGTTATGTTTTATAATCAGGTTTCAAGGTAGTAAGACAACTTCTCTATTGAAATTTGGGTGTCGCAGATCCTCGGCAGGCGTCGGTTTTCTTTTGCAAGGACTTGTGGGGTTATGTTTAAGTAAATAATTTGTGCTGGGCCTTATACTATGACCTTTTCGAGGGTATGTTCACAAAATGCTAACATTCTGCAACAGGAATATGACCTCACGCATGGTAGCCACGCTTGACAGGTACGTGCAGTAGAGCTATGGCTATAAGGCAGGTAGCTTGCGCAAGCTAGTACAGTTCGCGCCAAACTTATTGTCCGGGTTGAAGTTGGCGCTAGCTAACTTTAACCCGGCCGTAAAAATCGGAGAAAGAAAAATATTGGATTAGAATAATTTATAACGACAGATTACGACTTGAGCTTTCGTTTTTATTTATTACAATTTAGTATTTTTGTTTCTCCGATTTTTACGGCCGGGTTAAAGTTAGCTAACGCCAACTTCAACCCGGACAATAGGTTTGGTGCGAACTGTAATGTCTACTTTACCGCTCACATTTATAGATGGAGTTGGTGTCGCATATTTTAGTTGAAATTAGTCAAGACTATAATTGATTACAAATGATTACAACTGATTGGCATATCGGTGTAGATAATGTGGCGTGCTGTAAGTATGCGTCGGCTCCTGCGGAGGCGCCAATGTTGACAGTCGCTAGCGGCACCAGCGCGCGCGAGCACGTGCGCTAGCCCGCCGCCGCGGCGCCGCCTCCGCCACAGCCAACAGTGAGCGGCGGAACGTACACAGACACACCGCACACGTGACAAACGTACAACAAGTGACATGACTTACTGCGGCGTTACTTAATGATCCGTGCTAGTGATAACACTGTTTACTAGCTTCACTTTCCTTCTGAAAGTGGGCCAGCGGCCAGTGGCCAGCGGCAGTGTGCTGATTA
This sequence comes from Acronicta psi, assembly GCA_946251955.1. NCBI lineage: Eukaryota > Metazoa > Arthropoda > Insecta > Lepidoptera > Noctuidae > Acronicta > Acronicta psi. Next base: position 12,400,824 of record OX276488.1, on the reverse strand, counting down.
CATACCTGCATCGCCTAATTCTAGTTAATTAGCGAGTATTCACTGGATGATTAACAAATTAGTAAATTGTGTGCAACATTCCGTGTGTGCTACGTTAAAAATCGAAGCAGTCAGTAATAGTGGCAGACTACTAGACATTGTTAATAGTTTCATTCACTGTAGAATGTAATCTACATAGTATAATTATAAGATACGACATACCTATGTTTCTAGGGGAATGTGGATCGCTAATACACAAGCGCAGTGCTTATCTAGGGAAACACATTCTAAGCCCTGATGAAATAAAGGAGGTTACCTCCTGCAGTTTGTGTCAGCCGCAGGATTTAGCGGTGAACTCTAAATTTCATTAAGCGGCGATCACAATAGACCCATCAGGGTCAAAGTGACACGATAGCCGATAGCGAACAAAAAAATAAAATAAATACCTATGTTATATTCGTTGTACAAGATTTATAGGACCACAGTTACTTGAATAAGAAATGATTTATAATAAACACGAAACACATAAGTACACGCCTCACTTATACCGAAACGTAGGTACCTGACGTATCTAGGTACATTTAAATATTCATTCATGCCACATTTAATGAAAAATAATTATGTATTTATTACATGAAGTAGTAGGTACTTCACTATATACTATAATTATATATTACTAGATAAACAAATTGCAAGCCTGCCATTATTATCTTTCTATTTTACAATTATTATCATGGGTATTATCAAAGCAATCGGCTTCGGTAGAAATTAAAATTTATGAAAATAATAATTTGTTGTCACAAATGAACTCGGGTAGCCAGGCGTCCAGGTGAAGCCGGACACAGCCGGGCTTTTTAGTTGCATATATTCGTCTGTCTGTAGCACAGAACAACTAATATAATCGATGGGTCCTGTTCGCGGCGCATCGTTTAGAAGCCGTATGTATGTACATACTAGGAAATAAACGTTATTTCGATTCCACAACGACCAAAGATTGGTTCTTATCTATCAGTTCTTAGAAGATATTATAATTTATGTAAGAATAAAAAAAATAATTGCCGGGAATATAATTAGTTAATGTAAATTTGTAAAATCTCGTAACATTTAGCGCCGTGTGGTGTGGTGTATGTCGCGCGCGCCACGTGGGTGCCCACTGCATCTCCGCATCGCCCATCGGCAGAGACCTTCAATTACGTACTGGAATTGAATTGAGCTTGTGGGCTACAGCGGCACGTGTAGGCGCCGCCGCCGCCGCCGCCGCCGGACAAGCACAAAGCCATACAACAAACCATACATAAACTACATTGTACCTAATTTGGTTATTGAACACTAGAGCAATATGAAGCAACTAAATACATTTACACAAGTAAGTACATACGGTAGGGCCCGTTTTGTCATTAGCATCATAGCATCAGCAAGTAGATGAGTAGACCCTAGGCGGAACCTAGGTAGGTTGATGAGTTCTGTTGATGTACAGACGTTATAATAATATGCGTTTACTAATTTGTTTACTCATCAAATCATCTGTGACAGACAGAATTTATTACCTGTTACATAAGAATTATCATTCCAAACAAAATCTGTATATATAAAAATCCCTATTTCCTTGGTCACGGCATCACGCCTGAACAGCTGGACCGTCCGATGTCGCTAATTCTTTTTTTGTTGTATTTGTTATTGTAAGGTGAAGGTTCTTATGGAAGAAAAACCTGAGGAAGTTGCGTAGAAAATTAGAAAATTTAAGAAAACAACGACCATATTAACTTATCTTAATATAACCTTTTTAACATTTTCTCTTTTTGTATCCTTATGGCTTTTGACGCAACTGCCAGTGATAGTTGACTTGGCGCAATTTACAGAATGCGCGCTGTAATAACGAGTATGTGAGTGATGTCTAGGACGACTAATACAGTAGAAAGTAGAAAATATAGTTTAGCTCACTGATAAATTATTACTATATTTATATGAGCCGAGCCTATGGCCGTTCATTGCTGAACGTAGGCCTGCACCAAAGAGCGCCAACCATCCCGGTCTTGGGCAGCTTAGCTTATTATAATTAGATAAGTACCTTCGCTAATGTGGGAGAGCAGAGCTATACGGAGCATAAGATAAAAAGAAATAGCATCAAACATTTGTCAAAGATAATAGATTTGATAGGTGTCGGAATGTCTCTCGGTCATGTCATCATCATTAAGCCATATGGCTTATGGGACAGTATATACTGTCCCACTGCTGGGCACGAGTCTGCTCTCAGTATGAGAGGGATTAGGTTATAGTCCACCAGGCTGGCCTAATGCGGGTTGGCAGATTTCACATGCCGTCGAGAAAGTCTCTCAGGCATGCAAGTTTCCTCACGATGATTTTTGATTTCGAAAAGCCAGAGGTTAGCCTTAGATTAGTTAGCCTTGGATTAGCATTGTTTTCTTAATATTCAAAGTTAGGCAGGACACCGTCTGTCGGGTCAGCTAGTAATAGCTCTTTAAAGTTATTACTTATTGATTTATTTGTATGATGATATAAATGACAAAATGTATTTTATTGCTAAAATGACGTAAGACTCCAATATTTGGGACAAAGTAGTATACATTCTAGCTGTACAGTCTAACGTAACTTGGCAACTGAGTAGGTAAAGCCAAATCCAATAAATTGAGTTTTTAACGCCGGAAGTATTCAAGGTTTTTGGATAGATTATCAAACAACAGTCGATAGTGTAATCAACAAAACAAATTAACTAACCAATGTCTCTTTAAAATAAATTAATATTGAAGTACTAAGTTTATTTTTTCATTTTTATGGCAATAAAGTAAGAAAGCTATATAGCTTTCTTACTTTATTGCTGGGCACGAGTCCTACCCGAGTACCTACGTAATTTAGGCGTCTCGTAGATAATAAACGTTGCATATAATCATGTAACTACTCGGCTACTATTTTTGCGCTAAAATTACAAAAATTACATTACAAAGCAGACACTTTAATTGTATTTATTTATTAAGTATAAGTATTATATACAAGGTGGAACATCGACGCACAAACGTCGTGACAAAGTTTCACTCAAGGTCAAAAATAAAATAACCTAGGTCATTCATGTAGAAAATTATCGGTTATTAACTTTGTTTTGAGCGCGCAGTTTATTGCCAAAAACGCGATTATAACGCTCCGCGGCGAATGTTATCGCGCGCGCGATCCGAAATAAATAAATATTTATTTTTTCATTATAAATCTAATTTCGGTACATAGAAATAATGTTGTTTTACACGTTCAAGTAAAAAAATACTACAGAAAAAATAAAAAAAATATGAAAAAAGGTATGGAAATTTTCAACGCAGGGGGGTTCAGAATCATGTTCTAAACTCATGGTATTCGGATGTGCGTCGATGTGCCTTCCACCTTGTATGTATACAAGGTGGAACGGACATCGACGCACAAACGTCGTGACAAGGTTTTACTCAAGGTCAAAAATAAAATGACTTAGGTCTTTCATGTAGAAAATGATTGGTTATTACAGTTATTGACATTTTTGAGCGCGCAGTTTATTACTAAAAACGCGATTATAACGCTCCGCGGCGAATGTTATCGCACGCGCGATCCGAAATAAATGAAATAATGATTTTTTAATTATAAATCTAATTTGGGTCGATAGAAATAATGATATTTTACACATTCACGTAAAAAAAACGCAGAAAGAAATTAAAAATTGATGAAAAAAGTTACGGAAAATTTCAATGCTGGGGACGCTGGGTCCAGAACCATGTACTGAACTCATGGTATTCGGATGTGCGTCGATGTTCCTTCCACCTTGTATATCGAGTCGCGAAATAGGTCACAGACATTATGTAGAACAAGGTTGAGTGGGTTTGTGTTAGACGCATACCTACTAACTAGGTACTTAGTTGTGCTGAAGCACCCTTGCGTCACCTCGTTTTGTTCCCTTACAGCCTTCCGCTTTTCCTTACTTCTTCTATTGGACTAGCAACGGTCTAAGCTCGCAACGGGACTCTACAGCGATCTAGCTAGGGACTACCCTAGCTAGATCGCTGGTCCCGTTGCGACCTTAGTTGACATTTTGTCATAGGTAGAAATACTCGATAGAACTGATCTAATTATAGAGTACCTACAAATGCTATCCAGCGTTACATGAATCAGCGGTGGCAACCGGCGGCGGCGACGCACACAACGTGGTCAGCTGAAAATATAAACGCAAATGTCAAAGATTCACCCAAGCAACGGCGCCGCCCCACCCCGGCACCGCATCTGCGCTCTGCCAGCATAAATAGCTTAATAGCACGCATAATTGATTATGGGGAAGGAGCAGCTAAATTTGAATAGATTTTTGCACTGCAAGTGTTTTTAGCTTCTTTGGAAGAAGCACATCGCGGTCGCCCCCTCGCCAATGAGATGTCGCCTTGCTATTTGCTGCTTCCTATCTCTTCAGAGGTACGCAAAAAATGCACAGCTTTTTTTGCTGTTACTCACGTGTCCGTCTGTCTGTCTGTTGTCACACGGGATATACAGCCAAACGGTTGTAGCTACAGTCTTTAGTGATTTCACAGTAAAAGCATCTTGTTGACCCATAACAGCACAGACATAAAGACAATGATAAATCAGATTCTTACTTTATAATTATTGCGGTCAACATTTGGTACGGAACCCTAAATGTACGAAGTCCGACACGCACTTGGCTGGTTTTTATAGTACTAAGTAGGTAGGTAGTGTAGGTACCTATTTTCTTCGGTGAAAGGTTATTTGGAATTAGGATTGATTTAACAAGTTTTGTACACTTAGGTACTTACTTACACAGAGTATCATTGACTTGTCGGATTGGTTATGAGGATATATTTAGGTCCCCAGCATGGACTTCGGGGGCAATGGGGTCAAATAGTAGGATAGATGAAGCGTTAATAACAACCGCAGCTACCGCGCCGCGCGGCCCGCGCCGCCCGCGTCGCCCGCGCCGCCCGCGCCGCCCGCGCCGCCCGCGCCGCCCGCGCCGCCCGCACCGCTCGACACGCATCATCACGTATGTACCTACATCATTTACACTGCGCTAGCTCGATGACACATGACATGACGATGACTCCTGCACTATAGCTGGGTACTCACTTAGCAGTGTAGCATGTAATGTATCAGCTACGGTATAAAGTGAGTACGTAGGCACGAGCCCGCTGCGAGCCGCTCGCGCGTGGAGCGCTGTAAGCTCGCAGTGACCCGCCGAGTGGCGGTATCACTGCGAACACAAAGGCGGCTCCGGCAGCTCGTAGCTAGATACGCGGTGGACCGTGGACGAGCCGTACCCACTTGCAGGTTGATACAGTATCTGATACGTTACATGCAACACTCCTAAGTGAGTACCCAGCTTATGATTTCTGAGCCAGTGAAATAAATATAAAACTATGTAAGTGCCTACCTACTCCTACATTTGCCAAGGCGTGACAGACAGATAACTACAACCGTTTTACTCCTAGAGAGCCAAAATCAAGCCTAAATGATCTTAATCTTAAACAAACTATCAAGGAAGATCATTTAAATTTGTTTGGCACCTACTAACATCAACTTTTCCCCGCAGCTTCGCTCGCGCCAAGTTTAAACGTTATTCTGTTATTCGGGGTGGGGTGGAGTGGTGACAAATCCAACAAATCAAAAACCATGAAAGTAGGTCCAGCAGTTCTCCAGTTATAGGTATTGTAACAAACCCGACTTTGTTTTATATATGAGCGAGAAGATAATATTAAATAAAACATGATCCTATGCCTGCTAACTACGCTCTAGTGTAGTGACTAGTGACTGCTAGTATTACGTGGGAGCACGTGGTCGCGTTACGTTACGCACCAGTATAACATATTAATCTATGTTACGCACATTCTCACGTCCAGGTCCTGGCACTCCTGGCACATTGCACGTCACTCCGACAATCTCCGACTTTGCGGCGTGTGCCTCGACGCATCTCGCTTGGCTATTATCTGCAAATATGGGCAATTTGTTTGACTTTCGAAAGTACCTATTGATATGGTCTAATTGAAATAAAACATTTGACTTTGACTTTGATACTTGGCCGAAGTCTCCGGAAGTCACTATGACACACAATTCCCGTTACCTTAGCTCGTTGGCTCTATAGTAGCGACCACAGTATAAACCCGTCGTTTTTGCGTCGGGGGTTAATAACAAAGTCCTCTGCCACGTCTTCTGTCTGGCTGTCTGTTCGCGATAAACTCAAAAACTACTGTACCGATTTTCATGCTGTTTTCACAAATGGATAGAGTGGTTCTCGAGGAAGGTTTTAGTATAAGTGTTAAATAAATAAATGTAAGTACATATAATTTGTCGAGTTTTTGTATACATTGGTAATTTATAAGAAATACCCAAACCACGCGGGCGAAGCCGCTGGCGGAAAGCTAGATAAGTATACAATTATTTATTATTGTTAGGTGTTAAATCCATTATTAAATGGTACTACTAATGTATAATACCTATTTATGTGTAATAGATATCTTTATCTGTACCTACCTATATCATTATTAATGCTATAGGTGCGCAATACCATAGACCTGGATTTAGGTTTGATCTGACCGGGTGTGATGATAGAATAGATCGATATTGTTGTAGTGCTGATACAGTTGCAGCACTGCGAAGTACGTCTGTGAGTAGTAGGTGTGAATATAATTATTAGCTAGTGCATGCGCGGCCGTGAGCGAGAGCGCGGGCGCCGCCGCCGTCGCGCCGGAGTGACGGTGTGCGGGAGCAGCCGGAGCGGGTGCAGTGGGTGTAGTGTAGTGAGCACTCGCAAGTTCAATGCGCACGCGCACGGCTATCTGGTAAAGATTCAGACGCCAAGGTGAACCACATGCGCGTAAAAATAACACGTCCACGAAAGGACGCGCGGCCCGCGACGCCGGGGCAGCGAGCCAGCCGCGGGGAAAGTGAAGCCTGCACTGCACCATGCTCAAGCATTGAAAGCGAAACCATTATAAAATCAATTGAATCCATTCATCATTTTAACGTGTAATCACTTTCACTAAGTGATTACTTTAGATTAATAACACGTAATTACATATTATAAAACAATGTTATTACAGATATTGACATTTTTGAGCGCGCAGTATATTGCTAAAAACACGATTATAACGCTCCGCGGTCAATGTTATCCCACGCGCGATAAATGAAATGATTATTTTTTAATTATAAACCTAATTTGGGTAAATAGAAATAATGATTTTTTACACGTTCAAATAAAAAAAAAGCTGAAGAAGAAAATTAAAAATTGTTGAAAAAAGTTAAGGAAAATTTCAACGCAGGGGGGTCCAGAATCATGTACTGAACTCATGGTATTCGGATGTGCGTCGAAGTCCCTTCCATCGTGTATATATGGTCACGCAGGCGAAGCCGGTGGATGAAAAATAGTATACCATAATGTCTACCTAGGTTCTACCTAGGCACAAAAATGATCTAGTGCAGTACCTTTTATACAGGGATCTGCGAGAGTGATTAATGGTTTTATACTTAGCAGTTGCAATTATCATAATTAGGTATATTGTAGTAGGGAGGTACCTACCTATACATATCTATATGCAGTGCTTAATATTAGTCTTAACAACCAACGCTAGTGACTTTGAGAGCGCATTTTCTTGTGTGTTCAAGTGTACGGTCAAATGACAAGATGTTCCATGTATGTACCTATGTAGTCGCAGTGAGCATTCGAGAGTAACATAAATGCTCTAAAATTGTCTGGAATAAAAGTAAATATAAGTGAGTCAAGTGATCGTGTCGTCGTGCGGCCAGGAATGTGACACAGTGCGAGTGGAATCCGCGAGATGGCGTCGCGATCGCCCCTGCTGGGCCAGCGCAAAGTTACGTGGGTCGTGGAGATCGGAGACATACCAGCATATGCTTTCGCCCCCTATGAAAAACACCTCAGCCATAGCAAGTGTAAGTATTCCAATCGTAATCATTGTTTTTTCAATAAGTAGGTATACCGAACTACTAAAAATTAAACAAAGTGCCTAGGTACCCCTAACAAAAGTTTACAATGAATACGGGGCGTAAGTATTCATTGTAAACATTTTTGATTTTTTGAACTAAAGTTGCTGGCAACAGCGGCAACAATGTTATATAGGCTTATACCGTAGGTAGGTAACTATGTACATAGGTACTCCCCGTACAGGTCAGCTCAGTTCCTGGAACCGGGAAGTACCTACCTATATGTTGCCCGAGGAAGTTGTTTTGTGTATTTTCTACTAACTGTTTTTTCCCCGCGGTGTTATCCTCGTTTATCCAGAATTTCTTAATCTCATGGGTATTTACCAAATTCGTTTTTTAGTGCAGAATAAGTCCTTTCGTGCAAAATTTCAAGTTTCTAGTCCAGCGGTTTAATTTTTCCCAATGGGAATTTCTCTACTCTGCGTGTTCTTTGATGTTCATCTGTGATCTGATTACTACGATGAAATTTCTGACTACTGGTAACAAAATAAAGAGCCACTGATTTAAATGATATCTACCTAAGTACTACTACTACTACTTCGCAGTAAAATATAAGATAATGGCCATATCCCATAGCCCAATTAGCATTGCATTGCATTGCAAGTTGCACGTTGCAATACATTCAATGAAATACAAGAGCTACATATTACTTATCGCTAAATTCCACAATACTGCTTAAAATTTTATTTTATCGATGAAATGAAAAATGAATAGAGCGATACCTACCTAATCATATTCTTGGAGTTTGAACAGCCTTGAATTAATCAATGATGTGTCAGAATACCAATACAGTGCCACTGCTGTCAAAACTGTAAAAAAATCTCCCGCATTAATTTCCATAAGGTTTGGTTATAATGTTGACTCCCAGCAGTCCCAGCGCCCTTTACCAGGTCATAATTATGTCTATCTAGTTGAAAGCCAAAACCTAGGTATTTAATAATAGTAGACCTATTATATGTTCTAAGCTAAATTAAAATTAATAAACCCTAAAATGATGAGATGTAAAACGTCTTTTATATCATAATTAAGTAGTATATACAAACGGATGTAATGTACGCGGACAACAAGGTCAGATTTGTTTGAAAGATATTCTAAAACCATCGGTTTTTTTAACGCCAGCTCAATAAAAGTCGACTAATAACAAACGTTTTTTTTAAGCGTTGCATTTTAATCGTTTTGTTTTTTGTACCGTTGTTGAAATAACTAAGCAACGCTAAGCAACCAACATCGAAAGTCACCGAATAATCTCTGGTAGGTTTTTATTGAATTTGGAATTAAATCTATATAAGGAATATACAGTTCTCGCCAAACTTATTGTTGAAGTTGGCACGAGCCAGGTCGTAAAAATCGGAGAAAGGCTGAAAATTATTAATTATTATATCGGCCGGCTTAGTTACTTCGTGCCAACTTCAACCCGGACAATAAGTTTGGCGAGAAGTGTAAATTTTTGCGAAAGTTAATATTATAAGTACAAAATAAAATCGATTACATGTAGTCATGTACCTACTTATCGATATTCAATCATTCCTCAAATTCACAGATAAGATAGCTACGAAGTCTTTCAAATAGTGACATCTATCATCTGCAAGTAAAACTATACACACACAACGGTAAATAATAGAGGGCGCAGCTTAACTTAAATATTAAATACTGACACTCATTTCATTTTGTTATTATATCGATTGAGGACTTATTTTAGTACGTATTTTAGTAATAACAATAGGTCTTCTTCTCGAACAAACTTCTCGTATATAATTAATATCTTCATCCGGTATAGGGCTAAAATTTTTTGGTCTGGTAATCCTGTAGGTTATGAATGTTATCAATGTGTGCGTATGAACTTCCACAGCTACATTATTTTTACGTACGTACACTACTTAATCGCGCTCGAGGCGCCCTCCCCCGCTGGTTTGTGGTTTGTCATCTCGCTCGACTTGTTGCCGTCGCCTGCGCCTGTCGCTGTCATGTCAACTCATTTGTAGTTTCGGAAACTTTGCTGTTCGTGATGTTTTCCACGCTTTTTAGCGTTTTTTCAGTATCGTTACTATTTTGTGTACGACAGTAAGGACCAAGTGCTAATAGTTAGTGTGAACCAGTAGTGGACATTGCCCAGCGGTGTAACTTGCCAAGAATATTCTTGTTTTGAAAAGTTTGGGATAAAGTTACAAACTTACAACTCGGGAGTGGCGGTGTGTGTGTGCGTGTTGTCATGTCTCAGAAAAACTTTTCATTATCACTTAAACTGGATTGAGCAGGCAGCGTCAAGCAAGACCGATAAGGCTTGGAGAAAATGGAGCCTAGTTACGTAGGTAAGTGTGCCGAAGTGGTGGGCCTTACGTCGTCACCATAATAAGGTAGTGAAGCTTGACAAGACCTTGAATATTGCACCTTCAACATTCGAGAATGTAGAAGGTGCAATAGTGTGGTGATGCAAGCGTGCAGCGCGCGCCGGGCACCTGCTGCCGCCGACGCCGCCGACGCCGCCGCCGCGCCGCGCCGCTGTCACACCGCTATCTTATCAAACTATTTGTTGTGTACATAGTCATCTGATAAAGTTGATACTTACTCTTACTTCTCTCAAAAAGATTATCCAACAGATTTCATGTGATAACTGAACTTAGGTCAATAATTCTAAAAGAATCTTACAGTAATCTAAATCTAAATGGTAGGATCTAGTGTTGATGATAGGTCCCTAAAAAATTTGGGGTGCAAACCTATGACACAGTCGCATTAATGCTGGACCTGGCGAGATATAATAGTGATGACCATGTTGATGTTGTAATATCTGTTGTTGTTCAGCTGGCACATTGACCCATGTTGTTAAAGTGGAAGATAGTTTAATTTTACTCAGTAACATGTGCTGCACTGTCAGGAATTTCATGCTGGGGATGTTGTTGAGAATGATACCCATCACAAATTGCTGATCTTGGCCGTGCTGAAGTCACAACTCAATTTGTCAGTCCTTTTAATTAAACACTAAGCATTTTCTCTTATATCATGAGATTACACAGTGAAAGATTATATAGACGACAAAAATGCTTGGGATTGAACTGTTCCAATGAACCGGGCTATTGACTCCATAATTACAACATTTCAGGCTGACATATATTTTTATTTTATTATTACTATTTGACATTGCAATAATTTATAACTTGACATTGCAATAATTATACCAATTAATTATATCTTATATTGTAACATTTAATTTTTTACCTGCGAACTTTTAAATTGAGATATATTTTAACCGTAAATCTTTTATTATTGAGAAATTAACAATATGAACTGTAAAGTATGAGTACTCTGCAGGCTTAGATGTTACATAAATATAACTAGCCCCGCAGTCTGAGCCTGTCATTCTCACTTAAATATCCTGCTGATGGTGGCGTTGTGTGTCGGGTCGTTTTATTCCCTGCAACATGGTTGAGTCAAACGGTGCCGATACACACGTCATGCTCGTGAACGAGTGCTGTCTGTCGGGACTGGTCGGCTCTAATTGCTATGGCACTAATTTCAATTCTAATACTTACGTACTCTTTAATCTCTGAGTTTACACATCAAACTGCATCATCCTCATTACTATTCACAACAATTGTTACTGTTACCACACATATTTTTTTTAAAAAGAGTATCTATGGAGTTTCTTGCCGGCTCTTCTCCATAAGACCCACTTTTTTTGGAACCGTGCAACTAGTTTAACGTTTCAAAAGTACCTATTTATATGGTCTAATTGAAATAAAATATTTTGAATTTTGAATTTTTGAATTTTGGGTGCATTTACATTCACAAAATTGACACATCACATAATATACACCCAGACCCGGGTCAGTTTCCTTTAAGCAAAATTTAATTCTGTTTGGGAAGTCAGAGCACAAGCTGAATGTGCACCCATAGATATCATGTTGTTAATACTGTACCAGGCCACATAACAGAAACTTGTTTAACTATTAAAAAAATATCAGGTCATGTAAGTTTGAAATGTGGCAATTGGGTACTTACTAATAAATTCGACTTGTTTTCAGTTTGAATGTTTATAATAATGAATCTGCTTATAACTAAATACATAAGTAGAGGCAAGGTGAGCAACACATTACAAGTTTATTACAACATTTAACAATGTTGGTACCTACCTAATGTAAAAATGAATTTGTACATCAGACATTTGGAGTCTCGGTGGCCATTCTAGTAAAACGCAATGTTAAGTACCTCACTCACAGACGTGAGTGAGGTATAAATAAAAAAATTGCCATAGCTGTGGTGACTGGTGCACCAGTCAGTAGCCGGACAGCATGAAGCTTTTAGTTTCCATAGTATCTAATTGGGGTAAAAATTCAATCTTCGAGCTGAATAGTCAATAACTTTTGACTAAACCGGATTGCTGAATATTTTTCATTAAAACTAACTGAGCGGAAAGACATTGTCGTGCTCGAACTTAAATGAAATAAGCTCAAACAAAACAAGGGCCAACAACAATGGAAGAAAGTCAAAGCCATTGTGGGTTTCCATGGACTGTCTTTTGTCTCCATCACCAGATCAATTCTAGGTGTCTATTATGTTGTAGCACAAAGTAAAATGAAATAAGCTATAACACAAGGTAGCTGGTGTAAACTGGTGAGGGTTTTTCTTAGACTGTCTTTTACCCTTAGGGATGGAATTTATTTTCATATTTAATGGAATGGAGGTGGTTCCATTTGGTGAACATTATATATAAAACACATACATACAGTTGAACATAGAATCTCCTCAAATTTTTCGTTGGGTGGAAATTAATAAAAATCGGTTCAGCCGCTTAGGAGTATTTCAGTCACATATATATGTACAGAAGAATTATCAATTATAATTATTACATTAAAATAAAATGTCAAGGGTATACTATTTCCATACATTCACATTAGAGTCTCCAATCAACAAGCTAACATCTCTCTCTCATTGTAATTATTACACATGTTGTAGGTAGGTAGGTATTTAAATAAATAAGTTTGTCAAACAGTGTGTACCTGTGTGTGTGTAATTAGATTCCTGCACTGTGCAGAATCTGTCATGCACCAATTGTGATGAAGAAAGCTATGTATGAAATGCTGGTGGGATCACCTTTCAGCAGATTGAGTTCTTCCTTTTAGAACTGGTTTGTGCTATGTGTGGCTATATCAACAATATCTTGTGTATCACTCATGTAGGTAAGTCCACGAGATATTCATAGGTAGGTATTATGTTATCATTGATCTTTGAATTCAGTAGAGAAAAGTGTGAACTTGGCTAGAGTGCAACCCTAGGTAGTCCCATAGGTTAAATCAATTCATCCTGCAGAGCGAGGGAGTCTTATAAATTCCTACTGTATCACTTTCTTCTAATTTACATATTAATAAATTAAAAATTTAGAAAACCCCTGACACGAAATGTAATTTGCCATTTTGTGGTGGTGGCCATCTTGGATTTGAAATTTTATTATAGTGCATAGCACTCTACCAGTCAAGCCCTTTAAAGCCGCGGGTTAAAAATGACAAAACAACACTTCCTCCTGTTGAAACCCATGAAGAAGTAGCTACTACACAAGCAGAATAATAAACTGTGAGACAATCATCCATAGTGGTCGAGTTGTGAGAGCCTGGGTCCGATTAAGTAGCTTGAAGTGTTCTGAAAGTCCCGAAACACATCAGAAAATCAATATTATTAATATATTACCCTCTGAAGGATTCGTTTCTTCGAAAAATATTGTAACTTTGCGCTACATTTACATTTTTGCGAAGCAGCAACCCGTGGCGTGCAAGCCGATTGCTCAGCCTCTGCGCCAATCGTGCTGCATACAGCAAAATCCTGTAATTTTGGTTTTACCTTGGGAATTAGGAGCAGAGTTCGCCTAATCTTACGCGAGTTGGTATGTCCGCTCATGGCCAGAATGCTCAACAAGTTATTATTTCTTATTCGATAGTTACTAAGTCTAGTCACTCAATGAAATTAGCGGCATGACATCATCGCGGTAATTGTGCAAGACAACGAGATGCGCACACGCACAAGTTCACAAGGCGCAGTTCTTATCGTCTCCACGAAATTTATTTTTGTATCGCCTTTACTATTCTATAAAATATAATAGATAATAATAATCAAATTAAAATACATAATTGATATGTATGAATAATTTCAGTAGACTAGATAATTGCGTTCCGATCTACCTAAGGTCGGAACGCATTATAGCAACACACAAGTCGACCGCTAGGCTGCTGCGCCTGCGCCTTCTACGTAAGCGGTAGCGGGTTCGATCCTTATAAGGAACAAAAAGTTTTGTTTATTCAATGCATTATGTCATGGTTGTGTATTTGTCCATATACTACATCATAATAACATTAACAATTCGCTGATCCATTTTCATATCTTGACTAGTGAAAAAAATACATTAAAAAGGTACTCCTTTTTCCAAGTAGGTAGCTACATGATTACCAGTGATCGGCATAGGTAGTGCTATTTTCGGTCAATGACCCTGAATGATTATGTTAATATGGACATGTCCCGGGATTTCCGGGGTTCACGGGAATATTTTTCGGAATGTTGATATAAATGAAGTTATACTGTTAAAGATACCATGAATATGCACTGCGTCATATCAGACTACTTATTTCTGGTTTAACTTGTCCTGCACAGTGCTGTTTGCCATATTACTTAGTGGTCAATAGGTAGGTCTGATTATACCCGAAACAGGTGGCATGATATGTCGTCATGTGTACAACTACAATTACTTTACAATTGCTCGTCAATGTGATATAAATTAGTATGTAACATGTATGCCGGGATTTAGACGGCATATCCACGTTAAGTTAACGGTCACTAATTCCCGTGAATAGCACTACCTACGCCGATCTCTGATGATTACATGAAGTGACTTCGTCAGTCACGAGCACGACGTCTATCTCTTGTTGGCTACACAATGTCAGTAAGCGCGTGAACGAACACGATCCTACCGGTTTCTTTTCTAATTACGTAGATAGGTATCTTGATATCTCTGGTTAAATGCCAGTCGATGAAACATAACCTACATGGCCTAGTAACCTGTAACTTAAGTTCTAGATGATTCAAGCATCACCATAAACCATCACCTTCCTTGTACAAAACAATCAGATGTTACAGGGAATCTTAAACACTGACAGCCACCACACTACACTACACTTGTATCCTCGTGTGGGTAACCAGACAGGTTGATAGCGAAGTTATCAACCGTCTCCCTTACCCGATATGTCATTGACGGCATTTTGTACAAATGAAACACCATTACGCGTCTTAAATACCCATCCTCGTAGGCGAAGACAGTCTCAGAAACAGCAACAGACTATAGAAGTTCGTACATGAAACTTATTGGTGCAGTGAACAGGCGCGGTTAATCACATGGAACCTAGTTATTATGCTGTGGACACGACGCAGCGTATCCTACTGCGGCGGCGGCGGCGGCAAGCGAACATAACTGTCGCGTCTTGTCCTCAAATCGCACTCGTAATCGCTGCACTTCCGGACAACTGCTGACAACTGTTGACAGCGGCGCTAACTTGCATACAAACACCAAGCTCGATTACTTCACCTCACCACAATGTGCACTCATAAAAATGATCGCTGTATTCGCTATCGATAGTGGTGATCCGAGGTACTGGAAGAGTGATTTAGATAAGTAGCGCCCTAGATAGTTTAGTGACGCCTGTCAAATTATAAACTAACAATTTGCATTCTTTGTGTTCTAGAGAAGTCATATAAAAGTAATCGTAAGGTTTTCGTGATCGTGACACATAAGAGTGTCGTATTCGTATATCGTGGCTGTGTGTGGTGCGGACTCGGATGTGTGCACTATGTCCAACTTCATCCGTTTGTATTATGTCAAGGCGTCCAATTAACCAGCGTGGTAGGATCATTGACACGCCCGTGCGCAACGTATTGATAGAATTGAATGTGCAGCACGTGTGTGAGCTGCGCCCGCGCCCCACCGCGCACGCACACTTCGCTTAATGAAGAGAAATTAGTGGAAATAATTGTTACGCAGCGGAACATGAAATGTTTCGGCATCTTCGCGCACCATCAGACATGCGTTATCTACAATATCTACGTTGAGCCTGTTTTTATAGTGATTATTACTTACTAGACTGTCGCGTTTCGCACGTCTCCCGCAGTAGCCGCCTGCTGCTTCCGATTCGGATAGATCATTATCTGCAGTAGCTACTAAAATCATATTATTGTAATTTGTGCATGCTGTATTTATTACAGTGTGATTAGCGTAACGTTTGGTACAATGTCACACTTTTCTCTTTGTTTGCGTGACGCGGTCGGGTCCGCCCACATGCCTAGGAGAGCACATCGTGGTCGTTGCCGCCGCCCGGGCGCCCTCCGCGCCTTCCCGCAAGAGATGCGAGCTTACATTTTACTTCCTATGGTTATTTGTTAATGCAAAAACGACGGTGTGATATAATTCCCGGTACTGGTTTTTCCCGGGAATGCCCGGTATTCGTAGCTTCCTACCTAGTATCGGTACTAAAAAAAAATTCGGGACTTTCGGTATTTTCTTGACTTCATAAATTCTGACTATTATTTGCTAATGTCGGCTATTTTCGAAACGAATTCATGGCTCACGACGATCGCGCCATTGGATTGGATTGAAACATCTCAATCACTCTGAGGTTTGAAACTCTTCGTATAAATTCCGAAACTTAGGATTATGGTAGACCCACAGCTCAATGACTGCCGAGAAACGAATTGTAGAAAATTTAGCAAAAATGACACCTACGGACACGGGAGCACAATATTGACAGAAATGAATAACACAGTTTCCGTCAATATTGTAATTGTTTTTGGTTCTGTTTTAACAAATTGGTTTTGCATGTTATTTTAATGAAAGAAATGAGTAATCTTAGCATGGAAAATGCTTAAAATAAATATTTTTTTTATAAATATTTTGATATGGAGTTTGCTCAAGAGGAATGGACACAGTGTCTCAGTGGCTCAATTAGACAATACGTTTTTCGTATGCAGACTTCATGTTGGTAAATGTTGGCATTCATGTGTTGCTCATAAAAAGGGGAACGGAGTAAATAAACATTGTCTCGAAATGGTGTCCGGCGACCCTGCCAGTGCCATCCATGGCACCCGTTGTAAACTAAACAAACTAACGCCTGTCCCATGAAAAAATGTTTAGTCAAGTTTTTGGTCTCGTCGACATGTTAATCGTTTTCGAACTTAATTTGTCCCACTACTGTGCCAAGGTTCTCCTCCCTCTTTCCAAAGCGACTAGACTGGCTAATAGGCATACCTATCTCTCGTAATTATAACGAAAAGAGGTACACAAAAGTATCTCAAAGGTTCACAGTCGTTCCGACTACCCACTAAACATATAATTTGATAGAATTGTTAAATGTTTCGCACGGCTAGTCTCCGCGCGTCTAATTAACACGTTGCTAAGCAATTTACGGCCTTGACTGCTCCCGCCGAACTGTGCAAGACCGATACGCGATACAGTGCTCGCCAAACTTATTGTCCGGCTTGAAGTTGGCACGGGCTAACTTCAACCCAACCGTAAAAATCTGAGAAAGAAAAATATGAAAAATATTGGACTGTCATAAATAAAAACGAAAGCTCAAGTCGTAGGCTGCCGTTTTAAATCATTTTAATTTAATATTTTTCTTTCCGGACAGTAAGTTTGGCGAGAACTGTACCGATATTGACTGGCAAGAGTGGCAAGGCAGATGAACCACTTTGCGGAATACGGGAATATGTTAAATGTGTAATAGGAATTCCAGTATTCCAAACAGCAATCAATCAATATGTCGCTTTGTTGATAAAGAACACTTTGTACAACGCAGTTTAGGTTTCGGTGCCAAGCTGTCTCCGCTGCCGCTGTTAGAGTGCAGTGTAGCTTACAAATCTCGATAAGATACAAATAAATTAATGTATGATACTCATACTGTACAAGTATAAAATATTTTCATTATTCAATGGAGTTGGAATGTGATAAATGGATCACAAAAGTTTAATGAACTGCGTCGAGTCAGTCCGCAGTCGTTGTTCGGCTGTTTCCAACGAGTATCTAATGTCTTTGGCTGTTTACTATAATTATGTTTCTCGAGTACATAATAAGCAATATGATTCTCGATTTTAAAATCGTATTATAAACACCTGTAATTAATAAGGGCCTAGTTTTCCGAAAAAAAGAACGAGCTAATCATTGACACACACTGAAATCATCTTGAACGCCTGAAGGGTGCTCCATCTCATTATATCACTTTTTCAAATTCAGATTCAGACTGATAGATTCAGATTAGCCTGTCTTCAGGTCTAGTTATTAGTATTTAGCAATGTAAATACATTTATTGACATTGCTAAATACTACTAACTAAAGAAATTCGTGAGGTTTCAGACTCGGCTGCGTCATTATGATGAACCAGTTCTTACGTCACGTTGTCGGTCACACCCAAAAAGTGTGCAGTATATCAGAACATCTGATAGGTATGTACCTGACGAACATTTTCGTTTGCTCGTGACAGAAATAACGATTGAAACTGTGATCTGAGGATTGAAACAAAAGCAAGTAGTGGCCGCCACATGTCGAAGGTTGTATAGGTATCGTAATAACACTTGTGCTTTCATCGGCCGTTGAAAGTTAAGACGACGCATTGAAGATTTGGGGGTCATGGATCTTAATATTTCTCAGCCATTACAAAACATACGGATCTGATTTTTACATATGTCATTATTCATGTCTTTAGCTATAAATTTGTAGTACAGAAACACGATCGGTTAAACTTTACTGCAGAGAAAAAAATTTTGAAGACAGCTCTTCAAAAACATGGATTCGCATTTTATGAAGAAACGGAACGGATTTAAATCTTCAAATTTTCAGTATAGATAAGTTTCAACAGACTCTTTGAAATGGTAATTGGATTTTTTAAAATACATTTTAGATTAGATTTTAAACGAGAAAAACCGTTTTGGCGCATACGACTTTCCACTATAAGCTAGTTTGCACTTGTTTTTGTATGGAGAATGCCTCCTGTCAGTCCGCCACGGACTGTTATCAGCGCCGGGTCTGTGTCAGATGAGCTCCCACGACCAGTATAAGCTGACCTTTCAGTGTACGGGAAGCCTATACAATGTAAATGCTTATTAGACTGGACTTTATAAATTGACAATCGGTAAAATAGAACAAAGCTAAATGGAGTCGTCTTTGGACTTATGCGAATATAAAAAAATATTATCATATTTAATATATTTTCAATGTATTTCAGGTAACCAGGTCTATACATCAACATACAATAACGTAAAAAAAAACAAAATTAAATCTAAAAAATTAGGCGACTGGGAACTTTCATGGAAAATGCTGCCTTATCCCTTTGAGATATAAAAAAATAATGTATGGTAGAATTGTTCCTTTTTGATAGGCCTATAAAAAAGTTCCCGATACCATAAGTGTATCTTTTAAAGATAGCTTACTATACCCATTCTAATGTTTAAAAAAATGGTTACATTATTTAATGTGGTCTACCTTTAAACCATTGAGGGTTTTCTTCGACAATCTTCCATCTCCATCATCAGGTTAACGTTAGGTGTTTATTATGTTGTAACATGGAATTAAATAAGCTCAAACACGAGGTAGCTGCTGTAAACCAATAAGGGTTTTCTTCGACTGTCTTCCGTCTCCATCATCAGGTCACCTTTAGATGTCCATTATGTTGTAAGGTCATTAGGACTACATTACTGTGCTAAGTTTCATCACAATCGGTTCTCAAGTAAAAATTTGAAAGGGTTCATTTCAAGGGTAGTAAAAACATATACAATTATGAATATACAGACGAATATAAAACCTGCTCCGGTTCTTCGTCGGTTAATGCATACCTATATGCTCTGCTGTCTGTGCAAAGCTGAGCAGGTCGTTACTCGCTAATAAATAATAATATAAACTAGAAGGTACAAGTGGGCTTGCGAGCTCTGCCTGGACGAAAGTTGGTTAAGACCAGACCAAACGTTAGCCCGAATTCCACGCATTTATTAAATTTACATAAATAACACGGCATCTTCCCAGACATTAAAAAAATAACATAAGTTTAAGCTCTGGTAACTCTGATAAAAACTATTTCTACACACTACACTTTTACACACTACAACTAAGCCTATTAAGTAATATAAATTTCTAATAACAATGTGTGATCCTAATAGGAACGGTAGATCATTTTGTCTTATTCTGGTTTACATACGAAGAAAAAATACCGAATACCGACACCAATTTTCATATATTACTTAACATAATATCACGTCCGCGCCTGTATTCGTCAAGGGTTATGGCGATAAACTGAGATATACTAATGTAACTAAAAGTTTGCTGGTATGTGTAGGCCCCATGTGAACCATTTGCCATCAAATTATTACCTACCTACAAAGCCAACCTTAGGATGTACCTAGTACATCCTAAGCTTGGCTTTGTGACTGATTAGATAAAACGACTGAATGATCATCGTCTTAGCTTATTCTCAATTATGTAGGGATAGGCTTCCAATGTAACCAATGCCGCAGAATACAAATATTTTACACGAACACGAGGTGACTGCAGTCAGACATATATTATATGCTTCTAAATTTCTGGGCAGTACCAATATTCGAAGGATATTCGAAGTTGTCAGGTTTTCTTGGGCTTTTGACTACCACTAACAATTGTCATAGTTGTCTGTATTCGTTCGTTCGTTAGGGGACATTTTATACAGCACCATCAGTCCCAAAATTAGTAGAGCACTAGACAATAGAAATAAAACTTAAATAGTTTTTTTTTATATATTTATAAATACTTAAGAAATATCCAGACCAACACAAACCATTATTTTCATCACACATATTTGTGTCTTGTAGGAATCTAGCCCTTGACAACAGGGAACGAGCGCTTTACGACGTGCTCACCGAGGCACGGAGGGGTCTCGGTATGTCAAAAATGGTTACCAGTATAATTATACACGCACATCATCACACAAAACGGCTCATAACTCAGTTATGAGCTCCAGAAACAACTGTATGTGTTGCCATATTTAAAATTTTATAATTTTTGTTTAAGAACCTTTTGTAGATAGCAGCAGTATGACAACCATGAAAATTGTAAACCATTTTATATTATCAACTTATAAATTTATTAGCATGCTATTTTGACATGTTACCTTTAATTATAAATCTTAAAATATACATTTAACATTAGGTACATAATAATTTAATTATGTAATTTTTAATTCCTAGCGGTCCGTCCCGACTCCACACGGGTAGACATTACCGGGACTAGCATACAACTACTACGTACTATAGTAGCTCCTTAGTACCACGTTCCTACATCCATTTTTAAAACGCAGACATACTTAATTGAATTTTTATCAATATTTTTTGTTCTCAAAATATATGTCTGTCCTATAGACCGTCGGTAAACAAGTGATGGCTGCGTAATTTTTGGGTTCCTGATGAATACCTACGCGACGCCGCGCCGCCGCCGAGCGCTTTCTTTATCGCGGCCATGTTTGAGTTAGTAATAAACCAGCCTTACATTAGACGCACTCCATTCATATTAGTTCCGCAGTACTACCATACTTATGGAGCGAATGGGTAATTTCAATAGTTAAGAATAGGAAGGTGGTAGCGTCCCAGATTCTAAGGGTGACTGGAATTGAGACGCCAAGCGAGCATGTGAAGTACGTAGCCATTTTAACCAAAAATTGTTGTGTTCATCTGGTCCTGGAGCTTATTATTATTATTATATAATCGTTGACCTCTGGGAACAACCCCTTAAAATATCCATTTAACATTACACAAAATAATTGTTCAAATTAATATTCTTGCAACAAAAATAAAGATAGTAAGCGCGACTCTATGACGTCTCTGTTCCACAGCGCGAGCCTACGATCGCAAACCACGAAGTATTTGCGGGGTGTAAGAGAATGGCGCGGTGCGGGGGTCCGATTTCAGATTCATAGTTTGTCAATGCCTCGCCTTAATGTTATTATCAGCACGTGAAAAATATGTCCGCCAGCTCTTTGCTATGACGTATGAGTGACGCTTGACAAGTGCAAAGGTTCACACAAGTGACACAAGCGATCCTTTCGTGCGATCTTTGATAGGCCAACAAATTGCACGTTTGCAGGGTAACTGATTAAAATGAAACTGTGACCGTTGTATCATTTTCGTATAAATCTTAGCATAAATTTGTTCTGCGTGGTTTGCAGTGCAAATCGTGGAAGGTCGTGACACAGTGATACATCACATTATGCAACGGACGCGACAAACAAAGCGACAATAAAGTTCGCTGGAGCGAGCACAACGGGACCACTGTCATCCATCGATACTATAATGTATTAGTTTTCTTTCAGTCGGCGCGGCACACGGGACACAGACGCGCAACTAGCTTGCCTATGCGCATTGTTTATAATTCCATACAATTGTTAAGTGTCACATTTATGAATTTAATATTGGTCACGGTATTGCACTTGTTGGTGTCAGCGGTCGCGCGGGCGCTGCACGCCGCGTGCTGGGCTATGCTCACGCTGCTTAAGACTTGGGAGGCCTTCTTGAACCCCACTCGTTGCGACCAAACTAATGGTGATTGTACGTACATTATCAACACTCTTAGCACCACTGCCGCACGCTATGTTTTTCCGTTGCTAACACGTCATTGTTTTCCGTTGGAGTTTCAAATTGAAGCTGAAATTACTTTTAATAGGTTTATTCCGTAATACCGTTTATTCCCGTATTCGCCTATTCGCCCAGAGTTGTACTAATGTAAGAAGCACAGTCGCCGTTCGCCGGTGTTTGAGTCCCTTGTCGGCCAATCTACTGCCATTAACCGAGCACAAATCTAAACTTGAGAATTTTCCAATAACACTCCTCGACTCGATTCCCAGATCGAACTCAGGACCCCAAGCGTACCAGTGGCAGTGGCGTTTCGGAACACTAGGCTAAAAAGGGAATTATTTTTATTAAGCAGTACCTACTTTTTTATTAAGATAATATAATTATAAATATGTAACTAATAAAGAAATAATAATATCATCCTGTTTGCTTGTTTCAGATGAAAGGGAAGATGTTCAAAAGAAAACGTTTACTAAATGGATAAACTCTCAGCTAGTGAAGGTGTAGTATTGTTTCTACTACTATACACATAGATATCTACCATGTCCAATCAATAAAATGAGAATTACATCTGTGTTTTGAGTTTTGACAAAGATTTCGAAATTATTTATTACCCAAAATGTGTCAAAACGCAGGTACTGCAAACCCTAAAGCAAATAATATATTTGATTATTGTGAAATTTGTAAATAAGTAGATACACAGCGCGGTCTGAGAGCATAACATTTAAAACCATCGAAGATCCATCAATAAATGAACTAGACGCAACGCACGTCTCGTCTGGCGAGCTCGCAGTAACCTCAATTTAAAAACTAATAAGTAACGCAAACTTCCACAAATGGCGGTGTAGAAAGTTTCAAGTTTTGGTCACAGTTGATATCTCGAGAACCTGGAGGCGGGACGCATTGATCAACTTATAGTCATGAATACGTCATTCATTGTATTTTCAACTTTCGTCAAACACTAGTTGGCGGCACTTTTAATATTTATGTGTGTGAAGTAATTAAGGTTAATTGCTGGCACAAGCAAGTTGACAGCGATGGCGGTAACAGCTCTAACTGAAACATATCGGACGTGCAAGCTGCGACAGCGCGCGTCCCGCGAGGGCGCGATGGCGCGATGTCGCCCACTCCGCGCCCTCGTTGACGGCTATTGTATTGTACAAATTGTTCTAAATTAATAACGGTCGTACAGTGTTGATGGCACACGCTGCGCACGTAACGTGTGTTATGTTTATTACCTTTCCATTTCCAGTGTCGCGCCGGTAACACCCGCCAGTAGGTAATTATAATGATGTCTAATGTATTCATGATATACGAGTATACATATATGTTTGCTCACACAGAATCTTCCTTGAGATTAGTCCTGAAATAAAGAACTATCAATTTATAAGCCGTGTAGGAACCCGCGGTGATACTCGCGAAGTCGCGATCGTTGTTTGTCGCGAGTTGTTCCCTGACCTGACTGACCGTGGGAATTAACCTAGCATTCGTAAAGCTCAGCTTTTAAATATAATATGAGTATTAATAATTGCTGTTATTTATTTATTTATTTTTACGGAAAATCTACAGCTATGCATATATTAAATAGCAACAGTTGGGGTACAGAAACCCAATTACAGATTTTCGCTGATAACAATTGTTTAGATAACTATTGGTGAAATAAACGAATTAAAATAAATGAATTATAAACGCACTCCGCTGTTTGTTGTTTGTTAGTCGCGTCGGTGTTAGAGGTTGTGGTTAAAGTGTATACTTACCTATGTGAGCAATGTAGTAGTATACCGCTGTGCCCATTAGATGCTAATCTCGAGGCGCCTGGAGTTATTAATATGGTGAGTAGTTAGTATGTGTCCTCCTGAAGTATGTGTTACGTTGCAGAATGACAAGCCGCTGGTGGAGGACCTGTTCCTGGACCTGCGGGACGGGGAGATCCTGCTGTCGCTGCTGGAGATCCTCACCGCGCAGCAATATGTGAGCACAAGTCGCGAGATTAATTATTTATTATTATTTTGGGTTGCGTTTACTTTATGTCAACAATTATGTTATGATGCTACAGCTCTAATATGGTGCTATATTTTGTTTACGTAGCATAGAGTAGAGTTGCCTAGCCATTTTCTTATGTCACAAAATACAGTGTATGTAAATTATAATTGGCAACCACAATGTGTTGTGTATACTCATTGTGAACACGTAAAAATACACTTATGATGTGTGAAATAATAAATAAATAGTGATGCAATTGTTGAGTGACGTGTGTGTATTCGCCGCGTCGGAGCAGGTTCAGTCCATTTGCTACTAATTCCTGCACTTCCTTTTTATGTGTCGACTTTCACTTTCTCCGTGATTTGTGCAAATTAGCTTGTGTGCTAATGTGTACTGTATGTGTAGCTGTACGAGCTTGTGAGTCGTGCTACTCACTACTCACTATCAATGAACCTAGTATTTAGTCTAATGATTTATTATACACACTACATCCTTTTAAAAAGTTAATAGTCTTTACAAAAAAAATATGTAGAACTTCAGGACAGATCTCCAATATACGACACTTGGCCTAGCTAGTGATGGACAGATTCCGCATTGTAAGTTCAATTCCCGCTCGCAACAAATATTTGAAGACAGATGTTCCTGGTCTGGATGTTTCTGTAAGTCCCTGCATTAATGCTATGAATAAAATTATAATGTGGATTGTTTCTGTTTCTGTAAGACAGTTATATCTCTGTGTGCTCGTCCTGGAGGCAGGATTAACCCTGCGGTTGTGTGTGTGTTGTAGAAGCGCGAGCGCGGGCGCATGCGGGTGCACCACATCAACAACGTGAACACGGCGCTGCAGGTGCTGGACACCAACGGCGTCAAGCTCGTCAACATCAGCAGCAACGACATCGTGGACGCGAACCCTAAGCTCACGTTAGGTAACGCAACATGAGCACATCCTCGTTCACTCTGCAGTCTGCACATGGAACAAGCTTCCTTAAAACGGTTAAACAGAGTAACAGGTTTGAAAAGGTTTCTTATTGTTGCAGGCTTGGTATGGAGTATAATCCTGCACTGGCAGGTGCATTACCACTTGAAAGAGCTGATGTCGGAGCTGCAGCAGACCAACTTGGAGAAGACGCTGCTGGCCTGGTGCCGTACTCACACGCAGGTCCGTATCTCAATTCCAGTGTTGAAGAAAGCCTTAGTATGTTGGACTTTATACGTATGTACAATGTAATTAGTTGTGTTGAGTGTATTACTTTGATGTTGTTGTGTGCAGAACTACGCGGGTGTGAACGTGAAGAACTTCACGACGTCGTGGTCGGACGGGCTCGCGTTCAACGCGCTGCTGCACCGGTGGCGGCCGCAGCTGTTCGACTACGCGGCCGTGGTGGCGCGCGCGCCCGCCGCCCGCCTCGACCACGCCTTCAGCCTCGCGCACGCGCACCTCGGCATCGACCGCCTGCTCGACCCCGAGGGTACAATGGACTAACATATTGTCTTGTGTTATTGGCCTCCAATTTTGTTAACAATATTATTTTATGTTCTTAGATGTAAACACACCGAATCCCGACAAGAAATCGATAATGATGTACGTGATGTGTCTGTTCCAATCTCTGCCGCACTCCAGCGAAGACGTGGCAGACGTGGAGAGCATACACTCGGAGCCAAGCACGCCGGTGTCCACGCAACCGCCCGAGGTAACCGGAGGGCGGTCGCCGCCAGGTGTCGCAGCCCTCCCATGTCATAGTGTTCGCGAGGTACTAGTGTGTGTACGTGTGCAGCAGGTGACGGGCAGCCGGCCGCTGTCCACGGCCACGACGGGCTCGGTGGAGCTGGGCGGGTACTACGCCGCCTTCGAGGAGGTGCTGGCGTGGCTGCTCGAGGCCGAGGAGCGCCTCGCCGACACGCACGCGCCCGACAGCCTCGACCTCGTCGTACTCAAGGAGCACTTCCATTCGCACGAGGTGAGTGCGCGGGCGCCGGGGGCGGCCCCTCCCGCCGCCACAGGGGCGCGCGGCGCGGACACTGAGTTGGGCGTGTTGCAGCGGTTCCTGCTGGAGCTGGCGGAGCACCAGGCGCGTGTGGGCGGCGTGCTGGAGGAGGGCGCGCGGCTGGTGCTGGAGGCGGGGCTGTCGCGCGACGAGGCGGCCGAGGTGCGGCTGCAGCTGCGCCTGCTCAACGCGCGCTGGGAGGCGCTGCGCCGCGCCGCGCTGCACACGCAGGCCAGCGGCCACCGCCGCCTTATGCACGCGCAGCACCACCACCTGCACCGCTTCCGCCAGTGGCTCACCGCCACCGAGGACCGCATCTCGCGCATGGCCGCGCTGCGCACCGACCCCGCCGCCGTGGACGCGCAGCTGCTGGCCGTCGGCGCGCTGCACGACGACCTGCGCAAGCAGCAGCCGCTCGTGGACGCGCTCGCCGACTGCGTCATCGTGGTCGACGACGACGCGCAGGACAACAGTACGTTTTGCTCGCTTCGATTCCGGTACAACGTAGACGATGATGTCGTTTCATCAATGTAGATAATATTTGTATTTGCAGGTGTAACAGAGATAGAGGACGAACTGACAGCGTTAAGCGAGCGCTGGTCTCACACGTGCCAATGGACGATGCAGCAGCTGCAGCGCTTACAGGAGGCGCAGGCGCAGTGGCGGGCGCTGGACGCGCAGCACGCGGAGCTGCTGCAAGCGGCCGACACCATCGAGACGGAGCTGAAGCAGATGGAGGCCAACCCGCTGTCCGAGGTGGGCGCGGTGCTGGAGCGCGTGGCGGCGCTGCAGCGGCTGCGGCGCGCGCTGGCGGCGCGGCGGCGCGCGGGCTCGGCGCTGCACGACGCCGCCGCGGCCGCGCCCGCGCTGCGCGACGCCGCCGAGGCGCTGCTGGACCGCCTCGACGCGCTGCACATGATCCTCGACGTGCAGGCGCAGCGGGTACGCACCCCGGCCCCGACACCGCTGCGGCTTCCTTACTTGACTTTATACTAAACCACTTACGATGTTCCAGATAAAAGATCTCGGCTTCGACATCGAGCTGGAAGCGTCGCCGGAGGGCGAGGCGATGGACGCGTTGGCGGGCGACGACACGACGACGACCAGCGACGCGCCGCCGGCGTCCAGTGACACCTCGTACAGCAGCTCCAAGAAGCCGCGACTGTCGTCTGACGTGCGGGCAGACTTCCAGCTCGGGTACAAGACCTTCGACACTTGGGCCGATCACGCGGAGAAAGCATTACATGATGTGAGCATTATTCTGTTTTACAGTCGATTAAGAGAAGTCCTATTCATTGACATCTGATAAATATAGATTAAAAAAAAAGGTTAAATATTATTATGGTAAACAATTAGGGGGTTTTTTGTATGAAATGATATAATTTGCAGTGTAAGCGGGAGTTGGAAAACAAAGACGGCAAAAAGAAAGAGATCCCCGCCGTGCTAGAGCGCGTGGAGAAAGAGCTAGAGACACAGCGCGCCGACTTTACGAACGTAGAGGAGATACAGCGACGTTTGGCCGCAGAGGAAGGGCTTCAGGGTCAGTACTTAATGTTTAAGGATATTGTCAGTGGTCTCTACCCCAGTTGACATGTGACTGTCTGCAGAAGTTTATAGATATAGTAACAGTAATAGTCGCTCCTGCGATTACCACGTGTATTTTTATAATTTCAGAAGAGGCCAAGCGACATGCCGACAGCATAGACGAACTTAAAAATCGATGGGAAAACATACAACGAACAGTGCTTGAGATACGCAACGCTATGCGCGTCCAGGAGGAAAAGGAGACGTTCTACCGCGAGGTGGAGGCGCTGCAGGCGGAGCTGGACGAGGCGCGCGCCTGGCAGCACAAGACGCACAGCGACGCCGCCTCCGCCAACCTGCTCATACACCTGCGCAACCGCAGCCGCGCGCTGCGCCAGCTGCAGCCGCGCCTGCGCCGCCTGGCCGCCGCCGCCGCCGCCGCCGCCGCGCTGGCGCCCGACGCCGCCCGCCTGGCGCGCGCGCACCAAGACCTGCTGCAGCTGCTCGCCGACCGCGAGCTCGCCATTAAAGCGGCTCTC
This sequence comes from Acronicta psi, assembly GCA_946251955.1. Lineage (NCBI taxonomy): Eukaryota > Metazoa > Arthropoda > Insecta > Lepidoptera > Noctuidae > Acronicta > Acronicta psi. Next base: position 12,372,233 of record OX276488.1, on the reverse strand, counting down.
AACAAGAAACCCTCAGAGAAACAAGAGGACGACTTCAAAACCCTGCAGACGAACATCCAGGAGATGGAGGCTGAGATAATAGCCGAGCACGCGATGATCTCGACGCGCGACGAGATGTCCGCCAAGATAGAGCAGCTGAGCCGCCGCCGCGCGCAGCTGCACGCGCTGCAGGCGCCCTACGAGCGCGTGCTGCAGCAGCGCGGCGAGCGCCACGAGCTCGACTTCAAGAGCAGTCTGGAGAACTTGCGAACCAAGTTCGAAGACACCAAGGCCATACTGGACCAGAAGATTGACAAGCTTGAAAATGGTTAGAATTCAGTTGTTCATGTTATTTCTCGTTCCACAGGTAGATTCGACGCAGTTAAAGTATTGTGTTGTGTTGTCGGTGTCCAGGCGTGCGGCTGCTGCAGCAGTGGGAGGAGGCGCGCGGCGCGCTGGCGGGCTGGCTGGACGCCGCCGAGCTGTTCGTGCGCGAGCTCGAGCCCGTGCCGCTCGGGGACCTGCAGCCGCTCGAGCAGCTGCTGCACACCAGCAACGTGAGTACACGCCCGCCACACTGGCTAAATAACAAGCCAACAACAACATACACAACCATGTAACACTGTTTCTTTTGCTGACAGAAATTCGAAGAAGAGAAAGAAACTTACAAAACCAAACTAGAAACGATCGAAAGCATCAAAGAAACGATACTCGAGGATTGCGACGAGACAGTCGCAAAGTCCATACAAAACGATACGAAAACCTTGAAGAAACGATACGACGACGTGACGGACAAGGCGTTCAAGACGAACGAGAGTCTGCGGCGAGCGCTAGAGCGAACGGAGGCCGTGTTCCGCAGCATGGACGCCATGGAGGCCTGGCTGCGCGACGTGGAGCAGCAGCTGCCGCAGCACCACGAGTGCAACATCACCGACTCCGCCGAGCTCTACCAGATGAAGGCGCGCTTCCAGGCGCTCAAGGACAAGTGCGACGACCACACGGAGCAGTTCCGCAACCTCAACGAGTCCAGTGAGTGGCGCCGTGCTCACGTGTACGCGTGCGCGTGCGCGGCGCAGTGACACCCCGCCTGTCCGCAGGTAACGACATGCTGCTGGCGGCGCCGGCGGAGGCGCGGCGGCCGGCGGCGCTGGCGCGGCGCGTCACGCAGCTCAACGCGCGCTGGACGCACGTCACGCACGGCGTATACGAGCGGTACAAGTACGTGCTACGTCACCCGCTGGCCCTGGCCAGGACGTGCTGGGTGCTGACGGCGCGCGTGTTGCAGGGTGCTGGCCGAGGCGTGGCACGAGTCGGGCGAGCTGCGCGCCTGGCTGGCGCAGGAGCAGGCGTGGCTGGACGGGCTGCAGCGCCGCCTGCGCCGCTCGCCCAACGCGCCCGCCGACGCCGAGGAGATCTCCGACGAACTATACGTGAGTGAGCGCCTGACCTGCTCGACCTATCACTTTGTAGCGCAACATTTGTTCCATTACTGAAGTCTTACTTATTTAGGTTCGAGAAATATTGTGGAGGAGTGTATGTTTTGTGTAGGATTTGGAAAACTACATCCAGAACCACAGCGACGAGCGGCTGTCCCGCATTCAGGACATCGGGCGGCAGCTGATCGATGCGCACATCATGCCCGGCTGGATACAGGCCGAGATCGACGCCGTCACCGACACTTGGAACACTCTGCGCGCTGAGGTTAGCTTTCAGTGTCCGAGTCAGCTTGCCTATGGAGGCCGGTAGTGGATGTGTCTGAGCTGTGTGTGCGCGTGCGCAGGCGGCGTCGCGCAGCGCGCTGCTGGAGGGCGCGGCGCGCGAGGCGGCGCGCTCGGAGGTGGCGGTGGACCAGCTGCAGCAGTGGCTGGACGGCGCCGCGCGCCTGCCCGCGCCGCGCCTGCGCCGCGAGCTGCCGGCGCAGCGCCGCCTGCTGGGCGACGTGCGCGCGCACGCCGACGCCTACCGCCGCGCCGGCAAGCACGAGGCCGCCGCGCGCCTCGGCGACCAGCTCGAGCTGCTCGAGCGCAAGTTCGCCGCGGCGGAGGAGTGGCTGGGCGCCGCGCCGGGGCCGGACGCCGCGCCGGAGCCGGGCGCGCCGGACGGCTCGCTGGCGGCGCGGCTGGCGGCGGCGGCGGCGGCGCTGGCGGGCGTGCAGCGCGACTGCGCGCGCGCGCTGGCGCTGGCGGGCCACGAGCCCGACAGCGTGCGCGCGCAGCTCCGGACCTGTCTCGTGAGTTGCACACAGCTTTTTATACCACACCTTTACTATCTCGTTCTCATAGCTCATGTAACATAAAATATTGGAGTTATAAAGACACGTAAATTAAGATGTCTTTAAGTTGCAACACAAGTAATGAAATCACAGAGCTGTGTCGTGATTGGGACATAGGATTATGTGTCGTATCGAGTGATCGGTCGCTGCAACACTGGCACGCTTCGTCCGTCGCTGCGCGGTCGTACGTACTGCGGCGAATCCTTTCCGTTTCACACGAAATACATCAGTGCAGAGTACAAAACACAACTACAAAAGGTTAACACGCCCAGCGGTAGCAAACCCGGAAAGTAGTACATTGGATTATGTTCGTGTGGCGTGGAGTTTCTGCTTTATAGTGTGCTAGTGGCGGCCGGAACTGATCGGATTACGTCGTAACTAGATTATGTCGTGATAAGTTTATTGTGAACGAGCCGCGTTATCACTGCGCTGTGACACTATTGTTGTGATCGTAAACAATAACATCTCTTTAAATGGACATGAGTGACCGAGATACGATCTGTACACCTGCCTATTAGATCTATAACTAATAGATGTGAAAATTCTGATTTTTTTATGGTCTAGTATGCCTTACTGTATAATATCTAATAGAAAATATTTTTTTATGTATTTCATCTAACCTATTATAATCTTTACTACAGTTTTTGATTGAGTTGAAAATGTTATAAACGAATAGTTATCGAAAAATTGGCTACAGCTTACACAATAATATTGAATTTATACATACATTTTTCTATGCCATAAGCAAAGGATAGATAGGTTTTGGGCGCGCCCGCCCCATGCAACACGGTGTAAGTAAGTGTACAGTAGTGCAGGTTGTGTGTGAGGTGTGTGTACATAGCAACTAGTTAGTTATAATAGCGCATGGAAGGCGCGGCGGCGGGCGCGGCTCGCGTGCCGCCTGGCGACCGCTCTCCTCGCTGACATTGAAAGGATTCTGTGATTCCATTTGTGATTACACCGAACTAACACACATTACTGACTACTATGGACCTGGCATTCAGATAAACTATTCAGATTAACTTTAATTTTCGAACATAAATGGACGCTGGCTGGATTTTTGGACATAGCGACAAGTTTAGTAAAAACTTGTCGCTTTTCATAAACCAGTGGTTTGATAGTAATGTAATTGAACTTAAAATAAATTATAGGCATTTTTTTTAATTTAGTCGTTTTTAGATTTTTAGACGCTAGATGGCTTGCTACCTTTGTTTCATTAGCTAGATGGAATGTTCATTAGGATAAAGGGACTTATAAAATAACATTCACATTTATAATCAATTCCTACGTGTTAAAATATCAAATAAATAACATTAACTGCATTTAATTTTTTAAATTTAATTTTATAATAAATTTTTTTATGTATAAATTCTGACACAATGTTATATTGTTAAAGAATAATAATAATAATAATAATTATTATTATTATAATAACAGTTTATTTGAATGTTTATCTTAAGAAAGTAGAGTGAGACGTCACAATTAGATTTGTCTAAACGACAATGATGTTGTGTTGTTATTATACAAAGTAAATAACAACAGCGTGCGCGGCGAGTGTTCGCAGCTCGCGGGCGCCCGCCGCCGCGCCGCCGCGCCGCCACTCGCGCCCGCCGCCACTCGTGCAGCACTCGTCGCTGCGACCACTGCCGCTTTATAACTATATCAAAACACGACATGAATTGGGACTCACTTTATTTAGTTGTCATTTTATCTATAGCTTTGTACAAATGGCTCGTAAGTACAATGATTAATTTAAATCTAGGATCTAGTTGGTAGTTCGGCTATATTGTACATTCTGTTTGCAGAAATTCTACCGCACCTTAAGCGAGATCAAGTCGGAAGTGGAATCTATTATTAAAACTGGTCGTAAAATGGTAGAGGACAAGACAGTTCCCGAACCTGAAGAGTTCTCTAAGAAGATTGATATGCTGAAAGAGCTGTACAACAAATTAGGTGCTCAAATCACCGAGTCCAAAACGCGGCTAGAGTACGCCTTGCTGACGGCGAGAGAGATCCAGAACGACCTTCAGTCGCTGACGTCGTGGCTGGACGGGCTGGGTACCAACATGGGCAAGCAGACGCTAGAGCTGGAGATGTCCCGGATGGAAGCCATCAAGGACAAACTAAACGCTAACTATGTGGACTTCGCCAAGAACTGCGATCCCGTGTACCTGGAGAAGTTGAAGGAGCAGATAGAGGGCATCAACGCGCGCTGGGAGCACTTGAAGAAGCACGGGCTGGTGCGGCGCGGCAACGACATCGACGTGCTGCAGCGGTACCTCGCCGACATGGAGCAGGAGCTGGACTGCCCCGACACCATGTCCTCCGCCAAGCTGAAGCTGCTCGCCACCGAGCTCAAGGCGAAGGCGGCGGACGTGGAGGTGCTCGACAACAAAGTGCTCACCAAGCAGTGGAACAAGATCATGGACAAAATCACGGTAAGTGCACCATTGTTACGTTCTGGGTTGTGACAGTCCAACTAGTGTTCGATTACATTACATGTCAAATGTTCGAAATTGTAAAGCAGTACATTCAAATCGTTATAACAAAAATATTGATTTGTTTATTACGGATAGTGTGTTTTTTCCGGTCGCAACTGTGTATCCTGTCGGATAAGTATATGACATTGAAAACAAAGTCAGTCTCTTGAGAATGTTCCCGACCTACACGTAGATTTGTAAAATCATTGTTTAGAAATGTTTGTTTAGATTGTTATTATGCTTGATCAGTTCACTGAATATTATTGCACGTAGTCGCTTCTTCGCCACGGTAAGTGATCCATTGATGCATTGGTGTTCAATAGATTTACATTGTTAGGAGTTTGACCGACTAGAACATGTCCAGTAACAAACTAAACGTACTGCCGATGGTTGCCGTGTGTTCCCGATGTAAGTGAGCGCGACATTGCAGTCACTGCACGTGTACAGACGTCGCTATACATATGTAAATACAATGGTGTTGGTGTAAATGTGTGGTGTGAACAGCGCTTTGTGTCTCACGGCATACAACCATTTCTATACATTGGTGCCACCTCAAGCTTTTAATGGACTCACATTGGCGGGAATCATGCTTGTATCACGCATCTCATACAACACAGCGGCGCTTGGGACATCACATGCGACTTCACCGGACATGCGAGGTACGAGCGACCCACAGACTAAACACGAGTTTGACTAACATGTAAATAACAGTGTGGCTTGTAACACATTAACGATGGTATGGAGACTAAAGTCTGTCCACGGTTTGTGCTTGCAGGCCGCCACACAAGCAAACACAGACAGCGCGGCCGTTGTCGAATACGAGAACGTTACTGACACGATTAAGAGGCGGCTAGAGAGTCCCGTCAATACGCCCGAAACTGAGAAACCAGAGTTTAAAAAGTCCAAGATACCGTTAGCTCTAAAGAGCCCCGTGCCTATCAGAAAAGAGATTAAAGAAGGTGGCAATAGGAGCAGGGGTTCCTCGCTAGAGAGAAGCAAGCGAGTGTCAGAGAGTCCGATGTCGGACAGTATAAGTAGTGTGATGTCTACAGACTCCATAGAGCCGTCCTTGTCTCGCGTGAGCTCCGTGCCCTCCACGCCGGACACGCCCAAGAAGAACAAGAACAGCAGCACCTTCAACCTACTCACAGACAGCGATCTGTTCACGCAGATATCTAAAAACAAAATACAACCTCAGCCGGCACCGTACGTGGAGAAACCGAAGGCAGACCCCTGTCACGTGGTCGAGGTGAAAGAACACGAAATCGTTAAGTCCACCGTCAGCCCCATAGAACCCATGGAGATATACCCCTTCGAAGCGATCGACGCTGTCGTAGAGTTCATACCGCAGAATGTAGAAACAGTGGAAATTATAGACGATACCGAGAACGAGTCTGTTAGCGAGTCTGATGAAGAACACAATCCACTTGGAACTGAAGATGGTCGGCGCACAGTGGACCTGGGAACAGAGCCTAAAACTTTCGTAGTTGAAGTAAAGACGCTCGAACATCGAATGAAACCGACACTCGGGATACTTAAGCGAAAAAACAGTTCTGTGGACGAGAAACCAAAAACAATGCGCGTCACCATGGTGACCGTGCCTGATGTTATCCCTAACACGGAGAAGGAAGACGCTGACGGTTCCATGAGTACGCCTCCGCCGACACCGCTCGACGAGAGCGAGGCTCCCGAGTGTCCGCTGTTGTACGACCTGGCGCTGCGGCAGCAAGAGGCTCAGCGGAACCTGCGACGAGATGAAGTCAACGAGTACCTCATACTAGACGAAGTGCCGAAAGACCAGGCCGCCTTGCCTGAACCTTCTGCCACCGAGACTTTTGCGAACGATAAACTTGACGCGGAGCCTCAAGAGCTCAATGCTACTGATCAGCTTTTGACGAAAACTAGTGACAGCATCCGCGCGCCTACACCTGAAAAGATCATCACTCCTGATGATGAAGTCATTTATTCAGAAGTCGAGGATACACCACAGGTAAACGTTTTGTTATTGACAGTAGTTAAAATTGTAATTGTTATTTTCTTATTTCTATTCCTATGTAAGGAATTAGATCGTGGGATCTAGGGTATTCAGAAATTTTATTTGCGTAGGTACCATCAGATTTTATTTCTGTTTGTTTGTAATTTTATGTCATACGTGGATAAGGACGAGAGGAGCGCAGTATTCTAGAGTATAAGACAGGAGCACATAGTTTAACTTTAAAATAATAACTAATAATCTTAGCTGAGATCGTACATTTCTTTCCCTATTATATCTTTAACTTTCGATTAATAATGTGTTGCGTAATCATCACTATTATTAACATGAATCGTGGACTATTTCACTTTTACCTACGTTGCAGTTACGTTCGACATCATGTAGCGAGTTTGAGGACAAACAGCCCCTGTCGACGTCGACCCCGATCAAACAAGACGAGCGCAACAAGAAGCAGGCGCAGGTGGTGGCCATGTCGCCGAAACTGGCGCCGCGAGACGAGGCGCCGCCCGCAGCCGCGCCCGCGCCTGCTGCCGCGCCGCCTGCCGCGCCGGCGACTGACGCCGCGGCGGCCCCTGCCAGCCCCCTGCCGGCCAAGTCGCATATACCAGTCAGCAAGGAGCGCTTTAAAACGGTCACCAGCGAGAAGTATCAGAAGACCGACGAGGAGGCAAAGGTAATATGATAGGAGGTAGGGGCTTAAAAAACCGACTCGCATTATTAGACTCATTTGCATCTAGTCCGCGATGTTTATATGTTATGTGTTTAGTTCATCTCTCAACGCTAAGTCCCGTAAGTTTCTAATAGGCTGGAACCTTGTAGATAAGGTTAGCCTCCTCGTGACGTCATCTGCCGTACTTGCCGGCTAGTGGTGCTAACGCGTACTGAGTACGGGTACGTCATTTTTACGTCACTAGCATGGCCGCCAGGCACATTATCAATTTGCGGGGCTCATATCAACTATTATTATATTTGTAAATGCAGATTATTTAGCGTAATTTTTTTGATATTACTGATTTGTTGGAGATGTTTAACTAGTTGTGTTCGCAGTCACCACCGGCGTCGGAGAACCAGCCGGAGTCGGGCGCGGGGTCGCCGAGCCGGCTGCGCGCGCAGTTCGCGGAGGCGTGCGACGCGGAGCTGGCGGGCTGGGAGGCGGCGGCGGCCGCGCTGGCGCGCCGCATGGACGTCGTGCTGCTCACCGTGGGCGGCGTGGCGGCCGAGCGCGACCCCGCCAAGCGCCTCGAGGTAACACCACATTACACTACACCGCAACTCTCAACTCACCTCACTACAAGCGCCTCGAGGTAACACCACGTTACACTACACCGCAACTCTCAACTCACCTCACTACAAGCGCCTCGAGGTAACACCACATTACACTACACCGCAACTCTCAACTCACCTCACTACAAGCGCCTCGAGGTAACACCACGTTACACTACACCGCAACTCTCAACTCACCTCACTACAAGCGCCTCGAGGTAACACCACGTTACACTACACCGCAACTCTCAACTCACCTCACTACAAGCGCCTCGAGGTAACACCACATTACACTACACCGCAACTCTCAACTCACCTCACTACAAGCGCCTCGAGGTAACACCACGTTACACTACACCGCAACTCTCAACTCACCTCACTACAAGCGCCTCGAGGTAACACCACGTTACACTACACCGCAACTCTCAACTCACCTCACTACAAGCGCCTCGAGGTAACACCACATTACACTACACCGCAACTCTCAACTCACCTCACTACAAGCGCCTCGAGGTAATTGTACTACAACCATTTACGCTAGACGATACGATACCAAGAAACATTTTTCCGGTCGCAGAATGCATACAGATGAATTCCATTGAGCATTTGACAAGGTTTATCATTATAAATGTAGTTAACATTCACGTTCAAAGATATAATGCACGGAAACGTTTTAATTTGGTTTAGTTCCTACAGTGCCAGGTGCATCTAATGACTTGTAATTCAGCAACAGTTCCTCGTGTTCTGTAGATTACGTTGGGTGTACCTCAAGGGTCAATCTTGGTCCCATATTATTAATTAATATTATCCAACAAATTAATGTCTACCATGTCCGTAGGTTTAGGTACTGTTGTACACTACAGTTCACAGGTTTATATTCAAAGGTCGTATGTAATATTTTATCTTGCCCTTGAGAACCTAATATTCTTACGGTTCTTATGGATTATAGGCTATCTGTAATGGAGCCGATTCTGTCAGTGTTACAAGAAAGCCAATATTTATAATAGAGTACTTATTTGAAACGTATGTGTGCAGATCCTGAAGAACCAGCTCGGTCAGCTGGCGCCGGACGCGGCGGCGCTGATCTCCCGCGGCGACTCGCTCGTGTACGCCAAGCACAAGGACAACCCGCTTCTCGCAGACTACATACAGACGCACTTCCAGGTCAGCAATATGAGCATGGCACTTGTAACAGTTCAATTATTGTTTGACCTAAATGGAGTTCCACATCTTTTTTAACTACGCGATAGCTATATATAATGTAGTATTTGCAATAATAGAGATGTTGGTAACAGGATAAGTTACGTAACAAGTGGTCGATGGTGATGTCGGAGATCGAGCTGAAGCGCAACCTGGCGCTGCAGGCGGAGGACAATCTCAAGGAGCTGCACAAGCTGATCGACGAGCTGCAGGCGTGGGCCGACGCGCTCGACGGCCACCTCGCCGCGGACCCGGTACGCGCCGCGCCGCGCACTTGGCGAAGCTTGCAAGCTATCGTGTGGGCGATGTGCTTTCTAAATATGTTATTGAATTTATTTTGTGGATTGTTATAAAATTAATGTTCAATATAGCAGTAGAGTTTTTGAGTATTTACTAAGAGGGCTAATGCGGCCTTAAATTCTTCGTTCTTGTTTTTGTATGAAAGGGCTAATTTTAATAAGGCGAAAGCCCAATTTCGACCGAACGACAAATCATTGCGTATTTGTTTATTATGGTATTTGCCTGCGGCCGTCGGTAACGAAGTGAGCGTGTGCAGGAGGGCGCGCGGGCGGCGTGCGGCGGGCGCGAGGCGGCGGCGGAGCGCGCGGCGGCGCTGGCGCGGGACCTGCGCGCCGCGCACGTCGCGCTGCCCGAGCGGCCGCTGGCGCGCGCGCTGGCCGCCGCCGCCGTCGGGCTGGCCAAGTGCCGCGCCCACGACGACGCGGTCAGTACCTATGCCTGTCTACGTCGCGACACTAACCTCACCCCACCGATGTTCCACACACTATTGTATCTCCTACACATTTAGAAACAGGTTTTCCCACATTGACAAACTCCGTCACACTATTTAACAGACATCTCCCAAAACACTGTCCCACTTAAAATATAAATACACACCCAAACTGTATTTTATGTATCGCAATAGGATGCCAATGAAAATCGGTGCGGTGAGTACGTGACGCGCGCTAACCTGGCGCGCGAGGCGGTGGCCGGCATCGCCGCCACGCTGCGCGCCCATCCGCTCGGCGGCCGCGACTACGATGACTTCCCGCTGCAGGAGGACGCGCTCTCTGTACGTACTCACATAGCGACCAAAATACGTTCATATTAGTTGATTTTGTGACGTTAATTTGTTTGTGTGGCAGCGGGTGAAGGCGGCGATGGCCGAGAGCGCCGCCACGCTGGAGGAGGTGGAGCGCGAGTTCCAGTGGGTCAGCAAACAGCGCGGCGCGCACGAGCAGGCGCGCCGCGTGCGCGACAAGCTGCGCGACGAGTGGGCCGCGCTGCAGCACGCCTACGCGCTGCGCCGCGACAGGTGCGCCCGCGCCGCCCGCCCGCCCGCCCGCTGCACCCGCCGCACCCGCCGCGCGGCGCCGGTGAACACGATCTGTTGTGTCGCAGGTGGAGCGAGTGCCAGGCGGTGTGGGCCGACCTGTACTCCCGGCTGGAGTCCTGCGGCGAGTGGCTGGACGCGGCCGAGCGCGCGCTCTCCGCCGCCAACGATCCCGACCTGCCGTTCAAAGACCTCAAGCAGAAAGTTCGCGACCTCGACAAGCAGGTTAGTGCGACAGCGTCCTCCGCTGGCAGGTCCGCGTAGCAGGTGATATTGAATGCGGGCGCTGGTCCTCCCGCAGATGTCGAGCCGCAGCGGCGCGGTGGCGGGCGCGCGCGCGGCGGGGCGCGGCGTGGTGGCGGCGTGCGGCGCGCCGCTGTCGCGCGACGTGCAGGACCAGCTCGAGCTGCTCAACGAGCGCTGGCACGCCACCGCCGCCGCCATACACAAGCTCAACGACAAGTCAGTACCGCGCCGGCGCCGACGTCACTACACCACGTGTCCTATAAGTAACGAAACTATCTGTACAGGATCAACTCGGTGGAAACAAGCAACCTAGTGAAGGAAGGAGGCGCGCAGTGGGCGAACAGCGCGAGAGCTCAACTGAGACTGGTGGCCGACCTGCTGGACACGACGAGCGCCAACGTGTCGGACCGCACCTGCCTGGCCATCCGGCTCAGCCTCGTCAAGGTACGTCGTCGCTCGTAATCAAACACACTTGAACGCCGCTACACTGTGCGCTGGCAAATGGTGTCTAAAGTGACCGCTGCTTATTTATTGAATACTCTGCCTCTAGTTTTTTCGACAATCACGGCTACAATCACAACTACAATCAATCAATAAATCGTTCGAATTCTGCCCGCCAGTCGATTTTTTTTAAAAAGGCATTGTAACCTTGCACAAACCGCTAGATTGCCTATTTTGTGCCTTTAATAATTAAATGTGTATGTAATGTAAGTAACTAAGTATAGTTAAAAAATACAATTTGTAATGTTGGTGTTCTGTGTCCGCTGCCGCCATAAATCTCGTGTCTGTAGGCTTTCTGACTACAACATTCTAAAGCGCGGCGTGTCGCACCACTGTGCAGCGGCGCGCTGGCGACCGGCCAAGGCACACGCTGCACCACTCCGTGCGCGGAAAACTGAACCTTAAACCCTCAAAATTGTGTACAAAATTGTTCCTCATTTCGAATACTCGGCAGTGCAGTTGCCACCATAGATGCACACAATTTCTTGATGTCAAACAATTTTGGGCCGTATGACAAAAACATTACAGTGCGATGTCGGGAAGTGCAACTCGGTATCGTCGCGTACGGCATAGGCTGGTGTCATTACGCTTCCTAGTCCATCGTTGTTTTGGTAAAAGCCAAAGGCTCGTTTGATCTATAATAATTTATCTGCGTCTTGATACAGCAGGAGTCGTCGCAACAGTAACTTCTTCGAACATCTGCAAAACTGTAGTGTTCAAAGTAGTGCTCGAGGGGTAATAATTTTAGTCGTCTATTGTACAACGCGTGAGGTTCTGATTCCTTTCTAAGTGAATAGTGCCAACATTTTAATGTTTCATGTTTGTGTATAAGGAAGTTTTGGACTGCCAAGTCGTAGATAATCGTAGGGCTCTAGTTCAAATCCAAGTTTTGGTAATATTATGGGACATTTTTTAAACTGAATGAATTATCACTCGTTTACAACGGCGAAGGGAAATATCGTGAGGAAACTTCATTTTCTCAACGGAGTGTGAAGTCTGCCAAAGTGCCAACCGGCAATAGGCCAGAGTGGAGGACTATAAATAAACATATAGCCTAATCCAGTGCTCAGCAGGGGGACAGTTTGGATTGATGATATAAGGAAGTTTAGCCTACTACACCGCTTGAGGTTCTGGGTAAGAGTCCAAGGTAGAGCAGTGCTACTGGGTTGTCTATGAAATTCTCAGAAATAGACATGCCGCTGTTAATAATAATAATACCTTACTAAGAGCGGGAGTACATCTACAGTACACCGCTGCCAAACAGATCTGCTCGCATATGTGTAATAGTATGGTACGTACTAGTGACCGCACACGGAGTTGTCTCTACACGGTTATAGCGTAGCGTGTACAGCGCGTCGCGTGACGTATAGCGCGCGCTTTTGTTGTTGTTTACGGTGTCGCCGCAACACTTTGTCGCACGCGGTTGGTGTTCCGTAGGTAGTGGTACAGTCTGTATGAATAAAAAAATGGATTAGACATTAATTCCGCAATATTTTACAATAATCAAAACGTCAGCAACGCATTCCATTTGTTGGTAGCGTTAGTCGTGACATATCTTCATCCCCGGTGGCTAATGTGTCGCAGGCTGATTCCCTATCGGCGGCGGTGCGCGGCCGGCGCGGGGTTGGCGCCGCGCCAGCACCGCCGCCGCGCCCTGATCACCGTACTAACTGAATTGTGTAATAAATGCAACCGACATACATCATGCATGTTGAACCTGTTTGTACACAATCATTAAATTAATATTAAACAGTTTATTAAGAACTTTTCTTAATCAAATTATAAGATTTGAGCATATTTATTCGCATTGCTCTTCCCAACTATGTTGAATCTCTCGAGCGTAGCAGTTGCGCTTAGGACAACTAGGCTGACGAGGCAGTTAACAAGTAACAACATAAAACAGTAAATGAAGTGAAGGTTACCGTGTGTGCAGCCGCACAGCCGCTCCGCAACCGCACGCGCGCCGGCCGGCGTCCGCGGAACAAATACGTACCCGAGATATTTACAGCACGCGCTTTTAAAAATAGAATACTGTTTGTGTTTTAAATATACGATACGATCTTGATTGAGGGCGTTGTCGTTTCGCGTTCAAGATCAAGAAATAAAACTGGAGTACATAAAATGGACCGATGAGAATTAAGTGCATAGCTTAATAAAACCTTTCATCACGTTATACTGTTAATAATATTTAGGGGTGCTACTTTTGATCGGCTGTCAACTCCGGAGCTATTCTCGCTTCATGTAATGTGATGACTGCATTCGAGAAAGCGTGTATCTCATCTCATTCCTATAAATCTATGACTGTCTCATGAATGCATTCGTGACACTTGGCTATTCAACATTATTTGTGTAAACTTTAAAAAATGTTGCGGATGCTGCGCTCAGCTACTCATGTCGTCAAATAAATATGAGAGGAAATAAAAAAACACAAATCAAAAGTTGCAAATGTAGGGACAGTTAATTCATAAATATAAATACTATTAATTGTTTGCTTCTTATGTACTCACTCTCGACAAAAATCCATTTTACTATTTTATTTGTTTGAATGTGGTTTCTACGCTAGCTACTAATTCATTCGCTACTTTTGTTCATTGAAACTTTTCAGTCATCAGGAGTAATACTTGTAACTGAGCTAGTAGAACTGTAGGGATTATTATTAGAGTTGGTATGTACCGTTTATGTATAGTTACCGAGTCGATTAATCTCTCTACTCTTTGTGTAGATTATAGGTAATGTTTTTACTTTTGATTGTTTCCACAAACACATAAGATTTATTGTGTTAGTACCAATGGCACTAAAAAATAAACGATTGTTGCCTGCCCATGTGGCCTACTGTATTAGTGCGATACGCGATTTTCCTAATACGTGTTCCTGGAACACTAGCGGGAGCGGGAGTGGCGCCGAGTGAAGCACAGTAAGCATTAAGTTTGTAGCTTTCAGTTCAGCTGTAAAGTTACCGAGAAACGATTGCGCGTGCAAAGCGCGTCCGTATAAGGAAGTCGGCTGATAGCGAGCAGATCTCGGCGATCGGGCGGCGGCATGCGGCATCGCGTCTATTTCTGAATCTATGAAAATATTCGTGTCCCATCTTGTTGGCACTCCACTGGCGTAAGGTCGCAACAGTCGCGTCCAGTTTGTTCAGATATAGAACTAGTAATAATTGGTGCAGTGTTTACATTTGTGCCGGGATACTCTCCCGTTGTATATCGTAATGAAATATAGTGTGGTCGCGGTGCGCGCTTAGTTCCCCGGTGGGCACTTCCGCGAGCGTGCGTCCGCGGAGTCCGTGTGCGTCGCTAGCACTTGCCGCGGATTGTGCGGCGACCTACATCCAAACTGAACACAGCGAAACTCCTTGATGCTGTGACCATATTGTGCTTCGTGTTGTGTTTATCGATCAGATGCTTATTTAAGGAGTGATTATTATGATTACTTCGTTCGTCTTCTAACTTCTTCTTTATCGGATTATTTTGTGGTTTGCACTACGTCTGATAGACGAATCTTGCTTCTAAGTGTGAAAGTGTGACAATATTACGCTTGACTAGTTCCATGGTTATGCAAATTCCTAAAAGAAAGATTTCAATTTCGCTCGTCGTAAAAGTGAATAGATGCAGCGGCGTGCGCCCGCCACTTGTGACGTGCATATTGCGACATCAGCGCTGACGCCGCCGCGCCGCCGCGCGCCGGTACTGCTGTCACGATTTTATGCTGAAATAAGTGACACACGTGTACTAGAGTGGGGCGTTCCTCTGTGTCAGCTAACTTTCAATATCTGTGTACCATTTTATTATATTCTTGTGTCCAGGGCTCGTATTGTCCTGCAAAGCCAATTTTGTTTGGCTTGAAGATACGATTATCGACCAACTATAGTAGTTACAGAAGCGCTTAACTCGTGTTTTGTATTAAGACTCCTTTCATCAACAATAATATAATAAATCAGCTCTTCTCCTGCCTTCACATTGTGGATTATGCTTATTTTGGGGGAACTAATATTCCTCTCGTTCTAGTGCTTCCTCCTCCGGAGAATCGCAGGCGTATCAGTTGTCCTCGATAACATTTATTGTACTGATGGATTCATATATTGTTCTACATAATATCAACTTCAGCTGTGGAACTGAAGTCGTTCAGTTAGGATTAGGAGTTATCTCAAGTTAGGCTTGTATTGATTCGTCAGTGTAGTGCGTGTCGTTTTGTAACGTGATGTCGGTGGTGTTGCCTGCCTACCTGCTCGACGGCGACGTGCGTGTGTGCCGCTAATGTGGCTTAACGAACTCACACGAGCCCGCCCCGCGGCCTGGCGGCCCCGCGGCCCCGCGGCCCCGCGGCCCCGCGGCCCCGCACTGATGTTACGATGACATTTTACTACTTACATGCCTTTAACGTTATTACTTCACAAACATAACTCAAGGCTTTGTCTGACGACTCGATCTGACCCGCACACGGAGTACTTGGCAGCCATCACTGTATAAGACACGTCGGCGTCTCTCAGGATCTCACACCTGTATCTTGCCCGTTTGAACTGGCTTCTTTCTACCTTAACCGCGCATTTTATGCCCAATGACTTTTAGTAGATTTTTTCTTATTTATTTTTTAAGTATACACGACTATTAATGTCATCATCTCTAGGAAGGGTAGGTACAAAATTATGTCTTATACCAGCATGGGGTGATCCGAAATAGATTCAGCCGCTACGGAGATCAACGTCTATGGAATAACTCGCATATTTTGACATTACAATAATGTATGTACCTCGGTGTTTACACTAGCTATTTATAGGTACCGGTTAGTACACGCAATGAAAAGTAGAGTGTTGTAATACTTACGATGAAAGTTATTGCCAGCTATGATCTTTCGGGCATAAATAAGTAATAGGTCGAATGTGTGTAGGCAGATTCACGTATATCTTTATTTTAACATTACGTAATGATATAATGTTTCCGTAGGCCCGCGAAGAGGAGCTGGCGAACAAGCTGAAGGACATGGAGGTGCTGCGCAAGTCCAAGCAGCTGCCCAAAGGCGAGCAGCCCGCGCAGCTGCAGGCCGAGCTGGAGAAGGTGAGCCACACACTCGTCTTCCTATCAACCCAGGACCTGTGTGCGCGAACAGCGATCCGTTTTCGTAATAATAGAAATGAACGTGAAATGCTCAACAAAGGTATTTATAATTGAATGCACAGCTGTTTGGCTCTGGCTCTTCCTTCGTGTTGAGGACAATGACACTGTGTCGTCAGCGTGACGTGCGAGTGTGACGTCACGTCACGACCGCCCACAGCGTGACGCGCTTTGTTGACTATGAATCTGTTTTGATTTTAACAGCTTTTCTTGTCAAAATACCATCTATTGAATTTGTTTACATGCCTATTTCTTCCTTAATAAATGGCTACAAAGTTCCTCGTACTGCAGTTTACACCTATGTAGGTAAGCTCTTTAGTAAAGGTAGTTAGATACACAATACTTATTAGGCGATGCCAGTGTCATTACAGCACAGTACTATGTGTACGTGTATCTCATAGTGAGTAGTGTATGTAGTGTAGGCAGGAGAGCGTGGCTAGACTAAACAGCCCTCGAGCAGAGAGGGGCTGAGGGCAATCGTGTCGGGGCGTCAGCTACATACTTGACGCGTACATTTGTTGCAGAGCACACGCACACACACACACGCAGCGTGTGATTATACGACACTTGACGGGTAATAGGCAAACTTTATAACGTGTGACATATTTTTGTTAAATGAAACTAAGAAGTCATATATATCCGGAGAGTTAGAGAGAGAGAGTGGCAATACCTAATGTTCTCCGGCGAACTAACGATGCCCCGACGGTCAATGATGCGGATCAAAGTGACACAGTATAAATAAACACCACTTCAAAGGCAGTGAGCATAATTGATTATCTTCTAAACTCTTTTTCTCTTAATTTTTAAATATTCGTCGATATTTTTACAACCGCTTACCGGATTTCGATATATTTTATGGGACCAATCTGTAAGCACCAGCTTTCGAATAAAAAAAGAATCATCGAAATCGGTTCACCCAGTCGAAAGTTCCGAGGTAACAAACATAAAAAAAATAAAAATATATAGTCGAATTGAGAACCTCCTCCTTTTTTGAAGTCGGTTGAAAATGAGAAATTCTCGGTGCCGTCAGCCGTCTTACTTCATTGACATTCCGATTAACAAACTTCAATAATATTTTCACATGAGATAAATTATGAAAGGGTAAATGCTGCATTTTATAATTTGTAGGCAAACGTGACGAAATTAATAAAGGACAGCAGCAATCTTCACATTTAACTAGTAAACCAAAAATTAGTCAAAAGTGCCTATTGTCGTTCGCCACTAGACCAGCGTTGATGTAGCGTAGTACTTAGCGCTTTTTTTGTGACAGGTGACGAGCAGGATATTAATACTGCGCTACTTTTGACACGCGGCCGCTAATCGTCCTCGCTATTGACAGGTGATAAGAGACCTTACATCATTATGACGTTCTATTCATAGGTAATGTTCAATGTCACGTCCAGGTCGTTTAGCTTTACATCCGTGGCTCGATCACCCTGCAGAAATTATGACTTCGAATAATATATGTTAGGTATACGCAGGGGCGTGCACAGAAATTTCTGACTGGGTATGCACAACTAAAATAAAAAACCTTATAAGTACCTATGTAACTACTAGTTTCAGCCTGTTTCGGTCATAGGCCACCATACCTACCGTTATGCGCGAGGCGGACCGCGCCACCGCGGTGCCATTGGCTTCGCATGATGTTTGTTGCGACCACTAAGAATTGTTAAACAAGAGATTTATACTAAAAATGCATAGATGATATCCAAAGTGGTGTTTGGAAGGGCCATGAGATCTTTTTATATTGATTTGTAAATTAAATGCAAGGGAAACTGTAAGATGTATTTGTGTACACAACCTACTAGCCAGGTATAAATTAGGTATCATTAAATGTATGAAAATAACGAGTAGTAGGTATTACCTTATTTTAGTACATTCAATCAATAAAACTTTTCCCCTAAATGTACATAAATAAACACACTCTTCACTAACACAGGGTCTCACAGGTTAATTTTCACTTTTTTACAATAAACTCACGAAATAATTATTTACACAATCACTTGCGCACAGAAAAACAATTAAAAGTTCAAAACAAAAACAATAACAAACAATATGGCGTTAAAAACTGCTATTGTTACGAAATTATACCATACTATACCTACAATTTAAGTCTACCCTTTACAATGAACAATTACGCGGTGCCTTTACGGCTTTTCAATTTGGTCGGGTTGCAAATAAGCTATGCTTCCAAAACTCGCACACAGCTAATAGTTTTGTTGTGTAGTACACCAAAAAAGTGTGACTGTGTGCGTGAATTCGCGTGATACATTGTATCAAATTGTATGGTCGCGTAAGCAGGCCTCAGTACTGCTTATGCTCACGGGTTCTCGGGGAGCCACTTGTGCGAGCCGCGAATTCATCGCCGATGAATTCGCGGCGGCGAGCTAGTATTCCAAGTAATTCTAAGAAAAATTAATAGATGGCGCGGAAACCAAATAAGATTATTGATTTTGATTATTATGGATTGATTTTTAATAATGTTTGTTATTTATCATTTAGAATTTTAGACTCTAAAATGACAGGGTATGCAGTGCTTATTTGCATGTATGGACCGCACGCCACTGGGTATACGTCTGTACCTATTATTGAAGGATACAATCAAATCACTTCTCTGCTCGATAGGTTGATGCTCGATACATGCTCTGCTGAAGTAGGTACTCGCTCGCAAGCGATCTATAAGTGAATGTAGAAGTGTAAAGTGGGACAGGAATAAAGTTGTGCAGTCACTACCAGGCACGCGATGAATGCGATCGTCGTTTGAGCAGCTAACGTCTGCGACTACACACACACACACACACACACACACACACGATGATGGTGACTGTATGTTGTTCTGGCAGTGACCGAGCGTGTTCTGTGAGCATTTATATCAATGTACAATATCATTTTGCTCAACTGGTTGTATTATTTTATTCGTTAGGCTCAGGCGAGTTTGTCCGCGCACGGCGAGTACATAAACGGTAAGCTGTGCGCGCTGCAGAAGTACAGCGCGCGCCTGGACGCCGCGCTGCAGTGGGCCGCGCGCGCCGCCGCCGACCAGCGCCGCCAGCCCGAGCTCGCCGTGAGTACACGCAGCGACTACGCACTTTCATGAGAAATTACAGTACCAATTTCGTAGCTAATGCAGTTTTTCGTGACCCAGGCGAGTGTAAAAGATCGCGAGTCGGAAGTGCGAGAGATACTAGAGAACTACAACAACATGGAGCGCGAGTGCGTCGCCGCCAAGCAGACGGTGGCGCCCGACGTGCGCGACGCCGCGCAGCGCCTGCGCGAGCTGTGGGCCGCGCTGCGCGAGCGCTGCGAGCGCCCCGACCGGCCCGACCGGCCCGACCGGCCCGAGCGCGCCGACGACAGCATGCAGGCCGCCGAGCGCCGCCCGTCCGACGCTGACGAGCGCCGCACCAGCAGCGCCGAGCGCAAGAGCTCGGTGGACAGCCAGCACAGCGGTGAGTTGCGCGCACTGGCGCTGGTGGAGGGGCTGCGCTTGCGCTTGCTTGTGGACGTCACGTGATGTATATGCACAACTAACTGCGAGCAAACGATGCGATCATAATTTTTGTTTCGATGACAATTTTGTTCCTTGTCGACAAAGTAGAAACAAGGTTCGACACAAGCTCATCGTAACGTTTGCTCAAAACTGTGACCGCTAAGTTGTTTGGTGACTGTCAATATACACAACTGTGTTTTGGGCAATAAACGATTGGGATACTAACAGCTCGTTTCATTTAATAATAGTAAGATTATACGTAGCATAGCGTTGGTTATTCTAAAGTAATTACTAATCTGCACTGAAATGACGCTGTGCCGCCGCGCTGTGTCACGGCACAGCCGCACAGCGTCATTGAGTATCGCACGCACGGTTGTTTGGTAGACAGTTAAGTAGCTAACGTTAAGTAATAACTAACAATAAATGGTTTTGCTATTGATTAATGCCATATCACATTACTGTTGTAATAACATCTAATCAAATGTAGTTACGGTTAAGGTATGTTTAAAACTGTAGTTTTTGTGAAATAACTCATTTATGTATACCTAAATGAAACAAAATATGTTATTGGAAATTGAACATTCCGCAATGATATAAACGACGTCACCGTCTGCGCTTGTATTAGCGTTGCATACATTATTGCCATATTGTACGCGTCAAATGTTGCCATCAAGCGAGCAATCATATCGCTATAGTGGGCGAGTGCGGGGCGGCACTCGCAGACAACTTGATTGACCAATTATCACACGGAGGACCGCGTACAAGTTGTGTGCTTATCACTAGTAAATCAATTTGGTTTTGACAGGTTTGGAGATGAGTTTCTCAGTAATTATACTCATGAATTTACTTTCTCTGTGCCTGCACCCCACCATAATTAATTCAGAATGCCAGCAGCATGCTGACAAATGCTGTGCTGAGGGGTGTTGTAGCAGCAGCGAATCAACTCGCGGGAAATGACTAATCTATATACAGTGCACCCAGATTTAAAAAGAAAGTAAAGAAAAATAATATTACGATGTTGCGATCGTATGTTGTTAAAAATATAAGAGCTGTATGCTATGCGTCTGTTTTTCTAGGCATAACAATCTTGCGAGGCGAGGAATACTAAGGCTGACATTCAGAAACGAGACTCAGCATGAACTTATGCTTCCGTATGTCAAAATCGAGTGCTTACGTTCAAATTTGTATTCAGAGATGTTCGGAACACTGCTTAAACTTCGCGTAAACTATGCTAAGCCTAAGTAGTCAATATCGGTTACTTTAGCTGTCTAAGCAGTGGATCTAGCGCCACCCGGCGGACAAAGCTGTAGTTATTTTTGGTAGTTTGATATATTTTTATTTACTTAGATTTATTAAATAGCTGTTTCATATCATTTTATTTAGTTTTTTTATAGAATAGATAATATGTCGATGTAAGTAAATATTGTTTGTCAATAAAAACTTTTTATCTTACCATATAACTTTACATTAAATGTGTATGTGGTGCTTTTATTGTGAAACCAAATCTACTTAAAAATATTATCATTATTATAAAAAAGATATTTCTTGGCGAAAATAATAGATGTTAGCGCTGTTTACTGTGACAATGTTGCAACAAAAACAATTTCTATCTCAGATATTGTTGTTTCGCTCACTCTTATGACATTACATATATTGCTATCCTTTATTTATAACAGAGCGTAGGCTAAGTTAAGACGGACGAAGTTTGAGACGTAATATGTTTCTGAATACCACTTTTTAAGATGCGGTAAGCCGATTCTTGTCTTAGACTGATCTAAGCCCGTCTTACATGAATATCTCTGAATGTCAGCCTAAGTGAGTGTACGCTTGTGTCGCGGTGCGGACGCGATAAGTTTTTTCATTAAACTCCGTCGGGAGGGAGACCTCACTCATCCTCTTATGTTTTTAACTTTTATTACAATTTGTACGTCGCGGATACACGCCGGCGCGGGGAAGATAATGACCATCGCGTAATAACTTCCCAGACGATAAAACGTCTCGGTACATGTTAAGTAGGTGAATGACACTGAACTGTCATGTATTTTTAGGTTAACATATTATAGGGAATTGGTTTGATTAATGGCAATAGGTTGTCCACCATTGCATAGGACATAAACATACAGGCTAACATAAATGTCTGTAAATGTATACCAAAATAATCAATAATAAACTCGAATAATGATTCCCCTATGGAATACAGTCGTGTCGTGATGGTATGTTGTGTAAATCAACTTGTCATCACCCTTACCTTACTGTACATTCACCAACACACCTAAGTACTTATGTAACCAGAATTAATTAAATGACTAAAAAATATTCTAAATTTTACACAACATTCTTTTTTTAATTTTATGTAACAGTTTTTTCTTTTCTGCTTGTGGATATCATTGCCTTGTTACCTACACAAAAATGCGTCCAAGTACTAGTACCTATAATTAGTTTGAATTATTAAGACTAAAAAAAGTAAATCGAATCAAAAAATCTATGCCTACTTATGCATCACTCGCGAGTCGCGAGAGATTACTTATCTGTGGTCAAGCGCAAGCCATCTCTGTTGCGTTTGAACTTGGAACTGAATAGTAATGGCGCGCTACGCCACTGTAAAATGCTAAATAATTTTAAAATATCGTCAAATGAGTGTGTGATCCCAACAGTGGGGCAGTGAATGAGTTGTAACATGATAATATTATTATGTGTATGTGTGTGAGCGTGTGTAGTGACTGCAATGTTGAACTTTGCTGGAGCCATTGTTTGGTAAGTCTGCTATGTTGTAAAATATACTCGTATCGTTTTATAGTTGTAGACAGAGTTACCTACTTATCAATAATAATCCCTTAAGTTATTACCTAGTAAGTGGGTACTACTACTGGTTACTATTTTTGTAGTTTGTACGCAAACAGTTACATTAGGTAGTAAGGGTAGTTTCATTGCAAATCGCGGCCTCTGTACTTAGTTGTATTCTAGGTACCTAATAATAAAAAAGTTGAGGGTAAGCTGTGACGTCACTCACGGCGTACCGCCTATTCAAATATTTATAATATACCTATGTATAAATATACCTAGAGCTACTTATCCTTAACATAACGTTTATAGATAGTGGTGATATCGGGTGGTAGTGCCGCACGTAGGTACTTGTTACCAAACAGCAGAATAATTAGCAAGGCATCTGCATGTCGAGACGTGAGCTCATTTCCACTACAGAGGCGCCACGCCGTCGCCGTCGCCGTCGCCGCCGCCGCCGACGAGCGACGCGCGGCCCAACGATATTTTTTTGCTTTTTGGTTTACTATTTCTTCTACTAAATTATTAATTATATTTCGTTGGTTCATCTGGAGCTTACTACACTCTGTACTAGCTACCTATTATGTTAGAGGTACCGTACCTACTTAGTTTTAAATGTTGCACGTCTACAATCAGGTGGCGTTAGCCGCGATCTCCTGTCATTGACGCCTCACCAAATATTCTCACAAAGCTTGTAAATTTCCTTATTAACTAACGTTCAGTTCAGTTGTTCAGCTGGAATGAGGCACACAACCCACCCGCACTCACGACGCTGAAGCGGTTTTAAATGCTTCAAACATTCGCAATTCCTAGTGGGGCTTAGAAACTCGGTCGCCTGAAAGAGACGGCCTACTTATCTGACAACTTCGCTCGAAGACGAAAAACTGAAATAACAAACAATAGCCGGCGAGCGCATTGTGGCGCGCGAGCCACGAGACGCACACCACGTACATGTAGAGAAGTCGTTATACTAAGAGCAGTGATTAAGAGATAAGTAATTTATTACTCGATGACACCTCTCTGAAATCAATAATTGTTGACTGTATTCCAATTTTATCAACACGAGAGAGCTTAGCTAAGTGTTCTAAGTTGATAAGGAACATTAGACAAGTAGGTAGGTAATTATGCTACCTAGAACTTTTCTATGTTATATAATCTTTTATGTGAGCGTAATTGAATAGCCAACAAATAGAATTTCCTCTGTCATCATTATCTGGTGCGGTCCAGTGTGCGTCGCGCAGCCGGCGGCGAGCGTCGAGCGGCGACACAAAGCGCGTATCTGGGGCGAGCGCGATGAGCGCCGTAATCAGCGCGCCGACACTCGCTGTTTCATTTGTAACTGCGATATCTACTACCAGAAACGTTCACAACACTGCTTTAAGAAACGAAGCTCACAATCAAAACTTAATATCACCGCCTCAGACCAAGAAAACACCGCCTTGACTTTTGTCACGAAATGCGACATTAGCAAGTAGTAGTCAGCAGCGGGCCGCGATTAATGAGAGTGGTTTCTCGTTAGCTGGCGACACCGACCTTTGAGTGCGGTGCCTGTGGTCCAGTTATGAATCGTCTCGTAACCGTGTAATAAAATGGTCGGGCGACGACGACGCGACCCCGACACGATCGTGTATTAATTAGCGGCACCTGGCGAGTGGCGGGCCCGCGCCTCCGCCGCACCGATCCCGACAATTTAATTACTAACCGAATATTTCAGTGTTATTAGAAGTCAAGTAATGTCGTTTTCATGCAATTTCGCGAACAAAATTACAATCTTAAGAGCGGCTGCAAAATTAGATACCTACCTACGGTACTAAAGCTTTTTTTTAATCGTAGATATTATGTCATGAATTAACTATCTAAAAGGGGGAAAACTAGATAATAGCCTCACTGAATTTTGTAGGTAGGTTTTGTAGGTACGAAGTCATACCGTCATTAGTCAAAATACTTACTATATTATAAAAAATTGGAAATAAAACTGTTATGTACCTAGAGTAGGTACCTACAGTTCTCGCTATCTTTTTGTCCGACTTGGTGAAGGAAATTTATTTGAGTTTGTCACGCCTCCGTTTTATAAACATCGTGTTTACAACACAGACTACGTCAAATTAATTGAAGACGTGTCTTTTGTTTCAGTGATAAAATCAAGTTGTTATTGTTGCTCATTTGACGGAATTCTGTGAATTCTATTAAACGGTATTCTACTCAGTTAGTCAGGCATCTTGTTTTAAAACATTCAGTACTTAGTTACATTTGCTAAAATTGGTTATATTTATAGCATAGCCCGCCAAAAACAAATAGGTAGGTACTTACATTAATTTATTTGTAATACATTTGAGTAGCTGTCAACTTGTAACTCTTGTAAGACTTCAAGCGTGTTAAGGTGACCAAAGTTAGCGTAATACAAGAGGGAAAGAGGAAACATATACCTATATGCGACCGCCACGAGGATGCGGCGCAATGCAGCACGGCGCGACGCGGCGCGGGCGCGCACTTTGTCACCCGCCGAGCGACAACAATGACAGTACCTACGTAAGATAACAACTTAACTGCATTTAGGATACTATCGAAAATTGCATTTTGTACGAACTGATACAGGTAAATCTGTAAGGAATCTACGCTTGCATTAGTCACAGACTTTATGTTGTCAACAATAAAGCCTCAAATGAAATATCAGTTAGCACAATAAATGTGCAGCGCGTGTGGGGAATGTGTGAGCGCGGCGTCTGAATGGCGTCTGAATGTTAAAGTTTTGTGTCACGATGCAGTTGTTGTGCAGTTTTATTTATTGTTTTCTAGTGTTGTTATTTCGGACGGCCATCTGGTATAAGAGTAAACATAAAGCAATACGGCAGTACCTAAGTCAGTCTCACTTGCGCAGCGTTTCGGTGCGGACGCATTATAGCGATTCCGTGTTGACTAGCGCGGCGCGAGCTGTCGCTCGTAATTAGTCGCCATGAGTACTGAACTTGTGGCGAATGAGCTGCTGGCGTTCTTGCAGCAGAAGCTGGATGTGATGGACGAGGTGTCCGCCGTCCAGATCTGCGCAACAAACTTCAGCGAGAACGACATAGCTGCTGCCAAGCTGTTGCTGTACGACGTGCTGAACAAGCGCGACCAGATGGTGTCCCGCCGGCGCGACGGGACTAAGAAAAGCTTGGAAGAAATTATCAAGCTGTTCAAGGAGACCGATCCTGACGACGTGCCGACGTTTGTGGCGAAGGAGCTCCACAAGCTTCCCCCCGTCACTTTCGACCACGTCGATGTCACGAGCCTTTTGAAGGACATTGTCCTTTTGAAGGCCAGTATCGCGGATTTGCAGGCAAAATTAGACGCATCCCAGAACACCGTCACCGATTTGCGCAAAGAAGTTAGCGAGTTGCGCAAGACCGTGGCGGTAACTAGGTCACCAGTCGATGCGTCAAACGTAAACACGCGTCGCGGAGCTGCCTTCGACATATCGTCATCGAGTTCCGCGTCAGCAGTTTCGTCGCCAGCGCACCCGCCGATTGCTGAGCCTGCGGAGTGCCCCTCCCGCGCGCCCCGCAGCTCCGTGCCTGTTGCCGCGGCTCCTCCGCGCACCGCCGCTCGAACACCTCGCCCCGCCCCGCTGCCAGTGCCTGCGGCGTCAGCAAAACCTGTAAAAGATGTTGCTAGTGTCACCGCGAGCGTACCTAATAAGAAGCCTGGGCCATATAAGCCAACGGAAAAGGCTGATAATGATGACGGTTTCGTGACGGTGCAAAGGAGGAAGCGCCGAATGCGAAGTAATAAGAACCGCTGCGGCAAAGCTCCGACGGAGCCCAACATGAAGCTGCGAGCTGCCAAGCCGAACACCCCGGTGTATATCTCCCGCCTACACTACACCACTAGGGCGGAGGACATCGTGGAGTACGTGCGTCAGAAGACCAAGTACACGCCGAGGGTGCAGTTACTGGAATCGCGCCGGAACGTCAACTTTAAGGCGTTCGTGGTGCGAGTACCGAATTGCTTTCTGCCCCTCGTAATGGAAGAGGACTTTTGGCCGCAGAACGTGGTGTTCCGTCGCTTCCGCGGACAAGTGCCACAGGACAGCACAATGACAATAAGTGCAAAGTGAAGTGTTACTAACATAGTCTTAAGCCTTATCTACTAACACTACTTTGTATAAATGTTTTATATATGTTAGCTTGTAAGGTATATATCTATGGGCCATCAGATGCCTGAAATAAATGATTTATTTATTTATTATATTATTATTATTATTATTAAGTGCTTCGGCATTTTGTAACAATTTTTTTTTCAATAAATAGAAGCAATTCTAACAAAACTAGGTGTATATGTATAAGCATCTTTTATCATCTAAATTACTCCCGAGGGTTCGATAAACATAATTGTCACGGCGTACGGCGCAGGCGCAGCCTAGCCCGCGGCTGCTGCGTGAGCCATCGCATGCACTGCTATCTACGCTGATTACGTTATGTAATCACTGCTCGTATGCGTCGATAACTATATAACGAAACTATATATTAGGTACCTACTATACCTAGGAACAGATATTTTACTAATTAATGCTTGTTATGTGGAGCTTTTGGTGATGGGTATTTTCAACACGTAGTCACAACACGTAACTATTTGTTTATTTATGTTTTGCTTATATTTTATTTGTTTTGGTTGCTCAAACTTTAATTTCTTTCTTTCAGGTAAGTACTTCCTAGATATACGAGTACATTCGAGCTGCACCGGTAAGCTATTACTTTATATTTGTCTCGGCGCTGAAATACTTACATAGCCGGTGGTTGTAAAATGAGAATTAACTATTTGAATTTCTAGCTTTTGCTCTGCTCTTTACTGCACTCCGGAGCAATGAATTTTTTTGTAAATCTACTTTTATCTGTTTTCCGAGCGTCGCGTCGTCGCAAATTACGCTCGCGAATACTCGCAAATGGATTTACGAGTTTGTTTAAGAAAAGTTTTGTGAAATGAAATACTGTAGCCTACATTTACTTATTCTTTGTTTTTACTCTATGTAGCGCGGTCAGTAGCGATTACTGACTATATACTAGGTACTCATGCGTGATGATGCGTGTGTGTGTGTGTGCGTATATGCATACCTACCAATCAATGGAAACGCTCACAGATGTGTGCAGACGGGCAGATATCTGTCTGAACGTAAAGCCTCTTAACAAACAGTTAGGTCCTAATCACGTATTCTCAATTAAGCTGTGAGGACAAATCCGGCGGCTGTCCCGCACACCGGCCGCGCCGCCGGGATCACGCGGCAGTGGAAGGCAGAAGTACCCTATAGCTCCGGTCGGTCGGGTGATGATTATTGTATACACACCGATCGGTGATGCGTGACAATGACTTGACACTTCTGGCACTTGTCTTTTGATTCATTTGTCTTTTTGTCACGATTGTGTCATTTGTCTTTGCGTTGGTCAGTCGGCCGCCAGTGACTTTAAACACATACCATCAGGCTATAACGAGATGACCGACAAAGAAAGATTAACCCTAGATTTTAGATATAGGCGTACTAGAGTATGAGTAAGTCGTATTGTTGTTGGTGGAGTTCAACGCACTTGGTGAGTTTGGGAATATCACGAATAGGGAATATGCACATTTTTTTTTATATTTTTAAACGATACTTTATATCGTTATGTAGCCGTAAAAAATATCAAGGGCCTTAAAACTAAAATTAAGTAACAAAAATTTTTTATTAAATTATGAGACAGATATTGGCATTTTAAACACCCGCAATTTTGGCGCGCTTGCCGAGACGTCAAAGTCTACGTTCTCTCAACCAAACAACCACGTACAACAGACACTGTTTTAGTAGACTTTGACGTCATATTCCATTTGACCGATAGTGTGGCGTTTCAAGTGATTTGAATTTCCAACAGTTTTTATGGACTTTTTAATAATTATTTTCTCATCAAAAAAGAAATAATATAAAAAAATATCTACATAGACATAATTCTAAAACGATAAAGTTCATAAAAAAAAAAATTTGACCTTTTTTTAAGTCAGACGCATATTCCCTATTCTTTATTTGAATATTCGTAGGAGTTATGTTTCTATGTGCGTCTTGCACGTCCGCGCCGGTCGTTGGGGTCGTGTCGGCCCCGTGCAGCCCCACACGACATGCCAACATTGTCGCCAGATACACTAACTAGTACGGAAACCCGCCCAACCGTTAAATGAAGCGCCCATAGAACGTATTTACGGTAACACGCTTTAGCGCGCTCCGGAACGAATATAAACACATTAGAGATCGGGGCAAGGGATAACAGCTATGGCGGCGTGTTTAATTACTTAGACTTGCAATACTGGGTACTCTACAATTTTGTAAAATATGTAAATATTCGTACATTTGTTCAGAAGTTTGAAATTTTATTTTACGCATTAGCAGCCCTTCTTTAGCCGATCGTTACAAAAAGGCTTGTCTACATAGCTACAAATGACTCCTTAAGAGATGATATCTATTATAAGCAAAATGGCGCGCTCCTGCAGTGTTCATATTAGACACAAATGTAGGTAGTTTAACTATCAGCCGCAAAGCCTTAAGCACTCCTTAAGTCTACATGCGTGTGTTACTCAAACAAGACACAGTTAATATCTGTATCCGTAATTATCAAGTTACGCGAGCTCCCGCCGCGCGCGTGTGCGTTACACGACTCACACGGTTTAATATAGTCGCAGTGTGCGGCGCCCCTAATAGCTCACATGCGGAGCGCCTTACCAGCTCGGTAACCGCGACACTGCGAACAACCGCGTTGTGTTGATATTGCTGTGATTATGATTATTAACTCAACTGAGTCGTGTGCCCCGTCACGAGTCCGCCAAAACTTGTTATTGTTAAACTACAGATATTGTGCTAAATTATTATTAAAAAGTTGTTTAATCATCACAAGGCCGCTATTTTGTAACATAGTCATTACTAGTTATTAGTACTTTGAATTATTTAAATCGAAACACTGAACTTATAGGTACGTAAAAGTTCATTAAGATTACTTTATAACTGCCTCCTGTGTGATGCGGTGTTGAGTGCGCGCTTGAGTTCCTGGGTTCGATTATCGAATTTCGAAAATAAAATAGCAATTCCCGCTCAATAATCAGAAACGACTGTATGGATTTTACCACCACCATACTGTATGGATATGACCAATAGAAAGAGGGTTATGTTTTTAATGTCGTCTAACTTCTCATATTGTCCACTAACACAATTTAGAGATATTTCTAGAATGTTTCTTCATAGCTGTACTGTGGTGTGAGCACTATACTACCTCCATAACGCCGTCACGGCAGTCTCCACGGTGGGATTCAAAAGGGGAGCGCTCGCTGTAATTTATTAGGTACAATTCCAATTTGGGGATACAAACTGGGTCTTTTTCTAACGGAAATACTGCGCTACAATTTCCGTCTCTGCACATCCTGGGACTCGACCCCCTAATGCGTTAATGGTCCCGAGCCGCTTATTACGAGACGAAAAGAGCAACAGCAGTGCCTATTGCGGGTTCAACATAAACGCTACGAACATTTGGCGCGGCTACGCGTCGTAGCACGCTCGTTCATTTGTGCGCTCGTAGCACATCGCGTAGCAGTTCCGTAGCACTAGAGCTGCTACGTACGCGCTACGGGCTACGCACTAATTCACGTAGCACAACTGCTGAACACTGAGCACTCATAAATTATGAAATCAGTTTTAAATTCGTTGATGTCATTTATACAAATTTTTCGTTCAGTCACTCCTGGACCATTATAGTCAAACATTTTGCTATGAAAGTTATCATTACCGTAAAAGTAGAAAATGACTATGAAATACTGTTCGTATTTAAACAAAGCGAGTGACTTGCAGTAACTCGAGTCAGTCGGCGGCGCGTGCGGCGTGTGAGTGGTAGAGCCGCGCACCGCGACGCCTTTACGACTCACTCACAAAGGAAAATTAATATCTTTTCAATCGCATCAACTTAATGCCATCAATCGCCAATTCTTATCCGAAACGTGAAGAAAAAAGTGGCGGAAGCTCTTTGGATCCAATCCTTCAGCATTCCGTTCACGGGTGAGCGCTTATAGGCATTCAACTACACAGGTAAGGAGATTTATGTCGGGGCGGGTGCGGGGCGGGTGCGGGACGGGCGCGTGGCGGGCGCGGGGCGGTGACGGGACATTTTTCCGCCGTGAATACGTAGCACAATGCAGCCGCAGTGATTTATAGCCGCGTGTCACGCTGTGTGACGAGTTACTTTGTGCACTTGATGTAGACGACGGCTGACGAATTTGTTAATGAGTATTAATAAACACTCGGAGCTCCTGTGGCGGAGTGTCCCCGACACCTGCAGCTCGCTGGCTCCGGGGCGCGTCGCACACGCAGCTATCGTCCACAGCCGTGCTAGTCGCGGAGCTACCACAACTGCCTGTTAGTTAGAAATATAACAAAACATAGTAAGTACATGTATATCTACGCGTCCTAAATATTTAGCAGTTAATTCATGTTCGTCATTAGGTCGTTTATCCAAAATGCGCGATTGATGACAAACAGGGACCGGTGGTGGCCGTGGGTAATCAAACCCGCGACCTCATAAAAGTGGTTCGTTCACAACGAGGTCATGGCGCGGTCGGCCCCTCGTGGTGCTTCGTCACCGATGTTAGTAAATGTTAGCAGTTTAGCACCGCTGCACACCGCACGCGCAGAAGTCGCTGCGGACGAGCAAACACGGAGTTGAGTAAACATTCAGTTGGCGACCGTATCATAACGACACACATTTACAAACATCCTCCGTAATGAGCCGCGCACACTTCACGCTCAAGTTTATAGCTATTTTATTGCCGTAGTTTAAAAAAGTTCAACTTCTATATTTAACTCTCGACCGTCGCATACAAACTTTACTCAACCTTTACACAATACAGCCTGCAGATGTACCTATCTGACTTAACGTAAACTTATATACTCACACACCGGAAACATTACTCCAGCGTCATCGAAAGAACTCGCTCCGTGACAAAACATCCGGCTGACTCCGGCCGCGGCGTCAATGAAACAAGCTGACATTCACAACGCGCCAGGAAAAGTCACGCGAAACAAATATATATTTATCTATAAGTGCGAGCGGGACGCACCGCGGTGAGGGATGATTTCCCTCTCGTTTGGGCGGGCGGCAGCGACAGTGTGACTTGGGCGGGCGCGCGTGTCGCACGCGGCCGGTGACGTCACGTGGTCGCGCCGCATCCGTCGCGTGTGCGCGTGTGCGTGCGTGCGTGTGCGCGTGTGTGCGTGTGTGTGCGTGATGCACACACCACTCGCACTCGACCGTTACGATATCGTACAAGTGTCTGTTTGTGTGTACACCTACACTGGATGCGACGCCGCTGCGTTTGTTGTCAACTAACTATAACGTACGTATTTTATAAACAAAAGCAATTTATGAATGTAACGGCTTACTGATAAGTTCCCGCTAAATCACTTGGCAGATATGTTTCACCACCTCTGTACAGCCACTTATCGTCGGATTAATTTAAAAATTGAACAATTTGTATGATTTTATCTAACAAAAGTAATCAACTATCAAGTCGAACATATTTTTACAGTACTAGCGTAACAGTAAAGAATTACCGGTACTGTAAAGTCAGTTTGCATTACTAGCGGTTCATTAGCTGTCAGTCAGTAACTGTCACAAACAATCGCGTGATAGTAACTGTGAGCAGTACGTCATTACATACCTGATTACAAAGCTAATCTAGTTTAATTACACTAATGGCATAATTATTAGTCAAACCACAAAGCTGTTCAGTATTGAATTTTCTAAAACGTTAATTTTGTATGGAGATAATAGTTCCTACAATGTAAACAAAACAAAATTAAATGCTTGCACATAATCACTGGTTCGTGTTGAATAACAGTGATACATATCTTTAAGGCGAACCGATCCCCATCAACTTATTTAATTGCACAGTATTCACTTACCGGCACCGTTGTCATTAATTGTCACTTCTCGCTTCACGGCTAATGTTAATCAGATTAATTCATTCTGAGTGTCCTGCAGTGCTCGCAAGATTATCAAGCGTATCCGTATACATTACCGAAGGCGTTCAATTGTTCAATAATTTGATAATAAGGCATCTCGGCGGCGCGGGCGCCTCTGCCGACCCCCGCGAGGAATGATCACCGCTATCTTATTATTTATGACGGCACCCCTGCACTGTATCTGCGTGAACCCTCTCACAATGGCACCATAATTTTATATTACTGTCTACTTTGAAGACTTTCAAAAGATCGTAAAGTTTTATGTTTTGAAAAGTCGAATCGAAGGTTGCGGTGGTTAGTTTTCGTTCGATAGTTTCGTTGCATTGCCAGATATGGTAATACGGGATTGTGTATTTATTTAAATCCATATCTATGTACAGACAGAATTGGATCTGTATCTAACGATATTACGCGCGGTCCGCGTGAGTAATCTTGTATCACAAATTCACAACTTTGTATGTATCTCGGTACATACGTGTGTTATTTATCGCGGCTTCTTTGTGACAATATTCAATCGCGAATCCAATACCACGTAATCCAATTCAGGAATATATAAATTATCGACACAAGATACTGTTATTTCAATTCGATCAAAAGTTTTTATAAAGAGGAACAGCAGCACAGGCGTGCGCGGCTTAACTTATAAGCGGGGTAGCTTTCACACATGTATTATTCAGGCGCACACACGGCATCGGCTTTATTCAATAACGAAATCACAAAAAACATTTCAGCACGAAACGGGAATTAAGCAAACAGCGGGCACCTATACATAAGCTGCTTAGTGCGCCGCCCGCGGAACAACTGAAGGAAAAGGGTTTGTGGGGGAGCGCGCCTTTCACCACCACCTATTAAAACCTTTGTAATCGGTATAACATTTCAAATTGTACTTGTAAATTTACACAAATGTTGACAACTATCAGTGCCACAGTATGTTCAGATCCAGTGCTACCGCGTTCCATCGGCTTTTTACAAATGTGTATTATGCTGATAATGTTTGCTCTGTGTCCGCATGCCGCGCGGCGCTGTGCAAATATTGTAGCCTTAAAAAGTGTTGCACCATCCTCCGCTTCAACGATGTATAAATTATTGTCCAGAGAAAGGAAATGGAATGGCTGCTATACGTAATACGAATATCTGTGGCGGTGGCAGCTTTAATGTCGAAATAAATCGAAGATGTTTTCAGTAAGCGATGAATACCGCTAAAAGGTTTTGTAAACACTAAACTCTACAACGTAAAAAAATTACTACTAGATGTTGTGTGTCAAAACCTCTGCGGCACTTAACTGCAAAGTAATATGTTTCACACAAAGCTGAAAGTTTCATATGTACAGTTGTCACCGCGTCACCGCGCGGAGGCTACACGACGACTAATTGACGTACAGGACACACTGACAGATAGCACAGAATCCGCCGCACATCTACAAACTAGACAAAATACGTAGAGCGGCGATGTTGCAGGCTTTTAGCTGATGGCGACGCGTCGGCCTCCGAGGAGGCGCGCTCAGCACGCGGGTGCAATTTTTAAAGTGGCAACCTGATTGCTTTGAGTATTTGAGAGCGGCGCTCGGCAGGCTTGCCGCTGCCGACGACTTGACTGGGAGCATGCATATTAGAACATTATGTAGACGATGTCCCGCACTCTACTACGACAAACTGCGTTGAATGGTTTATTGGTTGTTATTACAAACTGCGTCATTATTTATCTGATCATGTATTACATCATTATCGTTACCTTTTGAAACATTATTCACAAAAAATACAGGATACATAATAGATACAGATCCATTAGCGTGGCGCTGTCGATCCCTTGTACCAACAATATTGAAATAAAAAGGCTATAATGTCGGAGTGAGTGTCGGCCGTCGCTACAGCCTGGCCGCCCGGCCGCGCCCACAATAACACGTATCTTTACGAGCACAAGCGGACAGACAGAATGACGTGCCACTTTGATATTATGTAGTGATCATCTGCATGACCTTTTCATGTCAGTAGGGCACGGCTCACCTCGATGCGGTTGAATATCAGAATTGTATGCGGTACGACTGTCTCTAAAATTCGTAAATTCAAATACTGGCAACAACCGATTTTCGAAAGTTCAGCTCAAATTGTATGCGATTTAGCAGTTAATTAACTAAAATCCTTCTAGGTATAACCGTCACATAGTAATATATTCGTATTATTTTAGCTTCATAAATAAACTTTAATCTATAACTATTCATAAATTTAATACAATATGATTAATTTAAAAAACATAGTTATACAATCCGTATACAAGTGTTACACAATAATACACCAATGTCCGGGTAAACCCGCCGCGCTGCTGTCGGTCAGGCCAGAGCGCGGAGCAGCAAGACGCGTTTAATTCGTCCCGACGCGCGACGCGACCCTATCTGTGCACCAAACAGCCTACAGTCAACTATATTGACAATAACAGCATGAATTAACTCTGAACCCAGCATACGGGATGAGAAGGTACAATTCTATGATGGAGTTTTGCCACAGACATGATAGTTGTAGTGTCTATAGCCTGTTAAGTCATAAGCTGATGCCGGTGCACGTCGCGTAAGCATACGCATGAGAGAACTTTTGGTTAGGACAAATAAATAATATTGAAATTAAATAGTTTTTTAACGGATTTTAACTTACACTCACCATCACGCCTGTCCACCCAAAAGGGTTAGACAGAGGTGTATTAATGTAAGCCACAGTTCCACATCTAATAAGGGGCGAGCTTATTTATAAACAAAAACCGAGCTGCTATTGACATTTCTAAAAAACCCAATAACACTTTTCTTGAACTGGAAATCGAACCCAGGATCTCGATTCTCGAGCATAGCAGTCGCGTTTACGAGCACTAGGCTACCAAGTTAGTTATTAGCACTATACTGATATTTTATGTAACACCATCCATAAGTAAAAAGTAGTTTTTTCGTTAATTTCTAATATTAACATTTTATACAGCACAATAAACAACAAAAGATGAAACATGAACAGTAAAGGTGAGACACTAGTATAGTGTATTGTGAAGTGATCAGGTAAATAGATCAAGGTCACTCAGCGCCGCCCTGCCGCCGCCGCGGCTAGCTACCCCCCGTATTAACGTGCTTAGCTGGCTCTGTGTACGTCGCTCATCTTATTATTGTAATTATATTTTAGATCGCGGCCGTGTACATCGTTCTCTTTATTATATTTACAAGGTCAAGTTCACTCGCTTATTACTCGCACATTTGAATTCCCTATCGTACTTTTGCCCTGTATGTATTTTGCAGATAGCATTTGGATTTGAACAGTTGACGTTATTAGTTTAGTTTCTTTTTAATATGTATTATTAATCAAGAATAGTAAAAAAACACTATTTTTATCTCCGATCTCTGAATAATTTGTATCCCTGCGCTCCGGCACGACAGTTCTCTCTATGCGTGTATTGCACGGGGGCAGAAAGGTCACGGTCGCTTATCTCGCGCGACCTCATGAAAACCAACGTGTTTGTAATCATACCGTACACAATACAATCCAATTACATTCGTATCTATTGTTATCATTCGCAGTTCAATACCGAATTTGTTAGAAACTTAGAACACAAATTATGTAGAATTGTTATATTCTTTAGTTTCGGTTCATCTATATACTATACTAATATTATAAAGGGGAAAGATTTGACTGTGTGTTTGTTTGCATTGAATAGACTCTGAAACTACTGGACTGATTTGAAAATTTTTTCATCATTAGAAAGCTACATCTTTACCGAGTAAAGTAGACTACAATTTATAAGAAATACCCAGACCACAAGCTTCTATGGCTAATGTCATCAGTAAAATTGGAAATACCAATATAAAAAATATTTCCTAGTATATATAGTGAAATACATGTAATCACTATTCACTAAGTGTCACGTACATACTCGCACTCGCAGCGGCTCGTCACTTCGTCAGCAGTGGGTTTGTGTAAGTGCGTTATTTGCGGGGCGCACACGCGCTCCCGCGGCGTTTCATTACCGCGTGTGTACGGGCCCTTAGTGACGCTAACACTGTTTATGTTCACAGTTATCGTAAAATATTCCACCTACCTACCTATATAAATGTATATATATCTAGTGCTTTTACTGCATAATTAGTTATATCATTTTAATTACACGCTATTTCGTATCGTAGCATGTGGCGGTGGCGGTGTGTAGTGCGGCGGCAAAAAGGCGTATGTTTGTATTTGTGTAAAAAATATTACTATCCAATAATGAAGTGGAATGACGAGTTCATAACGAGCTCATAGAGTATAAAAACATAATTGCATAATTATTGCTGTACTTATAGCTTGATTAATTTAATGATTGAAACGGCATTTAACATTTTAAGTTTTAAACAAATTAAAATGTTAAATGCCGTTGTTAAATTAAACTCCATCTTATTCTTCACGAATTAAACTTGATGTTTGTAGAGGGTAAGAGCTTCGTTTCGTCACACTCTCGCGGACCTCCGCCGCTGAGACTCAATTTAGCGAGATTTGACGCCAACGTTTGAAGTGACGTCAGCGGCGGATCCCGCAGGATAAGGCCGGTAGGTCGGTTTCACAACTGGCTCATTGTATTATATGGCCGGCAGATAACTAAATAACTACGTAGATCTAATTATATCATATACCTAACATCTTAGTTTAAAAGAAAGGACTTTTGAAGTTTAAAGAGATCAGTAAATAGAGATTTTCAGACTTTTTACTAAATATCTGACATTGTGCTATTGCCCTAATTAACATTATCAGTGCGGCGCAGTAGCACGGGGTTTGTGTTACCAAGCCCAAGTGTGAAATAACTGTTGTGTCTGCTAATTTGTGCCATGACGAATTCATAGTATCGGTAGTTTTTGTGTAAGTCGCATACAAAAACAAAACAAAATAAACGATTACCAACTCGACAACTAATACGAAAAGGATGCGTGTGTGATGTGTCATGACACAATCGGGACGTCAAGAATTCCACTTTCGAAATCCTGAGTATAGTGGATTATTCCGCGGACAAAAATACGAGCTTGTCAGGAGGAATAAAGTGTGTGAGCGAGCGGGCTCCTCGACTGCGTCGCACTCGCATGCGTCGCTCTGAGTGACGTTATTACTCGTACGATTCGGCGGAGCGCGCTGCGGGACGATATTATGAACCTTATACCTAGTTAATTTTATATTACTCGCTTTTTATGGTAACAGTTGCGTACTCTAGTGTTAAAATCGAATAAATAATACAAAATGTTATCACGCATTAGGAGATTAGACAGAGATGCACTGATGTACACCCACAACTCGCCGTATATTGTTTAAAAAACACAAACACCAAATTGGTGGAATTTCATAAAATCCCTTAATTAGGTAATTCATTACTTCTACCGTGCTTGCGAAGTTGCCACTATACCCTACTACTAAATGTTGCTAATATTTAATTTAGTAAGTTCGGTTCGATCACATATTTACGTGGCGTCGGCGGGTCACATCAACTTTGTTCCGACTTTGATCGGTGCTCTGAAATGTTTTGGGGTGATACCTAAGTATATATTGTACGTTAGCTTGTACCTGCTGTGCGACTCCTGTAAGTTGCTTATTGGATTGTGAATCATAATTTATTGAGACGTTCCCGCATTGTACCGAGTTTCATGTAGATAAATGTAAAACCGTACCGTTTTTTACAAAATACATTAGACTTTATATTTGTACTACCTACTTGTGAATACTATATTCCTTGATCTTGGAATATATTGTTGCCAAATGCTACTGCTTAAAAGCACCTTAGCTGTTACACTCGTTTTCGAAGGGTGAGCAAACCCCCGGGCTTCATATTACAACGTATGGATTTTATAGGTCTCGTGTGATTTGGCAAGCTTATTGAGATATGGGTCCAATTTCCAAACTCCGTTCTTTAGATAATTTGGGTTTATTCATGTATTGGTGTTTTCAATTGTCAATGTCAAATTTCTTGACATCCTATTAATAAATAGCAGTGTGGTACACCTGGTGTGTCTCATATGTGTCACATACGGGCACGTCACACATGTGTCACATAGCTGCCTTGTGGCGGTCGCCCTGGGTCACGGGTGTCACAGACGTTTTGGTCGCAACCCGTGTCCGGCATCGCGTTACGTCTCGCGGGACGTACATACATCCGCCAAATACAGCCCAGCCCAGCTACAATAAGTTAGATATTAACCAAAAACATATTTTTATATACTTGAAGTATGTAAGGCTGTAAACCTTTTAAAGCTTTTCAGTCTTCAGTAATGTACCTACTTTATCCCTAGTTACCTACATTATATTATTATTAGAAAGTGTTTGAGTGCGTACTTTAAATTATTTACGGTTGAAAGTACGGAAAATATTCTATAGACATTGGAAGCTCGCGACCCCAAGGGAGACATTAGTAGCATTAGGTAGTTTTGTAAACGTGTGTCTCCTCGCATACAGTGTCTGTATTCGTACAGTTACAGTACCTATGGCCGGCACCCGCCGCGCCGCCCGCGTGCTCGTCATTATCGAAGCTGAACACATTTATTTCGTCTAGACTGTCCCCGCGCCGCCCGTGTACTAACCGTTGTCTCATAACTTGTCCCGCCTGTATCCGGGCTTACTACCAGACATACGTTTATGTAGCATCGAATAATGGCACCAGTTGAATTCTTTCGTGATTTTTGTAAAATGCTCCTACCACATAAGTATAAGATTCAATTTTAAATAGGTAATTAAAACGGCCGAAGAATACTGCCTTGAGGTACTCCGTATTTTCTGCCAAACAATTTTTGACCTCCGTATTTTTTGACCTTCTACCATGTCTACGAAAACTACGGCAACTTGTATATTAGCTCTTAACCTCGACTCGGTTAGTGTCGCATGTCTACGGCCGATGAAGGGGGTCGTTACAGCCCTCCATAAATTAGCTGCAGCACCATTACTGTGGACCCCCGCGCCGCCGCGGATAACTGGCGTAGAGGCGCGCCGCGCCGGAGGGGAATGGTGAGGTAATTGGCAGATCAAGGTGGCGTGGCTCCTAGTGGCACACCTCGGAGACACGTCTTAAAACCATCAATACCCTATAATATTTTCATATTAATATGTCAGTGCTGTTTGCTATACCTAGCTTAGTTTGTCTTGATTTCTAGTATAACAAACCAATCAAAATTTAATAATCATCTTAAAAAAGTTTATCTAGTTACTAATGTTAAATGAAAATTGCTATAAAGTCAGCAAAAGGACACTCATTTAATATTCAGGGTGAAGCTTTTCTTGCAAGCTACGTGGGTAAAAACTGTAAGAAAAGTCACATAGTGGTAGCATAAAAGCGATTGCACATTTAAAGTACGTTTACATAATTAAATTGTTTAAATTAGTGACTTTTATTGTAATAAAGTAATTTTTTAATCAGTAATTTTGAAGTACTTGGCTAGTAACTTTGTTTTTCAAACAAATACTCGGCAAAAAGCATGGTTAAACTTATATTCTATGTAATAAAAACGTGTGTAAATAACATTTAAAAAAGTCCCATTCCATTATCTGAAAAAACATCCATTAGAGGCATTCGCTGCAGGCGTGCGGCGCGCGGGGCGCGTGCGGCGCGTGCCGCGACGCTCAGCTGTGACCGTTGCGAATGCATTTACTAAGTGCTGCCGCGACGCGTCGTGTTGTGTAATTGCTCACCTGCCGCGCTTTTGTTGATTCTATTCCATTTAAAACAGCAATTGCGTGGATGCCATTTGTGCTTAATGCGATGGAAATGGAAACGGGAAACGAATTATTAGTAAATAAAAATGGACGGTATAGGTACGTGGTTGCAGGGGATTCATTTTAGTTGATCTAAGAGTTGTCAAACGACAAATAATAATCTCTGCTCGAAAAACAAATAAGCGACAGCCACTGTCATTGAATGGCTTTTCACATGAAAATAAATAGTGCCATATTGTGCATTCCCACAGTCTGTTCCCGAATTAAATAAAACACAAAGGTATTTAATAAGTGAAAATAATATACAAAATCCATGCGATACTTTAAGAGTCTCGTCTGAATGATAAAAATAAAGACATACATTATGTAAAACTTTGTTGCAGCAGGGCGTGCGAAGAGGTTTTATATTAGTTGCAAATCTGCTGTCTGTATGTAATAAAATTCACAATACACGTCGGCGAGGGCTTATGACGAACTGAACGGTGCGGTGGTCTGTGCTATAGGTTGTGGGTTCAAAAGCTGAAAGGAAATATTACACCTGTCATAATCTGCCGAGACAGCGGGGTACACTCATTGTTCCCACGTCGTGAAGGAACCGGGACACGTTACGAATAAGAAATAGACACAGCGTGAAGGTATCGAGGATCAAATAAGCTTTAAAAAAAAACTGTTATTTGTACTATCTGTAGTCACTGTGTACGCTCTTTATGTTACGAAACTATACTAGCGTCGATCATTTACATGTGTAACTTATATAATTAAAGCCAACCATATCTATGGGCATTGAAATCAAAATAATTACATTCCAAAATACCCCAGTCCTAACAGTAACTGTTCCTACCAAATAAGTGTCAAGACTGAAGTGAGCATAGCGATCGATCTAAAGCGTACAGTGAAACCTTTCCTATAATAAAGAGTTAAAGGTTCGCTTTTAACCTGATTATCCTTCTTCTCCGGCTGTGGTGAGGGCGCGTGACGTACCGCGAGGTGGTGCGGGGTCGGGGGCGGGGGTGAGCCAACCTGATCTATGATCTTATGTGAATTAGATTACTATTGATACTAGCTATACATCTCCACTAAGAGGCGTATCATCTCTCTCTAATAAAGGTGCAGCAGGAATCGGTCGGGCCACAGCGTCTGTAACATTGATAAAACTAGTAATTTCTTGCCAATGTTGATAAATTCCAACATTACACATTTTCCAATAATAAAACTGCCTCGTTGGTCTAGTGGTCCCAAGCGCGACTGCTACGCTAGAGGTCTTTGGTTCGATCCCTGGGTTGAGCAAACTGTTGGGTTTTTCTGTGAAATTCGTTGTAGCAGATGACAATATTATAGGCTCACCCTCTATTACATGGGACCTAAACATACTGGTGAACTGTGGGTGTATATTAGTATATCTGCCTGATCCTTCGGGGAATACAGGCGCGATATGTTACGTTATGTTCCAATATCAGTATCGACAAGATATCGTAATCCCAGCACGGTGCGGCCCACACACACGGGAAGGTGCTGTCGTTCAATTTCACGGTGTCGGTGTCTCGACCCCTCTCCAGTCTGGCGGCAGTGATAGGTCAGTGTGTTTGCACATCGTCAGGAAGCACGAGGGATTGCTGCTAGTACCTGATATTTATCTGTGCGTTATAGCCATTAGTACCTATTCTCCTCGTCAGGGGCGTGCACAGACATTTCATACCGGGTATGCACAACTAAAATAAAAAAACTTGTAAGTGTGTAACTACTTAGTTTCAGCCTGTTTCGGTCGTAGACCACCATACCTACTCTTCCGCGCGGGCGGCGCGCTAGGCGGACGCGGTGCCATTGGTTTCGCATGATGTTTGTTGCGACCATTAAGAATAGTTAAATAAGAGATTTATAGGTACTAAAAACGCATATGATACATCCAAAGTGGCATTTGAAAGGGCCATGACACACCTTCCCTTTGCAATCAATTTAACTTTTCCCCCAAAAGATAACGTCGAAAAAGCGGCATAGTTAATATATGTAGTTATGTACATAAATAAACACACTCTTCACTAACACAGGGTCTCACAGGTTAACTTTCAATTTTTTACAATAAACTCACGAAATAATTATTTACACAATCACTTGCGCACAGAAAAATAATCAAAAGTTCATTCAAAACAATAACAAACAATATGGCGTTAAAAACATTGCAATTGTTACGAAATAATACAATACTATACCTACAATTTATGTCAACCCTTTGCAATGAACAATTACGCGGTGCCTTTACGGCTTTTCAAT
Source organism: Acronicta psi (assembly GCA_946251955.1). NCBI lineage: Eukaryota > Metazoa > Arthropoda > Insecta > Lepidoptera > Noctuidae > Acronicta > Acronicta psi. The sequence goes on along the minus strand of OX276488.1, from coordinate 12,329,630 downwards.
TTGGTCGGGTTGCCAAATAAGCTATGCTTCCAAAACTCGCACACAGCAAAAAGTTTTGTTGTGTAGTACAGAGAAAAAGTGTGACTGTGTGCGTGAATTCGCAAAATTATTTGTACTGCAAATAAGCAGAATGTTGCCTGCTTCTGCCACGGGTTCTAGGGGAGCCACTTGTGCGATGATTATTCGCGGCGGCGAGCTCGATCCAAATAGTTCCCAGAAAAATTATAGATGGCGCGGAAACCAAATAAGATTATTGATTTTGATTATTCTTGATTAATTTTTAACAATGTTTGCTATTTATTATTTAGAAATTTAGACTCCAGGGTATGCAGTGCTTATTTGCATGTATGGACCGCACGCCACTGCTCCTCGTATTCGTTCCACTGTTACGATACTTTATTAGAAAAAATAAATAACCGCACGAAGCTTTTAGTGGCTTCGATAACAATGTAGATTTTTATATTCCTCACGATCTGTCTAGAATAATATTGAATGCTGCTGAACACCACTTAGTTTCTTGATACATGCTCCTATGATAATTTTGAAATGGTAACGAATCTAACAAGCCCTCATTAATTAATTCACCAACCTATTGCTTAGTGAGCTATACTGAACAAGAGTGTTAAAATGTTACTCGGGTCCTGTTACACATCAACAAATTAAATTCAAAATTGTGAAGCGTTACATAACATGTTCCTAGTTAATTTCAAGGTAGACCCTTTAACTATTATTTACTTAGAACGACAGGTGGGAGCTAAGTAAACTTTACACGGCTATATTAATTTAAGGGGATTATCCGTGGGGTGTATTGTGGTCGACCGTCGGCCCGGCGCGGGCGCCCGCGGCTCGCCGATGGCTCCCCGGAGACCGCGCGGATTACCGCACTCACCTGGTTTATACAGAAGAATCACGTTCAGCTCACGATACTTAGCGTTTATAGAGCGCTAGAACTTTCGATAATTAACGCATCAAACCAAAAAATCGCCTAAGATCTTTCCAAAACCATATGAGATAACTATGTAGATAAATAAATGTAATATTATATGATGATTTCTAGAATTGTTTGCCACCTCTGAAATAATTTTCTTCGGTGTGTTTGTTAAGTTCGTGAACTCTTTAGGGTCTAATGTTGTGCACGGCAGAACTTCGGCATTACTCACGTCGACACACGAAAAATTTCGAATTACCTAGTTACAATTGAGATATGCGATTCCTCAGTGTCTTGAAAATAATCACAATTGGATATACCTACGTAATGCTGAAAATATATTCGAATAAAATATGGTCGTCCGATCCCACGGCCGCGCGGTGACTGTCCGGGATTTCCGCGCCTTTCGGACACGCATAACGGTCTGCATTGAATTGTAATATAGGTATATTATGTTTATAGCTCGTAAACGTCACGAACACACACAAACTGCCGATACTGCGATCAGTGAGGGGTTTCACAATCGACGGTTTACGCGCTGAGTGGCCGAGCGATTGGGCCCTACCCATTGGACTACTGATAGTTTCTACTCTCTGGATGTAAAGCGTAAGCTTATACTTACTTGTATCACTCAATAGAGACTTCTAAACTGAGTAGAAATCCAAGTTTGTGCAGTTTATTTAGTTGTTATTACGGAAGTACCTAGTGAAGGGTTTGGTGATTGTAAGAGAGGTAATATTGGATTCGTCCTATTAGCTTCCTTGCCCCTTTACAACTCCCATGAGAATTGATCGGAGGATTTTTCGTACTGCTCAAGATAAAGTGGAATTAAGTTACCCAATATTTCTCGTTCGACGCACGTTTCATTTGTTATCAGTCTCAACTACTTTCTATGTATATTTTGGTAATATAAGTACCTCATAGAACGAAGGATAAAATAGAAAGAAACACGAAAATAAATATTGTTCCAGCTGTCACTCGGCTTGTACATACCTACGTACTTACTGAGAGCTTGACAGTCGATGTATCCACGTCGACGTGACAGACAGGTGTTTCTTCGTGAATTACAAAAACATATCAAGTGTTTCTGTAGCCCCTGTCACTCTGAACCCATCCTTGTTCGTAGTTTTGTTTTCCAATATGGAATAGAGTGCGAGGTACCTACGTTTCTCTATCACATCGAAGTGAATTGGAAATCAATCTGGTCGCTTTTCTAGCTATTGTATTTGTTATTTGTGTACCAGAGATCGACGAACACTTCTCGTAAAAACAATCCATTTAGTCACTGAACTAAGTTTTTCGACGAAAATTTGGTTCTGAGTGCCAACACGTCAATGAGCACGTGGACAGAGTTTACTCATTAAATACTTCAGCTATAACGAGCCGACAGATGAAATGCAATTTAAAATAATCAATTTTATCACCAAAATAAAGTAATTGGCGAGTGACAATAAATTGGCGGGCGTCGGGACCGGCTAATGTGAGCGTCAACACTACATCAAATATGAATGAAATGACAACACTGCGGGGTGCACACTGCACAGTGCACAGTGCACAGGGCTGGGCACAACGCTCACCTTTAACTTGTAGTTTGTTATTGGTTTATGCAAAATAATTGAATATTTTTTTATTGAGCGGTAGAAATACATTTATTATGCTTTATGCACATATTGTTTGACAATGCTAAATATAATATTAGTGGGTACCAAATACAAATGATTAATGTCAAAAATTATACATGTTAATGTTGCCAGCCAATGTTACAACTTAACATTAACTTAAGTAGAGCTTTTCGCGATGGACTAGTGACGTTATAACGTATTTAAAGATTGCCAAAAAAAAACATCGAAGGCTTTACAAATATCTTACTTACCTGTGTAGTTCAAACACGTAAAGCAGTAGTGTTCACACAAAGCCGACAGCCGCGTGTGATCACGACGTCTGCGCTTAATCACAGCACAAGGAGCCCTAACAATAGTGCGCCCCTCGGCCTGCGCCCCCGCCCGCGCCCCCGCACAGGAGGGGCGATGCCCGAGGGGCCCGGCTGAAGCACCCGCGCCACTGCAGCGACCGCGGCGCATCGAGAGCCTCACAGTGATATTTGTTTGAAGTTTCAAGTAGTACCTATTTTCCATATTGCTTGCGTTTGTGAAAAGGATATTAGGTAGACTATAGAGGCGCTAGGTGTTGTCAGTTATGTTATGTAGGTATACATAATATGCAGAACAATTTTCAATATGGTGACAATGAGTGAAAGCTCTTGTAGTTCTCCGTCTATCTGTATATTTGTACACTACGGTGTAGAGAAAATCACGAGTGGCGCCACACGGCAGTCAGACAGTAGCAGTCCTTAATTACCAGAAAATCTCACTAAAACAAATACACGAACAAATTATAAAAGTTTATTTATTTAGGAAATCAACATATTACAAAAAACACAGTCATAAATAACAGAAACAAAGATTACATAATCACGAATACTTTACTGTAATATAATCACACTAGCATTAATGCGTTTTCCCCCCTTTGTGCCGCAAAGGTATTGATATGTAAAGATAAACTCCGGTGCACAAACTGTTGTACACAATGCAGTCAGTCTTTGAACTCGCAGTCAGCGCCGCACCTGAGGGGCACTAACACCCCTTGAAGGGAAACACGCGGAAAATAAGCATACTGAGCAGAAGCGTATGATTACAAATACTCGTGGGGGAACGTGCACAAGTAAAAAACATGTAAATTTGATCAAAGAATATGATCAAATTTTCATAATCGATTGGAGTAAAGCGAGCTGTTTGGTTTAGGCGCCGCCCCCGTGCAGGGCCGCCTGCCGGACTGATCTTTGTCGCAAATAAATTACTCTATATCGAGCAGTTCCATTTAATATTTAAATTAAAAGAGTTCTCTTTTTGTTTTACTTATTAGAACTTGAAGTGCACTCACAAAATCAATATAACGAAGCAGGTAAAGCGTTAAATGTTGTTTTATCAAAACAGCTTGTAGTACGAGTTAGTATGTAGCTTGCTGCGAACAGCTCGCATTACCATAATGATGTCGTTGTTATAACAGCTGCGATTAGCATAACATGCTACAAGCTAATGTTACAAACACGTTCAACTGACAGTCTACATAGTGCGGTGCTTCCTTAGTTTGATAGCTTTTAACATAACTACGATTTCTTTTAGACAATCCAAGCTTTCCAAAACTTCTTCATCAATTGTTATTAATGACGGACAAGTGATCATGAAACCCTGCGTATACTTTTATACATACGTTTGTGTTGCGATAACGACTGTAGATATAACTAGAGTGATTCGCGAGTGAAAGCAGATAGCTAATGTAAATTAATGCCAGACAAACAAACTAAGGTTTCTGCCTCATCAATATTGGTTGCAAATAGACGCTGACTTATTGTTTACGCTTTACCAGTTAATTTGATCAACGTGTTTTGAAGGTTATTTCAATAAATTATACTGTGTTTCCATTTCAAGCTCCGTTAATTGGGTAGCCCATTAATAATTGTTAACGACATTTTTATACGTAAAAACTGCCACTGATATTCCATTTTGTATCCGCCGTGTCCTATAAGGACCTAGGTATATTTATTGCAAATAAGTTAATATTGATTTTAAATACCTATACAATAAGTTACATTATGTTATTATTATTATTATCAGCCCGGTTGGTTCCACTGCAGGGCAAAGGCCTTCCTACCCTACATCATGTCATTAGATGCAAATGTATTTGAGCTCTACGACATCAACGGGTGTTTATTTCTATCTCATAATGAAGCTACAATCGCGTCATATAACTGAACGCGCGCTCGTCACATATTTGCGCAGGACAAACAGCTCGGGGTAAGGTGGCGTACACACTACACACGGGGCACGGGGCGAGTCGTAAACCGACTCATTACTGGTTTATTAGCGCAACGATCTCGACTGAACACTGCCGGAGCGAAAATGGGACCGTTTTATATGTCAAGTTTAGACATATGAGTACGATGTATTGTAGCGGAAGTATAATATTTTATAGGCCTTGAAATTAAAATTAGTATTTTAAAGTTTTACACTTGAACCTTTCAGTTAACGTATTTAAACACTTCCAATAACCACTTCCCTTTTGTATAATTATTATCAGTGCCTTATAAAATAGTTTCACCTGTTATATGAAAATTATAGACGATTGAGTCCCCTAACTTCATAGCACTTGCTAAAAAAATATCACTGGAACAAGAACCTATACCTACTATAGATTAAGTGCCACAGATCAACTATTCACTACACTACTACAGGCTTACTCTACGTCTACATCAGAATAATGCTGCGGTTTCGGTATATAATCAGTTCGGCTAACCGCATTGTCATGTAAATGTCACATCTGTTATTAACACCATGCGTAGAGCGGCGATATAGGTAAACTTTAGTGTGAAAAGCTGTTATCAAATTCAAACCTAATCTCATTTTGTGATACACGGATTTAAAACAAAACCTGTTAAGATTTGGTTAATATTGAAGCCTTTTTCAAGCACTCTCGAGAGTGTAATGCTGTCGATATAAATTCCCCACTGTTCAGTATGTAAGGCGGCGCTCTCACACGTTGGGGTGCCCGGGGCGGGGGCCGCGCGCCTCCGCCAGGTGTATCCTAAGCTTTAATTAAAACTTTTTTTGTGTAAAATGTGATGAATTCTCTGTTACCTGCTCTAACAGGTACAGAATTAAATACTTTCGGGTGATAGGGCGACGAGGCGGCATATTTTTGGGGAAATATTCTTCATAAATTTAAAATTTACTTACAATTATAATTTTTGTTCTCATTTTCTAAGACGACGGTGCTAAAAAAGGCAGTTGAGCAATTGCTTGGCAATCTATATTTAGAAGAGTTTAAAACCCATATTTTCATGAAAAAACAAACTATTATCCGCGAACACACCTCTGCTTCAACCATGGGATGACAATCATGTTCCAACTGTAAATCAATCCCTTCAGGCCTTTTCAAACATTTTCTTACATTTTGTTTTTATCATACATGCTAATAGGTAGCACAAACAATGTTTAAAGCTATTGTATTTGGTTAGATATGAGGGGATCATTAGTGTCTGTTACAGAAATAGCTTACTACATTATGTAAGATAACCTAACCGGGATCTGTTCCCGCGCGTGTTAATGACCTGAACTTAGAACATTACGCGTTAAACTATTCACGACAACTATAGATATGTTGGTCGTTAGTCGTAGTGTTTCACGTGATGAAAGATATATGAGATTTGACTACTGTAGAGAATAGATACCTACCTACCTACTTTTCATTAATTTAAGTAGACTCATGTGTACGTACAAATACAATTGATGGACGAGTGGAGTTTCTTTATCAATACCAAAACATTTAGCAATCATCGCGATCGCGAAGCAATACACAAAAAAAATAACTACCACCCTCATAATCAAGAAGATTCATTGTTCCAAGGTATCGAGAGCACATCCTGCCTCCTAACGATGTCGATCTACTTTGACAGAACGCATTTATATCACACACAAGTGATGTGGACTGCCCTCACTCGCGGTGCGTATCATCGTGTGATCAAGACGGATGGCTGTGCTATCTGCCCGTCAATAGTGTCCGTCACGCGGACCCCGCGAGATCCCGGGATTACCAGCGCGAACCACCGGCTCGCCGGGATTATACGAGCCGTGGGCAAAAATGCGGGTTTACCAAAAATAATGTGCAATTTATAATATCGAATTGTTACAGATAATGTTCCCTTAGATTTAAATCTAAGAAGGGAGTTCCCCTTTCCATATTTTTTAGGGTTCCGTACCCGAAGGGTAGGTACCAACGGGACCCTATTACTAAGCCTCCGCTGTCTGTCCGTCCAATTTTCACAGAGTTTCTATTTCTAGTGTAGTGCCACTATAAAGAAAATTACTAATTTTATTAATTAAAAATGGTACGGAACCCTTTATGTGCAGGTCCGGTTCGCACTTGTCCGGTTTTTATTCTTATTTGCCCGAGTGCCAAGTAAGGGTTATGTTTTTAGATGTAATTTGTATTCCTGTTACGCTTCCAATTAAGCTAATAGAAAACTAAGCTACGAGTAAGTTCACGTCAAAGTGCAACGCTTGACCAACTCACTGTCACTTGTCACTTCGCGTACAAAGTTTTGTGATATTGCAGCTTTGGTAACTGTTTTAATGTCTACTTGTGTCGGTGTTAGTGTTAATTTAGATTGAAGAGTTACTTACTCCTAACAAGCATCTGTGTAACTAAAGATTTTAGTTTTCAGGTAGGTACAACAATTTTCTATTTCTTTAATTAAGGATAGAATAGAATAGAATAGATACTTACTTCTAGTACCTACATTTGAACCCCGCTGAACGCTCGTCACTCGATCAGTCGTTATTGAATCATACATATTGTGTGATCCCCGGCGCTGTCTGCTGCGGTGATTGACACCGATCTTGTACGTATATCTACACACCTAGTCGTATCCACACTCGGTATGTGCTCGGGATCGGGCGAGTGACACCGATTCGAACTTAGACTGTTCGTTCCTAATACTGCACTCGTCATATGAGCCTTGAGATGTGGACAGAAAGGATTATCGGGCTTAAAGCTGAGCACCGAGTAACCTTAGATTTGTGTGCCGGCTATGAAAGTACGCGGTATTTGATACATAGAGTTTAGAAAGCGAAAGCGTCTTAGTAAAACGAAAAATAGAGACATTTTAAAACAAAAAATGTTACTTTTGTAGAAGAAATTTAATTTATAGACATGATAATACTCGTATACAAGACACGAATAAATAGGGTTTGATGTCTGGGTTTTGGGACGATATCGATATACTTTGGCGCTCAATAATAATTTATTTAAATAACTATGTCTTGTGCCTGCCAACTATTTATGCGTAAGTTAAGACAATTATATTCCTGTGTAAACAATCTTAGCATTTATTAGCACAAGAGATAACTTGCAATCTTTAGGATCCTCTCCCGCGAGAGGTACATTTTGAAACAAAATATTTTATTTATACTAAAGTTTCGAGTGTTTCATTTACAATGTAAAATGTATTTTGCTGTGGAAAATTATTATATGCTTTTATAAAGTAGATATTACATTTATTTAATCTACTTTTCAGACCAATTTGTATACACATATTTTAGATAAGAAGACTAAAAGCTTTTTAATGAGTAGGTAATTTAGTATAAATCCGACCTTGCTTAGTTAGCTACAGTGAAATTAATTACGAAAAAGAACCTTGTCAAATGTCCGGCTTAGCGACAAATAAGGCTTTACAAACTGTCGACGTGGTTAGATGACGCGGTAAGTATGTAGGTACATAGGTACGTACCTACTGTATCATGTATTGGGCCTTACATTCGAATCGATAAACGATTCTTTCTATTGGTTTGTCGATTCGAATGTCAAATTGCAACTTGTCTAAGCTCGCTGTAGCCCTATCAGAAGTTTACGCTCGTTACTTAGCGTCCTTACATTTTGTAATTTAACTATGCTGATAGTCTGCTAATAAGTCATTACTTTAATTACAAGTTATTTTTAATGAAGGAAAAAATCGGCTGGCGGGAAGGATTCGAACCTGCGTCTTCTGGTTCGGTACACAAGACGCTTTGACCACTAAGCCACCGCGAACCCCGCTCGCCAGTCGAAATCTTCGTAGGTGACGTAGCGACATCTATTGTGAATGCTTCACAACCATTTTTTCCTTCATTAAAAATAACTTGTAATCTTAGCATGGAAAATGCTTAAAAAATACAAAAAGATAATTACTTTAATGTCAATATTTTTCATCTGATTACTCACGCTTTCACGAAAAAGACGAACCCGCGAAGGCAAGTCCGCTCACATCGCTCAATTTTTATTAATTTTATCGAAGTTCTTACTCACCAGTCTTAGTTTACAAACAGTTATCCTATCCCAACGTGACAACTCTCGCGAGCGTCGCAGAATTAGGACAAAGTTGATAGGTAAGTACCGCGCAGTACCGCGCAGTACGGTAAGTACTTACCGACATAGGCCACGCATTGCGGTAAATGCCAAGTTTTGCTTTCCTCCAGTTTTCTCTTTATTTTTGTTGGTAAACTGCCTCCCTTTGTGTTAAGTACCAACGCTGTGTTACAAACAAAAAGTTCTTTATCGCTTTGATATAACTTTTAGAATGTATCATTCACATTTTTACCGTCATAATTTAATCGAAATATTATGAGAAAATATTTTTAAAGAATTAGAACCGTACCTTCCCTTATAATAGCTTAATACGGAATTATGATTTTAATCTTTAGCAAAAGCCCTACCGGCGGCAATATTTCCCAAAACATTTATTCAAGCCTGAAAACAAACTCCGAACTTCAATATCAAATAAAACGCCAGAAAGCCGCCCGGCTGTCACCGAATGAGTTCCCATAATTAAAATTCATATATTACCACATAATTAAGTAGGACGGAATGAACCCGGCGCGCGGCACCGCCACAGACGAGGTGGACCCTCCTCCGGCCGCGTCTCATCCCCGGTAATCCTTAAATAAGGGTGATATTAAAATCGTCGGCGCTTTGGGGTTGAGATACAAACTGCTGGTAAATTTCATATGAAAATTCTGGTATAGCTTATTGAATCGTTTTCCAGTTACCTTAAGGCTAACGTATCATGTCGTGAAAAATATTGGCCTGTCAATTTCAATCTCATTATAAGCTTAAGTATGTGGAACGGAATGGTCCTGCTTTTACTAAACGATATAGCTATCAGGCAAGATCATTCTTCCGTTCCTGTATAATAACCATTGCGATGTTAGAACAATGCAAGGGATTATCTTGTCAAAGTTTTTCGTTCTGTAATTCGCAAAATTCACAAGACACTGGATGCAAAACTTTGTAATGAAAACCGCCTATGGAAATAATCTTTACTTAAATGTTATAAACTATGTATGATACTTATCTCAGAAAGACGACCTCTAGAACTGACTCAGAACAGAAGATAAGTTAGTACAATGAGACTCACTTAATGTTACATTACCAGCATTCTATTAACATTACACAAAATTAAATTAACCGAAATGAATTCTCGGCGAGCGGTGTCACGTGCGTGGGCGCCATGCTCCCCATTAGCGATGACGTCACGTACCTAATGGCGGGAATCTCGCTGCCAATGTATAGATAGGCAGAGAAGCCTCACTCGCAAAAAAATTGCTACATGTGACTGAAGTTGCTATTGCTGTTGAAGCAAATCCGATACGGATAACCCTTGATGTTGTTAATATAAATTTCGACAATTTATGTACCATCCACTGGACTGGGCGAATAATGTCGAAACCGCTTGGCGTATGTATTTACAGTGAGAACATTAACACGCTGCGCTGCTGGTGAGATGTTTCATTTCACATGTTGTACGGACTGGATGCTCTACAACAATCTACTTGTTGGTTCGTATCGCGTTTGTATTGTAGTTTTATGCACATTAGCGGGTTTTGTTAGAGCTGGTCTTGTGTTGTTGGCGGCATCGCGGGAGTTCCGCCGCGGCTCGTTAAGGCTTTGTCTAAGTCACGTGAAAACGCCATTGCCTTGCGTTTTCCTGACAGCTGACAATATTTTGGATAAATTATTACGCTATTAGATACACCCAATAACTTTGAAGTCACCGACTAAGTTTACTATAACACACACAACTAAACTACAAATACGGAAACTATAACATGTTGGATCATGGTGTTAATTTACATCATAAAAGCCAATACATCATAATAGCTTTAAAAAACAACCTGCTTGCAGCACTGCTATAAAATTAAAAATAAAACGTACGTTCTGCATAAAAAACAATCGCACGTATTTTATTTTCAGTTAATTATTTTTCAGTACTGCTGTAACGCGTTAAACTATTACTACGACCCGTTATTTCGTTTCAAGCTCATATTGCTTTCGTATATTTTTTGTCGTAATATCAGTGTTTACTAGGCAAACGCGAATTTTGAGATGAGACACGTGCAAAACATGTATACACTAATAAAAGTGCTAATGCGATTCTTTCATGAATGAACCATTGCAACTTTGAGATAACACCGATGTCACTATAGTATTGGTTCGTAAATACTGTGTTCATAATATCACAAAAGTTCTATTAGAACTTTAGGAGAGAATCGCTTTAGCACTTTTGTTAGTTTATACATGTTTTTGCTCGTGACTGTACAATATTGTTTTCTGTGAAACACTTTAATGTATTCCTCTTGTCGTAAGCGATTCAAGTGGTGCTCGGATGAACGGAAGTGGGACAAAAAAGGGGTAATTAGATGATTTAGTGTTGTGCAGCGGAACGTTGTAGGGGTGGTTTTTGTAGTTGTTCTCTTCATCATCATCCTGCCCTGGTTACAATGTATTTGTGGTCGGCATACTTGTGCCCTTACACGTGTCGAGTTAGGGGGACGCGGAAACATATTCCGGAATGCGGATGTTTTGGACACACAAAGTATAATAATATAATAATAATAATAATAATATTTATTCAGAAAAACACTAAATTACAAAAATACAATATAAATCTTAGAAATTATAAAAGTACAACAATATATGGAGCCTGTACTAGGATAAACCTGTGTCACAGCCCACATAAGTGCTACCAGTAGGTATATATACCTAAAAACATAAAGTCTAAACAATATTTAACATACTTAACATTTATAACATAAGTGATTTATTAATTTATAAATATTTACTATAACTAAATTACATAATTATATCCTTTAGTATAATTTAATATAATAAGTGTTTGCTTAGCAGTATCGTAAACTAGGTTAATGTCAATGATGCATTACGCTTTAATTTGTACACACTACTCATAACATTATTATTGTTGTTTAAAACAGCGGGCCAACTTTTGCTTAGTTAGCGACAAATCGGGGATTAGGGTCAGCGGAGTAGTCTGCTGCAAACACGGAAGTCTAGCCTTTAGCATGACGTAGGTTCTCAATTTGAAAGGCGTCCTAGGTTCCCTCATAATCGACGGAATTAATGTACCTGTATTCTGCTATTTTCCTAGCAGGGCACTCAGTGTCTCCCGTTTTGTGATTACTAGGCTTTTTAAAGCGCGAGCATGTAGCACATTTTGGTGTTTCCGCTTTCTTTGGGCATTCCGACATCGAGTGACCTAAGTACTTCACTGCAGTGTCCACATGTTGAATTGGGGTCTCTGCATGTTTTTGCTGCATGTCCATATTGCTGGCATTTGTAACATCTAGTTACAAGTGTAAAGTCCTTAACAGGACAAGAACTCCAATTTATAAAAAGTCTTGTTTGAGTTATTAGGGCTTTACGTATGTTGGCTGGGACTTCTATAACGTAGTTACAGGTCGACTAAGGTCAAAGGATTCCATAGATATTTCTTTCCATAGACGTCATAGATATGTACAATCTATGACGTTAGTCAGTGTAATCTACTGCCTTTTCGCCGCGTGTGTATTAGTCATCAACTTTAGACTAGAAGAAGTAGAAATATCGTTCAGTATTTTAGGCTCTAAAGTACTGAACGATATTTCTACTACAATTTGACATACAATACAAATACGATAGGTTCATCGAAAAGTAGTTCAACAAAATTAGTTTTTACCATTGGTGATTCAAAATGAACTTATTTTGGAACAAATTACCAACTCAATATAGGTTCATTTTCTTCGTAACTTCAGTCTGTATAGAACGAAATTGCTACAAATCCTTGACCTTCAAGTGAACTTCATAAAAAGCAGAAAATTACATCTTTCACGAAATTATATTCTTTTCCGCGTTGTTACGTCTTCAAAATCTCTATTTACGGCGCGATACTTCGAGAGGAAACAGTGATGCCTTCAATTTAATCTAAACTTTTTGTTTGTACCGATAAGGTTTAAAATTGTTTGTGTCACCTTTGGTGTTGTAAATGCAATTTAGGCTCGGTGTAATGGCTCGGGCAGGCGCCATTAGGCCGGTGACGTCACGGGCCCTTTGCGAGGCCACGAAATAAGAATTTGGCAGAAGACAAACTTGTGTTGTGTCAAACATTTGATTGCGAATTGTGTGAATGAAAATAAAAGAATAACTACTTTAAAACACGTTGTTGTTGTTTTGATGTAAAGGTTTTGATTGTGTATTTAGTCTTATAATCTGTTGCATAGGCAGTCTATCATTACTAATAGGTAATAGCACACTGACATTGTTCCCAGGATAGGACAGTGAACCTTTTGCATCACCTGTGCAGTGAACGCGTGCTAGTGACGCGCGGCTCACCTACAGCGGACATGATTTAGCTAACACCTACATTACGATGTCGCTACGGATTACGGAAACGATTTACGTTTTGAGGGTCTTATCTCTCTTAAAAGACCGTTGCTATTTAAAGAGCCGCAAAAGCTAACTTTTCGATAAGATAATTTGATTCACCCTCGTTCTTGTCTGAATTTATTTGAACTTATCCCTGTTTATAGCTTTCCGAACTTATTTCCGTACTTAAACAAAAGCTATACTCGTCTACAGTAAAAAAAACTGATGCTATCACACAAAGTCAGAGGCAGACGGAGGAATAACGCAAATTAAACATCCACCGTTCTCAGGAGGGGACACATGTAACAATAAAATACGCTCAGTGACTATAATAGTGCCGCGGCTAGGAGGGTCTCAAGGTACCGCCGTATCGCCGGGGTCTCGCAGGGCCGCGGGGGGACGACACGCTACCTGGGGTGACTCTCACCGGACTAGGAGCCCGTGATTCATATTAAAATTACATTTTGGGGCAACGCTACTGGTTTTTTGGTAACCGTACTTTTTACGGGTAACTGTGATTGTTGATTGTAAAGTGATTATGACAGTTTTTGTGCTAGGGAACGTCAGTCACTGCTTTATATTGTACATGTGTTTTATTTCGTGGTATTCCTTGAAATACGGCACAATTTTTATTGAGTGAATGAAGTCTATATGTTAGTGTACATAAACATAATCTGTGAAAGTAAGAATAATGAGAAGTATGTATTAAATAAATTGATATTGAGCTAATATGTGCGTAAAAAGCAAATCATAAAAAAGCAATCAGTTGCTAGTTGCCAGTTTCGTAATAAAACTTCAGATTTACGGTTTTAGTATTTCATTCAACGTCTTGATAGGGCCCGAACGATGAACTCGAGTGCATACAATTTCTGACTTTATTTTCTGAACGAAAAGTTTTATTTTCTTTTAGCTCTATATTATCTCGCCCCTGCTTCTTGCAAAGTACGCACGTGAGCTGAAGTTTTAAAAAGCGTCCAATTTCCAAGTTCCCCTGTATCTGGAATAACATAAATTATTGTGAAAAACATCCGCAATTTATGAGTTTAATTCAGAAATTGTATGTCTCGGGAACTACTGAGGCGCAAACGATAAAACTTTTGGTGTGATAACGTTTATTATGTCAACATTATGATAAATAGCTTAAGTTATAAAGAAAAGTAGATGGTAGTATTTTGGATGTAGTATTTTGTTTGAGATCTCCTACATACTTACTCCTAAAATGTTTCGAAAGACGTCCGATAATTATATTAAGATTATATTGCTCTGTTCATGTCTGGATACAACATCAGTTTTTGGCAACCGTAAAAAAATTTGCAGACCAAAACTCCGGGGCTAAACAAAGAGCGAACGTACACATAGAGGGTGTAGCCGCGCCGCTGACACGTGCTACAAGTTAGCAGAGCGTGAACGTGCGCGCACCTGAGCACGCGCTGTATAACAACTGCACAGATATTGCAGAAGGTGCACTTCACACAAGATGACATACTCTAGATATACACGGCAGAATCAACAATTTCTAAATAGTGTGATGGATGGCGTTCGTTCGCAGTATTATTTGCTTTGACTTATAATTTATCTATTATTTTGGTTATTTATCTGATCACAGCAGAATTTACACATTGTTGGTGCAGGTCATAGCTAAATTACATAACTTTGCATTATTCATATACTTGTAACATAATCTTATATCATAGCAGATAGCAGCTACTTGACAAAAGTGCCCTATGACTGGTCCTTCTGTATTGTGTTGGTGAGTGATTTGAACCCGCACCCGCACCCGTGTTTACGCACATAAATACCAGAGCTGCCCTTTAACAGCTATTCTTATACACAGAATCAACGGGACTCAATAGAAGGTCATTATTGTTGGCCTACTTAGGATTAAAAAAAAATCCTACTGTCGGCGAATGTCAGGTATGTCCTCGAGTTGATGCTATTTTTGCATCAATAGCCTATTGAAGCAAAAATATTCCTTTGTCAATACATGCAAATGAGGCATGTATTAACCCCCGATGCAAAAACGACGGGGTGCTATTTTTAATTCGAGGCTAGTGAGCTTTTTGCAACCCTCAACCCTTGATACCATATTATAGACAAAGAGATATTTAATCTATAAAACGTTCGCAATGGTCATCAGTAAAGATCGCCTAATTTCGAGCTTTACTATAACTATTTGAGCTAAAACCAAATCTAGATTCTAAACAGTCTAATACTACGTTGCCGAGCAATATGATTAGTGTAACAGAAAGCCAGTGTTCCCAGACAAACAGATTCAATTAAACAATATAATCGTCTGCGCGCCGTCTGATGCTAGAGGTGCGCTCTCCGGGGCCCCCACGCTAGAGCTGCCCTCGGGCACGAGACCCGGGATAATTGGTATTAAGGCGTTACTTTGTAAGTCACACTGACTTGAGATTGAATGATTCAAGTAACAAAAAGTTATTAAGAGACCTCGTTTGATAAATTACTGTAATATACATTGTAAGAACATTGGGTGTGGTTTACAAAACTATACATACCATCACGCCTGTATTCCCCGAAGGGGTAGGCAGAGGCGTACTAATGTACACCCACATTTCGCCGGTATGTTTTAGGTCCCATGTAATAGGGGGCGAGCCTATTGTATGGTTTACAAAACTAGCGGAAAAAATATAATGAAACGCTGTTATTAATTGACAGACGGATAGAATAGATTTAACCTATAGGTAATGTGTTAATGATTTTATCAGAATGAATGAAAGAAAGATGTTTTCACTAACTAAAATGATGATTACACCACGCACTCATGTTGTTTTTATTATTGTTGTATGTTATTCTTGTAGTCTAGACTTTGACACGTCTATGTAAATATTACTTCACTCTACTCACTAATGGTGGCATAAACAGACGCATTAATCCCACGGCTCCCCTAACCCTAACGCCGAATATCCGGTGTCCGGGCGAGGTATCCGACAGTTTAGGAGTCTGGGCTTGCCGTAAATATCCCGCTTTGTCCCCACCCTAGCCGTCCGGCGTTTGTTGCGGGGTGTCCGGGTAGCGCCCGGGCCGGCGCGACATGGCCGGCGTAATAGCCTCCTTAATAAGTACATAATGAGCGATATTCAAGCGGTCACCGCCATTGTATGGGATAAGCCGGCTCGTCGCTATACCAACGCGTTGGGGAGTGTGCTGGATTATAATTGGGATAGGCTCATGGTCGTGAGCTAGCGACACATACATGAATCTCATAACTGTCTAGTGCTTTGAGTATTTCAGATACTTAGAACATACAATAAGGCATTCGGGTTAGTGAGTTTTTTGACGAATTTTGTATACGGTTGAGCTTTCCGATTATTGGTGCATTCGTTTCAGAAACAAGATTCTTGGGTGAGTTCCTTTGGGTGTTGTGCAGTTATGATAATAATAGGCTGCGGTTTCCGTACATCATCAGGCGGGCTGCTACCGCTGTAGGGTAAAAAAGGGGCTTATAAACAAATATTTACACATGTTTCTTCACCCTCACTGAGCAGTCGGGTAGTAAGGATGTTTATTGGAAAACTTAAACGAACATAAGATAGCGACGCCGAAAATTGAATTTCAACCAAGTTTTTACTATCAATGAAGAACTTGAAAGTATATCAATATCTGAAGTTAGTTGTAACACAATAGTTGTAGGAGCACTCGGGTAAGTTTCACTAGATAGAAAATACACGAAAATATTGCCAGGTAATGCACTTCTGTGCAGACACGGGGGGGGCGGGTAGTGTTGTAGTTAAGACTTCGAAATTGAGTTAGTTTGGTTTCTGGTTACCAGTTAGAACTGTTTTTATGTTTTCTTGGCTCTGTGTGTAGTGGAGTTGTGATCTTACATTTTCATTTCAAACTAAGAGCCTGTTTCACAACCTCCTAGTAAGTTCCCGTTAAATTACCTGACAGATAATTTCATACAAACTTTGTACCATTTTATATTTATATAAATTTAACCGGCGGTTATCCAGAAGTGGTGGAACAGGCTTTAAGTCTAGTCAATTTTCAAACATTTTGTTATCCTTAGATATTGATATCATATTGGTAGGTAAGCCAGGTATTGTTGCTCAAACTTACGATAACACCCCAGCTTACGATGTAGTGTGCAGTGAATTGCCGGGCACACATGCGCCATCACTTATGTATAGCAACTTGTGAACATTGGCTCGCTAGCTCCGCGGTGTTGCCGGCAACGTGAGCTACGTGAGTTACGTGAACAACAGTTTACAAAGGACTTGCAGTTTATAAACGTTGCAGATTTTATGTCAAGGACAAAGGAAGTTATGCTGCTATAGTTGGGGTTCAGACTTAGTTTCAATGCAGGCGAAAACTTTGTCATGTTATCATGAAGTGTTAAGAAAAGTTCCGTAGTTGTTTCTACTAAAACATTTGTTGGATAGAGGCAGTTATGCACTTATGTGAGTCGTGTTTTATTGAAGTTAAGTGAGAGATACCAGCTGCATTACGAGGTTAATGTATAGAAGACAGGGAAAAGGACATGGCTAAATGACTGCTCGGGACATGTGTAAGAAAGTCACTAGCTCGTCACATTCAAATATTCATGAATTAATTATTGTGTGCTTATAATTCTTATAGATCTATCGAGAACTGATCTTGTAACATTTAACTGTTACAATCTATAAAGTTCCCGAAACTTGTATCATGTGAAATACTAATATCCAGCTATTCAGCAGTATTTATTACTACGTTCAATGTTTATACATTGCTTAGGCAGTCACCCTAACTTAATTTAGCCATGTCATTTGATGAGATAATGATGAACCCCTAATAAAAGAATAACGATGATGTCGACCACAAAGTTGCTGAATACAATGAGAACAGCCATTACCAAACGTTTTAACTTATAACATAAATTTACCGAAAAGCCACTTACGATTGAATACCAAAACATTATTCCTAAGAAACAACGAATAATGGTAAAAATAAAAAAGTACAGATATCCTTACAGACGTTTAGGGAATCTGTTAACAATACGCGGCTGACGGAGTTAATAATGGCGGTTTTTGCGAGTATCTGGCACAAAGGGTTGGCGCCATTGTTGTACGACATTCGGCCGCAGCCGCGCTACGCTCCGCGGGGCTAAGGGTGGGCACACACAACACTATAATTTTGGCTTTATGGCTACACATGGCGCACGTTACCTGCGTCGGGAAAATGCGTCTCTGTTGCGTTATTTCAAATATTTCGTAAGTTAGCTTTTCAAAATGTATATTTTTCTGTAATCTCTATAACTAATTCTGTTTGTTCATTTGTTCAGTTTGCCTGTTTTAGTTTTCTAGTCTAAACCCCTGAACAGATTTCGATAAAGTTTGGCAAGGAGATAGATTGCATCCTTGGGATGCTAGTGCACTAGCATCCCAAGTATGGAATCTCCTTGCCTTGCCTTTGTTGTGTGGTAAAAGTTTTACATGTATTTGTTTTCCATTCATTAAGATTACCAATGTTTTTCGCGGTGTCAATGTGTCAAAGAATGTCAATTGATCCATCACTATATAAGAATAAATCGTTTAGTTTTAGAAGAAACTTTGCTTTGCTAATAATTTTATTATAATTTGTGGCTAGTGCACCCTTCCTGCTTATATCCCGGTGTGTCTCCGGCAGGACAGACGGGTGCGTCTCCTTAGTCTCCGTAGGCTCATCGCGGCCTGTATTGACAGGTCTCATTGTCCGGCCGCAGTCTGTTGTGTCCCCCGAGCACCGCACTCTGACCCCGCTCGTATTGTTCACTTAAGAATGTATTTAAAACGAAATTCTGGCAGATTTCTACCACTTATAGGATGGGTATTTTAACGTTTTGTTAGAAAATAAGGTTGATTATGGCTTACTTAAATAATACTTTGATTTATGAACGTTCTTTAGACATTAATAAGATCATCGAATTGACGACGTCTGTGGTCTAGTGCTTCGAGTACCGGACTGCTGATCACGAGGTCGTGGGTTCGATTCCCACAAGACACAAATATTTATGTCATGAATATAAGTATTTGTGTTTGTCTGGGTGTTTCCTATGTATAATAAGTATGTATTATATCCATTGTCTAGTACCCATAGTACAAGCTCTGCTTAGTTTGGGACTAGATGGTGCTGTGTAAAATGTCCAAAGATATTTATTTATTTATTATTATCTTTTTAGGATTGCAATATTAAATGGTCTTTCAATTTGCTACAAAGAAAACGGTTTTAGTATTCCGAACCGAAACTGGCAGAACTTTTATTATAGTTTTAACTTGAGCGGAATATATTCAGCGCGTGTTTCCACACACTGGCGATGGCGTCACGTCATATCTGTTGCGTCACGGTTCATTTGACGCGTCCGACCGCGCGCGCTTGTACAATGGATACCGGGCACCGCTCGTGTCCGTTCTTGCTAATGAAGACTATGGATTTAACGAAACTATAGAGCAACATAACAGTATGAGAGATAACACGTAGATATATTCACTGAAATATAAAGTTTATGCTCACCAGAAGGGGATACTACTATCCAAAATTTGTTAAGTGTAGAGATTATAAAATGTAAAGTACCAAGACTGTTCTCCGCTATGGCTAAATCGGTGCCAACCACCAGCAGCTTATGGACCGTATAGTATTACTTTAGAGCACACTTAGTAACCCCTAAGACTCGTTTTCCTAATCCCAAGACAATCCAAAGGAACTCGCCCATCTCAGACTTACAATCAGCCACAGAATAACTAAAACATAGACACGAACTCTCCGAAGTTTGTAAAGTTGAGCGTTCTGAAGTGGACTGAGGATAATCCCGGCGTTTGTAGCAGGCGCATAGCTCTGTGGCGAGGCGTGACCTCACACTAGTGTATGGTAATAGACGTTAATAGTTGTTGACCGACATTATCTGTAGTGCGCCATGAATATTCAGAGAGACTGCCCAGTTTTCTGGATTTATGTTGAACTCATTGGATTTATGTTTAAATCCTCACAACATGACTCACTCTATTGTGTCAACGATCCACACTGTTGTCTATTAGGTATATGTCGTAGCTTATTATTTGTTACTTTTTTAATCAATCCTAAAGGTACTAAAGGTAGCTAATCATAAACCGGTTGTTTCTCTGGATTTATTTGTAATTTCTTTGGAATGTCGCTTCAATATCAGGATTTTCAGGAATAAAGAATGTTACAATGGTGTGTTTTATGTCGCATCTGTGTGGTACCGAGCCAGCGGCGCGGCGGCGGGTCCGCCTCCTTTAAACAATCAGTCGCTCAAACACTGACAGTTACAAATGGTTCCCGTCGACCATCACTCATAATTTCAAGGTAAAGGTTTGTGAGGAGCTGGCGCTGTAATGAATGAGCTCGGCAGGGACCGCTCATGGGACACATCCAATTTCCGGCTCCTTTCAAATACCTACTAAATGATTTGCGTCACAGCGCCTACAAATAGTTGATCTGTTTACTTGTGGATGTGGATACTCGTTATAGGTAGATATGTATTTAATTGACCACACATACGTCTTGGCGCGGTTAGCTACTGGAGACTCTTAGGTCTATTACATAGTAAAGTTTTCTGGAGATTCTGTAGTTCTCCTAGTTCTATAAAGGCTTTTTAGTTAGATACTAAAGTAACTTATAATCTTTGTGAGTATTTCAGTTATCAACAACGAGTTTCATTTCCAGTATCAGATCATTAATGGCTTTCATAAGAAACAGGGATAACTGCCGATATTATCTCTACGCGTAGTGATTACAACCAGTCTTAGGTCTCTGTAGCCTGTTATTATCCCTTGCGTTAATATTGGTGGGTGCGCGCCGCGGCTTAGCGCCTAAATCTGCGGCCGGATTAATGTTAAAACTGTGTTGATCCGAATACTGATGTTCAAGTAAGTAATTGTGTTGTTTGTAACGGGGACAAGCTGTAGGGGTAATTACGTATTTATTTATTTATTATAAAGTTTCTTCTTTAATGACAAGTTTTCTTAAAAATTGCTGCATATTAGTATTTCTTCTGTAATTTTCAGAGCACTGCTTATTACCTATATTATCTAGTTCTTAGACCCAGAAAAGGTATTTGTATGGTTATCGAATTAGCAGAAACTTGTGCAGAAACTAATTTCATACTAGTTACCGAAGTAAAAACTTCGAAACATAATTAAGAAAAATGTGTTAAGTATTGCTGACTTCTCTTCAAACTAGCAATACACTTAACGATACTAACTCAAATACTTTAATTGAATTTCTGCCGTTAGTTTAGCACAAAGGCAGACAACCGGCTGACTGCAAACGCAATAATACAAGAAAATCAAAACTAATTTAACAGGATTAGACGGCGGAGTCGTGAGCAGCCGGCCCATCGTGCGCGCTCCATTGTGATCCGCGGCAGGTCCGCTCATCTGTATTCTGGACCGGTACCGCCTAATTTTATTGAGTTTACATCACATTTATTTGCATTATCTTTGTCGCCGAATATTTTATTGGTAAGGCGAAATAAAATAGACATATATTTAAATTAATGGTTTACTCTGTATGAAAGAAACATTACAAGCTATAAATTTAATGGAGTAGTACTTATGCCTGAATGTGGAACAAGGATACACTTAGCTCTCTACGCTGAACTACGAAGGAATAATTGTTTTCACTTGTGAAGTTTGTAAGACTAGTTTAGCAAAATTAATAAATTGCCGCTATAGTGATTTTTTGTATATTATAGCTTGACCAAAAATTATACATGTATATGCAGTTAAATGTGTCTAAGACTATCTAAAAACAATCTGGAATGGAATGCGGAAAATTAGCGACATATGTTATATTCATTACAGCAATTGAATGCTGGGCCGACCTCGGCGAACGTATCACAACCACATTGCGGACGTTCTCAAAAAAGGCAAGGTGAAGAGCACCCTAAACCGACGAGCATGCATGGAGAGGTTAATGAACATAGACGAAGCGAAAGTGGTGTGCCAGGATCGTAGCAAGTGGAAATCTATAGTCTCTGCCTACCCCTATGGGAAACAGGCGTGAAGCTATGTATGTAATTGAATGACATTATGAATCCATCCATTTTGTGAAAGTTTTTTTCAGTTTTATTTCTACATATAACATTGTTATTCCACGCACATTTACATTAGTTCGTTAGTTTGGGGTGATAGATTACAACTAGTCCATGCCCCTGTAGTTATACACTATCTATCTCAGCACCCACATCTCTGTGACCGCTAATTGGCAGTAATCCTCCGAGCATGGGCATTATAGCTGAAGATCTATGGTGCTAGAGATTTATATGTGAGCGGGCAGTGCATATAGGCTATAGCTATAAACAAAGACGTTCTGCAGTCCCGTGTGCGCCAGTTAATATGTTGATCCGTTTACGTGGCGTGTGAGTGAACGGTAATCAGCTAGTCGGAACAAAGGCTTCGTGGCTCGCGAGCCTTCGCAATACTGTAAACATTAGATTTTCGATAAACAAGAGTTTATTAAAAACGGTGGATGAATGAGCGCTGAAATGCGATGTGAAAAACTTAATATTGTAAAATTTACATTATTAATAACTGGCAAAGTTGTTGTACCTACCTATGTATACTATACCAGTTATGTTTTAATTTTATTTGGCATTATCAAATGCCAATTAGGTATACAAAACTAAGTCATCACTTTCTTGTCATATCATACCCATTACAAAAATAGTAGGTGATTAGTGAATGGCTTCCACGTGGTGAGGCGTGTATAAAGGCATGATTTTGTGTATTCAGATGTCCAATACGTTGTCGGTAGTTACAGTGTCACCGGTCACCCCAGCGCGAGCCCCCTCGCAGCAGGGGACGCGGCTCTAACAAGATTGGATTTGTCAACATTTTGTGCCTTGTCACGTATTGTGTTGTTTTGTTACATATACCGAATTACTGTATCCGATTTAGTAATATTATATCTTAAAGATTCAAGAAAGTAATAGGATACCCGGATATTTTTTCGAGAAAATGTTTCTGAACGAAGCGATATTATAAATCAAGCTCTGTAGTTACCTCGGAGTTTGTAAATCTCATTAAACTCCAATCAATTCAAAGTTTTTGCGTACATATCTCAAGACGGGAACTTTACAAGAACACTATGCAGATTATTCAGAAGGAACATTCAATCATCTTTTTCGATATGTTTTTAATAACATAATGTCAGTGTTTGTGTGCAAGTAGCAGTACTAAAAACCTTTAATGTTCGTCTTCTATCCATTCTTATACCATTTATTTGATGAAACTTAACGATTCACAAATTCAATACCGTATATTCCGGTATACCGGTACCGGTATATTCAAAACCGAAGGTGAAAGGTACAATCTAATAGTGTACTATCTACAATATTGAACAAAGAGAAGTCCGCTACGAGTGTGTCGTTTTGAGTGGACCTTCTTAACAATTTTTTGGTTTCGAGTTTCAAAACTTCATGTTTTTTAAAGGAGGAAGTTGAAAGGGCGACAAGCGCGCCCTCCCTAGCTGACAAATAAATCGTCTGCCGACTGCTGACCAAGTTTCATGGAACATGTCCAAAGGGAGGCCGTTGTCGGGAACATCACCGAGTTCGGCTAATTAATATTAATTTTGTACCACTGCCTCTTAGATGTTTGATGACGAGTCGCCAGATTGGAAAAAGTTCCGTCTTCAAGTACTTAGATGGAAAAGTTTTATCAAGTGCCGAGATGTCAACAGTACTAAAATACTTGAGTGTTACGGCTAAGGCGCTTTCGACATAAAAATTATCACGCAACACTTATTATAGCGCTGTTACATGTTTATGTGCAAAAACGGATGGTTTAAAGATTTTAAGGCTGCCGACAGGCTAGCGACATCAATCGCGTTACATAAGAATCTTGTAAGAAGCAAATCTTTAATCGTGCAAATAAAGTTTTCCGGGCAATTTGCATATATACAACCGCCCGACATCAACAATCGGGCAGCGGCCCGCCAGGCATAACACCCGCCTGGTCGGAGGATCCTCCCTTTGGATGGAGGGACAACACACCTCATCCCTCCACAAGGCAATTGACACGAAAGCTTAATAAATGGAAGAATACATAAAACAATTTTGTAAAATAACTATCGTTCAAAATACCAATCTTGCTAATTGCCATAACTAATTACTCAAACAAATATGTATCATTCAAACAGGTTATTATGTAAATGATTAATGCCATTACTTCGTAAATTAATCGGCAGCTGTAGTCTGTAGCGATCAGTCGCTGTTGTCGGTCGCTACAAAAAGCAACAACAACAACAGTGAGTTATTGCCTACAGAGAGTGCTACAAAAACTGCCGAGTGTGCACGCTACACTGTTCACTGTTTGTTTTTAGTTACATTAATTGGAAACAAATGGATTGTTTATTCGTTGGAAAAATACAGTACATTTAACGAACAGAAGTCCTTACGTGTCTTCAAATAAATAAATAATCAAAAAATATGTTTATCATGCACTTTTGAAACTGCATGATTCTGTTTTGAATGTCATCCCAGACGTGAGGATGATCTAAACGTAACATAATGTCTACAGTACGTTTTACCAAAGAGTCGCTATAGCTCAGTCGTCGGGGCGTGTGTGTTCCATCACGGGTTCGTTTCCTGTCGCCGGCGCGCCCGGCCGGGGCTGGCGGCGGACGGATTCGTTTTGTTTATTTGTTTGTTTGTGTTTTCTGCTGCAGTTCAGAATTTTTAAATGTTTACCGTAGGTTGGCATTACATTTGTGTTTGTAGCGCGTGCATATATACCGACGACGGTAGGTACACACGACAACACGTGCAGCTATACAGTTGCACTAGATAAATTACAGCTACTGACTGCGACAGAATACGCGGGGTAAAAAGGGCTAAATTTATAACTTGAGGTGTCGCCGTGTGTACCAAATACAAATAAATAGGTGTTAATTAACCTAGGATAGGGTTGGCGAACCTTTACTCATCTGCGTGCCATTTTTTATAGAAAATTTTGAAAAGTGCTGTCTTGTCATGCAATCTTAATTCAGTAATTCATGCAGGAAATAATATCGATTAGGCACCTAAAGCTCCTAAGTCATGTGCCCAAAATATTTTGAAACATGCCAGCAATTTATTTCAAGCCGTGAAGTAGGATAGTACCTATATAATACGGGCGCCTGAAGTCCCTATAATGTTTTGGTGCACCGTATACTTTAGTGTTAAATATCCATTTAACTAATGCAACGTGTACTATGTATTGTTACAGATTGGAGCGCGCGGCTGTCGTCGCGGCGCCGCTCGTCGCAGCAGTCGCCCGCCGCGCTGCTGGCGCACTTCGACACCACCGTGCTGCAGGTATGCACAGTACACTATACACACACATGTATCCACTTACACAGTTTTCCCAAGTGAGGGACTTCAAACGAACCCACCCATCATTGTTTGCGGGCAACATTTTTTGCGTTTTCCCATGCGCTATAACATGTTAACATGTAACACTGTAAGCGGCGGCTCAGCTCTGTCCCCGACGTTGCTGATGTCCATGGGTGGGCAGCATTGCATAGCATTATTATTATATTATTATTGCCAACTGTACTATCGTCTCTGTAGCTAGATCTTCTGCAAAAAGCTGCCAGATTCCTAAATCTTACCCCAAAAAGTAGCTAGAAGTAAATTAAATAAACTAAAACTAACATTGTTTAATTCCAAGGAAAGTATCTTATTTTTAGCTACAACTTTTTTTATAATGTAGCTGACAGGGGTGCAAAAACAGCTACATTTAGATACAAAATAGCTGAGTTGGCGTCAGTGTGGGTGGCGGTGTAGGTGTCCTGCTTGTTTTTATCAATTTCTAAAAGTAGTTGACTAATTGGCATTCTGCGTGGGATTTGAGACTATTATATTATAATTATATAGGTAGTCTGTGTACCTACAGATCAGATCCGAACATCGATCCGTTTTGTTTCTACAAAACAAGATACAAAAGAAATCACTAGCGAAACTACAGTTTATTGGACAAAAAATAAAACCCGATCAAACAGATCCTTCATTTGAATTGTTATTGAGATAATACAACTTCAATAATCTTGAAGTTCGATCATAATTCCTGCGGGGATGTTCTCTCAATCTCACCCGACACTTGTGACCTGCTGACGAGTACAAGTCAGCCAGTGAATATAATCTGAAGTCGCACGCCACCGCTTTACCCTCGGGGTCAAGTTCTCCGTACACAGAACAGACACGAGACAGAAGGTGAACCCTGTTACGAAAACATTAAGGGTTTTATTTCCAAATTTCTATCAAATTATCTGTATTTGTTGTTTTACTGAAGATACCATGATACCCATTCCTGGTGTATGGTCACTAACACAGGTAAACAGTAAATTACACGTTGTTATTGCAAGCCACAGCTGGACATAAAATTCTCTCTCTCTCACAAAATGACTTGGGATGGCATTATGACGTAACAATCTACGTCTCAATGCCATCACCAGACTAGATCACTATAAGTACGGCGTACTCAGAGGTTTGATTAATTTGACGTTTATGACGGCGCGAGTGCGATTTCAAAAGTTGAGTAAATTTGTACTTCTGTTGCTACCATTAATGTTGGTCAATCACAATAGTATCTAGTTAACTGGACGACGCGACTATAGAAGTGCAAGCAATCCATTACTCTATGGAAGTTTCGAGTCGTATACAGTATCTTAATATTCGTGTATAACAATCGAAATGTTCTGAAAATATTACCAAGATATTATAAGAAAAGATGAATAAACGTAAAAGCCGTTTCTTTTTGGTATACAATATATCACATGGAATATTACTTAATATACCTGTATGTTTTCCTTTTATAGTTCCACAAGTAATAACCCTTTGTCATGTGTCGGTATTCCTACTTGTATTGTGAATATTGTAAGCCAAGAAAAAGCCAAATATTCTTTCCTTCGACTATTCGAAATAACGAGCTAACAGTAGAGAATGAATTACATTACCTCTTCGCCATCTAATTCCGAATCAATTTCACAATGAAGTCGGCAATGTAATCGATAACATTTTTCTTCAATGAAGCGTCGTGATTGCATTGAGTTCTTTGTGGCGAATGACATCGAATGTTCGCGGTTATGCCACATAACAAACAAACACAGAAGCTACGTTATGAGGACGAGGAAGTATATACAATGCGTAGCACTGTTATATTGTCATGTTGGGTGAGGTAATCTCTGCGGCACGTCTGACGTCGCACTGACAAGAGACTCGTTGTAATCCCTATTTTTTAGGGAACGATAATTTATAATCATTTGCGCACTCAGTGATGCGTTCCTTGGATTCTTTTGCAGTCATTTTATGTTACGAGCATAACTGGCAAATTTTTTAATACATAATTTATTGCTTCAATTGTCATTCAAAAAAAGGACGAATTGAATGTTCCAACAAGTATACAGTGTTAGTTTCAGTTTGTCCATCTCGCGTGTTGCGTCGACTTAACATTCTGCATGTTTATTGATGGTCCTTTAGAGAGTTTATCTCTTCCGCGCAATTTGGTGGGGTACAGTGGTAGCCCAGGCTGGCGGGGTGTGGGGAGTTCTTTGAAAACATCACGTTTTATTACCAGTAATATCCGTGTTGGCAACTCATTCACGGACCGTGAAAAAATTATACTCACAGTTGTAAAATTTTACGTTTGTGTTGTTTTGTACGAGGGAGTGAATCAGTGTACAGTCAACCTAGCCAGGTACCTACAGGTGGGAGAGATGGATTTACAAGAGACTTTTTTGGAAAACATTTGGTTTTATACACAAAAGAGGCTTCAGAATATACAGGTCTCTTGATGTTATTTCTGTATATATTCGTTTATACAAGTTGGAACCAAAAATAAACGACATCACTGTTTGTTTTGAACGTGGATTTAATTTGTACATGTATTTTTATGGAGAAAAAAGCTATTGACTTAGGTGGTTTGATTTGAATTTAATGATGAATAAAACCATGAATAATATAAGTAACTTATTAGCTATACGGCTATAGTATGTAATTTCCTTCGGCGAACCCGCTTAAAATAATAGTTGACCACGATGTAATCATAATAATCATAAACCTTGTGACTTTTTATATAAAAGCTGCCGGAAAACGTTCCGATTTACGGAGAAAAAGACCCTTATCGACCTAAATGTTGCGTTTGAAATCCTTTGTAAGGGACGGAAGAGGTGAAAATAGTCGGTAATGATACTCAATCGAGCTCCCAATAAAGCAGTAAATGAAATTAATTCAGGACGTTGGGAGTGGGTTCTGCAGGTTCTGCAGGTATGAACGCATCTAGATTTATGATCACGTCGACAATCTTTTGAAGATTTCTGACACATGATATTGCACTCAACAAACAAATATATCACTTTTAGGTTTGTCATAATTTCCCACCACTGAGGTTTCATCATGTATGCTTTTGGTTCATGAAGTCATCATTCCATAGTCACGAAAATAAAAGAAAAACTATAAAACTTACCAAAGGACTAAAAAATCTGCAAACGTAGATAGAACGCTTTGCCGTGCAAAAATATTCGCTAATATTAGTAAATGTGTGCGAACCCTAATAGTTCATCGTTGTTCACTTTGAAAGTTAGTGGAAAGTTTGAAAGATTTGAAACTTGCAGCTAAGTACAGTGAGGTTAATCTTTTGTTTGTGGACTCAAGTTGAACGGAAGACTGGAGTTAGAGGCTTTTGTGTGGACTTTGTTTTTAAGCTGGCTGTTGCACTCTTTTGCAGATGAAAGCACTTAACATTTTGAATAACCTACATTATATACCATTACTGGTCAAGTGGTCATACACACTGAATGCTTAAAAACCCTATTAAGATTAAAAGTGTTTAATTTAGGTACCTAAATATTGGCTTAAATCCCATGTTCAGTGTGAAAGCTGTTAACAAGGTCAATGTACATCCTAAAACAATCAGGAGAAAATGTTGCGATATAACTAAACTATCAGATACACAATAAGTTCCCGATTAGTTGAAATACTAACCTACTGTGCTGAATTCCATCAAAAACTCGGATCCATACTTGACATTCCGTAGTTCGGAATGGCAGCGTTTGATTTGTCAGGCGACCTCGGCAGGCGGCGCTAGCGGCAGCAGGCGGCCGCGGCTCAGCCGAACGCGCACTATTCCGCCAAGCACCGCTTACCCCGTTATTTCTTAGGCCAAATCTAAGAAACATAGGGGAGCCTATCGTGGGCAGACCCGTTAGAAGATATGTTTTAAAAGGTCATATGATTTAAACTTCTGGCTTTTCATTCGCCATGACCGATGAATATAACAGCATTAGTAGAGTTATTATTACGTAGTAACATCCAATGTTACAGTGAACAAGAAGACTAGTTTCACGGCCTCTCCGAGTCGCGCCAATGATCGATGTAAGGTGTATAACGGAGAGCGCAGGAGTGCATTTTATTGCACACTTTATTGTCTGCACTATGAAACAACAGTCAGCTTTACGACGCTATCGACATAACCGATTTATTGTACACATAGAGAGTGTCTAGCGACGAATTTTGTGGATTATGCTTATATAATGAATGTAAATGTGAGGGTACAAGTGGAAAAGAAATTGTCTCTAACCAGACGGGTAATTATTGCTCGTGTCGTGATATGATGTTTGATACTTACGCTCTTGTGCTAGAATCTGGCATAACCTAATACAGATATTCTCGTTGTCGTCATCTGTCTGTGTAGTTTTAGGATAATGATTTTAAAATGATAATATTAAAGATATTACGTAGCGTTTTTCTCGCAATCAGCAACCATGAGTCAAAAGTTTTATAATATTTTTTTATTTAGTAGAATCGATTCATTTTTTCAAACTTGTGCGATGGTTAACCGATTACGTTTTGTAATCCGTATGTTTTCAAAAAGGTCGCAAAGGCCTCAGTAAATCAGAATTGGGTGTTCGGTATTATGGCCAGCGGCGGCCGCAGATGACCTCCGGACTTTCTGCTCGAAGGAAAATGGAAAAAATGCCCCGCATCCGCCGCACCCGTCCTGATTCCTATAAAATTCCTTGCTAACCCATCGAAAGACGATGTTGTAAAAATCTTTCTTTTTTTGTCCTGATAACGGCTTTTTTTTCGAAGACAGTATTGGAATACAATCTCATTTGTATCGGTTACATCGTGAGGATGCCTAGTGCCTACATTGTTTTTCTTTTATGTATACTTATGCCTTAGGCATTTTCTAGTAGACAACCCTGGAGTGATACAGACACGAACATGGTGGGACTTTTATCTTGATGATTCTGTTTAAAATTCTTCGTCCTTCTGATAAACAAACAGCAGTAAATCTGGGTATCAATTAGTGAACGCGTATCGCCTTTACTTCGTAAACAATGTAAGGGAAACGGTGCGAGCCTTCAGATCAATGAAACTGATATAGTATGACATTGTTTGTGTTACAGAGGACATTATTGTTGTGACAAATCGTAGGAATTGGCACGTCCTTTGTGTAGTAGAACACCGTATGATTACATGTACAATACTCCCTAAACGGATCGATATCACACCGACAACTGAACATGTTCTCAAATGAACAATTCAACTAGACAAATAACATACCACACCTGTATTCCCCCGAAAGGTAGGCAGAGCTGTAGGTACTAATTGTAAATCTCTAAATTCATTCTCAACAATAGAAGAGACAAAGCCCAGGCTGTTGGAGCCCTTACGGGCACTATGCCACATACTACATGCTCCATAAAATGAAGCTGGCTATGAACAATAACTGCAGAGCCTGTGGCGAATACAGGGAAAACAATGCAGCACATCTGAGTCTGCTCGGCAATGCGTACCCTAAGCCAGAAGTCTTCAGGTTCCTTCCTCTAAGTGGGTTAGCCGCCTTCTTGAACCACGTCTCCAAAGAGTAAGGAATATATGGTAATGGGGACAACACAAAAGATCCCAATGGGTCAAAGTGCTGCTGGCTATGCCAGCCCCCACGGCAAGATAAGTTATGGTACTAATTGTACACCCACAATTCGCCGGCATGTCTAGGTCCTATGTAGTAGGAGCAACCTATTTTCATTGCTAAACCGTGCCTAAATCCAAAATGAGATTTTTTATAGAAAATCTCAAATAACAGTTTGCTCACTGTTTTGTTGTTCGTACAGATCCGGGACTGGGTGTCGGTGGAGGTGGACATGCTGCGCACGCAGGCGGTCGCCGTGGGCGATGTGGACGACATCCTGCACCAGCTCGACAAGCAGAAGGTCAGTCACATAGGTTGAGTCAATCGCTGCAGAACAATGACATATGTCACTTTATCTTTATGACGCTAGTTCTTCTTTCGTCTCTGTGAACTGTGTATGTGTGTGTGCGGAAGTTTACAAATTATGGTAATGAGTGTTTGTTACAGTGGTAATATGTTAGTAAATTCACTTACGGCATCATTGGTCTAGTAGACGCGAGCCTGAGGATTTGATTCCGAGATCGAGAAATAAAAGTTTTCGTACAAGTATGTTTTTTTTAATTGTGAGCTTTGAGCTTGCGATCTCAATAACAGATTTTTGTGTTAGTAAAGTCAGTATTTTTTTATTATAGTACACTAGCATTCCGCCAGCGGCTTTGCCTGCGTGGTCTTATAAATCATAGGCTATGATACCCTTAAAAGATGTAGCTTTCTAATGGTAATTTTTTTTTATTAGTCAGTGTTATAGTTTTTGGATTTACTCATTACAAATACATGTACAAAAATAAAATCTTTTCTCTTTATAAATTAGATTGAATTACCTAACATTTACTGCTATACTTACTCACATACAGTAGGACATAGCTTTACAAGTTAATTGAAATTCCCGATACATCTTCGACATCCAAAGTATGCAATAAACATAACAAGCGCCTTCACCGCCACCGAGTACATTCAAGTAATTTAAAACATAACATAGATCATTCCGCGAACATTAGACAAAAGATTAAATTTATTACTGCCCCAAAATTGTGCCCAACTAATTTTAACTTTATTATGTGTACTGTAGAGCTTATTTCCGACTGTCAGTGTTTCGGAAGTCGGCGAGTCGGTTCCTTATGGCGACTTTACACTGGGGAATAAGAAGTGACAGCGGGGTGTGTATTACTTGTGTAGGCAACGACGAAACACACCGAAACAAGACGGGCTAAGCTAACACGCGGTCTTGTTATAGTAATAATTCAGGTAATGTAACTAACTCATCATGATTATACCAGGCCGTTTCTCAGAATTACTGTTTCTAGGGCATCATACATAATTTTTGGTCATAGGCGTAGGTTCCAAGGCCATGCAGGGTGTCCAGGTGGCAGGGATCCAAACCAAAAAAAAAAAGTAAAAAGAAAGCCAATCAACTCGAAATACTCAATTAAGATCGGAAAATAGCTGGCCTAGCCTATTTTAGCCATTATGTTGCTACAGACAGAGTCATCAGTATCTCACTAATATTATAAATGTGAAAGTTTGGATGAATCACGCCAGAACGGCTAAACGGATCTGGATGAAATAGCACATAGGCTACTTTTAATCCTGGTAAAATGTATGGTTCCCGTGGGATAGATTTGTTTTAATAATTCCTAAGAAATACCTATACGACACGAGTGAAGTCGCTGGCGTAAAGATAGTTACCTATATTAGTACATCGAGGGTTACATTTAAATAAGTGTGGTATGATGTGAACGGTCCTCAGTGTCGTGCGCAGGGCTTTGTGCGGCGTCTTGTGACTCCGTCAACAATAGCCCGAGGTTTGTGCTACCAGCGCGGCGGCACTCTGCTTGTGCAAGCTGGCTGATATTGGGTGTACTTTAATATCGTTGCTTTGAGGAACTTCCGCTATCTAATAAGTTTCTTTTACCTTTACTTGAATGCTTTTGGCATTGATGGAAAGCGAAAAGAAAGTCATGAACGCTTTAACTTCAACCCCTTCGGGCTGTAGATGTCAAATACAAACAACGGGAAAACAGACATATTTATAGTAAATCTGTTAAGTGCCCGCTCTGAATGTCAGTTAGATCGCACCGCAAAGCAATGTCGGTACTACCGTAAAATTTTTTCCTATTTAATGTCATATGATGGGTCTTTATAGTCACTAATTATATGCATCATGTTGATAATTATGCTATCTGTACTTATATTTGTTATTTATTTCATTCAGTACGATGCAATATTGAGCCTTTTTTCTGCTCTGAATAATAGCCCAGGTAGGGTACAGTGTATACATATGAATTGGTTGACCTTTGAAGGAATTTTGTGCTTCCTACAATCCTACTGAATAGAATGCCCTTTGAAAGGCAGGGGTTAGATGGACATGGCATACATAACAATACCCTCGTCAGATATGAGGACGCGACTTACCTACACAATGGTGAGCGGGAGTTTTTGGAATGCCTTATGCCTGCTACGCTAGAGGTCCTGGGTTTGAATCCCGGGTCGAGTAGTGTTGATGGGTTTTTCTGTGTAATTCCCAGTAGCAGCTCGAAGTCTGGATTTGTGCCCGGTTGATGGCAATAGGCTCGCCCGCTATTACACATACTGGCGAACACATACGTATACACATACATTTAGAGTATGAAATGCCCCTGAAATGCCCTAGCCGGAGCTACCGGCATTGTTTCAGAAGGCGGCCGTGCGAGCGATGCCGATGCGTTAGTATTAGTATGCACCGCGCGACTCTATCTCTTGATTAGTATCCAATTCGCGTCCACTACGGGCCCCGGCACCCGGACTGACGTTATATGAGCATTATTTTCAATGTATTTCTCCTTTTATGTTCGATCGTCAATTGAAAGGTTTTGTATGTAGGATATATATAAGACAAACCATACTTATAATAAACTAAACTACACTATTATGTGGCTAGGCGTCTAATTCGACTAAACATAAACGCAATTTAGTTATTGATTTTTGCAAGCAACTGCATGAATCAGATAGAAGTATGGGTATGCAAAAATGGACTCTCTTAATAAAACATAAGTTCTCATTTTAATAACCTTTTATTGATAAATATCTACGTACAGTACATGACACGTGACGGACGCAGCCTGCCATTACTTTAATCACCTCGGTATCCATGTGTCTGACGTCACCACCCTTGGCCGTGACCTCGCAAACGTCACGTCACTTATTTAGTTAAGGGTTGATGCCGAAGAAGTTTCTAAAGGTTTGTTTCGAAATATATCCACTATAACTACTTTTTAGTCAACGATTCAACTGCAACTTTTATATACTAAACAGACGCTTAAATGCACACAATGCAATTTAAATGCACAAATATTTGGCCCGGAACGGCCTGTAGGCACTACAAATATTGAGTTTACGCGGGAATCAACACATGAGCTGTCACTTCCCCGATTTACTCAATGTGTTGTGTGTACAGTGTGTACTGCACAATATTAGTTCAGTGTGTGCCTTTGTGTGGATGTTAGACAAAAGACAGATTTTATTGAAGGGCATTTTATTTTGACAACTAACATTCATTTTAAATATTACAGACTAGCTTTCCGCCAGCGGCTTCGCCCGCTATCCCACGGGAACCATACATTTTACCGGGATAAAAAGTAGACTATGTGCTATTCCAGACTATAATCTCTATCTCTGTGCCAAATTTCATCCAGATCCGTTCAGTAGTTTTTGCGTGAAAGAGTAACAAACATCCATCCATCCATCCTCACAAACTTTCACATTTATAATATTAGTAGGACTACGTGAATTTTGTCTGGCCGTATTCATAATTGTATAATTTTATTATGAATTTTATCATATTTATTACGATAGTACAATAAAGCTATCAAAGCCCATTAACATACCATCACGCCTGTATGTCCCGAAGGGGTAGGCAGAAGCGTACTAATGTACACCCACATTTCGCCGGTATGTTTAGGTCCCATGTAATAGGGGGCGAGCCTATTGCCATAAACCGAGCACAAATCCAGACTCCGAGCTGCTACTGGGAATTTCACGGAAAAACCTAATAACACTTTACTCGACCCGGGATACGAACGCAGGACCTCTAGCGTAGCAGTCGCGCTTGGGACCACTAGACCAACGAGGCAGAAAGCTTATTAGTAAAGCAAAAAACTTTTACCTACACAATTTTACCATTAAATTAACCGGTCGATGGCACCATACCATAACACATACAGTTAACTATGATTTCTACAAACAAATACGGTTATTTACGTCGCTAAGATTATCTAAAGAAATCTAAACAGTTTATTCAAATATGTTTTTTTTTTCATCAAAACTATTAGTTACCTGTAAATCCCAATTCAGGCTTGTGGCAGTCGTGCATTATTGAGCGCGCTGGCTCACTAAGGCGCGACTACTACGATCACCCTTGGTGCTCGACTTATATAGACTGGCTAATTCAACGTGCGCATGCGCGAGTAACAGTGATGGGAAAGCGTCGATAGATGAATTTATTTTATATTCAGTCGCGAGGATTTTTTCAGGGAATCACCACACTTTAGTTAAAATAAATTTGCGATGGAGCCTACAGGCACCCTCAGATGTAACTATAACATTATTGCTAGATAAAATACATAGGGGTGCTATAGTGGTCAGTAACCATCAACCCCTTAAATTGACCCAACTTATTTGGGATCTTTCTTCAATTCATCCCTATAAATAAATATCTTGGCACACTTTCACACAGCACCATCTAGTCACAAACAAGCAGAGCTTGTACTGTGGGTACTAGACAATGAATATAATACTTATATACTTTTTTTTTGTAAATATATACTTATAATATATAAGAAACACCCAGACAAACACAAACACCTAAGTTCATCACATAAATGTTTGTGTCTTGTGGGAATTCAACCCACGACCTCGTGATCAGCAGTCCGGTACTCGAGCCACTAGACTGCAGACGTCGACAATGAGTCTATGAGTCGTTACGTCATTATTTACCTTTTTCTACCTATCATTTTCGACTTTTAACAAGTTCAACATTTTTTATGGCCTTCCTCGATCCCTCTATCCTTCCACATTCATATTAATCATTGTTCACATGGGTTTAAAGAGGTTGATTATCTCTCTAAAACATTCTTACGCAGACTTCATCAAATGCACCAAATCATAACAACCCCACCTTACATCCATCTGTTATAACATAGGTGGTTTTTGAAGTTTTAACTGTGCTAGTTGGGAATGAGACAGTAATTTATTGTCATATCTATAACTGTTTTTTTTAGTTTTATGCACGTTTCACTCGAGCAAAAAGCTACAAACTTCAGTGCGATCGTTCAGCAGACATTTCTCTATCTCATACTAATTTTAAATATTAAAACGTGAACTGTCCTATTATTAATGTTAAAACAATATTAATATACAATATCTACATTTTCACAGTGATGGGACCGTTCCCACCACAGTGCACGGGTCATCCCTCAAAGTTAGATAAAAAAAACCCGTTAGCCGACAGAGATATAATATTATCCAACCTCTCATAAATATTTTAGAATTTCATCGATAACAAAAACTATCGAAATTTTTGTATCGATATGCTTCACGTCACTTTTTTCACCCCCACCCTTACGGTACGGTGCGTTGCTAGGCAACTGTGCCCAGCCGGCAAGCGGCACGTGCTGCCGGGCACGCCGTACGCTACTCCATATAATGACCGACAGTCTGGCCGTGACCACGGAGCACGGTGGGCGTCGCCACACCTATAATTACAATTATTTTTCAGTAGATTGTAGCCATGTTAATGGTTTCTATTATTCCAAAATTAATCTCAAATCTTTCCGTGCTATGTAGAGGGA
Source organism: Acronicta psi (assembly GCA_946251955.1). Lineage (NCBI taxonomy): Eukaryota > Metazoa > Arthropoda > Insecta > Lepidoptera > Noctuidae > Acronicta > Acronicta psi. The sequence goes on along the minus strand of OX276488.1, from coordinate 12,292,695 downwards.
TTACTAATAATAATTTTTAGTTTAACACCAACAGCTGTTTGCTGGTATGTTTTCATCCTATGTAGGGAAATAGGGAGAATTGGGAACGACCCCATTGCCATTCTCCGGTACAAATCCAAATTCAGAGCTTCTATTGAGAATTTCTTAATGGTTAAAACCTAATAATACTTTATTTTTAGACCGCTAGGCTATCGCGAGCCAGCTGGGCGAGCGTCTGGTGTACCGAACTAGAAGACGCAGGTTTGAATCCAGCTCGCCAATCGATTGTTTCCTTCATTAAAAATCACTCGTAATCTTAGCATGAAAAATGCTTAAAAAATACAAAAAGTTACCAAATAATACTTTGCTTGACCCTGTCATCGAACATATGACCTCACCATCGATAGCCACTGCACCAGCGAGGCAGTGGGATGGGCGTGCCAAAAATTTTATTTGAAATTCAGAAACCAAATTGTGAATGACGGCTCCGTGGCGAGGTTTGAGTTTTAATGAGTAAACAGTCTATCATATACGTGTCATATTATATTAAAACAGAAATGTATGCGTGGGGTGCCCAAAGCCACATAAGAAGATGGTTATTTCCGACATAGACTGAATTAAATACATTTTGTTGGCGGAAGGTGGGTGTTACTCTGCTCTGTCGGAACTCAGGCGCGGCTGTATTGATAGCGGCTGGGGTCTGTACCCGTAGATAACTACACACTCCTAGTAATCCGCCAAATGGCCCATTACGATTGCGTTTGAAAATTTACGGAATCGCTTACACAATGAAAAGGCGCCATGATTTTTTCTTCCAGCGAGACAAATTCCACGCACTTAATTTTGACTAAAATGTAAGTAATAATCACTTACATTTGTTAAAACTGACTCATTAGTATAGTGGCTGTAATCGCGACTGCTAGGCATTCAAGTTATGGGTTCGATTCGCCTGTGTATGTTAGATTTTCTATGAAATTCTTAGTAGCAGCAGTTTGGATTTGTTACCTGCTAATAATGCAATAGGCTCGCCAAGAATTACATGGGACGGTTAACTGATGAACAATAATACACATCTGCCTAGCCCTTTAGTGAATGCAGGCGTGATAGTATGTTATGATATTTATTATGACTTATTTTCTATCGCGATTCTTGAACTGTACTATAAATATAATGTAGTCGTTACGTTACGATAGAACGTGGCTACATATCGTAAACATGTCAATACGCCTTAATCCATAGCGTGACACGTGTTGCAGTACGCCGGGCATTGTGTCTCGACGCGACGTGACGTACAATACGCCTCGTATGTATCTAATAGTGAGGGGCGCTCTTCGCCTAAAAATATTCACAGCAATAGTCGCTGCCACGTAGAACTTATGCCAGTCTAGACCTAAAGAATTAACTTTTCAAAGTATTTTTTCCGAAATGGATATCAGTCTATACTAACTGTAAGAGTTTCAAGGGTGGTGTTTAGTACTGATAGTAATTATCACAAGTAATTTAAGATCACTTCCGCCACGAACACAGTAATTGCAAAATGGAACTAAGACTGCGACTCATTTCGTAGAAGTGCTCTCTTTGACTATAGTTTTTATGTTATTCCAACGGTACAACACTACAGCGCACCGCCACGCTTCAGGGTACGCAAACGGTACAAATAAAACGGCCAGCACCAACAACAAACACGCCGCGCCACTGTTGCTCTTACATTCCGCTGTAACAGCATCATTTCCACGTCAATAGGATCAAATGCCGAAGTTTTATATAAATACCTATTTTTAATGTAAATATTGTTGCAAATGATTAAGACAGAAACCTTAGAGAAGCCACCCCCTCTCCCGGTATAAAAATGTTAATATTACCTACCTGAGCACAACATCCAGTGTAAGGAGAGCTCTTAGTATCTAACGCAATTATCCTAAATCGTCTTTTAGAGCACTCGACACGGGGAGCGAAGTAGTTCTTATTAAGTTGGTTAGTTGTTACTCACTGGAGCGCAGGGGAGGGGATCAATAAGGGGTGGCAGGTGGAGGGGGCGCTACGCCGGGCGGCAACGGCACTCGAGCTCCGGCCGCCGAGCGGGACGGTTGTATGTGTGCTGTTGTTTTAAACTTTAATTGAATGAGCTGTTTCAACGTAAAATGAATGATAAAATGGGTTTGTATTGTTTGGCTGATAGTCTGGCTAATGTTTCCCAGTGGAACATTAGATTATATTTCTTGATCTATCTGGTCCACCTTGGTTCATATGTCCGCCTGCCCACGGACGGACGATTCATTCAATAGCTTTTTCTATTATTATGAGTCATGATCTAATTAAGCTGGTAAATAATATCCAATCAGAGCAATGGATGGAATTTTCCATAATTCCATATAAAACGCCTATTATTGACAGTTTCAAATTCTATTGCATTATACAGAATCCATTTTTAAGATTTAATGTACCAGGACAATTAATGTATATTTCAATGTAATACATATCACATATAAGAAATAGCTAGACATTTAAACGCATTCAAAATTCAATACGCTCCTGCAGGTATGGAGCAAGTTGGTCGACATATCCGAGGATATCGCACCATATGCCGCGTTGTTAAAAGTTTAGCCGTTAAACTACTGCGCTTATTTATTCACACCAACTCAACTGAATGATTTAAACTTATATCTGTGGAATAGGGGTAAAAGTAAAATGAAATAGTTATTATAAATCTTTTTAATAGGACGGAAATTCCAGATAGCATTTTGCACATAAGTTAGAAATCGACAACATTAAGTATTCAAGACAAATAGACGGATGACACCAAAGGCTTACGTAGATATCCCATAATTTCTTATAGTTTTTCTTTCTTTATGTTAGCAACTAGGCCAATTGCCAGGTCCAAGCCTTGCTATTTGTTAGTCTCGTCTCTATTTTTTCAGATTTTTCCTTAAGTTAATAATGTAGATTTTGTCTAATGTATTTCGTTTGTTGCGCCAGCAGGCGCGGTGTCAGCCAACCATTTTTAGCTTTTAAAACTTGTGCTTAACTTAAACTAAAGTTACCTACTCTTCTTAAACTTACTTCTACACAAGAAAACACATTTTCGTTTGCAAAGTCGGTAAGAAAATAAACGGCTTAGTTTAGATTAGATCTAGGGTTTGGTTGCCGAGTGCTACCTTTGGGAAAAGGGTGGAAACTCGATGAGATCAGGTGAATTTAGATTAGAGGAAAAATCGTCAAGCATACACCAGGATGGAATAAATGGTGTGCCATAGAAAGTTGCCCAGTTCCATCAGGTTTTTAATAAAAAGTGTTGTTGCAGAGTCCTTTGTGCCCGCTCCAAAATAAAAGCAATATTTCTAAAAATACAGCCGCTATACTGGTTTTCCCTTAAGGCGCAATATGTGATGTCATTTATACGCGATCCTATGATTTTTTTATTAAACCGGACGTTGGGTATCGTAAGAGGGACAGCGTTCCTTGTTACTCGTGGTACGGGGATTATGACAGTAATTATGTCGTCTATTTCATTATGAAACGATTATTGAGGAGTTCGAAAAGCAGTTATTGAACTGTGAGGGATCATCATCATCATCATATCAGCCGAAAGAGGTTCACTGCTGAACAAAGGCCTCCAACATAGACTTCCACTGTGAGGGATTCAACAGACCAATGAGGAGAATGTCTTCGTCTGTGTTTCATCTAGGTATACCTGCTACACAACCTGTACCTTTTCGGCAGACTTGAATCTTAAAATTATGATGCAATTCATGTGACTCAGGATTTCAAGAAAGTCACATATTATTATGTATGTCAGAAGCACTTCGGAAGTGCTTGCAGTATTGAGTTGTTCAAAAATACCTCTGTTTTTAATGCCGTTTAGTACTTAACAAAATCGCCAGTTTATTATAAAGCTATATACACACCGTCATAAATGTATAGTGGCTCGTGGGCGTGCGGTATGTCAGTAATGGCTGCGGTCGGAATCGCGCTCGCTCACACAGCGCCGCAGTTTGAAGGTTTTCGTTAATTTGTAGCTAATTAAAATTTATTATGATGATGTTAATGCAATCGTGAAATAATGTAGTACGCTACACGTAGCTGATACAAACACCGTGCAGTCCATATTGACTAAAATTGACGTAACTTTTTTTTAAATCACATGTCAGTCTCATTGGAGAATAAGTGTAATAAGATAATTATTTTTCTTTAATTAAGAGCTCAGCAGGCCCAGCCAAGTTGCAATCTAATATTTGGATTGACAAACAAATATTAACACAAAATGTATGGGCATGACATAAGCTTTCGACAAATCTGACGTTTACAAATGTCATTTCCATACATTTTGTTTCTATTCGTGTGTTGATCCGAACGTTGAATTACAACTTGGCTAGGCTCGCATCTCTTGTCTTGAAGCAATCGCCACTATTCTCTATCTTTTGCCTTTTTTTCCTCTTGATACTACTCGATTCCCACTTTTCCTTTTCCTTCCAACAACATACATTAACGTTATACCATAATTATTATATAAGAGTATATCTTCCCATATTGCGACACAGTTTCCAAGGAAAACAGTCTCATTAAAACTTTCAAAGCTCTACATTTTTCTTAGTTGTTCAATAAAAGTCACGTCGACTTCTAATATGTTATGAAGTATTGTAAGAAAAGGGTAAGCCCTACAAACAGGTGAGCGGAAAACTTGGCTTGTTACGCGTGTGTTCACGACTTGTGGCTGTGTTCCACCTGCCCGCGCACTCGAACAAGTAAAACATGGCTGCCTAATAACTCTCTCAATATTGTTCAACTACTACATATTTTTATTGTTTGCTTGTACTGAGAATTTCTATGAATACCCGTGAGAATAGATTTATCTAGACTAGAGGCTGGCGGTCTCCGAGGATGTCTGTATTGGTTTGCGATATGATATGCGAAAACTACTATCACATAGATCTAAAGTTATGTTTGGCTAGAGGGGCCGCTTTGAATGAAACAGAATAAATTATTTACATAAAAATATTGCTAAGGATCTGCCATAAAGAAAATTTTATTTAACATAAAGAAATTTATGATTGAGAGCTTTCTAGCCTTCTGCTCTGTATGAGAAGATGTATGAAAGTGGATGAAGCAGAACAAGTATGAAAATAGTTTTTATTTCCCTGTGGGAATATGTCATAGTGTTCTTATTCTTTCCTCTTTGTCCAGGGTGTTCTCCGGGAGCTGGAGCAGAAAAAGCCGCAGTTGGACGAGCTGCTGCATACCGCCGAGAGCCTCAAGGGTACTGAGAACCGCCAACAGCTGCACGGCAAAGGTAGGTGTACTTATAGTGTTCACAGGTGCTTCAACGAACGATGCGAATATAGCCACCAGTTCTATTTTATTGTTTGTTTTGCGGTCGGATCTCATTGCGCTCACTTTTGTAATAGCAAATGAAAGGTACTGGGAAAATATATTTTAAAATGAAATGTATGGACAAGTTTTGTTCTATTAAAGTTAGTACGTTGTCACCTCTGGCTTAGATTTAGATTTTTCCAAATATTTGAATTTATATGCGTGAGTTCTACAACCAGAATAAATTTGCCACCCTTGCTTGCTTGGAATAAGGTCTATAAATATGCTTAGGTAACCTTAACACCTTTCAAACCTAATCTAGAAGCATTACAAAAACAATGATCATAGCGCCGCCACCCTCAACACGCAATAACTGGAACTCTCTGGGGAACTAAAACAATTTAAAACGTTTGTAATTCGAACGAGGCGAGGATACGCCGGACCTCGCGACGATAGCGAGACGCGCCGGGACATAGCAAACCGTTATGTTTTATTGAATATCCAATAATAATAATACAATTATTGTTTTGTGTGATTTAACAAGATTATAAATTAAAAACGTATTCATTCTAGAAGATTAAACTTTGGCACCCGAATAGCAAAGTATTTTTTTCGCACAAAATCGTAATCGGTAAAGTAACAAATGGTTAATGGAGCTTATTTCAGAGGCGACCCTTGTGTAGTGATAAATAGTGGCGAGTCGACACGCTTTATGTCATCGATACGATGTTTACACGCTGTTCACTTGTAGTTTATGAGCTGCGCTATTAATGGATGGTGCATGTTTGTACATCGCCACTTTAATTGTATACTTATGATGCTGTGCGAACATTGATGTCACTGAGGGATTTTGTTTAGATTTTCAGGTTGTCAGTCTATCGGATTGGTGACATCAAGTCCCTGCTTAGACCTATTCTACATTGATATTAATAACCCTGAATATTGTCATGATAAACTGTATGTTGTTACGCAAAACTTAATATTTCGGTCGCTAAAGTATTCGGTTTTATTGCCCATAACATATAGATGACAATTGTTTGACTATTTAGTAATATTGCTAATATAGAACATGACGAGCTCAATGAACCGGACGGGGAATATAAATGCCTAAAGGTGAATAATAAAATAAGGTCGGTAAATATTCCTATAAACTTTTCAACCTAAATATGATTAGATAAATATATATACAGGTCGTAAAGCAATTTTACAGGTAGCTGCAAAACACATCACTACAATTAAAATTCCGCCTTTGCAAATGAGCGCTAAGCTAAGCTCTAAACCATATTTAAAGAGCAAAACATGAACAAGAAGTCCGTAACATAATTTCGTGTAACTTCGACACAATCTTAGCGGAGTTAAACGAACAACGTCTGGCGGTAATTACACCGCACTCGACAACTACACAGCATCAGTACACAGAAGCCCAACTCTTTACGAGACAATGAGGACCTCCTCGCTATACTTAGGTATCTTCCCTCATGAATTGCTCTAGGAAATATGGTACCGCAACCATTTTGGCGACTTTTTGGCGAAAATGTAGCTTTTATGGCCATGATAACATAGAAGTTTAATATATTTTTGAAAATCAACTATTAAATACGTATTTTACGGTAACCTTATTACTGTGAAAGTATATGAACAGAAGAAAATACTTACAAACAGAGCTAATATCGCAACACTCGCGCTTCTCTGAATGTGTAATCTTGTAATTTTGCTCAGTCTCATTATAATACTTAATGTAAGCAAGCACATTAAGGAATGTCTTACTTAATTCAGATCTAAAAGCGTGGGAGAAGTCGAGGCCGGGGGAGTTCTATTTGTCTCTTTTTGAGTAAAATACGACGGATTATGTAGGCATAATAAGCTTCTTTTAAAATGACAAAAAGTCATTTCATCGCCAACATAGATGGCTCGTACGATCGCGTTAAGTAAACCTTACCTCTGGCAGGGCACCCTCCTGCACCCTCCAGCGGCCCTCTCAAGCCTGAGGGACACACTTTATGTGAGGAAGAGTGCCTGTTCAAGTATAATCAAGTTTAGGGATTCGTACTAGACCGTGAGCAAGTCAAAAGGGACTTCGCCATAATTGAACCAATTAGAGAGACAGTTTTTGAAGAGCATACGTTATATGTATATTATGAGTATACTTGATATTTGGGCTTAACTAAAGTATATACGATGAAGAGCTTGGATGAGCTTTGGGTTTATGATTGCTAATAAAATATTTATAACAAAATCCTTACTATTTCGTACGGACTGGCCGCGAAACGATTGTAAAGTAATCTATTATTTTGATTAACCCTTCAAGTATTTATTACTTCAGTTATTTTATAGACGCTTTATTGAAGGCAGACTTTACTCAAATCTTATCTTAGGGGATGTCTACACCCAATAAGAGTCAAACTTCGCTCAGCTAAATTTCAATTTATGTGGTCGTTATTGTTTTGGATGAGGTTATTTGGCTCTGCTATTAGACACGTGTTTATTGTGGCCAACCTGAAGCTGTAGCGCTCATAAGTCTACGTAAGAGCATTAGTTACCTGAGCTGTGGCAATCTTCGAGCAACTCTTACGAAATGAATCTTAGTAACGAAATCCCCCAAGCATTCATAATTCCCTCTTCCCCGGATAAATTGATTCACTCCCTTCCTCACAGCCGTTGATTATAACCGTCCCCAAACATCCAACAAGAAGCCTTATCACTAAGCGTTAAAGTTGAATTTCTATCTCCAAATCGTTAAGGTAGCACGTTAAGGGAGGTGCAATAGAAATTGAATTTTAACTGTTAGGTATTAAGGTTAATAATTGATTGTGTTGCGGTAAGACGTGCATTCTTGATGGCGCGGGCCGGTGCGTCGTTTATAATGTTGGCAACACTGGCGCTCAATTTATGCGGCACGCGGGCGCGAGGCGCGAGGCGCGAGCGTGCCCGGGACACAGATAGCACGAGTTGATGCTAATGTGCGCCTACAAACTACATTTAATAACAATATTATGGAAATAGTAATATCATTATACTATGCTCTGCTAGAAGCAAAATAATCAAATTCAAATAATTTCTTTGCTTCCTAAGTGTACAAAAATATAGGTCTTATTACTCAGTAGTGGTGCTTAGATCTTCAAGTAACAAGTTTCAAAGAACTACGTTTATTGGAACTTACTGGCTGACTTACCTGTGGGTATCTCACTATAAAGCATTTTTTCACAGTAAAAGATTAATTAGGTAACATACGTAGGTACTACAATATAGTGTTTGCCAGTTAGGTCTCTAATTAGATTAATGAAGTAGGTACAAAAAGTCACCGTACTGTGTCTTGTATTGAACCTGTAACCAGGAGGTAAGAATGTGGCTCCGTAAACGTCCAGGCCACTGCGACTTATGTTCGTATGTACTAAGCGAAGAGCTCTGTACTTTATGTCTGATATATGATACACACGTATTCGCTATATTTCGTGTAACATTCTAGAATTTCATACGTATACGTGTGTTTCCCACGAGAGCCACTTTCTGAAAAAGTTGCGCCAAATATTTTGAGATAAAATTCTTTTTTATTTCACGGATTAGTCTGCCAAGTGATTTCCGGACAAAAGTGTAATAAAAACGCAATATTAGGGGTTTCTGAGAGGAAAATTATAACATCAGTCAATTTTATTTCAACATAACGCATTATTCATAGTCTCGCCACAAAGCAATCACGACCTCTTAATAACCGAGCAGTGAAAATCTCTGTATTTCAATGCTTAGCTAGCCGACATGCCCCGCAGCGAAGCCTTCAAAATAACACAACGCTGTGCCAATCACAAGCCTTAAAAGGCGTCTGTTGGGCTTCCCTCCGGTTCTTAAACCAATTTGTGGCCAAAATTACAGTGTTGTTGGAAAGTTGTACAACTGTACTCATAGATAATTGTAACGTCACAAACCAAATTTTCTGCTAATTTATGGAGTTAAGAATGTTCCCGTTACAAGTTACAATCTTTACTTATCGTAGCGCTCGTAGCGCTCGTAGCGTTCGTAGCGCGGCGTAGAGGGTGCGGCTACGTGCTACGAAGGGTCGTAGAGCTAAACAGCGAGGCTCGTAGGCGTAGTCTATGAGTTGCTGTCTCGTAGTGTTGTGAATGAGTCGATTAATTTTACATCATTACAAAATATTTTTTTTCATAAGTACCATTTGTAAGTTATTTAAGGAAAATATTTTTTAAACCATTACCATTAGGTTGCAGCTTCCGTAATCTCTTTCAAATTACAATTAAATTTGGTAATTAATAATACATTTCATGCCGTCAGTGGTAATAATTCATGTTGCTTTCATAAATGCGATTCATTAAGTTGATAAAACGAGCACTGTGTATTTGTATTTAACTGAAAACGCAACACAATCTAAAATAGTAATTGAATAGTTATTGAGGCGTCGAGCGCACATTACTCCTTTGAGGCGCGTCCCGTCGGTAAATAATAACAGAGTGAGTGGTTGCGGGGCGGCAGCGGTGCGTGTGCGGCGCGGCTGCGTGGCGGCAGCGTGGCAGCAGCGGTCGCAACTGACATCCCATTAACTGTGTGCGGTTTTTACCTTTTATTGTTTGCGACTGTTTGCTTATGTGTGTTATATTGAGACTAGATATTTGAAGTCTTGATTTTACGGTCGTATATAAATATGGAATTTCTTTAATAATGTTTGCAAAGCAAATTCTCTAGTTATAAATACCTTTGAGATATTTGATACACATATTTTGTAGACCGAAATTAGCTTACGTGCCTAGTTTCTGGGACTGATTGCTACAAAGTTATTTTAATAAGTTGGTAGTAGTTTTATTAGAACATAGTTATGTTATTAATATCTAAATGAAAATTTCAACGTTTTGACAAATTCTATTGATATTCGTACTAGCAGTACCCATATTCGAAAGAAAAACATTCTATAAAATAGTTCATATTTTAAATATTACTATAAACATGCTCAACGGCATTAAATTGGCCCCATTTTTACCCGACTGTCGAAGGAAAAGGAGGGTTATGTGTTTGACGCGTATATATTCTATGTCCGGTCGTAACTACTTAACGGCTCAACCGATTTAGATAAATGGCTCCTCATTAGATACGTCTTGATGGCACAAGTGTCACTGGGTACCTACATGAAATAAAAAAAAATGGCGGATTTTATACGAAGAAAACGCAGTCGGGATTTTTATTTCATTTAATGATTGATTTTATTGCTTTAAGAAATACATACATAACACACTTTAATACATAATACATAACACACTTCTTTGAACGATTCAGATTTCTATTTTTTACCCGACTGCACCAGAAGGAGGGCTATTTTCTATATTGTTTAGGTCCTAAACATACTCTGTGAATACGTAGTTGTCCGTATATATATCTACAGACACATTAAGGCTCTCGCGGAGAAATTTCAGGCGTATCGTGATTTATTTCAGACCCCGCCCATAACGACGTCTGGCAAGTTTGACTCAATACAATCGAACCTTTATAGCCTCATGAAATGAAACGTGGCACTTTCAGTATTGGTGAAGTACCATAGTAGGACTACCCAGTCTGATGGACAGGATCCATTCACGATTAACTCCCGATTCGTATTAATAAATAGTAGTCTAATTGTTAATTTCAATTCAAATCAGCAGTCGTAGGTTTGCAGTTTCACAAGCATACTTATCATAATCATAGTCAATTCACCAATTGCTGTTAGTTAACACTGCAAATATCGCGCTATGATCTCTACTAATTCCATAGAGTGTATCATGTTATCAGGACGTGTTTGCTCTGCGCCGATACGATTACAGTTCTATTATCGTTTAACATTGAAATTGGTGGATTCACACACTAAACTCTGCGGACATCCCTACGCGTGGAACAGCTAGGTATAGCGTGAATATTGTCTGTCTGCTAGTGATGTACCTTATTCCTAATTGATGACGACATGACCTACATGTCAGGTAGATGGAGCGTGTACGTTTGTCGGAATCGACGAAACTGAAACTATCTTAATCTAAAAAGATAAAATCTTAGTTACTTGCACCTCGCCTGAATATTAAAACTTAAAGCCTTTGATTTGCAGTCCGACGATCACAGCTGAAAATAATTGGAAACAAATTAATCTACCGAGAAATAATTTAGCAGATACGATAGAAAAACAATTGTTAAGACCCTTTGGACGGTCACTTTTCTTTAATGAATTAATGTAGTTTTTTCCTATCCCCTGGGAAATTCCCTGAATTCCATCTTAATAGGCCTTTACGTTACAAAAGACATTCATTGGTAGCTTTACCCGTTTTTGCTCAGCGTTGATGAATCAATTAAGACATTCTTCATCATGTATATCAAATTATTCTTATAGTCCTACATTTCGTACAAACATGTTAAAATGTTAACTACAAGTAAATGTTTTATTCTGTTTGATAAAGTTTCAAATCAACGTCTCCTCTTGAAATATTCAACAGTTAACTAGTTTGTTATCTAGTGCCTGAAAGCGAAACATTCAGTAGAATATTTCATTAAGACGTTCATTAGAAAATACAGAAATCTTGCGCCCCAAAAGATCAAAGAATACTAGTTACAAAGATACAAGTTTCATAGAACAGGTACTTTATGAGTAGGTATCATGACATTACATACGCCTAACACCTCTAATGCATCTGTTCTTTTTCGTTAAACTGAATAAACGATTAAACATCGACTAACTTCAACTTAAATGGAGATTTTCCACTTCATTTAAATCCTGTACCGTAGCACCAAACGCAGCCGCAAACCACATGTGGAGTAAATACTTGGAGTAAGTTAGCAAACACGCCTTCGTCTGCGGGCGAGCCTCGAAATAGCCGGCGTGTTTGATAACTTATAAATATAAACTAGTCCGCGATACCTTAGCATTAGATTGTACTTAGTAGGTATTAGTATGTATTTAGCTTAATGTACCTCTTTTAAGGTTCCTAATTATGTAGCCGCAGACATCCATGAGCGTTTTTATAAGAAGAATCAAGTAGCATGTCTCTCAGTGTATTAGTATATACAGCAAGAGCTGTTACATCCCTATATTCGCTATTATATATATTTTACAAAACACAAAGTGTCCAAATGGAATTCTTTGAATCTAGTTTTAAGTCAATAAACGGGCTCCAAGACCGGTATATTCTGCGTGTATTTGTCCCAACATCACAAATAGTCGACAGCTATGAATAAAACAGGGAACAGTCGTGGATTATCATTGGCTGTCTCCTCACTCACTTCCACAATGCACAAATTCAATTGACTTGTAAATTGCAGCGGCGCAGTAACGCCAATAAATATTGCAACTCGATACATTTTGATTATTACGAGTACTTCCTCGTTGTAGATATTGTCTTTTCAAGATATTTTGAAGCTGTCTCAGTTTGGTTGTTGTGTGCTAGATTATACAATATTTACTTACCTATACAGATAAAAATATAGTATCACAACAAATTGAGTTGTTTGATTTTCTTTACGATATTTAGTGGTTAATAAAGTTGAAAACTTGAATATATTGTACATATCCTTTATATGACTTTAAGGACCACTCCTACTTATCAAACAAACTCAAACACTTATCTTGACAAACTTCCACAAATTTGCCAACTCCTCGTAACTTTTGACCCCAAAATTCGTGGTCATCAAGATCTTAACCTTCAGTCGGTCCACAATCACAAATCAAGCTAAGCATTATCGTGGCTGTAAGGAAACGTGATCGTTAACCTATATAGCTCAGAACACCCGCGCCGCCCTTCGTCAGTCGGCGCCCGCCCTCCGGTCCGAACGCACGCGCGCCGCCCGCCCAAACAAATACCCCGAAAATAATGTGCCGCGACCGGCCGGTCATACTAATCCGAGGCCTATATTAAACATATCAGCTTTTTAATTATGTATTCTAGTGTTATAGTGATAAGGTGTAATTTACAACGAGTTGGTGAGATGGCATAATGAGTGAAGCATTGTGAACCCGATGAATAGTTGGGATTCGCCTTTTGTTCGGATTTTTTGCGTGATTAAGCTTTTTAGTTTAGATTTAACTTAAATGTATTCAAGTCTGCTGCAGTCTTTTGATTCGCCGATCGATCTACCGATAAATTTTTCCCCTATAAGAAAATTTGTTTGGGCTTATCCTCTGTAACGTCTTCCATTTTATATATCCTGAGTATTCAATCAAGGGGTGTCTTGATATGAACCAACAGGTGATAACCAATCGATATCACATGCCTTACCTTAATTACAACTTATCTAGTTTACTCTTTGTAATATTTGTACTCTACGAATAGGCACAGGTAACATCTTATTATACATAGGTAATTTATACTACATGGAATTTCATTAAAATCACAAATTATATACTAAAAACTTGTTGCGTTACTACCTGTTTATTCTTACGTAAGTGTATCTAGTAATTAATTGCTTCACATATATTTGAGAATTTACAAGTCGGTTCTAAATACTGCAGTTTGAATTTAAAGTTATAAAGTACTAACTTTACTTAATACTTGTTATAAATAAATTATTATAAGGTTATTTAATAACGTGGTCCTTTAGCTCAAACAAGTTACCGTATCATAGGTCCCGTGGGCGTTTTAAAAGGCTATTAAGGTATGATAATATCCACCAGATACGACTCGGAATTTACGCGTACAATGATAAGATGCTAGCAGTTAGATTAATGTGCTAATTATATTAAGAGAAGGGAATATAAACTAAAGGACCAAATGAATTATATTAATTCCTTGCCGCACACTGGTCTTTATGAGTCCTATAATTATAATTGATTTAGGTAGATATAATTTAAATATGCATAGTTGGGAGATATGTAGGTCTGTGTCATGTTTTTAATTTCTAAACCAAATCGTTAACATACATCTCGTCTCACTGTCTCTTACTTACGTATTCATGTTTATACATTAAACCATAATTATCACAATTAGTTGACATAAATGGTGGAGAAAAATATAGCATGCATTATAAGTCTATAGTCTTTTTTTTTTAGTTAGTATTCATTTTCCTTAAAATAGGTATTAGAATTAAGGCACCTACGGCATAACGTCTTTTCGGACATGGAAGCGAATCCATATATAAAAATGTTCATCTCATGCATCAACGCGTCTCGGGGTTTTTGTAACTTTGTGCCACGGTCTCCTCTTACATATGCAAGACCAATCGCCGTATAGAAAGGACCGTATATTTTACTTACCCAATGCAAATGACGCGTCTTCATCCAAAGGAGAGGCAGCTATGTCTTGACGAGAAACTTAATAATAGTTTCGTTTGAGTCTGCGGCGGGAGTATGCTAATCCCGCGGGTGGGTCCACGATCACGCGCGGGAGCAGCCCTGCTCGGCGGCGGTTGCAGTGTGCTGGAGGGGCGGGAACTGTTGCATCATAAGTTTGATGAGTTAGCAAGAAAAGAGGTGTTAGCTAGATCTACTTTTAGTTTTAATTGGATTTTAGATGCTTACTAGCGACCCTGACACCGCACAGGCTTAGAAATTATAGCCTATCCAATTATACCTTCTTGGTTAATCCCTCCTTCTATTTGTAAAAACTCGTTCGGAAGTTCTGAAGTCCGAATAAACACAAACTCGGCAGCATGATGATGATTTTTCTATCGGAAAAATAAATTAGGTACTGTAGTGGTTTCAAAACCTTTAAGAATATGATTTATGCATTAAAATAAAATTGCTTTTACAACGCACAAATGTCGGCAGAAATAAAAAAAATGCAATAACGGAGTCACAACCAATGGATAAACAGCATAGGTACTCATCACGAGCACTTACAGTAACAACTTACAATATCATTCAAAGCATTACCGAAGTCTGTTTGATGTCACCAGTGGTTTTACGTCATAATTACAGGCTTAGGCAATTAGTTCGCGTTATTAACATCGACAGTTAGTGGATAATCCGCTGCCCTGTGATCTGATTACTGATTAATTAGCGCGATTGGTGTTCTGTAGTAAGCTCGCATTAATGGCTTCAGTCACCGAGTTTCATGCTTTCAGCTGTTTGAAGTGGTTCATAGCTTTCAATTTATCAAAACAATTACTATGACTACATAGTATACATACATGTTTCACGACTGCTTTGTATTATTTCTTTGAATACAATTCAGTCATAGTCGTCAATTCCCATACCGTGCTGTGATAACAGCAGTTTTTCAGTGTGTAAAAATGTTTCCCTTTCATTTTTTTTGCATGTATTTTTTGAAGATTATAACTAGGCATTGCAATGTTTCGAAATGGAAAGACAATATTTTGTGCATCATACCTATATCTTGTGAATTCAATGAAAATAAAGGCTTCAATACGAATCAGAGTCGTGCGTTGCCAAAATATGCACGTGCAGAAAACCGTAAACACATGCAAAGTGGAGCACCTCTTACAAGATAAAAATTATGCAATATGTTTGCTCTGGATACATAGCTCTTTATTTGCACCTAGCATTTAACACTAAATAAAATATTTATACAATATGAAAAACAATGATGTTATAGTGATGCCAGAAATGCGCAACACTCCACATTCTTCTACACGAAAAACTCTATATTCTTATATAAAAAAGTAGCAACATATTCACTTTCCTCAATAAATTCGGAGCATCACCTAAACTGTATGGCTTGAGGAAACATTTCACGGGGTTGTTGAGTAACTGACGGAAAAATAAACAGTAAAGATATAAGTTTATTTACATAGATGATATATTATGGTGTGTATACCGTAACTGTTGCGTATCAAAAGGGGTATATTCTCGTTAGGCTAAGACGTATGTTATGGGGTAGATTTAGGAGTTTATTCTCGGAATCATTGGCGGTACGAATGGCGCAGTGGTTGAGCGATCGGCTCTACGGGTCGCCGTTCGACAAATGTTTGAATGTTTTTCGAGTCTGTGTGTAAAACTGTTCTATCTTAAAACCTGATAAAGTTAATTGTACTTCTCAAGATTTAGGTCAAAATCCAAAAAAAGAGACAATAATGTCAATACTTGCCTAACAATAACATTTACCGAAATCTGATCCTTATATCCGGGCATACTCACTTCTCTCTCACTACTCACGACTGAGCATCAATCCTTGGTTACCGTTAGCAAAACAAAACAAACATCATCACTGTATGAGCTTCATATTATGTAAACAAATAATACTAATGCACGTAAACTGTCTGCCTGTCGATATTACTGGTGAGCGCTGAAACGTTGTACATGAACGGGAATAGACAACGTTTGTGTATACGCATCATCAAAGAATGGTTTCACAAAACTAAATGCCAATCTCGCCGAAATCGTATAATTTCTGTTTTTGTACTTATTTCTAGCACTTTCTATAAGAAGAGGATTGAAATCTGAATACTTGTGGCATTAAACAGAATAATTTTCGGAATATTATAATTAAACAACTTAATTCTACATAAAGAAACTATAAAGTTTGAACAACTTTCTGAATTAAATTTCAAACCTTCGGTAGCTCTGTGGATTTTCGACTCAAAGTTCTATTAATTTGATTGAACAAATGTTTTAACTTGGCTGTTGGTCCTTGTGTAATGTAAGCCTGTGATACCTGGGAGTACTATTACCTATAGGTACAGATGTGTGTGTTCTGCAATCAAGGGTAGTAGATTGCAGTACAGGCATTTGTGGTTAAACTGTAGTGTTGTGCACACGCATTAAACATCAATTGCAGCCTAAACAGCCACTAACGTAGCATTATACGTACACATACACACACATACGTACTTGCATAGATCAACAAAAGGGACACCCTTATGCACATCATTAAAGTGAAATTCATACAAATTCACGTATTATGAAGATACACTTTAGGCTAAGATTTAAAACCGATTATAAACGTAAGATATTAAATTTAACAGCAAAAATTATATAAACTATCATACTAGGTAAATAAAATTTAAATACGTTAAAGTTAATATTTTATAATTAGCACAAGTATATTAAACTACCGTAATTTTCTGCTTTCATCATCATCATTTTACACACACACACACACACACACATATCACACATATCACACATATCTGAGCATGTCGAGTGTCGAGCAACGCATGTACACATGCAAACATACCTACGTACGTAGGTATTTCGCGTGACAAATGTGTAGGTATGCGAGGCGCAGCGTAAGATCGAGGCAATATCTTAGCGGTTCCGGCGCGCGGCTGCTCGTTAATTAAGTTAGTCTTTAGCCATTTGTAGCCTATCCTATTTATGTCTACGTGTGGCCATCCTATCCTACCATCATTAAGCCCAGTCAAACAGGTACATCGTGCATACCTGAATTTTTTTTCGACGGTAAGGCTGACAAAATGTATATTTCAATACGACCTTCCTGCTCATCAAATGTTATTAAAATACTAACAAGTACAGGATTTTAATCGTGAAATTAAGTGTAGCTTCCCCAGCTCTTCTGTATCACAGTTTTATTAGCCTGATAAACATAAATACAGTTTTATTGAACTTCGGAAAATAGTGCCATTCATCGTTTGCTATTACCTATTTAGATTAAAAGTTAGTGCAATGGTTTAACTAACAAGGAAGTTATTGCGAAAAAGAACCTAAGATACACAAGTATTAAAAATCAAAGAATGCCCGGGAAGTCTTGGCACGGAATAACAAACAGCTGTTACAGCTTTGATTCTTGATTTATAACTTATGAAAAACATTTCAACTTATTCTGTATTTATGCTATCATATTTTAAATGTGAGTTTAAACTTGCAACTGAAGAATGTTTGCGGCAACTTTTGAAAGTTTTTTTAAATGTGCGTCGGTTGTCTAATCCGTCTCAAAGAATCAAATCTCTTAGTATTTATTTGTTTTATACTCCTAAAAGTTTGTATCACCAATATTAGCAGAAAATGTCGTCCATACCTTCAGTATGTCCAGGCATTCGGTAAGAATCTAGATAGATTTGATGCGATGGTCAGCGAGTCTAGTTGTTTTGGCATCTGTTCCTGCCAAACAGCACCGTCGTACTCTGGACCGACGCTCTTAAATCTTTATTTATCTGGTAGAACTGCTATTTACTGCTCCCTACTAGATGTGTGGAAAGCGCGAGTCTTGGGCTTTCATGATTTTTGCTCGACAGAAAGAAAGATTAAAGATAACAATGACAAAGATACAGTAAATGTGCTAACACCTCTATGCACCTTTCTCTCTCAATAGCAGAAAAAAACAATTATGATAGGCGTTATAAGGTTAATGAATAAATACACATAATATTAGTGAAACAAATTCAGCGTATAGTTCATCAAATATTATGCAGCTTTCATGTAACCAACCCAACATTCAAATTGCAAGCAAACCTCCTGTTATTAGGAGACAATCGATACTGCTAGTGTTTCCAATAGAAATACTATGGTTTTTCTTTTCATAGACGGCTATACCATAAATCTATCTGGAGCGACGTCCTAGAGTAGTCCTCGGGACGGTCAGGCAAAGAATTGCGCCCACTCGATATTCCTGTCGCATAAGCTCTAGTAAGACTAGTGATGCGCCTGACGACAAGCAATTGTAGCGTGAATTATCGATAGATATTTTTAGATTATTCGGACCTTTAGAAGCGAATTAAAAACTTCAGGTGATGAAGATACTGATATCAATCTACTAAAAGTAGAAAGCGGTAAAACTTGACCCGAATCCAGAATAAACTATAAACATGATCATTAACAGATATTTTTAAAAAATTTACGACTGAACATAAAACAAATGGTATGCACAGGTGAAAATTCTTGTTTATATGTTTATTTCGATAAAACCAATAAGTTTGCATTTTATCGACTATCAGTCCACCATCAATCTGTGTTTTATCGCATAAACGTCTATTTTGTGTGCTCGACGTATATTTTTCACTCATACCTAGTTTTAATAGTTCCAGTCAATGTTACACTGGCACTGACTGATTTCCCAGTAGAGTAAATTTATACATACTGTGAACACTTTTAAGCAAATACAAAAGGAAAACATTATCTGTTATTTGATGCACGTGTAAATTAAGCTACAAAAATACAAACGGCATTACGCGGGTTTATAGGGTCCTGAATTTGTATTTTTTTTGTACAAATAATACAAGCAAGTAATTGAAAAATTTGGAGGAAATCATAATTTTAAAGTCGTAGTTTTTATAGCAGAAAAAGAAACTTCACTACGTAGTCACGTTGTAATGGCATATGAATTATACATATTAGTAATTTATTATTATCGATAATTACTGTTTGTGCCGCACCACTAGTCGTGCGTCTGCTTGCCCTCTTGGAGAGAGTCCAGGCGGGGCCGGCTCAATAAATATGTATGAATCGGACATGTCGTGTTTTATAAGGGATAATACTAGTATTCAGCTAACAGTGGCCGCACACGATATCAAATAACATAGACTTAGTTACAACACCAAGCTTTGTCATTTATTACCAGGCAATTTATATACCATCACAGTGGTATTTTGTTTGATATTGGTCCCATAATGTATGTGCATTTTTTTCACATGAATAAACATTATGTATAAGTTATAATAGGACGTGATTACCTATTTCTCCCAATCTGTTAGATTTTTGCATATATTTAGCAGGAAGAATGTGAAAACAATATTTGTTTTTAAGAGTAGAACTGGTGACCCAGAGTATAAAAGATAATTAGCTCAGCAACTACGCCAGTCGAGTCGTCAAAGTCCGCCATCTTTAATCTCGTGTGGAGTAAATACTAAAATGTGTGTTATTATGTGTTGTTTTATTGTCGTCGTGTTTATTTATCGCAGCTGGGAGCTATAAAAGTCACTTATTACTACCACTTACATTGCCCAAGAGTTTTAATTAAGAACTTACACAAGTTTATTTTGTAAGACCTGATACTATGAAAGGCTTAATCAATCTATTGAAACAAACATTGTTTCAAAAAACAGAATGTTGAATTTCTTTAAATTGTTATTACCTATTCTTTTTTTTCCATTTTACTGAAAATCTGAGTAATGAACAATGAATGAATCTGAGGAATGAACACAACACTTTATAGACTTCCACAGGTATTCTCAAAGGACTTTAAAGAAACGTTAGAAACTTTTATTTTTAAATGTCACTAATTGGGGAATTTTGAGCAACAACTTAGAACTTTAGTGAAATTACTCCCATGACGAGTCGCAGGCCTATTTTCGGTATAAGGTATTTATTTTGAATTCATAATACGCAACAGAAATTCTTATAGGTGCACACACACTGTAACTACATCGAAAAAAAGCTAGAGGTTTTTATAAGAACCTGAGTGCTATGTCTAACACGGCACTATTCGCGTATTCTCGTCTATGATATACTTTGCAGTAAATCACATCGCGCCAAGCGTGTCTCGTCACTAGTACAGCCGGTGGGCGTGTCCCGGGCCGCCTCACACGTGCCACTGTTTACGCCGTGACGTCACTAATGTGGAAAAACGAATTATTGGCTTTAAAAAAATAAAACTTCATAATATTTTGGCGTGTGTGACAGACGGATATGTTTTGCTTAGGTAACATGTGTTTTTATTATAAAGGTTTACATAGTAGCGTAGTGTAAAAATATTGCAAAACACTACTATCTAGAGTGCAGACATTAATGGTACTCTAGAAAATTGGCAGTACGAATATTCTAGATAGTATGCGCCACAATAAAATACTATGTATATTTTCTTTGAGAAAAATAATAGATATAAGATTTTCTTAAAAAACATATGTTAAAAACAACCAACTTTAACTTACTACTATTTTCTTTTTTGTCTGTTGAAAAGTGGCTTTGCGTAAAAATACAAGCCTAGAGAAATTTATGTAGCAAACAAGAAATTCTTGGATTAACAAACAAAAATAATTACAACTTCTTGCCTATTTTATGGAAACATAAATATAATATAATATTAACAACGCTTCTTAGAATTTCTTAAAATCTCTGATACCCCTTTAAAACTACTTAGAAATACCAAAATAAACATCTAAGACCTGCTTAGAAATACTCCCACATCTCCGGCATCTTTAATATTAACTAATAATTAATGAGTAAGATTTTTGCGACGTTTAATTTAGGCTCCAAAATCGCGAACATTTTATTTATACTTTTTAATTACACATTACAATTCCATTCATGAGACAGGTCTTTAAATAGCGATCAGTGCTGCCACAACGTAGTCTGCAGAAGGACCAGACCCAACAAAATAAAAATCTGGCTAATCTTAATGACCATTCAGGTATTCAGTACATTTATTTGTAAAGGTATCAAAATTAAAAAGTAAACGTCCTTTTGCTCAATGTGTCTAATACGTTTGTAGTTGTTTAACGGGTTCACAAAGGTTATAATTTAACCGATAACTATGATGATGATCTGACAAAAAAAACAATCTATGTGTTACTTCTTCATGCACGTGTCATTTAATTTCCTGGTCCTTTTGCCCTGTTTCTGTGATGCCAATGTCGTCTCGTAATGAAGGACACGGGAGCTAAAGACTACAGAATAGGAACACGTATCGTGACGGCATTCGATTTTCTAGCGACGTTCGTGTATGTGTGTAGTGAAGCAAGTGTGTTGTCCGTTCCTGTTGTTTTTTTAATGATGCAACTCTGAACGTTTTTCCATTTCAAATGTGAATACTGCGTTGCTTAAAATACAAACTTGATATTTTTAAGTTGAATTTATGACGTAGCAATGTGTATAACGGTTTAAAAATGGTCTGTATTTATAGAAATACATAGGAAAATTGTGTTTTATTAAATATCGGCAGCCAGCAGGTAGCTGACGCCGGACGATTATTAATACTGTCATTCGTCTTTAATAAACTGTATTAAGATATTAAGGAAAGAGAAAAATAACAAAAATAGAAATTATTTAATATTTCAATGTATGCGCACATAGTCACATAGAAGACATAATTATTCTAGCTTTTGAACTCGGTGCGAGACCCAGGAAACAGGTCCGTTAACCTCCGGTCTGCCACTACTTTTTGCATCAAATACTTATTTGAACATCGGACCGATTTTATAGCGCCAGCGTCACTGACGGGAATAAATTCTCATAAAACCACGATATACGGGTCATACACATAATGCATATTACTACATACATAGGTACATGTGTGTGTATGTTTGATGCTCTGTACTATAGTGTTGTGTGCACATGTGGAGATTAAAAGAGCTTTGTTTGTGCGCACTCGATGCATTGAGTTAGTGAATTGTTTTCATTTCATCACGGACGAACTCGTGCACGAACTGTCTATAAAAGATAATTCACACCGTTTCATAGTTTTTATAATGTTTTAGCACTGTTGAGAATATCGTTATTCGGCCGACTACCAGCAAAACAAGAACTCAATTGAAATTCATTAAATTATGATTGGAAATGATCTTAATGCAGATTTGTTCGGTAGTTAGAGTTGTTCATGCTGTCTCATCAGATTGTGATTGTATTACTAATTAATGTATAAAAACTGCTCAAAATGTAAATACCAGATAAGGTTCTAAAATGGTTAGTAGGTATCAATTTTCTAGTAACTGCCCGAGTTTCAAAGTTGAGAGTCGCATTTGGTTGAAATTAAAGTCGTCTCGAATAACGTTAGGAAAAGGTAGATTAAATCAGACCGTAATGTCCACGTGAACAAACTACATAATAACAAAACTCGGTTCGTTGCTAGCTAAGTATTGTCGGCATCTGCGCGCCTCCCGGTGCCGCCTGACGCGAACTCCTGCGAGTCTTCGCGACCCTCCGTACTGCGGCATGTAATTGATTCGGATAACGATAATCTATTTTGGTGAAACGGTCTTCCTTGTGTTTGTTACAAGGACAAAATACTAAGAAGTCCAAGGATCCATTGCAAATAAGTTAGAGAAATTATAAAATAAAAGCTTAGATTTTGAAAACGGGGCTATTATAAACCGGCGCGAAAACGAAGGCTAGGGTCCGCACTAGTTTGTGTGACTCGAAGCAAGATACACTGAACACTTTGCATAGTGATATTCCTTGCAGTTAAGTATTCCCCTTACCCTCATGTGTGGCTACTGTAAAGTCCGTCTTTATTTATTTGCTCTGAACCCTTGAGGCGGCTAGTGGCTCATTGTTTGACTGTACCTGATAACAAAGGAGAAGAGACACATATGTATACTATGTATTAAGTATCACTTTCTAAACAATATTTTTAGAAATTATTATGTATGTAAATGTAAAGCCCTTCAATAATAAACAAGAACTAAGAAAGCCTCTTTACAATTGAATCAGTGAATATTTTCTTGTAAGCTTCAAAAATTTGCGTGAAAGCACCACATTAGTGATGTGATATTATGTGTGAATGTTCTCGTAACGACGCCATTTTTATTTGGTTCGCAGTTACGCGCCCGACGTCATTGTATTCAAGAAGCGCTCAAATGAACTGCTAGCATTTTGAGCGCTGCAAATATTGCGAGAAAAATAACAAAATATTTTTTTCTACTAACATGTACCCTGTTTTACACAAGTATAGGCGAATGGTCAAATTGGGTAACAGGGGAAACCGGTGAAAAATTGCTTAAGAATTTTGAATTGCTATCGGCAATAGTGACTGTCGAAAAAGGAAGCCTATATTAATCGAATTGTACATGTAGAGACTCACTGATACATTGAAGTGCGAAAACTTTTGGTAAACTTACAAGTAAGCAATTCCTAGAACTAGTTTAGGAGCTAGCACGATATAGGTATCGTGTCCTACATGAGCTTCCCAATAAAACCAAGTCCTCTTAATAAAACCGTGCGTTTTTTAGTACTAAGTATTTCTTACTAAAGTAACGGCTGTAATTATTTTAGCTGATTGTAATTCCACTAAGCTGTAATGAATATTTATTTTACTACCGCACGCGGATCTGCGACTAAACGGACAGTATGTTACAATAACAGGTGTAACATTATTTAAACATCCTGTTGAAATATTTATTACGTTTCATGTTGTAGTTATTACGGGGGAAATATTATTTGAATTTCCATTAATTGCTATTGTAATCCAACATGGATAGTTTAATCATTACGAAATGTTACCACAGAAAATTACGGTAACTGTAAATGACAACATAAATTTCAACATACCGTGAATATCTGGAATAATCAGGATATTTTGAAAATTAACATTATTTTGTGTTCCCAAATGTGTTGGAATCTATAGTACTAAATGAATATTTGCCAAGGAACAAATATCTGTCGTAGGCGACAAGTCTCGATTATCCTATCATTGTAAATAGTATATAAACTCGTAAGTTAGCCGCTATCCTGCAATACCTAGGTAAAAGATTGATTGCGTTACGGACGACTACCAGCCGACCAATCACCGGCGGTATGATTGATGACGTCACGGCCACGGTGTTGCCTGTGTCGTCATCGTTCAAGAGGTAAAGCGGAACACGCAGTTTGATTAACTAGCTGCGATGGTTAATGGGTAGGTCGTTTGTTTTCTATGACTCTATTTATGTAGAAAGTAAAAGGAGTAGTAGTCTTGTCCGGAATACAGTTTCGGTGCCTTTGGTTTAGTTCCTATACAGGTAAAGACTAGTTATAAGATTTTTAAATATTGCCAAGTCGTACCTACGTCAATAAATAGAAAGGTTTTTTTTTTCTGAATAGGATCTCTTAATAAAAGATTTCTTAATATAAGAAAGCCCTTACATAAACCACAATACCCAATTTCACAGCAGCTTAACTACGAATAGATAAATCTTCTTACAGCTACAGCGTTTGATTTGTGACGGAATACGTGGAGCGAGCCAGGGGTCGGAAATAACTTCCGATCGATATTAATATCGATAGGCGGCTGGATTCACGCCAGCTGTCGATATTGTGAGCCGGTGCGTGGCGTCACCTCACAGAGGGATACGGAAGTCTCACTCAGAGACAACAAATAACTAGATAGAGCATACATAAACCAACGCGGTGCAGTAAGTGACCCAAAGCTTCCGTGTGCGGGACTCAAAGCAAGACATACTAACTACTGTGGACTTAATAGTGTTCCTTGTAGTTTCCTTTTAGCTTGCCTCTTGAGGGAATTCTCTGCACTCTGAGTTTGTTATTTATTAGATCTACGTCAATAGGGTTGTCAACTGCGAACGAAACATGTTTGCTATGACAACAGTTCATGGCAGACATCAATTTGTGATTAACACATTGATTGATTTTATGTTGGGTTGCATCAATTTTGTCCAGTGTACCAAAATATTACGAATTGAGAAATATAACATAAAAAGACTATTTCGCCTTAGCTTTATGAGGTGAAACTTCTGTACTTATTGGCATTGTGGCGGTTGTCATGTTTGCAGTTGCATTTGATTGAGGTTGAGTGGGTTGTTCACTTGTATACTCACTTTTTACTGTCGTTCTGTTTTGGAAAGTTATTTTTAATTGCTTCTGCCGGGATTTTATCCTCTGGATATAGTTGAATGTTGCTGTTGAGTCCATTACGAACGCAGTTTCAATGTAAAGCCAAAACGGTTATAGTTTTTGCTTCATATTCAGGTCAACCAATGGCACTGAACAAAGCGTACCTTTTCGTCGTCAATTCAATAAAGCAATAATATCTCTTCCTAATTTAAACTTAGCATCTGCGACACAAAACTTTTCTGCGGCTTAAAAGACCAAATTCCCTTGTTAATAAAGGATAGTACGCATCATAGTTGAAAACTATCTCACGAAACTGCCAGTATCATATAACTCGTCGCTTCAAGAAGTTGCGGCACGTGGCGGGATAGTCGTCAGTACAATTAATAGCGGCTGTGATTGTTGTAAGGAGCAGGTGCGTCGTGCTCGCAGGATGTACGGGAACTTTGAGGTGAAACAACATCCTTACACGCTGGAAGATGTTTCTAGGTACTTAGGACTTTCAAGTGGTGGCAGTAGGTGCTCTCCAGCAAGAATTAACCGTTTATACATACATCATAGAGTGTGCGATTGAGGTCTCGAGTCGACGGTGCTATGCGATGAATGCTTTTTTCAAATCGAGCCTTAAATTTTAAATCACTAACCAAACTTAAGAAAAATTTCTTAGCATGATTCATAACATCATCATATTATGATAATAATGGCAGGCAACTAGCATGTATTGGCCACTTCTAGAGTTATCAGTTTTCTCCACCCATTAAAAGCAACCGGTTCTACCTGTGGACAATTGGATATCTAATAGGTGCTACAGTTTTATTCCGCCTCGCATCACATTGACACATTTTTTTACAAAATTGTCTGTATATTGAAACCATTCATCAAATGTCTTCATATTCCTCGTATTTTGAATAGTAATACATTAAAAGCAACAATGTCCAGACAAACTCATAAACTGAGCTTCTTGAACACGACACGACGTCACATTTAGCTTACATAAAACTTTACAGCGACTTACGTAAATACGTTACAGCCTTAGGCCAAGTTGTCAGCCAAGTCAAGTAGTACGGCCAAGCGCCAAGGGCGGCTCTAATTACGAGTAATGGCCGAACTTGGCGACGCCTCGAGCACACTCGCGTACTGACGATAATGAGCACTGATTGTTCGTGCCTGCTTAGCCTTAAAATAGTAAGTAGTGACGTCACTTGCTAAGATGGCCGTGCTTTAGTAGACAGTGTGAATGTTAATAAGAGCAAAAGACAACTTCAATTGAAAATGGTTGAATTTTGTGGTTTCTTAGTATTTTTTAATCAAAGTATAATTAAATAACTAATATTTGAGTTGTGTTGAGTGCTTTTATATACTTATGTTTGACCTCTCTGTTATATGCAGATCGATAGACTACTTGAATTATTTTTATATTCATCGACGACGCCACAGGACAAAGCTAGAGTTATCTATAAATTGGAATGTTTTTCATGAACAATAATACAGACTACATTATCTTTGAGTCTAAAACCAGAGTTCAGAGGATGCCCAAACAAATTTAATTGAAGCAGTTAGCTTCAGAATATAATTATAAGGAATGTTACAGACGGTTCCCATGTATATTATTAATATATTATATATTCCGACCCCTTTGCCTCAAATTACATTAATTTATGCAGTTGAATTATTTAGGATACTGCGGGACTTGTTATTATAACATTTTCAGGTCATTGGTTACTGATTTTAGGTACATATAGCATCACGCCTGTGTTTCACGAAGGGTTATGCAGATGTACTTTAACTATTTAGGTCCGTATTTAGGTCCCATGTAATAACCGAGCAACCGAGCAGGAATGCAAACTTCGAGTTTATATTGGTAATGTCCTAGAAAAACTTAACAATACTCTACTTAAACTGAGAATCGAACCTAGGACATCCAACGAGGAGTTACACTTACGATTACATAGCATAGTGCGGCAGTTTACTTCTAACATAGTTTAAAAGAGGATTATTTTTATATGATTGCAATATTTGTTCACTTCATTCATTATGCCTGAATCAAATTAATAAAACATTGTAAATTAAGTGAAACTTTACTAGCTTGTGTTGGTTGTGAGTGTATTCCTATAAAATTATTGCACAATTAATATA
Source organism: Acronicta psi (assembly GCA_946251955.1). Taxonomy (NCBI): domain Eukaryota; kingdom Metazoa; phylum Arthropoda; class Insecta; order Lepidoptera; family Noctuidae; genus Acronicta; species Acronicta psi. Next base: position 12,264,926 of record OX276488.1, on the reverse strand, counting down.
AACGTGACACCACTTTTAAAAATATAATTATATTATATACTCAAATAAATAGCTCTGTGTATTCACGACTTTTTATATATCCACTATTTGTGTAGAACATTTTAATATCCAGTGTTAGCCAGTGTACGTTTTGATGTATTTATTCAAGTAAACAAAAAAACAAAATCAAACTGAAAAATGTCTCAGCCGCCGCAACAAGGTTTTGTTCCTGAAAAGGTTCAGGAGTTCAACCGGAGGGCTTCTCAGGAAGTCATGGAGTCTGTTCCGCATCAAAAACTTCGTCCCCAAGAGACACCGAAGAAAGAGGCCCATCAGAACGGGACCGAGAAACAGCCGGAAAAATCGGGCAGAGATGAGAAACCCAAAGTCGAAACCGGCTACGCTTCCAGGCAGAACTTGGAAAGCAAGAATCCATTTTCCCCCAACTTCTACCGAAACAGCAGACCCCACGGCCATTTCGAGATGGGTCCGCGCGGCCTCGATTACTCTCCTCATCGAATGGGCCTTGACTTCTCGAACAGACTGCGGGACTATGGACCACAGCGGTCCACGTCAATCCATGGACATGAACTGACCGACGCGCCAGTTAAACCTGAGTATTTGGGTCACCGAACTCACTTTGGCAGTCAGATCGTGCCGGGCGGAATCAACCATCCCGATGTGGTCTTCAGACATGATTACTACAGCCAGATGGGATTCTCCCCGCCGCGTGCATCAAGGTTCTCCTCCCAGGAGTACTTGAATGCTCCAGCTCAGTATGGGCGGTGGTCTGACTACCGGCAGGAGTACAGGCAGCGGCGGCGCTCGCAGCAGGACCTTCACTCACTGGGGCAGAGTCCTGAAACAGGTATTTTAAGTTGATTAAGACTATAATTAACCATTTTACGAATTTCAGAACTACATAATTTGTTACTAAACTTAAAATGTTTATCAATGAGAAAGGTTATGGCGTTCATTACTTATTACAACTTTTACCTAAATCAACATTTTGGAATTTGGGATTTATTCATTTTCCGTATACTTAAATATCGTTTTCATTAGAATTGTTCCGTTAATAGATTTATGTTTGCGGATCGGACTCGGCAAACATTTTTACAAATTGGACGCGATATTCCGGTCGCATATTGATCATGCGTTTTTGTTTCTATTGACGAATGGCCTTTCTAAACGAACCGTCAACCGTGAACGCCTATGAAAACCGACGGCACGGAATTAGTGAAAACATTGATATAACATTTCCTCCAAATATATTCGCATCTGTGTAAATACTGAGATAAAGAATGTGTTAAAAAGTTTCATTGAGTGTTTAATCAAGAATTTCTAAAGACAACTCTCAGATATTTTTTATACTTCATTAGATAAGATTCAAAGCGCCCCCGACGATAAATCCTACAGAACCCTCACCTATTTTTTTTAAACTGACAAAAAGGCAAGAGTTTCTACATGAAATAATAAAAACTACATGAAATAATAAAAACTCGAGCGATAAAAAAACGAGTTCCAATTTTGAAATCAGGAAATATTAGGCGGTCCAATAAACCCCAACTTACTCGCGTAACCCGAAAATGTTGACGAATTTTTATTACGTAATCCTTTGAATAATTTTTATGTATTACGTCGCATTCGGCTGTGTTCGGCTCGTGTCGGAATTAGCCGACATGATAGACACGTCGTATGACTGATTTATAAGCTCGTGTACGCACGCGATTCAGTCGTGTTGTAGCATAGTGCTATCAAAATAGTTTTTATTTACAAAAAGATAGATACGAAAAGTTAAGGAGAACTTTTGATGGATAGTAGTTCAAATTGTTTTTCGGTTTAGAAGATAGTTGGATTGCCGGTGTATTCAAGTTAAACCAACTGTTTCGAATAGTTTGGTATTATTTTATGTTGTGTTGTGTTTGCCGTTTTTTTTACTTTCAAGTTAACTACATTTTGTTTCTATAGGTACAAAATTATGTATTACCGGTATTTAAGGTATACGGCGTGTATGAACTCTAAACTCACTTAAATCCTCACACAAAAAATATAGACTGTGTATGTTAATTTTCCCCGTATATCTTAAGCTATTCACTATAATATTGTTGTTTACAATAATTATTATCAAAATATGCTTTGTTTAACCCCACTCGACCCTCGTAAATATGAGGCCACGAAATATCATTATCTAAAACCCTTTACACTAAAATATATCGAATTGTTTCACATTAAACACCGATTAACCCTAGTGTTCGGTGTAAATGCTTACCGAACACTTTTCTATACGCTCATGCGCCTTTTAAGCGATACGTCCAAAAACATTATTCAGTGCATTACACGGAATCATCGCGATCGGGTGCATTCATAACAATATACCTAACCAACATTTAACATTAACTAACATTAACTTTAAAACAATTTTATAACTTTGTGGAACTAGTAATAGACTTATTTAAACATACATTCGGTGACTCTCATTCAACAATTCCCCACACTTCTATCTTATGCCCCAACATATGGTCCTTCGAGCCGGATCTCGCGTGAACTTTGATACGTGCTTATAATAGTTTGTGTGAAAGTGACGCGAGTGTAGTGAACAAATTAACAGAAAAGTGGTAGAGGATTGCAGTGTGTGGACATTAACAAGAACAGAGAGGTGATCGATCTGCTCGTCGGTCCGTGAGTAAACAACAGCAGCAACAGGAGATTATCAAGTAAGATCTATCCAATTTAACTTACCGTTCCTAACGCGTTGATAAAATGGTGTCTCTTCAATCTCAATATCTTCTCGCGGAGGAGATCGAACAGGAATATAGGAATTTTAAGAAAGATGGTGCCAGCAGGAAGAATAACGTAGAGTATTTCAAGAGAAGGTGGAACAGGCTGGAGGAGCTTTGGAATGAATTTCAGTTCAATCACGATCAATTGTGCTCTGATGTAAGTCGCTCTGATCCTTACTTTGTGGATCAGGCTTATGAAAAAATTAAGACGACTTATCAGAAACTTAAGTCCCAGATCAATGAGGAGTATCAGAAATTCACAACACAGGCGGGCACTCAGGAAGGAAAACCCGCCGGAACCGAGAAACCGGGGAACGCATCGGAAATCCAGGAAAATTCCGATCAAGCGTCAACCTCTCAAGAGCCACAAGGGTTAAAGGTTGATACGGGAAATTACAGCAAAATTGACGAAACATTACGCAAGCAACAAGCCAACTTCAAGGCTTTTGCAAGAACAATTGCAAACATTAAGTTAGACGAGCTGTCAGAAAAATGGGAATTTGAAGATGCTTTAAAAACATTAGAAACACGTTGGTCAGCAATAGACGGCTTACATCTAGAGATCGATAGTGAGCTAGATGGAAACAATTTGGAATATGAAGCAAAATTTACAAAATACGAGATTCAATACCATACCTTGAAGAAGAATATTAACATTGAAACAACTTCAGCAGAATTTTGATAGCAATTTTTTGTCAGAAATAGCGGAGATGAACATAAACTGGCATTTCAATGCTCCTGCCTGGCCTAGCGCGGGAGGTCTTTGGGAACGTGCGGTGAGAAGTCTAAAGCATCACCTGAGGAGGGTAGTCGGCGAACAAAAACTCACTTTTGAAGAGTATGCCACTATCCTTGCTCAATTGGAAGCGTGCCTCAATTCCAGACCATTGTGTCCCTTAACTGAAAACATTGAAGACTTAGATTTTCTGACCCCAGCACACTTTTTAACAGGAAGAGCGGGTGTAACAATTATCGAGACGCCAGAAGACGCTCGAACTCGGTGGCATTTAACCCAAAAACTGTTTCAAGATATCTGGAAGAGATGGAAAGCAGAGTACTTGACACAGCTTACAGCCAGAGGAAAGTGGCAAACACCGAAACAAAATATAAAAATCGGAGATATGGTAGTCATACATGGTGATAATCTTCCCCCGGGAAAATGGGGATTAGGCAGAGTTGTGGATGTTCAGCCTGGCAGTGACGGATATGTAAGGGTTGTGACCCTGAAGACTAAAAACGGTTTTATAAAGAGACCCATAGTAAGATTATCCGTCTTACCTTTAAGTACGGAAAACAACAACAACCAAACAAGTCCGACAAACAATAACAAGCAAACTAGAAAACCAACAAGCAAGAAATCGAGTTTTGTAACTCTCGCGCTGATGTGTTTTTATCTGCTGAACATTATCTCAGGCGGCGTGTGCTTAAAAGTCACAAACCTAGACGAACAACAAGGGCTATACTTTGATAGATTAGCCAATATGCAACTTATCAGAGATGAATGGAAGGTAGTTGCGTATTATGATATGCAGCCCTACTGGGAAGGAACAGCGGCATATCAAAAATATTATAATCATTTAAACTTAATCTGTACAGTCATAAAACAATTAACTAATTGCGAAGCGCTCATGTTACAGTTACATCATGCATACAGTGAGTTAGAACATAATAACAAAGTTTTACTACATCAGCAAGTAAGCGCTCGTGCCCGCAGACGGCGCGGTATAATCAACGGTGTCGGATATCTAGCAAATACATTGTTCGGAGTATTAGATGACCGATTCGCCGAACAATACGAAAAGGACATTGCACTTATACGCTTCAATCAAAAACATCTGGCAAATCTATGGAAGAATCAAACTTCCATTATTGAAGCCGAGTACAATTTATTAAAACGAACAGAAAAATCTATGAAAAAGCTGCAAGAAATTACGAACAAACATATTTCCAATCTGGTTAATGCAACAAACACACTCGCGAGGTACATAAACGAAGTCGGATACATGACTGAATTTACGCTCTCCACAATGACTGCAACTAATTTACTGACGCAACTGAGAAACCTCCAAGAAACTTTACTAGACACTGTCACAAGTGTATACAACGGGAAAATTAATATACACTTGATCGATCCTCAACAACTCCAAGGTCAACTTAACATAATTTCGGGACAGTTGGCTAAAGAAGTGACGCTCCCTATAAACAATATACAAAACGACATGCCGAATATTTATCATTTATTAAAAGTAAAAGCTAAGATAACAAGTAGATACATGATCATCGAAATAACGATACCATTGATAAGTAGGGATAATTACATTCTATACAACATTGTAAGTATACCGCACCGAGTGGGAAATAATATGATTTCAGTGATCCCCATTGAAAACCATGTTGCCATGAACTTACAGAAAGATTCGTACTTGCCTGTTTCACAATCTGACTTAGAACATTGCGTGTCTCGAGACTCCACGACATACTTATGTCAGCTAAAGACACCTATTTTCAAGTTAAACATGGACCAGGACCTTTGCGTTAAGGATAAAGATAATACGAAACAGTGCAAGACAGTAGTTGCTGCATGCGGGAACAAATGGATAAGCTTAACAAAATTAAATCAATATCTCTTTTTCTGTTGTGACCAATGCCAAATACGTACTATATGCAACGACGAAGTGACTGCGCAAGGTCTAACAAAAATTAGCATCGTAAACATTGAAGAAAACTGTATGGTGAAAACAGAAAATTTCACTATTTATAGCCATAAACAGCAAAGCAATCGGATGGATTTAACATATAACCTAGAAATCCCCGAAATAGATCCCATAAATCATGTAATTAATATCAGCCTAGGCCATGTAGAACTGAACATTACTGGCTCCAACCGCCAAGAACTACGCGAGCTGGATGATAAAATAAAGACCCTTAAACAAAGTGAGTCCCTTTCTGACAGCATCACGGTACATGATGTACACCATTATGTCTTCATATGGGTCCTGGGTGCCACGGTCATAATTTCCGGAATAGTATACCTGTACCAGCGAAGAGGATTTCATCGCCGTCGACCTTCATTGCCTGGGGCAGGGGAGGCGGAGGGAACCACAACGGTTCAACCAGGGATACCTCTAAACAGTGTTACGGTTCAGTGCAGTGAGTGTAGTGCGCGCGTGCCGTCAAACGAAAGTGAGACGTTAAGTGAGTGTTCGTACAAGAATAAAGGGACAACCCCAGTGCTAAAGAAAATCTCATTTAGTGCCGACTCGTAAATAATTTATAAATTAGAGACGATAAGTTCCTAATATTGTTTAATCATCTTGTATTCATCACTGTCATCACTGTCTTTTCTTTGCCCCTCGGCAAGATGTTCGGTGTAAATGCTTACCGAACACTTTTCTATACGCTCATGCGCCTTTTAAGCGATACGTCCAAAAACATTATTCAGTGCATTACACGGAATCATCGCGATCGGGTGCATTCATAACAATATACCTAACCAACATTTAACATTAACTAACATTAACTTTAAAACAATTTTATAACTTTGTGGAACTAGTAATAGACTTATTTAAACATACATTCGGTGACTCTCATTCAACAATTCCCCACACTTCTATCTTATGCCCCAACACCTAGTGTTGCTAGTGATTTTAAGCCTTAGCTTGTTAGTATAAGGTCGTGATTTGAGTGCGCCGGGGCAGATATAATACATTTTCGGATATAAAATGGTTCTCAGCGCAGGTGTTCGCTGAAAGTTTCAGCGGTACTTTACGCGTGTCGTACATATGAACGATCGGTTTCCAGTGTATCGGACAAGTTTAATACGAGATAAATAACACGGAGAATATTCAGAAAATAAAACTTTGAAAGTCATAATTCGTATTTAAAAGTTGTTGTATTTGTTCTTAAAGTTTAAAGTGTGATATGAACATATCATCACGTTAACATCTGTATTCACCGTTAGGCAGAGGTGTACTAATGTACACACACTCACAGTTCGCCGGTAGAAAACCAAAACATTTGCTCTCTCTAGAAATCGAATCTAGGACCATATGCGTAAGTCACAAAAAGGCTACCTAACGAGGCAGTTAATATTTTTGTAAAAATTGAAAACGATGATTTGATGAACTTTGAATGTATTTGATTTCTTGTATACTTACCCATCCTAAGGGTTCATGGCTATGATAATGTCTTTACAAAAGCAGTCATTTATTTCCCTGCATTACCCCGAAGGTACTGGATTTACGTATATTTTTTTAGTGAACTTAATAATTTTTTCACTTCCATATAGATCTACAGCTCAGCATCACAGATCGATGGGTATGCGGCTTGAGTTCCGGGATCCTATTAAAACATCCTGTTTATTACGTGTCGGCATGACACGGAGGGAATGTAATATTTTTCCAATCAGCTGTAGCCACTCGGCGAGCGCAACCTAGGAATAAAGCAGAAGATCAACTCTATACCGCAAAAGTGAGCACCTCGAACATGGACGTTGAATTTATAAATAGTTATCAAAAATGTCTTCTGTAGCCGGAATTTAAGCGCTGGTTGCTACCAGCCGCTAGGTCTAGCTCGCTAGGTCTTCGATACAAAAAAAGATTCTTCGATACAAAATATTTAACACTGAAATGTGTTAAATACTTTGTATCGAAGACCTAGTTCTTCAAGTGACCGCTAGAGGCGCTATCCAAGTTTTCCACACAACATAAATTGACAGTGAGTGTGTAGTTGATGATAGTGACTCACTCGGGTCAGGTTAGGATTTTGGAGGTCAAAAAACATTTTCTAAGTGATGTAAATTACACAGACAGGAGTGGGGACTCGGGAAGTCTTAGCTACGCAATGGATGGAAAGGCATTTTTTTTAATAAATAAAATACGTTACGTTTCAGTAGGCACTTAGCACTTTGGCTATCGCAATCTCACCAAGTACCTATGAAACTTTGTTAATGTCTCACTTTATTGAGTGTTGGTCTTCTGTGTTTAGTTGTCGCGTGGTGTGGTTGGGCGTGTTGTCCCGGGGCGGCGCCGCCCGGGCCCCGGGCTCCGAGCTTGTCGCGAACTCATCTCGCTAACGTTTTCATTCAATTTTACGGGAATATGTTCCTTGGGGCTAGACTTTTAGTTATGTTTTTGTTGTTGTAATAATACGATTTCTGAAGAAATTTGTTTGAGCTTTACGCTTTATTTTTTCTTTGCTTTATGTTTATAAAGTGTTTTGATTCCATTTTACATTGAATGTTTACTTAGATTAAGCATGCAAACTTATTTACAAAATAAAGAAACCAATTGTTAGCCAACTAACCCAGCAAATGTCTGACTTATCCCTGTGGTAAGATACATTAATTTATAGACCTTTTTGATTAGGTATAGTTACTTCGTTTGCGTTGTCCATAACACACACAGAAGGCCACATCTTGTGGCGTTTCTATCTACCCTTGCAAGTTTGCAACTGAGATAGGTACCTACCTTATTTTGTCATAAAGTTACTTTTACTCGCCTCACGTAACCTAGTTAATGTTGAAGAATACGTATATTAGTTATCGTTATTTTTATCCAAAAACAATGTAAGAAGAAAGTAAACACCATGTAAGACTTAGGTACTTACTTAAATACATAAGTTTGAATATCAAAGCATGTAACCAAAGTTATTGGAAATCTTCGTCAGAACTACCCGCAAAGGGTGCACGGTTAACATTGACCCAAAGATGAGCGCGGCAAGGGCGTCGACCCCGCGGCGCGGCGGATCGATCCCATTCATACGTGCCGCCGCCGCCGCCGCACCGCGACACGACACGCTACACCTGTACACCCGGCCTGCCTTGCACCCTTGCGTTAAGATAGCTTGAAGAGAGAACGTGTAGGAAAGGGTGAAACGAGAAGGGTGTAAGAAACGATAATGTTTATTTTAAAGCTCGTAGTTACTTTTCAACTGGCGTTTATTAAGTTGTAAATGAAAATTAAGTTTTTCATCCACTTTTACTTGTTTTCACTCGTACCTACTTGTTTTGAGGAAAATAGAAGTAACCTGCCAGCATTTTTTAAATTACTAGCTAAATAGTGTTTAAGTGTTTTGTTTTACTTTTAGTTTTTTTAGACAAAAACTTGCCAGCCAAAATAGCAAAGGTAGCCAAAGGTTAGGCAGAGATGTACTAATGTACAAATACAACTCACCTAGCTGCTACCGAATCAATTCTAGGTACCGCACGCTCAGTAGCCCGCACATGCAACCACTAGATCAGAAAGGTATCTTTTTTACATGCATATGACCTGTAAGAAGGGAAGCTTCTTACAGGCCGATATTATTTTTCTTCTGTTTAGAAATTCTCGCGACGTTTCTAAAATCAAATGTATAGTTTACTGGAGTTTAACGGCTGTATATCAAACAACAATACTATTGTACAAAATTGAGCTTATTAAAACTAAAGTTAATAGTGACAGTTGGTAGCAACTAGTTAGCGTCTCCCCGCGGCGGCGCCCGGCGCCCGACACACCTTTGTTGTTAAATTATACTATCAAACTAATGCTTCAACTTGTGTATAGTTAGGTGTATTGCTTTTGCGTTTGACTAATAATGTTAAAACTTATACTGTTACCTGTTTTTCGCGTACACATATACACCGAAAGGTTAGGCAGAGTCAATGGTTCCCGAGTATATTTAGGTCCCATGTGTTACGGGGTTATTGTCATTTAATCAGGTAAGTACAATCTAAATCCCGAGCTGCTACATGAATTTTATAGAAAACATCAATAAATTCCTGCTCGATATGGGAATCGAACCCAGGGCCGTTACCGTAGCCGTCCCGCTTACCACCAATAGGCTGATGAGGAAACACCATGTCTTAGGCAGATACAAGAAGAATAAGGGCCTGTTTCACAGCTTACTGATAATGTCATACAAATATTTTGTTCCATTTTTAATTTATCCGGTGGTTACCAGCTATCTAGAACTGGTAAAACAGGCCCTAAGACTCTTTCTTCTTTGTTACGGAATTCTTGATAGTAAAATGCGCATAATAAATAATTTGGAACAATCAGCTGTTTGCGATCGAACGAGTCATTCTGTCCGACTTACCGCTAAAGTATTCTCGCTGCTACAAGATACCTGTTGACCAATGCCAATGCTAACAGTTACATAAACTAGATACACTTCACACTACAACTTCCACATAAATAATTCATATACGAACACCGTTAATTCCTGAGGGCGGGAACAGTGTACAATTACATTACACTCCCGACAATGTACACAAATGAAGTAGTACACGACTTTTGTTGAATGTTTCTTTAAAGTTGGGTAGATTGTTATCTCCTCCCCTGCGGGGCGAGGGGGCGTGGGGACACACGACATGGGGTGTGATATGTGATAACACTGATGTGGCTCGGAGGCTTAAACTAGTCATGGGAGATATCATCATGTATTGTTTGGTATAATGTTTCGTATGTAGTTCTTAGGATGTTTGACATAATCATACAATCACGCCTGAAGCAGGGGCGGAGAGGTGCTATTAAACGGGCACCAATTCAAACTCGGAACTGCTTCTATAATATTTCAGAAAATCTCACTAACACTGCTGAACCGAGGAATCGAACCAGTGGGCCTAACCAAGTTGCAATCTATAGTTTGGATCGACGCACGAATAGAAACAAAATGTGTGAAAATGACATTAGTGACAGCCGACTGACAGCCCGATTTGTCGAAAACTTATGTCATTTTGTTTCTATTCCTTTGTCGATCCAAACTATAGATTGCAACTTGCCTAGGCACGCAGGGCCTCCAGCGGAGCCGTTGCGTTTACAACCACCAGGTAAGGTGGCAGAGGCAACGAGTAGAACACACATTGTCAGAAAATCTCATACGGCCGCGGTTAAAAGACAATCGGTCCGGCAGAACTTATTTTTTTTTGTATAAAATTACGTTAAGTATCCTGCGGCCGCGATAGGGCAGAGAAAAGTAACCATGCCGGGTTCAGTACAGGGTAACACCTATTTTTCTAGGCTTTACGCTATGAATTTTTCTTACACTTCATCTTATTCTCATAACACAACTCCCAAATTCTACTACAGTAGGGAGCATAAATAATTCAAATCTTCGTCTACTTTTTGAGTGTATAAGAGCACGAAAATAAAAACAATAAAATATTAAATATCGTTTCTCTTACAGTTTGGAAGGTCGGCAACATTGTTTTCAATTACCATAATTAACAAATATGTAGTTAATAAAACCTATAAAATTTACCGATGTTGATTCCAGCACCACTAATTAATCTAGTGTCATTTATCACGCGGCGTCGGATTGTTGGCTGTAATGACGCGCCGCTCATTAGCGAATGTAACAATAACGCGTAGTTAGTGCGGGCGCGGAGTGCGGGTGTGCGGGAGTGCGGGCTCGCTCGTTAACGATCCTTATCGACCGACTACCGGCCCACGACTATCAGAAGACGTTAGTCGTAAGCGCACCTGATATGCGCGGGGTCGTGGATTCGATTCCCAGGTCGACCAATGGGTTCCTTGTAAGTCTTAGTAGCAGCTCGGAGTCTGAATTTATGCCCAGTTGATGGAAATAAGCTCTCCTTCTATTACATAGGAATTAAACATATACCTACATGGGTGTATATTGGTACTCTTCTACCTAAGCCTTCGGGGAATAAAGGCGAAACATTATAAAAATTCACCATAATTGCTCGTCACAAAATGGTCACATTACTTTAACCAAACTTCCTAAATAGTTTCTCTCTCTCTGTCCAAATATCCTACAAATACGTGGTTATCTTCACAGAGGGCGTTCGAACTACATCGCGAACTTGTCGTATCAATAGCGAGCAACTTGGTCGCCGGCCAAGCGCCGCTGTGGGTCTACCGTCCGACTTGGCCAACTTGCCAGTTTCCTTTATTCGAATTTCGAATGCATCGTTTTTTTTTGTATAAATGCCGTTTCATTTGCGCTTCCGTAGATATTGTTTCATTTAATATTCTAAAATAAAAATGGTGAGTACCATTTCCGTTCTGTGAATATGAATACCATAAATGAAGGGGTGTATTGCACTCCTTTCGCTAACTACTTACCTATATTTAATAAATATTTTTTAATACTTAGGTATTGCTTATAGTAAATAAACAGTGAAGGTTTTATATGACATTCATTTCTAAAAACCGAAGGAAAAAACAAGCGTTCATTAAAATAAACAACTATCTAATTGTTTAACACTAGGTTTCAGCGAAACATAACATTATTTTATTTTCAGGGTTCAGAAAATCTCAATCTGATTTACGTCCCTCTCAGTATGAAAAACTCAAATTAGCATAATAAAGACCTCTTCCGACAGACTTGATCCTTGCGTGTCGTGTGTCTCAACAAATTTAAAAATCCCCTACCTCATCAACGTATGCACATAAAATTACCACAACTTGTTCACTGGTGATTTGCGCGAACCGTCGTATTCCAAATATTGGATCAATTGTTGGTAAATTTAAATTAAGTGATGGTAACGAGTTTGGGCATTACCCTACCCTTCCTTGTAAGGGTTGGCGACACCCAAACTGAGAGCGAAGACAAAAGCGGGTTCAATAAAACAGACTCTGTTTTCTTATTTGGGTTTTGAAATTCAAATTAAAATATAAAAATTAACGCATTAAAAATTTTGAATAATTGTATAGTCTCGTCATAATTATTTACTATTGATAATAAAGTAGTCGTACCCGTAGTAATAATAGAACTATTAAAACTCAAATGTTTGCATATTACAGGCTTTTCATAATTAGCCTCTGAAAATACACACTGTGATAAACTCCTAGAATCGTGGGCTCATTTAAGACCAGCCATCCCATCATAGGAATTAGCTATAGCTATTTTCTGAGTGTCTCGTGTAGGATAGATAAATGTTTGATTGGCGTGGCAATGCCAAATCAGCTTTGAGTTGACCTAACCTAACAGATGTTAAGAGATTTCAAGCATGGGTCAGTCAACGTGCAGCTCAAGCATAATTATTAGGGAGCTCCACTTTACTCTCAACGTCAGATACAAAATGAAAAGTGTATAATATCCAGCGTGCGCCAACACCACGGATAATATTCTCGTTAAGATTTCAGATTGGACGCGCCATTGTGAGCTTAAATAACTTTATGCAATATACATTTATAGGCTTTAGTTCTTTATTCTCTTAGTTCAGATTTGCTTAACAAAAGAACTCACTAACACCCGCTTCTGTGATATGTACCTACGTATGTGTGATCCGTCCGGATATTTTTTTTATTTATGATACAGAAATCGTAGTTATACATTTTTCAAATAAAGGAGAATCAAGGAGAACTCAATTTGGTTATTACTTTAATTCTGTAGATTAGAGGCAGAGTGTTATATAGTCTTAACTTTCTAATTATTAACCAGCCGACAACTATCTGAAAACATACCTACTCGTATTCTCGTGTTGAATTTCATTCTAAATAATATATGGGGGGGTGCCGTATTCTAAGTATTAAAGGGTCAGTTTATATAGAGATTCATTATCATTACCGCATATTCTCTCTCATTGCGTGTTCTCTAGTTTACGAGACATACTTACAGATTCATAACATTTTATTCCTAGGGTTGAGAAAATTCTAATATCTCGACTCAGGAATCGCGTCGTAAAAGAAAATGGCGCCTTCAAGCTTAGGAAACAAGATTGCAATGGTAACTACGTAAAGCTCAACTGGTCTGTACTGATCTGACAAATCTTCATTTAACCGGTTAAATTATTATTCCTTGCATATTTAAGATGGCTGCAGCCATCTTAAATATGCAAGGACCAACATAAAGTCCAACACGCGACTGCGTCGTCCAGTCCATCGCGGCGTATAACTCTTTACAAAAACATTGACACAGCCCTGGCGTGGCGGTTGGCTCGTCCCTTGATTTCAATGACGCCACTGTTGACTTTAGTGCGCGCAGATTTCAGTTTGCATCAAACAAACAAATTAAATTTCAGCAATGTTATGTTAGAATTATGAATTTTAATTATCTACTCTTTAAGTAACATTGTAATTAGTACGTTGATAAATCCATGGCTAATTCTAGACGTAATTATGGGATCTTTTATAACTTCGAAACTTAACGAGTAAGTACAAATAGTTGATCTTTTGTATCTGTAACAAAGGATCAACTACCTATTTGTAATGATTTTATTACTCTTTAACAATATTGAAATGTCGATCAATATAGCGATCGTTATTATTTAACAATGGTACATACAAATCGAAAATATCGAAAAGCAATTGCCTTTTTTATTGTTTTAATGGTTTCCGTGGAACAGAGCGCAGTTTCTTTTCCAGTGGCGTCATCAATTGCGGGCGGGAAATATGATGGTGTTCAGGTGACGAACGAGCCGACAAAACCTTTATTGAACTCAATTTATTATGTTTTTGTTTTGTTTTGTCTTAGAAATGCGTCTAAAATGAGATAATCAAATCAATCGATGTGTATCAAATATTTTTCTGCTATATTTATTATTTATGTATTTATACTTTTATGTACACTAGCACATAAGGCGGACTTAATGCCATATGGCATTCTATGCCAGTCAACCTTTGGGTTAAATTTATCAAGTAAAAATAGGTACAAAAAAATAAAATTGAATAAGTGATGTAACTTAATAGGGTAACCTTTTAATATTTAATTATAAGATTTTATGGATAAATATAATATATAAATATATATATGGGAAACATATGAGTAATATAAATATAAATAAACGCCATAGACAATAGAAAGAAACCAGTATACATGTATTTTTTCTAAATTGAATTTGCTGAATTCTAATCTTATTTATGTGAATGATAGATGTCAGTGCAGCGACTTCAAAAAATGTTCACGAACTCTCCGTTTAAAAGAGTAGTTGCTCGGAGCTTTTTTAATGTTAAGGGGAAGCCCGTTCCAGAGTTTTATAACAGATACAGCGAAAGAATTTGAGATGAAACCAGTGCGGTGAGAAGGAATCTGAAGTATGAGATTTTCAGAAGCTCGAAGGTCCCGATTATGGGAACATCCTAAAAACTGGAAATAACTTTTTAAATATTCAGGAGTGCCTGGATCGTAAATAATTGAGAAGAGAATACAAAGAGATCTGAGGGATCTTCTTTGGCGGACAGGGAGCCATTTAAGCTGGAAACGAAAGAGGGAGATGTGGTCATACTTCCGAAGGCCAAAAATGAAACGAATGCAGTTGTTAAGGAGACGATCCAACTTGTTAAGAAGTTCTTGCGATAGATCACAGTAACAAACATCAGCATAGTCAATTACAGGAAGCACAAGGGACTGGTCCAGAAGGATTTTAGTACTGGAAGGAAGAAAGTGCTTGAACCTATAGAGAGATCGCAGCGTGGCAGATACAATATTTTATATGTTTATATACAGGGTTACAGGTTAAGTCGACCTAGATCCGTTAAGGGCGTGTAGTACCCATCTTTTCTGACATATTTCACTATAGAACACCCTACCCCAAACCTAAGCGTTTTCAAGAAATTCGACATTTAAATTTAATTTTTTACTAACTTTTTTAACTTTCAATCGTTTAGAACAAAGTATTTAGTTAACCTACGTAGGATTATGGTTATTAAATTCATAGAGCATCTTAATTCGCATGTAAAAAAACAATAATAATAATTATAAGATGCACTAACTTCAAAATATTGTAATTAATGGCAAAAAATCGGCAATTTTTATTAAAAAAATTAAATGTCGATTTTCTTGAAAACGTTTAGGTTTGGGGTAGGGTGTTCTATAGTGAAATATGTCAGAAAAGATGGGTACTACACGCCCTTAACGGATCTAGGTAGACTTAACCTGTAACCCTGTATATATTATGCCGGTCAGTCGTCTTTGATATTATTTTGTTATTAATATTAATTCTTGATCCTTACACTTCTTTCATATTCTCACTCTTATCTATACGCTCAAGGCCATACGTTGTGCATTGTGTCAAAACATCATTATGTTGATCCGTTTTTATCAGATGAACGTAAAAATACTATAAAATGTTCATATCTCTCAAAATGTAACGAATAATCTTCAGTGTCCGTGCAGTAAAATGATGAATGGTTCGGTTCAAAGAAAAGGTCTTGTGTACATTGATATATTGATGCTTTGGATGTCTACCAATATCGTTCAATGTCCCTGCTGTCAAATACAAAAGTATTTTAGTGAAATTCATACAAACAATTAATGCTAATAAATAATAAAATATTATGTGAGGTTTCTGTATCTATCTTTGAACTTACCCAAGCTACAATATCACCTTTTACAAATCTTCTATACCACCTAGAATTGTAACTAATTTTGGTCGGTGAAAACACTAAATAAGATTACCTACTTAGTTTTATCTTAAAAATTAATTAAAGCTTCAATAAATTAATGTGACTGAGCAAGAATCTGAGAAATTCGCATAACAATAATTTACGCTCGTTGGCAACTAAGCTAATGAAACATGGCGCCTTCATAGCGCGCAATGTACACTGCAGCTTGCTAATACACGTACAACGTTATCACTGCCACGGCATTCAAATTGCCTACGAAGCAGTTATTACAGAAACGAGCTCAGACATTTGAAACCGTAAAAACGTGGGGAAAATTGGGTATATTCCCCACGTTTCCCCCTGAAATATCAAAAGCTATTTGCTCCATTTATTGTTAGGTAATGGATATTCGGGCGGTAAAACAAAGCTTCTGTTACCGAATTATAATTTCATGAAAACGCGAAAATACTTCGTAATTTTGTTCATTAAATTTAGTTAGCTATCAAATACCACTAAATATAAACCGTACTGTTTTAGCTTAATGTCTAAGTATTGGATTAAGTTTACATTAGACTTGGTTAAATGAAAAATTTAAGATGAATCTCTTATAACATTACTGTAACTTAACGGAAACCCTTCTGCAAAAGCAATAGAACTGTTAACATGTTTTCATTCGACCTTAAAATTTTACTGTAAGTTCCAATACTTATATTATCGAGGCTCAATATCATACGTTGGATATTCTGGTAATATTGAACCGTATTGGCGTGATATACGGTCGATATTAAATAGGATTCGAGAGGCTTTGCGCCACTCAACTCAATTCTCGTCGACCCCATCGTGGGTTTCTTACGATTTTATTCCACATATATAATTTAAGCTTCTAGACATCTGTGTAATGTTTTTTACTTATAAGTTTCCTTCACATTTTACCTTTAAACCTATCACCATCATCAGTGTATTCGTTCACTGCTGAATGCAGGCCTCTCGTAACCTATGTCACTTTTCATCACCGTCTATGATGATGATCAATTATCTACTAATATGTATCTTTAGCTGCTCAGAAGAACTAAGGTTATACTTACATGGATACAGATTTAGTACTCATAGAAATAGTTGACGTTAAGACTAATTTATATCAAACATAGTAAACAACGCTTTTTTGGTTTTAGATCAACGTTCTAGCTAAAAAAAAAGACTAACAAAGTTTATGACAAAAATAAACTAAAATTAAAAAATCGTGTTACATAAGACTGTACCGTCGTAATTTTAGTAAACACATGCACAGTAATTCGGTACATTCGTGAACAGCTGTGCTCGCAGTAAAGAAACAACAGTGCGTCTACTTTACAAAATACCCCCGGATTTTGTTTACTACAAAAGCCATTTCAGCGGAAATAAAAACGAGTTCGTTGATATGTCATAAAACAGACGGAATTGTAGCCATTGATGGGTGTGACGTCACAATTGTATAGTAGGCTCTGCTTGGATTATTTCCGATTCTGCTTCTATTTTCGTAATTATTTATTTTGAGCGGAATGTTATATATTCTATTTAGTTTCTTTTAAATTTTGGTCTTCGGTATACTATAGCCGCCGGCTGTCATCCTGTTTATTTTAGTTTTATGAATTCTAGACCTACAGGTACACATATTTCTCCCTGCACACCTTTTATTAGACTCAGTTAAACCAATTATGATCAGCAAACAGTTGTCTCGCTCCTTGCTTGCGCGCGCGGCGATCATAAACCGTAGAGAACGCGGTTTTATAGCATTTCTACGTTTATTGCATTACTGAATTAGATTATCTGGCACACGATGTTATACACGATTCAATAGTGATATAAACGTGAAATATGCGCATGGAATGCTTTGAAAGTAATTTATAATGGTTGGGTATAATCTTTTGTTAAGAACAGATTATGAAACTAAACAAAACATGCAGAATTTGTTGATTCTCTCATCTCTCTAGCTGTTTCTATCGTTTTAGTGTAACCAAGTGCGGCTGAATAGTAATACTGATTTAAGACTTTCAGATTGTTAAGCATTGTTATGTTCAATTGCTTGCAATTACAATTTCATTATTTTATTAATTGTTGATCCGCCCGCATAGAAAGTTGGATTTTAAGATCCGTTGAAAATGCTCATTCATTATTTTTACAGCCGTATTTGTTTTGTTAGTATGATTTATTGTTACGATCACTGTTTCTTACCATACGGGTGTTGAGCTTGTATATGCAAGATATTGATACAGATTGTATGTCTGTATGTTTTCACAGGTTTCAAACAGATACATTCCTTTTATTAATCACTTCTCCCTTGTTATTTTGCTTCACTTTTAACAATATTTGACAATGCTTTGTTTTAGTAGGTACTATTAATATTGAATCATCAATCAAGTAGGTATCTATGTAGTATTGTTTATTATGAATAGAGTAAGCGAACTATCCTGTGTGCTGCTAGGCGCGGAATCAATTTCAAACTTCGATCAAATATTTGTATTAGCTACTATTATAGGTATTTCCGGTCGTAATATTTTGTATTCTTGTAAGTTTATGTTTGTAAAAATACTTGGTAACAATTAATAAAAATATATTTAATAAAAAGACGTGCCTATTGTATTGAAATCTAGGTTATTCAGGTACGTTCCTCGTTAAAATATTTGTTAGCACTGCTATCATTAAAATATTCTGCTTGAAACGACACAAAAGATGTCTTTCCACTTTGTATTGTTAGAAAAACCGTTTACTTATTTTGAATGTCTCACAAAACTAGGGCAGTCGTTAACTGGAGCAGATGACAGTGGTCCAGTGGTCGCACGTCTGAGGGGTAGCGACGGGAAACTGAAATATACATAATTCGAATTGTTACCAGGGTGAATACCTCTATACCTACAAAACTAAAACTTTATTTATGGCCTATTTAAACATGAATTTAAAAAAACATCTGCTTTCCAGCAGCAAAAGCATCTGCCACGTTGCCTTTATCACGTTAAATCCAATCGAACATATTAAAAATAATGAAAATTGTTTCAGTCGGCAGTTTTTAGTACTTAAATTTAATACGGATCAACTCACTTTCCATTTCGTAGAATAATGAAAGAATGGAAGAAACATTTTATTTGATGCAGTTAAAAGACTGTAATGTGTACCTATGTAATGTAATACATATAGTGGGGATATGTATTAAGGATATAAGTCTATTTTTTTCTTAAAGGTAGGTAACGCACTTGCAATCTCTCCGGTGTTGTGGGTGTCAAATTGTCAATGGGCGGCGGTGATCACTTGCCATCAGGTGACTCACTAGCTCGTTGGCCACCCTCTACTATAAAAAAAAGATTGTATGTGTGAAATCCTTTTTATTACTTTGGCAGTAATAAATAAAATACTAATGTATTTGTTTACAATAGTAATGGTTGAACGACATATATTAAAACAGAAAAAGCTATGTACACGCCACTGGATTTATGTGTCAGAATATTATTTTATGACTATTTTTTATTAGTCTAAAATATTATTAGAAAGTAGATTTTTTATTAGTCTAAAATATTATTAGTAAAACAGATGGCCCGGATTTGTATGTCATTTAGTGAGGTTATTAGTATCTATACAGTGCAATATTTTATATACGTAATAATCATTGTAATTGTATACATTAAACATTTTATACAGAAACATTAAATTTGTTTAAAACTTACGCTCTTATGTTGCGCGGAACACATTTATACAAAGAGCTTGATTAACATTAATGTCATGATTAGGATCAACATTTTGTAAATAGTTAGTAGACGGTTTCTAGATGGACACATTAAACGCACTATATTGTCTTGTCTTCATAACCCATACACCTACAATACGGGCTGTGTCTGAGATACTTACACTAATCTCTGGTCACGTGACCTTTGCGTGTATGGAGCTAGAATCAATACCAGACGTGCGTCTACTGTTAGAGACTGAACACATTTGTACGAAACGTCTTTAGTTTGTTTTCTAAAAACACATGCAGGTACCTATGCATCAATTAAGTATTGGACTATTTCCTGTGGTCGTTCATTTTGCGTTCAGTCGCTAACAGGCTCACGGCTTTTTCCATAGCGTAAGACAGAAACTACAGGACCGCACATTCCACTTCTTGCCTACTTCAACATTCCACATCTTATCATACATGCCTACAGCAAAAGCTACAGCTCTTAAAGATAAGGTATTAATCCTAATCTTTGACATTGTACCTAGCTTTTGGCAGGGACTGGTCTGTTCAAAGCTAGGTACAAGTGTCAAAGATTAGGTTTAGGATTTAGGGAATGGCTCCGTCTACGAAAGGCCACTTCAGACATTTCCCTGCATTGAAACTCGCATATACTACTAAATCTGGACTTTAAAAGAGACCATGATTCTCTAAGTTTGTTTCGGTGTTTCTTCTCAGAGGTCGTCAGCTAGGTAATGCCGACGCCATCTTGTTAAAAAAATGTAAAACATTGACTTGTAAAAGTGTCTTCAAAAGATCTATTTACAGAAATAATATAATTTATCATTTATCATGCCTCTTGTTCGGAGCAGTCAGTTGAAAGTAGTTGTATATACAATATTATAGTGAAACTTTCTTCGCGATATCGACCGTTCAAATGTGTGTCGTCTTTAAGTATGTTGGTAGCAAATAGGACGCAGTATATAACGTCTGTGGTCGGCTGTGGCGGCAGTTACTTAGTGTGACGAGTCACGCGACACACCTCTAGTTTTATCGGGTTCAGTATGCGAAGTAAATAGAAATATTAGTTTAAGACGATAGCTTTCTTAAATAACCTAATATTCTATATTTTTTTAAATAGGTTTTTGCCCGTGGGAGGGGTTAAGAAAACAAAATATCTCTGCATTCTAGAACTCGCTAGACACTTTCTAGCTGTAGCCTGCTTGGTGGTAAAATCTAGAAAGATCCAGTTACCACCCTAAATAATTGCGAAACGTTTTACCGTGTTTCGTCGTGTCTAGTGAGAACCAGATCTCGAAAGGGTACTTATTCACTTGAATTGCATGCTTGAGACCTTGTCTGTGCTTTCCAACAAGCTACACTGATGGTACATGCATTTATATCAACATAAATATTAAAAAGAAATATTTTTCTTTTTTATTGTTGATGACAAAGAGTAACAATTGCCTGATAACAACGACAAAACGCCGTCGTGCAAACCATTACTTGTTTATTAAACAACAAAGAAACAAGCACTTATATTTATCGCGAAAAAGTACAAAGGCACTCCCTTTTCCAAAGCGGAACACGCTAAAGACACAAAGGGATTTAGAGGTCCTTAGTAAATAATTAATCGCGTACGGGACCCCGGGAGGGGACCACTTGGCGGGACTTTATGAGTGTTGAGAAATTCGCGCCTGGCAGTAAGTCAACGAGCGAGGAACAGTTTTTATTATTCAGAAAGATTTTATGTAACGTATAGTGCAATGTGCACTATACGTTACATAAGATTTTAATTTTAATTATTATTATTTAAGAAAACCTTAAAAAGTTATTATTAAGTCATGATAGACAACCACTTAAAAGTTAAGACACTTAAAATAATTAGATTCGAATAAACTGTGCCTTTAGAACTTATTTTAAGTATATGGCAAGTTTGCATGCAGGAACACGCAAATACGGAATACCATGTTATTTATTTTAGTCAATTCTCAAACAGAAACTAAATAGTTCAGATTTAGTCTCAGTACCTACCGTTAATATTTTTTGAGATTCATCAGCAACTTTTATTAAATAGGTTTTATTATTCTACATACATTATTCTATTAAAATAAATAAATAACAGTATTTATTCACATGTATTTTGACACACAGCGCTACTGCGATGAATTTAACTCAAACAATAGGTATGCGCTGCAAATTAAATCTAAGCTCAACCGGATTATTTCGAGTTTGTTGTTCATATTCTATTGTGTTTTTGTTTCCATGCGTTTGCAGTCACGAATGGAAGATATTTCATTTTAAACTCGGTATATTTACTTGCGTATTACTTATTATATTAATGGCTTCTAGCTGAATCACAATCCTTTTGACCGATTTCACGGAAAAAGTTAATAACTCATCGAGGTTATTGACTGACTGACTTGACTGCAATGTTATATGGAAGCTGTTATTTATGTGGAAGATATTTTTTATTTATTTAAAGGCGACATGGATTTTCTATCCTCATACAATAGACTCTATCGTGTAGTCATGTCGAAATATTTAAATAAATCTATTAACCCACATTTACTCCAGGTCTACAAGTCTACACACTCGGGTAAAATCACTCACGAGTCAGCTCAGTAGTGAACTAGAAACTTCAAACTTAAATCGGTACAGCAATGGTTTTTAAAGTCTTCAGACTTCGAACTGTAGTTCCAAAGCCGTCTGTCTTCCGCCGCGGCCGCACCGCCCGTACTGCGTCCTTCGCGTCTAAACTTTACAATACGGTTGGTTGAACAGCTTACGTAGGGAAACTATTATGACTTCTAATAGTTAGTAAACTTATATCACAGTATACATTCTATTAGATAAAACCCCCACAGATACCCACCGTCGAGGGAAGGCAGAGGATTTTCCGACTCACATACAGAACATGGTGAGATGTGAAACCATTTCCCTCTTTAGGTATAATGGGGGAACTTTTAATCAATTACCTAATAAGCTATGATTTAAATTCCAATTATACGGTCAAGGGATTTCTACAACAGTAGTCCGTACCTACTTACCTAAAAGTTTTCCTTTAACAAGAAAAGCAAATGGTTTTTAGCATTTCTTAAAACATTTAGCAATAAAATTCAATTTCCCTTTAACAAATTTAACGTGGAGCTATTTCAGTTTCAGTAAAGTTTTCATTTCTCTAAAGCCGGTGAAAATATTCGGCAAGTGATTCTAAACAATCAAATTACTCGTCGAGACTATCATCGATAGCTAGTAGGGCTGACGAGCACCTAGATTTCCTGTTATATAATTCAGTTCAATTAAAATTCGGATTTTACAATTTCGTAAACTATATTTAGATTTCATAAAAATTGAAGTTCAACTAATTAATATATCGCCTTAAACCTTTTTTGGATCTGCTACTTTCATTTACTCTAACTGGCTCCTCCTGAAATATTTCAATTTCTACAACTTGAAACTGCGAACCGACCTCAACCTTCCCGACAGTAAAAAATCTAATAAGACTACGACCTTCCAAATTCAAATTCTTGTAACACAATACTACCAACCCTACATCCGGTGTTCTTAATTTGATTGTGCGCATTTATTTGAGGAAGCCACGTGACGTCAGCGCGTCCCGTTCGAAGTGGGGGAAACTTTGTTTTTCAAGTAATCTAGGTAATTGGCGAGCGATTGTAATGATTCTTTAAACCTTTCTTGTTCTTTGTGATAGATAATTGAGTTAAAGTTTGTTCCGTAATTTGATAAAATCGATTAAAGATGATCTAATACCGTGATATTAAGAACAACACTACGGCAAAATTATTTGATGTGAATACAATGTAAAGAAAATATTTTGAAGTTTGGGTAAAGAATAAAATTCCACGTTGTTCCCTATTTATAATATTCCATCCTAAAGGCAAAAATATTTTTGTTCCCTTTCTGGGAATAACGCCGATACATACAGATTAGGGGCCCTGAGGGGCTAACAGCATTACGATACATATGAACAGGTCGTCCCGGGCTGTGACGTCATTACTACATTTCCCGGGCAGAGTAGCGGTTACACCGGTCGCGGACGGTTTGTTTGAAATCCGAATAATGTTGAGTGCGTGCTGATTGGTGAGTGGCTATGCGGCTCCTAGAGGTGGATGTTGGGTGATACTTATTAGTATCACATTGAGATTATGTGTATTCCTTGGTGTGTTCATATTTTTTGAAAGTACTTACATTTTTACCTTGTCGAGTCACGATTTGAAGATCCTTTTGACTTTGGTGTGTAAAAAATTTAATACACAATGAACTTATTATATAAAACAATGCCAACAAAAAATATTGTTAAATAACGACAAAGTCTCAAAAAACAAGCAGTTTAGGTGATTCAAGAGAATAAAGAAAACAGATAATATACGCGAAATACATTATTTTACCTATCCTGTGCATTCTAAAACAGTAATAACTAAGTATCTAGCTTATGAATAAGATTTACTACACAGCCGCACTACCTATCATCCAGTAAATGATAAACTCAACTGTATTTATTTTGCTTTCCACGATTCTGCAACAATTTTCTTTAGTTTATTTATTTATCTTCAGTTTGGAGCTCGTTCAGTTTAAGAACTAGTCAGTCTAAATTTGTTTGTTATACTTTTGTGATTGATATAAAACATGCCGCTGTTTTTCATGATGCAAGGTCAGTAGAGATGTAGGTAAGTTTCTGTAAAGTGTAACGGTATTTAGTATCTTCATGACAAGCGATGTATTTTCATACAAAAGAACCGATGGAGTATTCCCGTTTGAGCACCTGTTTTTAGAGCACCCAATATATTGATACATTGAGTACTTAAAATATTCTGAAACGGAAATACTCGAATAGGTTTATTAGAAATCTCGGTTCTCAAGTCGTCTCCCCGTGTCAACGCGTGGAAGGGACCGTTCCATTTTAAACATTCTATGGCTGTAGTATCTACTACCACCGCTTGGCAGTAGCCTTATACCAAATATCAAACTACTGTTAACTGATTTTATCGTGTTATGTTGGTAATGTTTAGATCCTGACGTTTCGGCCATGTCAATGTGACCATGGTCCTGTAAGCGTCTGAAACGTCGGGATTTAAAAAGTAGTTTGTAATTTCGTAATATTCGCGTATCAGAATTCAGTACAAGTTTAGGCTAATATTTAGGCTGACATTCAGAGACGATGTCAGCGTAAAGTAAGGCCCGTAGGTATGTCAAATTTGTATTACAATTTGACATACGGAAGCGTAAGTTCATGCTGAGTCTCTTCTCTGAATCTCAGCCTTAGGCTGACATTCAGAAACGAGACTCAGCATGAACTTATGCTTCCGTATGTCAAAATCGAGTGCTTACGTTCAAATTTGTATTCAGAGATGTTCGGAACACTGCTTAAACTTCGCGTAAACTATGCTAAGCCTAAGTAGTCAATATCGGTTACTTTAGCTGTCTAAGCAGTGGATCTAGCGCCACCCGGCGGACAAAGCTGTAGTTATTTTTGGTAGTTTGATATATTTTTATTTACTTAGATTTATTAAATAGCTGTTTCATATCATTTTATTTAGTTTTTTTATAGAACAGATAATATGTCGATGTAAGTAAATATTGTTTGTCAATAAAAACTTTTTATCTTACCATATAACTTTACATTAAATGTGTATGTGGTGCTTTTATTGTGAAACCAAATCTACTTAAAAATATTATCATTATTATAAAAAAGATATTTCTTGGCGAAAATAATAGATGTTAGGGCTGTTTACTGTGACAATGTTGCAACAAAAACAATTTCTATCTCATATATTGTTGTTTCGCTCACTCTTATGACATTACATATATTGCTATCCTTTATTTATAACAGAGCGTAGGCTAAGTTAAGACGGACGAAGTTTGAGACGTAATATGTTTCTGAATACCACTTTTTAAGATGCGGTAAGCCGATTCTTGTCTTAGACTGATCTAAGCCCGTCTTACATGAATATCTCTGAATGTCAGCCTTAGAGATGACGCTAAGCGTAAAGTAACGCTAAGTTTACGCTTAGGTCGTCTCTGAATATTATAGGATAATATTTTATCTTTCGTCGGCGATTCCACCAGAAATCTATATTATAAAACTTACAACAAAGACAGGGGTTACTAACATTTTCCATGTTTACTGAAACCGATATTACGTGCACTTTGCAAAGACCTTTAAAGCATTTCCCTTTATTTCCCGATACAAAACAATTTGGTACGAAATCCGGGACTTATCTGGCCGGTAATGCAATCGAGATTGCTGAAATGGCTGGATATGGGTGCGTCTGTAATGGTGCCGGAGTGCTTCTTTATACAGAATGCTTCGGTACGAGTAGACACGTGGTGTATTGTTGCGAGTTTTACTAAGAAACAAGTACCCGTGTCTCGGGAAAAGCAATGTTTTGAGAATGTCTGCTACGTTTTCTGTGATTCATAGTTTTGTACTTAGTTAGTGATCGGATTTTGAGCTTAGAATAATAATTGATGCATTTTCATTTATTCACAAATATTACTAGGTTTCGCCAGCGGCTTCGCCCGCGTGGTCTTGATAACTTTTTTCCCCCGTTTTTGCAACATTTTTTCATTGCTACTCCGCTCGTATTAGTCATAGCGTGATAGTATATATCTTATAGCCTTTCCCGATAAATGGGCTAACTAACACTGAAAGAATTTTTCAAATCGTTCCACTAGTTTCGGAGCCTATTCAATACAAACAAACAAACAATCAAATCTTTACTCTTTATTAACCGGCGATACCTACTAAAGTATTTGTTTACGAAATGAAATAAATGAGACTGATTACCTTAAAAACTCGACGCGATCAAAAAATATTTTGTAATCTGTAATTTATTCTCACTTAATATTTTACAATGTAAGAAATTATCTAGATTCACACAAATTATCCGATTGAACTACATAAACAAAAAACCTCGAACAAAACGTAATCTACCGCATTCATCTTTACATACATTTTAAATTCCGTTGAAGCAAGTGTTAACCAATATTAACCACGTACCCACTATGGTTGTCTGCGCCCATAAAGTACAGGAGATATCGTGATAGTCTGCTTGCAATATTAAAGTAGATAGCGACAACCCTCGCTTTAAACTGTTGTGAAGTGCCAACGCGGGAAAATTTCGTATGCGAACCATTATTATACCGGGTGTTTCACAGCGGGTTACGAGGGAAAAAATTAGTCTGCGGCTCTGGTAGTTATTCTGTTATCGTCCTGATTTATGACTCAAGTTTGTAAATTAAGATAGGATGTCTAGACTCTAGAGCTAGTAACATTTAGCCTTTTGTACTTTTTGTTGTAAGGTTAAGTACCTACCTACCCATTCAGATTCTAGGTAGGTGTTGGGCAATGCAGAATTCAGTCTACAATTCAGACATGGACAACCCAATCGCCTATCATGGGTTATCTCCAGGATACGATAAATTTGGCAGTACCTACCAAGAAATTACAGAAATTACATTATGATATTATCTAGAAGTGTAATTTCTTTAAAATGAGACAGTAAAGCCTAAGGAGCAGCAGTAGGCTTTTAATAATTTCTATCAAACGGCATAAAATATGGAGTTGCGTGGTAAAGAAATACGTTCTAGATTCTAGACCGTATTTAACCTTGTACCCCTATTTGTTGTATAACCCTGTTTACCCCCGTAATTGACCCCTACACTAACCCCACCCACAAATCGCCGGTATATTTAGGTCCCGTATAATAAGGGCGAGCGGGCATACATCCAAACTATGCACTAAAAATTTCATATGTAAACCTAATAACACTTTTCTCGACCTTGGAATCAAACCACTGGACCAATGAGGCTGTTTAATTAAATAATTAGTTGTTGTTTATTTAAACCGGTCTAATATTAGTATCTATGTAGATCAAATTCCAATTTAAGCTCGGTTCTACTTTGCCACCTGGTGTACACCATTAAAGATTTAAAAGCTATCCCAGCGAGCTAATAACAGGCGGACACAAATCTGACGCGAGGCGGGACGGCGGTGGCGGGGTGCGGGGGTGCCGGGGACAGAGGGGTGACAAAGACTCCGAGGGGATGTCAGGGAGAGTTGAATATTGCGCCAACTGTCGGACTACCGACTGTGTTGTGTGATCCTGTGATTTCTGGGAGCCTGGTACCTGAATAAACTAAACTTACTAAACATATTATGTAACATGTTATTTATTTATATTCAACTAGTTTTGCCCCGCAGCTTCGGTCGCGTCAAGTTTGAACCCCGGTATACACCACATTTTTATTTTTGGGAAACTTAAAAAAACCGGTGTCTTAATAGTTATACTGTTATTCGGGATGGAGACAAATCCAACGAATCAAAAATCATATAGGTATCGGCCCAGCATGCAGCAGTTCTCGAGAAGTGTTGTAACAAACCCGATTTTGTTTTATTTAGAAGATTTTTTACTATTTAAGCTAGGGGAATTAGATGTGGAACATTAAAATCAAGCTGATATTTCACTTAGCTTATATGAATTTAATATTTGCGTTACTTGGTCAAAGTAAAACAGAGCACGTGTAGTAAGATCTAGCTAGTTTGTTTCTCGTTATTTGATCTTGACGCAAATATCGCTTCGTCATGTTTTAACTACTATGTATATGCACAAATGCTACCATTCCCACAATATTACTCTACGATGGTCTACACCATTAACAAACACTCTCACAATAGAGGGTAGTATTAATAAAAATTCAATACTACGGTACATTTGCTGCCCCCACCTGCCAAGTTCAGGGGTAAGTGTGGCTATTTCGAGCCAGACAGGCTAATATGGCGGCGAATTTAAAACGGGTGGGATCGGCCCGAGCGGAACACAGGACCGAAATGGACTATATTTTTGATTCACTGCGATGAAGGGGTGATACAGTTTTAGGAGTCATAATTATTTTAAGGTTCAATTATAGATATAGATATATAAAAAACCAATCAATGTATGTATATTATGTATAATACCCACAAAAATACTCACGTAACACAATAAACTGTGAATGGTTACCAAGTAGACTAAGGAGGGCCAAATGCAATTATAAATATTTGTTTAAATACATTTTATAATATCTGTCGATCGAATCGATTGAGTTGTTAGAACTGGTTGATGTTTAGGTGGCACCGCCTAGTTTTAATTATTTTTACTTTTTTTTCCGCCTTCAAAAAAGAAGATTCTGAGTTTGACCTGTATGTATGTAAATGTATGTTTGTCCGCGATTATCTCGCGCGCTGAACGCTGCTATTTTAACCAAACCAAGATTTTAGTTCCTGGTTAATGTTTAACACATTTAAAAACTATTTAACGTACTCACTCGGTACCTATATCTGTATTCCTGTTAAACAACTGGTGTTACTTGTGTTTCATGATCTCTACTGTTTATTAGACACATAAACTCTCAAAATTACCAAACAAATTACCTATTCTCTAAAAGACCGTCACAGCCTCATATCTTCCGCCTGATTAAAATTTCACGGCGGCCGCGTGCCGGGTCTGGCCGCGCTCCGCTCGCTCGGCTGCAATTAACTCCAGTGCAATACTTTACACCCGCGCCGTCCCTATTAGCGAGAAATAAAAGCTAAGAAGGCCCACTTCATACAATGCGCGACACGCTTACGAACACATGCGATGAAGGATGAAACAAAAAGCGCGAGTTAGCTGTAAAATCACCTTGCATATTTAAAGTAAAAGTAAATTGTTCGCGCTTCATCGTCTGTGATAGTTATCACTCTTAGTTATTTTGGAAAAACTAATATTAATGCGATCTTTTCACAATCGGTTGTGCAGCGATCATGAAATTGAATAAATTGCTATTAGGCCCCATTTGACAGTCAGGGCTTCAGTAAGAAGAAGGATGGGTCAAAATTAGTAATAAATTCATTAAAAATAACTAATAATAAATTTGATCCTCGCAAAAACAAAGGATTGATTGGCAGAGCGTATTTTTTTTAAAGATGATGACTAGAATTAAGCTCAAGCCTTCTCGCTCATTACTGCATTCTTCTACCTTAGTGATTGGGCTATATTGCCAATATGGTATTAGGCTTTTGAAAATTTTTGTTTTGTGGTGTAGTGCTGTACTTTACACCCGGATCCTATTAGTTTTTTTTTATTTAATGGCCACCACACTGATAATTGTGGATGGAGTCAGTTTATATAGTTTTATGCGAGGGTTGTATTTTTGCTGGCTGGATCAATGAATTTAACTTGAAGTATAAGTTCTTACACAGTTAAATTCTACTTAAGACTGCGATATACGCCGTTGACCTTGCTCGAGTGGGCGTTCCCGATGAAAAACACCGCGCGCGCTGCCGCACCCCCTGGCACTGACTACGCGTTGCACTCACACAAGACTGGGCGCCCGACTGCCGTTTAGACTAGGGTTGTCTACATTTTTCGGCCGATTAAATAAATAATTTTAAATATTATAGTTTTTTATACGGAATGATAAAAAGGTTTGTTTGCTTGTTATTATTATCAGTGTTAGACTTTCAGATAATACATATATGATATCAATTGACAGTTTAAAGGCATGGCATAAAATGTTTTGGAGTTCTTTAAAAAAACACTTGTATTGAATTTATAATACCTCTACTGATAGAAATGTTTTCGTTGAATAATATTTTTTCTATAAGAAATTTAGATATGATACTGAAGGAACCTTTTGCTTATTATTTATTTATTGCACGGAAAACTTACAGTTAATTAAAAGCTAAGTAGCAGCAACTTGGTTAACTGATAGCCGATAACAAGTTTTTGCTTATAGATATATTTTGTTTTTTCTAACTAATTAGAAAAAACAAAATGTGTAGGCAAAAAACAAGCAAGTACCTACTATTAACAGATTTTGTAATAATAACTCTTAATTATTTACTTAAAATTATTTTTTTACGTTTAACTCGCAAATCGCGAGACCTACCCCTCTCGTCGAGTCTTGCCTAAAACTTTAGTTCAGTGCGGGACGAGACACTAAGCTGAATGGACCTGCGACACTTTTCTTTGTAAATCGAAGTACTTACATACTCGTAGTTTCGTAATACTTGCATCGCTTTTTAGTAATCATATAATGGGGTTATTTTTGTGTGTCTGTGTACATAATAATATTTAATATTAGCGTGTATTGGTGTACATAAATTATTTAAATATACTTAGTCGTTATTGTAATTGTAATAAAGTAATTCTGTGCGTTATAATTATGTTTATTTATATTATCAAAATGGATGACAAAAGAAAATGTAAAAAACATAATTCGAAATTAAAGACTCAAGAGGACAATACAAAGGGTAAAATGGTAAATGGGTACGTTTCTAATCTATATATTTTTAAGATTTGATAACAATAGGCATAACCCAAATGGCTAACTCATATAGTGTGCGTAGACCATACTTCTTATATTTATACACTTGCCTATAGTTACAGTAAATGTAATTTACCTAGCTATCTGTCAATATTGCCGGAGGCCGTAGGTACCGCTGGCATCGCGTGCCCCGTTGAGGTATATTATAATGTATAAAGGATATTTTTTATACAATGCGCAATTTTTTTCAAAATAAATGTCAATTTTGTAATCAACACGCCAAGAAACCTCAAAATTGATACCCATGTCACAGTTATGAAAAAATAATGTTCGCCATCTTGTATTTCAAAATAAAGGGCAATTTTGTAATTAGCACACCAAGAAACCTCGAAATTGATACCCATGTCACATTTATGAATAAAAAATGTCCGCCATCTTGGATTTCAAAATAAATGGCAATTTCATAATCAACACCCCAAGAAACCTCGAAATTGATACCCATGTCATATTAATAGAAAAATAATAATGTCCGCCATCTTGAATTTCAAAATAAATGGCACTTTCATAATCAAAACCCCAAGAAACCTCGAAATTGATACCCATGTAATATTAATGAAAAAATTATGATGTCCGCCATCTTGAATTTCAAAATAAATGACAATTTCATAATCAACACCCCAAGAAACCTCGAAATTGATACCCATGTCATATTAATGAAAAAATAATAATGTCCGCCATCTTGGATTTCAAAATAAATGGCAATTTCGTAATCAACACACCAAGAAACCTCGAAATTGATACCCATGTCACAGTTTTGGAAAAAAAATGTCCGCCATCTTGGATTTCAAAATAAATGTCAATTTCGTAATCAACACCTCAAGAAACCTCGAAATTGATACCCATGTCAATTATGACAAAAAAAAAGATGTCCACCATCTTGGATTTCAAAACAAATGGCAATTTCGTAATCAACACCCCAAAAAACCTCGAAATTGATACCCATGTCACAGTTTTGGAAAAAAAATGTCCGCCATCTTGGATTTCAAAATAAATGTCAATTTCGTAATCAACACCTCAAGAAACCTCGAAATTGATACCCATGTCAATTATGACAAAAAAAAAGATGTCCACCATCTTGGATTTCAAAACAAATGGCAATTTCGTAATCAACACCCCAAAAAACCTCGAAATTGATACCCATATCATTTAATGAAAAAATTAAGTAGGTTCGCCATCTTGAATTTAATTTAATTTAAATTATTTTACATTATAAAGTTAAAATCAATAGGTACCTATAATTTAAAAAATAATTGCATATTAACACGCAAGGTAACATTGTACTTGAACTTAGTTAAAAATTAAAATAGTATCCCGAGCTGCTAAAATTTTGTTTTGTAGCTAGCACCGTGCTCACCCTATCAAAACATTGTAAGATTTACACACACTGATAAACCCTTTATACTACTACTAATACACAAAAGTATCGAGTGTAGCTCCATTTTGCGGAAAAAAGTGGCACAGGTCCGTTCAGCACGGCGCCTCGTCCCGCACTAAAGTATTGGGCGACAAAGGGGCTGCTCAGGGAACTTGCGAGTATCGATTACGTAAAAAAATCATATAAAATAATTAAAAAAGTTTTTCAAAAAAGTGAGCCGAGAGTACTCTCGGCATAGTACTATTTAATATTCTGATGGATTAAAAAAAATCCTACAGTTCATAGTTTAAAAGAAAAAAGGTTGTAACGAAGAAAACGGAGGCTACTTTGGTCATTTATTTTTAATACTTCAAATGTTTTTTTTTTTAATCTGGCCCGAGACGCACTTTCTCTGTATCGTGTAGATTAACATATATTTTTTTTGGATTTTTTCCGATAAAGATTAGGGAGAAAAAACGTTTTAATGTACCCCAAAAACGCGCAATCCACGTATGTCGCCGCCTTAATCAGGATGCTGTCCCATTGATTTATAAAAAAATGTACCAGTTTTACTTTTATTTTTTCCGGAAAAGTAATTATGGAAAGAGTTAGAGTTCCATGTAACAGAATATTGCAAGAAACTTTTAGAGAGGTAGGGATTGAATTTCGCAAAAAATATTATGGTTACCTACTTGGATGGTGATAACTATACTGATGTTATAATGTTATGTGAACTTAGAATTTTGATTTCATTACATGACTGAAAATATTTTGCCAGATTTTTTATTTGGCATATCTATACCAAAAATCATACGTTGTTGTATATCAGACTACATAACTTACGCACCCCAATGCCTGAATCACAGACAGCGTACCCAATTAGTGGATACATATACATATTACAGCCCCCGCCATTAAGGGTTGCGTGACCGCCGCCATAAACACTAGATTAGCATATCTATCGCGGCGCTCGCACTGCTGCCGCGACTTATTAATCGCTTCGTACCAAACTGTATGAGTACTGGAAGCAGAAAATTGCAGTTTATGTATAGTTTGAATGTTTTGAAGTACATTCTGAGGATTTATAGGCCGTATTGTGTTATTTAGTGATTATGGTAATCTTAAATGTGACGTATACTAGGCGTATTTACGATAGAAATAAGATATATTATCGAGCTATGTCATTATTTTATGAAATTACATAGTAAAATTATATTATTAATGTCAAAAAATTGGGGTCGGCGCAGTATGTCTTAGTGTAGAAAAATAGAAAAGAAAAAATTAAATGAATAAGTTCTTAGTAGCCTACGTAGTTACGTACCAATTTATGGTTCCCTATAATTATTTTATGTCTATACTAATATTATAAAGAGGAAAGATTTGTTTGTTTGTTTGTAATGAATAGGCTCCGAAACTACTGGACCGATTTCAAAAATTCTTTCACCTTTGGAAAGCTACATTATCCCCGAGTAACATAGGCTATATATCATCACGCTACGACTAATAGGAGCGGAGTAGTAATGAAAAATGTAGCAAAAACGGGGAAAAAATTATAAGACCACGCGGGCGAAGCCGCTGGCGGGAAGCTAGTAATTAATAAAATTATAACATTGTATTAACGTACCTACTATCCAATTCACCCGCGCCTCCCCTGCCAACCCATACGATCGCTCTGTGGTCCATATCGGCGGCAACAGATAGATTTGCTGCAATCTAACCCATCGACGGACTACTGACAAACAAAAGTATATTAGGTATACCAACTTTTGCTATAAACAATACATAAAACAACGAGTATCACCCGACTGCCGAAGTAAGGTTATTTTCAGTAGTTTTACTCGTAAGACTAGGGTCATTCTTGATGAATATTAATGATGTTTTGGATAAAACAAATTGTTATGAAGCATTTTAATAGACACATCGCCTGTCCTGGATTCACTTGGAGAGGCGCGTCTGTATGTCTTGGCTCTTGATCTATGAGACGAGCGGAGTTCGCCGTTGCAATCCGCGGTGAAACTTCCAATTAACTCTATCGATAGATGCCTACCGTCCTGCAATTGCGTTTACTTTCTAGTTGTTTCAGCTTACAATATAAAATTGTGTAGTTATGTGAAATAGAATAAGTTTATATTGTAAATTATTTATTAGCCTGATCGTTGGTCCGATTCCTGCTCGAATTGGACCAGCCTACCGATTTGTGGAAAAACCTTGTAATAGATTTAAATTAATGCTTCCCGCTTTAAGTTAAATTGTTAGTATTCTTTGACGTTTATATCTAGTATTACGTACGCGTCGGTTTCAAGTGCTATACACCTTTTGAAGAACGATCAAACTATAATTCCGTCGCTTAAATAAATTAACCCGCCCACAGTCTAGCTACCCTCAATTGCCACCTCCGATACAATTCCACATTAATCTCGGCGGCAGATTGCTTGCTAGGCACTGAGTCAGCGCTCACTAATTGGTACGGAACCCGATAATCACAGCACGCAGCGTGACTACCGCTGACGCCGCGCGCCGCAGCTCTCAAGACACGGCATTGACGGGTTGAAGACGAATATCTTTATTATATATTATTAGGAGCTCAAAACTGATGAGTCTGTTTGATTGGCGGAGTTTGTAATTAATAGCCGGTCATTTTGGCATCGTTTACTAATTGTTGGGGCTTAGTTATAGGTATTCAATACCGATATTTAATTTTATGATGGAATTTGGTTTAAAATTACTTGCACTATGCTTTTGGTTAGTTAATTGGACGGTTTAGAGGATCGATTCCTAGCAAGGATCTATTATGTCTGTTAATTGATCCTGGTTAAGTTAATTCTTTTATGGTATGATTAAAGTAATTAGGTTGCTTTCCAAACATACAGTAGTAGTTGTTATATACTCATTATAATATCATAATAGTCTAGTCATAATTTTCCTTTGGACTTGGCTTTTCGTGTGCCCTAATTTGTTATAAAGAACTAATATTACGTAAGCGGAGACTATCATCAGCTATTAAATTTGGGATAATCTACAATACGAGTACTTGCAAATGAACTCTCGATTAATTCTACTTCAATGTAAACTAATGCTTCAATTCATGCTAGTTCAATCTTGGATAATATTACCAGACTGTTAACTTTCCCAAGGGCAAGCACCTCCTCCTTTACCTATATTGATAGGGGTAAGCCTATCTATTATTTGTTTACCACACTAGCTGTATAAATGCTAGTAGATTTCACGCACTTTCTAGAACTTGATAGGTTCCGAATAAGTACCTAAGGCAATGATACTATAGGAGAAAAATAATCACTTATTAATATCGCGGACGAAGTACCTGGTTGGTTGGAAAGAGGTCTGGTCTGAAGGTCGGTGGGTCCGACCTTTTATAAATTTCCCTTAACTGTGAAGCTAGTGATAATCAATTGCTGACCCACAACATTTAAATGCGACTATTAAACAAACTCCATTCAAAGCGCCATAGACAAACTTCGTCCAAAACAAACTTTTATTCAGTCAATGCGCACAGTCGGATGTTTCCGACGTGGAAATATGGCGTTTTTCCTGCTACCCTCCCATGATGGAGTAGCCACTTTCACCCTATCGCGGCTGATTGTACCCAACCCTATAGGGGTGGGATCATGTCGATGGATTCAGGGGTGGATTTATAAAGCAAGCATAGGGTTCAAAATATGAGTCAAGGTATTTTAGAATGCTCAATTCATGTGAAGTAGGGTACTGGTAGTTTACAAGCCAAGTTAAAAAAATGTACAACGTAAAGCATTTATACAATTTCGTCCCTTAAATTGAGCAGGAGTAATTGTTGAAATTCACTCAGATGCAAATGGATCAAAATATTTTTTAAATATTCACTTCCACTTATAACCTACTAGCTTTCCGCCAGCGGCTTCACCCGCGTGTTCTTATGTTATTTCTTATAAATTATACCCTGTTACTCGGTAGAGATGTAGCTTACTAATGGTGAAAGAATTTTTCTAATCGGTTCAGTAGTTTCGAAGCATAATCAATGCAAACAAACAATTATAAAATAATATTATTAAAGTAGAGATTACGATATGTTATGGAGTTATAACATGTAATTAAAACTCCATCGTACCGATACCTATAATTCCGCCTACCCCCTCACGGCCGCCGCCATCAATCCGCGGCGTCATTAGCCCATAAAAGCTTCCACTACCACTAATATCCTCCACAAAGAGCCTTCATTTCGATCGCCTTTGTCGCTAGTTGTATCGACGAATTCGGCACAATTGTACTACTCATGCTTGTGAACTTAAATTGTGTAAAATACGTGCTAAGTGTATTTCTGTGAAGGTTTACATAATTCTTGTTTTGTGTAGTAATTTATTCAATAAGGAGTACGTTAGTGCCCAAACAGGAATTTCAGAACTTCGTTTATCTTATTATTATTATTATTTGATCAAATCTGGTTTAGTTATTTGTATTCTTGTTACATAAAATAATCTTAACTGCGAGGTATATTCTATGATAGTAGGTAAAGTGTGAGTTAACCTGTGATAAAAGTAACCGCGCTTTCTTTTTAGCTGGTATTAAAATTACGGAAGAATCTATTACACCTCTTATATATAACTTAATAGAATTTACTACATTTGTAACAAACGCAGTGCAAAACAAAATTTCATTTAATCTTGCTCGTCCGTGCGCGTACTTGGCGCGCTCTGCCGTGCACTCATTTATTCATGGAGCGCGCCGCGCGTCGTATTTGTTCTGCGCACTCCTCGCGAGCGCAAAGTCCGTTGTCGAAGACGCAAAATTATTGTATGGAACTTTTATGGGGTGTTAAACCGGGCGACTAGATAGTGATGAGAGATAGATGTGTTTGTATGTGAATAACAGACGTCTGTGATGTGAATCATAGATTCTACTTGAAAGTTAGTGAAAGCTACTTTAAAAAAATAATTGCATAATACTTTCATTTTTTTATTTTACACATTTTTAACTTATTCACCATCATCAATCATCATTAAGTGTCCCACTGCTGTGCACGGGTCTCCTCTCAGTATGAGAGGGATTAGGTTATAATCCACCACGCTACCTTATGCCAATCCAATCCATGCCAGCCAATCGTTTTGCCAATTCTTTCTGTTTCATCTACTGTTGAAGCATTAATTAGGTATGAACTGAAAAGGAGAGCGTTATAGATACATAGACATGGCACGTGTAAGTAAAATTATTCTTCCTTGTCTTGTACAATTAATATGTCACTTTTTCAACATAAAATGTACTTTTTTATCGAAGACACGATAAAAATTATGTTAGAATCAAGCTAGCATAAATTAAACGTCTCCTTTTTGGGTAAATCGTTAAATAATTCATGTCGCCGGAGCCGTCAAGTTGATGTAC
The DNA here is from genome assembly GCA_946251955.1 of Acronicta psi. NCBI lineage: Eukaryota > Metazoa > Arthropoda > Insecta > Lepidoptera > Noctuidae > Acronicta > Acronicta psi. The sequence goes on along the minus strand of OX276488.1, from coordinate 12,227,120 downwards.
TGAGTACAAGGCCACGTCAAAGCCAGTAATCCTATTTAGGGCAATTGGGTTATAGGGCATCACCGTGATTTTTATTCGACATCCGAGTAATATGACGATAACAAGGTGGAGCGTACGTTAAATATATTATTTTTACTTTATAAAAAAACTAATGAAAAGAAAACAAGCATCAGAATATGAAATTTTTCATGGTTTTTAACTTGATATCTACTTACATGCTATATTCTCCATGTCGCAAAAAATGAAAAATGGAAATTTTGTGAAGTTGTTGTACTTAAGTGCGTTAGAGAAGGATCCTAACAAAAAATATATATTACAACGTAACGCATGCCAAGCATTAACTAAAATATTCTCGAAGTACAAAATTAATCAAAATTTACAAAATTAGTCGTCGGCTTAAAACCACAGAGAATTTTAAATGCTCATAAGTACCTATTATATATGTGAACTCAGATGACGCGGGTAACTGAGGGTGTTTTGTAGAAGTATAAACATTTTGTGTTTGACGACCATCCGTCGGGACTGATGGTCTTGTTTCAAATTATGACAGAATCGTTTGTTTAGGTGTGCTGTGTTACATTGCGTTATTTGTTTAATTAACAGGGTGTAGTGACCGTTGTTACTCAGAAATGGATACAAAAACATTCATTAATTTTTATAGTACGAATAATTTCTCTTACATGTATTTATAGTCGACATTACTGCGGGTACCGCTGATAACTAACAAATAGGCGTTTCGGATCGGAGTCTAAGTGCATGTAAGATTAATGTCTGTGAACCACGATACAGGTGAAAACATAGTGTTGGGCACACGTGTTTAAAAAGACATACGTTGTACAACTTGTACAGTAATTTCGGTGCAAATAAACGTGTTCTTTACTTCTTTCTATATACTAGCTATACAAAGGCAAATCGTGAACTAAACGAAAAAATACTTTCTTGGAAAAAACACTTTCCTTTCAAATATTGCTTTTCAAAAGCTGAGACTTTAACCACAATAACAAACGCTACGGAACTTTTACAACGGAGTTTTAAGCGCCGTGTTTTCTTAGAAACGTGTTTCTTAGTACTCTCTTTCAGTACAGAAATTGTTGTGTGTTACCTGTAAGTTGTATGGTACTTGGAGGGTTAAGTTGAATACAGCTAAAATTACCTCTACCGTGCGTGCGTTAGGTTAACTCCTGATTCCGGTTTACATCAATATATTACATTTGAAGGGATTCAGCAAAACTAAAGTTAAGGTTTCGGAGGTCGAGTCGATCGAAATACTAAAATATCCACTAATCTTTTATGTACCTATAGAAGGTACATAAAAACCAAATACCACTCACTCACTGACTCAGAAACGTTTATCGTATAGCAACTTGAAAGGCAAGTAGATTTCTGATATAACACAGAGATCCGCTTGTACCGATCGGAAATAACTAATAGGTCGTCATCGTAGGAAATTCCCATGCAAATGGGAAAACTAGATCTCACTAAACTGTTTGTCTTTTTTCTATCTGGGAAAGCGCGTGATAGAAAGATATGCTAACAGTTCACTATCTATATCTTATAAAACCATGCACTGCACTTTGTTATATTCCGTCCGTATTATTCGGATGAAATATCGTACTAAGATTTCCAAATATTAAAGGATGCATAACACTACATTGACTAACAAAATATGCGGCAGTCAACATACAACATTAATCTGTACAACTTTAATATTTGAAGCACACCTAATAGTCCATTCATCATGTTGGGGCTTGCAATATTAATGCATTTTTGTCCCACTCCGGACGCAGTTGGGTTTGGTCGGTAATTATTTAAGATAGCGCCCTCTACCGGACAGCGGTGATTCATCGCGGAAATATTCCCTTCGCTTTATTTCCGCGGCTCGTTTAAGCGGCAAAGTTTTGGGGATTAACAAAGTGTTTTTTGCGCTTTTTTGCCTGGTCACATTTACTGTGAAATATGATTTGTGTACTTAGTCTGTGCACACCACACCTCTTTTTGTGTATTTGTGATGCTCCTTACTGAGTGCCGTTATAATTTTGAAGATATTTTTTGAGTCTTGCGTTTTATTGAAGTTTCGTTTCTACGCAATTCTGTTAATCGTTTGACCAAAATATAAATTACAGTGTTATTGAAAGACAAGACGTTTTATTTAAAAACACATTTAACAATAAATCTTTAAAAACCCCAGTCGAATAATTCACGTTTCATGGTTTCATCAACTTCAAAGCATTCTGATTCTCTACTGTGTCTCTCCCGCGTCACCAAACAGTCTGTCTCGACAATTGTGCGGTCCTTAAAGAAAATATTTGCAAGACGCACGAACAACGCCGGTCGTTTGCTGTCGTACAATGCGCCGCGCTCAAAGCGTACGCACTCATTTAGCGTATGTGGTGTCGGAAACAACAAATGGGATTTTAATAAAGTGCCTAGTGTTGGTATGGTATGCTATAGCGGGCTGTTTTCCGCAACTCCACGTCAATGCGCGTATTTTGCGTACGGGTTGGGATATTTAATGTTTACTCAAACCACCCTAACTCCTCAAGAAACGCCAGCACATTTCTGATGTTGCTGACGATCTCTCGGAGGGTACTTTTGTTTCCGAAGTACTTAGCCCTGTATGTGGCGACCTCAGTGCAGTGCAAAAGCACGTGAGCCGCTGTTTCGTCCTCACCTAGGCAGGCTCTGCATGCAGGGCTGTCGGTGACACCTAAAACATGCAGATGTTTATTGAAAAACCCATGACCTGTGAGGGCTGCGGTGATTGTCCTCAGTTGTTGCTTGGACAATCGTAGTGCCTAGTGTTATTTGAATATGTTTTCACTAGAAACTTTGTCTTTCTAGTTTTACGGACACGAACATAGAAAAGTTAATTTTTATATCTAAATATTCTAAATTCCAAACTAAGCATATTCTCAATAAAATAACGTCACATAGTTCAAATTTTTTATGTAACTGATCGCAATTAAACCCAGTAAGTTTCGCAGTTTTTTCAAACAAAAATACAAAAAGTTTTTCAATGAAACTGTCATTGAAAAACTTTCTAAACTAAACTGTCCAGAAGCTTCAACAACGCTATGTTATTAAGATATAAGTTTTACAAAATCGCGGGTCTTTGAAGACGCACTTAGACAACAAAAGAAAACAATATTTGTATTCACGTCCCGCGGGGGCACAGATCCCGGACTCAAGTGGGCGACCACTTTGTCGTGATGTAACGTTAGTATATTATTAGTGTAACGTTTGTCTTTGACCAGTACCAGAGAACTATATAAATTGCTTATGTACCTACATACATTGGTTTGTGTTTTGCTGTGAAATTTGTACAAGCGAACCAAACATTTTGTGGAAAGATAAAATCATATTTCTTTTTATGAAATAACTTCCTATAAATTGCATTTTGACTGTATCCACTAGAAAGGTGTGCCCTTGCTTCTATAACGATTTATTGAATCATTATTAATGATCACTGTTTGTTTGTTTCAGGTAATAAATACTTGGCTTTTTGAGATAGCAATAATGGTGTCAAATCGTAAGTTATAATATTATTAATAGTAAAGCACTTATCATAATATTATTGTAAGCGTTTTTCACGCCCCAGCTACAATATATAAAGTCTTTATTAAAACTAGACCAACAGATGGCGCTATTGTTAATTTTATTCAAAATAATCATACAACTGTTAAAGGTGCACCCATTATCCACAGAAATATTGTCCCTTATAAATTTCCACGTATTTCACGATAGTACCACGAAGAAGAATCATAATAGGGATGATTGATGACGCCCGTGTCATGAGAATTTGATCAATTATATTTTTTTGGCCACAGATTGATGATGGCACCGAAATTAAATTACGAGTATTTGAGAAGTTTGCTATAGCGTACGGAATATATTCGCTAAGTATCGTAAAGGACGTCGATACGTTTTATTACATAGGGTAATTACAGCATTTTTCAATCGAATATAATTAATTTATTATGCTATGCCAGCATTTTTTCAGTGCCTCAAGTGAAATTTTGTTAGACGATATTGAATTATAAAAGTAAATGTACCTACGTCTCATTGAACATTATTCAAAACACGGTACACTACCATGTATAAAAATGCGATTGGGTTGTTGTCCTCAGGGATATTTTCCATTTACAAAATACATAGTGACCAAATTGTAGAACAGAATTAAAAGCAAACAGTAGCTATCCCAATTACGAGTAAAATAAACAATCAACACGGATTCAGTAGTTCAGCATAACGTGTTTGAAGTTCACTCCACTCCGGCAACAGCGAGCAACAGTTGTAGCCAATAGCACAACAGATACAACACTGATAAATTGACCTCGTATTATAGGCAAGTCCCTTCCCATTTATGAGTAGGGTGGTGTTCATAAATCATTCTATGTATAAACGTCGATAGTTTGGTGACATTGCGTAAATCCAAATGGATAATATAAAAGTTTCCAAAAATATCGTCGTTATTCAAAAATATCTTCGTTATTTTTTTGATACACGGATAATTTATCATCGTTTTGTATGGTGCCCATAACTGTTGCTTGCCAAAGTGATGGGGTCGAATTATAAGAAAGTGTTAGAAAAACAGAAAAGTTACGGCTTGGATAGTTCAGGAATTATTCTATACGGCTGACATATTTAGATGAGAAAAGATTAAGTCCCGTGTATGCTAAATAATCAATAGATATAGCTATGATAAAAGTAAATAATCAACATTTCCAAAGAGCCTTGCCATTTGAAAAAGGGCCTTAATATCAGTAACATACAATCTAAAAAAAACTACACTAGATCTAAAATTACGGTTATAAAAATTTATCTATGCAATAAATAATCCTTTAATTTTTTTGCGCCATATTGTCGAGATGTCTCCTCACTAACGCGTGACTAGACTAACAAGATGGCGGACGCACATACGCGGGAAATGTTATTTTCGAAAGTAGTCCTGTAATTTTTTGAGTCCTTTTATTTGAAACCCCGATCTATGGGCTATAAAACACAACACTCAGTTTTGGATCTAATGTAGGTATATGAAATGTACCTAAATGGTCCCGGTTTCATACAATTCATGTTACGCAATGTTTTGTTAGGAAATGGTACCTAATTATAAAACTTGTGATTTGATTTTAATCTGACTTAGAATAATGTTTTATTCAAGTATTATTTACGAAGATCTTAATTGAAAACGAAGGCATTTTCCATTTTTAATAAATTAAATGGGATCAGATATCTATTTAGGGAGAAAAGGGTTTACACAGTAAAGACTTGACTTAAAATGTAAGTTTACTAAATGTCTACAGTATTTATTAATTTGTCTAAAGTTTATACCTAAAATGGGGCTGATCTTACCTACAATTCATTTACTTACGATAAGCTTTTATTCTTTTCCAAATATGTCCTTAATATAAAGCTGAAAAAAAAAACATGGAACTACATTCATTTGTCCCAATTAATTTCCTTGTCCAAGTACAAACAACCAAAATGCCGCACGTCCTGCTGGCGGCCAAAAGGGTTGCTCATCCACGAAACACAACAACAGATATTTTCCTTTCATTTCATTCAGTCAAAAAAACTGACAAGTTGAATATAAAGTGCTATCGTTAAAAATAGCGGCGGCGGGATAAAACAGGAAAACAGCCTCCAGGGCGGCTAGTCGGTCCTTTTATGTTCCCCTCCGGTTTACACCGACTAATTCTTGTTATTCGAATAATTTTCTAGCTCTCTATCTATTCGGTCGCCATTTTTGGGACAGGGGAGAATTTTTCTGGTCGCTGTTTTGGTTTATTCGATTTTGTGGTGTAGTGTTTTCATATAATATGGAAACCAAAAATTTGTAGGGTAACAATATTTAAGGCTAGGGTAGGGTATACAATATGTATGTAATAACACTTTGTTCTTTACTACTACAAGTAATCAGTATATAGAACTCTTTTCGTAAATATGAACGAAATTATAACAAAAGTTTTTATGTTTTTATTTTCTTATACGGTACATCTTGCTTGTATGTTTTCCGTGTTTGTACATTTCATATTATCATACCATCCAACATTATCAAGTCATACGCATACACTTACCATAAATAAGAAACTTTCAATCCACGCCACGCCGCGGCATGGTCGCCCTACCCAGCGCGTTTCTTTATTCATGCATTTTCATGGAAATTTATTACACGGAAGATTTTCTAGTGGGTGAGTTTTGTTAAAGAGATGTATAAATATAATATGACAAAATGAAGGCTTTGGAAAGGATAAATAGAATCTTCAAATGTTTAAGGATTCCAGTTGAAGATTAAAAATATTTGTTATTAATTACATGTATAACAGTAACTGTTACTTTAAAGCTGATGATATTGACAACATAAACTGATAAAATAAAGTGTTAAGACGTTCTACAACATTCGTATTTGTATGAAGAGAAGCAATATACAATATTCTAAGGTTCCAATAGTACATGTACATTTATTAAGTATTTCTTCTTTAACATTATTATTCAATTTCATAAAAATACCAAAGTATATAAAAAAAAAACAATACTTAAGATCTGGCAACAATACAAAGTTTCCCCTCTTGTGTTCGTCAATCAGTTCGATCAAAGCATCCACGTGTATACTAACAAGGTAACTTAAGATAAGTTGTCAACTCCCGACCGGTTGCGGATCGACTTACAACTAGTTGCTAAGAAGAAACTTTTAATAACGTTCGGTTTCGTTGCTAAATAACAAACAGAGGCGCTCTCATTGTAGACAAAGAGTTTACATTGGTTTTAGTACGATTGTTATATCGTTACCTGTCTTGAATGAGCAGATACAGGTTACAAGACTTAGGGCCTGTTTCATCACCTCCGGATAGCCGTTACCCGCCGGATAAATAAAAAAATGGAACAACATTAGTATGAAATTATCTGCCAAGCAATTTAACGGGAACTTATCAGTGGAAATTCATGGGAGTAGAGAGAAAGAAATAAATATTGGTTTTCCCACAATCCTGTGGGACGTGATTTAAGAGTAAAGTATGTTCTGAGATCACAGGTGAAATAGACAGCAAATAAACAATAAATGTTTAAAATAAAACAGAATAATAAACTACTTCTTAAAAACTGCAAAAAATATTATAGTCGCTTTTAAGTAAATGAAAAGAAAAAATAAAGACCCTGAAATATTACCACGGATCGTAAATTTGATATAATATATGAACTTATTGGCAAGCAAGCCGCAGACGTTACTACATCATCCGGGCAATATCTGGATATTGGCAATATTTCACCCGGCGTTGTCTGCGCGGCCGTGAGTGGCCACTGGCCAGGTATTGTGTGGTGCCCGTAAATCTGACGCCACACAGACAGCCCCGAGAGAGGGTCGTCGTGATAACTTATTATCGTTGGTTTTATGGAGGGGTAAGCATTTTGTATTACGTTTTTGCCGATAGATTTGGTTCACGGTTTCTTTCAAGTTTCAGTGTTTAGTGCATAGATGTTTTAGTAAACTTAAATGTGATATCTGTCTCTATTAAAATTCTTTTAAATAGCAATATGTCTGATGATGATTATGACACAAATCTTCATGTAAACATTATTTAAATTTGGCGAAGAAACATGTCACGAGCCCCACTAAATAAGCTGATACCGAAAGATCTAGAAAGAAGGCGATATAAATTCAATTAATATAGTTTCCATTAATTAAAACGACATTAGAAAATGCCAAATCCTAATTATTAAAAGACATTTTTTTTTTTGATTGACAGTTAATTTCGGAAATATGTCAACCTTCATCTTTATAAAAATGTGGGTATAAAATAATTAGAGGGAAATTACGATGTCAAGCTGAAATTACAAAGAAATAGAGACTTGAGTCTCAAGGTGACGGACTACTTAGAGAAATTGCTTTTAAAACAAATAATAAAGTTCTAACCGCTACTAAATATAACTTGTAATAGACTTTTTATGAATTAGGTATAACTTTCAAAGTATTTAAATAAGGAATTCGAGTTTTGTTGCTGTAATGTGGGTAGCTAAAAGTATATTATTATTTAACTTGTATATAAAATAATGTCGGTAAGTTTAAGTTGTTCTTTTCGATCTAGCGGTGCTGTTTGCACACCAGAACAAATATAGACTTTGAAAAATAACATTTACTGAAATTTATAATTATGAAATTTTTGTTAACCATCTAAAAAATTTCGAAATCGTCATTTTTTAATAACAATCCCATAATCAATGCATAAACACCAAGACCTGTATGTACATTATGTTTTGTGCAGAAAACAACCTTTGCCCACTGTTAAAATCAAGCTGATGATAAAATATTCCAATATACAGATGTGTATACCTTATTATTAGATTAGGTAGATATCTAGTCTTTATATAGATCTGCGGAAAATAATGTCTTAGGTTATCTTTATCGCCTATAAACATATTCAACAGTGACAAAATTTATGACTAACTTTCCGAGAACTCCGTACATCTATCAAATATAACAGAGCAAATGTGTCTCTTGTTTTGACATAAATATGTCCTTACCTTCCAGTCGAATCAATCATGATGATGGGGTGACCATAATTTAGGGATGTCAAAGTAATTTATTCTTAACATAGCAAAAAATCTAAGTAATATCTAATATCACACTACATTTACGCCCCTAGTTCTTTGACAAAACTTTCGCTATTTCCTGTAGACACAGCAACAGGACATATGGACGATAAATAACAAATACAACAAAACCTCCCCCTGTATAAGCGGCTTTGACATCAAAAGAGTGTTCTTCAGGCGATTCTTCCGCATCATTGCTTGGTCGTCGGCCTGCCGGACGTTACCGAATATTATCGGACATTGCCGAATACTTTCGAAGCGACCACTATAACAACAAACTTAAACACATTTTATACATTCTTACTGTAATTTTTAACATAATTGCTTGACTTTTGTTGTTCTTAAGTAGCCCAAGCAATTTTGTATTAGGTATATGGACTTTTTTCTTCTTCTTAAATTTAAGAGCTCAGCTCTTGTCGGTGGAGCAATCGCCACTGTTCTTTTATGAATTAGAAATTCAGATTTCGCATTATTGTCACAATGTTACCTATACACAAATAAAATGTACACGTATAGCCACTTGAAGTGGTAGGTACATGAGCTCTAACTCGATTATCATAAAGTGTGTCATTTTCAATATAGTATGTCGCCTCTCATATGGGCTAGATTAGAACGAATGGTGATGAAAAACGATATTTTTTACGTAATAAACCACAAATGGAATAACTACTAAGTATATGTACTTAAATCTGTCCACAAAAACAACAGAGAAAATCCATACTTTAAACTGATTGAAGAAAAAATTACAGAGTACGGTTCTCGTTTTCAGCAAACTAGGTCACACGGTGACGTGTGACAGGCTATCAATATGTCTAGCAAAGCAAGCTTTGAACTCAATATGTTGAATAATGCGCGCTCTCTATGAAACTGGTTTTCAGAAGTTTTTCTTAAACTTGATAGCTAGACTTTTAAGAATTATTAACTTTAACATTTTGCTGCTATGATCTAAAGCGACGTAGTTTTTATTTTTCAGCCCTGATTTTGGGCCACAAGATTCCCTTTTCTCCTTTCTTTCTTCCTTGTTATGAGTTTTCTGTACCCAAGTCTCTAACTGCAAAGTTAAGAATCCCAGTCATTCTGGGTCTTCAACGACGTCTTCTGAAATTCTACGATATTCGTAATTTTTTTTTTTCTTAGTAATTCTTTATATATTTCATCTTCATATTATATCCACATATTCAACGACGTCTGTGGTCTAGTGGTTCGAGTACCGGACTGCTGATCACGAGGTCATGGGTTCGATTCCCACAGGACACAAATATTTATGTGATGAATATAAGTATTTGTGTTTGTCTGGGTGTTTCTTATGTATTTAGAAAAAAAAAGTATATAAGTATTATATCCATTGTCTAGTACCCATACTACCCATAGTACAAGCTCTGCTTAGTTTGGGACTAGATGGTGCTGTGTAAAAATGTCCCAGGATATTTATTTATTATTATTTTATTATCTGTTTCTTCTTCGGTTTTCCTCTTTTATCATGTCCATTCTGCCACCTTTTACAAATACTCCAATAAATAAAATAGAAAACGCTCAACAATTTAATATCAGATATTTCTCGTGTTGCTACAATATTTCGTTACCGACACAAAACAAAAAGAGTTGCCAATTCTGCAATAAGATTTGTCGTGTTGACAAAACATATTTTCCTGCTTTTCTATAAGCCTTTTATATTCACTGTCATTGTATGTATACTTCTACATATTTTCGACTATGGTAAAAGCCTATTTCGGCGACAAGATTGGTATAGTGACTATGAGTTTGATGCAGATAGTTGTTATGCAGAAAAAACATCTAGTAAATTCACATAAAAATTCAAAACGTTTTTTACCTTTTCAACAAAAACAAAGCCTGGCAAAAATGACCATAACATACTCTAGGTAAATATTTAAAGTTCATCAAGGATCAAAAGTGCGAGTGCATTAAAAACCGCGTTACAAAGTGAAGCTCGCCGCAAAAAAACCTGGTCTGAAGTAGTTGTAGCTGGAACAAACCGGTTTAATTAGGAGGCGGTGCTTGCTCTCCGCTTATCATTTAGATTAGTACTTTTACACTTTTAGCTTAGATGTTCGTTTTGTGAACATAGTTGCGCTTTTAGTTTTTAATTAGTTTTGTTTTAATTGGCTTTCATTGTAGACATCTACATTGACACTATAGTTCATGTTTTTATGTTAACAACATGAATTTGAGCTTAAAGTTGTTGTTGTAAGTTTAAACATGAGCTACGCGCCTATTTTGCAAGACTTATTCCTTATTTAATTTAAAATTGACTAAAACATAATCTGTGTTTGTTACTTTGTGTAATTATACAGTCAGTGTCAGTACTTTATATCTTGCAACCTAAAGTTCCATACATATTATTCTAACAATAAAATACAAGTTGCGAGGTTACATAGCAAAAACAGAACCTCTTTCTTTTTCTCGTATTATTGTGAACCCATTACGTCACCGTGTATCTGTCACAGTCCATCGCGGGCTCGCCACGCGCACGTCTCGCCAGCGCCGCTATCTCGCAAGACGTGCACGCCTGACAAATTGAATCTTACCCCTTAGGGTAACCATGAGACTACGCACGTTTTGTTGTGCGGAACCTTTTTGTTTTTTATGAGAAACAAATCGGTACCAAGTTGTTTTTCTAAATTACTTTCGTGGTTCAGCTACTTAAAGTGTTTTTCATGTCCTTGCATTGGGCTTAGCTTCCATAGTGGGTCACAGCAGTTATTATCTGTTTGGTGTTTAATATATTATTTGGGCGGCACTTGAACGACGCACTGTCATGATTTTTATTGCGCCATTATTTATTCTCTCATGTGCTATCATTGACTGCCTTTTCGAGAATTTTCGTATAGATGCCATGCCACGTACACAAGATAAGTTTCATACAACATTTCTAACTGAACTCGAGAATCTAAATCACCAATAAATTGATGAAATTAAACGTGAATGAATGGTCACCCTACGCTACTGATTGATTCGTTGTTGGGAACATGTAGTGAATCAATCGCGAGACCGACGCGCGACGCGTAGTTGATTGATTGGCCGATGCATTAGCAGAGCTAATACGCCATACCGCCTTTCGTTCACTACCATCCATCAATCACTGATTGATTAGATTTTATTTTATGGTAATGAGGACCTAGTGAATTGAATGTAGATGTTACTTTTTGTGTGTTACATTTTTTGTGTTTTAAAAAAGTCGTAACGTACTTATTATAATGCAGCATTTCTCGATGGTAATATATACTTGTACAATGCGAATCTATTTGTAAGATTGTCACTGGCTTCGACGGTGAAGTGAAATGGTGTATGGTGATTCAACCCGCACGCCTAATAGCCAGTGAGAAAATCCCTCTCAGTCTAAGAGACCTGTGCATAGTAGCTATTAAGTATTTATTTCTCTAAATCACATTACAATATCGGTCGGCTCGAGATATTATTGATATTTCTATTCAGTCTGTAATTTTTTACCTGACGGGTTTTAAGATAAGAAGGTTGCCACACAAATAAATTGAGACAATAGGGTAAATAAACGAAAATTTATTCCCGGGCTACGAAAAACAAGTAGATAAAATCAATATGTTCAGCCGGGCGCGACACAGCGACTCAACGAGATCAAATAATTCTAAAGACAACGTATCTAAACGAGCGCGACGTGTGAGCTTTACTCATTACCGACGTTTTGTCAGGTGATTTTTACAATGGATTTCACTGAATTTAGTAACGTTTTCTTCGTTTGTATATTTTGTGTCTGTCTTGATTAATGATTTCGATTTCTTTTTTAACGATTGTTGGTAGATATTCAAGGATATTCATAACAACACATTTACTGGAACAATGACAATACAATTCAATTAAGTTCAAAATACGGATGTTTTAAAATATTTCTACGCTAGGAAATATAATGTTGTATGATTTTGTCCCAGCAATTAAATGATTTTATGGTCACCACCTACTTACGTAGGTGTACATTCTATTTATATTTATGTACTCACATCTTTATCCATTTGCTAATTATTGTGATGGGGTCTCCGTCTCTGTAATATTTTTTCCTGTAGTTTGAGATAATTAATTATTATAGGAATTTGAATCGTATCAGATCGTAAATAATGTCGAAACTGAATGTGTAGTAATGTAGTAAATTATTTATTTTTGTAAATCGATCTTATAAGATATTTTTTCCATTAACTGTTTTTAGCGGTGGCGTCAATCATAATCATAATCATTTATTCTGCATTGAAGTTGTTGACATAATGGTGGTATCATATTGGATGGTATCAAACATAAACATCATACTGTTGATGAACCATACTGTTGATAAGGTTGTTCAATTGTTGTAATTGTAATGTAGTAATTAAAATTTAATTAATGTGAATTATTCCTACATTCTACCTCTGGACACGTTATGTTATTGGCAAAACGGTGATATTTTGTATAAAAATTTTGAGCATTTGAAAATAAATCATCGTTAATACTACAGACCAATCGCAGTGTACGTCCATCTAATACATTGTCCCCACAATTTTCCCTTGCAAACAAATACAGGCCTCACAGAAATGATCAAAGAAAAAAAAACAACATTTATTCGCTGAAGGCAAATAGAACTGCTATGAATTCGTAAACGACACAGAAATTATATTTTATTTATAAAGTAAAATAACAATGCCGCCCGAAAAAACGGGACAAACAAAAATAATTCGAAAGAAGTCCCATGAATAATCAAGAGGCGTTCACGATAGCTGTGACGTCATGACGAGTGTTGCCACTTTGAATACATATAACATATCATGGAATGGTTAAATACCAAAAGCTTTTTACTTATTGCTATTTTAACTTGCTGTTCACTTGAGGTCCTGGGTTCTATTCCTACGTTGAGCAAAGTGTTATTGGGTTTTTCTAACCAATTCTCAATAGCAGCTCGGTTTGGATTGGTTACCGGTTAATGGCTATAGGCTCGCCCCATATTACATGGGCCTTAAACAAACCGGTGAACTGCATCGCATTGGTGCATGTGCTCTTATTTGCTGCTATCATTGTTTGCTAATATCACTCTGCAAAGTGATATTATTGTAAAGTCTAACACTATTAGTAGTATTCATATACATATTCATCGATCTAGAACAAAATACTGTATTGTAAGTACAACACCAAAAACAAAACGTATTTTCATCGTAAACAGAATACCACATTTTGAGTTGTTCTATACAATTTTACAATACCGTTCAAAATCGGAGCGTCCCCGGACAATTGCGGCAACCCTTTTCAACCTTTATATATCCGAACACTTCCGAAAATTCCCGACGACGATGGCCGGTTTTTCGATCTCCATCGCGTAGGTACGTAGGTACTCTCGTTCAATCGTTTTAACGGCTTTATTATTGTTAACTGAGGTTTCGAGGCTCGAGCACACTGTTTAATCATTGTTATTGAATTAAAATTACTGGGTTCTTTGTTATCGATTTTAAAATACGAACATATTTCATGTGGCATTGGTTTTTCTGTTTTTGTATCGAGGTTCTTTACATTATAGATTTGCAAAAATAATAATATGATTTGAACTACGGTGAAAGTTGTTCTCAACCAAGTTGCTACAAGGTGCTAGGTCTTAAATTTCTGCCGCGCGAATATGAGTAACTAGTAATTCCTACAATTCCTTTCATCAATTATATGCAATATTGGTAGTAGTTGTGTAATGACCCAAAAATATTTACATTTATTTATATAAATATAAAAAATTGAAATTTCAATTTTCACCTTGAAAACTGCCCTAAAATGAACAGTATAGTTTTTATTACATAATTATATTTCTAGGTAAAGCTTTCAGTTTGGTAATAACGTTATTTGTTTAACGAATCTATTTGATCAATCAAACAAATTATTCAAATTCTACAAACTGAGTCATTTTGAAGAAAAAATTATGTTAATATTTTACGAACAAGACAAAACTAAATTAGATATAGGAAAATTGATTACGTTTAAATATTTCTATTATCTGTCTAAAAGTAATCCAGTTATGAAAACAAAAACATAAGTAGCACAAACTTTCTACGTCTATGTGTATAACATTCTACAAGGTGGCTAATCCTGCTATTAAAAGGTATCGCCAGTTCCAATCCAGTGCCGATCCCTCGATTAATCGGAGTCGTAATAAGCTGTCCATTGCCATCGAACGCAGACATTCGCAATATAAATGAGAGATTCGACGATTCGGATTTAAAATCCATCGGAGCGGCGCGCATACAAATTATTTTGCACGGCAGTGTAACTCGTAGCGGGGGTTCATTCACGCTATTGTCGGGATGCGTGGTTATGGGCGGCATTACATATAGGTAAGGGTGATTTTTTTAGCATACTATAATAAAAATAAATGAAGACATCGTTACCTGCAGTTACCTAGGGAAATTACCACTGGCCTGCCAAGTCAAAGGTCTCAAGTTCGAATCCAAGGCACGCACCTCTGACTTTTCGAAATCATGTGCATCATTAGAAGGAAAACACCGTGAGGAAACGGTGGAGGAAAGAATTTTTCCGACGGCATGTGAAGTATGGCCACCCGGCCACCCGCATTAGGCTAGCGTGGTGGATTATGGCCTAATCCCTGTCATACTGAGAGGAGACCCGTGTCCAGCAGTGGGACAGTTAATGGGTGAATGATGATTACTGCCTTTTTGCAAAGTTCTGGTACCGAAGCCATTACCTAATTGATTATCGGAAAAATCGTCATGGTTCATTCGCCGCCAACGTAATATAAATTTTAATTTACCATAACCATCAAGCATTTAGCGAAAGCATATTTACATCAATATCATTTTAAAACCCGTCAGTATGAAATAAATCCAGCTGTAATTGTAGTATAAATAATAAATAGCGTGCACATTTGTCGGGCGGCCCTCGTAAATAATACCTCGGCCGAGATTGAACTGCCAGCCCGCGCGATATACGTGTCATTTGTGACGTCATTTAATTCACTTTTTCACGTAAAAGTTTTGTGGGATAGTGATGATATTTTATTTTTTTGGAAATTCGTTGGATTTTACTGAAATTGGTATGGAGAATGATTTTTTAGGGTCACGCTTAAATAGTGTACCTACTTTGAATCATTTATAACTATTGTAAAACTGTTAATTTTAAACTGTGGAATAGGTTGTTATGTTAGACGAAAAGAACAAAATGTATTTTTTTCGTTTTATTAAGAATGTAACATCTATTTAAGTGATTGAGCTATTATAACGTGCCTCCGACCATTACTTGTCAACAGACGCGATACCCCCTTACATTTATTTCATTCATATTTGTTAATACACAAGGATACCATACCAGGTTCATCACAGAAAGGTAAAGAAGTACTAAGTACTGAATTTTAAACGATGCGTCACTTAACTCATTAATATTCCTGCCTATTCCCATCCTTAACATCCACCATATGACCTGAGAATATTAAAGTGACTTAATCCCCAAAAGTTGCGGCGCTAAGCTCTTCAACCCTCAACATGTGTAATACTTGTCAAGACGTCGCTACTTGTCTCGCGGAACATAAATTACTTTAACTATGAAGATACATTGTGAGGCGGCTCTCAACTCAGATTAACTCTCAAATTATGAATCCCTACTAATCCTTATCAGAATAACTCATAAACTCACTAATAATAATAATCATAAATGAAGGACATGATTAACTGTTTCTTGGTTGAAGTAGATTTGACTACTTATATCAAAGCTATAAGTATACTAGTTTAAATTAAACCCGTCTAAAACCCATATACTGTCCCACTGCTGGGCACAGGTCTCCTCTCAGTATGAGACGGATTTGGCTATAGTCCACCACGCTGGCCTAATGCGGCACATGCCGTCAAGGAAATCTCTCAGGCATGCAGGTTTCCTCACGATGTTTTCCTTCACCGGTAAGTTGAATGATAATTACGCACATAATTTCGAAAAGTCAGAGGTGTGTGTCTTCGATTCGAACTCGAGACCTTCGACTTGGAAGTCCAGTGGCCATAGATACCCCTTGGCTATCACTACTTAACTCGTAGTCCAATAACCCAACATTAGCATTCATTGCAATGAACATCTTTTTATTATTCTCTTTGTATGTTTGATGCAATCACCGAAAATTTGGGATTCACAGTTCGTAACCCTCCAATTTTAATGTCGTCTGCAACCCTGTTGCAACCCCCCGTCCCCCAGAACTAATTAACTTGTTCGTTCCGCTGTCTTTTTTAACACCTACTCCTTTTTGCAATTAAATTAAAAAGGCTCCGTTTCTTTCAAGCTGGCTTTTATGTTTTTCTACTTTATTGTTGTTGTAGGAGACAGTAAATAACTCATGATCTTCGTGGAGCCGTTTCTTCTTCGTGTTGAAGATTGTTTGGCTTTTTGTCACACTTTCTCTTAATTGGAGCAAATTCTTCTGATATTATATTCTTCTCGTTCACTCTTTATCACTTGCTAACCCAATTACTAGTCTGAAGCAAACACACACTACGATTACACCATCACCTTCATAATGTTGATGCAGAAGCATTGTAAACCTAATTTTTATCTTTATTTGGAACTAGCTTTCCGCCAGTGGCTTCGCCCGTCGGGGAAGAGGTATATAGGTAAATCGGTCAAATAGTTTTTGAGTTTACTCGTTACAAACATAGATTAAGTTAAACGGTTTTACACTTGTATAACTTCATTTTAATACCAGGGGCTCACTTTTAATAACTAAAAGCCCGTTGATAAACATAATCAAGTATGACCAAAAAATAAAGACTTACAAAACAACGAATAAACTTTAAAATTAAGAGACCTTCCTAAGGGTCTAATCAACTAAAAGGGTGGTAACGCTAATTGTAATTTACTAATTAAACCATAGAGCGATGTTTTTACAATCCCTTTTCAGTGGTACTCGGTGAAGGATTCGGCGTTGCGTACCTACCAATGCTCTTACGTTTTAGGGTTCGGTAAATTTTGTGATGTTTGTATTGATCAGTGAAATCAAGTTATTATTTTATAGACCAGGTTTTAAATTGAAATGAGTATAATATATAGGTATCAGAGAGATTACTTGTAGCCCTATCTATTGTGTGAAGACAAATTAGTGTCTGGTCAATTGTCAAAGTATTTACAATGTGAGTTTGATGGGTTCATTCTTAAATAATAATCAGTTCAGATGTATACACATGCAACCTTACGTATGTATTGGTATAGGTGCGTTTCGAGAAATAAAATTATATATTTTTTTAATTTAATTTTCAAGAGCACCTAATGGATGCGCTTTGGTGAATATTTTAGGTGCGCTTGATTAGTTGCGCTTCAAAATGGGTGCGTTTCGAGGAATACCCCGTATATGTACGCTTGGTGGTAGGATCCAATAAATCCGCTTGGATAGCTAACCTTATAAGATCGGTGCCAACACGTTTTATTCTGTTCCGTCGAGTGTATGTTAAAATCTGACAAAGTTTTACTTGAAGTAAGTTCTTTATCTTAGAAATTGCTTGCTCTTCTGCAATAAAAAATAACCTTTATAACCTTGGCAAATGGATTGATTGAAAATAATAGGAAAATCAATACTTGTAATTGTGTTTCCTTAAATCACGAGTAAATCAGTTTCTTCTAGGCAAGCGCGCTCCAGCGTAGAACGCAGTGTTGCTTACATCACGCGAACTGACGGTCAACCGTAGGCCTACTCTGAATTTAAAAAAATCATTACCTCTCTAGTTATATTTTGGCCTCGACAAGTGAAGCCAAGCATACAACACGGATTCACGCAACATCAGAGAACTAATCAGAAAGCTCTCTGTTATTCGTTTATATAACTTAATTAGGCAAATGATCTGCGCGGGGCGGAGGGCGCAGTCTCTTTGATGTCACTCTGAGGCACAATTTTTACTCAGTAATTGATGTAATAACGTAATTTCTTCTGTGTCGAGGTCTCTTTCATTTCCTCCTTATATTTTATTGTCAAAGAGAATTGTTAAATAAACGTGAATAAGATAATAATTGGCAATCACAATGTAAAGGCGGTCGAGAGTAGTTTTTGTCTTGTCACGCTTGCCGCATAAATAATTGGAGACTCCTTCTCAACAATTTTTTAGATAGATAATTTATATTACATAACAAACCTTCGCGCCTGTGTTCCCGAAGGGTTAGGCAGAGATATACTTAGAAGTAGGTATATAGATAATTAGGGCGAGCCTATATACCAATCACAAATTCTAACTCCGAGCTGTTACTGAGAATTTCATAGAAAAATCCAATAACACTCCTTTACCTGGGAATTTAACCAAAGACCTCGACGGTACTTGTCGAACTTAGGACCACTAGGCTAACGACGCAAGGTTAGAAATTTAATTTAAGTAGTCAAAAACTTTTCCGTAAAAATCTACCGCTTTTGTATTATCATGAGGAGCTAAATAAGTAAATACTTTTTTGTGCAGGAGTTAAACCTGCGAACAAAGCCAATCACTCAGCCAATGCGCTATTCATGCTTTTGTTGAGGTGCATTTGATTGAGCTGCTACATTTAGTAGATTTCAGCAATATTGTTACACTCCATCTCATTCGCATATAGTTTAGCCATAAGAAACAGAAGAGGTTTTCCGTTTTATTACTACCATATTTTAATATTATACATATCAACCGACCTCATTATATCAAAGAAATACTTGGGCCCAACCGTCCCCTTGTCCTAACAGTGATCAATACGCGGTCACTGCTGGCGGCCGTTAGTGGGCCGATTACAACTCGTTACAACCAGATTTTGAGCTTAACAGCATTGAGCTATAGCGTCTATATTTTAAAAAGCTTATACTTTGTTGCAATCTGTGTATGGTAATGTGGGACACATTACTGGGCTATTTACACTTAAGTATAACACACGCTGCAATCTGTCTTACCTCCTATGTAATACAAACCGGCGACTTTGGAGTTACCCTTTTGCCGTAACTGGGCGTCAATGCGAGCAGCGTCTGAGAATTTCCTAATAGAAAAACCTAATAACATTTTCCTTGACTTAGTAATCGAACCTTGAATTATACACACATCATCCGCGTTTAATCTATACAGAATTATAAAACGTTTTTATAACTCACTTTTTTCTAGTTTAGACATGAAATTATTACTAGTTTCCCGTTTTTATTCAACCAGGCGGTTCTTGTAATTTTTATGAATAAAAAATATATCTAATCTGAGGGCATGGTAGTGCCCCCGCCAAGACGAGCAAAAAAGTGGCACCGCCGTACCATACTTTTCTCGAAGCAATTCAGGCCATTTTCGACCCCCTATAACTTCGTTGTTGATAGAACTAGAAGCCTGAATTTTCAGTAACCAAGCAGGTATTGTATAAATACAGTATATTTTCCGTCAATTTGACCCAGTTAAAAGTTTGGCTCTACATAAGATCTGATAACTTTTTGACAGTGCGAGCGATACGGTCTCGTCTTGGCAACATTTTACATGAAAATGTTTTTGGTGGGATTTAATATTTATCTTAGTATAGAAGATATAGTCAAATTGTTCACTAAAACGGGAAGAAACCCCGTGCCCAACTGGCCCTAGTCAGATATGTTTTCATTAAAATCTAGTGTAATCCATTGATGGTTCCACTTCCACGCTAATTTTAGCGTCAGTTATGTAATGCCTCGCTGTTCTATTAACATATTACACATCATCATCATCATCAACCCACTAATCGTCCCAATGATGGGCACGAATCTCCTCTAAGTTCGAAAGGTTTTAGGCTATACATATACTACCGCGCTGGCCTAATGCGGGTTGACTGCCGTCATGTAGTCGATAATATCTCTCAGGCATGCAGGTTTCCTCTTGATGTTTTCCTTCACTGTTAAAGTGAGTGAATGTTACTATTACGCACAATGATTTCGAAAAGTCAGAGGTGCGTGCCTTAGATTCAAACTTGACACCTTTGACTTGGCAGTCCAGTGGTCATTCCCCTAAGCTATCACTGCTTACATAACACATATATAATACACATTAAATATAATGGCTTGATGTATAGTTTATGTAGTATATATAATTATTTCTATTTCAGCGAACATAACCGGTTTCCCCGTCTCAAAAACGAGCGCCCAGCTCTTACACTTGAGGTCTCTGTTGAAAGGTTCGATGCTTGTGTGACGCAAATAACTTCTAATAACATTGATACATCATGTATTTAACTTTTAATAACCGTTTTTGTTAGCTACTTTAATGAAATAACAGTTAATTGAATTCTAACTAAAATTGAGTGATCATAAAATCGGTGACCGTGTAATCTTTCGGAGTAAATTGCTGGTGATATAAAGACAAACACTAGAACACTATTTTGATCCCACAGTCTAACTGTTAATACAGTTTTGTGGGACACTGTTATTTCATAAGCTGTATCATGTACCTTTCTTACAAATATAATAAATAAATAAATAATAAAACATAATGAAGCATTGGTCTCGATTAATCATCACTATTTTTAGAATAAGATAAGGTCCTAGTCTTTATTGTAAACTATAACATTGTCCAAAGCACAGTGGTTACAACGGTCCTAGCGCTGGTCAAAGTTTTGGTGTGTAAATGGAATGATAATGTGTTTCGAGCGCAAGTTGTTACCACCGATAATGTTATTGCGATGATACTTAATCACGTGCCACGTGCAATACTAATAGAGGTTTTTGCTTTGTAATACAGTTGTGAATTTAGGTCTATTTAAAATCAAGTTAACAATTTAACATTTTTGACATTTTACATTATTATACAGTTTAATTAAGTAATAATATTACATTTATATCTACTTAAATAACATAAATAAAACATTTACATAAAAGAAAAATAATAAACACCTACAGAGGTCACCTCACACACCCGACACCGACACCTAAGCGTCGAAGAATTCCTCCGCATCACTGTGGTCTGGCAACGTGCCCAGAAGACTGGCAGCATTGCCACGTTGAATGGCAATGCTTATACGTTCCCCTAGAAACAAGCCAGCCCTCTGGTCACGTGAAGAGCCGACCAGTCTCCTTGAAATTTCTTTAAAAAGGAGACGAGCACTCGGACCCCACGAACCGAGCGTTTCGACTCCAAACGGCTCAAATACATAACTACCAGATAAGTTAGTATACTTGCGCCGTTTGAGAGTCTCCGCAGCAGCAGCAGCAGCGCCAGCGCAGCCAGCTGAGCTTGAAATATGGGATGGAGCAAGGGTGTCAACACAAGTTGCATCCCACACCAAAGGCCTACCCATTTTCCATGGCAAAAGCGTCATACCATCTGGTCTCTTACCATCGTCACGTACCAAGCCATTAGGTTCTAAAACAGCTGGTACGCCGGCGGTGGCAAGAGCGCGACGGAGAATGTCGTTAATGCTGGCATGTCGCGCTATGCGGCCTGCACTCCTGCAACACGACAGACCGTGATGTCCGAGGCTGCCGACAGCTTCACCACAGTGACACCGATGCGGAGCAACACAAGGAGCGCCTAGACGAAGACACGTAGCGAGCCGAAAAGTTGTGTCATCCAACATAGTCCCTATGTTGGACGACGGAAGTGCCCGAAGCCAGAGACCCGATTCCCATTCACCCACAGCCATCAGACGAGCACGCTCGGCAGTATTGACTGACGTATGTAGAAGTTCTTTCCGCGTCAAACTGCAAAGCGGCTCGTCCCACAGCCTCTGGGAAGATGGGATCAAAGGTAAAACCGTACTCGGACAAGCCATTTTCCATACGTTCATAGCATCAGACATGAACGGTACTTCAAAGTCAACCCGAGATGGTCCTAAGATATCTCTGGTCAACTTATCAGTACCGTGGACTGAGGATATAAACGCAGGTAAACTAATACTTGAAACATTTTACATTAATTTACTGAATAAACATTCGAGTATTTTTCGTGTATAAAATGTAGCAATCAAAACATAAAAGTCGTCCTTAATCAAGCTTTACGAAATGTTAATTCCAATGGCGTGGCTAAAGTAAACAATGTGTGGTACTTAGTATGCGCGCACTGTGGTTCGCGCGGCGTTTACTCCTGGACAAAGTTTAGTTGTTAACTGAAGCTAAACGACCACCGTATCCCGTTGCGTACTTCCATTAATTTTGTTTTACGCTATTGCATCACTAGAGTTCCTTTAGAGGTGAGCAGTTAAATTGTGTCAGGTCAAGACAAAACATTTAAAATAAATGTTTTGGGCATTTTAGCAATTTACAGTAAAATTTATGGAATGAGTTCTGCTGCTAAACCAAAGTTGGCAGGCAATTCATTATAATTATACTTGGAACGGTGTAAATTATTCTTATTATAGGTACGTACGTATTTTCTCCACTATAAATCTCAACTAAAATAAGTTTCGATACTATCCCAAGAGTAGCAGACACGGGCTGTATTCGGTAAAATTTGTAGGTATCTATCTGTCTGTATGTTGTTTACTCAGCCATGTTATGTTTTCATTATGCTATCGCTAACTAAAGCTTTCAAGAAATAATTGAATTTTCAAAAGGTAGCTTTAAATGTTATATTATCTGCGTCTTACCTAAAGAGACGTGATGGTTAAGAGCAGTGGAAAATGAATCTAAAAATCTTAACAGTAGCGTATTAATTGCTTGTTAAAATATTTTTGTATTTACTATATTTAAGTTGATAGTTTAGTTTTAATATTATGACCTTCCAGAAGCGGGCCTATTCTTTCCTTAAAGGCAGGCAACGCACTTGCAATCCCTCCGGTGTTGTGGGTTGTCAATGCGGGGCGGTGATCACTTGCCATCGTGGTGGTGACTCGCTTGCTCGTTTGCCTCCCTCTACTATCACAAAAAGACTTTATAAAGTTAAAAAGAAAAAACAGCGCGGTTATTTACTGGGGTGTCCTGGTAAATAAAAACCCTATGCTGTTAGCAGTAACAGGAGAAAATGTACGAGCGCATGTAAACCGGAGTAGGTAATGGATGTCGTCAAAGTTTTTACAGCCCCTTAAGAAATAAGTTCAAGACGTTTAGATGTGTTATTGTTGTTTTATTTGTATTTACTTAACTTGCGGTTATTTGTGGCTCGACGAGAGAAAATGTTAACTTGATTAAGTATTATTGTTAGTAAAGTTGGTTTTCGAGATGAGTTTAAAGAATATTTTTTTATTAATTAGAGTTCAGAGCGTATTGTAACTTTTTAACATTAAAATTAACGCCATTTTAACTATAAAATTCATCAACAAACTGAAAACGCAATATCAAACCAACACTGAATTCTACTTGGTAGCATAACACCGTTACTGCCACACTGTTTGACTCACAGTGCATCTCATTTGCACAGTTTGCACAGCGTCGAATTTTGACCAGAAAACACGCGCGTTTGAGTACTGTGTGTTAGTTTTATAATGTTTTTGGCTGCATTTCAGCGTGAACGACTCTTCAGTTGAACATACTTAGCTTTGGGAGTGTTTCACTATTTAGCAAACGCTGGGTTATTAGTATGCGAAAACAAAATTTGAAGTCACAGCAACAGAATTTTCTTTGTATTTTTATGATAGTGATAATATTAAAATTAAAACCGTTAGGTTTAAATGAAAGGCACATTTTACGACGTTTCGTTAGATCCACAATACTTCATTCAATCCTCCATGTTAATATAATAGAAATATAACATTATTTTATTCATGATTCTAACTCAATACACCAGTTCCTTATTTCAGTAAAACTCTGCCTTTTAATCGAAATTCAAAACTAAACCATATTTGTTCAAGTTAAAGGTGAAATTAGGGATGTATCTGTCAGTCCCGATTGCATGATAAATTATTCATACAAGTCATACATTAGTATCCGCATGAGATTGCGTCTAATGTTTGTGTTAAGTAATTATTTTGTTTGTTTCGTGTGTTTTGTTTGAATTAACTAGGTTAGAATTCAAAATGGCGTCGCGATTGAAGAGTAACGTCATGATTACATAGAGGCTTTTAAATTAAGATGGAGATAATTTATTACTTCTACTTTCTTCTTTGTCTTAAAGAAAATGGTATGAATCTTTATAATAAACGCATTGTAAATAAAAATGTCGTTACCTAATATATGTATATGCTATGCTTCATTGCGTGGGTATAGAACATAGATAATTTTCAGTGTATACATATAAATACGTAAGGATAATATCGGAAGAGACAAATTGTTACCAATTCCAATCTTTACGTCCTGTGCAAAAGCAATTTACTTCGAAGATATACCATGTTTACTTTTAGTGACTATCTACCATACTACGGGCTGAGTCAGAAACCAACACGTCACATCAAATATCGAACACAAATCCGTTTTAGAATACATTGCAGGTTTCCTTCAATAACATTATCGAAGACGTCGATCTAAAACCGCAATAGGATGCCAACGAATGTGACGACTCGTATGTTTTCAATGTTATGTATTACATTTCTCTATACGAAACGAATGTATTTCGAATTTCAGAATTTGAATTGTTAGTAATACCCATTGAGATAATAATATGATCTGTGGATAATATATTATAGTACGCATTGAGATAAAATCTATGAGAGACGATGGTAAGCAAGTTATTGCTGCACGAGTTGCAGATCATTTGCTACATATCACCGAGTATTTTGCATACGTTTGCAACGACAGCATTTTATCACCATAATAAAGTAAAATGAAGATTTGATTGTTCGTCCTCTAACATATTATGTTTTGTGAACAACCACCAAATTTATGATTAGAAAAACTAGGAAATTAAATAATATTCTGTTAATGTTACTTAAAACATCAATGCGTAGTTGCGTACAGATATCGCTCGAACATTCTTACCGGTAATATTTTTTGTTTATCTATACATATAATATGTAATAATATATTCTGATGATACAAATATTATACATTTAGGACTCGTAACACATTGTTTTTGTTTGCTTCTCTCGTAATTTCCTGCACTAGGAATATTATTATGTTATTATTGCTTCGTATTATTTATTGGGAATATAAAAGAAAGCATTACGTAGAATATTATCGTGTTTCATCTCTCAGCGGCCGTGTTCCCTTATATTTTGGTAAATGTAAAGGTAATTTCGATTTGTGTTTTTTTCCTTAACGAGTATATAACGATCTAATTAATTAGCCTGTTATCGATCATGTCTACCTTTTCAGTCTGGCTATTCAGAAATGTAAAAAGATTTCAGAGACTAATTACATTAATTAATGTCGGGAACGAAGCCACAGACGTGTACAAAGTTTAAATACTGTAACTAGTAAACTGAAATTTAGGCACCGAAAGATGTTTTAAGGGTGGGTCGACAACTTATATTATGTTCTAATTATTTAATATTATACTATCATAATAAGTGCCTATACTCGTCAGGTATTTGATTGATCTCCTTAATACTCTCAGAACGTCCGTAGGTAACAATAAATTGGTGCTATGGCGCTGGGCATACAATTTCTTCAACTGAACAATTATCACACAAATTACATGATAATTTTAAACAATTAAATTATCGATAAGCAATTCAAATTGTGTTAGCTTATATTTTATACCTAAACAATGAGCTTCTAATTCGCAACTGGCTACACAAAATCTTGGTCACTTTTATAGTCTTACAAAGTTAAAGTTTTCCATGCTCTAAATAAATAAATAAAACCTCAGGAAACCTAGTCTTGAATTGCATACTTTTGCACCATGACATAACAAATAAAATATTTTTATTATTTTGTCCACAGTGACGGCGCTCCGCGAGCACTGGGACGAGGCGAACGCGCGCGTGCTGCAGCGCAAGGCGCAGCTGGACGCGATGCTGGGCGACTCGCAGCGCTACGAGGCGAGGCGGCGCGACGCGGACGCGTGGCTGTCGCGCATGGAGGCGCGCCTGGCCGCCATGCAGCCGCCCGCCAACACCGCTGATGTGCTCGAAATGCAGCTCAGGGAACAAAAGGTAATTTACGAATAGAGGAGATATTTAGCAAAATGCTTTTACATGCACCTTATAGTCGTCACCGGAAGAACTCTAGAAGAACAGCACTGGACCGTAACAAGTGGAGAGAATTAGAGGAGGTCTATGTCAAAAGACAACCTCACCTGTTTGCTGATAGTTTGTTTATTACCTATAATTTAAGTATCTTATAAGTCTAACATACTATCTTACCAGTAATAAGATTTAAACAGAATTTTACCTAACAGGTTACAGGAATAAAGGCTATTTTTATTTATTATTTTATAATAGTCATCGCCTGCCGTCGTCTATTCAGTGACAAAACTAGACAAATCCAGATAATAGAGATATTCTGGAAGATTTTATCAGTCTAATTCCAGGAAATACTGGTAATCTGTAGGTGACTATGTTTTTATCGTCAAGTTTTACGTTTTATGACATTAAGGGCCATTTCACAGCTGATAAGGTCCCGCTAGATGTGCTGGCAGGTGATTTCATACAAATTATGTTCTTTATATTGTTACCCGACTGCCGAAGGAATCCTTAATTTATCCTGCGGTTATCGGCTTTCCAGAGGTGTGGAAACAGACCTTAAACATAGTTTTTTTTTAAATTTGTTAACCTGTTTCTGAACATAGCAAAAGGAACATGATAAACTAAAATTGATTATATAATATATTACGGTCATCATCACCTTTTTATAAATATATCAACTACGCCTAACTACGTCGTTACGTCTACGTTACTACGTTAACTACGTCGTATAAGTGAACACTGAGAAGCAAGCACCGTGCGACAGACTTGTAGTTTTGAATTATGTTTAAAGTCAGTCGTGGCGGGAAATGCAAGTAAATCGCAACGACTGCGAGGAGATGTGAGGTGCATGCGACGTGAGACAGACCCGCTGTACATGTGTTCTGTAATGGATTGTATCTTTTGTGGGAGTCGAGAAAATGCGAAGCTTTCAATGTCATTAAGGCGTTAGTTACTTACTGTACTGTTAGGCGTGAGGTTAGGTAGGTAGTCATTGCAAATAGTACTTCACGACGAATGGTATCGAAGAGAAATGGAAACCTCGACGGTCGAGTTGCTAAAGCATCTGGAGCGCCAAGTCAGTGGCCACAGGTTCATCGTGCTTGCGTCAACATTTTTATCATTGACATTGTCTGCCTAACGTGCTAAAATTAAAACAATGCTTTTTCTGTTACGAATTTTGTGTAGCTTTAATGTGCGCCATATTATATGTGACCATATATTTACCATAGCTGTAAATTGTGGGTGTGCAGTACATCCCTGCCGAACCCTTCTGAGAACATAGGCGTGATGTTATGATAATAGTGCTTATCCCAATATCTTATGGGAAGGTCTTATTGGTATGTTCTTACTGAATGACCAAAACAAAACAAAGCGTTACTTATTTCACATGTAATTCACATTTATGTCAAGCAATTCTATCTCTTTCGCGGTTGATTCCCTACACGCCCGAGACTAGTATGTTGTACTGTACGTCAACCATGAGTTCTATCGAATGACTTTCGATAGGTTTTTTACGCATCGAAACGCTGTAATCTCATAGTTGAGATTAGTTTCTTACGTTACCGCTAGAGGCGCTGCGAGGGTTTTCCATACAAATATTTTACGGCGTCGCTAGCGAGTCTAGTGAGAAAAACTCATGGTCGAGGCACAGTATTACATTTCTCACGTAACACTAACGTGTCACGTCTGATCGAGTTATGCCACCTCACTGCGTGCGACACCTTATTGTCTGATACTGCTGGCTATAATATCTGTAGTTCCTATGTGTGTCATGCTTCTGAAAATCTATTCCATATAATAAATGATTCATGTATCTATAAATTATTTCTGTATCTACTTGTACCTACAAACTATTCATCTAACTTCAAACTGATTAGTTTTGAATAAGCTCGTTAAGAAAATACGCAGTGTCACTAGATTTTAGATTACATAATTATAATATATTCAGACAAGAAATTTTTTCTTTTTCTTTACTGTATTTTTATTTAGCTTTCTTAAATATTACTTAGTTAAAGTTGGTGTTAAATAACGTTGAATCACACGAGTGAAATTTGAAATTCTAATATGAATTCGATTTGTATTTGGGCCTCAAATTAATTTTTTTTGTCATAGGAACTCATGAAATTAAACATAGCCAGGAGAAAATGCTAGTGCTATTACAAATATATAGATATACGTGTTACTAATATTCACAAGAGGAAAATAACACGTCGGAAATGCGACGGTAAATAGAGAGGATATTTTCCCGTTCATTCCCGCTCAACCGTTCATTCGTTCATTCGTGATCGGATTCTCGATACATGTATCCGTTAATGAAACCAATTCAAAGACTTGCTAACTTTCATATGAATAGATATGTCGTTACATTAACATTTCTGAAGATTCGATGCCTTTACAATCCGCTTAAATTGGATTTAAGCAGATACCTAATCTTCGAAATATTTTTCTACAATCCTATGAGTCATTGTCTGTCTGTATGTTATGTCGGTCCAAAGAATAAGACAGACATACCTGTGATACCAATGAAAGAGAGAGTGTTTACTTATTATAGTATTCAGAAAACAGTACGATACATATATTTTTTAAACAATCATAAATAGTAAAGTAACGTCATTGATTCTTTGCATGCCGGATAAGAATGGGCAGGGTTTAGAAATTCAAGAAAAAATAGTTTTCAAACGTTATGTAATATTGACAGTAATCTTATCTAGTTTTCATCATGGAAGTATGAAATACATATGTTGATCAAGTTCGCAATTACCGAAATATATTCCGTCTAATCCGAAACAGGTCATTTCATATGTTTTAGACAGTCCTCCACCATATCCTCCCAAACAAAATGTGATTACGAGTCATATTTTTAATGTAATTTTTTTTTCAGAAGCAAAACTGTAACCGCTTTTTTTGACTCACTATACAGTTACTCAAAAATAACATTCAGTTAAATAACATTGGTAAAAGTTGCTCTATATATGTTAAAAACTATTACTTACTACTTGCGGAATCGCCAAAAATATTATCGCTGCAGTAGTTCCGACGTCGATGAGAACTTTGTACATTTGCATAATTACTTCGACGATACGTATCTTCTTATACACAGTACTAGTTTTAAACTTATTTCAGTGTGTTAACACACACACAATGTGTGATTGAATGACATAATAATAAACTTTGATCGAAATACGAAACCATTTTGATTTTATTTATTAGTAAATTTAATTCACATACTCAGTTTTGCAATTTTCGTCTAACACACTTAGGTTACGAGTGAGAGTTACTTTAAACAAAAAATAAAACGACATATTTCACCGTAATAATTTTCAACGGTGCTTTATTCAAGGTTGTTAAAATTTTCTCTTCAAAACATCCTTATCTGTACGAAACTCGGCAGAGCAGCCGATATTACTTACAAGTTAGTCCAAGTTACTCGTATGCTGCCATAAATCCTACTTAATTGGGAGCCGGCCTGGCTGAGGCCTTTTAACATTCCACTTTGCATAGGAAATGGGACTTGGCGGTTGTTTTATGTACTTCCTGATATAAAATTAGGCCTGTATGCTGTTTTTTCTTAGTCCAATTTAGGCAAAGGCAAAAGTTGGGTACGTTTTGAATGAGGTTGAATGTGCTTCCACTAAATATTTTGAATGCGAAAATAGCCCTGTCCACCGTTAAAACGTAACGTAAATTCGTATTGTACCTAGAAGGTCGTCTCTATTTAATAAAAGTGTATATTGCATGACGACCAAAATATATAATAGATTGCTACATTGCAGAAATTAAAATGTACATTTGTAAATAAAAACAATTCTTAATTGAAAAGGTATACTACAGTGTTAAAGAATATTTAGATGGAAATCCTTACGGCCAGTAGTATGTTATATTACCTGTTAACAAACCAATAATGTCCATTTTGTTTAGAATAATAATTTAATAATAATTCATAATTATCATTTTATTGTATAAATAATTTGCATGCTCATATTGTGATGGCAAAATATGGAGAACCTTAAACTATAACAACACCCATGTTTGCAATTAAATAAAATTTGATTTGATTTGAAAACCACGGGCAACGGCTACTTGTTTAATAAATCAGAATAAATTTTCTTCTATTCAATACATTACGGGCCCGCTTTATTACATCTTCGATAGCCGCTATCCGCAGGATAAATTCAAAATAAAACAAAATTTGTATGAATTGATCTGCCAAGTATTTTAACGGGAACTTACCTACTAGGAGGTGTGAAGCAGGTTCAAGGTGTGACAAATCAGTAAACACTTAACGCAATCGTGTAGCACCTACTAATGTCAGTTTGTGGTTACTACAGCAAAAGGGCATTGCCCATAGTTACTCAATATATTTATTGCACACCACCATGTTATTTTAACAGTTGTTATCATAATAAATATGGTATCAATCATGTCTACAAGACGTGACTCTCTCACTGCCTGAAAAAGATGCAGATTTACTATTAGAACTTTTAAAGACAGTCCATTTCAAACGCCAAAACGTTTCGATATTGCACACCACTACTAAAGAGAACGAATTTTTTCGCAAGTTGAAAACAATTGTATAATGTCAGAAACTCGCAAAAACCGAGTTCTTTTCATTGGAAGGGTCAAATTACCATACCTTGAAAAAACATGACGTGACTGTAAAGCAGTAACTTACTTATGAATAAAATTAATGTTTTTAGTACTGAAGCGATTCAATTACATTAATTATGCTTATCATAACGCCCGATCTTTATTGCTACAACCGTATACTGTGACTGTATTAATAGCCCTCACCACCGCCATCTATTGGGAGACATTTATACAAGTATGTTGAATACTTGCTTCTGAACTCAACCGCTAGATGGCGTTATTTTCAAAAAGATTTAGCATCATCGTTCAAGGTATTTAGTACGTAATGTGTATTCGAGTTCATTTTATAAATGTTTGTTCGCAGTCATTCCACGCGGAAGTGCATCAATACAAGCATCAGATCGAACTGTTCGGGCAGCTGACGCAGCGTCTGATTGCGGTGTATCGCAATGATGACACAACTCGTATAAAGCGCTCCACTGAAGCTATCAACCATAGATACAACGAGCTTAATAACAGGTCAGATATGTTTTTAATACTTACAACTAAACACAAAACTGTAAAATGTAAAACAACGCAAAATATTGTGCCTGTCACTAGCTACTAGCGACACCTGTTGGAAGTTAGTTATTTTCTTCAAATAGCGCCATCTATTATCACACCAGCAAATAAATGTTAAGTATCAAAAGAACTGGACCTATCTTAGCAGTAAGTTCCTTGCAAAGGCCGAGATGGCAGTTATTTTAACAACAATGATATTGAACTAATAACTGGTTGAATAAAACCCTACGAAAATATTGTTAAAAAAATATTGACGATAATAGGAGATAGATTTTATGTAATGCTTTTGTAGTATTCAAATAAACCAAATGTTTAATTCAACAAGGCTTCCTACAAATTACCTCATAAATATTCACCTCGAGGCAAACAATTCATGAATATTTCATTTGTTAGCTGCTAATTAAAATAACACCACTTTTTTAATAATAATTCTAGATACCAACGGTATGGTAATAATAATTACAGGAGTTTCTTAAAATCTCTGTTGTAATCTTAAAATAATTAATATATTGTGAAGTCGAAATTAATGTAGTTGTATTAGAATGTGTGTTTTATTATTTTGCAAGACTTTTTTTCTGAAACAACATCTTAATATGTTTTGTTTTTTCAGTATCGTTGCTCGAGGCAAAGCGTTGCATTCGGCGGTATCGTCGCTACAGAACTTCGACCGGTCGCTGGAGAAATTCGTCGCGTGGCTGAGTGAGGCGGAGTCGTTGCTGGACGCTGCTGAAAGGGATCCTCATCTGTTAAAGGTAAGGTTATCATATTATAACATAGAAAAATGTAATTCAAGAAAGTTAAGTTAGCCTTGACACCCAAACATTATAGAAAATTAATAGTAAATAGAAAATTAATCCCTCATTAGCGGCTCTAAATAATAACAAAAATGTTACATAAGTAATCGTTTGTTGTCATAGAAAACTTAACCCAAGCATATTAATAAAAAGACAGCCGTATATCAGTAACTAAGCTAACGATGGTACCTTCACACAATTTAAAAAAATATTATTAGTCAGTCACGCCTGAATACAGCAAGGATTATCGTGTTGTGCCGGCCTTTTGAATTTTACCAAATACGACATCTGTTGAGAGCTACGCGAACTTAGAAAGCATCAAACGCTTTAGTTATTCTTTCGGCGCGCTACTAGGTGGCGCCACACGCTAGACTTGAACTTGTAAGTTTCTATTTCGTCCGCGGGAAGGGAGACGTCGCTGCCGTAGCTTTTCAGTGACATCTATGAAAAGTTTATCATACTACGGTATTCGGTGACGGTTTATTGTAGTTTAGTTTATGTTCCTATACAGCAGGTGGCACTAGGGGGATATTAATTGTGAATTGGGTAAAGTTGAGCTATTACAAGTAAAACTTACAATGCGAATCAAGTATTCGCATTGTAAGTTACCTTCTTTGAAATGGAAATGTAAATTGAAAGTTTGAGTAGTGGTTGGTATACCAATATTTTATCGTTTTGAATACAATTACTTATACGCAAAACAATAACTAGTTATCACAAGGACATTACAGATACAAAACAAACAAACAACCCTTACGATCCGATATCAACTAGTATTTATATTAATTAAGTTTTTCGTTTAGTACGACGGCATAATAAAGTAAAATGATGTCTCATATTTCTAAAAGCTTTTTAAAATAAATCCGACCTCATTTCAAAAGCCTCAGACACAAAGAACATAGTAAGTTATACGAACTTAATTATAATTATAACATAATGAAGAAACTTGTAGCTCAGAGTAATTCAATCTGAGGCGTCACAGACGAGGAAGAAGCAAATCTTAATTCAATTCCATTACACCGACGAGTTTGCCCTTTGCTTCAGAATCGCCAAGAAATAATTATATTAGCAGCATTTTGAAACATGTAACTTGGCAAGTTACAAGTGAATAGCAGAAAGCCAAGTCTGCGTCTTCATTGATGGTGAAATTATTTGAATCATGGGGGAATATAATGTAAAATTTAAATACCAAACTAATAATGAATACTGGAGCCTAGCGATACAGTTCTACATATCGGCACTTCCCCGTTAAAACAAAGCAGAAGATACCGTGACTTAAATCTGTCCTTCACCAATAAAGCCTTAGGAAAGGCTTTTAAGATGGAGTGTGTAGTATGCAGTGTTTGTGCAATGACATTGATAATGTTGATCAATACTTTGCTTTGCAAACCTGATATTTGCTTACCGATACCAATATTGTGATCTTATGAGCATGTACAGTCAGCATCAGATATATTGGGACGTACAAACTGTTCAAAATGATTGAAACAACTAAGAAAATTAAACTATATCTCAATGGGACAAGGACTATTTTAGAACGAACACACTACACGGCAACTGTCATTCTGAAATGAACTTTGTCACATTAAGATAAAGTTTAATTTGCTTAGTTGTTCCAATCATTTTTATCACTTTGTATGTCCGGATATATCTGATGAGGACTGTACAAAACCTATTAGAGATATATGATCTAACACTTTTAACCTTCTGTCATATTTCTGTCTCATCATAAGAATGCGCGGAATGTGTTGTGACGAAAACTTGTGTAAATTTAGGGAACTCCCCAAGAATTCGGGGTCCGTATGCTTAGAACTGTTGGGCTGCGGGGGTTAACCCACGTGTTTTAATTCCCCATGCCGCGTTAATGGAAGAGTTGCCTTTGATTACTAAAGCCGTTTGGGGTTCAATGCTTGTAAGTATGTTTATTGAGAGAAGTTATTTAGGATATTTTAGATGAATCTTAAAAAAAAATTAAAGTCTGTACTTAACATTGATTAAATAAATAAAAAAGACCTTAAATGATGTTTTGTTAAATATTAGAATATGACTAGGTAAAATCATTTTTGGTTAATAATTCTCGGTCTATCTGCGGAGCTAAGAGATATTGTCAGCCTGTTTATTTTCTATAGTTCATAAATTACTAATCAGTTTATATTTCAAATAATTCTGACTACGATACAAATTCTCCAGAGTTGTTTTTGTGCTACGATGTTCGAAACATTCCGTAGCCGTAGCTCGTAGCTCGTAGCCGTATGCTACGCCGTAGCTGAGATTAGTTTTCCCTTGAGCTTCATAGTTATTCGGAGTTTCATACTAAGCGGTAAAATAAATTGAGGTACTTTTTGCTATTGGTACAAATATTAAATCATAGCTTGGGACAAGGTAGTATAATAGTTATCTCTATATTTTAGCGACCTCTAGCTTAGCAGTTGAACTTACGATCATTAATTTAAAACGTAATAATCATATTATTATTTATTAATTAATAAAACTTAATAGCAGTTAACTGTGGAAAGTTTTGCAGTTTTAAATAGTTCGCCTAAGTAATTTTAATTTCCGTTCGCTCACAGCGCTTTTGTAGTTCATTGTTGTTTTAAACTTACTTTATTTGAGTTTTTTATGACTTAAATATACAATTATTGGTTACAGATTAATTAATTAATATTAGTAGGGTTGTTTTTGGCCAAGCGTGGTCGACGATACGTTAGTCAATGATAATTTGTTGGGCCGTGTATTCCAAAGGGTGTTTGTATTTGTAAGAATGTATGCGAGACAGAATTTAAATATTTTTTTTCATTATGTAAGAAACTCTTTAGATAGCCAAAGACGTCTCGATGGTCGATGAGTAAAAAGGGATGTCAGTTGGGGCGTTGTCAGGCTTGAGCAATGGTTTTCCGTGGGGATATTCTATTATAGTTTTTTCCTTAAGAACTCATGATAAGTCTTTCGATGTCTTAATTACAATGTTATGAAATTCTAATAAATATTGTAATAACAATTAGGAATAGGGGGAGGGAGGGGCCGTCGTGCCTTAGTTAAAATTGCGCTGATCAACCGATCTGCAAGGTTAAGCTACACTTGCCGAGGTCAGTCTGTGGATGGGTGACCATTCTCAACACATCGACACCCCTCCGTGCCTCGGAGAGCACGTAAAGCCGTCGGTCCCGGTTGTCATTCGAACACCTATGACAATTGTTAGTGGTAGTCAGAAGCCCAAAAAAGCCTGACAACCAGTCTATCCTTCGAATATCGGTATTGCCCAGAAATTGGGTTACGGAGGTCTGATGGCAGTCGCTTTGTGTAAAATACTGATTTTCAGCCGCATTTGGTTAGACTGGAAGCCGACCCCAACATGGTTGGGAAAAAGGCTAGGAGGATGATGAATAACAATTAGGAATAATTAGGATTTTTTCGAGAATTTAGGAACAATTTTAGTTTATAACAATAATAACTAACGACATTATTCTTTCTTTTTACAGGTAAGTCAAATTTTTTATCAACAGGTCAAGGGTAAGTCATTATTTTGCCAAGACAATTCACTTCACGAATCTCGGGCCTTCTTCATACTGTTTTCTTTTCAAACAATTGAAAAATACGTACGAAGGAGTCAAACACTTGAAAAGGTTTTATTACATGACGAACAGGTATTGCCATACTTGAAAAATATTTCTGAAAAATGTCAGTGGCTACCCTTCCAGAAAAAAAATACTTAAACCACTTCAGGTATCTTGCTGAGTCGCATTTAAATTGACTGAAAAACGAGTACGCGGAAATGCTTTCAGTGTGGGCGGGCTGTGCCCGTATTAATAAACCGCTCTTGTAAAGACGCTTGCACGATTTGAAATCTCAAGAGATGCTGTCAATCTGCGAGTCGATTTACATATCTATACTAATAATATTATAAAGAGGAAAGATTTGATTGTTTGTTTGAATTGAAGCTTTGAAACTGCTGGGCCGATTTCAAACATTCTCTCGTCGTTGGGAAGCTACACTATCCCCGGGTTACATAGGCTATGATTTAGAAGGAATACAAGGATCATGCAGGCGAACCCGCTGGAGGAAAGCTAGTTTTATATATAATCAAATAAAATTTCTATGTATAAACACATGTGGTAGGCTATTTTTCAGTCTATATACATGTTATATAGACTGCGTGAATAACTCGATACTATTAAGTAAACCTTGATCAAAAAATGCTCTTACACTACGCTACGAATACAAATCGTAGCGCGCTACGCCGTAGACGGGTACATCCATCACGCTACGCCGTAGAGCCCAAAACAAACTAAATGTCTAAGAAGTCGCTGTTCTATTTTGTTCTGAGATCGACGAAAGATATCGTTATCACTTCTAAATACATAATAAGTATAATACTAAGGCTGTGGATTTGGGGGTAGAAGAATTCTCCGATTAATTATGTGTGATTATCTAAAATAGATATTTTTTATCAAAACCATTTCATAGATATAAAGATTTGAATTTGAATTCTACCGCCATCGACGAAGGCAAGAAAAAAAAAGACATAAGTCTAATAGAACGCTGTTTATTTCAAAGCTATGCCAATCACTGTATGTATTTTTAACTGCCAAAGAAAAATCAATCTAAATTATACGGAGTATCATAATGGCCCTGGCCTCCTTTTCTTTTCCTCTTAAAAAGCTAACGTTATTTTCGATGTAACTTCAGAAGTTATTCGTAAAACAAGACGCTCCTATTTCAGCCTAGTTTCAGTTCATCAGGCTTCGATTTTATGTTTTTGTTCGATATCCGTGAGCGGAGACAGAACTTTACTTGAAACTGTTTACCATTCATGAATATTTCAAAATTGTGTAAAGACAGTGCTTGTATATTAGTTTGACATGATACTCATCATCATCCCATTAATTGTCATACTGATGCGCACGGGTCTCCTCTCAGAATGAGAGGGGTAAGGCTATAGCCATGCTGGCCTATTGCGGGTTGGCAGACTTCACATGCCTTTGAGGAAATCTTTCAGAAATGCAGGTTTCCTCACGATATTTTCCTTCCCGTTGTAAGCAAGTGATAATTAATCATTAATACCCACAAGCACACGAAAACTCAGAGGTGCTTGCCTTGGATATGAACTCGAGATCTAAGACTTGGCAGTCCAGTGGTCATACCCTTAGGTTCTCACTGGTACATGATATTATGATGCCAATACTTTGATTATAAACTCTACAACCCTAAAACACACTTGAGACCTACCGCGCCCTTACAATATACATAAAACATAATATAAGGCTTGGTGCGCACCCGTCGTCTTGTCGTGCGTGCGTCAAATAGCTGACGTTCATGCATAATGCGCATATTAGTCGCAGGGTAGCACAATATTAATATC
The DNA here is from genome assembly GCA_946251955.1 of Acronicta psi. NCBI lineage: Eukaryota > Metazoa > Arthropoda > Insecta > Lepidoptera > Noctuidae > Acronicta > Acronicta psi. The sequence continues at coordinate 12,189,311 of OX276488.1, read as the reverse complement.
GGTGCGCGAACACCTGCGTTGCATATTGACGTGTGTTATTGCGTTTTATATTTCGTTTGCTTTTGCCCTTATTGATGTTGGCTTGAAATATGCGGGCGGAATAGCCCCGGGATGGATTTCGTTTATATTGCTGTATTGGCAATGCGACCTGCTTTTATAGGATTCTTTGACTACTACTTTGTTAAACAATGATCAATAGGCTAAGTTAACTTCGCGGTGATATTCATAACTGGAGAGTTAAGGTTTACTCGCCGCGATCAACACCACCGCCATTGGTAACATATCGACACCCTTTCAAGCCTTGGAGAGTTGGATTTGTCATACGAATACTAATGACAACTCTTGGTGGTAGCCAGAAGCCTGAAGGGCAAACAACCAGTTAATCCTTTAGATGTTTGCTATTTCCCAGTAACTGTTGAGGATTTCTTCTGGCAGTCGCTTCGGGTAAAATACTGTTTTAATCGTATCTGTTGAACCTGACGTCATGGGCAAGGTTAGGATCATGACTTATAGCAGCAATAGGTCAAGAGTGTAATGAAACCTACTGGTTTTTAAAAGGCCTTGAATTCGATTGTCCTCCTTGCCACTGCCACAAGCATATTAGGCTTAGCTGGCTGAATACAAATTCAACTCCAAAAGCCCAATTTTTAAGTTTTAAAACCACTACATTATTCAGATATATTATTTTCTCGTTGTTTCATCCAAATACGGACGCGCTTCCAAAATTAAAACAAGTAGTCAGATACGGGTAGCGACTGTGTTCATAATTGTACTTTATCATTTGTCTGTTTGTGTATTTATGTACCTATGTGTTTCGTTTCACCTTTATGAAAGTGGTGAAATTATTGTGTAGCCCTTGAGGGCCATTTTGATAATATTATTTTGGTATTGTATTTTATTAATATACGCTTTTATTAATGAAAGAAAGGAAGGTCCAGATATTGCTGGCGTTACGATGTAGATACGTTTCGGAAAGTATAGCCTCAGTTAGCACTGGATAGAGATGGGGAGACCTTTGGTCAGCAGTGGGATCAAATAAGTTAGGAAATAAATACATACATACATAGCTTCACGCCTGTTTCCAATAGGGGTAGGCAGAGACTATAAATTTCCACTTGCAACGACCTGGCACACCACTTTCGTTAGGAAAAAATAACTAAAAATATATAAGCCTAACTAAGCCTAGCACTAAGTTAATTAAAGTGAGTGTTGCCATACAAATTTGAATAAAAAGGTTAATAATAACCACCGCTTCACAGTTTTATCGAATTTATTGACTCAAAATAAACTGACCCACTTCTCAATATAGTTTGCAAGATACGATCGGAGCGTTCAGATCGGCAGTAAAACCTCCAATTTCTTTACGACTTCAACTCCCGTTTCCGGCGGAAGTGGCGGTGAGTTCAGTCGATAATAAGAGCCTGCTCATCGACTAGTACCGCCCCACGACTCGGCACAATTAACGCGGCCTTCGGTAACAACCTTTTAATTTTACGCCCTTTTAGGGCGGTTAAAAAATCGTAAATTTGCCGTAAAGTTTTTTTCGGATTTCCACAGTCGATTGAGTCATTTAGCTCCTAACTAAGACACGTCGTATATGCTACGCAAGTTCACTTATATACAGTTTTTTTTCTTTCATACAAATGGTGTTTATTTGTGAATGAAACGAGACTTATCAATGTTTATTGTTTAAATTGCTTTTAAAATAAGCCTTTTCATATTGAGTAGGTTTGAAGATTATATTAGATTATCTGCAGCCAAATAGTACACTTTATTGTGTGTTGTATTCCTGTAGTGAGTAGGTAAGGTTGCCAGACCTCCTTCTAAGGATACGCTACCCTGGCAGCAAGAGAAACAGTCCCTTTAACTATCGGCGCAGTGAATCCTCCTTAAACCTCAGAGGTTTTTGCAGGAGCGGCAACGCACGAGTGACGCTTCGTTGTTGTAAACGTCCATAGGCTGCGGTAACCGTTTATCATCGAACGGGCCACATGATTGTTTGCCACCCTTGTGTTATAAAAAAATAATATATAGTACGTTTAAGAGTTAATTAGACTGCAATATAATATTAGATCTTAAACCTGTTTTCAGAGAACTGGTCCACTGATCTGGTGTTTTTTAACTAGGTATAATATTTTCACAATTCGAGGAAGTTGTTGGTACTTAAAATAAACAAATTAATTGGTACACCAGGTTCTATACCACATACCTAAATATAGTTTAGCTACGGTGTTCCTAATTGTTTTTTATGTAACTTTCTCTAGCTTACAACACAAACAGAGTACAAAATGTCCCACAGTGCGTAGTATAAAGCGACACATATCACATGTATTTGCACAAGTTCCGCTCACGATCTACTCGTGGATGTCGCGAACTTCGCCCGCGCTCGTGTTCTGAGGCTTCCGCTTTAATCTTTGAGATATCGTCAAAGTCTAGGAAACGGATTTCTTTTACATTCAATAACACTGCAAGTTTTACGACTTTAGGTGCCGGTTAAGTTTTGAATGGTACTTTATCTGATCTCTGGTTTTATGATGGATCTCGAGTGTGATAGTGACATAATCATCGTATAATATAGGTACTTTTTATCATATATATTGCTTGATATTCTTCGGTATGTTTTAGTTGGGGTCACTTAATTGGAAAACTCAATAATACTGCCAGAACTGGGCACTGAACTCAAGAACATTTTAAAATAAAACTTCGTTTAAAATTGGCGAGTGCCGCTTACACTCTCAGGTGGCGGCAAGTTAGTGCATTAAACTGTCGTTAGCGTCTGTGTGAACACTCCACAATTGATTCATCTTACCTAACACCTTTGTTTTACCTTATTATACAGTGTTGAACTATCAGACATTTAGAAGTGTTTAGGATTGTCGCGAACTTTAAAACCGTTAACACGTTGGTATGTTTAGGACCTATGTAATAAAGGGCGAGTTTATTGCCATCAACCGGCCACAAATCCAGACTCCGAGCTACTGGAAATTTCACAAAATCCAACAACACCTTGTTCGGGATTATGTTTCTTACATAACATAACACTCATGTTTCAAACTGATAACAGAAAACAAACATATTATTTGTTTGGATCAACAAACCACTGCTCCAGATACTCAGAAGCAAATCAAAAATACTTCTCAGTGTTGTATTGTGCCCACTAATACAATACAAAGCGGACAATAGTACAAATAGTTTTCCATTAGCGCTATTTACTACAATAACCTGGGGTCCGGCGTACCCCGGGTGTGGAGGAGCCGTCGCCATGGCAACGGGAGGATGCTCTGGAACAATAGGCACAGTTAACGAGTTTTAAATAGGCCTTTTTATGTTGGTGATGTATTTTTTTTCATGTTAAGTACGAGTACATTAACATTTTAATAAGGTTTTGTAATTGCGATAGTTGTATTAGTATTATTTTTATTGATAAGTACATGTTGACGTAGTACTAAGTACTGTTTTAAATTATACGAGTATTAATTTAATTTTAAAATGCCAACAATTTCTTTTATTAAATGTATTTTGCACTCACGGCACCTAAAATTGTCATGAACGATACATGTCTTTAAATACTCTAACTTCATACTGGACACTGAAATTAATACTAGCTTCCCGCCAGCGGCTTCGCCCGCGCGGTCTTGAAATCTTTTCCCCCGTTTTTGCAAAAAAAATTTCATTGCTACTCCGCTCCTATTAGTCGTAGCGTGATGGTATATAGCCTATAGCCTTCCCCGATAAATGGGCTATCTAACACTGAAAATTTTTTTCAAATCGGTCCAGTAGTTTCGGAGCCTATTCAATACAAACAAACAATCAAATCTTTCTTCTTTATAATATAAGTATAGATGACGTATTCGTAAAAAGTAGTTTTATAACATTACCTTATGTAATAATAAGCATGACGCTTAAATGGTGCGAGTAGTACCTATGTAGTCAAACTAGATCCAAAGCAAATAAACTAGTCGCTTAGATACTCGAAAGTTTATTTTACATATCTGTTAGTTTAGTATAAACTAAACTGCTCGATCTGAGAATCGAACCCATGACCTCGCGTTTAGGACCACAAGACCGTAGGCAGTTGGCAATCATGAACATAATTTTACGTAGTTACATCCAAGTCCCCACTACCTGTCTTGCCGTTCATCCTACACATGTAGCTTCCAAACAAAACTATGTCGACTAATTGCCGAGCGATAAACTTACGAGTCGATGTATCACGTCTAACGATCGACAATTACTGACTTGTTACTAACGTCTGTGCGAATCTGTCCGTGTGCACAACTTGCTTAACTAGTTTCGATCATGTTTTATTTTTGTTTTTGGTACACAATAATTGTTGTCAAAAATCATCTTGTAAGGGGAAAGACTTCATATTAGTTGTTTACAGCGATTAAATGGAAGAAATAAATAGTACAAACAATATTTTTTTAATTGTATAAAGTAGAACAGTAAAAAGGCATTTTTATTCTTATTTATGTTCCATAATGTTAGTCTCTTATCTCTCGTTTTGTTACCCCACTCACAAATCAATACTTTTTCGATGAAAAATTCTCAAAAAAAAAACAATAACTAATATCTAATTTAATTTTCCTTCTTCCGCAGATTTTTTTATAAACTCCAATTTTAAGCTGCTAAACTTGAGGTAAACACCACAATAGATGTCCGATTGTAACAATAGATAGACAGTAACACTCGTAACAATCACAGTTACAATACTAATCAGTCGCAGTAAGTACGTCGCTTCTGTGTCGATTGTGAGCGCCGTACCATCTTGAAAGCCGGCTTGATTGATTACTGACTTGTATTAGAACGCATAGGGTGAAGACCAAACAAGATCCAAACGGAGTTTGATTTGTATTATTGGATGTTAATTCTTTTAAAGCTTGTTTGAATACTGGGACTGCTGGGACAAGTTGCAATTTGACATTCGAATCCACAAACGAATAGTAACAAAATGTATGGAAATGACACAAGCTTTCGATCAGTCGGGCTGTCACTAATGTCATTTCATTACATTTTCCATTCTATTCGTTTGTTTATTCGAATGTCAAATTGCAAATTGTCTAGCCCCCTAGTAGAAACATTAGATCACAGTTGGCTAGTGCCTTTTTGAAAGACATAAGCATAAACAATAGAGTCTGTCCTTTTTGCTCGGAGCCTATTTTAATTCTTAAAATTCAAACTAAGAATACCAAAAGCAATGACAGTATAAACAAAGAGTTTTAATAGAAATTAATGTAGCTACAACTCAACAAAAACTGTAGGCTTGTCGGGCCGATATTTTATAATTTGATGAGATATTTTTCTCGCTGTCTGAAACTAAGTGACCATTAATCATTGCCTTATTTATATTCGTTTCATGAAGCAAGATTCACACCGTAAGGCTGAAGAAAAATAATGAAAAAGCGAGTCACCTTTGTCATTAAAATGTACAAACTTTTTAAATTTATTTCATTGAATTGAGATACTAGAATGACAATTGGAAGCTGACAAACTGTCAGTTTCATACTAACATTTTCTTTTATCGATTAACGGCTATTATTAAAATATTTAGTTAATAACGGCCTGATAAAATAAATAGGAGGAAACACACTCAAAACATGTAAATCTAAAGAAATACAGTGTAATTGTTCTGTTAAACAAAACTAAGCACATAGTTCATGCATATATTACGGGACCAAACGTTATTATTCATGGGACGCCGGGTATTACGGCCTCCTTGGCAAATAGTGCAAATGATGATTTAATATTATAATTCACATAAGACCCTTTGCCAGCCCACTTGTCGGTACTTACTGAATTCGGATTCAACTTTGAAAGTAAATCGCGTGCTCGCAAAACGTAAGTCAATTTGCGATATCTACAAATGAACATTGGCATGAATTTAAATGTTGAAGGCGTAGGTAAGGTGCCAGTGAACTGAAGTGTTGAGATAAGAACTGTTATGGATATCATGCATTATTGTATGACATTGATATTCCTAAATCGTATGTCGTCATTTCTATTTGTATATCAGGAGAAACATCAGTAATTTATAAAAAATAATACTGACTGACAACTTATGGATCTGGCATGTGTATTAGATAATATTTTGTTTAGGACATTAATATTTTAATTTTAAATTCATTAAAGTATTTAAAAGGTATCCGGTGAAGCAAAACATCGGTAGGAAACCTGCATGCCTGATAGATTTTCTTGACGGCATGACTGTGAAGTCTGCCAACCCGCATTAGGCTAGCGTGGTGGACTATAGCCTAATCCCTCTCTTACTGAGAGAGGAGACCCGTACCCAGCTGTGGGACAGTATATGGGTTGATTATATAGTAGTAGGCATATTTTTATTACAAGCTTTTATTCAACTTGCTTTGTTAGTATGTTTAGATCAAAATTTGAGAGCCCAGTCTGACCCACTTCCTGGGGTCCCATTGATCTGTAATTTGGTACACATGTGTAGATCGCGGTACATTTTGATAATATGATATTTTTGAACTGGTCTGATGATGGAGCGGGAAGGTGGCCATAGGAACTCTCTAATAAAACTGTGCAAATTACATGAAATTTGCTGTATATAAATTTTGTGACCCGCATTAACATATAGAGTACTTACGGTCCCGGAAAAGTGCAGGGTTTTCCTGAAAATCCCGGGATTCTTATTGGGCAATTGTCTAAGCTTTGTTACCTATTAATCAGCTAAGCGCCTAAATTATGTAATTTTCATCAAGAAGAAAATGCGGGAATGTTTTATTAATCCCAGGATTCCGAGTGCAGTAAAAGAGCTCATCAGATTTGCATGAAATTTGGTATATGTATAGTTTATGACCAGCATTACCATATAGAGTACTTATAGTCCCGGAAAAGTGCGGGGTTTTTATGAAAATACCGGGAATCTTATTTGACAATTGTCTAAGCTTTGTTACCTAATAAATCAAGCTAAACGACAAAATTATCTAATTTTTACCACGGAGAAAATGCGAAAATCTTCTATCAACCCCGAGATTCCCAGTGTGGTGTAACGACACATCAGATTTGCATGAAATTTGGTGCGTATATAGTTTATGACCAGTATTATCATATAAAATATTTACAGACCCGGAAAATACCGGGGTTTTCCTAAAAATTCCGCGAATGTTATCTGGCAATTATGTATGTTTTGTTATCTAGTAAATCAAACTAAACGCCTAAATTGTGTGTGTTTTTACCGCGGAGAAAATGCGGAAATCTTCTATCAACCCCGGGATTCAAATTGCGGTAAAACGACTCATCAGATTTTCATGAAATTTTGAGTACTTACAGTATGTGACCAACATAAACATGTCGTCTTAAAAACTCTGAGGGAGAGATGCTTTTTCTAATAAAAAAGTTGAATCTGCACCTGTGATATCTGAGATGATCTAAGCTTTGATAATTATTAGATCAGTTGGAACACTAATTTAGTTATTTTCATCACGGAGTACAAAATCCCGGAATTTCAGTGTACTAAAACGTCTTAACAGATTTTTATGAAAATCGATGCACATATAGTTTGTGACAAATACTAACATATTAGGTACCGCGTCTTTATATTTGTAATATGGATCCCAGAAATAGTACTAAGACCCTTTAACTAAAAAGTATAAAATAAAATTGAAGTAAAAAATATTTAAGGACAAGCTTTTGTTTTAATATTTACTAAAAATACATAAATAATTATATCAACATAAACTGTCACATAATAATAAAATTAATTAGAGAAATATTAAATCTAGAAAAAATGAAAGCGTGGCACCAGAAGTTAGGGTCATTTATACGGAACCTCTTCATGGCATGGCTATTATTCTTAACACATCGAGACCCCTGGACCTGAAAATTATGTAACATCCTGCATGCATTTAGTAATATTTTTGTATGCATACACATGTTTATACAAATAAATCTTATTCTATCCTATTCTATTCTATTCCGGCATCGGAAACCACGTAAATCGTCTGTTCCGGTTGTTATACGAATGCCTATGACAATCGTCGGTGGTAATAAGTTACCCAAAAATCCTGACATCATCAGCCTGACAAAAGTTCGGCAATATCGGTATTGCCAAGAAATTGTGTTGCGGAGGTCTGATGGCAGTCGCGTATAAAATACTGATATTCAGCATCTGGTCGGACTGGAAACCGACCCCAACATTGTTGGAAAAATAAAATTCAAATTCAAATTCAAAAGATTTATTGCGTACTAAGTGTATAAATAAGGTGTTACATTTTATAATAGTGTACTTATGACTTAGCGGCCTTTTACAAGTATTGTAATTTTATAAAACTTAGCATATAAAACTATGTATTTTTAATATTATATTAATGTATTATAACAGTTTTTGTTTTATATTAAGACATAATACTAAGATATAATACTAGGAAGATGAAACATAATTACTAGTAACAATATTGTTGTTAAAATCTATCCCTATAGTGGGCGCCACGTTTCATTTTTACAAGATTTAATATTTCTCTTATTAATTTTATTATTATGTGACAGTTTATGTTGATATAATTATTTATGTATTTTTAGTAAATATTAAAACAAAAGCTTGTCCTTAAATATTTTTTACTTCAATTTTATTGTTAGAATAGACTATCTGTATCTTAACAGCCGGTAGCTTCTTAAAGAACACTTCTTATATGAAACAGAATGTAGTCGGATATTATACATTTATAATCATTGTAAGGCTGCACACACAATAGTTGTTCAGTCACGAGTAGAAGCAATCGTTTGTGCTGTCACACATTCCGGGAATAGTTGCGAACGCGTCGGTGACAGTCGAGTGTCGACGTCGATGTCGCACGGGACCCGGCGTTACCGGATTTAGTGATGTTAGTACCTACATCAGTATTTTGATCTTCTTACACATTTTTATAAGCCGGTAATGACCCACTGCAGGGCAATGACCTCCCCACTTTTTTCCACTTTTCTCTGTTGCAATTTCTAACCAGTCCTTTTCAAATGAGTCTTAAAAACTTTGTTCATAAAAAATACATAAAAAAATTAAAGCAACAACAAATAAGTTATGTCATTTATTAAATGCTCCAAAGAATGCCAACGCCATTATATAATACAACTTCGTAAACATTCCAGCTAAAGTTGGAATATTAAAAATCTCTCCCCTCAAAGTATCGATAAATAAGTGACAAGTTTTCCGTTGTTTCACAGCCCAGCAGGAATTCTGCCCAGCAGGAATTCTGCCCAGTGGGCCGATTATCCCTTTTCTTGAACACAAATTGATTTATTGTTTCGTATGAAAATTGCGTCTCACGCATTCCTAATATGGTATTAAGGAATTACGTATATATACGGAACGGGGCATTTTTGGCTAGACGCCCTTTGATCTCGAGAATCCCTTTCCCCCTTGATTTTGTTTATGGCTGGATTAAAAACGGATTCTCTTTGAGACTTTTTTACTTAAGACGTGGTAAGGGATGTGGATGTAGTGTGCCCTCGAGGATGTTTAATAAAATGTATGAAAATATAGGGCTTAACCCCGAATAGGCTTTTAGGGCGGATGGGATAAAACGCCTTGAATTTGTGGCGCTTTTATAAGAAATATAATAATAATTTCGGGGGAAAGTACTTTCCAAACAATTTACTTTGTACAGGACCTAAATTTTTATTGAAAGTTACTAGAATTCCTAATATTATATCTCATAATGATTTTAGACTATTAATACTATGTTCTTATAACGAGTACCTATAAAATATACTTATGATTGTAATTGTAAATCAAAAGCACATGTGACATTGTAATATGATACTTTTCATCCTGACTGGAAACTTGCTTTAAAAGCAGTTCTCTAAGGGTGATTTTAGACTATGTAACAATTTATATAGCTTTGTTGTTTAACACGTACAATTTTTATGACACGCGGCATCCATACTCATGTAGCATACTTCTTAACTATGTTTCATCACATGATTTTTTTATAGTCTGGACGAACCATTAGCCGTCAGGTTACTACAAGTTATTTTTTATAATTTTTGAACTCGATAGCCCTAATAATTATGAACTAAAATTATTTCCATAAAGTGTGGGTAATAAACCCATAAATATAAACACCTATAACCGAATAGTAGTCAGGTTATGACCCTCGACGATCGATCGTAATATTGTTAAGAATCACAGCTGCCAAGTATCGGCTATGTTTAGATCACAGGTTTACAGGAGGTTAATAACACTGGATATTCAAGATATATAGTATAGTGATGGGACCGAGTGACTGTTTGATGACTAAACCAGATCGTCTAGAGAAAGATATAGCTATCTGCTGTTTATCAGAGACATAATCCCAGACTAGAGTATCCATTTTGGATGTAGGGACCTTTGCCAGTGCCTCGTGAGTCTAGAAGTTGCAAGTGCGGCTACTGTGAATGGGGTATTTATTGGGTTGGATTCCTCGGTCGGACAAAATGTTCGATGACTGTAAATTTTCCAGGACTGTTTTTTCCTAAATTTATTGTTTTGTTTAACATGTAAATTGCTTTAATTTTATTTTTAAATTCCTTGAAGTATTAGATATCGACTACAAAACATTTATTCTGATATAAATAATATTTTTCGTCTTATAAGTAAAGTTTATTATGATTAAAACAAGCTTATACTATACCTATACTTTAATTAAGTAATAAGGATTATAAGGGTATAATCCTTAATCTAACCGTCCAAAAACTATGAACAAAATATTATTAGCCGTAACGGCTAACACGTCTCTATGGCTGCCGTTATTGGCAGAGGTATAAGCTAACCCGTTGGCGTCTGACCGAAATCGGCCATTTGTAGTGTCGTGAGCGGTAGCAGGGTTATTCACACTGTGTTTTGTGATGATTGCGACGTGCTTGTTACATGGGTTTAGTGTCGATATTGGTATGTACTTATGTCTATTGAATTAATTGTTGTAACATTTGTCATAATAAGTGGCAAACCTTTGCGGTTAGGGCAGAAGACAATTTACGTACGTATTATTCATTTTATTGTAAAATTGATCTAAGTATCCTTAAAAGTGACCTATTAGTTCGTGCCCAGCAGTGGGACAGTTGATAGGGTGACGATGATGATGGAACTAGAAAGTTTAAACCTACTTAAATATGGCAGCGAAAAATATAATAGAAAATACCCTGTTGATTAAATACTCAACTCAACTGTGCTCACTTGTAAACACATTATATTTCTGTACGCGTACTATAATGTGTATCTTTTTTGAACATCTCCAGAAACTCACTTTATCATTCTCGGATAAATGTGTCATAATAACCTCGCTCAGGCGAGCACGGAGCCCGGCTGTACGAACTACGAGTATATCTAGACTAGGTACTAAACGTGGAGAACTTTCAAAATGAACAGTTGGTTTAAAAGCCGGTACACTCCATTAGTACTCACTATTAAATCTTATCTAATGTTGTGCTTTTTCATAACCGATTTAAAAAATGCCTTCATCTGTCATAACCATAGTTTCCCCATTGTTTCAAACTTTAAAAGGATATTTTCAACTCGTCTTTTTTACTCATATTCTGTGGTATTTCATTAATGTCTGACCATAGGACTCCAAAGATTACCATTGCTATGGGAGGATCTCTTAAACAAAATTAAAAACTTATAAGTACAATAGTAAGAGCAAAATTAAATCAAAGTTGTTTTTTCATAAAAGTATGGTCACCCCACTAAGATAAATCGCACATCGATATTCGAAATTCAAAACATACAACATCAACATTGAATCATGGCCGGCGATCGATTCCAGAACGTCTGTTATATGCCTTATAAATAACCCTTTCCGTGCTCACCTATTTATAAAGGGCCCTTAAAAATCGGTATCGACTCCAAAACTGAAATAACAACACTTGAGATGCATTACGGGCGTTTTAGAGTTCGTTGCATTCACTTGAGTAGAAGAGGGCAATTTATCATATATTGTACAGCTTGATGCACAGTATTGTGAGGATTTTAGTAAGATGCTGTGTCAGTTTGATGTGAGTTCATGACTTTATTGCAAGCAGGATTCGTTTTTTAGTTACATGCGGTTATGCATTTGAAGCTAGGGCAAATGTTTTTTCCATAGTTAAGAAATATTGATCAAGAAAGGCTAGGTTAAAAATATTTTTTCATTTTATTTTTTATTTTCAATTTAATCTTAAGTTCGCACTAATACACAATAACCGCTGAATACGTAAATACATCAGTCTACTATTGTAAACAGTTTTTACAATACGTTTTAATAGCCCGTGAACAGGTATAATGTTCAGTGCTGTAAATCATAGCTTTAGTGCGCGCCGATACAGGCGGGCGGGGCGCGGAAGTGGCGATATTTCAGAATGACCCCCGCTGCGGGTATTGTGGACCACTGCAGCCGGAGGGTTGAGACACGTGGTGACATCACTGCTGGAAAGTTTTAAATAAATTCGAAAATTAATAAATATTGGGACATACATACATACATAATTGTCTGTCATTTATCTATTGAAGTATAAATGTCAGCTTGTAATATCTGTAAATATGAAAATTTTACTATGGCAACAATTGTTTTACAAAGTAACGACCCGTATAAATTCACAACACGCGAATTTTCCTCTACCCACTGCTACCCACTCACCCAACGTTTTCCGAACTAATAAATAACATCGACATCGAATTCGTTACAAACACCAATACATACGTAACTCACGCACGTCCAAAACAAACGCGCGCCGTGAAAAAATGGTCCACAAACCAAAACAGAGAGTGCGTCGATGCAGAGACGGGACGGATGCAGCGTCGCGGCGCCAGTCGACCGGCGGACGCCGCGCGCGACGCACGCCGCGCCATGTGACGCGCTGCCGGGACAGGCCGCCATGACCGAGGGGGCGGCTCGGCCCAGGCCACCGCCGCCCCGAAAGCCTGACTCCCTAGCGCTTGCCTGGCCGCGCTGGGAGGACCCGCCGCCGCCTGCGCCCGACACGCAGCGTCCTACGCCCGCACAACTCAAAGACTTCGATGGCTTTAGTCCGTACACGCCGCCGATACCGATACAAAACGACCGGCGTCCGCGACGACCCCAAAGCGTTGTGTCTCCGAGACCCCCAGTGAACCATTTGGCGAGGAGGCCGCACTCCATAGGCTCGGTGGATGATGAGTGGGGCCCGGTGCCGCTGCTGCAGCCGGTGCCGCGCCGGCCGCGGCCCGTGCCCGGCGCCATGTGCACGCTGCCGCGCGCGACCTTGCTACCGTCCTCCAGAAGTGACTATCAGTTGCAAAGACCGGCGATTATGACAAATGGTTACGGCGCCGTGCCGCCGTCCACGTCGCGCCGGTTGTCTTTGCCCGGTGGTGTGCAGAATCCTCCAAAGACGTCGGCGACCTTCCATGGGCTGTCGGCGTTGGTGGGTCCTTACCCCACGTTGGGCACGCCGTGCACACCGAGCACGCCGGCAGCAGTGCGCGAGGCAGTGCGACATCTCCTACAACAGCCTCGCAATGGGTTCCCCATCATGGATCAAAAGTTGTCACTGTTCATCGAAATACTGGATGCCCAGGAACGATTCTCACAGGTACGAAGTGTTTCTGAAGTACAAGATGTATCCAGCCGGATAGATCACGTTCATGATAAAATCCGTGTTTCGCTCAAACATTTTATCCGTTGTGCGATATTTACATCAGAATTGTTACAAAAACAGTCAATGTTATCAGTACATTGACTGTTTACAAGTCTGTAAGTACTGAACAAATACATATATGGGGAATGTCGGAATTTTATTAAATACAAGCGGAATTCGGAAAGCGGTTTGTTAAAATTGAATTCGCGTCGAAAGTGTTGTAATAGTGTTAACAACAAAATTAATTGAAAGTAATTACTGGCATTAGCGCGGCGGTAAAGCGGCCAAAAAATTAATTGTTCGGAAAATGATCATGATTATTCAAAAGCGGGATCCGTTGTTTTCAGAGATAATGCAAATTCGGGTCGTGTTAGGAGTTAACTTTGCCAGTGTCGGTGGAAGTTTGCGTCTGTCTCAATCATCCCTCCGCGAGAATTTATAATGCTTACAATGTTATATTGAATAATCCAATACACGGGAGTTTGTGAGTGTGTCTACGTCACAACTTTGAGTCAACACTTTAAAGTTTTTAAAAGCTTTGAAAATTGTGAAATACTAACGAAGTGTAATTGTTGAACGCGTCTTATACACGTAGTGTTTACATGTAGTGGTAACTTTACACAGAAATCTCATATCAGACATCTTGCTCATAAAATTTGAGGCAAGGCGGGCAGCCTTTGGTCCGGAATGTAGGCATGCTTTTGAAACACATGTACATAAATGCGTTCGTATGTAACTGTAGTCAAGTTTCGGTATTCTGTTTGTAATGCCTCGCTTCCAGTGGTTCTGTATCTGTATAAATTCTGCGCATAATGACGATGAAAATATTGAATACGAATCGCCGAAGGTTTTCATTACTTTCCTGAAAAAAAATCCCATGTACTGAAAGTGAGGGTGAATTAAATGGAAAAGTATATGAAAGTAATGTGTGTTTTTTCTGTTTTAAAATGTATTGCGAAATGATAACTTAAATTTAATAATAAATTTGATCATTTTCTAAATTAAGAATTTTTGTCTAAGAATTTGATTCTTGAGAATTTATACACTGTGACCTATGTAGTTAATGAAAGCTTTAAGGCTCTATTTCAGCTTCAGCTTTCATCTGTCGATTGATGTTTAGAGCACATTTCTTAAGGGTTTTCAAAAGGCTTTCAAATCCCAATTAAAACCTCATTTAATTTCTAACACCTGCCAATTTAAGTAATATCATTTCAAACAATAACTCGTCCGCGTGACACCAGTATTGAATTCAATTAAAAAGTATGTATTCACCAAAACACTTGGGGCTGAAAGAGTCTGAACCAACCCCTACAGTATTGTGGGTTGAATTTCATGGCGGCCACTCGACCTCGTTTTGAAGAGCCTTTTGTTTCAATATGAAAAATTACTGAAACTGAAAATGTTGAGAGGAAAGAATTACATCTTCGTTTTGAGATGTTCATTAACCCTGGTTTTGATTGTCAAGTGGCACTCAGCAGGGAAGTGGGTGTATCATTATACAGTTATTGAAAAAGAATAACTGAGTAATGAATTTTCCTGTGGGACCCTTGGAAGTAACAAACAGTGTTGTCAACAACACCCAGCACGTTTAGAGATGGATCTAGCGATCCTCGTGGCTAGCTACTTACACCTAAAAGATCAGCGCCAAATAGCTATCATGTTCCATCATGTGTATGTAAAGTCAAACCCTGAAACCTTTGTGTTTTCAATCAAGACGCAAGCGACGATTCAATTTTACTAAGATACCAATTTAAAAAAGTAACCGTAAAAACAGAAACAGTCTATGAATTAAATTATCCTACATGTCAACCTTAGATTATGTCTGTAAAAAATATAGCAATAAATACTAAAAACTTTGTTTTAAATGCCGCCTAAAAGTTTACAAGACTTCCTATACTCGTACTAAGCTATGAATACGGTTCAAGTTTTAAGTAGCTAAGTCACACTCACAATGGAATCCCAACACTCGTACGAAACAAAGTTTTGTAATAAAGCTATAGATTCCACATGAATAACAGTCATTCATGATTTTAATATACCAACGCGAGTCACTCCGTAAATCGTAGCGTTGCGTAGCACCGTAGCGGCGTAGCGGCGTAGACGCGTAGCATGTGCTACGAATAGCCTATAACTATTTTACTCGGGTTTAATGTTTTTCGGATTCTCGTTGAATTTCGGGGAAATACTGAAATATGACAACATGTTCACGCCTATATTTCTAAAGTGGATAAGCAGGATTAGCGTATACTAAGAATTTATTAATAACGGTATTTGATTTTATGAATTAGGGTTGCATTTCCTTCTTTAATAGTATTAATAATCCGATATACGTCTACATTATCAGTATGAAATAGTAATTACTTTGAGCTTGTTTGTAATATAACTTTGATATTGCTTTAGTTACAACTTTTATTGAGAAAACTTTGTTGTGGGATTTTATTGTACTTTTTGCTTGAAGTGTTGTTTTTGATTATAATCGTATAGATTATTTATCACATCGTCATATCATAATTGAGTATTACATAGATCTTTGCCCCTCTCTGATAAGTAGAGTGCGCCGCCCAAGGCACGCACTCACTTACCCTGACGACCCGACTACCATTGCACAACAAGAAGCGTTTGAGTGCTTCTTGTTGTGCAATGGTAGTCGGCTCGAAGCCATCCGATTTACCGTCCTCGCCGGCGAGGCCCGTCGCGAAGACCCCGAAACGGTACCCCCCCCCCCCCCGTCCCTTGCTCGAGCCGGCCCGCGCCGAGCCAGTAGTTTTAAATTCGTCCCAAAATAATTTTAACCCAGATCCAGCTGTCCCTAGCTGTCCCCCCAGCAACGCCCTAAGCCGTGGTCCGAGTCCCGTTAGGGGACGCCCTTAGCTGCTGTTGCTTAGTTTATAAGTGTCCATGGCTGGAGGCACAAAAGGTGCCTCGCCACCAAGCCGGTTAAGTTAATCTACATCCGTCATAAAAAAAAAAGATCTTTGCAAGGGCATTACAGAATTGTGCGACTGCTTCGTTACAGATTCTAAGTTCGATTCCCGGGTCGAGCAGTCTTGTTTGTTACTTTTGTGATTTGTTTACTTTCTTTCTTTCTGCCAGCGGTTTGGCTCGCATATTAAGTGAGTATTAATATTTTACCCAATGTATACAAAAACTTAACAATCAAACACACTAAAACCTTCCTCGAGAAGAAGAACCTTCTTCCAGGTTGAGTAGTTTTGGCGTGAAAGCGCGACAGACAGATAGAGTTACTTTCGCATTTATGAGTGAGGATTTTGGAATTTGAAGCATAGGCTACTAATACCCAACCCTGCCTCTCGGGTCCTAAGTCCAAGTCGTGGTTGTAACATTGTTGTAACGCCGCCGCACATGCGTGGTGTCTGTTTCATAGCGTTTCAGAACAATAGTGCATGCCTGAAAATTATTACACTGACCTATTTTCAGTAATGAGTAAAGTTTTCCTCTCGACTTGCTTTTATATAGTCAGTTCCTTTTTAGCTTTTATGTGTAAGATATTGTGTGCGATATGAAACACTATATTAAGAAGCAATAAGATATGAAAGATTCTTTTGATAATATTCGTTATTTTATTTGTAATTTTTGCAATATCTATATCTATACTAATATTATAAAGGGGAAAGATTTGTATTTTTGTATGTAACGAATAAACTCAAAAAGTACTGGACCGATTTGAAAAATTATTTCCATGTTAGATAGCCCATTTATAGGGGAAGGCTATAGGCTATATATCATCATGCTACGACTAATAGGAGCGGAGTAGTAATGAAAAATGTTGCAAAAACGGGGGAAAAAATTATAAGACCACGCGGGCGAAGCCGCTGGCGGGAAGCTAGTATTATATATCTGCGAATACATGTATTGGTAAATTTTATATATTATTCGAGAATTGATAAGAAGCTATATACTATACCTACGTATTACTTACATCACGTTAATATGTGTTTAGAAGTCGCGTAAATTAAAGTTACTGGTTGTTTGATATTTCCTGTCAATCAACCAATGACCATGGATGCTGGAACAGTCAAATCCGTAAGAAGTAATTTTATGTATTACAAAAATGATAGATATTCTGCTTTCTCTAAAAAGAAATAGTAAAGCTTTTATTTAAACTCAAATTTACCCACACATTAAAAAAAACATTACAAAATAAACTAAAACTACATTAATAATATTAATAGTTTAGTTATTCAATATTCTCTGTCCTCCCGCCATCGGGAAAGCACTAACAAAAATATATAACATAATCTATAGCAATAAATATTTATTTGAATAATAAACTTTAGTTCGAGGAGCGTCGCCGCGCACCGCGAGCTGTAGCGACCGCTTTTAGATATTTCGCTGAATATTTTAGTGTTTACGTATCGGGACGCTTCGTTCATCTAGTTTTTGATGCTATTGCTTTTATGTCGAGCTAGTATAAAAATGTTAAGAGGATTAACCAGTTGTCAATATGCGCTTACCGCGGTCAGTCTTTAGATGGGTGACCATGTAAAGCCTTGGTTTCGGTTTTCATACAACGCTCATATGAATTGGGGGTAGTTAGAAGCTCAAAATGCCTGACAACTAGAATATCGGAATTACACGAGTTTGGGTTGCGGAGGTCAGATGGCAGGCGGTTCAAGGAAAATATTGATGTTCAGGCGCATCTACTTAAAATGGGAGTCTCGTCTCCAACGTAGTTGTTAAAAAGAAAACATATAATTATGTTGTTTAAAAATTGTTTATTAAAATTTAATGTTTTCACCTATTTTGAAGCTAATTTGCTGTTAATTTAACATCTGCAAAAAGAAATCCTCGTAAAATATTTTTCCTTTTCCACTTTACCTTCTCATGTTACATAAGTAAAGCCACCTGCACGTAAGTGGGGGGGTGAAAAAAGTCAATGTTATGTTACGGCGGTGTTTGTCCTTCTTGCACGAAAGAAAACACGGTAGCTGTGGCCGAGCCCGTCCGCTGCAATTAGTGAAGACCGATACTTGGTTTTATATCACACGACACGTTACTGTTGAGAAAGTTTTCATGTTTGTTAAATGTCAAGTTGATTTCGTGATGTAGAAGTGAAAACAAATATTGTGTTGGTGAAAGTTGTACTAATGAAAACAAGAATAATATTTGGCATACATAGACAAGTTGCAATTTGACATTCGAATCGACAAACGAATAGAAACAAAATGTATGGAAATGACATTAGTAACAGCTCGATTTGTCGAAAGCTTGTGTCATTTCCATACATTTTGTTTCTATTCGTTTGTCGATTCGAATGTAAAAAAAATATATTTTAATTTTGCAACTTGTCTAGGCGTGTTCTGTTGCAATTTGATTTACGTTTGGATTATATATATGTATTGCTTACAAATTGTTAAACAGAGAACATAAATGTATATTTGAGGCATAAGCATGTGATGAAACATCTTTAAATTAGAAAAATACTCTATATACAAGTAATTTTGTACCGAATACAGACATAAATACCGGTATAAATGAACGCCGCACATAACTCACTGTGCCAAACAGTCAGATCAAATTATTTTAATTTAAAACAAAGCATACACGTCCCTTGCATAATTCCATGAAAGCGAACTTTATGAATACGCCACAAAACAATCCAACGGATTTCGGCACAACAGAAAAATCCATTTTACGCTAAAAATGGGACAGCGCATACAATACGAGGTCCCTGAATCCGTATCGTGACGGTATCGTATCCGTATCGTGTGGTGTAACGCGGGGCTCTCTCGCTAAAAGCAAACTTGAGTTTTTCTATTTTGTTTCGTTTCGAGTTAAAATTAGTGCGCGTTTTAGCGGTCTCGCCACACATGGCGACTGTATAGAGATGTTTTAACTATTGTTATTGAAGTATTTTGGCCACTATTTTTGGTGTTACTGTGGATGGATAAAAGGAAGAGTATGGTTGAGTATAAGTTTTCAAAATAAACTAATTTACACCAAACACCACACATTAAACACCAAAAATATTATTATGACGTCATTGAGAAGACGTGTGATAGAGACTTACAAAATATCTGCATTTTAAGTTTAAACCCCAATCCTTCGTTTCCCATTCTAATTTATTCCCATCCCATTCAAAATGGCAAATTGTCTTAGCAAATGTCAGGAATTTTGTTGGTCTCTGCCAAAGCTGCCATGCACACGCATAGAAGAGTAATAGTATGCATTTTTACGCGTGTATGCAATAGTTTTAAGACACTCCGGTCACATAAGTCCGTCCTCTCAGGTCCTCAGCTTATAGAATAATCAGTTTAGGTTAACAGAATGATGTCTATATTGAGTCAGTGGAGATAAATGTACCAGAACAAAACATTGATAGATACACTTAATATAGCATACCTTTTAAAAATGTAGTTACCAACTTGTAGCTGTTACGATATAGTATTTACTTTGAATGTTTCCTTTAGCAGATCTAAGTTTAAACACTAAAAACATAAAGTGTATGCGTTCTGCAACAACCTTTGATGAAGTTTTTATTTTAAAACATGTTTTCGTGCCGTGTGTGGGCAGGTAATCGGGTGGATTATTTCAGTGGATGCATTAAGTCCATCCGTATCTATCAGAAAAAATACTATAAACATGCATAACTTTGTGTGAACGAGGGAGAACCGAGAAACACGTTGACTTGTTTTGATATAAGTATTTTTAATGCTGCCATACATTAGTATAATATTTTTTCGTATATCGTAGGTACGGAACCAAGTTCGATTTTATTTGTTATTAATTTTATTGCCAAAATCAAGGCTGTTAATTATCTCTGTATCACCCTATGGCTGACTGGTAGATAATGCTTAAAGCATTAAGCCGGCTCTGTACAAAATTTGTACATTAAAGTGTAAATTAATTAATTAAGAGATAATAGACATAGGAGATAAGACATTAGATGAGTATTAGTTATATTACTAGAGATTTTGTGACACAATAAGCTTGTTAGTGGGCTACTTAGTCGTAGCTTTTAGCTGCAATGGAAATTGGCTACTTTACAGCCGTACTTGAATCCACAACTAAACATAACATACCATCACGCCTGTATTTTGAAAGGTTAGGCAGAAATGTAGGTACTAACGTACACCTACAGTTCGGCGGTTTAGGTCTCTTGTAATAAGGGGCGTGCCTATTGCAATTAATCGGGCAACAAATCCAAACTCCGAGCTGCTACTGACGATTTTATAGAAATACCCAATAACACTTTGCTCGCCTGGGAATCGAACCCACGACCTCGAGCGTAGTAATCGCGGTATATATTTTCGTAGGTATTATATACGGTAAATATTTTCTCCAAAACTGAAAAAACAATATTGTCACAGTGTTTCAAGAAAAAACACGTTCTAACAATTGCCATAACCGCACTCAGCCACCCATTGTCGCTGAGTCCACAGCTTCAAAGGTCACACATTGTATGTATTAGTATAATCCCACCGTCGACGTTGACAGCTATGGGGAGTCATGGCAGGACAAACATAGCTTTTCCTCCTTCACAGGAGTACTATGTATGCCACTGTTTGCCACATTTTTAATTCCCATGTAATATAGGGCAAGCCTTATTCACCGGGCACAAATTTCGAAAATTTCACAGGAACCCCTAACACCTTGCTCGACCCGAGAATCGAACCTGGGTCTTCGAGCGTAGCAGTCGCACTTACAGTTAGAAGTCAAACGAGGCGGTTATATTTAAAATTTTCAATTTTCAAATTGTGATGTTATGACACCATATTCAAATCTCTAACAACACACACTTAGCAACAGCACCACCTATCGGCGTGCCCATAAAGCCGCTCATTACACCATGTTCATTTACCCATCACCCCATAGTTTTTCCCATTAAGTCGTTTCGATCGCTATCGTTGGCAGCTGTCCACGGTCTCGTGCCAAAATGCGTAACAGTGTACTTGTGTCTATGGTGTCGTATTTACGACAACACGCGTAATAGACCAGGGCTGAAACCTTTGAAAATACTAAAAAGTGAAAAAAAATTATAGTAGGATTAAACCCATTGGAAAAGGAAGAGAATATAACAAAAATTTAAGAAAAAATAATTTACGGGCGATCTGAGGTCGGGAAGTGGATGGGGGTGAGTTTTTAAGGGTAAAATCCGGTTTATTTCGATTTCTGGCAAAAGTACAAGTCCTATGGAGAAAAGTTAAATGACAAAGTTGTAGGTAATAAAAAGATCTACAACTTTTGTATTTACATATTTTTCATAAAACCTCAAAATGTATGTAGAAATTGAAATAACCAAGTTTTTGGTTTTTTATTTTTATCTTCTCTAAAAGAAAATATTTTTTCACGAAATTTGGTGAAAACTTACCCTTTTATGTCCCAAACAAACTGTATTTTTTTTTATTTAAAATATTTATTTTTTCACCTTTTATTGACTTAATATTGAAAAAACACCTTCATTTTCAATCGAAAATTCTCCCGTCAAAATATCAGCTTTTTTAAAAATGTCGGTGTGCTTTTTGTTTGTTGAAATCTCTACTTTCTGATGGGGTAAAAAAAATACACATTACTGTGGTAAATTTTCTTAGAAAATGCAATGCAAACTAAAACTAAATAACAGGTACTAAGGCCCAGACCCTCCTAGCCCCTTCCCCACTTCTCTATGATGTCCTTCTGGTGGGCTCAAATTTTCCGTAGGTCACTGAGGTACATAAGTTATCTTAAAATAGCAATAAATATGCATCTATGTAATCTGTGCATACAATTTCAAGAAGACTACAATTTAACGTTATTGTTGGTATTAGTTTTTTTGCATTTTCTGAGAAAAGTTACCACAGTAATATAACTTTTTTTACCCCATCAGAAAGTAGAGATTTCAACAAACAAAAATCCCCCAAACTTTTTGAAAAAAGCTGATATTTTGACGTCAGAATTTTCGATTGAAAATTAGGGTACTTTTTTGATATTAAGTTAAAATAAGGCGAAAAAATAAATATTTTAAATCAAATAAATTACAGTGTATTTGGGACATAATAAGGTAAGTTTTCACCAAATTTCGTAGAAAATATAAAAAACCAAAAACTTGGTTTTTTGAATTTTTCAGCTAAATTTTGAGGTTATGTGAAAAAATTGCAAATACAAAAGTTGTAGATCTTTTTATTACCTACAACTTTGCCATTTAACTTTTTTCCATAGGACTTGTAGTTTTGCCGGAAATCAAGGAAAACCATTTTTTACCCTTAAAAACTCACCCCCTCCCACTTCCCGAACTCGGATCGACCGTAATTTATTTTTCCTTTCATTTTGATCATATTCCCCTCCTTTTCTTATGGGTTTCATCCTACTGTAATTTTTTTTGGTTTCAAAAATTATCGACCCTGGTCTATAAAGGAATTTAAGATTTATAATGACTTTAAATCAGACCATAAGCGTCTGTAAGTGTGATAAACACAGAGTTTCACATACACACCATCACGCCTGTATTCCCCAAAGGGTAAGGCAGAGGTGTCTAATGTATACCCATAGTTCGTCGGTATGTGTAGGTTCCATGTAATAAGAGGCGAGCCTGTTGCTGCCACAAATCCAGACTCCGAGTTGCTACTTATTGGGAATTTCACAGAAAAACTCAACACTTCGCTCGACCCGGGAATCGAACCCAGGACCTCTAGCGTAGCAGTCGCGCTCGGGACCAGTAGGCATTTATTCCGTGCGAATTTACATGAAAATCAAACGCTCAGCCACTGCGCCAAACGTCTCATTCGTCTGGATCATTTTTTTTTATATTGCTCCTTTATTATGATCGATTTTCTAATAACATAGTATCGTGAAAATATTTTCAGTGAAACTCTTACCAAATAAAATAAACACCTACGAACAATTCTGCCGATAACTGAGAACATAATATGAATGTTTCGTTTAGTTCGCCGTAATATTATTGTTTACTACTTAAACGGCACCCAGGAGGCGAATACTAATAACAATATAGCATATTTCTACGTGAGATGAGTTTTTCACATATTTTTTGGTGAACAGACAATAATTTCTATTCTTATATTTGAATACATATTTAGGCTTCTTTCGAAAATAAAGTTCCATTTGTTTAGATTTCATTCTAATAAAAGGTAAAAGTATCTACGTAGCCCCATTTAAGTACAATTAACTTTGCTTCTAGGTCAAATCTACACACGAGTAAGGGTTAGGCTATAACAACAAATAACTAATTGTAAACCTGGTGATTGTTATTTATTGCTATTTTTAACACCACTGACACAGTGAAAGTAAGGGAAACATTTGATCGAAATGTCTCATAAGCTAAAGCGAAGTATTGTAAAATTGTCTTTAATTCAGAAATACGTAGGCGTCTCCACAGCGATCATACAATACAATTTCGATCTGTTTTCGTTTCAAATTGTACAAAGATAAACTTCAAAGACAACATTCTTCCCATACATCTGTATTTACAAACTTAAAACCGTTCATACAAAATAATTGTAAAAGTAATGCCAACCTTATTCCGTAACGTTAAGATTGGTTTTTGATACGATTGATTTTGGAAGGTGTATTTTAAAGTTGCGTCCCTGAAGTACAGTCGACGAAAATGATTCCCAATTACTAGTGTCCCCACATCTTGTTCCCTCTTAATTCCTTTGTGAGGAGGGAATTAAAAAATAATACGCGTCGCTTCGGTCCGTTTGATTAAGAGCCTTTTGATGGGAATATATTTCGAGCCGTCGAAGGAGATGTTAATGAGATTTATGCTGGTAGGTATTTGTAAGAAAATTACCTGAATATCAGTTTATTTAATTTGGATAATTGTGTTAACACTTAGTGACGACATGATGTGTATTATTAAAATCTTTATTTTGTAGTACGTACGAGTAAGTACGAGTTCGAGCATGTTATTATGACAACATTTCACATTTTGTATCGAATTTTCGATTTCACGTTTAAACTGAATACAATTGTTCATCATTTTCAATTAAATTGTTTTCAAGAAATGACCAATATCGAATATTTATACAGTTATTTTTCAGCAGAGGCCCCGTTTTCTTTCCGTTCATATTTGCTACCGGTCGTGACACGATAGTAACTATGTTTGCACTACTATACACATTTAATATACTTTTATATTAGTTTAGCCGAGTGTACTGAGATTACTAAAATAATTTTATGATTTGAACAGCATACGCCGTTCCTTTGATGTACATGTGAAAATTATTTTGGAACAGTATTTCCCAAGAAAATTATTTGCCATGGCAGTGCAAATATGTTTGGGAAACATTGCTTTAGAACAACAATACCTACATCTAAGATTATAAAAAGCCTTCTTGGTGGTAGGATCAACCGATCTGCTTAGGTACTAGCCACCGCCACCGCCACATGTAAGACCGTGAACCGCTTCGGTACCGCCAACGGTTTTACTGTTTACTACTGTTAGAGCGGGTATTTTGCTTCATAAGGTGCGTTCCCTGTTTTTGACACCGTCTGTTCTTTTTATCAAGCAAGATTGAAAATATGATTTGCTTTTACGTTCCTTTGATACGATTCACGAATGAATGAACTTTACTTATGCTAACGTATCGAAAAACGACTCCTTTCAACGCTATATTTAATATATTTCCTTACTCCCTAAAAAAAGCTGTCAATATCCCCCAAAAGTTAAATACCGAACAAATTCTCAAATAATTTAGACGCGAACATTTTTTAAACGAAAAAACCCGAATAACATGTATACAGGCGTAATGATCCGTCCAACGATTTTGTTGAATCATCCCTCTCCACCACTCTAGTCAGAGCTCCCGCGTCCTTCTTACACTCCCCACTTAAGCACCGCTAGGGGAAATGGTTCAGAAGTAAGAGGTCAAAGTAAGTTGGTTGATATGTTACAAATTGCGTAAACAAGTTTAGTGGGTACGTCAAATAAGACTGATGTACTTTTAACTTGGATATCAGGAGAACATTAAGTATTTTGATGGCGATTGATAGCCACAACTTGACGAGTGTTTTTTACAGGAATTTTGGTATTTAAATTATTAAAATACTAGCTTTCCGCCAGCGGCTTTGCCTGCGTGGTCTGAGTGCCTTATAACTTTCATTCTCTATTTCAACCCCTTACAGACGTTTTTCGCAATAAAATGTCCTTTCGCAGGCTGTACCAAATTTCATTTAAATCGGTTTAGTAGTTTTGGCGTAAAAGCGAGACAGACAGACAGAGTTACTTTTGCATTTATAATATTAGTTAGGATTAGTCTATTTTCGTTCACCGGAGCTAAGCTTTTTAATTACTGTCTACTTAAATTACTTCTTTCTTTCATAATCTGGAAAATTCCTTTTTATTTTCCCTTTGCTGGAATATGGAAATAATTATTATTTATTTTGGGGGTTTTTATTCTTAATTAAAGCAAAAATATTTGTGTTAACTTCTATTATTAAGTCAAGCGTTACTTATCTCATTTGGCTTGATCAACATTCTAAGCTTGTTTTAAGCCCCGTGCTGGCAACGTATTGCGCTAGAAAGTTGCAGAAGTGCATACGTTTCGGTACAGCACCGAGCCATTACTTACGTCTATAGAGTGTTCGGTCCTTACTTACTGCTTTTACGACTTGTGAGCGATAAATAGCCGACATACTCGTATTTCTTTTTCACGAACGTAAAATTTTGAAACATCCACAAGGATAAAACAGCCTTTGAAATGTGGTTAAATTATTATTGACGAGCAAGCAAAAGTTTTTTTATACAGAAAATCCTCATTGGTTCCTGTTCTGTATTGATTTGATTTGAACATAAATACATTGATTATTAAAAAAAAACGAACTTACATATAAGTGAAGTTCGATAACTTTTTTTAACAAGATTTTTTTACCGAACGGCTAAGCCTTTGGTTAGCCTTTCGGTAAAAAAATCAATTCGAAATGCTTTCGAGATTACAAAATAGAGTGTAGGTATTGATAATATTTGTTTTCCGCATTACTGCAAATGGTAAGATCAACCTGTACAGTTCAAATTCTATGGCAAAATATTCCTGGCCCTTAGAAGAGTTGTTCCAGAATTGTAGGGTATGCAATATTTATGCATTTTACTCACTTTCTTTTCTACCAATGAGATAATAATACCTCATCAAAGCTAAGTATTGTGTATATATTTTTAAACTTGGAGATAACATAAGCACTTTTAAATCCCCTAACATTTCTGCTTCGAATCATTTTAACCCAAAAAAACTCATTTTAAATAACTCGTATCTCGTGCTACCGACGGGCACCCCTACACACGAACCATATAATATTCGTAATAATGTCACTGGGTACTTGGTGTAAGTGTAGCGCACACTTGAGAGCGCATCTCGCGACCTTTTTGACAAATAATCATGCCGTTTTGTGCGAATTATGAATGGAAATGTTTCTGACAATTTTTAAAGTACTTCGCGCAATTTTGTCTTACTTAAGTATTTTTGGATGTGTTTTGAATCGTCTATAATGATTTTTAAAAAAGCCGCTGGCTTTACACGGTGTACTATAGTGAGAGATATTTATTAAAAGCCCCGATAGACGTTTTCCTGCCCAAATTCTAATAAGACAAAAAATATCCTTACAGGTAAAACGCAAATATTTATTTTGTGAATATTAAAAAAATACGAGCAATTTTTCCCTGTCATGTTCCCTGTGTTTACGTCGTTTCCCTGTACAAGTTCTATTGGAATTTCTCAATACAGAATCGTTACAGATGATTTTTTTTTGAAATGGAATGAAACATTCATTTTCTATACCAGTGTTCCATCATAATTAATAATTATGATTTCCATAACATACCTAAAACTAGCATAATGTAAAAAAAAACATTTATTATATTTTTAACGTGACGTGCTCAGGTGCTCTCTTGTGACTGCGAAAAAAAGTCGCACGATTTTTCGACGCCACTCGTTTCCTGTCGCCTGCGATTTCGTGCAATTGACCTAATTATCGCGTCGCGAAATTCAGCACTAAATATACTTTTGAGAATTATTTTTCATTTTCAGCTCAAGTTGAACTATTTAATTTTATGGTAACTTTTATTATTATTATTCTTTGGGAAAGCCAAGAATTTGATGAAATAAAATTTTCTATTAAAATCAAGAACACTAAAACTGTAATTGAATCAAATCACAGTTTTAAATGATATATACTAGACAACTAACCCGTTTTAGAAATGTACGGTATCAAGAAATGAAATAAGTACTAAGTAAGTGGGCGAGTATCGTTGATTGATATAGCATTTATTTTAATGATGATTTATGTCATAAAAATTATAAGGTATTATTATATTTTTATAACTGAACTGAAAACAATAGGAAAAAAAAACAAAAAATAAATAAAACTTTTATCTGTTAAAACTGGAAATTATACATATACGTAAACGGCCATCACTCAGCCTAATACCTAAGCAAACTGTGAGTACATTAGTGCTACTCCGCCCACTTCTTACATCACTTCGGCGAATACAGACGTAATGCTACATTACCTACATTATGTTTCAAATGGGATTTCTTAAGAATTACAACAAGATAAAAAGACGGTTTCAGAACAGTTATTTTGTAGTACAATACAGGATCATAGTCCAACGACCTCTTGTATTCAGTAACTATTAACCAAATTGTGAAACTTATAATCCAACAGAGGATTAAAACCTTCACTCCCGGTCTTCATTGACGGTAAGATGCACCGCATCCCCTACTATTGGCCCTCGAATATTTGATTAACTAGTAACAAAACGCTCATCATTTATTCACGGCTGGACGGCGTATAATTTGTTTAGGCCCTTTCGTTACCCACCAAGATCTTCAGGGAGATTACGACCGGTACTCGAATCAGTGTTATAAATGGCTTTGCTGTCAATAAATGTAATGTTGTTAGGTTTGTGCTTTTGTTGTTCACGATTGGTGTTGCGGAAAATCGTGTTCCATTTGGTTTCAATTTCGATGATAACTATTTTGAGCAAAAATTAACGATAGCGATATCATGATTATTCATAAATTCTTTACAAATATTATCTTTTCATAAATCTAAGACTCAATTCCATCTTTCATAGAATTTACCGTTTGACCTTTCCCTTACTTTATTCTATTTCCCTAAATTAAACCACGAGAACTTCTTCAGCAAACAAGATCTTGACCTTGACCAAAATCTCATTACATCCTCAATTTTAATATCGACAACGTTTGGTACTAGTCGTTTTGATGACATAGAATATTCAGCGACCGGGGGGCGGGCGTCTCATTAAATTTTAATATTCCCCGCCCTATTTACAGACACCCTTGTAATTGCGCGTGTGACGATGTTTTAATTCATTATTCCTTTGTTGCTGTTGCGTTAGTTAAATTTGTTACATCTTGTAAAGGATCGCTTACAAAACCCGTGAAATGAGAACCGAAAAATTAATTGTTAAGATGTTTAATATCAGTTAAAAGTTTTTCTCATTGTTTTGATGTATATGAAGGGCCAATAAAAATTGACTGTAAGTTTATTTTCCAAATTAAACAATGGATTTATCGGTTACTGGGATCGTTTCTTTTTGTGTTTATATTTACATTTACAGTTAAAGTAAAATTCCAAAATGTTTGCCCGTAAACTACTTCATCATTTAAAACATGGCAATCTTCACTATTTTATATAAATAAATGGCATTAATAATCATGGGATTTATATATAAAGATTTTTTGGGTCCCTTTTCCATTTCCCGGTTCATTCGTCACACGGTTTACTTAGCATTTTTGGTTTGCCAATTTATTAGCAACGACATGCGAGGCCCAAATTTTTTTTATGTGAGGATTAGCCTTTTATGATTTTCTGTAAGGGGAAAATGTGTTAGTGTACGAAAACCAACATTCAAATTATAAATTAATTCTTACACTGACAATTTAATTTAACGGTATATAAGTTATGTTATAAGACTGATGTTTAATCTTCGTTCAACATTATTTATGTTAAATTGTTTCAATTACTGTTCAAAAAATTGGAAAATGAATTAATATAATATTTGAACTAGCATTATTTAACCAATACCTTCTAAAATATAGTACAGTAACATTACAACAAGAGGCTTATAGAAATATAAGCTATCAACATGAACTGACACAGTTTATTCCTGTTACGATACAGCAGCGAGGGGCCTGTCCGCGACAGCGATGAACCTACCTGTTGGAACTTTTTGTAATCGACTGACGTAATACCCACTACAATCTATTAGTTATTTAGTGGCTTGAATGCCGGGATATAGAAGATACTTTCCTTATTTTATTACAAATACAGATATTTTTTTAGGAATTTTGGATTTGCATCGGAACTATCATCAATTAACTATAGTTTCATCCAGTCGTATCAATCAACAAATATTCACCTTTATCGACTGAAATTATACTTTAGTTACTTATGAAGTTCAATTTAAGTGTTTTGATACACTATAACCTCAAAAATATACCCTAAGAATTTATATTATTATGAACTGTTATGTAGATGACTTCTTTCTTTGTCCCTCTATCTCCAATGCAACCAAAACATTCGATAGACAGTCCCTTCATATTCCCTTTCTGCATTCGTAGTGTACTTTATTTTTAATTTCCTGTTCGTTCGTGCCGGATCAGGAAACACGCGTCTCTCACACAACTAGGCCTATTGTTATGGAAAAATGATCGTATGTTTTCCGTTTAAATGAAATATCGTTTGTAGTTTTATGAACGTTTTTAAAAGTTTCTTGGCGAAATTATCGATATATAATAAGAATCAGGATAAGATACATAATATACGCGTGTATTTCCGAATACAGTAATTAACTATGTATGAGCATGAATAAGCCAATTATCATCAGAATAAGATTTTAATTGAATATAAATAATATTTGTATTTTAATCTCTACAAATATCAACAAAAACATTGTAATGATCCTAAATATAACCTTTAGCTCGTTTTTCTATAACAGGAATAACACTAGAGCTACCAGAAAGAAAAGCTAGTAATAACCCTTCTCTGTTAGGAAAAACTCGTTTGTTTTGTAACGGAACACAAGCATCGTTAAAATGAGTAACAACTACAAAGTACAGCAAGGAATAGCAGAACTTGAGGAAACAGATAATAATAGCCATCAATAATCACGCTTGCACTCGTTACTACCTTCAGTACCTACGGATAGAAAAGATAAACGACAAATGTAAATCCATACTGATATTATAAATGCAATATGTAACATTTTCCACGCCAAAGCAGCTGGTTTCTGGGAAGTAAGGAAATGGCCAAGGTAAGGCCTGCATTTTGTAGCAAAAAGCTTTTTGGAATCCGAATGAATCTGCTGGCTGCTTCATTCATTTTATATATATTTTTAACATCTTGAAATATAAATTTTGATCCTAAATTTATTCATACAGCTTCAATAAATTTTTCATTCCGGGTCTTGTTTATGAATTTAATTTTTGCAGAAGATAGATCTAAATAATAGCTAAACATTGCAAGGTAAACAAAACAGCTGGCCAAACTTTATGGCCCGTCATAAAATACATCTTAATTTATTCTAATTACCAATAAATTCCCGAGATAAAATTAGAAGAATGGGTAAGAATGCCAGCGCAATTACTAAAGATGTAAACAGATCTGACGGAAAACAGATATTTGAGGCATTGGTGTGTAGGCAGAGAATGTGACCCTGGAAAAAGTAGTCCACGTTTTTATAGATCGTAACATGCTTTAGTAATGAAAATGTAGCTAGAAAAAGTTACTTTCTTATTGGTCATGTTTCGAGATATCTGTACACTAAATTCGACACATATTAAAATTGTCACAGGTGGTAAGGTTTTATACCAATATGTGAATTTGCAGAATATGAAAAAGATTAGCTGCGGATGGCGCTGTTTCTAAAGCCCAAAACTGTAATCTAGTCAGACTGGAAACTAAAACTTAGGAAGCAATCTAGGAAGACGAATGCGCGTCTTCTAAAGATGCCTATAATTATACACTTTTTTGCATTTATATTTTTTTTATAATATCAAATGAATTCAAGTCAGCTTATCTCAATCCAAAGCGAGAATTAGCCGCAATGGTCTGTAACACTTGGTAGCCGGCCTTCCGCCACTGCGGTCCCGTCTCATGATCAGGTTACCCAAACACCGCTAAATAAAAGCTCCCCCGTGTATTTCCACAAGGACCGGTTCAATGCAATATAAATAAAATATAAGCAATCCAAGTTGCCCTCTGCAGATCGTCGATCCAATTTAAACTGCTAGAGCTAATTTAAACAAAAGTTTAACGAACTTGTATCAAAACAAAAAAGCGGCTAACCTACCGCCCGCGTGTCCCCTGGGCTAGAATGATAACTTCATAACGTGATTAGTCAGCCGGCACTAGCGCCAGTTGTTGTTGTGTTGTTGTGTAGCGCAACTTGTTCCTACTCGCACCAGTAGCTAGCTCAAACACACAGTTGGGGAATTATTCACCCATTATCATTAGCTGTTTTGTTTAGACTGTCCCGTTTTAATGCTCGACGGATCTGAATTCCTAAATCTGTATTCGCTCGATTGTTATAAATCTCTTTGCGAACTTTGAGTATTACATAATATCTAGGCTATCTAAATCTTTAACTTTACTAAAGTAAAGCTACAATACAGACAATTTGTATTAAGCCCTGACAATTCGTCTCCTAAAGAGACAGAGCTTAAGAAGATTAATTCATAAGAAGATTTTAGGGATAAGGAGATATGTTTCTTTCTATCTAATGATGTCTCCTTGTGTCTTACGTACTAACGACGACTCTTTCGACAAAAGAACGTTCTAAAAATGGACACCAATTTACTAAACGCTAATAATAACATTTCTCTGAATGTTAGAGGTTGGCTTTTGTACCATTGACTAATGACTATATCCTAATTGTGAGAGCTTTCTGTGTACACACTAATTTAAAAATGTTATTTTCTGGTAAATTGGTCTTCTAGCAAAAGATTTTACGCTGCTTTGAGTACAAACTGTCTCCAAGATATTCTATAATGTAATATCCAAAGCGCTTCTGTGCTTGTGAAATTGGCGTTACAAGTTAAACGTGTTTAGTGGTCCAACTTGTTGGTTTGTTCATCAACTTAGTTGTTCCGCCTTCCTGTCAGTGTGTACGCTTTTGTTTCTTAAGTGATTGCTTAAGTTAGAAAATGAGTTTGCTTCAAGATGAAGCTGGATAAAAAGTGAATAAATCTGATCTTCCATAATATTTATGTTATATGGATTTGTATCTACATAGATGATGTTTATAATTGTTATTTTTTTGTTTATTTCTTTTTCATAAGTGACGGTTATGGTTTTAATCTAATACATAAATATTTTCTCGTACGTCGATCTCTGTTCAGTGTAATTGAAATCCTTCGGCAAATATCTAAAATGTTTATAAAATTAACCGTTACAACCATAATCTCAAGTCAAAGTATTTCAATTACAAATTGATGTGACTTGAGGACCTAATATTTATCAATTACGCTTTAATTCAGATTGTTCACAAAATATACCGAAATATGTTCCCAAATAAACAGCGTTATTTCCCCACACATCGTCTTTAAGTAAATAATTGTCGGGTTGCTTCCATTGAGGTGTCAACATGACGAATGGGGCGCCGTCGATTCCTTTGTGACCGGATTATAAAGAAAATTTCCTATTTCTCCATTTTCTACTATTATTGAAAACGTTATGTTATTATGCTGTAGTATTGAAATGGTCTTTCTTCGCTTTATGGTTGGTTTTTACGGATTTTTTGTTGAAAGGATGTGGGTGTATATTTAAATTTTGTACAGGTTAATCATCATTAACCATACCATATACTGTCCCACTGCTGGGCAAAGGTATCCTCTCAGTATAAGAGGGATTAGGCTATCAGAGATTGAGATTCGAACTCAAGACCTTTGACTTAGCAGTCCAGTGGTTATATATCCTTGGTTATCATTGGAGGTTAATCTTGGTATAAAATAAACATAAGAATTTAGTCCATGTATTTAATTATCGTTCTTCATGAAGTTATAAAAGCACTTAGAAGAAACTATATAGGTACTTGTTGCTCGCATTTCATAAAAGTTGAAGGCAATAAACAAGCCAGGCAGTGCCAGGTTATTTATTGCCACTATATCGGAAAATAAAGAAGTACAACTCTGTTGAAGAATAAAAAAAATCATCTCTAAATAATCCGGAAAAATTGAGAAAAATAACTCATCTGCCTATAACAAAAGCATTGTTATCGTCCAAACTCGATTTGTGTTTGGTCTGGTACCTGATTGTCCAGGCTGGATATTCGTAAAATGGACCTTCTGTATATTATTTAATATTGCATCTCTACACTTTCAACAAAAACACTAAAGTATTGTCAAGACACAGTACCGGAGTGGCACCTGTCCGGAATTATACCAAGCCGCTATACGAAGATGAAAAGTACCGTAATAATTAATAGTAAGTAAGTTAAGTAAAGTGAATTCAAGTTATCAAGTAACATTGTACGTACAGTGACAACGTAGTTACTGTGATTTATACAGACATTTAAAGTTCTAAGTTATATTGTTTCCGTTTGTGTTTAGGCTTTAACGGGCTGAAAATTGTGACTTTACGGAGAAAAGTAAAAGACGAAAGTGCCATAAATACTGTGTTGGGTAGTGTAAAAATTAATGTATGATTTGTTTGTTCGTCCTCTGTGCTTTGCCATAACATTCATCTGTTTTTTTTATACCACAAGGGTGGCAAACAAACATGTGGCCCGCTTGATGGTAGGCGGTTACCGCAGCCTATGGACGTTTACAACACCGAAGCATCACTCGAGCGTTGCCGACTCCTCTAAAATCTGATTTTATTAAAATAATATTTTACCGAAAATTCAGCTATGAATTTTGTCTCATATAAGACGTCCTAGTTAAATTATTTATGGGTAAGCAGAGACGTATGCGGTGTTCAGCCGATGTGTTGGTGCATAATAACTCATGACTTGGGCTCCACAGTAATTTGTAGCCCCAAGCATCCCCATGCCTATGACAATGCGCATGTTTCATGTAAATATGTTTTATATACAAACAAAATTACTGATGTCATACTAAAATAAGTAACTTAACCTCCACTTAAACTCCAAAATACAGACGTGAAATTAATTAATAGTTATAATGCCCCCTTTTAAATGGGACTTAAGATTCAGCGAACGGTGGGTGTACATTAGTACACCTCTGCGTAACCCTTTGGGGAATACAGTCGTAATGGTTTTTATGTAGGTATATGGTATTCTCAGGTTTACGAAAACTCAAAATTTTCCTACTCGGGCATTGCATCCAAAACATTTGATTCCATGCTCGAACTTAAAAGTATTTTTTTAACATTGCTTTAGAATTAGCGTAAGTATGTGTCTTTCTACAAGAAATAAAAACCTTTGGTCTATCTCCTAAGCTAAGAGATTTTTTCTACATTATTAACACTAGAAGACAAAGGAACCTGAAAGCTCTAAGATCTTTTTAAAAAACTGCTGCAGTACCATTCAGGATTTATATTTCAACCCTGAACACAACATCGTAACAAACGTCACCCTCAACCCAATATCAACTGCAACAGTTTCAGTTATAAGGTTGAATTTCGCATGAAGGTTGAGTATATAGTTATGTGAAATGATATAGAGGTATTGGTGCGGTACACAGCACAAGAACGGACGTGATCCATCAAGCCACAATACATGGAGGGTTATAATATTAGATTTATACACGAACTGGCCAGAAATGCTTCAACTAGGAGGGGAAAGTGGAATATCGAAGGATTTTTTACGAGGTAAAAACTTTTGCAAAAACTGCTACTTTTTTTTTTTCAAAAAAGCTGTTCTCGTTTAAAAAAATATGGAAGCTGACAGGCATATCATGACATTATTTCATCTTTGTCTATCAAATCACTTCATTAACTTTTTCTATAACACTGACTGAACATCTCACCTTTATTCCCTGAAGGGTTAAAAGAGCTTTACCTAAATTATAGACGTCTAGTCGTCGTACGGCTGCTAAGTGGCCCTTGGTTCGATTATCAGGTCGAACAAGGATTACATTTCTATGAAACTTTCAGTAGCAACTCGGTGTTTATATTTGTGCCTGGTTAATAATGCCAATATGCTCGCAACCTCAGGATTTGACCCCATACGGTCGAATTCTGGATGTACTACTGTACCTACAGGGTACACCTCTATCTAAGTATGGTATTCCCTAGGTATAGCCTAGGGGTATGACCACTGGACTGCCAAGTCAAAGGTCTCGAGTTCGAATCCAAGGCACGCACCTCTTGACTTTTCGAAATCATGTGGGTAATTATTACTCGCTTTAACGGTGAAGGAAAACATCGTGAAGAAACCTGCATGCCTGAGAGATTTTCTCGGCGGCGTGTGAAGTCTGCCAACCCGCATTAGGCTAGCGTGGTGGACTATAGCCTAATGTCTCTCATACTGAGAGGAGACCGTCAAAATCTGACAAAATCTGATCTGTCAAAATGTGACAGAGCTAAATCCACAGTCGTAATTCTTTATGAATTATTAGTTTACATTAAATATAACTAGCTTTACAAACTATCACAATCTAGTAACACCTGGAAGTTAGTTCACACAGTAAATTGAAGAAATAGCTCTCCTGTAGAGAAATAAACTCACATTCTGCACTAAAAGTATTTATACGAGTGTGTTACAGTGTTTTCACTGAACATCATATAATTTTATGTTGAGACGTTTTCAGTTCTCTTGTTTAGATTTATAAATGTTTTTGATACATTTTGACCCTGAAAAATCAAGTAATTTTTTGGACAACGGTTTGAATAGGTATTTCAATCGAATATGCTTGCCAAATAAACTGTTGTTATTTACAATTAATTTTCACAAAATGTTTAATGCTGTCACAGACAAGACATCCCGTGATTGGCTGCTTCCATGTTTATAATGAGACTAGCTTTCCGCCAGCGGCTTCGCCCACGTGGTCGGGTTATTTCATATAAATTATAGCCTATGTTAGTCGGTAAAGATGTAGCTTTCTAATGATGTAGTAGTTTCGGAACCTATTTGATTCAAACAAACAATCGAATCTTTCCTCTTCATAATAATGATGTAAATTCAAATAAAGTAAATAATAAATATCTTGGGACACTTCTACACAGCACCATCTAGTCCCAAACTAAGCAGAGCTTGTAGTATGGGTACTAGACAATGGATATAATACTTATATTTTTTTTTGTAAATACATACTTATAATGTATAAGACAAACACAAACACCTAAGTTCATCACATAAATGTTTGTGTCTTGTGGGAATCGAACCCACGACCTCGTGATCAGCAGTCCGGTACTCGAACCACTAGACCACAGACGTCGTCATTGACATGACATTTCAATGACATTTCTACTTTGATACTTAGATACGTCCTAATTAGATATGAGTTTATAATATACTACTTTATTACTCCAAATTCTCTATTGATTGAAACCCTATACACTTACTATATTACTCTATTCAACGAGAATAAAATATTTTGTTGTAAATATAACTGCTTTACTTACTCAGAGATGCAGCGCGTTGTACAAGAAACACATTTACGTCTTATCTGCTTCCCTAACAGACAGACAGGCTTTATAAATAAATTCCACCTGCATCCAACATGAAACACGAAGCATTTCTGACATCGAAAACAATATACAACCAGTATTATTGTAATACTGTATTGTTTGAAATCATTTAGCTGGCAGAAAATCTGGAAGATGGCATTTTGCCCATACTTTTTTACTAATGTCTATAATGTGTTAGACCCTAGTCTCCTTATACCCATATATCTTTGTTTATAACAGGGTCTAAGATGTACCACGCAATTTTAGTAATTACCGTTTCGAGATTTGCTTCTTACATACACACGACTAAATATAGAGTACGATTAGTAACTGTTTGAAATCGGTATTATATTCGTTTATTTCGGTCCTTTTGACATAAGACTACTTAAGATAAATACTGCTGCATTCCTCGGCACCAATTACCTCTCAAGCCAAAATCCATCATGCTGTCTTTTTCTGTCTTCAGAGAGAAGACTGAGAAAGAGGATAGTCACAGGTGTGAGAACCACCAAACGCGAGCGCTCTTTCGACTAGGTTAATCACTGCGTTTTGATATTTTATACAACCTATATAAATTAATGAACAATATTCATGACTCACTCCTAGAGGGGTGGAGATCGGGAGCGAGCACATAAAGCAAAAACAAGAGCGCTGAGAGCTCATAAATTATATATTCTGGACACTTGGCAAAGTAGCGTTGTTAAAACAATTGGAATTTTTCAACTATATATATATTTTTGTTTCTTTCTTTACAAGGATCGTAGTTGTAATTTAGTTGCTGCTTTTAAACAAACAGACATTTATGTTTACTTTTCACCTGATAGATAACCCTTTAACTGCATAAATAAATAAAATCACGGTAACTCTTAACCTATTCTTGCCCAGTCACCGCCGTAGGTCAAACAAAAGATATAATCTACAAAAGTTTGAATTCTTATTTTAAAAGACGACGCCGACGCGACCGTACAAGAATTCAATGTAAGTTTCAGTTTTTAAAATTCAACCTCTTGTTTCTATTTAAAGCCGGCCACAGTTGTTCGCGACAACTATTTTGGAAGCACACCAGGAACCGTCGCAATGACTTTTAAACTTCAACTTGTTCTCTTGTATTGAAATGCTGGATTCAATGTGGATTTTGTATCAACCATATTTGTTAGCTGTGAGTTTGAATTTCGATTGCGCTTTTATTCAAACTGTTTTGTGAAATTTCACTGGAATTCTGTGAATTCAAACAAATCTAGTGATTGGATTGCATTTAACAATATTTTTTTTTGTTTTTTTTAAGGGTTGTTGAGTTGACTGACATTGTTGACAATTTGACATTGACATTGACATTAATATACAATTAATTGTATATCAATATAAAAAAAAAAGGATTTTCTTCGATGCAGTTAAAAACTTTACTTTTAATCATTCTTAATATTTAAATAGAGCAGTAATTCAATATCCTTTCGCAGTGCACCATTAAACGTGCACATAAAACTGATCATGTCATCACTAATCGCATCGGCGACAGTCGCGCGCGTGTATCCGACCTGTCTTCCTTGGACACTTCCCGAATATTTTTTTTCTCATTTCCCTGCAAAGAATCTGATCGAGTTGCCCGCAGTAATTACTTACGCATTTGGTCTCTTTGATTCTACGGACCCAGTTTTAACTTGGAAACTTGGCATTTCTTATATTTCTTGTTTTATTATCTGATGTTTTTTTTAAGAATTGTGGAATTACTTTCATATTTGATCATTTGATGAACAAGGAATCTGATTTAAGGGTCAAGTTTAATAAAAAAAATAAGGGGTTTCCCCGACTTTGTCGCCGAATTACTCATACATACATACATAATATTATGTCATGTAACCCGTTGAGTAAAAAATATGTTTGTGATTAAAATATTATTATATATTATATATATAAATATTTATTATTAATATTTATTTATTTATTTAATTGTCATTACAGAATTGCCTATTATCTTTCTATATTATTTGAACATAGTTACTTAATTGCGGCGCCTATATCTTTTTTTAATGATCGAAGTAACCCAAAAAATCTATTTAAGTATATTTTTTTCAATTTCTGCTTTTTAAGCTTCAATTAATAAAAGAAATAAACCTGTGAAATGTATGAAACAAGTGAGAACTAAACGAGTAACCCTCTCGCTGCCGCGTGGCCGCAAACCGCATATCGACGAAACGGGCCGCACCGACCGCGCTCTAATGAAGCCGCCAATGTGAGCCTTAATCACGCCGCATTTGTGCCATACACTGCGTTTTAACCAACACCGACTAGCCGGTGTAAGTGTATGATAAAAGTAATACTTACCGTGACCTGTTTATTCCCCAAAGGGTTAGGAAGAGGCAAGCCAATTGCTATAAACCGGGTCGCTGAACTGGGAGCTACATGGGAATTACAAATACAGACTCCGAACTGCTACTTGGGAATTTTACAGAACCTCTAGCGTAGATTAGCTTACGAACACTAGACCGATGAGGCAGTTTGATAAAATAAATTCTGAGCGTAATTCCATAATAACAGAGCTCATAACTTTCCATTCAACAAGGAAAAAGTAAAACTAGTATTTATGTACCCACCGGCCGAACGCTTTGAAGTTAAAATTATACGACCGAGACTCAGTAACATAACAGGTTACTCATTATGTTATACTCAATTTGATGTTAGGACTAGATATTTTATGATTATGACATCTTGTAACAAATGAACATTGATATTTTGACATTGACTTTGATACGGGTATAAGAAAGCCTAGCAACTAAATAACTAATAACTTTATACATCAAAAGTCAACCCGCCTTCTACGTGCGTAGAATATAATGCGTACAATTAATTTCACGATTATTCCCTTTGACGTCCTCCGGTGAAGCTTAGTTAAGTAGTCGACATTTTCCACATGACATGTACATACCTTTACGGACATTTCGACTGGAAAATATCCTCAAAAGCTTTAAATGCTCCGTATTTGTGCCTACGTGGAGTCCTTGTCCTCAGTTGACTGGAATCCTAAAAGCCAATATGAAATGTATTGCAATCTCCTCAACATCACGTAGAACGACAATCAGTTGTGCTTTAGATTGCAATGCGCAATGCTCGCTGCGATATTATGAGCGTTATTAACTAACCAGGTTCTCCGTATTGGTTGTTACAATTTGTGCTAGAAGAAAATAAGTTCTGTCTGTTGTTTCTTGTTATTTCCCAACGGTCACGATTAAAATATGTGTTTCACCTAACTTTTTAGTTCGTTGGGTTTGCTCATGGAGTTAGATCGGTTGGTGACCACCCTTACGTCAGAGTGGAGTCAACTTTTGACTTTTGTGCACAAGAGCTAGTTCCCCCTTTCTGTTTGTTTTGCAGTAGGGGCTGGTAGGGGCTTTTAAGGGTCACCGATGCGTCTGCAACGCCTTTGATGTTGACCGTATAAACCATTTTTAAACTGCATATTCTAATATTTTTTACAACATTTTTCATTTCAATATCTCTGAAATTCATCAACATGAACTCAAGTGTACGCGAGGCCGCAAACTATCAAGTCTTTATACCCGCAGTATTGTAGCGGCGTCAACCCACTCGCGGCGGTCTGTCCGCAGACCGCGTATCGGAGACCAGGCCGCAGCGGCCGTTCGCTAATTAACCACAAACAAAAGGTCCCTATTACTCAACGCCGCATCCCTCGTTGAATTTATTCAACTTTTATAATAAAACACGCCATTTTATTCCGCGAGAATATTTTATTGTTAGCTTTATTGTGAATTGGGAATTAAAATTAGTGATGTTTTAAACGTCCTCGGAAAAGTCTTGCTGAATCTAATCTAATCGTTATCCATTTGAGACGAAGCGTTCAAGTTTTCTACTTGAGATTCAAATACAGATCTATATCAATTTTAGTTAGAATACGATAGAAGAATAAGTGGATTATCTAATAGAAAATATCTTTAATTCCGTTAGGTTGAACCTGAAGCGATATTGGACCGGTCACATCTGTTACGGAATCGATAATATGGACCGTCATAGTGAATGCTTTGTATAACCGAGCCACAGTTTCTAAAGAGGAAAGGTCTAACGTAATCTCTACTTACTAAAGGATTGAGAGTGATGATCGTATCGAAGGACCAAAGGGTAGTTTATACGTTAATGATATCACAAGATAAAGTAGATATGAGCGCTAGAAATTTTGACGTGCCTTAAAACCATAACCCTTTTTTTACAATTACCATCACGCTTATATCCCTTGACGGGCTAGCCAGAGGTGTACTTAGTGTACATCCACAGTTTCCTGCTATGTTTTTAGGTTCCATATAATAAGGCGAGCCTATAGCCATAAACCGACAATTCAAACTCCGAGCTGTTACTGAAAATTTCACCTTTGCTCGTTCTGGGAATCAAACCCAAAACCTCGAGCGTAACAGTCGTACTTAGGACCACTGCGCTAATGAGGCAGTTTTTAACTATTTTTATAATACCTTATT
This sequence comes from Acronicta psi, assembly GCA_946251955.1. Lineage (NCBI taxonomy): Eukaryota > Metazoa > Arthropoda > Insecta > Lepidoptera > Noctuidae > Acronicta > Acronicta psi. Next base: position 12,147,702 of record OX276488.1, on the reverse strand, counting down.
TATTCAAAGCATCGTTCTTCCGAGCTTAACAATAAACATGAATTATGCATTGCAATTTGTTTTGTCATTTCCGTATCAGCATAAATTATTGATTTACATTTATTGAATATTATTAATTTATAAATCAAAGTATGTTCGGAGAGTAATTGTAGAACAATTGGGTAATTTAAATTAAGTCGTCCCTCTAGCGGGGGTGCGGCGAATTATAATTCATAGCGGCAAAAATAAGTGGATGAATGTAAATGAATATTGTACGGAGGGTAGATCTACATTTTGTGGTTCGTGTTTTGTTTGAAAAATGTCTAGAAATGGAGTGTAAAGTTACGTTGTGCGGCGCTGAGTAATATTATACTGCTGGAAGTATTTTGTACGAGCTAGTGTTGCTCTTGTTAATGAAAAGTGACGTAAAATATTTATAATACTGTCCTATGATATTATACTTTACTTCTTATAATGTAAATTAGACCGCAAAATGGTATAAATACATGTATTTTATAAACTTTTATAAAATACATGTATTTTAAATATAACCGCATATATCCAGTCCTTGTAGAAGTCTATGGGGGAGGCATTTGTTTAGCAGTAGACCTCTGTAGGCTGATATGATGATACTAAATAAAAATGTATAACTAGAAAATAATTATCAGTTTGGTTGTTTTTTTCCTTGCACTATAGCTAGCAATTGTGATTGACGTGGGAAATCGAGATATTTTTATCCGTCCTAATTCTGTTAATTATAAAACTAATTGCTTTCCAAATCGATGTAAAGTTTCTTTAAAACTTAAAACAAGGCCCTATTAAAACTTAATAGTACTATTAATAGGAATAACCGGAACAATAGCTAACAATACCCGGCCGTCCGCACTGCTATCTACCTCGGACGACTTGCATACAAAGTGGTCACATTATGCCATCCGGCGGCTGATTTTATTCATATCCAGCGTGCTGCATTTAATTCATTTTAATTCTCAGTCCGTCCAGTTTTGCGGCCGACAATTTTAATTATTAACTTTAAAACTTATTTACCATTTTAGGGTTAACTGTATGTACTTTTGTAACTAAGTTGCGGTCTAAACTCGTTAGTATTTTGGCAGAGGGATTTTAGTTTCAGATGAAAGCTAATATCATATTTAATGCTATCTCGTCTGGTCGTTTGTCGTTTAAGCGTTAGAGATAAAACGATGTCTATTGTATTAGTTAGGTCCAACGCGTACAGACGATGAATAACATTGATAATATACAAAAACTAATAATCAAGATAAATGAAGCTTCTAGGAGGATAGCGAGGCCTTTGCCCTTGAGTAGGATGATCGCGGCTGAAGATACAATCTTCGCAAACGTCAAATTATTACTTCACTATATAGCTTTTGCTCGCGGTTTACTTGCGTCTCAGCGGCGTATCGCGGTATGACAACTTACTGTGACCACCACATCAAATTTTATGCGATAGTTATTGCGTGATGCGCGCACAAACATACAGACAGACGAACATTTTTTTATTATTATTATTATTTCACTTCTCCTATATACAGAAACGTCCTGTAACATTTTTATTATATATCTAGATGTAAAATAAACATGTTGTGAATCAATTGTTTCATTATCGCGAAAACCATTGCAATAAAATAAATAATCAGTACAACCCTCAAATGGCTGCGGTCATTTTAATTAAAACGGGGCCAAAATACCGCAGCACTTATCTACCGCAAAACGCGTGTGCGATTTAAATGGCTACTTACACTGACATGATACGACACAATTCGATACAGGGTCGGTTAGACCCCAAAACATTATCGTGGTCGACAATGGTAATCGACAAGCGACACATAATAACCGAACCAGTCCTAAAAGGGTTTGTGTAATGGAGCAATTGCCAGTTAATTACGCATGCTGGGCCCGAAAGACCCTCCTCCTTTTTGTAGGGTTGAGTGTTATGGGGAGAAACTAGCTGATGTTTGAATGATTAGACTGGGTATTCACGTCCTTTTCATGTATGTAATTTCATATTTTGAAGAGCAGTTTGGTATGTATGTATTAATTTAATTGCGTTTTTTATATAAAAGTGACTAGATTGGAGTTTTTTTTGGGGTGCGTAAAATTCTAACTGGTAGTTTGCTACAGGGAAGTGGTAGTCTACCAATGGGTATGATTATATCAATCGTATCGACTCAAAACCGCACTTACCTATGAAGACAAGTCTTCATGACATATCTTGCGCCTGTGTGACTACTACGTGTATTTTTTGCTTTATGCACTCTCCAGACTGCTCTGTCCTGTCCCAGGTGTATGGCTTGTAAGGTCGTTCCAACAGCCTCCTTCACTGTGCCTATCCATCGCATAGGTCAGGGCCTTGGATGCGTGAAATTCAATACGACCATGACGTGACAGAAATAGACTTAAGCTTTTCAGGAAATTTTGATATGGTCGGCCGCCATACTAATGTTTCCTAAAATCCCGATCGCAGACGTTTTTACACGTATACGTAGTTTCGACAAAATTCTCCACCCATCCGCGACTTCACCGCGATGAGTGTAGCTTAACCTTCCAGAATATGCGGCTTTCATTAAGCCACACTGCAACATAAAACTTTGCACCACTTCGGTTGCTACAATCAGCGTACATTTCCATTATTCCGGTTCGGACTGGTTACAAATTTAGTTCAGTATCGATCCGTCTCTCGCCACTGTCTTAATAACTGTCTCTATGTATTCTTTTATATGTACGTTGTAGGTATATTTACGTAACATTACGCCTATATTCCGTGTAGGGGCAGGCAGAGATGTTCTTGAACATTGTTGGGGACTGGTCTCCTTTCAAATTAAGATGAGTTCTGATATAGTCTACATCGTTGGCCTATTGCCGTTTAGATATTCTGTCTTTTGGACGTGCAGGTTTCTTCATAATGTTTTCCTTCACTGCGGCACGAAAAGGCGAAGGTAGGGCCTTATCTTCGTACTCGAGACTTACGACTTCGTTCAATGGTCCACTGTATTCCAATCATCTGATTAACACTTGAGAGGCGTCCACAATCACAAAGAACAATGCCCATAACTTCTTTCTTTCTTTATGACAAACATTACAGTTTTGCTGTCATACAATAAAATGATACAATGGCTAATATAGGTTTTAAAGTTATTGTAGCACTTAGGTGGGAACGTTTTGAACATTCTTCTTAACATAATACATCAATAAATAGTAATCATTGCAAGCGTACAGTTAATTACAAAACCCGGGTATAAGCCGGCAGTCCGGGCCAGCTTGTGCGAACGTCCCGCTAACACCGGCGGCACACGGGACAAAGCCGCGGCTAATGCCCTAACACCCGGGTAATGCCACGTTAAGATGTTTGTGCATCACTATCGACTTTTTTATAAATTACATTAACTAGCTAATGTAGTTAAACCTATAAAGAGTTAAAGAAAACGAGTTTTTATTTTGTTTTATTAGGAATAACAAACAGATATAGGTACAATTTATATTATTTGAGAAGTTACATTTAGAGGATTTTACGATTGTACATCCAACTACGTTATTCACAAATATGTAAGACGTTAAAAAATGAAACTTATAAACTACGTCATGCAAATGGAATTTATTGATGATTTCTGTAAATGGTGGCCTGAAATTGAAGTGATGACGTCAGTCAGTAGATCGGTAACTGATGAGTCCGCAGTCACTTTTCTAACTGTAAGAAGTCTAGAGGCTTTCATAAATACATACTGTTACGCCTTTTTACCCGACTGCTGAAGGAGGGTTATGTGTTTGACGTGTATGTATGTCCGCTCGTAACTACTCAACGGCTTAACCGATTTAGATAAACGATACATCATTTGATGGCGGATTTTGCGCTTTAATGTGCGGACTGAATTTGAATATACTATTTAGGTGTATCATTTTTCCTTTCAAATGATTATTTAGGATCTATCGAGCGATTCTATAATGATTTCCAAAGTACTAACTAAAAATCTAAAAACAAACTCTATGTATGATTATGATAATGTATTTTATTTCATTTAACAATTCCCACAGGGGGTAGACACAAACTAGAGACCGCCGTTTTGCATTCTTGCATACTTCTTCCACGTTCGTATATCTTGTCATACACACGCGCCGGTTGCGAGTACTACGCACCTGATCTTTTGGAAGGACCAATAAAGTTGGTGTACATGTTTTTTTTTATCGTTGTTGTTTTTGCGCTTGACCACAATCTCACCTGATGATAAGTGTAGATGTGGTCTAAGATGGAACGCGATGGACGCGCCTACCCATAAGATGCCCATTCACTCTGGCCTTGAAAAGACCCATGTTGACCCTAGTCTTTCAATGGCGTCCCCTGACTTCCGCTAAAAGAGGCTTTTCCTGATACAATTATAGGATCTTTAATCGTTTTCGAAGCCAAAATAAAAACATCCTTATTTTCCGAATAAAAAAGATTATAAGAGATAATTTTATTTCGGGCTCAAGTCTCGGTATTATTACATTTCACTCCAACCTCGAGATAATGTGCGTAATCTTTTGTGCTATTAATGTTTTTAAGATAATACCTAAACCGGATTAAAACGAAGCCGATATCGTGCAGGTGAACTGAAGGAAACTCAAATTGTTTTGAAGATAAACGAAACAGTTATTATTTTGAAGACTACATACTGAGATATTATTAATTTCCGGAAATTTTTTTCACTGCTTATTCTAGATGGACAAAGTTCGATTTCCGGGCCGAGCAGTCAAAGTCAAAGATCTTTATTGTGAGACAGTGGTTACAAAGTTGTTATTGTGTTGTGTATTGTTATTTTGGTGTGCTTCTGCACTGCTCCACCATGTTAGGCATACAATAGTTTGAACAACATTGTTATTAGGTTTCTATGAGAATCTCAGTCGTAGCTCGGGGTTGGGATTTGTGCCCGGTTGATGGCAATAGACTCGCCCCCTATTACTTGGAACCTTAATTCACCGTGAAATGTGGGTGTACATTTCGTACACCTCTGCCTAACCCTTCGAGGAATACAAGCGTGATAGTATGTGTATGTGGAAACCAAATACCCAGCAACTGCTCCATTCATTTAAAGTATCAGTAATTAAAACCTTTGTGTTCATTCCTATTTCTACTAAATTTTCTATCGAAATGAATAAATTATTAACAATTTTTCATTTCTTGATAAATTGCTATAATTTATGGTCGAAGGTTGCGTTGCCATGGCAACATTGTAATTAATGTAACACCTGCTAACTTTAATTAATAGACACTTGTTTTAAATAAATTAATAAATAGGTAATATTTATTTTATGTTTTAATCTTCCTCACTTATTAATAATATTATTTTTATTCTTTACAGGTAAGTGTGTATTGCTATGAAGAAAGTGAAAATGAGTAAGTACTGTTAATTCAGAAAACAGTTTTATTTTTATTTTACAACGACATGTTATGCGGGCCTTAAAGTAATATATAGCTTAGCAATATTAGCCTTGCCGGAAATATTTGCTTTGGTTGGGAATCGAACCCACAACACTCGGAGAAACGACTGCTGGATGACGTTATGTATAAAATCCTAATTGTTCCCTAATAGTAGTATTAGTTACATAACATACTACCGCGTCTTTAACTCCCCCATGTATTTTTTATTTATTTATTTATTTATTTTACTTTAAATACAACGGTCTAGGACCAATTACAGTAATTAAAGACACGACTTTCATTAATCTTTCTCACAGAACTTCTGGCATACCGACAATATCTTCGACCATTCATCAGCAAACAGATCACAGCTTGGACTATAATCCAAGAGAGAGTTTAGCGCAGCGAGAGTACGAGGTATAGGGGAGTTAGCCCGCCTAACCGTGCGACATGGGGGCACGGCAAATAATTTATGCTTCCTATTACGGCGGTAATTATCTGGGGTGTAGAGTCGAACCAGCTCATTATGCAGATCTGGTGCATCAATAGCACCACGAATAGTTTTGCATGCTATTGTGAGTTGGTCGCATGCTCTCCTTGTCTGCAATGTGTTATAACCAAGGCATCCTAGCAAAAATTTAGTCGGATAGAGGTATGGATAATATCCGTGGAAACGTTTGTAAAGTTGCCTAAGAAAAGCTTTTTGTACTTTTTCTAGCATTAGAACGTAAGTACTCTCATGGGGATTCCATACGCAGGCACTTGATTCGAGCTTGCTACGAACTAAGGCATTAAATATAATTATGAGAACATGAGCACTGCGGAAATCACGAGAATTCCGCAGGACAAAACCTAATCTTCGAAAAGACTCCTTGACTACCGTGATAATATGGTCGTGGAAAGATAGCTTTCGGTCGAATGTAACTCCCAAATCGTTTATAGCTGTTGTTTTGCTGATAGAGTTGTTATTAATTTTGTATTCGAATTTAATTGGGTTGTGCATTCGACCGAATGTCATCGCATAGCACTTAGACAAATTCAGTTCCATTTTGTTGTCCAAACTCCACTTAAGAATTGCGTCTATGTCTTGCTGTAGTGCATGACAGTCTCGCTCGGTATTTATTTCTAGAAACAATTTTAGATCATCTGCGTAGAGCAGAATGTATGTAGATCTCATGTAATTGGATCTCACCTATTGCCATTAACCGGGCACAAATCCAAATCAGGAACTACTACAAAGCTTTTCAGAGACTTTGCTCAGCCTAGGAATCGAACGTGGACCTCGAGGGATCAATGACGCTAACAACTACTAGGCTAACGAGGTAGTGTATATTATGTCTTTTTAAAAGCTAAGTACACACCTTTCTTTCCCATTTTTAGCAATGGAATAACCATCAAATGTAACAGCACTCTAATAAGGAAAACTCGCAATTTCCCTCCCGACAGATAAAGGGGTTATAACCAGTTATAACTGGCTGTTACCGCTGCGATCCGGTTGTATCCGGAAATCTTCCCAATTACCGGACAAGTGGCGGTATTATACTGATAAGTTAAATGTTATTTTTACGCTTTTTACAAACAGAATTTTCTTTTTGGGGTTCCGTACCCGAAGGGTGCCAACGGGAACCTGTCTGTCTGTCCATCCGTCTGCGGGTTGTATCTCATGAACCGTAATATGTAGAGAGTTGGAATATTTCTTGTGTACATTGTCTATGACTGTGTCAATAAATCTTGTTCTGTCTATATTTGAGACAACGAATAGCAATGATATTATAGGGATGCTCCTCCTGTTAGTTATTGCATCTGTCAGATATTCCTTACGCAATAACCCCGCAGGTGGGTCGCCTCCCACGCCCGTCACTTGCTGTCAAATAATGCCAGCTCTTTAAGACAGGCTTAGGGCGAGCCAAGTTAAAGCCATCTGTAAACAAATGACGTCAACAAGATTGTTAACCAAATACAGGTCAGGTAAATGTTATTAGAAACTGCCAAAAAACTAAAAATTAAGGAATTTTAGTGAAAAGGAATTCCACCTTAGGACCTATTTCCTACGATAAGGTAACTTAATCGGATGATTTATGCAAGACAAAATTTCTTACATATTAATAAACCGTATAAATCGTACGCAGATCCCCAATTTCTTACTAGAAAATTATTATTTTTAAACACGTTTCACTCCCTAATTCCGCTTCAGAGATTATTAATTTATAAAAACCAATTTCATTAGCTGCCCCTTTAATTGTGGAATATATACCTATGCTGTGCATAAAAAATCAACGTTATTTCATTGAAAATTATACCTAAGCGATTATCAGTTAAGGTTCAATTTCGTTTGAGTAGAAAATCCAGGGGTACTCAAAGCGAGGTCGGTAACGGTGTGAATTTTTAAAAATATTATTTGAGTGCGCTCCTGGTAATAGAGTGCCGTTGCCATGCTGTAATTACTGTCTGAAGCGATGCTGAAACTATGTCACGGTGCCAAGTTTATGTGGTGGGGTGTGACGTCACGGTTTCATATGTTATTACTTTGTAAGGAGGCTTCACTGGATTATTACGGAAGTTGAGAAACGGTGCGCATTAAATTGCGATATCTCCTATCAAGACATCCAACATTTTACAACTATATTTCAGAAAATAATATCGTCTACAAAGAACGCGTATTTCGCAATATACATTATGATAACACTATTAACACAGTTATCTACTTAACTCCTTCATTATTTTAAAAGCAGAACGCTCTGAACTGGAGATTTTTCCATTGCATTAAGGCGACGCTAACTCCAACAAAAACCAACAAAATACGAGACAACAGATTTCATTTCCCCCATTTAATCAACTTTTGTAAACAATGGACTACTTACCTTAGCATCTTCAACATAGAGTTCATATTAAATTTTTTGGCTTGAGTTAGGTCAAAAAGGGGATGGAGGTTTTTTGTTGATGTCACCTGTTGCAGGTATGTACGGTTATTGTTCAATAAAAAGGTACAATACTACCTAATGAGACATGCAGACTGTTTCATGAATTTCGGAATGTCATGGACGCGTGGTGCCGAGCCACCAAGCTTCATACGTATTTATTTTAGAGGTCGTATCGCGTAATGTTCTCACTGATTTTGTGAGCACACCCTTATGTGCCGCGCTGTGTAATTTTGTGGCGGTTTTATTTGCGGTCGACTGGAAAGTGAGACGATAATGTTCGTCGTAAAATATCCTATCTGGACCTGAAGCATCAAGTAACTTCAAGGTCAGATAATGGCATTAGAAAAATCTCATATTTGTTACTATAATTCTTGACAGGTAGACGAGGTTTTTACGTTGCGACTCGGCGAAATATGGATTGGTAGCGCTCTGAAAGGTTCTCAATGTTAGTGGTCCAATAAATTGCCTCAGAATGTACCGATGTTTCGATAGCATAGAAGACCTAAATGTTTTATTTACCAGCCGCATTTATTTATTACTTTAAAAAATAAGGTTTATTTGACCCCCGACTCAAAAAAGACGGTCGTAAATTATTAGTAAGGTTGTATCGATACTAATATTAATGCGAAGATATCTGTTTTTACGTTTTCAAGCCTAAACCGCTGGATCAATTTTGGTTTTTTGGAATTTTGGAGAATGACTAGGCTACTTTTTGTCTCAAAAAGTCCTTTAGGGTTTGATTAAAGCCGCAGACAACAGCTAGATTAACAGCTACCCCACATAAAAACTAACTACAATCGAAATAAATTCTAATTTCGATATTATTACTTACTAAATCAACCTTTATTCTAGTTATTTCAGTCCCGGCCCAAAAGGTCTCGTCGGAGGACAATATTGTGCGCACATTACGTGAGAATGAGCGTCGCAATCGTCCGCCGGCTTAATGCGCGACTTATTGTAGCCCTTTTTATGTGGCCCTACTGAATAACGTCCACTAACCTCTCCGATTTGTTCTCTGTATCGCACTGTTTGTTGGAGTGCTGGGTTCTGTAGGCATTGTTTTAGTTTCGTGACATTATTTTGAACTATTCCACTAGATATAGTAATAGCCAAGGCAGGCCTTGAATTCAAGTTCTAGAATCCTATTAATACTCTGTGGTACTATAGTTTCTATGATCATTGCTTGACTTTGTAATTTATAATTATTTAGTTCACCAAATGCAACTAGATGGTGTTGGTGACAAATTAGATCGCGCTATGGTTTCGTTACCGCAAATATCATAAGTACAAGGCGATTGTCTGAATAAATTATCTCCGTCAGAGCAAATGTTGTGTTTCATTTCTCATCGGGTAAACAGAGGGAACAAGTACTCTAAAATTGTATACATAAATGGTCGCTCAGCAACAGGTCATACAATCGCTAGACGAATGAGGAATCTAAATTCATACAAAAATAGCGATCATTCATCAAAAAAATTATGAATCCCAAGTAGAATTTTGCCTTAATGAGACCAGAACTTCTGGCTTAAATTCTACGTAATCAACATTAAAACTTGAATAGAAGCCGTAATTCTTCATAATTGAATATGTTACAGCCGCCGCAACTCATATTAGCTTTTAGCTAATTACATATTATTATAATTCTGTGATTCCAAATTACACCAAGCTATTTCTACCGACTAGTTTATTTGTACAAGCTACGAAATTGCAATCTACTTACTACTTAGTAGATTAGGAATCTACTGAGAAAATTGGAAAATTAGATTTCTCTTAGAGTTCTACTAAACCAAGGTTTTTACCGTAACTACTACTGTTTGCAGTTATCCAGTTTGAATAAACTACTTTTGATATTGTCTTAGGATTAAAGTAAAAATAAATAAAAATACGATAGGTAACTGTAGTTTTGCTTAAATAAAGACATTTTTATTTGTTTGTTAGTGTTAGTCAGAAGTCCAAAAAGCCTGACAACCAGGCTATCCTTCGAATATCGGTATTGCCCAGAAATTGGGTTGCGGAGGTCTGATGGCAGTCGCTCCGTGTAAAATACTGATATTCAGCCGCATCTGGTTAGACTGGAAGCCGACCCCAACATGGTTGGGAAAAAGGCTAGGAGGATGATTTGTTTACACACACAAAGTTAGGCAACATACAGATGTAGATAATTAATTACTCTTATTCTCGTAAGGACAGCTGCTAAGTATGATGTCCTGGATTTGATTCCCACGTCAACCAACTGTTGACATTTCCCATAAAATTCCCATAAAGAATAATTGAGTTCGATAATAAAATGTTAAGAAAACTCAAGAGTTGCCCATACATATTACATAACGGAGTAAAATAGGGTCCATTTGGAGCCCAAAACAGAACAAAAATTTAAATTTCAGCTTTCATTGCTCGCTAACTGTTATAGAGCAAGCAAAACCCCGTGAAAATTAGGTGAGAATGCACACACCAGGGTTTACCTAATGAACGGACCTATTAAAAATACAGTGTGTAGTGAGGTGGTTGCTACCTCCCCCCTTCTCCCCTGAAATGACGTCGTCAGCCAGTTAACAGGATTCCACAATCTTTACCCGGGTACACTCGATTAAAATTAAGCTTTATTCCGAAACAAACGCTACCTGGTATGAGAATAGCATTTGTTAGTGGATTCTAGCTCTCGTGTGACTGTTTCTGTTATTAAGCGAGAAATTCAAGCTAGAAAATAAGGTAAAATAGATTCCAGTATAATCAGATGCGGCTGCAAATTAAAACTACGCATGGGGCTTTCAGACCCCCCACACTGAGTAATAGGTACCAATTTTTCGTCATTATCCAAAGAACTGGTTATCAAACTTTTTGGACTTCTGATCTTGAACCGAACGACTCCGGTCACCCCAGTTTTACATGCTCTCTGGGTGGACCCCAGATGAGTCAACATAGTGATGCTAAGAACTAATCCAAAGACTGGCCGCGACAACCGCAACATACATCACACCTGCATACTGATTACTCTTGCCGTGTGTACATAAACTTTGACAAAATAGAGTAAGTTCATAACTTTTCCTATTTCTGTTTATTTTATTGTAGTTGTATGTAATCATAGCAAAAACTTACCCCACAAGTGTTGTTACTTCATCTGAATTCCAGCAACTTCACTCGTTATCCAAACAACAATGTTTTTCATCTAAATACTTGGGGACTAAAAGCGCTTGTTCACCGAATTTTTTCTCGTGTTTCGGACATTTCGTGTTTTCGACACGACAAAGTAATTTGGTACTTTTTCGCAAATCATCTCGTCCCAAGCTTCAAGGGTGAAGATTCGACAGGGGCGCCCCCTGGAGGGCTGCTAATGAAACTTGTTTACTCGTAGCGCCCCTAGCGACACCTGACGGTTTCAAAATGAACTAATTAAGGCGGACTGCGTAACTTAAAGTGCCATAAAATGTTGTACGTTAAAATTTTTATGAGATTTGTTTAAAAAATACGACGATATTTTTCTTCGAAATGAAACTGCTGTTCCGTTAATAGAACAATTTCTTTAGCTTAGTTTGTTTAGAGTTGCTATTAATTATAACGCCGCGGAATCTATTGTGGGAGAATTGCTGTTTTTTTTTATGTTGGAACTAGAGTGAAGTTTGGATGTTTTTATTCAAATTAAACTATGTTACCTTGTCTTGTAAAGGTAACCTATGTTGTACTATAGCCGAACTATACTTATAGTTATATTATCTTAAAAGTCTTGAAACTGAATGTGTACAGTCAACAAAAAGATAGGTAGGTACCAATCTCTTTGGTAAAAAAAATGTATCTTTGAAACACAGATTGCCTGTTTACCTATCCCTATTGTTGATTGTAGATACATTTAATGACTTACAAATTCTTCATAAATTATCTCAAATACATTGAAGTATTAGATACAAGATTATATCTGTTTATTTATTGTTTCGTAAAAAAATTATTTTCACAATTGTATTGACTGACACATCCATCCAATTATGTACTGGCAACATTCCGCTCTGAGTACAATACAAAGCCATTCGAGGAGCGGAGGGATCCTCTGACGTATGCAAAACAGAATAAAACGCAACGCAAGATATGGTAACGTGATGCGTTTTGTTGCTGCTCCGTACAAAATAATATACCCTTGAAATGGTATAGTTACATACCATACTTTTTATATATAATATTCATATTATTATTTATCTTCGACTGTGTGGAAATCACAATATTGTACAGATTAAGTAATACAACTGACTTACTACATAAATTGTTTTTGAAGTAATTTACTATGTCTTTTCTAAACTAAATCCAAGATATTGTAAACTAGAAATAATCTTTATTTCCAAGCATATTATAACATATTTGTTGTATAGAGGAGCAACGAACCGCACCCGCCTTAGCGCTCGATTAAAATCTCTCCCATACGCATTCTCTCAAATTGGAATTTCCATAACATTAAGACCAACATTACGGATTTTATTGCTATTGATTCGCATAAAAGCGCCAATGTATGGCTTCTGTAGGAAGTGAAGTTGGGAGAAAAGAACACTTTTAGAGAACATTATGAATAAAACGTTATTATGTCAATTGTTCCAACTTTATCATGAATGTCTTTCGGTTTTATTCAGATACAGAAAATATGTTTATCATTCTGAGAAGAGGACTATGCCAAGTACTAAAACAGCAAGTGGGTTGATGATAATAATTATGATATCACCCAGTGTCTGTCATATTTTGATGCCTCATTAAGCCTAAAAAGGTTTTACTATCTAATAATTACTAGTATTTTGTTGGTCACAGATATTAGATGAAGAATTTCGTTAAAAAGTTCGTTCTCTTTTGACTTTACTACAAATGATGGTATAAAAACAAAAAATCTTTTTACCTGAAATCGGAGAAAATTCTTCGAGATAAAAATTCCGTTTCCTTTTCTCAATTCTCGTAATTTCATAGACGTTTGGCAAGGTGTTCCGTATCTGCCGCACCTCCCCTCTAACGAGCTGTCACGCAGATAGGCATCTGAGGCAAAGTTGAATTATTGTCCCAACTTCCCCGGATTTTAGTTATATGAGTATTAAGGAGGACATTATGTTGATACGTATTATAATGATGTATGTAGAGAATTGGAATGGAATGCTACCAACAAGTTAGTAAGTTCGCGATAGTTGCTAACACAACATAGTTCAGATTTTGAGCGTCTTATGATACAGTAATTAAAATAGCTAGAATCAAGTCTGCTATTTCAATTGTATCAAAACTTTCGTCTAATAAACCCAATTACACAAGTACATGATAATAAAATAACTAGGTAATTAGATATCCTATAAGGTCCACAGCAAATGGATATTATACATATTATAGTAGTCGTGAAAGAGTAAACATCGAGCAAAAACAATAAAGCGAAGAAACTATTTATAAAAATAAACCCCTTGTACCTAAGCTGCTTACCTTTTAATATTATTACTATTATACCTACCGTTAATACCTCCGTTAGAAAAGTCTTATCTTTCTCACATTTACAGTAATTATAATCAAACTTACATACTTAGCACTTTTTAAGTAAAACATAAGTATTTTATTACACACATGTACAGGAAGTACAAACCATTCTTATTTGTGACATCCCTAAAAAGAAAAATTATCACCTGTCACATCTACAGGACGTTACAAAAAATAACACATTCGCTAAAACGCACATTGTCGCGTGGAACCGCGCAAAAACGCGACGCGTCTCACGAGGGTGGGGAGATTGTCGGCCGTTAGACAAATGGCGTGCTTACTTAGCCGTCTACGTTTTTTCGACCGGCAACGGCAGTTTGTTCGAATTGTGTCGATTTGATAGTTTTTTCCTGTGTGATGCTATGCTATGTAGAACACATGCTACTGTATGTAGATAATGTTAATATTTTTATTTAAATTTTCGTACTTTTTTATCTTTAGATCGCATTTATTCTTTTCTTAGCCGACTACTTACTCATATGTCATACTAGTCATCCTCATCCTCATAATCCTTGCCCTTATATTAATTTGTTTAGAGATAGCGCTCCATGTTCTTTCCTTCCATTGTAACATTTATAATTTTGATTAATTTAAGCAGGCAAGTTACTTTTTTATCAGTTAGTTTTAGTTTATTTTTCAGGCTTGGTAGACAATTGGCTAACATTCCAAATGATATAGTTGTGAAAAGAAAAGTTGTAAACATTTTATTTCATCACAAAATGAAAACAATTGTCACCATTATAACAATGTGTTTAACGATTAACTCAACATGAAAAAAATAATTCGACAAACCTTTCAACAGGTCTCTTGGCACTTCAAAAACACCCTCTTGCAAACTTACTCCATTATTTAGTATCAACCTGTATATTTTGTCCACCACACTACGTTAAACCTTGCAAGCTCAACAATAAAGTCCGAATTAGACTGTGCAATGTACGCAGTTTACGTCTTTAGGGTATTGAGCTAAACTTTAGCCATTTTGAGGTAAGAAGAGAGTATTAGTTCGACAAGTTTAGGAGGTTTTCAAGTTATCTCGGGCATTTAAATTCTGTGGAGCCAAAATGGACCGTTTTACGGGGTGTCAAGATTGAATTTGGTCCGGTGGAAATAGGTTTGACAAACAAAATTTGCACGCTTTGGAGTGCTGACACATCGAATGTGCTTCGTGTTTATTTTAATTGGTGATTGTTTTCGCGAGAGGGCGTTTATTGCGCTCTCGAGCAAATGTAACTCGATTTAGAGTCGGTACACGTAGAGGATGTTTTAAGTTCATCTGTTTGATGTCAAGTAAGGATTGAATTGTTATTGCGTTACGTGAGCGAAGCTTAGATTAAATTAAACTATACTAGAACTGTTATGTTTTAATTTTCTTCTAGAAGTTTCTATAGGTTTGTATACTTTCTGTATTTTCCCAAAGGGAATTAGGTTATCCCAGCTTTGTTATAAATACGAAGCAGTGGACCCCTACTTTACAATTTTTTTATATTTATTTTGAGCTGGTTTCCATATGCGGTACTTTTAGTACCAAGTGCAGGCTTCTGTGTTACAGCTCACATACATTGTAGTGGGCACAGAAAAGGCTAGTTACAGCACTAGTACTAAGAACCATATCTGTGTAAACAGACTGAAATCTAAGTACACATTGTTCTGGAAAGTTCTACAACAGTTGTGAAGCTACTGTTGGTCTGTCGAGTTAATTGCACTTAGTTATACGCGTTGGTCTAGATGATACAACTGTGATTATAACCTGCGTTGGCAAAATATTAGAGCGTAATCGGAAGCTGAGAGAATGCTTTGACCGCTTTGGTGGTGTAACTTCGACGCCACGGTTCTTGAGGTCGTTGTTACAGAACAAATATTTATATAACCTGCAAGTGGTAGTTCCAGGTCTGCGTGTAATTTATTTAAAATGTAATCTTTACTTCTTGTCATGTCAAATTCTATCGCAATCTGTTCAATGGCGAAAAGATAACAGACAAACAGAGTTACAATGTTAGTATAGATGTGTTGACAGCCTCATTGGTTTAGCGATCATAAATGTCACTACACTAAAGATTCTAGGTTCCATTCCCGGGTTCAGCAGTGTTGTTAGGTTATTCTGTGTAATTCTCAGTAGCATCTCGGTGTCTTTTTGGGTCCGATTGATGGGAATAGGCTCGCCCCCTATTACTATCTAAACTTCGACGTGCTGTGTGTGTACAGAAGTACACCTTTGTCCCTACAAGCGTGATGGAATGTTATGTTAATATCTTAGACGTGGCGCCAAATACAGATAGTAGAAAAGCGATTATCGTAGAGTAGGCAGGTGTTGCTTACCTTTACATTCCCTAGATACAGTACCGTAACTAAGTTAAGCACTAACCCTTGGAAGCTCATAAGCGGAGCCGCACAACCAGTCCATAATGAGTGGTGTAAGGTGTGTCTACACGCTGGCCCACAATGGCCCAGGCAGGCTTTGAAGCGGGAATTTTAATGAACGCCGATGCCATTACCACGCTTTACCCGCATTCTGCGTGGAATGCCGCCCTGATTTTAGCTACATATGTACTTATGTGATGGTACGTGAGGATATTGTTTTGTTTACAATTCGGTTAATGTTTAGAGTGAAACATAATGTGGTCATATAAAGGCCTTACGGTGATTCCAGATTCAGATTATGTAACATAACAGTGTTAACGTTTTAGAAAAACCCAACAACACTTTCCCAGACTTGGGAATCGAACCCAGTACCTCAACCATGAGTTCTATCGAATGGCTTTCGATAGGTTTTTTACGCATCGAAACGCTGTAATCTCATAGTCGATTTTAGTTCCTTACGTAACTACTAGAGGCGCTGCGAGGGTTTTCTATAGTAACATTTTACGGCGTCGCTAGCGAGTTTAGTGAGAAAAACTCATGGTCGAGGCACAGATCTTCAAACGTAGCAGTCGCCTGAAATAAAAAAGCCAAAAATATAAAAAACTAGCTTTCCGCCAGCGGCTTTGCCCGTGTGGTGTTATGAATTTTTACCCCGTTTTTGCAACATTTTTCATTGCTACTCCGCTTCTATTAGTCGTATCGTGATGGTATATAGCCTATAACTTTCCCCGATGAGTGGGCTATCTAACACTGAGAGAATTTTACAAAAATAGGTCCAGTAGTTTCGGAGCCTATTTAATACAAACAAACAATCAAATCTTTCCTCTTTAAATATTACCTAGTATAGATAAACTACATCCACGTACAAGTATTTTGTATGAAAGTTTCAGTGAATGTGAGTGGTTGTATCTGTTGCCATTATTTAACACCTCCCGCCGTATCGGAGCGAATAAATAAAATTAATGTGCTCTTGTCATTTACAAAATTAATGACGGCATCAATAAACTATCGTTGGAACAGAATATCTTTATGGAAAAATATGTTCGGCTTGTGTGCGAGATTTCGATAACTGCGTGGAATATAAGTTCACCTACGAAGAGTTTGTGAACCTATAATTTGAGATTTGTATAAATAGCTGTAAAGGCAAAAAAATACACTGTCGAACTCTCGAAACTCTTGTTTTATAAACAAAACATTAATAATCAAATGATCTTTAAAATACAAAAAACAATTCTTAACTCCATTCTAATCCAGCTTAAAATCTTTTTACTAAATTTAAAAAGTTTCGATGTAACCCGAGCTGTGTTCCAAAATTAAAACGAGTGAGAATTTTTCAAATATAAACGGTGATAGCTGGCATTTCACTTTTTTAATTCCTCTTTGAGGCGCGACCAGACACAAAGTAAGTCGCAAATCGCATTACGTGCTGCCTTTGTGAAGGCTCCGGTGCAGTGTTGCCACTTGCTGTTAGTTCCTGCTAGTTCGGCTTCTGATTTCTGTGCTTGGTTTTTTGACATTACTGGCTGAGTAGAGCGTTACCTATGCTTCGATTTGCGGGGCTATACGTTGTTTTTCATAGCGTCCATCAAATGGTTAAACAACTTTGAAGTAACAATAATTATAAGGCCACCTCAATGGCACTAGGTGTGGCCGCAAAGATCGTCCTTTAATCGTCTGTAAAATCTTCGAACTTTATTTTGCTAATAATAGCCTTTTTGACGGCATTCATTCGGACATTTCATAACTAAAAAGTGTTGTTAATTTCTATATTGTGTCCAGGAAGTAAAGGTTTTTTATATCTAATAAAATTATTAGGCACGATGGTAATTAAACTTTCTGATAAACTTTTCCCAGATATATCAAAGTAGTCACATAATACTAGTAATAAATATTTGCAGTTATTTTTACGTGCAAGACAAAAATTATGATAAATATTTTTCTTTCTCACCCATAGAGCATAAATATAAAAGTTAATAAATAATTGCACTTTATCTTCGCTTCTATAGCTGCAAGAAGTAATCTCGATGTAATGGCAATAAAAAATGCAGTATCCCGAGAACAATTTCCCGGACGCCTGATAATTTTCTTATAGCAACGAGTGTCAGTACTGTTATTGCAGTAATATTTTTAAGGCGCTAATTTAATGGCAAGCTAACATTTCTGAATAATAAGGGTATTTTTATTTTACTGATCGTTGTTATTTGAGGATTATAGGATATCTGATATCATTTATCGATTTCCGCAATAGGTAGGTAACGTTTGATAGATTCGAACTTGTCTAATTGACTCAAAATTGTAACCGTATTTAAACAAGATACATAAAAATAGGCATTTAAAAGCCCTAACAGAAAATAATAAAGTAAAGCACGTGTCGAGCTCTGCATCTAAAACATCCGAAATATTCGAAGTAGGTATCGATCCAAATGGGCTGGCAGTCGGTAACGTAACAAACGAAGTAGCTCTGACATAGACATCAGTAGTTCAGTACCCCGTCCCATTCGGCTTCATAATAATAATTACTTCTCCACGTTAAATTTTCATTGCCTTCTCCGTAATAATATGAATATTAGAGTAAAAGGTCGGAACTAGTGATGTGTAACAACTCCAGTCCGGGCACACATGTCGCGATTTTCCGGGACTTTAATTCCGTCATGACGCGGACGTCTCGTTGGGGACGCTCAAATATTCTGTATTCTTAATGTCATCAATCTGCGCAATGTATGTATATTTTTGGCCCGTAGATTGTTCCCGTCTTTGTTAGGTATTTTATTAATTTACATAAGAATTAGGTACGAAGCCTTATGTTCATTATGTATGGCAGAAAATACTAGGTATATATTTTGTATTAAGAATATATATCGCGTTTGCTTAGTATTTAGGCCACGATATTTATTTATTTATTTATTTGAGACATCTTTATGTTCAATATATAAATTCAATACCTATTTACTACTTATAAGTACGGTAACTATAGTTGTTGTATAACTCAAATAAAGTTGTAAAAGAGCCTATAAAATTGGTTTCCAAACAATCACGTACCTAGTAGTTATTTAAGACCTTTTCTAACATTTCTGTATACAGGAATACATCACAATAACTCGTACAGTTTGCGTGTTCTAATTTTAAATGCTAACGTTTTGGTTCTATAAACAGTCTAAATCCCTTTATCCCTTTGTTATCACATGAAATCCCGCGTAGTTACAACACTAGTGGGCACTTATTATAATATTAATTAAATAAAGTTTTAGTTTAACATTTTCATAGTCTTGTTTTAGGCTTTATGAAACGATTCTTGTTTATTATTATTTTAGCGTTAGGGTTGTTACTTCTAATATGTGAGTGTGTTGGCTTAAAAATAATGATTCATTAACATCTATTGACCTAATGCTGGACATGGTGTCTCCTCTCAAAATAAGAGAAGGAGCCATTACCAATGATTATATTATATCAAAAGAGAAACATGATTACAAAAAAATTAAAGATTTTTTTCTAACGTACTGTTTCATAATTAACTTCCAAGTTTACCAGATAATGCACAGTTTTGAATCAAAAGCATTCTAATTGCGCCTGCATATTTTCTCATACGCATTCTACTGCAACATACGTCTGGGTGAATTTGCTATTATAAAAATAGCAGGCGTTTCCACCTTTATAATCTGGTACGCTTTGCTAACTTCACACTAGGCATTTCTAAAAGAGCCCTCATTTAGAAATGCCTAGTGTGAAGTTATAAATAAATATTAATAAAAATGTTGCTATATGTTGGACGTAGGTAAATTAATATTTAGTTTGAAATATATTTTGATCAATGAACTAGCTATGCTCCGCAGTCCGTGGTGGTACTTTCATTGATTGAGTTTTTACTATTTTAATGAGAAACAGCTTAATAATAATAATAAATTCATTTATTTCGGGTAACTAGGGCCCATAGAAAGAATTACAAACATTTTACACATAATAATGGAAATTAAAATTATAATAAAATTAATATACTGAAAAAAAAAGATATTACAAAGACACACACAAAAGCTTAATAACGCCTGCTAAATGGCTTTGCCTGAACATGCCTGTTGCAGCAAATCAGCATGTAAAGTCAGTCCAATGTATAAATTAATTGTTTATACAAAATATATGGTTCTCCCCATGAAAAAACCACATACACATAATTAACTTCATTAAAAATGTTCAATTAATTATTCCGTATCAAACGATAAAACCTTAGAACAAACGTTAAATTGTAAACATTCACGTAATCTCAAATAACAATAGCCGATACCAAAGGCCCGTCAAAGTTAACCCTATGACCGCAAGCGGTATT
Organism: Acronicta psi; assembly: GCA_946251955.1. NCBI lineage: Eukaryota > Metazoa > Arthropoda > Insecta > Lepidoptera > Noctuidae > Acronicta > Acronicta psi. The sequence goes on along the minus strand of OX276488.1, from coordinate 12,127,232 downwards.
TATTTACCATCGCTAATCCGCCGTGTTGGTACAACCCGTACCAATTTAAAGAGAACAAGCCTAATCCGCCCTTTGTAATGACCCAACTTGGGGTTTTAACCCTTCCGGATACAACTTTTTTCAACCCCTTTGAATTTATATCAGTTAATTTTTTATTGCGCCGCCTTTATGTGGGAATCTCGTTACGATTATTACGTGACGTTTACGAAGTTCGACGGAAACACCCGAAGTTTAGTCTCGAGCCGATAGTAAAGGGTTTCTGGTATGTCACGGGTGTGGTGATTATGTGGTATTAATTAAAAGTTGTTGTTTACGAGTGTGAATTTTAGGAATTTGTAATTTATAACTTGGAAAGTAATTGTTTAATTATTGTTTAGTTTGATGTTCATTTATAGCGAACAATACATGAAAAACCTGTCTGAAAAATCCGTTTTACATTTTCAAAAATCAATCCACTACATTATCAAACAGAAGTAAAGCAAAAAAAATCAAAACCTAATCCCTTACTCGTACTCACCTACTTTCAAAGTGACCAAAACCAGCTTTCTTACAGTTCATCGAACCCCTAACAGCTCTTATACCTTTTACTTTAATGTAGGAAATCCAATGGCAAAATGTTCTAGTTAGTGGTTAGGAAAATGGTCGTTCTTTGAATGGTACTCCACACAAAGGGTGGCTCTTATACGTTCACGGGTACTTTTAAATGGTGACCTTGACACAAAGTCTTTGTAACTAAGAACTGAAGATGTTTTTCATTTTGAAAGTATACAAGAAATGAGATACGATCTTTGTCAATGGGGATTCGCAGAAAAAGTTAATTTGAGATTCCGAGATCTCGAGACGGATTTTCCGAGATTTTCTACCGGGTGGATTTAGGTAGTTGGTAATGTTTTGATTCTCATATACCTACATACCAGCATTATAATTTGAGGGTTAAAAATGCATAAATTATAGATACTGAAACAGTTACCCTACTCATATTATAAATGTGAAATTTTGTATGTATGGATGGATGGATGTTTGTTACTCTTTCGCGCAAAAACTACTAAACGGATCTGGATGAAATTTGGCACAGAGATAGAACATAGTCTGGAATAGCACATAGGCTACTTTTTATCCCGGTAAAATGTATGGTTCCCGTGGGATAGCGGGCAAAGCCGCTGGCGGAAAGCTAGTCTGTAATAAAGTAAGCCATGTAGATATAAAAAACTTCTCTAATCTATACGGTATTTGTACAGTTTCTTTTTACAGATCCATAAAATGCAACTTTTCAGTTTTTCACGTAAATTAGTAAACAGTTTGAAAAATACAAATAAATTGATGTAAAAATACTATCTAATCTATCATTAATTTACAATTATAATGATTAAAATTAATTGCTCTCATCGATTTGTATGAAACTAATATCTGATAATTGTTATAATTTAATTTAGATAGTGTTTGATTTCTAGTAATAATTTTAATTCTGTAATAACCTAATTTAAATTAAAAATTTAGAAAACCCCCGACACACGAAAAGTAATTTGTTTTTTTTTGTGGTGGCGGCCATCTTGGATTTGAAATTTATCATAGTGCATAGTATTCTACTAGTCAAACCCTTTCATTTGATACCCATATTGAGGGAGTTGTGAAAAAATATGTAATTCGATATTTTGTGGCGGCGGCCATCTTGAACCGATTTTTATCAAACATAGCTAAGAACACTCCCGACTAATACACCATTCAAATAAAAAAATCAAAATTAAAATCGGTTCATCCGTTCGGGAGCTACGATGCCACAGACACACACACACACACACACAGAGACACGTCAAACTTATAACACCCCGTCGTTTTTGCGTCGGGGGTTAAAAACAGGCGCACTGCATTGCATAGGAATGCTTAATCTCAGATCATAACTTGTAACACCTAAGCTCAGAGTTAAATCTCAAGTTACGTACGGTTTTCTAAGATGGCTGCGACGTTGAGAGGAAGGATCAACAGATCGTGTTGAACTTACAATCACACTTGACAGGAGAGTGAGGCTGCAGTGGGAGATGCGCTATAGCTACAAGTTGCTATAAAACACAAAAGGATATCTGTATTTTGTAGTTTTAAAATTAAAAGGGTGCTGCATCCTCCTCGACCATAACTGAAACTGGTAATTTTTTAAAAGAAGAATTTAGAAAAATTACCAGTTTCAGTACACTAGCAGCTTGGTTTGCCTTATTAAAAGACTTTTTAATTGGGCAAACCAAGCTGCTAGTGTAGTACCCCTAAGTACTTGTGAGCCCATTAAGTAGACACGTTGTTAAATATGATAAAGTAGTAGGTACTATCGCCTCGCCAACACTGCACAAAGCCTTAAAACTCCAAGTGGCAACTACCGACGAATTCTCGGTAACAAAGCGACAAAGACAAAAGACGTCGCGACGAATCGCAAACGTTTCGCACGTCGCTTTGTCGCGGCGACGTAGCTTAGTCGCCATTTTCGACGCTTCGACGTTCAACTGGCAACATTTGTTTAATCTTGCCAACTTGAAATATTATTTTTCAATTGGCTTTTACAATAAGATGTTGTGAGTTCTCTTTAGATTCTTGGACTGATTTTTTTCTGACAGCTTTTCAAGATATAAGGATTTGTTTTTCAATAGCAGGAAAGCATAGACGGATTAGGATATCAACACTAAAAACTTTTCTATATTAATATAATTGACGTTAAACTCACAGTAAATTGTAATATGTAGGGATATTTCTGATCCAAGTACTGTATGTACAGAACCAAACGCCATTAAAAATAAAGCACTTAAGAAACTGAAACATTCATCGAATCGCAGAAAAAATAACACGTTCACGTTCTATTCCCCAACAGAAATGCGACTGAAAATACAAATGGAGAAATGTATCTTAAAAAATCAACACACACGCGTATTGGTGGGACATTATTCATAAATGCAAATACGGACTTAGCAGCCAGCCCGTGGGGATTCGCAGGATCGCGGGATCCGGGATCGCGGTAGACGGCGCTGCTAAATGACGCGACGCCTTTGCATCGTGGGATTCGGGGATTATTGAATATTTTTAAGCTGCGAACGTGTTTATAATAAATGTTTGTGAATTGAGATACAAGGATGTTGATGGGGATTGATGTGGGTTTGTTCGTATGAGTTGCTGTTTGAAGTACTCTAAATAAATTATCAAAAGGACTGTCTGAAAACATAATATGCTGAAATATTATTTGAAGAAATGTTCTGAGCTCTTATAACTCGGATACATTAAAAAAAAACTAAGCAACGATATTTATGCAAATCAAAGCATAATGATTGCTAACTATCGTTGTAGTTCGTTGTAGGTCACTTATTAATTGCTATAGGCTCGCCCACTGTTTCATGGGACCTAAACATGGCGAAAAGTAGGTATACATTAGTACAGTATATCAGTTTAACTTTTTCCCAAAAAAAATCCTTATCACATATCTACCTAACCAGCTGTCTGCAGCAATGGATGAAAATGTGTCTATAAGGATTCAAAGTCGCTGTAAGACAATCCCGTAGTGTCGCGGTGGCAATTTGCCGCGGATAATGCAGCCTCCCTCGGAATCCCTCTATTATCATGCAAGGTGATAGAATGTCGCACGCGCGCCGATAGTTCACTCCAAGTGTTTTTGAAATTGTATAAGGCTTTAAAACTGGATAGAAGCGAGGTAAGGGTGTGAAAATTGTTATTATTATGGAAATAAATTGGCAACAACTTTGTGCAATGTGACGTGGGGAAATCAGGATCTTCTTGTTAGATAAAGCGATGATAGGAACGAAGAGAACTCGTACATCGTACATACTAATAAAATTTCTAACGTTTAAGAATAATGAAATGGACTTGACTGCGCCCTAAAGGAATTTTTTATTATTTTTGTGATTGAAAGTTTTGTGAAGTCGTCACACTACTACTTTTTATCTTACGCATTCTGAAAAGTAATAGTCACTTAGGTTCTTTGAATTTAATAAAAGGAAACTACCATCACTGGCATTTATAATGTATGGAGAACCCTCTAAGGATCGCTGAAGAAAATATTGCAAAAAAAACAACTTCTGATTAGACCATCACGAATGTTTGCAATATTCACCAATGTTTGAAATATCACCATTTACGATAACCATGTCAAACAGATTCAAAAATTTTCAATGAAATTGAATGACGAGTTGACGTCTCATAGCTGTATGGAAGAAAAATACATACTGCGCCGACCCCAAGTAAATTGGGATAAGGTTAGAAGGATGTAAAGCAGATTCAAGATACGACGTATTTTCTACTAAGAACCTTGGAATTTATAGAGTAGGCATAATCTCTCATAATCGGATATAAGACGAGGCTCGCAGTACATTTCGCTGTCGGAGCAGATTTTTTTAATATTGGCAATGATTAAGGCTGGAAGGGAGGAATATTTATTAAAAAATAACTCAGATGTAAAAGCGGTTTAAACGCGTAAACGTGTAGCGGTTTGAGGTGCCAAGTCTGAAACTCAGAGCGGGCGGGCTGTTTCAAGCGAGTCGTTAAGAGTTTTTTGGTAGCTTTTTCCAGCCGTACCAGATTTAAATCTCAATAAATTGAGCTGGATATTTAATAATTTCCATTAAGGCAATTAAATGTCAAATGTTACATACATAGCTTCCAGCCTGTTTCACATAGGGGTAGGCAAAGACTTTCTACTTGCTACGTTCCTGTCACACCACTTTCGCTTTATCTTTGCTCATCAATCTCCTCATACATGCTCGTCGGTTCAGGGTGCTCTTAACCTTGCTATTTTTATTTTTTTACCAATAACATTACGCCAAAAAATTTAAGGAATCTTTACCTTGATTTCCACACGCTACATAAACACAATTATCTAATTTGCGATAAACCAAACTGTTTATATTTAAAAAGATCACGATTTAATATCTTCACAGCGGAACAACTCCGACCTGTTCATGACTGAACCGCCAGCTCTCATATCTTAACCCATCAGCACAAACAAACCCCAGCTATGCGTAAGCGCTGTCAAAGAGCACCGACGCCGCGATATTGAACATTTTTGTACTGACTGATTAAAATAATGTTTGTAATTTTTTGTAAATAATCTCCCGTCATTGTGACGGGAGGATTATGATTACTTTGATGTTGCTGTATTTATACCCAACTGGGTGAAGGAAGAACCATAATTTGTTTATGCATGTCTGTGTCATTCATTCTGTTTCTTGTATTCGAAGCTGCGGTATATCGGTCAATATTATCGCATGCAATGAATTCTTTCCTAATTGTGTAACACTGTTTTCACGGGATGTTTTTTTTCGGGATGCGCGAAAATTCTCATGGGTCCCTGCCACCTTGGACCGCAGGCTATAAGGCACTTTGCATTCCCTTGTCCTCTATGGTTCTCACGCGATCAAGCCAATACATCATCAACCCATATACTGTCCCGTTGCTGGGCACAGGTCTCCTCTCAGTATGAGAGGGATAAGGCTATAGTCCACCACGCTAGCCTAATGCGGTTGTGCAGACTTCACATGCCGTTGAGCAAGGCAATACCTATTAAAATTTAATATTATTTGACAAACGAAAATATGACACACGCTTAGATATAGGGGCTTTGAAACTTCACGCTATTCCGTAAACTCTGTCACCTCTGCTAACCCCATATCCCACATAGCGTTAGTGCCCATAAAAGCACTCAAAAGTAAATAAAGTGCGATAAAATCAGTTTTCCGACCGACACCGTTCTGTTATTAGATTTGTTCCAACATCGAAGCTCATCTATCTGTAAATAAGCCCACTAGTGGGCAAATCCAATTCCCTTTCGAGGCAGGAGGTATCGGAAACTTTGTATTAACATAATGGAAAAGTTGGAAGTAGTGAGCTACTGAATTTTGTGAGGTTTTTGGGAGCAATGACTTTTCCATTATTAAGATACATTAGTGTTAGGTTAGGTATCCATTTATTGTTTGACTTTGGTTGACATAACTGTCTCGTTAGCTTAGTGGTTTTAAGCGTGAGTGCTACGCTCGAGATCCTGGATTTGATTCCCAGGTCGAGGTGGTTATTAGGTCTTTCTATAACATCCTCACTAGTAGCTCGTAGTTTCGATTTGTGTTCGGTTAATGGCAATAGGCTCGCCCTCTATTAAATGGGACTTACCTACACACCCCTTGATGTTCGTGTAAGTTTTGTAATGTAACGGGACAAGGGTACTCTTGTCTTTATTGAAAGAAGTTTAAAGCTGATATTCAGAGACGAGACTTAGCATGAACTTACGCTTCCGTATGTCAAATTGTAATACAAATTTGACGTACGGAAGCGTTACTTTACGCTTAGCTTCGTCTCTGAATATTAGCCTAAGAATCTGAAACTTAGCACCTTACATAGGTGTAGATTTTGTATTTTCGTAAGACTATTCTTGTTATAATTTATGTCAATACACATAATATCACTAGATTTCTTTAACTAATTTGAAGTTTAAGATAAAGGAAACCAAAAGCAAACTAGTACATTTATTGTGACATTATACCTATTCTTGAGAGTTTTGTGAGCATGTTTTATTTTATGATAGACCATGAAACATTTCATGGTGTCCACTAACAAATAAACTACCCTTTTATTACAACTTCCTGCTCAGAATAATAATCAGCTGTTGCACTTAAGCACAGACTATGTATCAATTTTATCTGCTTAAGAGTTCTAATGCGCTATAACGCTATGACATATAACAGTGCTGTTATAACTAAGAGGTTGTAAAGGTCAGAACTGGTTTACGGCACTAGAAAGCTATCCACAATAGAATCGAAATACAAAGTTGCTGAAAATGTAGCGGATTTCAAAAACACATGTCAAATAAAACGAGAACATGAACTGGGGCAAACTGTGCCTACATTACGGGCCAAACTATTGTACTATGGGCACGTCACTGTGTGCAATAAAACTGACTGTGTATCGAAACATACTGTGCAAATATTTGAGTATTGCGCACAGTTGAGTTGAAACTTATTCGTGAGGTCGACGTAAACATTGATTAAGGACCTATTTAGACAAAATAAAGTTTATAACTCTGGTACAGTATTTTAATAGCTGAATTCGCACAGGCTGAGTCGCCTTTAGCACAGAAGTCTTGGTTACGATTCTCACTCGAGAATTTTCTTAGTTTCTTAAGTTGTATGTAATTAGTTGTGTAAGTAACAGTCTGGTCACTTATATTTAAGAATGGCTTGCCAATGTGTGCGTCGAAAAAGTCATTATTCCTGTGAGAATTTCGTAGAACAATGATTAACTCTTAAACAATGATGACTACTCGAACAACATCCTAAATACAAGCTTAAGATCCCCAAACACATCAAATTAAATTCACAAGACAATGTTCAACACAGACACACTTGTACAAATTGCAGCTAAAATCATAAGTTTGCTTGTCCGTCATCCGTGTAACCTATTTAGGGGTTGAAACTAGTCCGGGGCGGCGCTATAAAATATGTATGAGGGATGCCGCGGGGCGCGCACACACGGCCCGAGTTTAACCGAGACATGCCGATTTTAATTATGATATTGCTGGATTTTTGGTTCTAGTGGGGATGAAAAGTAGACGGTTTTAAACTGTTATGTACAGAAATATTATAAGTTTTAAAGTAGATCAGAGGCTTTGGGTCAATGAGAAGAAACTTTTCCTTTTTTTTTGTATTTTAATTTAGTAAATCTATTCACGTGCTTTTAGCATTTGTAGTCGCATGTTTGTATTTTTAATTTCTCTTCTAAAAACATTAGCAGTTGAAAGTTATTTATAGACATATAGATTGTGGTTCCCAAAATGTAACTTCTAACAAAACGATTTAATCTCAGCATAAATGCTCTTGCGATGATGTAATTATATTTACATTCATTCATCCCTCCCACATCATGATTGTGTGTATAGTCTGATATAACATTTGAGTGACGTCCAAATGCTACATCTATGGTACGTACCAATTTTTCATTACACCCCCGACACAGTATTTCAGCCATCTTTTAACACACAATCATTTCCCCCGCACAAACATTCGCACAATATGATTAATTTCGGTGTTGTTACGTCGCGTCACATCGTGGTATTAGCATACGTCAGTCCGTCATGTGCCGACAATCTATTAAATGAAAAAACTGCCCCCGCTGCCGTGGATACGCATACAATATTTATGAGATATTCCGCCACCGAGATGAGGTGTGGGCCAAGTGTAAACGGATTGCGTTTTCATAAGTAGGTTAATGGAATACCTACCTACGTCCAATTGCGTTTGTAGAATGAACTGACCTTTGAAGATTGGATCTTGCTAATCATAGGCCCAGGGAATAGGTCAGAACACACTATGAAGATTTCCCGTTGTGAAAGACAGAGGTATTTTGCTTCGCAACGAAGGAGCTGGCCCCACTGTCAGATATTATAAGCGCGACGGTTCCTTTTCCGCTACACGTCTGTACTTTAGTCCGCTAACCTGATCCGGTCCTATATGACCTGGTCTCGGAATTAAAGTTGGGTCGGACACGGTCCGTCTCGGGAATCATGATCCACAGCTAAATCTACCGAGCTGACTGGAAACTGTCCTGTTTATTACTTGCCACTTGTTAAAACTTTAACTGCTAAATGAATTTATAAACTTGATTAATTTTAGTTATAATTAGAGTTCTATTTAGTAACACCGATTAATCATACAACGCATCGTAAGATATTCTTATTTTCATCTGACAAATCGCACGTTTTTGATATGATACGATTTCCCCGATTCGACTTCTTGCCTTGCGTTGATCGTACTCCGGAATGTTATTTGACATTTACTACTTGATTGTTTAATAATATACAATGGTAATCATTTTTAGAAGTGGTTTTGTTTCGATCCGAAGATTCGACGATACATTTTGTTGTTGTGGTATAACAGGTAACAAACTACGCAAAAAAAGTATTACTTTTGAAGGAGCAAAGTTATACAATAAACTACCTTCCTATATAAAAAATGTACCTAAGCTTGAGAGTATCTCAACCAACTATCTCAATAAATAATTGAAATTTTTTCACCACCCCGTTGAGGCTATGAAGACATGGATTGAGTGCTCGGCGATCATTGAAATTGCAAAGTAGACTAAAATGTTAAATAATATTTTCATGAAGTGGCGTTGTTTGTCTTTTTGAAAATAAATTAGGTATTTAAACCATATAGGGGATATTGTTATTCAGTATAATGCTCAAATGAATTATAACGAGGTATACCTACCTAAAATAAGAAAATAAGTATACGAAATTTTATTTTAAAAACTTACCTACTTACTAATAAATATTGTATGACCATCTGTGTCATAGCAATATGTTTCAAGCCAAAAATATAACCCTTTGCGTGCCGCTCCCAAAAACTTTACGAGGTCATAAAACAAATAACACACAATAATAATCCCCTTTACACAACACCTTCGCGCCGTCAACTTGAGGAATATGGGGTGGACACAAAAAATTAACAAAGCTTAAGGACCACAAAATAAAAGGAAGGGTTGGAGTGCCGCATTAATATAATGGCGGTAGGGTTTACATTTACACCGATATGTAACAGGTGGAAACGCCAGAAGACAAGAGAATAATATTTATTCTATTTCATATTTTGTTTGAACAGAATTTCAATAACCATTTTCTAGTTACATTCTTTAATAGGTTAGGCAGTTTTATAGTAGGTATAACTACTTCAAAGACGTTTTGTGTACGTGCAGGGAAATTACTGGACAAATTGCTACTCCAAATGGCTCTTAACTTCTTTTTAGCACTTAAGTATAAGTCACTGAACCAATAAAATAAATCGCTATTTCTTTTAACTCACTTATTTCAGTAAACACCGATACACTGGGCGTACAATCTATCCATTACCCATTTAACACGCACGCATAAGTTACGCACCCGTGTAACCGCGTCCATGTATAGGAACCTCGTATTTTACGTCCAGATGTCCTCGCTTACTGCCTGTTACAAGCCTGCGCGGTGCCGATAAAAAATAACTGTTCCGCTGGAACTGTTACTTCGGAACCGTTATTTTACGCGGTATGTCGTTTTTCGTACTAGGTTCCGCGTTATTGGATATGCGATTATTTTAACGCAGTATAGTAGAAAATGAAGGCAGAATCGCGGACGATTTATGAGAGTATTCATGGTTATTTTAGTTATAAATAATTGGTAGTGGGGAGTTCAGATAAGGTGTTAGTTGTGTGGGATTCAATAGAGCGTAACATATTTGATATTGCTCCAGCGCGAGGTCCTTGATTTGATTCCTAGGTCGAGCAAAGTTTTTATAGATTTATTCATCATGTATAATTTGTAAAAGATAGTAAAATTACGTCATTATTGTAAATGTTTTTAATTAAAATTAATTATATTTTTGTATGTTTGTTACAGGTAAGCTAAAGCATTTTGATACAGCAGTTGATAATAAACTTATTGCAAGGTGAGTAAAACTAGTTAAGTAATAAATTAACGACAACGCGAATTGGCCCTTGATGAAACCATTGTTGTCCTTTATATGGTCTACTTTTTGTTACTTCCTAACGACACGTTTTTCCCATCCCTTGGGAATTGTTATATTATCTCTTTTAGCTGACATGAAAGCAACGTGCAGAATATCAAGTTCATAGTAGTAGATTAGTTACTAGTAGGTATTTCCCTTTAAAAATACAGTCTTAACTTCACATCAAATACGATATTGATGAAACCGTTTCGCAAAAATCCACTATCTCGGTTACATTTAGTCAACTTTTACCAGGACCTCGACCATGAGTTTTTCTCACTAAATTCGCTAGCGACTACGTAAAATATTCGTATGGAAAATCCTCCAACGTCTCTAGTGGTTATGTAAGGAACTAAAATTGGGTATGAGTTTACAGCGTTTCGATGCGTAAAAAACCGGTAAAAAGGAATTCGGTAGAACTCATGGTTGTGGTATAGTACGTCAAAGCCACAGTTACGCATTAAGTAATCCTTAAACCGTTTAGACTTCATTTCAGAATCTTTTGTTTACGTTTTTGCCGCGGCATAGGAATTTAGATGCAGTCGGGATGGGCTCACAATATCGTGTAGTCATCAGCGGGAACCCAACATGACTTAATTAACGTACTCGGGCGTACCCGAGCTTACCCGAACATTTACGAGGGTAAACGGGGTTTCAACTTGCATTTTTTGACGCGAATTTGAGTAAGGAATTTTAAATACGGCCTCTTAAATATATCTTTATGTTTTTTCCGTAACTACTTTTTTAAATAGTCTCTTTTGCTACTAATGCTGTATCGATATTTTTTATGTATGGTGCCCCCGCCAAGATTATTCAAGACATTTTATAATAAACAAATTCAACTACGTTAATAACTTTCCTACCGTCTATTTGAAGTACTTAACTGCATTTAGGTACTATACGAATTTTGTTAATTACTAACTTTTTTAGAAAAAAAATATTTCGGATAAATGTCAAAAAAGAATTACCTAGTCTAAGCTATGTGTGAACTAAAAACTTTACATACGAATTAAATTCCTCCTCTCCTTTTTTATTCGATAAAATTAGTTAGAAATTCTTCCAACTAATGTTAAGTGTAAAAAAAAACATTTACTATTAGGCATATCTTTTCGCCCATTATTCTCAAACTAGCATTATTTTCTACCGCATGCCAAAATAACCGAAGTCTACACTAAAATTGCTATCAGACGTACACCGCGTTATTAAGCCCGGTGTACACGACACATGCCCGCCGATGCAATCGAGCAGTACATGTATCCACTGGGGACCGCTGATTGTCTCGATGACGTCATGTGTTCGTGTGTGCCCGCCGTGACGTGCCCCAAATGAAATGTTATAGAACTTACGACAACTTCTGTAAAAATATTTTCAATGTATAGGTACCATTTATACACCTGACTGGCTGACGGCTTCACTGACTCACTGACTGATCGACGCACAGCTAAAACCGCTGAACGGATAGGGCTGAAATTTGGCACACAGGTAGCTGTTATGACGTAGGCATCTGTTACGAAAGGATTTTGGGAAATTCCCACGGGATTGGGAAAAAATGACGAACGCGAGTAACACCGCTGGGAACAGCTGGTGAGTTATAAATAAGTTTACTTCCTCAATAGCTGGAACTCTACCGAGAGTTGTTATAATTAAAAATAAGTATTCCATCATAACAAAAACAAATTAGTTACGAACATTACTTTCGTTGTATGCACAAAGATATTTTTATTGCGTTCACGAAACATTCAAAACAGCCAAATATTTTTGTAAAATGTTTCCTTAAACTATGAAATATGGCGCAAAAATATAACGTTACATTATTCATACTTATCATTGTAGAATGTAAACAAAAATTATTTTCGGCTACACGTTCCTTTTGCAGTTCGAATTTCGTCCTTAAGACCCAAAAGTTAAGGTATTTTAAAAATTTTATAAGTAGAAAATAAATTTTTGTGCAGACCCTACTCTGAGCAGCCCGCAAATGAGAGTCGTCACCTGTGATACGAAAAAATATAAATATGTAGCGACAGCTTAAAAGTCTGCGACAATATTTTTACTTGGAAATGCAGCTATTGGGGCGTGACAATTATGAATACATCATTTGGTTTGCATTTAGAATAATAATAAATATCCTAGGACATTTCACACAGCACCATCTAGTCCCAAACTAAGCATAGCTTCTACTATGGGTACTAGACAACGGATATTATAATACTTTTATACATTATAAGGTGATAAATATTTTATTTTTGCAAACTTCACTGGTTAAGGATAAATAAAGACAGCCATAGATTGACATTACAAATTTCTACCAAAGTTTATATTTTTATTCACTACAATAGCCCCATTTTTTTTTAAATTGGAAATATTACATAGGTCCTGCTGATTCATTCAATGAAAACTGGATAATTATAAAGTCAAACGAGAACCACCGCTAAAATATATTGCAGAAACTGAACAGTTTATTAGATCAAACAAACATTATCTAAGTAATGTTAAATTTTGGTGTAATGTGTACACCTGATAGCATTTTATATATTTACTAAGAGAACGATGCAAAAAATAATTTCTTGTTATTTTTTTAATATTTCTTTTCTCTTCTCACACACTCTACACCGAAATCTACTATGCATTACATACAAAGTAGATGTTTTATTTTTTATTCATTTTAACACCTATTCTTTTTTCTTTCGGTTAGAATTTTTTTGCTAACCTTCCTTTATAAACGCGTATTATGTAAATTGTCTATTACAAGCAATGAGCTGCACATTTATGCGTAGGAGTCTGATAACAGGTGGATGTGAGGTGAAACAGATTGTCAAGGGGGTGAATTATTGCGTCTGATGGTTTTTTGGGGGTTGAATTTCTTGATAACATAAATTGAATCTAAATTTTTGTTATGACCCCTGTTGTTGCACCATTCTACTAAATTGTACGGAAGACAGGGAAGGGTTGGATGAGGATCGAATAATTAGTATATATTATGCGTCTATATAGGAAATAAGGTTATGAGCGGCAAATAAAATACAGAGATTACACTATAACGTTAAATCGTGTATTTAACTTTAGATACGAGGAAGGATATATTATAGTTTCTGCCTCCTAACGTCCTAACACAATCTGAATTGGATTGTAAGAATAAAAGAATGACACGGGCTTTTATAGTAACTTAGTAACAGTGTTGCTATTAGTAAAAAGAAAATAATCGATTAATTTTGTAATATAAAATCGACTAAATAAACAACAACAACAACAACAGTCTAAAACTCCATTCAACTTGTAGCCAAAAAAAAAATACTTCTATGAATAACTTAGATGTTCGTGGCGAATATTACTGATCTCACATAGAGGTAGGGAAGGCAAAATCGGTATTTAGTTGTAATGAGTCCTGCCACCTCCCCAGATGGTAGGAACCCATTAACCATTTCCACGTCAAAAAAAAGGTACATAGATTTCAACCCCCAAACTTACAAAATAAAGTCAATTATGACACACACGCGACACTCCAAAATGGTTCATTACTAATGCATTTTTACCGTTCTGTATCTGTATTTAAAACTAACCTTTACAACAGATGCAGTAAAGTCCACTACAACCATATCGATATCTTTGTATTTCCCATTGAAGGCAAAGTTACCAATACAGTTGTTTTACACAAAAATAAACTTTATTTTGTAAGAGATAAGGAATGACATGTGATGTTGCTGTTCAGTATATTCCGTGTCTCATCACATACTTGTCTGTCTGTCTGTCTCCATGACAAATTGCTAGCAGCGAACGATTAATGGTACTATGACGCTTTGTAGATTTATGATCTGATGTAAGATAATAGAACTTGATTTATGGAGTTTTGTGTCTACACATGATATTATATCCAAAACCTTAAATCCTAAAGAGCGCAAGAGATTCTAATTAAGTGTTTTATAAGCTGTTTAGTGTAAGCGGGATCTTCAACATTGATGTACGCTTTTATAGGGAAATATATCATCTAAACTGTACTTATATAAATGCGAAACCACTGAACAGTTTTCGATCAAATCTGGAAGGAGATTAATTGCATCCTGAGGAAGAATATGAGCTAGGTAGTTTTCGTCTCAATTAATAATATTTTTCGGGCGGTTAAAATATTTAGAAATTAATTTAAACACATTATAGTTTTGTGGTATTTAAACCTTTATTATAAGTGTAAAGGTGGTAATTTTGCAAGCTTCGATTCACTCCACGATGACGATGATTTCGCCGAAGCAGTGTCGTCGCCATCGGATTTGTCCGTGTCGTCATCAGTGAGCACCACATTGTAATCGTAGAAGAAGTGTTCGCCGTAAGGTCGTATCTGACCCGACGGGTTCGGGCATCGGTGATCAGCGATCTTGGTGAACACTGCCAGAAAAATATAATAAATTAGCTTTCCGCCAGCGGCTTCGCCCGCGTGGTCTGGATATTTCTTATAACTTTCATCCCCTTACAGCCCTTTTTTCGCATTAAAAAGTAGCCTATGTCCTTTCTCAGGCTCTAGACCATCTCAGTACCAAATGTCATTTAAATCGGTTCAGTAGTTTTGGCGTGAAAGCGAGACAGACAGACAGAGTTACTTTCGCATTTATAATATTAGTAAGTACATGTTTTCCATGAAATTTATGACCTCGTAAAGACAAAATAAAAGCTCCAAAATTACCACTTCACTACATAATATAAAACAAAGTGTTCCGCCGCGTCTGTCTGTCTGTTCTCGATAAAAAAACTACTGCATCGATTTCCATTCTGTTTTCACTAATGGATAGAGTGGTTCTTGAGGAAGGTTTTAGTACATAATTTGTCAAGTTTTTTTATAGCTACATTGGCTAAAATATAAATGGCCACGCGGGTGAAGCCCTTGGCGAAAAGCTTAAGTTATATATAAAGATAGAGCTGTTGATTCAAGAAAACCTTTTCCACATTGCCATGTTACTTGGGTAGTTAGAGGGCGTGCACACAGTTATTTAAAATAACTCTTCAAATTCTGGTAATTTAATTTCATTCAAGAATTACCCGACTGATCATGTTTTGGTCTCTGAAACAGTAGTAAGGTCTGATACGCACTGGTTCCATCTTGGCAGTTCCTGTAGTGCATCATGCAGAGGCTCTTGAAGGTCCTCCTGGCCCGCTGGTAGGCGCCACAGATCCACTTGATGCTTGGGTCCCGCCATTTTTTCTGCATATCATCTGGACATCTCGGGCATTTACGATGCCATTTTCGCCTGCAATGACATCATTATGTATAGAATATTTTGCTAAAATGATAGAATTTTCTTTATTGCACACCAAAACACAATGCAAAGATCAGTTTTACAAATCGTAGAATGGTTCAATGGTAATAGCGTACAGATATGCCCATTAGACTGCTAACTTATTGGTCTCGAGTTAGAGCTAATACCTCTGACTTTTTAAAACCATCTGGTTTTAACCGTATAACCGCAACCAGCAGTAGGCCAGCGTGGTGGACTATAGTCTGACTCTTCACATTTTAAGAGCAACAGTACCTAGCAGTAAAATATTTGGGAAACTAATAGTTGATGATCAAGGTTTATTTTCTACCATCCTTTGCGTTCCACAGTAGACTTAGGCGTTCGATCTTTTTTCACGCGTTTCTTTTCATCAGTATCTGACGACGTGGCTCCTGTGAACGACTGGCCCAGAGATTCATCAGAACTACCTGCTGCCTCACCAGTATCTGTCAACATAAAAAAAACATTGCTAAACTATAAGAACGATACAGAATCCTTAGCTGTCATCACACGTGTTTTTTCAGAATGATTAGGAAGAGGTGTAGGTTCCATACATACTCACCGTTCATAAATAATTGTACTTGGCGGGGGCACTACGTTGCCCCCAGATCTACCAAAAAGTTTTAGGTAACTGAAACACCTGTATTGTGACACAATATTGCGTGATACAAAAATACACAATCTTTCTCGTTTCTGACACTTACGCTAAAGACATACACATACACAATCTTTGTCAGACGAAACACAGACATCGTTAGCTACTTGTATTTATTATCTAATGTTTTTGTTGACTGTATCAAATTAATTAGCCTTAGCTTATTTCTGTTATTAGAGGGGCTCGTGGCCAAGTTGTAACTACGCTGATCAACCAATCTGCAAGGTTAAGCTACACTTGCCGCGGTCAGTCTGTGGATGGGTGACCATTCTTAACATATCGAGACCCCGTGCCTCGGAGAGCACGTAAAGCCGTCGGTCCCGGTTGTCATACGAACACCTATGACAATCGTTAGTGGTAGTCAGAAGCCTAAAAAGCCTGACAACAGTCCTTTCTTCGAATATCGGTATTGCCTAGAAATTGGGCTGCGGAGGTCTGATGGCAGTCGCTCCGTGTAAAATACTGATATTCAGCCGCATCCTGGTTATACTGGAAGCCGACCCCAACATGGTTAGGAAAAGGCTAGGAGGAAGAGTAGGAGGAAGAACTTATTGCTCTTATATGTTTTAACATACTAAATCGACATGCATACATCTTGTCATACACACGCTCCGTTTACAAGTAAGTACTACCCCCGGCCTTGCTAAACACACTGAGATTGAAAACTATCTGACTTTCCCAGTGTTTCTATAGATGTTCGCAACATTCTGTACAGTAATTATTATCTATTGTAAACATGCTCATAACTCTCTCGCCCGCACCGGAGCGCTACAAAAAAGACCACTTAATTATGACCTTTTTCCTGTTATAAAAAGTTAGACATAATAAGTTAGCTACACTGAGAGGCACCGCGTAACTTCATTGGTATTGTTAACGTTGAAAAGAGGAAGATAATATGGGTTTTCTAGTAGATCCGGAGTTGGATAATTTCATTTATATGTCTAGCTTTTCGAAATTTAGGATGGCATTCATTACATAGAAATAAATTAATATTACTTAGTAGTTCCAAATGTATTTGACATCTGAGCAAAAATATTTAACTAAATAATTTATGTATTTTTAGATGACGTACAGATTGGGGTTTTCATTCCACCTTTGTTAAATGCGACAAAGACACACTACACCTTTACGATAAATTACAAGTTTCAAAAATACACCACGTTCTGTCTCCGTTATAATAATGTTTATTGGGTTGTAAGCAGTGATAGCCTAGTAGTATGGCCACTGGACTACCAAGTCAAATGTCTCGAGTTCGAATCCAAAGCTCGCACCTTTTACTTTTCGAAATCATGTACGTAATTATCACTCGCTTTAACGGTGACGGAAAACATCGTGAGGAAACCTGCATGCCTAAGAGATTTTTTCGACGACATGTGAAGTCTGCCCGCACTAGGCCGGCATGGTGGAGTATAGCCTTATCCCTCTCATACTGAGACGAGACCCGTGCCCAGCAGTGGGACAGTATATGGGTTGATGATGATGAATAATGTTCGTTACGAAACTATTACTTGGGACCGTACCTACCTGAGCGTCGTTTTCCTTCAGATGACGTAGATTCTGATTTCTTTTTCCCTTGTCGTCTCGTTTGGACAACTTTCAACGCATTTTCTAAATCTTCCATGAGGGTTTCATTTAATAATAAGGCTGTTGTGATTTCCGCTACAAAAAAGTTTTTTTTGTATTAACCAGGGATGCCCGACTTAAATAATTATAAGCGACTTTGCCATGTAAACAATTATGTGTCTTGAATCTTTTTAATGAAATCTTAAAAAAAATTGGTCATTATTGTTAATCGAATAGTGTTTTATCAGAATTATAGTAGTAGAGATATCAATACTATATTAAAAGTTTCTTTTAACACTCAAGCTCAAAGAATATACAATTGTTAAGAAACTCCACTGTGTCCACTGTTTCGATTACACGAATCATTTTATAAGAAACGATATCGAAATCCATAATACTAAATCACACAGAACTAAGCAAATAAACTTGTCCGTAGGTAGAAAAACTTACCCAAAATCAACACAAGTACAAAGTGAGCCAGTCCACGCACCATGGCTTTGCGTCAATCATTTTATTCCCTTTATAAAACATGTATGGCAACCCATAAATCCACTTCTATGGTAGATTTATGTCCATTCAATTTGATTTTTTATGACTTGTCGATAGGTATTTGTAATTTCGTTCTTTGTTTTTTATTTTTATTGTCGTGTAGGAGAGTGCGAGCTTGGAGAGAACAAACGTAGACACGAATCATGAACAATTTCATCAGTATTCTGATATTCAAATCAGAATCTATGGAGTCATTATCAATAAGCCCAATAGCTAAAGCGACTGAAGTGTTTACACTGATAAGAATAATGCTTTGCATGCGTGTTGAGACATATTTTTTGTCATAGAATGACCTTACTTTGACTTAGTTTTAGGGTTTGACAGGAATACCAATACGTATATGTATTCTACATTGCAAATACCCCTCTGTGTTTCTATTATCCTTTGAAAAAGTAGTATAGTGATTCCTATCCACATCAATGTCATGTTCGAAGTCGCTAATCGGTGGGCGCCAGCCAGTCAAACCTCAAGATATCTGCGCAACGGTGCGCAAGTCATAAGTTAGATATTATGGGTGAGGGAACAGCATTGTATCATCGTCAGCTTAATATAAACAATGTAACAATACAATATAATGCTTTATTATCAAATTTGTATCACACTTTGTAGTCGTAGAACCAGCTCCTGCCGTGGTAGGCGTCACTTCTGCATTTCTGTTCATACAACTTCACAAACACTGAAAACAACAAAAATATATCTTTCAAGTAATAAAGTCTATAACATCTAAGATTCTAACTTCTAAAACAGATGAACTGTTTTCAGTAGATACAGTTTTGTTTTGATCTAAGGTTAGTCCTGTGGGGACCTGCTTATTATTTTGGAACTGGGATGATCTTCAGCTTTTGTTGTTAGGTCTAAGCGAATTTGTATTTTAACTTACTAGTTCCATCCTGGCAGTTCCTGTATCTCATCATGCACTCGCTCTTGAAGCTCCTCCTGGCACGTTGATAGCCCGCACAGAGCCACTTGATGCCTATGTTATTGTACTTCTTCAGCATGTCATGAGGACATGGAGTGCAGGCACGATACATCTTTGTGCTAAACAAATTTCAACATAAATTTGTTTGTTTAAGAGTGGATTTAGTTTGCAAGAATCTTATGCCAAATAGTAAAATTAATTAATTATTATTTAAAGGTAATCTGCATCAGCCAGCAGAAATATAAAACATGCTTTTATGGATAAAGGAAAGGATTTTGTAAAAGTTATGGATTATACACTAAGTAACTGAAGGCTGATAGAAACTTGTAGAATTTAGGTGGAATTTTGCTGATCTCAAGTAAGTAGGCATGAAGAGACAATAAATTGATATACTGACGCTCGTTTTCTCTCATTTGTTTCTTTCGAGGAGCCCGACGATGACGCGGTACTCGACCCCGAATATGACGAGAATTCACTGAAAGAAAATATATTCAATGTCTCATTAAGTGATCATAAAATGAAGCAAGTTAATGTATGTACACTTTATGACCAATAGGATCGTTCCCTTTCCTAATTTCGTATCAAGTGAGCATTATAAGCAATTAAGTTCAGGGTCATCTAAATCTCATTTGAGAGGACTATATTTAAAGAAATCCCCAATCTCCGGGTTATTTAAATTTATATCCCAAGAAAGTGCGGATGAACCCAAAACCTTGCAAATAATGCGAAAATGTCCAGTTATTGCTGAACCATCTCAAAGAAGGGCTGACCATGTAAAATGGCGTCGTTTCCCTGATTTATCTCACACCGCACGTAAATAAATTATCTCATAAATAAGGACCGGGGCCTCTTCGCTCAACTAGAAAATTTCGTTTTGCCAAATAAGCAACATAGGTCTTTATGGGTTTGAACAAGTTTTTAGATTCTCATGCAGATTTGAAATTAATTTTCTTACTTGCTGTAGTGGCAAATATTTTGACAAAACTGCACACTTATGTTCCGTAGTGTATAGTTTGTCACTAGATTATTGAGGTGATCATAACTATCATCACCTTCCGCATTATAAAAATGCCCTACTCCTTCAGACTGTGCAAGGAGTACCAGACTTAGCGGTATAAATTATTTATTATCGTTATACTTACAGTGAAGAGCTGACGTCACTTTCCAAGGTACTCGCAGACTCACCAGAGTGCACCGAGTAGTCGTACCAGTTAGGTCCCCGGTGATGTGCGTCATCGAACTGAGCCAGGTTATCCATTTGCTGGATGTTCACTAAATGGTACGGCGTTTGACCCCGTTGGCATTTTGATACTAGAAAATTTATTCTTGTTGTGTCTCAAGTTGTTAAAAAGTTAGGTAGATTAAAGACACCGAGACTTTGAAAGATGTACTAATTAGCAACTGCCTAAGAAATATCAAGCCAAACGTTAAGCTACCTTAAGCTATAAGTAATTAATTCATCATCATCAACTCATCAACTGGCCCACTGCCTTCTGGTCACCTTTCTGAATGAGAGGGGTCAGGCTTTAGTCCAGAACACTGGTCTATTACGGGTTGGCAGGAAAGTAATTATTTAAAGCCGAATCATATATTCATTTTGCGGATTTGTGTAGGAATTCATACAACATTCATTAGGAGCAAGAAAGGTAATCATCAAAATGCGCATACCAATTAACTATTCGTATGATTCTTGTTTAGGAATATTTATTATATCTGCGTCTAAGAGTAATGCTTATTATTTCACGTTTAATACCAATATTTCCCGCACTAACAGGTGGGCCACCTGTGACTAATTATAAAGGATTCACATTAGAAAATAATCGTTTTAACTGCTTAGAATCAACTTTCCACGTTCTAAAAGTCTAAACCAACTTCATAGTAATCTTTGAAAGAAGTGTTAGTCAACAATAATCATAAACAAAACTTAAAATTGAACATTTTCATCAAACATCGAGTGATATCACTTAAGAATACAATTGAAAACTTATAATTCGAGTAGAACTGCTCGGGTCATAATAACTTGAACTTAATAAGATGTGCAAAATCCGTCGTTTTGCACGTCGTGCGAAATGCTAAATCCTATCGTTTCATTTCGTCTGCGCAGACTGAAGTGAAACGGATGTTAAGAAATTAATTATATTACTGGTTTTTCATTTTAGTACAGATTCAGATTCTAGGCTTGCATTATCAAATTCCTATATTGACTTGAGAGCTAGCTATAGATAAATAGCCAGTAATGATTTGATTTAAATAGTGTCAAAGTTTTAACAAGCATTGTATATCTACTGAAAGAGAGGAAATACTTTTATTTTCCAGCAAAACAATGAGTTTATACGATGATAAGGTAATCAAGATAAAAAAAATCTTACATAATAGTTGAAATAATAAATACAACAAGAGTAATGGTATCATGTTAGAATTAGTGGTTAGAACATTTAATCTTAATGGTAATTTAATTTTGAAAGTTAAAGTTACCATGAAATGAACCTACAACACTGGGGATTTACGAGTCAAACAAAATAAACGCCATAGATTTAATCCCCACGAAAGTTATAAATAATTACAAATACAGAACTAAGTGACTTACCACTTATAAACAAAATTGTGAGAAGCCAAAATAACATTTGGACATAGTAAAAAAAACTAGAACTAAATTCATATTTTATGTGTTATTGAATTATTTTTGTAGTGAAATTTATATTTATTATAACGTATGTAAGTTTTATTACTGTTGTGAAAGATTTCTCTTACGTACTCAATCTGTCTTATGTAATTTTTAACCAATATGTTGCTATGTACAGTAGGGCTGCAATGTTTTTTTTTTAATAGCCATACAAAACCATGTGCGTAAATTAATTAAATATTTACCACTTGGATAACAAGTGTAAACAAATAAAGTAAAAAGAGGTACTGGCCCAATAATGCCTCCTTGAGAGACCCTATTAATCAAATTGACGACGTCTGTGGTCTAGTGGTTCGAGTACCGGACTGCTGATCATGAGGTCGTGGGTTCGATTCCCACAAGACACAAATATTTATGTGATGATGAATATAAGTATTTGTGTTTGTCTGGGTGTTTCCTATGTTTAATAAGTATGTATTTACAAAAAAAAGTATGTAAGTATTATATCCATTGTCTAGTACAAGCTCTGCTTAGTTTGGTGCTAGATGGTGCTGTGTAAAAATGTCCCCAAATATTTAATTTATTTAATTATTTAAACTGTACGAAAAATGCTATAGGATTATTATGTCCATCATAATATCATGAAGAATTATTGCGATTGAAATAAAACAAACAGGTTGTGATGCTTTTTCTTTACTATAAATATAATTTAAAGCATCTCTTGCTGAGCACACTTCTTAAACTACTCGTGTCATCCTTTTCGAGCCATGTCGTCTTTGTCTAAATATATTTTAATAATATTATATCCTGAAACAATAAAGGTACATTAAAAGCATGACTGTAAACATTAACTGCAAGCGAAAACAGAAACGAGAAGAATAGTTTAAAACTATATCAAAATTTTATCGCCAAGTCTCCCAAGAGAGTCTTGTGATCTCGACACATTGTCAAACACTTTGAACCAGTTATTAAATTCGGATAAAGCTTTCAGTTCCGCCTAAGCCATAAGGAACATAACAGTAAAGCTATTAAGTTCCATTGCAGTATTCCTGTGTGCAGTAATACCGATCGTTAAACCCAATACGTAATTGCAGTTCGTGATTTCAAAATAAACCAACGAATTTCATATTGTAATGAAAACTGTTTCATATTCATTTTGATCTAGTTTCAGGTGCATTGTTCCGAATTCATACTGCTTTTAGCATTAGTAATGGGCTTAATTCGCTATTGTTGTTTTAGGGAATAAAGAGTGTGTTTACATGAATTAGCAAAAAGATTACGAAATAAACAAAGAGAGTAATTTTGATCGTAAAATGCTTGTCGCAATCCAAGAGAAATAAATATATTATGTAAATGTCAAAGATCAATATTGTAATAAATCAAATAATACTTACACATAAATCATCATAAATTACTGAGAATCATCTGAATCTTCTGGTCCATCTGAAAAATCATCATTATCTTTAATATCATTTCTTCATCTAAAGACAGGTCGAGTCAGTTTACAAACAAGGTTCAAAGAAAGTACAAGAGAAATTCAATAACTAGTGAAGGTTCAAAGTTTGATTAAATATAATTTGCATGGCGGGCGGCCCACCATCTGCTCTCCTAATATATTTTTAATTTATGTCCAAAAAGTTGAAGGATCCGTGGGTATTACTGGCGTGCGCTTGTTAAAAATTATACTCAAGTTTGGGACTTCCTTCGTAAACATCTGTGGGTTTTGCTGATCCGTCGATATGTAGTTATTTAGAACCATAGATTGCTCTTTGGTGTAGAGCTTAATGTTTCGTCCCTTACATCTTTCTTATGAATCCAAGACATTGTGTGAAATTACTTTTAAATACTTTGCAAAGTGATACGTACCATTACCAGACCTTGGTAGTACTCTGTTTCCTAAGTAGCTTTGCGGTATACTCTGGGCATCTAAAATTCATGAAAACAATTTGTTAACCTTCAGTCTTTACAAGTAAGCATCAATATTAAAATTACTGAGGTATATTGAAGAGAACTAGAAATGTTTATACAAATATAAATGAACTCACTTGGTCCAGGTACTGCAGACGTCTGGATTTGCCCATAACCGTCTCTGAGCTGTCCAGGGAGGTACATCGAAGGTATCTCGTAATTCTTTCTCTGATACATTCCTGGGTATGCATTAGGCGATGATGCCCCCTGATATCTCGGATCGTAAGGTTGATAAAGTGCCGGTGGTCCAGGGTAAGCATTACCAGGTACATTATCTTCTTTTCCATATTGATAGGTTGGAGGAAAACCGTAACTATTAGGATTGTATGGTCCAATGGTATTGGTCGAACTTGATAATCTTGGTGGATAGTCGGGGTATTGTGGGCTTACATAGCCTGACGGGTAGTTAGGTTGGTACGCGTAGCCCGGTGGTAGATTAGAAAACTTATCATCAGTCGGTAATCTGGTAAACTGAGGAGGATAACCTTGAGGTTGTGGTAGTGTATCCACGCTCGTTCCTTGACTGCTTCCGGGATCATACATATTCACGGTTCGTGGAGAATAAGAAGGGAACATTGGTGGCCTGTTGCTGGTGGTGATAATGATACCGGGCTGAGATCCACTCGGTAAAGATTGACTGTCAATTCCGTTGACAGCGTTGCTGACTCCTACATATGGTTTAGTGTAACCTAAAACAATTGTGAATGTTATCTAAGTATTCTAAGATACAGGAAACTGTGGCATTATATCTTTTCTGTTGTCTGGTTGTCCGGTTGTCTATCAAAATACTGCTACGTAAACAATGGTGTCCAAACAAATCCGTCTAAAAAAATTTAAACTGAGCAGATTTAAAACGTTAACGTCACACCACTGTCTCGAAAAATCATCAACAATGAAACGATTTTTTACGTCGACCAATAAAACGGTGATAACAGGAGTGGCACCTGAATGGAAAACGCAATTACCCTCACGCTATCACGTTCAGGGGTGAGTGGTTTCGGTAAATGGACATCGAGGTGTCAATACACTTGAGGGCCAATCTATATCGCGTCAGTTTGCCCGATTGGCGCTCATCGCCGGTTCGGGCCTCGCCCTTATTGCGTTTCCAAAACGATTCACCGTATTGGTTTTCCTCAATGCTATCCCACTAATTAGGGACCGCTATCTCAGAGAACGATTGATTTATGTACAATTGTTTGTTTTGTTATCTGCGTTCAAAGTGGTGCCAAGGGTAGGACATTTTACGTAATTTTTGGATAAAGCTTTGTTTCACCTGTAATAAATGTATTTGGGAGAAACGTTTATTTTAACAAGGTAAAACCCCCATATCATGGAAGTTATGGTAACAGTCCTCAACGAAATTAGGCAGAAAATACTTTTTGGGATGACTGAAATATTTGATCGCTTTTTCCAGGAAATAATGAACTGGGAAATTTGAAATATGCTTTTGATATTTCAAAATTCCATAGCCCTCACCGGCCGATACCGGCGTGTCCCTCTACATCTTTTTTTACGTCACCTGTATCTGCAATTTGGACAGCGTGTCGCAGCCGCTCGTAAATTTTTACTTTATTTGTTTGCTTTTAATGTTCCAGTTGATACGAGTTTTTTATTTCACCCCCTGTCACCCCTGTAGACCACCCTCTACTCAAGTTGGGGTGCAAACGAGCGGGCAAACGATGGCATAAAATCGACAGTTATCACGCATTTCCACACTTTTCAACCGGCCACTGAGTGCAGGAGTCTGAATTGTGTATCTTGTGCTGGCGAATTTATCTGAAAGGGGAATGTTCGATTAATAGGTGGACATTTACATGAATACGTTGAAACTAGAGTTTATTTAAGACAATGCTTACTTATTGCGGGCTATGTACCTGGAAGAGCTGGAAGGGAAAAGTTTTTTGGTATAAGAATTTAATTAAATACAATAATAAAGAAGTAAGGAGAAAAATAACTACCATATATACTACTAATACTTCTTGTGGTTAGAACAATGGTTAAGATATTTCTTTATTTATATTATTTTCCGGAGAATATGTGAATATAAAAGTATAACAAATAATTTCTCACCTGGTTTCAAATTATCCGGCGGCTCTACGCCTAGAAATAAATCCAAAAATTATAAGCAAAATATCCCTTAATATTTATATTAAATTATATGATGATTTATACTAACAGCAAGACGGCTTTGTATAGCAGTTAACTTCGACGGTGATCATCCCTACCGCGAAAGCCTCTGTGCAAATGCAGAGCTGGCACTCATCCCAAGGATGCTGGAACGCCTGATTGGGGGGATACGGCCGGCAGGACTCATCTGGGAAATTTTTCCATATTAAGTTTGTTATAAGGAAAGACTAAAATGTTTAAAGAAGATTATGATGGTGACGTGTTTACTTTAGGTGATAATGATTCGGTTTTTATTTTTCACATCTTTATTATCAAATAAAATAAATATATGAATGTATTGTATATTGCAATTGTAATGCAAATGTTTTGTGATGACGAGGGATAAAATGCATGTGACTAAAAGAGTGATGAATATGAATGTGGAAGGAAGATGGATAAAGGAAGGCCTAAGAAAAGATGGATAGATTGTGTTTAGGATGATATGATGAAAATGAGGAAGTGATGCCTAACAGGGATGAATGGAAATAAAAGATATGCTGTGCTGACCCTAAATAAATTAGGGCAAGAGCAAAAAGATGATAATCATATTAAAATTTGAAACAGTGATATAAAATATTCAGTTCTTTTAATACACATCTAATCTAATTCAATTTTAAGTCTATAAATTCAGTAAATTGAAACAGCTTTTACGTATAATTCTCGGTATTTTTAATTTTCGGGCAGTATTTTCTTTATTCCATCTTCTTCATGCTTCAAGACTAGATTCAGAAAACTCACGTGGCGAAGGTCCTGGAAGGGGTCCAGGTCGAGGAGTCAGTACTGGTGTGGGCACGGTTGTAGGCAACGGTGCAACTGTTGTTATAGGAGGCCACGGTACTGTGAATATAAGTACGACTATTCATGTTTTGATTGTGGCAGAAACTGAACTAAGATCAGAGAGAGTCAGTAATCCAATTTCAGTGATAGGCCACGGACCAGGTATACACCACTTAGGTATTTCGTATAGAATAAAAATAAAGAAATAAACCTACTCAAATAGTCTTTACCGATCTTAAATAACATAGACAATAAACATTTTTAACATTTATTTTAAGTCTCAGATAGAAATGGATCTTAGGAAAGAAGGTAAGTATACTCTTTGTTGTACATTATACTCTATTAATCTTAAGTACTTACAAGGTTCTACTGTCACGATTTCCGGCAATGGCACTGGCTCCATAGGTATGAAGGGCTCTCTCGGTACTGGTACTATCGGTGTAGGCTCTGGTTCTGGGTAAGGCTTCAGTTTTTGAGGTTCTATAGGAATCGGGAGAGGTGGTGGTACTAGACTTGCTGGCTCCGTGACTGGTTCCAATCTTGGTACTATAACAAAAAATATGATTTTAATGCCCTAAATACAAAAATGATGTAGATGACAATTTTATTCACGTAGACAGAGATGCGTTAAATATTCCTTTGGTTATAAATCTAAAATGAACTATCTTATATTTAATTACTTACTACAATCAGGATGAGGGTAGCAAGTTATAAGTTGTTCAGGAACACCACCTTCCGACAAACTTTTGGAGCACTTGCAAAGCTTGCACGTGTCAGTCGGATGGGGGAACAACACGTGTTCTGGGAACTTCTCACATATCGGTACTGCAAAGATATATATAAGTGTTGAGAATAACGAATAGTCTCGAAAAACCACCTTTGAAATTTATGAATCTCAGGAAGGGTTTGAGTTAAGTGTTTCTTTCTAATCGTCAATACTGGCGGTTTCGCCAGCCACATCATGAAGGAATTGTGGATACTCAACTGAGTAACGTTCTTCGTGAACACTTGTCACATAATGCATCTGCTGTGCAATGGTTGTTCACATCCGACATGAAATTTACAAAAACTGTTTTATTTTCTATACCTCACGGACTTAATGTACGAAATGTTTATTACTGATTAGAAGAACTTACGCGGTACTGGTATGGGCCCGTCCGGTATTGGAGCTGAAATGATGTAAAAATATACATTTAACTTTGATAAGAGTTAAGAAAATAATTATACTTAATTTTTATGTCAAAGTGCCAATATTACAACTTAACTTCTATGAATAATTGATAAAAAAGTTAAAGTTCTATAATTGATCAACACTTACGCAGAGTAGTTACTTCGGCAGGGGCAACTGAAACATAAATATTTTCGTAAACAAAAAATTTAAAATAAAATATATGAGTAGGTAGTTGATATTCATAAATTCTTCATCATTTTAGTGACATAGAGATGCTCAAAAATTACTAACTGCACTGTGGATTATCTTTGCACTGGATCTGGACATCGGGTACGCCAGACGCGACGGACTCCCTACAGATGCAGATCTGGCAAGGGTGCAATGGGTTTGTGAACGGCTGCCCACTTGGTAATGGATTACACATTGCTGAAACACAACATTATAACAACTTATAATAATTTATTCGAATTTTTCTACATCATTAGCACTAGCAGACCGTCTAAATCTGTTTTGTTAATAATTTTAATTGAAGATAAAACCAATTAATTAATTCCAGTTTAGAGGTATTATTTTTAATTTTTAATAATGCTTGAATTGTAATATACCTTTGTAAAACCAAATTACTCCGACTAATATGAGTGGATTAACCTAAATTGTGGTTTCAGTTGGAAAGTGGTAACGAATTCTTAACATTATTAATCAAAACGACAGACTAAGACAGCAGTTTAAGAAGGATCATTAATCTTTCTTAGTGAAATATTATTTCTAAATCTTGATTGGATTCCTATGAGACCTACCCTTCGTAAATTGAAAAATTTTAGCTCGATTGAGACTAACATTTTGCTGAACTAGAGATTATGATAACTGTATGAATTACTGCGTAGTTGGATTTTATTATAAAAGCAGTTGTTTAAGTGTAACTAAATATTCCAGAGGGTCAACACCCAAATAATTGTAAACATTTTCTGATGTTTCTAAGCTAAAAATAGTCACAGAACGAGTTTTTGTCTTGATTAGATATCTTTTCATACTACTGGTGAAAATCAACTATGTTCTTACCTTCTGGCGGTGGTGGTGGTAACGTTGGAACAGGTCGTGGATAGGGTACTGGAACAGGCGATGGCGGAACAGATTCTGGATACAAAGGATTCGGCTCTGGACTGGAAACAGGCTGATATAGCGCCGGAATCGGCTCTGGTGGGATCGGCTCCGGTTGAGGTCCGGGAGGATATGACTCAGGTATTACCGGAACTGGTTCAAAGGGCTCAGGAGTTACTGGTTGTACAGGAACGGGTTCTGGCAGTCGCGGGAAAGGTTCTGGAAGCTTCGGTGGAGGGTTATTGCATCCACCACAAGTTGCACAGACTGGTGTTAGGAGTCCATACTCGTTCAGACAGATGCAGACTAGACAATCCTGCCCACGAGACCAAAAATGATGAAATTCGTTTTCTTTTGCACATTGTACTACGTTTTCTCCACCTGAAATAAAAAAGTAATATGTTACAAAACAGAGGGAATTATATAAATTAAGTATCCTGAAAACAGGCAAACGCTATAATATTCATAAATTTATTTTATCTAATAGTTTCGTTATAAAATGTGCTTTACGGGTAGGTACTTTTATTAATCTTGAATGAACTTAATTAATACAAATTAATAAAATAATTTGATTTGATTTGAACTTACCAGGCATTTTATTAGGAAATACATATTCAAACGGTAATATTAATCTGGACTTCGCATCTGAAACAACCCATATTGATTGAACACTTTTATTCCTTAACCAGAAGTCATTATTAATTATTATAAATGAAATTATTACCCTCGAATACGGTCGGCGAAGTTTGTCCGCCTGTAATGGGAAATATTTCAGTGATCAAATGAAAAGTTTTATTATAGACATTATTAATTGCTTTATTTTCGAGCTTATCTGGTTCCGTATATTTTAAGCGTAATGTGGCTGCAATTAACATAATAGTTAAAGTGTAAATATTCAACTTACTGTCAAATACATTGAATGGCCCTTGTGATTCATTTGGATTGAAACCTGGTCGAAATGGTGATTCAGATGGATAATCAACAGCGTATTGACTTAACCCCGGGCTATATGGATTCACAACACCAGTAGCATCAACTTTAGCTTCAGCATATGTTTGAGCCGCTTCCGCTCCTGAAGTATATAACTGAGGATTTGGACCACTGGGTGGATAAGGGTTATATGCGTATGAATCCCAGCCACTCTTTGATAATAAATTTTGATAAAAATCATTTTCTAGAGCTGGGCTATTATTGCCTGATCTTAATTGGTCATCTGGATTGTCCGATGAAGATTTCAGGTTGTACGTAAACGGGTTTGGTTGAGAGAGGTTTCCGGTTTCAGTGTCTGTATGGACAATATCGGGTCCTCGATATGGGACCAAAAATGAACTGGAAACTGGTGTCGGAACAGGCTGATATGTATCGTTCCCGCCTTGTGCTTTAGGGTAAGAATAAGATAAAGCGATAGCAGGAAGCAAAGATCCTCTGTTGTATAGTTTAGATAAATCTTTATATTGTTTTGGATACGGCTTTGAAAGTGAGATAGGTTGATACGGTTCATAATTCCCTTGTGTAATAGCGGAACTGGGTCCTTTATAGGGTACAAGAACAGAGTCGTATGGAATAGGGTTTGGATCTGGTATGGGAATCGTTTGATATACCATATTTTTATCCTGTGCTTCGATATCGTATTTAAACATCGGACTATATGCGTTACTTAAAGAAAGATTATGTCTTGGGACTGATTCTAATTGTTTTTCTATGGGATTTATTAGAGGGACTGGTTGATACGCTCCATTTTTATTCTGTATTTGAGCTGACTTAGACTCTTTGTATGGAACCAGAAACTCTTCGTAAGGTGAAAAATTTGGATCTGGTATAGGAATAGGTTGATAAGGTACACTGTCGGCCTGAACAGAACTTAAACTTGGACTGTAAGGATAAGATGAAAAATCAGATACTTGTTTCAGTCTTGAAGCGGTTAGTGAAATAGGTTCGATTATATTCTGCAACTTAGATGACTTAGACTCTTTGTATGGAACCAGAAACTGTTCATAAGGTGAAAAGCTTGGATCTCGTACAGGAATAGGTTGATATGGTACACTGTCGGCTGGAGCAGAATTTAAACTGGGACTATAAGGGTAGGATGGAAAATCAGATACTGAATTAGGTACTTGTTTAAATCTTGAAACGGGTAGAGAAATAGGCTCGATTATAGGGTGATCTGCAGGGTCGGCTCGAGTAAGGCTAGATCCTTGGTTATTCGGACTTGAATTAAGGGCACCATTACCTCCTGGTTGATATAATCCATTATCAGCTTGGGCCTGAGTCGACCCTTGGTTATAAGGGTTCAAAATAGGTGTTGGAATAGGTCTTTGTACAGGTTGATAAAATCCATCGCTGGCTTGAGTTTGTGCTTGAGCAGAGTTTAATCCTTGGTTGTACGGGCTCAAAATAGGTGTGGCAATGGGCGATGGTTTGTAAAAGCCACTGTCAGTGTTAGTTTGTGCTTGAGCCGCCGCGCCCGTTCCAGAAGTATAAGGATAGGACGAAGAGTAAGGATAGGTATTCAGTCCTTGACCGTACGAGCCACTGCCATCACTAATTGCTTGAGCCTCTGCCTGTGACAAACCGGATGCTGGCGATATGTAAGGACTTAGTTCTGAATTAAAAGGGCTTAATGGTGGTACTTGAGCTCCACCAGCTTCAGCCGTTGCTTTAGACTGAGACGAACTTCCATAACTATTACCATAAGCCGATGCAGATCCACCGTTATATGATTGGGCCACTGCATTACTCATAGAAGAACCTGTAAAATATCAAAGAATGTGAAGAAATTATATAAATTAAACATCCAAGTTCTTGTATCAAAAAATTTACTACCTCCATAATTATATGAGCTACTTTGTGCCATTGTCCCAGATCTTTCTTCATCGTCTTGAGAATTTGATTCAGTTACAGCTAAACTTATGTCTGAAAACGTATCTAACTTTTAAAATAACAATCTATTGAACTGTTATGATTAGTTTATGGTAGGTTTATATGGAAGGTATTGC
This sequence comes from Acronicta psi, assembly GCA_946251955.1. Classification (NCBI taxonomy): domain Eukaryota; kingdom Metazoa; phylum Arthropoda; class Insecta; order Lepidoptera; family Noctuidae; genus Acronicta; species Acronicta psi. The sequence goes on along the minus strand of OX276488.1, from coordinate 12,094,978 downwards.
CATTATGTTTGGGTATTTGTAGTTATTATTGTTTTTTTCCAAGCCTGCTAAAATATTTAGTTACCTACCCAATATCTTTATCTTCAAACTGGCGTTGTGCTTTCGTATAATTATTTTACATTATTAATTATATTTAATATGTACATTGTCGTAGAATTTTGTGAAACAACCCACTACGATCCTATAGAAAATATCTATGTATATGATTGTCTTACCACTTTTGAGATCATCGGGAACTTCTGATTCACTTAAGTCTCTTAAATCTACTGTTTCTTTCGCGTCTCTTGTATCTCCTACTACATCTTTGCGATCTTCTAATTCTTTTAAACCTTCCAATTCATCAGTTCGGCCTAAAGATAACAGGAAGGCTAGGAGGCATACGCCCCCGATGACCCCGCCCTGCATCCCGGCTTATTTTACTTTACCCCAGTATTTATAATTTGCTAGTAACCATTAACAGTAAATCTCATAAATGTGTTTTCAAATTTAACAAAGGCGTATTTATAAGAAGGAAGGTTCTAATTCTATGTGACAAGCATTAGGCATTTTAGTATTAGCACAATGATTTATGATGTAATTACTACATTAATAAGTACGTGATTCGATTTGTTTCAGAACAATTTAATGTCTTAGACGTCAATTTGACGTGTGAGTAATTGATAACCAAGAAATGCTCATGAAACTCAGTCTCATGTATAATATCGTACATTGCAACGTAATCTAGTTATTTTGTATTTTCTTTTATCTCAAATAACTGTGGATAATAAGAAAGAAAGATAAAGTATTCGGCTTTGTAAAAAATAAAATTTTGGTTTTACTAGGAGCTTTTCGTTGCAGAATTATTTAGGAATTATTTGTATTCATCATTTATATTAGTGGCGGTACTTACATTCGGTGGAGGAAGCAGTAGATTTTTTATAAAGTAAGTAGGTATTATTACTTATTTTCCTATTGTAATTATACTTAATCACGTGGCTAGAAAACAAAGCTATAAAATATCTAAATTTGTAATGTGTGTAGGAGAGACAAAACTAGTATACCATCCCCTATCACCATCCACATACCCCACTATCACGCCAGTAGACATTCCCTGGAGGGTTAGATAAAGGTGTGGAATATAAGTCTCATGTTAGGCTATACATAACCTAGACACAATTCCAAAATTCGAGCTGCTACTGAATTTCATAAAAAGAATCTATTGGATAACTGGGAATCGAATATCGGAGATAAGATTTGGCTGAAATAAAAACGCAAATTGTAACCCACTAAATGCTTTATTATAAATGTTGTTTGTAAATATATCATATTTTAATATTTATATATAAATACATAATATATAATTTTATACATATAAGTAGGAAGTTTGCTCGTCAATTTTTAGATGCTTCAATTAAAACTAAATTAAATCGAGTCCAAATTCTTGCTGTGTCGTAGAGAGATCATGTGATGGGTTCCGGTCTGTAACAGAAAATAAATCAAATTATCTTACAGTTTTAGCTCTGGGTGAGAAGAGTGTTTAAATAATTCTAGAAGCTAAAGTCCAGAAATCTATTACAAAGCATTAATGCACAACAATTACTATGTCACTATTATTGAAATTTCTATGAATTCCGTTCTGTATTATGATGACTAATAAACTAATTTCTTTCTATTCAGTGTTAAGTCTCTTATAACCATATACAACATCTGGAATGACAATAATCACAGGTTGTGTTACTTTCTGTATCTGGATGAATTGGCATCATAGTTGAAATACCTATTTGCGAAAACGTTATTCATTTTAAAATAATTTATCACGGCATTTACCTAAATTATTAAAAGCATTCAAATAATTTTATAAAAAAGCAACTTACAGATTATCATCGCTTTTCTATAGATGATTAGGCTCTCGTTCTATGTTTGGAGGATCTTCGATGCTCAGCGTTGCGTTTTTTTCTCGTTTCTTCCCCAGATGCTGACTCACTTGAGTCATCTTCAAGGGAAAGTTTAGAGATATCTAAGTCTGCTTCAACATCTCCACTTCGAATACCAAATCCAGCAGCATTGGCCAGTGCTTGTGAAGCTGCACTGGATCCTCCATAGCCACCATATCCACCACCCGAAGCGGCTGCTGCCGCTGCTGCACTGGCGTCTGCTAAACCTCCATAACCGCCATATCCGCCACCTGAAGCGGCTGCTGCTGCTGCGCTGGCGTCTGCTAAACCTCCATAGCCGCCATATCCGCCACCTGAAGCGGCTGCTGCTGCTGCACTGGCGTCTGCTAAACCTCCATAACCGCCATATCCGCCACCTGAAGCGGCTGCTGCTGCTGCACTGGCGTCTGCTAAACCTCCATAACCGCCATATCCGCCACCTGAAGCGGCTGCTGCTGCTGCACTGGCGTCTGCTAAACCTCCATAACCGCCATATCCGCCACCTGAAGCGGCTGCTGCTGCTGCACTGGCGTCTGCTAAGCCTCCATAACCGCCATATCCGCCACCTGAAGCGGCTGCTGCTGCTGCGCTAGCGTCTGCTAAACCTCCATAGCCGCCATATCCGCCACCTGAAGCGGCTGCTGCTGCTGCACTGGCGTCTGCTAAACCTCCATAACCGCCATATCCGCCACCTGAAGCGGCTGCTGCTGCTGCACTGGCGTCTGCTAAACCTCCATAACCGCCATATCCGCCACCTGAAGCGGCTGCTGCTGCTGCGCTAGCGTCTGCTAAACCTCCATAGCCGCCATATCCGCCACCTGAAGCGGCTGCTGCTGCTGCACTGGCATCACCATATCCACCATATCCAGAAGCGGCTGCTTGAGCTGCTGCGCTGGCATCTCCATAGCTGCCATATCCACCGTATCCAGAAGCGGCATTGGCGGCCGCTTGAGCTGCTGCACTGGCATCACCATATCCACCATATCCAGAAGCGGCTGCTTGAGCTGCTGCGCTGGCATCTCCATAGCTGCCATATCCACCGTATCCAGAAGCGGCATTGGCGGCTGCTTGAGCTGCTGCACTGGCATCACCATATCCACCATATCCGGAAGCGGCTGCTTGAGCTGCTGCGCTGGCATCTGCATAGCCACCATATCCACCGTATCCAGAACCGGCATTAGCGGCTGCTTGAGCTGCCGCATTGGCTTCTCCATAACCGCCATAACTACCCAAGCCAGACGTGGCAGCAAGTGTTGCTTGAGCTGCAGCGTTGGCACTAGCATCGCCATATCCGCCATTTCCAGAAGCGGTATTAGCGGCTGCTTGAGCTGCCGCGCTAGCGTCTCCATAACTGCCATAACTGCCTAAGACAGTAGCGGCATTAGCGGCGGCTTGAGCTGCTGTGTTAGCTTCATTAAATCCGCCAAAGCCGCTAAATCCAGAAGCAGAGTTGGCTAATGCTTGAGCCGCAGCATTACTGCTACCGTATCCACTAAATCCCGCAGCAGCATTAGCTATAGCCTGTGCAATCACATCATTGTAACCACCATAACCAGAAGCACTATTCGCTGCTGCTTGGGCAGCAGCAGCACCACCATTTGAAGCAGCTTGAGCCGCAGCATTGGCATCAGAATAACTGCCATATCCACCGTAACCAGAAGCAGCGTTAGCTGCCGCTTGGGCATCAGCGAAGTTATATGCGCCATATCCAGACCCTGCGCTAGCTTCCGCTTGGGCAGAACTACTGGCATCTCCATAACCACCATGTCCAGCAGCATTAGCGGCAGCGTTAGCATCTACATAGCTACCATAACCGTAATTAGCTGCGTTAGCTTGAGCAGATGCGGCGGAATCTGTGTATCCGCCATATCCTGTCCCTGTATTAGCTGCGGCTTGGGCGGCTGCATTAGAACCACCTGGTCCATAGCCTATTAATGGCCCATAGCCAGAATTTGCCGCAGCGTTGGAGTTAGCTGCAGCATTTCCAGCAGAATTACTTGCAGCGTTAGCATTTGCATTAGCCCAGTCCAATCCCTTAGGGAAAACGTGTCCATAGCTTCCACTTGCAGCATTTGCTGATGAACTGGAACCAGTGGGGAATAAACCTCCATAGTTGTATGGACCATAGTTACCAGGATATAATGATGGGAAAAAGCCACTGAAAGGACTATTATTTGTATTGGCTTGAGCGTTAGCCTCAGCATTAGACCATCCACCAGGGCCTGCGTTAGCATTAGATGAAGCACTGGCCGAGCTCCAGCTGGGGACCGTAGGTTCCGGTTTCGCTGAAACATAAATATTTAAAAAATATATATAATTTTCCATCAAACTCTAAACCACATAAACACTGTGAAACTGGAGAAATTATCATTCCATACACAATTTTCTATTTTTTTTTTTAGAGAAATGTGGAAAATACTAGCTATAGAAAATAAGAGATTGTATAGTTGAAAAAATCTGCTCGCTTACCCACGCATGTGGAGTCTGGGTGTGATTCAATGTAGACATAGTTGTATTTGACCTTGCAAACATGGACTTGACAAGGTTCTGACGGTACACGGAATGGTACCAATGGTTGATGGTTTCTACATTCAGGAGCTAAAAAACAGTAATTATTATTATATGAAGGTAATTTTTGATTGCAATAAATATAAAATCACATTTTATTCCTGGCGAATATAACCATACATTTGACAACTCGTATAGACATAAAATAAAAATTATAGTGAAAACAATTTTTTTATTTAATTTATATCATTATCAGTTAAATTTTTAAGATCTGACGAATGTAACGGTAAAAAGCTTCACTTACCTACGTAAAGAATGACTGGTACGGGATAGTATTTAGTTTCTGAAATAGAATTCATAATCAAATTAATTATTATTGATACAATTATTATGGAATGAATAAATTAGAGGAAATCTGAATGTGGCGCCAGTGTTGGTCTGGGTATATGATCAAAAGTGACGTAATGAATGTGACTAGAACAGTGATGGATATGACCATGGAGGGATAGACAGATGTAGGAGACTAAAGAGAAATGAATGAATTATATTAGGTCCGATATGATGGGCTGATAGAGGAATACTGGGCTATTTCTTACCACCGGGGACTTTTACTGGGACGGGCACAGGTATAATTCTGTCCTTGCCAGGTACTGGAATGTAGTGGTTTACTGGATAAGGTACTGCCACTGGTGGAGATGGTACTGGTACTGGCACGGGCACTTCAGGCCCTGGCACTTTCTCCACTATCGGAATTGGCACTGGCACCAACTGTGGTGGTTGCGGTACTGGATATGGCCTGAGATATTTGAGAAGAGAAGTGAGGAATATTATTACAGGCATACCAGTATATATAATAAAAATATTATATATTTTTAAGCATTTTCCATGCTAAGATTATCAGTTATGTTTAATGAAGAAAAAAATCGACTAATGTCACCTTGAGACGTGAAAATGTTGTGAAGAAAGATTTTGACTTGGCGAGTAGGACTCACGGGGGCTTAACGGTCATAACGCCTCTGGTGTATTTAACCAGAAGACGCAGGTTTAAGTCCTACCCGCCAGTCGATTTTTTCCTTCCTTAAAAATAAGCGAGAATCTTTTTCAATTTTTTTTAAACTAATAAGACGTAATAGACCCAATCCCAAAATGAGAAGTTATCTTACCTGTCAATTGGGAACAAGAATGGTATTTTCTTCTCTAGTGGCACTGGTATAGGTCGGCCGTGGTAGTAGATCTTTTCAGCTGGCACCGGTACGGGTACAGGTACGGGTACCAATATGTGTTTTCCTGGTATTGGTACCGGTACGGGGTAGGGCCGTGGTGGTCCCGGTACTACTTGGAATGGTAAACCTGAAAGATTTGAGCCGATTAAAATGTAGTAGTAACTCAAGTTTGTAAATTATAACAGATTAATAAAAAATGAGGTAGGTAACATAGAAGAAGTTAGTTTGATTGATAAATTTGTATATCCTTGGTCGCGTTTGAATTCGTTGAAGCATTTGGTGTGCAACAAGAATTTGTCAGTCTAAATAAAAAAAAACATGAATCTGCGTGAACTACACAGGAGAAATCAGCAATGGACATCATTCGTGGTTGGTCATTTTAACTCGTACTCTATTTACGATAACATAGAAGGGAAAAATACTTACAATATGGAATCGGCTCCTTCGGTGGTGGTTTTGGTTGTGGCAACGGGTGGGGTGGTGGGGGTACAGGTAAGATTTCGGGCACAGGAGGCAACGGCTCCGGATGAGGTGGAGGTGGCAGAGGTTTCGGCAGCGGCAAAGGTTTCGGTTCCGGCAATGGTACTGAAAAAGTAAAACAAAATACTACACAAACTGCATTCAATACCTGCGATGATCGAAAGTGTGTGAGAAGGATGGCATTACACAGTTTACGGTTTTCAAAGCCAAGATGTCCGACACCACAAAATTGCGAATTTTTTTTTTTTTTCATTTTGTGCCTGGGATTTTTCAATTTAAATCTAGTTTTTTTTTATAACTTTATGAGTGACGATATCTTTGTAATATCTAATAATGTATCAAACAACATTAAAATGATAATTACCTGGTGCTGGTATTGGTTCTGTTAATATTGCATTAAAATTAATAAATTAGTATTCAGTTTACAATTATATGACGTATATAGACAGTAAAACAAATTGTGATGAATGATTTTAATACCTGGCGCTGGTGTTGTCGTCGTTGTTTCTACAATGATAATATATTTTTTGTAAACTAGCTCATTTTGGGAGTAAATTATTTAAATAGCAAAACGTACGGAAAGTAGGCATGCTTGCGACCACTATAACTTGCTACATACCTTGCGGTACTGGTACTGGATGAGGTAGGTACTCTGCAAAGAAAAATAATGTTATAGACAATGATAGCCGAGTAGTATGGCCATTCGAATGGTAGGTTACGGGTCTGGAATTGGAATCCAAGGAAAGATAAAGTAAAGTAAGTAAAGTTTTTATTTGGCCGATACCGAATTTGCCTTGTAATACTTTGTCCGGCCTGAATCAAATCCAATTAAAGATTTAAGCTTAACACCTACGCTTGCGACTACTAGGTACACCAAAGATACTTTTTTATATATTTAAAATTAATTCTTACTGATTAGAAAGGACATTTACGAAACGTTAATTTGAAATTATATTGAAAAAAAAACATAAAATAAAGAAGTACAAATAAATAAATTTAAAAAAAAATTACCTGGCGGTACCGGCTGCGGTATAATGATATTTATTTCTGGTACTAGTAAAAAAATAAAATAAACATGATTAATTTCATTGAAATTAGAGCATTTTGAAGCTTCAGAAGTGATTAAAACTTTATAGCCATACTAAATGCCTTTAATATACCTGGTTGAGGCTGTGGTACATATGGAACAGGCTCTGAAAAAATAGACATAAAGACATAAAATCTATTTTCCAAGAAGTTGGCATCAAATATTTTTTAAGCTTTGGACCCTTTTTTATATTGGACATCGATAAATAATTAAAATAAGGCATTATTGATGAAACTAATAAAATAAAATAAATTTATTCGTTTTAGAGAATGTTTAAGCTTTAAATCAATGAAGTGATCTAATAAGTATGGTAATACTAAGTGTATACCTGGATGATGCGGCGGTATAAATGGAACAGGTTCTGAAAAGATAGAAGGCCCCACATGAAGCTGATATGTCTTTTAATGGAGAATCATAGTTGATAGTAAAACGTTTGAAATTAAATTAAAGTATGTTATAACTGGCACAGTGCATTAGAAAATATTTTTTTGGTTAATCGGACATCAATAATAAGAATAAATTAGTAATGATGGAATTACTAACTTACGAAATAAAAATTTAATTTCAAAATTAATACAAACGTGATTTCACTCACGTGCTTTAAATCACATGAGTAATTTGATAAGTATAAAACAAAATGTGTAAATATACCTGGGTGAGGCGCCGGTATAAATGGTGCTGGTTCTGAAAAGATAGAAGATCAAAGATAAAAGCTGTTCTTTTAGTGGATAATCATGTTTGATACTAATAAGTGGGGCATCAAATAAAAGGAAAATAATAAACTAACACTGCGCAGTAGAAAATGCGCTCTTTTGGAAAATTGGTCATTAATAATAAGAATACAGCTTTAATGATGGAACTAACGAAAGAAACATTTTTATTTTACCAATATTAGCGCTTTAAGTCACAGGAGTGATCTATAAATATTGCCAGCATAAATGTAAATATACCTGGGTGGGGCGGTGGTATAATTAATGGAGTAGGTTCTGAAAAGATTAATGGCCAAACATAAAAGCTATTCTGCCTGTACTGGAGAACCATATTCGATATCAAGAAGTTAGGCATTAAGCAAAAGTTGATCATAAAACTAGCATTGATCATTAGAAAATACAAATATAAAGTACAGATTCAACAAATAAAAATTAATGGCAAAGATAATTAGGTACCTAAATTAAAAAATCCAACTCAATATACTAAAGAAATTGTAAGATAATAAGAAAAATGCCTATCCTATCGCTATTTCTTAATTATGCAATAAGACGAGAAGGATAATGCTGCTGAACGACCTGACACATTCTAATGCAAATTATAATGTTAAGTTCTGGAAGTTCTAATGTAAGTTGGAAATAGCTACACTACTACATTACCAATAGCGAATTATGCACCTTAAAGATAGGCAGTATTAATTAACCAGAGAAAAAAAATGATCCCCTCAATTACCTGGCGATGGAACTGGTTCTACTTCTGGAATTAATATAATATAAATAGCATTAGGTATCTATTTTATAACTGAATACATTTCAATATAATATGAATCTAAGTAACTTAATAGTTAATACCTGGTGGAGGTAGAGGCTGTGGCAGAGGTACTGCGAAAACAAATTAAAAGTCACCGTTATGAACTATTTAACAATGACATATTGCGAAATAGTATATTTCTAGATTGATGACGGAAGATGATTTAATAATTTTTGGATTGTCAAAGCTCACAATTAATGTAAGGTAAAAGGATAAAAGCTCTACTAAGATACTCGTAATGCTTCAAATTACCTGGTAATGGAACCTCTGGAATAATGATTTCTATCACTGGAACTAAAGCAAAAGAGATATATTATATTAAATTGTTTGCTATTAATGGATAATACATGGGTAATAATTCAATAATGTACCTGGGGGAGGTGGTATAGGTGTTGGAGGATGGATAGGTGGAGGAGGAAGTGGATGAGTTTCTGTGAAAAATTCAATGTAGACAAAAATTAAGTAAACGTTATGGAAACAAGAATAAACCCAAACAAAATCCCCTGTGGTATTAATATGTTATGCTATGATTAAATTTTATACCTGGCTGCGGAGGTGGCGGTGGTAACGGGTGAATTTCTGTGAAATGTCATAAATGCTATTCAAAAGAATTCTAAAATCACCTATAACATTTGTTAGGATAATTCATTCGATCTTAAAAGGGAACAGCAATTCAATAACATTAATTTAGAATCTATGCATTCATTTATGTAATGATTCAGAAATATACCTGGTTGAGGGGGTGGGGGTATTGGGTATAGTGGTGGTAGAGGTGGAGGAGGTACTGGATGTACTTCTGTGAAAAAAAAAGTAAATTTCTGTGTAAATAAATAAACCTAAACAAACTCCCATGTACGAGTAATATGCACAACTATTTTTTGTAAGTTATACCAATATTTAATTATACCTGGCACTGGAGGCGGCGGTGGTATCGGGTGAGTTTCTGTGAAATTACATAGATGATTGAATAAAAATACGATTAACTAAAATCTCCTGTAACATTTCAGTTAATTTGTGAAGTAGGAAAATCCACTTGATCATAAAAGGAAAGAAGCATTAGATATATTTTTTTAGAATCTATGCATTCACTATTTTGTTTTCTTGTAAATAAAAATGTTATTTATTCATATAATAGTTCAGAAATATACCTGGTAAAGGGGGTGGGGGTAGTGGAGATAGAGGTGGTGGCGGTAGTGGGGATAGAGGTGGTGGCGGTAGTGGGGATAGTGGTGGTGGAGGTGGAGGAGGTACTGGATGAATTTCTGTGAAAAATGTAATAAGTATAAACAAAAATAAAAGTTTATGTTATATAAATACCTATTTAAATGAAGAAATCTATACAAAATCCCAACTAATAATATTTTTTTGTTCTATGAATATAATATTATACCTGGCACTGGAAGCGGCGGTGGTAACGGGTGAATTTCTGTGAAATGACAGTAAATGCAATAAAAATACGATTGAAAGGAGTTTTAAAATCTCGAGTAACGTAAAAGTTACTTTTTTCCAATATTAAAATACATTAATTGATCTTAAAAGGGAACAAGTATTTCATTTTTTATTTTTTATTTATGCGTTCTTTATGTAATAGTCCGGAAATTTACCTGGTACAGGCGGAGGGGGTTGTGGGGATAATGGTGGTGGGGGTGGTGGAGGTATTGGATGAATTTCTGTGAAAAATGTAATTAAATGAATAAACCTCGCCAAGTACCATGTAATAATACTATTTTTTGTAGTTTATACCAATATTATACCTGGCACTGGAGGCGGCGGTGGTAACGGGTGAATTTCTGTGAAACGTCACATTTAATGCAATAAAAATAGATTGGAATGAGTACTAAAAATATACAAGATACCGATATATTTTTAATTTAATCTATGCAATTAATTATGTAATAATACAAAATATACCTGGTAGAGGGGGTGGGGGCAGGGGGGATAATGGTGGTGGAGGTGGAGGAGGTATTGGATGAATTTCTGTGAAAAATTTTGTATGAAGTTCAGTTTGATATCATTCATCATATATCATTGATAAGGTTTTAGACTCGAGAGAATTCTCCAGTCCAGAACCATTATTATGGAATTTTATACTTTTTGTCAACATTGAATGATATACCTGGCTGTGGAGGTGGCGGTGGTAGTGGGTGTGTTTCTGTGAAATATCACACTATCATAAAGTATGGTTCTAATAACCCTCGTAATACTGTAGGTAAATTTAAACAAAAATAAATAAAGGATATGATAACTGACGTTATGAATAAACATGCACAAGACCCCATGTAATACTATTACTTTGAGCTATTATTCTATGTTATACCTGGCACTGGAGGCGGTGGTGGTAACGGGTGAATTTCTGTGAAATGACATGCAATGGAATGAGTTATAAACTATTTAAGTTCCTTCAAATAGGAAACTGCACTTGATCTTACGTACTATTATTAACGAGGAATAACCATCTAAAGCATTCGATGATTATTTTTTTCTAAACATGTTAGATTTATGTAATAATTCAGAAATGTACCTGGTATAGGGAGTGGGGGTAGTGGTGGTAGTGGTGGTGGAGGTGGAGGAGGTATTGGATGAATTTCTGTGGAAAATTTAATTTGAATCAATGTGAGTTCAGCTATTATACGATCTTAGACTGGAGAGAATTCTCCAGTCCATTATTATTGAATTTTATACTGTTTTGTTAGCATTGAATGATATACCTGGCTGTGCAGGTGGCGGTGGTAGCGGGTGTATTTCTGTCAAATATCACACTATCATAAAGTATGGTTCTAATAACCCTCATAATATTATAGGTAACTATGTTCAACAGAAAATCACACTTGCTCTTAAAAGAGAATGACAAAACCTTTCGAAGAAAACTGGAGATCGAGGTATATCAACAGATAAAACAGAAGGCAAAAGTTAGACGACGTTGGAGACTGCTTCATCGACAAGAGCTAAGCTCTTAAATTAAAGAGAGAGCGAAAGAGGAATTATTGATATTATGGTATAAATATTACCTGGAGTTACCTCTGGTATAACTACTGGAATTAATCAGAATAAATATATTACTACAATTGTTTTTTAAGAACTTATGCATAATTTTATGTAATAATTCAAAATGTACCTGGTGGTGGAGGGGGTGGGACAAGTGGTGGCAAAGGATGAGGGGGAGGAGGTAGTGGATGATATTCTGTGAAAAGTGCAATACCAATAAAAAAATATATATTTATGACTTAATCAATCAAATGCCTAATCAAAATCCTGAAGCAAGAAATATTTGTAGAATTAACTTAAAATTTAACCTTTCAAGGTCGAAAAAATAGGAAAACTATTGTTATAACAGGTGAAGACAAAGTTAATACTTTTTTTTATGCTAACATTCAACGGAGCTAGTATACCTGGCTGTGGTGGCGGCACTGGTACCGGATGTGTTTCTGTGAAGATCACATTTAAGTTGCGTTTCTAAAGTATGGTTCTAAATCCCCGAACATAATTAAAGATAATTTTGGCAATAAAATTATAATGATTAAATATGTTTGTTTGTAATGTGACTACACATCCATACAAATAAGAGATTCAGAAAAATCCATATAATTATGTAGTATGTACCTGGACACAAGCGCAGTGCTCATCTAGGGAAACACATTCTAAGCCCGGATTAAGGAGCTCACCCTAAGCAAATCCTGCAGTTTGTGTCAGCCGCAGGATTTAGCGGTAAACTTTAAATTTAAACAATCAAGCGGCGATCACTATCCAACCAGGGTCGATCTAGACGATAGTCGTGAACAAAATAATAAAAAAAAATGTATACCTGGATGAGGGGGAGGAGGTAGTGGATGATATTCTGTGAAAAGTTCAATACCAATGAAAAATTGTATATTGATGACTAAATCAATCAAATGCCTAATTTAAATCCTGAAGCAGTGAAAGAAACATTTGTAGAATTCACTTAAAATTTAACCTTTCAAGGTCGAAAAAATAGGAACGCTATTGTTATAATAGGTGAAGACATAATGTTAATACTTTTTGTTATGCTAACATTCAACGGAGCTAGTATACCTGGCTGTGGAGGCGGCACTGGTACCGGGTGTGTTTCTGTGAACGTCACATTTAAGTTGCGTTTCTAAAGCATGGTTCTAAATCCCCGAACATAATTAATGATAATTTTGGCAATAAAAATATAATGATTAAATATCAGTGTTTAGTTTGTAGTGTGACTACAAATATACAAATAAGAGATTCAGAAGAATCCATATCCATACGTAGTATGTACCTGCATACAAGCACAGTGCAAAGGTGTGCAGTGGTCTAGGGAAACACATTGTAAGCCCAGATGATTAAGTAGTTCACCCCTAAGCAAATCCTGCAGTTTGTGTCAGCCAAAGGATTTAGCGGTGAACTTTAAATTTAAACCATCAAGCGGCGATCAGAATCCAACCAGGGTCGATCTACACGATAGTCGTGAACAAAATAATAATAAAAAAAATGTATACCTGGATGAGGGGGAGGAGGTAGTGGATGATATTCTGTGAAAAGTGCAATACCAATAAAAAATCGTATATTGATGACTTAATCAATCAAATGCCTAATTTAAATCCTGAAGCAGTGAAAGAAACATTTGTAGAATTCACTTAAAATTTAACCTTTCAAGGTCGAAAAAATAGGAAAGCTATTGTTATAACAGGTGAAGACATAAAGTTAATACTTTTTGTTATGCTAACATTCAACGGAGCTAGTATACCTGGCTGTGGAGGCGGCACTGGTACCGGGTGTGTTTCTGTGAACGTCACATTTAAGTTGCGTTTCTAAAGTATGGTTCTAAATCCCCGAACATAATTAATGATAATTTTGGCAATAAAAATATAATGATTAAATATCAGTGTTTAGAAACACATTCTAAGCCCTAAGCCCAGATGATTAAGGAGCTCACCCCTAAGCAATCCTGCAGTTTGTGTCAGCCGCAGGATTTAGCAGTGAACTCTAAATTTAAACCATCAAGCGGCGATCACAATCCAACCAGGGTAGATATGACACGATAGCCGTGAACAAAATAATAAATAAAAAATGTATACCTGGATGAGGGGGAGGAGGTAGTGGATGATATTCTGTGAAAAGTGCAATACCAATGAAAAAAATTGTATATTGATAACTTAATCAATCAAATGCCTAATTTAAATCCTGAAGCAGTGAAAGAAACATTTGTAGAATTTACTTAAAATTTAACCTTTCAAGGTCGAAAAAATAGGAAAGCTATTTGAAGACATAAAGTTAATACTTTTTTTATGCTAACATTCAACGGAGCTAGTATACCTGGCTGTGGAGGCGGCACTGGTACCGGATGTGTTTCTGTGAAGGTCACATTTAAGTTGCGATTCTAAAGTATGGTTCCAAATCCCCAAACATAATTAAAGATAATTATGGCAATAAAAATAATATAATGATTAAATATCAGTGTTTAGAAACACATTCTAAGCCCTAAGCCCAGATGATTAAGGAGCTCACCCCTAAGCAATCCTGCAGTTTGTGTCAGCCGCAGGATTTAGCAGTGAACTCTAAATTTAAACCATCAAGCGGCGATCACAATCCAACCAGGGTAGATATGACACGATAACCGTGAACAAAATAATAAATAAAAAATGTATACCTGGATGAGGGGGAGGAGGTAGTGGATGATATTCTGTGAAAAGTGCAATACCAATGAAAAAAATGGTATATTGATAACTTAATCAATCAAATGCCTAATTTAAATCCTGAAGCAGTGAAAGAAACATTTGTAGAATTGACTTAAAATTTAACCTTTTAAGGTCGAAAAAATAGGAAAGCTATTTGAAGACATAAAGTTAATACTTTTTTTATGCTAACATTCAACGGAGCTAGTATACCTGGCTGTGGAGGCGGCACTGGTACCGGATGTGTTTCTGTGAAGGTCACATTTAAGTTGCGATTCTAAAGTATGGTTCCAAATCCCCAAACATAATTAAAGATAATTATGGCAATAAAAATAATATAATGATTAAATATCAGTGTTTAGAAACACATTCTAAGCCCTAAGCCCAGATGATTAAGGAGCTCACCCCTAAGCAATCCTGCAGTTTGTGTCAGCCGCAGGATTTAGCAGTGAACTCTAAATTTAAACCATCAAGCGGCGATCACAATCCAACCGTGGGTAGATGTGACACGATAGCGTGAACAAAATAATAAAAAAATGTATACCTGGATGTGGTGGTGGAGGTAGTGGGTATAGCGGCGGTAACGGCGGTAGTGGAATAGGCGCTGAAAAGTAACCTTCGCTTTGAATCTTAAAACAGAAGATTTATAGTCAAACTGACAGTTGATGCTAATGTATGACTAAATTGCCGAATGAAATAAGATTTCCGATAACATAAATAAAATAAAAGCCCGACACTATCGAAAGAGTCACGCGGAGATTAGGGAAAGTAATGTACCTAAAAACCATTTACCTGGAATACTTTCCTGAGCTTCTGCTTCCGCAGCTTTAAATAAGATTATTTTTTAACTTATTAAGCTTAAATCTACATTTTAAAAACGTTTCATTAGATAAAAAAGAAATTGAATAGGGTTATGTAGTAATAGTATTAATTCAAACTTAAGAAGGCCTACAGATCAAAATTGGTCAAGCTGTACATTGGTATATCACTAACCAGGATGTATATGATGCGCTGCGAAAAGTAAATATTGCCTTATAACCTTTAGCCTATAAATCATTGCAGAGATAACCACAACATAATACTATACGAAACAACACGATGAAACTTAAAAAATTAAAAGGTTATTATGCTATATTCTCCCATGCCTGATACAAATAAAGTAGCGTTTCAAGAAGATGTTGTGATTACTAAAAATATGAATTAAACTGCTATAAAGCACGAAGCAAACGGCAAACATGTGAATTTAACAATAGAATAGGGAAATAATATATAAGTCCAACAAAGCAGATAATAGACTCACCCGGATGAGGAGGCAAAGGTACAGGAAGATGAGCCTCTGTGAAAAGTCAATGTTTGTTTATGTATCTCCGAACATTCCGCTGCAAAACTAAGTAAATCTGTTGTTACTCACCCGGACATAGGTTACAAGCTATACACTTGGAGTAAAGGAAGTCCAATGCTGCAAAGCAAGCGCAGACATAGCATATCTCGCCTCTCTTCTCGTAGTACATTTCACCTTCCACGTGACATTGGTGAGATGACTCCGCTGTAAAAGAAAAAAGTCATTAAATATTATTGTACAAAAGATTTTTACATTGTTTTTTTTGGACTTGTTAATTCAGTCGCTGTTATTCTTAAAGAATTTACATACTTCCCCCTCTTCTATTTCGATTAGAGAGCAAGTATTATAAATACTAGACTAATTAATAAAAATAATGCATTAGAAAACTGATCCTACGGGACCAATTTGAGTGGTCACTAAAGAGCCGACCAATAGTCATTTCTTCTTCTCGTGTCTATGGTAAATTATTTTATTATATTTTTTTGAGTAAAATAGGTAACCATGTTAATTGCAGTTCAATGGCGTTATTCCCCTCTATGATGACAGAATGCCTTGACTAGATTTAAGAGGAGGACTTAATGGGCACTGCGAATTTTTTAAGTAATTTCTATGCCAACATGTTAATTTTTTTTTTCGATCAGAATAATTTTAAGAGGTTTGATGTACCTGGAATAAATGCAGAAGGGTACAGTTCAGGGTTGAACATACGAGCTTCATCGGATTCCGAGTCTTCTGCACTGGACTCTGCTGATTCACCTGCAAACATTTAAACGACATCAGTAAGGGTCAAACCACGGTGAGCATTATTCGAAAAAAGTAGTAGTAGTAAAGTTGTAGATGATTTCGCCAGACCCAACTGTTCGAAGTGGTTTTTTATAAAATATAAGTAGATTCGATTAAAAGAAGCATCTAGATAGGTAAAGAACATAAAGATAGAGAGGTAGACAGCACTGAGCAAAGCAATTTATATATGTATCCAACTACATATAGTGAAACTGCTTTAACTGTGCTTTGCAATGTGTTTCATCCGTTTTCCTCATATCCTGAGAATAGACAGGCCAGAACTGTTGCTTGAGAAGATGGTGATGCAGAAAACAGGTACAGAGAGACAGCCGATGATTGTAGTATTTTACCTGATTCCTGTGATGATGCTAAGAGCAAATGTGCTCCAGATCGGAGCTCGATGCTCTCTGTTGTGGATAGAAGCTCAGCTGTGTCCCGTAATACAAACATTATTAAATAAACTGTAATATTACTCTAAGAGAGATCCTGGGTATGTAGTGCGTACACTTTTTCACAATAACAGTAATTTCTAGTAGAAATAAAATTTGACTTACCGCTATCGGGTCGGGCTGCGACCCCCGCAGCCAACACGAAGAGAAGCCATAGGCTCCTCTTGATCTTCACCATCGCACTTGGACCCTAGCTGAACTTTGGACCCAACAGTGAGTTGCGCCCAACTCACCGAAGATATCGGCTCCATCAGCACTCCTTGTATTTAAACCTTTTCTCTTTACGCATTGAAATGCATCGCAAATCGATTTGATTATTAAATTCACAATAATATATCGTTTTTAATCTTATTTTTAATATATTTAAACGAAGCGTAAATATTATTGTCGCTGTTAATTAAGTTTCTACGTAACTTCTTGTCCTCTGCGTTGGAATTTCTAAAGATTTCCTTTGCGTTAGTGACAGCTGCGGGTGACGTTCTAGGAAATGGGTCAATATGTCAGTTACAACGTGTTACCTCCTGTCGTCTCCGAACTCAATAGCAGCCACATTTTATCCTTTTCAATAAACCTTGGTAACTTGAATAGTTTTGAACGGTTACAGTAGATTAATATTTTGAAATATGTACATTGGTTTTCTATATTTATTGTTATTAGGCTAACATTTGTATGTACTGTTATTTCTATTAATCTTAGAAGTCATCTCTGACACATTTAAAAAAAAAACTCTAAATAAGTCTGCTGTTTCTTTACTAAAACATAAATTAGCTTTTCTAGTGTACGATGCTTAAGTACTAGTGGTTTTGTACCATGATGTCTAATTGTCTACTTATATTTGTTTACATTTTTTTATTATTATTTATAGAATTATACTCAATTTCAATACATTATTTAATACTAGTAGTGACATAAAATTACATTTAAAATGTCTAAAAAACAAGAGCAACAATCGGGGGTCTTCACCACAATGGGGCGGGCGGCCGGAAGCTGGGCGGGAGCCACCGGAACCTGAAGTGCGACCCACTAATGACGCTCCGTGGCGCCATCTACGTGCAAGCCTGCGTGAACGTTACCATTGTTGTTGAAATGAAATTTCCAAATGTGTTGCTTGAAATTTTAATGAAACGATGTTGTTTTCGATTTTTCGAATGGATATATAAATTGGAAACAGCATTGATTTTTTATTAGGTCATTTGTTAGTCTAGATTCTTCATTATTATATTAGTTGTCATTTGATTTTCTAATACTTGTTTATTTGATTTATGTATATCGTTGGAATGGACGGCGTTAATGATTAGCATCATATTGAATTCATATTTTTTCTTTTGCAATAAAAGTATTTAAGTAATATTTTTCTCGTGATTATTTAATAAACTATAGCTTTATTTCTAAATAACAGACTTCCATGTACTGCATTATACCTGTAAAAACATCATATGTAACTATCCAATCAGGGTCCAATAACAAATACAGAATAAATACCAGAAAAAATCCGTTTGAAAACGAATCAGTCCCATTTGGCGGGAACATGATTGATTAAAAGCAAGATGGCCGACATTGTTATTGACAGTTGGAGTCGCAGCCGCGTTTGTCCGTTATGTTGAGAAAATATAATGAATAAATAATTCATTATTTATAAGAGCCGATTGACGGGAAAACGTAGGAAAATAATCGTGTTTTTTTTTCTGTGGTGAGAGTTAGATTACCCGTGGTGTATTAATTTACACTCACGGTTTTTCGGTATGTTTGGGTCCCATGTAAGAGGGTGCAAGCCTATTGCTAATAATGAAACAAAGCCAAATTCCGAGCAGCTGAGAATTTCATAGAAAAACTTTATAACACTGAGAATCGAACCCAGGACAACGAGCGTAGCATTACCGCTTAGCACAGTACTGGACAGGCCAGTAGGCGAACGCGTCGTTCAAAGAAGTTCATGTTCTTTGAACGATTTAATGATTTGTCATTCAAACGTCCCTGTTTCAGCGATCTACCTTATTTCTTTAACCTTTATGCTCAGACACGATTTCTTCTCTATAAAAAAACAACACATTTATAAGTCTGTATGTAAAACTTTTTGAAAGGATACTTACATAATGTTACAGGAGTTATCTGAATTACTGATTAAAGGTTCCTTCGGGAGCTTTTCCTTTGCCGAAGTTTTTGCTAACTAGTTGCTAACTGGGCACATACTCGTACATTCAACATCGGTATAAGAGGAATTTGTATTTTGAAAAAAACTTTATAAAGAAAAAGGAAACTTGGGTCTTATAAATTGGATTTTTTTAATACAATTAGTTTTTTGTTTAATTTGATTGATTCAAAGAAAAGAACAAATTGTAATTACATTTAGTTTATTGGGATTATTACTAACGCTTATTCTTTGCGGTAGCTCAGAGTAGAAAAGAGAAAAGAGTGTTGCCCTTTCTACTAAAGACAGCCTTCATTTAGCTCTTTTACTACATCGAGGGAATTCACAATAATAATTTTCAAAAGTATTTAATAATAATAATATTATTAATTATATTTATAGAAACTTCTGTCAGATCTTCACCTGTAATGATCTCGATTTTCACAAACCCATAGGAATCTAAGAAATCCCTTCTGAATACTATTCGTCAGATACGAGTATATGAAATCCTGTGCAAATTTAATTCATGCTTCTAAATTCACCACAGTATGTTGGCTGTCAGAATGTTTATGGTTTATTAAGGAGACGACATTTTATACTGGTTTGCTATAATTATAAGATTTCTATTATTGTATTTATCGGTTACTAAATCTTTGTTTCTTTGTTGTTTCAGGTATGTGACATGACAACATCCTCATTATCCGTTAAAGGTAAAATATTTCCTAAAGACAACCATATCGAAATACGCTTGCATTATTATCAGGTAGAGCTACCAATATAATTAATATTTATATTCTGATGTGCTATAGAGAAGGTACTCTTAAGGCTTTTATAAATAGTAAGTTGTTAACTAATAAGACGTGTGCCAGTACATTAATTAACTAAAAAACATACTCCCGCCTTTTTCCCACAAGGGTAGGCAGAAACTAGAAGCCGCAATTTGCTACGATTCTGGCATAGTTCTTTTGTTTTTTCCACGTTCATATAATTATGTATGTTGTCATACACATGCGCCGGTTGTGGTCGTTATATAAATTAAAAACTCTTAAAATATTTTTGATCCTAAATTATATTATTTTTGATCCTAAATTATTTTATTTATATTAAATTCAGCCAAGTTTTTATCACTACTATTTTAAACCAGACCCGACCCTCATTGCTCTATAGACAGTGTGCATAGGTCAGGGGGTCTACTACCTATCTCCGTCAACGAAGTAACAGGCCCTTCCGAAAGTAGCCCAGACGTAACGATCCGTTAAAACAAGTGTCAGGTTCAATTGTTCGGATGGGTAAAAACACATAGGGCGTAGGTACAACCGTCAAATTGTATTGCCATTCATTCTTAGTTCGGGCCCCCAACGGATCATGCGTCCGTCGTCCGTAGGTGATACAGAGTAGTAAACGCCCGTAACGAAGGCCAAATCTACGGACTTTGTGTTTAGGTAGTAGACCCCCAAGACCCTCGGGACAGTAAATTCAGGTGTCTTGATCAAATCTACATGTGCTAGCTCAACTTTGCTCTCTGTGCGGTCAAGTTGTTTGCTGCTAGTAATTTATTTGCTTGTGAGAACTTGCTATTGTTCGGCCAGTTTACGTTTCTAGTTTATGTCGACACAATAATTGTTTTAACGGACTTCTAAAATTAGGAAGACTATTTAAAGTTTCTTGTCGGTTTCTTTTACGTTGGATCAAGTTTTTTTAACTTTGCAATTAGACCTAATCGTGTATAAAAATATAAATAAGTATCTTCACAAAAATATTTTAAAGGTAGTTATATAGGTACTCTACGTACCTACCTACTTACGTAAAAAATCATTCGGGAAATATTTTCCATTCATCGCACTACTTTCCATATTAATATTCTGCTTATACCAATATTAAAAAGCCAAAATACCCGCTTTTCAACATTTCCAAACTATAGGATGAACGAAAAGTTTTCAGTTTAAAATACCGCACTATACATCAGCGAGACGCCATCTGCCGGCGCCATAATGGAAGTTGCCAGAGTTAGCGCGAATACATCAGGAGGATATTCATGAAATACATTTCGGATTATTTGGTGATTTGTTAAAACATTATTTAAGTTTGGGTGATTTCAAGTACTTATATAAAAAAATATTTATAAAATGGAGCCAAGTTTTCCGGAAAAAGAAGCATGTTGAACGCTGCATGGTTTTCGATGACCTATTAGCATGATGCTTAGCTAAGACACAGATCTGCAATACAGAAAATTATTCGACCTGAGAATCGAACCCAGGACCTAGCTTAGCGGTCGCCTCCCCCATACTTTTCCACTGTTATAAAATATCTATATTTTACTGTTGACTCAATTTATCATTACTGGGTTAGGCAGAGCAGGGGGCGTAGACAAATTTGCAAAATGTATGGAATGACATTAGTGACAGCCCGATTTGTCGAAAGCTTATATCCATACATTTTGTTTGTATTCGTTTGTCGATTCGAATGTCAAATTGCAACTTGTCTAGCCTCCCCATAGGTGTAGACTGTACACTCAGTTCTCCGGTAGGTTTAGGTCCCATGTAATTTGAGGTGAAAACTGTACATCTATCACTATAATTACAAGGTTATTGACCGCACTGCCTTCTTCTTCATCTTTCAGTAATGAAATATTAATCACCGCGTCCGAAGAGCACGGACAATTACCCTTTGTTACCATAATATTGTTCTAGAATGTTCGCGTATTATATATGTAGATAAACTGTTATAGCAATTAATCTTAACTACAGATAGTCGGGAAGCAAAGATAACCTAGTATTTTAACCATTCAACTGCCAAGTCGTAGTCTCAAGCTCAAATCCGAGACACGCATCTTTAACTGTTCAAAATCAAGTGCGATAATTACTACTAACTTCCTAATTACTTCTTCTATGACTCGTGCCCAGCCGTGGGATAGTAAATACTACGCTATGCTAGATGTCAGGTTCAGTTCCCAGGTCGAGCAGTGTTGTTGGGATTTTCTGTAAAATTCCCAGTCGCTACTCGGTGCTGGGGGCCCGCCTACTACATGGAACGTAAATATACCGGCGATCTGATCTGGGTGTACAATTAGTACTACTCAGTCAAACCCTTTGGGGAATACGGGTGTGATGGTATCTTATATAAAAATTGTGATAGTATATACGTACTTTCTTACACGAAAGAGTACGTAAGAGAGCCATTATGGCTCAAAGCAGCAGCCCATCTGGGGAAGTACGTCCACCTTACAGAAAACTGCAGCCAAATAACACACTTTATTGTGTGTTGCGTTCCTGCAGCGAATGAGGTGGCCAGAGCTCCTTTTAAGGATGCGCTGCACTGGCAGCTAGAGGAATATTCACTCAAACTGTTGGCGCAGTGAATCATCCATAACCTTCTAAGAGGTTTTTAGGGTCGCCAACGCGCGCGTGATTCCCCTGGTGTTGCAGGCGTCCGTAGGCTACGGTAACTGCTTACCATCAGGCGGGCCGTATGCCTGTTTGTCACCTTAGTGGTAAAAAAAAACACGATTCCTCCTTCACCACTAAGCCGTTCTTAATTACGAAAACCGTCATTTAACTTGCAACTAATATCTGCTATGTCGAGAGCGAGTACTGAGCTACAAAATATTCATAATTCCCTCAGCGTATGAGAACTTTATGTATAAACGTCGCGGCGATGCGGCGCGTCATTTGTTGCTATGTCGCTCGGAACACGCCACATTGTAGGGCTGACACGTTACATTTTATGCAACAATTTTGTTAAACTGTTACGGATTTTGTGTCATTTAATCTAAGCTGTTGCCTTTTTTGTTTAGACTGAAATATTATAAAAAAAAACAGGTCAAGTGCGAGTCGGACCTTTGTAAGGCTACTGGCACTAGAAATAGAAACTGAAAATTTCAGCTCTCTACTTGTTACGGTTCATGACGGACAGCCCGCTGTAGACAGGCGGACGGATAGACAGCGGAGGCTTAGCAATAATAATAAAATATGGCAAGTCTAAAAAGATAAAGTAACTGACTGATATATTAACGCACAGCTCAAACTACTGCAAATATTTGGCTGAGAAAGGATTTTGGGTGATAGTAACTCGTTACAATAATACTAGCCGATTCCCCTGGTTACAATCACGTCCTTTTTTCTTCTTGCTGGACTCCCTAAGCCTTAAGAATGCAACAAAACTTTTTCAAATCCCATTGGTACTTTAGAGATTAGCGCGTTGAAACAAACTCTTCAGCTTTCTTATATTCAAAATTTCGTATTAGTACGATGTGTGGCAGCCCTACGTTATGCGCGTACAGTTTCAAGCTCTCAGTGCGTCATCTCTCTTGCTTACCGCGGTAAATTCTCTTGCTATCTGTACCTGCGCGGCTGCGCTTTTAGCAAAGGGAGTCTTTGAGGCGCCCGGAAATGCCTTAATGAGGAATTGTTATTACACAAGGGTGCGCGCTTACACAAATTATGCACCTCCGTTGAAATATATAATTTGAGACTATAGATTAAGGTGTGTTTTTGTTAAACATACACGAACGTTTAGTAGAATAGAAAGGGTCATTATCTTCTTAGGAGCCATTTTATTTCATCTACACACACATACACACACTTCATTCATAGTTGGACACACAATAATTTTTCACTGCTACAATGTTACAAGTTCAGCTGCTGACCGTGAGGTTCTGCATTCGATTCCCAGGTTAAGCATAACCCTTTGGGTAGCAGTTCGAAGTTTGGATGTGTGGCTCCCTCCCTTATACATCTAAAAACAGAAATAAGCAGCCATTATCTGAAAACAGGCGTGATTCATGTTTAGGTATGTCAATCTAAATGACAATTGAATCGTAACTACCTTACAAATGTTAGTCCGTTTTAGACAGTTAAAGTTTTGTATTTGTAATGTAATTAAAAGTAACATCTGTGTAATGTAAGCTGTCACAATTGAGGGTCTCCGCGTTGTGTCTCTGTAATATCCGGAGAGCCATTGTTTTAACAACCTGACAGTTCTTGAGACCCAATTTACGTCGTGTCTCTTTGGCTCGGCTTCGAGTATCTACTTATATTTGAAATAATTATTTTTTGTTTCTGAAAATGTTTTACAAGTGTTTTTATTACTTATCTATTTATTTATTTATTTAAAAACTTTATGCACATTACAAAAATGTTGCAGAAAGACGGACTAATGCCATTAGACATTCTCTACCACTCGACCTTAGGGTGATGTAGAGACAAAACTTCGTAGTAGATGCACTAATAGTAAAAGAAAGAAGGAGAATTTAATTAGAATAAGATATCAGAATAAATATTTAAGTATATCTTTCTAATATATAAAATTCTCGTGTCATAGTTTTAGTTGCCATACTCCTCTGAAACGGCTGGACCGATTTGTATGAAATTTTGTGTGCTTATCCGGTATCTATGAGAATCGGCCAGCATCTATTTTTCATCCCCCTAAAATGACCCACCCCTATATGGCAAAACAACGTTTGCCGGGACAGCTAGTTATATTATAATTTCTACGATGCGTTTAGCGCAATGGCTGTTCAATGTGCTTCTGCGCCAGTGATAACTAGTTTGATTCTCGCCCATAACAAGTATTAATTGTATGACCTATTTTTCTCGAGTCTCGGTGTATGTGAAAATAATTTTATGTTAGTGGGCAACATAGAAAAACTATATAAAAATACATATGTATTTTGAAAATATCTCCATACCTATTTTTCGCTTACATACTGAAAATGCTATTAATCAGGGAGGGTACAGCCAGCCACCCTCTCTGCCGACCCTCATTAGGTCAGCTTCCGCCACGGAAGCGCCTGCTCAATTCATTCGCACGCACGCTGTTTGGATATCCTATTATCGTGTTTAACCCTATTGTCAAAACGAAACACCCGGGCTGACCCGTATGGTCCAAACATTTTTGTTTGTGTAAGAAAATTTGGTCAATGTGTTGTACAGAAAAAGTCTGTTATTACTAGAAGTTGTGTTAATTTGCAAAATTTTTACGTTGTCCGGTATTAGGAATTTCTTTATAAAATGGGTTCGTTATAGAACACAATATCATGAACACTTACCCCTTTACACCAAAACGTCCATTTACCCAATTTAGGCATGCACACACCTGTGTGCATGCCTAAATTGGGTAGTACCTATCACTTCTAGTACCGTTTAACTTCATTGAGGTGAAATATTACAAAATATATTTCCTAATTAAAATCGGTCAACTAATCAGGCCTTTATTTAAAACCTAAATAATTACTACGATCGTAGACATTATATCATTATATTCCATAAATCGTAATGACGCTTATACTTCTATACTTATATTATAAAGAGGAAATATTTGATTGTTTGTTTATTTGCATTGATGCTCCAAAACTACTGGACCGATTAGAAAAATTCTTTCACCATTAGAAAGCTACATTTTAACCAACTAACATACATAACATAGGGTATATCTATAAGAATTACCCACACCACGTGAGGCTAAGGTTCAAGGTTCAAATTAAAATATTTTGTTTCAATTAGACCAAGTAGGTACTTTTGAAAAGTTAAACTAGCTGCACGGTCCCGAAAAGTGGGACTTATGGAGAAGAACCGACAAGAAACTCCATAGTCACCCTTTTAAAAAAAGTTATTATAAAATAAAACAAAAAAATCAAGACAGCGTAAAAATTATGATGCAAGAAACTAAAAAATGCAACGCTGTAACCTAGCTCAGGTATTTTATTTTACAACAATGGTTCCAGACACTTTTTAGCACTTCTTAAACTTACTTTTGCTTCGTGAAGCTGGGAGCAACACGTTCATAATGTCTGCATCACAGAACTTTATGGTGCGAGCTACAAGAACTAAGTAATGCAAGTGTTATGTTCGTGATGCACCTGTCGTTTAAACTGGTTAAATAGTTAATTCTTTCATTTGCACGAGTTCCTGAATATTGGTCTTTTTGCCATATAATTATATTTATTTTTGACGGCGCGAATGACGTAGTGACGTGGGCTTTCGGGTTGTGGGTTCAATTTCCCTACGAATTAAATATTTGACGACCGGACCGTACCGGGCTGCTGATCACGAGGTCGTGGATTTGATTCCTACATGACACAAATATTTATGTGATATATACTAGTACTCGTAGTACAAGCTCTGCCTTAGTTTGGGACTAGATGGTGCTGTGTTAAATGTCGAAATATATTTATTATTTATTTATTATAATCTCTGGCCTTTGGGAAATTGTTCCGAGTTTCGTTGTTAATGTACTATGTGAAAATTTCCATTTGTAAATAGACTCACGATACAAAGGAAAGTCCTTATTAAGGAACGTTTAAAATCAACACATACCCCATCTCCAGAAATCATGTTTTCAACATAGTTTGGTGTCATGGGGAATGTGATCACAAGTCCCATGGCCCCAACCCCTGACCCTGATGGGGTAAGGGAAGGCAAGTGCGGTTTTAAGTCGGTACATACCCGACATACCCCGCCGAATCCCCTGACAGCGGACTAGCTATGAAAGGATGGTATTACCGGACTTAATAATTATAAGTAGTTATTAAGAGATAGTGTTATGTGTATGGCTCCTCTTATTTATCACCATATACCAAAAATGATTAAAGAGCAGCCTTTAAGAATATTTAAAAAGTACCTAAAAAATTACTAGTTCAAAAATGTACTAAATAAATATAGGTACTCTAAATGTATTCTGTATCAGATTTCTTAAATGGCAATTTTTTTGTGACGTTTTGACACATTTTATAAAGTATTGCAATAGTTATATGTTAAATATTGTAAGTTAATAAATATTGCACGCCATAAGGCAGAATGTATATGGATTCAAAAATATTGTAACACGTAATTGTATTAATCAACTACATTTTATGCAAATAAATAAATCTATCTATCTAAGAGTCTATTTAGCGTAAGTGTTGATGTATTTGATGTGGCTGTACTATTTCAATAAATAAATAAATAACTATAACTATCACATGGGAGCTGAGCATACCGGCAAACTGTGTGTGTATATTAGTACACTTCTGCCTAACCTTTCGGGATATACAACCGTGAGTCAAAGGATAGAGACAAAACAAATTAACTAATTACTCCTAGCCTAAGGGCTTGTTTCACAGCTTACTGATAAGTCCCCGTTAAATTACTTAGCAGATAATTTCATAAAAATGTACAACAAAGTTGTAGTGGTACAAACTACTACTCAGTACAAGTACCATTTTTTAATTTATCCTGTGGTTAACGTCTATCCAGAGATAGTGGATGGTGTAACAGGGCTTCAATCTTGTTTATTAATAAGGCGGCATGAGGTTACGTCAAAAAAGAAACAATATTATATCTGTCGGTCCTCAAAACTTGAGGCATAATTGCAAGCCCATTGTCTACTAGCTCACTACAGAAAAAAAAACAAACGAAAACCTATCCACTAACTAACAAAGACCACGAAGACACTTCCAGAAGATATCCAATATACTTTTAATTAAAGAAAAGCTAAGAAATTAAAGTGCACCGCCTTAATAATGTACAGTGGGTACAATTACTGAAACTTTCACAAGTTTTAATAAGGCGGCGGTAGGGGGCGCCCCTGGATTCAGGAAGTTTCGCTAGCTTCCTTCCTGAAGCTGAAATATCTCAAGGATTGCTTTGCGCTAAGAGTTGGTTTAGATGACGCGATTTATGCGCGTTTTATATGTGTTTTGTGTTCGTAGTAAAATCTTTTTCAAACAGATTCTCCTATCGTGTATTTTTAGGTTTGTACCTACTTGCAAATTGATTTAGCCACCTGACTAGTCGAGCAAGCCCTTAATATCTTTTGTTTTTGGTAGGAAAATCCTCGTGGATCCATTTTCATATTAAAATTATGCAAAGAAATACTTGCGCGATTGCCATTTAACAGTGGCAATACCTGATGTTTTTCGGAGAAATACTGACCCGGACTCACGACGAATCACGTAACGCAAATCGCGCGTAAATCACTTAATTTAGACGAGCTCTTAGGTTGCCTTTTTAATCTTCTTTTATTTTATCATCGATATTGCTCGATATCAACAACTAAGTTTAAGTTTCCTGATAGTTATGAAGGGTAATGAAAACTGTTGGCTGTACAAACAAGCACTGGAGATGTTAGTTGTACTTGATTAAAAATGCTTTGTTTTTCAATGTTATTTATCGTTTTTAAGATTAAGATTCGAAATTAAGTTGGTCTTTTTCAATTGTTTGTAAATTAAATTAATATGGTACGTATGGTTTAAAAAAATGTAAAGAAAACTTAGTGGAAGAAATAAAAATCAAATAAAGTGAGTGTATATTACGGACAGAACGCGTTCCCTTTTTAAGAAAGTGCAGAGAGTTATTATTAGAGATTTTCTATTATAACTCTAACCATTTGAACTATTATTATTCACTATACTTAACAAACAATAACTTCATAAATGTCTCGATAACATTATCTTTGATTTTCTATACAATTTAGATGCGTTTTACAACAATAATATATATAAATATGTATGTGCAAAAGTTTGGGGTCGTCCGTCTGTCGCGTCGGTCGTTGTTGTCGCGGCTGCACAGTGCACAGGTGCGACGCCAACAAGTTACAAACTTTGTGTGGAAAATACGAAATAATTTTAGATAAATATAAATATTATTATAGAGAGAAAAGACTTGACTGTTTGTTTGTTTGAAAGTAATAGGCTCCGAAGCTACTGGACTGATTTAAAACATTCTTCCACCGGCGGGAATGTACACTAGCCTCGGGTAACATAAGCTATAATTAATAAAACAAATATCCAGACCACGCGGGCAGAAAGTTTCTCCCGACGGTATGTGAAGTCTGCCAACCTGTACTAGGCCAGCGTGGTGAACTAAAGCCTTAATCCCACTCATACGGAGAGAAGACCCGTGCCCAGCGGTGAGACCTCTTTGGTGTTCCTTTGATATTTTTTTTATAATTTCATATTTTAATTTCTATTTGATTACATAAGTAATAAATGGTTCACCAAACCAAAAACAAAACTGCGAAGACGTCAAACATGTGTGTTCAAGAAAATAAATAACCAAATAGGAGTTAGTGGTGGTACATTAAGAGTTTCGGGTAGGCTGCACCCCCATCCCTCAAGCGAGCCAATCAGGTAAGTGCGCCGTATTTTATAGGATTTGCCGGTACTAGGTTCGATTCTCGTTTAAGCGAATTATAAAGCGGACGACGAGAATGGTTCGGTTTTCTCGTCTTTCTTGAAATATTTTTATTAAAATCGGCTTCGTTAGCGTTTTCATTGCTGTTGCTATCATTTAAATCCTAAATAACTCATTTACACATAGACTTATTTATGAACAGGTTTGTTTTATTTTTTAAAAAACAGAAAGTTTTCATAAAAAAATTGCTCATTAATATTTTTTAAGTTTAACTTTGAAGAAAACGAGCTTTGAATATGGTTCAAAAACGCATTGAATTACGTACGAACTTGAAGTAATCTCTGATGACACATGTCATCTGTAAAAACAAAGTTATAAATTACATCCATCCATCACGCTTGTATTCCCCGAAGGGTTGTGCAGACTTGTACTTACTCGTGTATAGTAAATTGTACACCCACATTTCGCCGGTATGTTTAAATTACTGCCATTAATCGGGCCAAACTACTTACAAAATTCATAGAAAAACCCAATAACACTGCTCGACCTGGGAATGGAACCTAGGACGGCTAGACTTTATAATAAAAAAAAACAGTTTTATAATAAAAAAATATTTATTGTATCGCTTCAGATCATGACGAGTTGATCCAACGTTTTACCAAATATTTTTGTTACAATTTTACCTTTATGTCACTACTTAACCTGATCAAAAGGAAAACTGTCCATAAAAAAACTTCGAACAAATTCCCGATAAAATAGTTTATGAACAATATCCGCAACTGTAAATAATACAGAATGTTCAAATAAAACGTTCGATCTGGTGGAGCTAGTTTGTAGTCACTGCCTCCCCCGGGTGTCCAACTTTTGTAGTTTCATTGAGATTGTTTTTAATTTTATTGTTTTCGCTTGGGGAATGATGTGGTGATGTACATATAGTTGTTGTTACATAAATGTTTGATCTATTGTGGTCGAGTTATGAACCTTATATTGTTACACATTGACTTCACCTAAAGACTGTGTGGAAGAGAAATTTGACATCACCGGAAATGATTTTGGTAGCTTAGTTAGCTTAACCATTCGGTGTATTAATCTGAAGGGTACAAATTAGAATAATAAAAAAAAACATTTTTAAGTGTAATCCCTTGTTTTAAAAACCTAATATTTATATGCCTAAATTAATACCCTTCATTAGAAATTTAGTTTTTAAACTATGCATCGAAATTCATTTTTCATTTTTTTTCAGAACTGTATAAGCAATTCTAAAGCTTATTGAAATAAAATAAAAAAATAGTAGAACTTTAGTCTATGCACTTATACTGCAGAATATTTGAACTGAAAATTACGAAAAACATAATAATATATTCTCTCGACGAAATTACACGCAATGCCTTGTAAAAGTTGCAACGGCCATTTTATTCTCCCACTTAAACGTAGCAACCGTGGCTAACTAGTGCGGTCCATTGCAACGGGCAACTTTGCTTGAATTGCAAATTCCTTTGCAATACTACTACTGCTTTACTTGTGGCATGCGAGATTGTAGAAGCATGATACTTTCGCACAGTAAAAGAACATGCTGTATAGTTAAAGAAGAAGTCAATGTATTATGTAAGTTCAATTAAGTTAACAATAATAATCAACCTATTGTCCCACCGTTGGGCACAGGTCTCCTCTCATACTAAGAGGGATTAGGCTATGGTCCACCACGCTTGCCTGATGCGGGTTGGCAGACTTCACCTACTGTCGAGAAATCTTCTAGGGCATGCAGGTTTCCTCAGGATGTTTTCCTTCACCGTTAAAGCGAGTGATAATTACGCACATGATTTCGAAAAGTGAGAGGTGCGTGCCTTGGATTCAAACTCGAGACCTTTGACTTGGCAGTCCAGTGGTCACACCCCTAGGCTATCACTGCTTCCTCAATTAAGTTAGATAATGTAAAAAATATTCGCTGACCAACCCGACAAAAAACGTCCTAGCTGCTACTGAGAATAAAGAAATAATTAACCACTGACCATTACACACTTGTTCAACCTGGGAATCGAGCCCGGCACTTGCCGCTCCGAAGCCCACACCAGGTTAGGATCACTACATCAATGAGTTGAACTTTATTTTTATTATAATTATGAAGTGATTGCCTTCGTCCCTATAAATTTTCAGTATCTATTTACAAGTCTTACAATGTTTAGGTATCTAGTACATATCCGATATCTTGCCAACGGATCAAACTTCATGCCAAAAATATTGACCTTTTTCCTTAAAAAATGCAAAAAAGAAAAACTCTCAAAGAAAAACGGCACATTTCCAATACATTTCGCAAACATTACTTGGAATTCAATATTACAGATAAGATATCAGTAACATCCACTGTCATAAGTTTGTTGGGCGAGGCCTTTCTAAGTCCTCGAGAGGACTCGTCAGGCCTTTGTTTGGCCCAAAAATATTTTTTCCTCCCCGTTCCCTCCCCGAATCTTCGTTGAAAGGTTTCCAGTTTATTTATTGACGGCCTGATAAAAATAATTCTTTGTTACGCCTTCGAGAAGTCGGTTTGTGTCCTATGCGACGCTTAAATTGTGGTTACCCCAGGCGCTTTGAAAATGGAAGTGTATATTTTTTGTGTATTGTTCGGTTCACTTTAGAATGTAATAGATTTTTTTTCGGATATTTTTTGCGAGCTATGGCTGTGCCTCGTCCAATAAAGTTTTTGCAATGATTTGGGAGGTAAATTAAAATGTCGTGTTATTTAAAGTTATTTCTACTGTTTTACTCTAATTGAAGACCTAGTAACGGATTCTATACTTTTTTCTGAACGTCAAAAAGTCAGTTTTAATAATGGTAACATTTTTTGTAGTATTTAATGACATTGAATCTAGAACTTTTCACGGCACGTCTGACATTGATAGAATTGTGTACCTACCTACTTACTTAAGTCTCTAAAAAAATAATTAAAGTTTTTCCAATTACATATTGAAGCTTAACAAATTAACCTAATGATATAATAACTACAAGCCAATCTTTGTAACCTCATAGTATTGAAATCAGATACTCAATGATGGCTACACATCATTGTATATTGCAGCAGACACTCGAGAGTATCCGAGTATGCTTCACTTGGCTAGTTAGTACTCAATGTATACGGGAGTTGCCGACATTACCCGATACAGATAATAGGAAAATATTTAATGATAAAAGGCATTAAGTACCTTCAATCATAAATTAATTACTTTCCATGAGATAATGTTGGAAATCACTTTTTACTTTCATAAAATATTCTCCCTGAGAGACTTAAATACCCGCATTTGGTGAATCATAATTATCACCAGTATATTTAGTTATCTTTGTGAGAAATACTGATTTACATGTCGAAAATCGTCTAGGTTCGTTCGTTCTAGGTTCAAATCCTAGGCCAGTAATTCTTAAGCAGTTATTGAAAAGCTCGGATCTTGCAGCTCGGAGTTTGGTATTTTGCCTGGTATTGTAATAGGTCTCATGTTATAAGGGAGAGTCAATAGGCTATCACTTATAACATGAGACCTAAAACTCCTTCGAGGAATACAGACTGATAGTGTGTGTAAGTGTGTGTGTGAATTGGCTTGATTGGGTCAATTCACACTCTTAGCTTAACGTCTACATTTCGCGGTCCATACACCATACACAATGGCCAACTATATTAAAAATCAAATTTCTAAACCATACAAAAAACATCAAAATAAATATCATCCATACAATATCATACAATTGTCTCAATTTCCTCAACAACCAATGGCTGCCATCCAATAACCCGGTGCCACCATTATCTGGAGGATCCGCCACTTGACTGGCATCGACACTAGCGCCAGTACAGTCACGAGCAACAACATGTAAACTAACAAAAGTGCTAAATCGATTTTACCCAAAGTACTAATAGAACGTTTGTCATATTACGAACTTAGTATTTACGAATCAATACTATAGTGAAATTGGTGTTATATCAAAGATGCAATGGTTTGTTCATGAAAAAATCGTGTTTATATGGCTGTGCTTGTGACTGTACACGTGCTAGGCCTGGATTGGCGAGCGCTTTGATAACCCAGGCCTGTACGGGCCGACAAGTACCTTCCTTTACTTGGAAGCTTGTTACAACGTTACCCTGAATTTTTATTGGGTTTTAACTTGACCCTGTTGTGACATTGTGTATTTTGTTTGGCATGTCAAAGGCGGGTTAGATTTTTCACAGAAAAAATATTCGATTGACACAGCCACTCATTGAGATTGAACTTTGTACAAAAACGTTGAACTATTTCATTACAAGTCATGCAATAAATTATCTTGTTTACAAGATTCACAAGCTATTTAAACATTGGGTTTGGACCGTAAAAAAACATTTTCCGTGTATGTAGCAACCACGTTTAAATACATATTTAAGAAAATATTCAATATGCATTTACCTTAATACTATCGACAACATAATATTATAACAAATACTGGGATCGACAAAGGAATAGAAACAAATTGTATAGGAATGACATTTATAAACATCAGATTTGTCGAAAGCTTATGTCATTTCCAAGCATTTTGTTTTTAACTCGATCGTTAGATTGCAACGTGGCTAGGCCTAAAGTATATTCATAAAACACAAAAAAATCTTATTGGATTGCTCTCCATCCCAAAAAATTGCTCTAGTACTAACTCAAGACCTAGGTGTTAAACACTAACTAATAAACAGAGTAACAGAGGGCGCCACTACACGTGTCATACGCGACATGTGATTAACACTAGCCGACCATCAATCATGTTACGAAAGTTGTCACTCCACTGACAATCAATTACGCTAGTCACTTGCGCCAGTACTTGCGCTAGTACTTGCGGCCAGTTTTTGGGTGAGTAGAATGCGGTTATTATGTGTGTTAATGATACTTGTAATGATTAGATTCGAGTTTTTTGAAGGCGTTGTGTGGGTGTTACGTTTATTTATTTACTTTTAGAGCTAGTTTAACCACCTCTGGATACACGGTAACGGCCGGATGAATTCAAAAATGGAACACAATTTGTATGAAGTTATATGCCAAGTAATTTTAATTTATCAGGAGGTGGTGAAATAAATAAATATCCTGGGACATTTTACACAGCACCATCTAGTCCCAAACTAAGCAGAGCTTGTACTATGGGTACTAGGCAATGGATATAATACTTATATACTTTTTTTTTAATAAGCCTTCGATTTAATGTACTTCGATTTTTTTACAGGCACCGTCAATAATTACTTAAACAGCAATTTTCTTTACTAGATTAAGGGGTACACCTTTCTAGTAAGTTCCCGCTAAGTTAGTTGGCAGATAATTTTATACAAATTTTGTTACATTTTATTATTTATCCCGTGGTAGAGGTTTTAGATACGAAGGAATCCTAATCCGAAATACCTACATAAGGAATCTATTTAGTATCTAATCTAGTTAGTAATTATTCGAAACTAGCCTTTGCGCTCGACTTCGTTTGCGTCGAAGTTTTTTTTGCAACATTTCTAATTGATACTCCGCTTCTATTCATCGTAGCGTTATGATATATCGCCTATAGCCTTCCTTATTAAACAGCCTATCTAGCACTGAAAGATTTTTTCAAATCGGACCAGTAATTCCTGAGATTAGCGCGTTCAAACAAACAGACTCTTCATCTTTATAATATGCAGGTATAGGTATGTAGATAAGTAGATTATTATCAACACCATCAGCCTGTATTCATCCACTGCTTGACGTAGGCCTTTCTAATGATTAAGTAGATATGTGGTGGAAATTTGAAACTTAGCTTAAGCATATAACTATGTATATACTATACTCACAATCTATCATATTTATTCACTCTACTAAAACTATAAATCCAATCAAAACGAAGTCACTTCGTTATCTGCATAATGGATGGTACTTGTATGTCACCTGGAGCAGTAACCACTAACAACACCATCAAACGACTCCCACGCACCCATCAATATGCTTATGAACTTACGAAATTTTACTTCATCAATGAGCGATATTTGTTTAGATAACGTTTTCCACAATTTCCACTACTATTGGTAAAGTTTGAGTGACTTACAATCGAGTTAGCCACGAGAAAGACAGACATTGTAATTAGGTATGAAACATAGGGCAATGAATCATTAGCTAATAATCCCTAATATATCTTAGTACACTGACAACAAATTAAAATATGGAAAAATAGTCCAAGATATAGTAGCCACTGTTTGTTAACGATTCATTATGGCCAAGTGACGTCTCTGAGTTGGGGCCATAATCTTTAATCTACCAACTAATCTACCTACTAATCGAACTACTAATCTACCTACCTATTATATAATAATCTACCTACTAATATATTTACATAGTTTTCTGACATATTTAAGTTCCATGTAGCAGGGGGCGAGCCTATTTCCATTAACCGAGCATAAATTCGACCTTCAAACTGGTACTGAGAATTTTATAGAAATCAAATAAGTAACACAACAAAAGTGTTTGAGCTGGGAATCAAATCCAGGACCTTGAGCGTAGCAGTCGCTTCAGAATAAAAGTGATAGTCACTCCCTTACGCCAATAAACTCGACATCTCGATAAAAACTTGCTGCATTTTACAATCTCATAAGATTCTCACAAGATTACAATACCAGTTGCGTAGTGGTAGTCCGTCTTCATTCATGAAACCATCGCGTAGGTGTTCGACAGTTAAACTAACCAGTTTTGATTACACTAGAAGCGTCTAACCACACCTTAAAAAGGTTGCTGATAATCTATTTCTAAGTATTGTTTACGATTTGAAACGATCTTTGGGCGCATTCGTGTTTATTTCTGTGAATGAATGTGTCTTTTTTAGAGATCACAAGCGTGGGTAACAAGTGTTACCAACTAATGTGGGTTTTTTAGCTAGCTCGAGTAAATGTTTTCACATTATTACTATACATACATACATAGCTTCACGCCTGTTTCCTATAGGGGTAGGCAGAAACTAGATTTCCACTTGCTACGATCCTGGCAAACCACTTTCGCTTTGTCTATGTTCATTAACCTCCTCGTCGGCTTAGGGTGTTCTTAACCTTGCCTTTTTTGAGAACGTCCGCAATCTGGTTGTGGTACGTTCGCCGAGGTCGACCCCTTCCAACTATTCCATTCTATTAGTCTTACTATATTACTTTTATTTTAGAAATTTCATTAGTTATCTTTTTGTATTTTTTTAGCATTTTCCATGCTAAGATTACGAGTTAATTTTAATGAAGGTAAAAATCAACTGGCAGGCAGAATTGAAACCTGGTTCCTCTGGTTCGGTACACCAGACGCTATGACCGCTACCATATGACCAAATCAGAAGACGCAGGTTCGAATCCTGCCCGCCGGTTGATTTTTTCTTTAATTAAAAATATTTTTATGGTTTTAAAAAATTGGTTGAAGGCGAGTAACGACGCGGGAAATACCTAGTTCTAAGTACCCAACAGGTATTATGCCAGTGATGACCTGACGTGGGCGATGAGGAACCGATCCAACCTGATCTTAAAGATTTCACCATGGGCCTATTTTCGGACATCCCACGTACGTTCACGTGTCAAACAGTTACCCAAATACGGCCTTTTATCTTGTTACGTGAGCCTATAAAGCCTTATATGGAGATGTTGGATCTAATCAGACAGATTTTATGATCAATTGATTGGTAGTTACTTGATTGTGATATGGCGGAAATATAGTATATTAAAAAGTAAATATAAATCCAATTATACACGAGCCTAATTCCATTAAATTGATCATGTTTTATGCTGTCAGAAATGCGTAAAAAACTCAATCACACTTTGCTCGACCCGGGAATCGAACCCAGTACCTCGAACGTAGCAGTCGCGCTTACAACCACTAGGCTCACGAGGTAGTTCACTAATATTTATTCTAATATTTGTGTTAGAAAAGTATCACTGTATTCACTGCACCAATTGATTATTTCCACTTTTGTTATGAATGCTTCGGTACTATCGCGCACATCAATATTTATTTCGCAGATTAATATTTTTTTAGTAGCAATATTTTGTAAATTACAATGACAATATAGAATTTTCGTTTGAAACCCATATTTAAAGAAATCGCTATTTAAAAATGTAACATGGAAAGTAACCAAATATTATATTATTTAAAATGCCAATATTGAAATCTATTTTCAACCTATTAAAAGAATTCACCATTTAGAAAATGTAACATGGAAAGTAATCAGATATTAATATTCTGTTATTTAAAATACCAATATTGATTTTTAATTTTTAATACCAAATTAAAAGAATCATTTAAAAATGTGACATGAGAAATAATGAAATATTAATTAATTCTTGTTTCAATCAAGAATAGTACAGCTGTGATGTTTTCTACAGTAATGTCACCAATTCAACAGGCCAGTACCCTAGCTGCTCCAAATCTCCTCTCCAATATGGTTCGTGATTATCAACGCTTTCCAATTTTCGCCACGGCTGCCACGTAATAATCGTGATTTATAGTTTTAATTTTGTTTTCCTTTTTGTAACGATATTGTTGTTGCGTCGTGTAGACGCTTTTAAACTGAACGTTAACTGAGATGGATGTTCTGTGATTTAGAATGGCGAGCTATGGGAATAACGTCTTGTTTTGTAAGTTACGTCATTTTTGGAATTTATAACAGAGTATTTTAGTGATGGGAAATTGTCGCAATAAAACATATTTTTTTTTCCATACAAGCCTTTGTTACCACACGAGATAAAACAATTTCGTGACCCGTATATTAGCTTAACAACAATGGTATTTGAAACCTATTATTTCATATGAGCGACATAATTCAATGAACAAATGACCCTAGCTGTATCTACATTCTACTTATCCTACCGGAGCAAATCTCTCCAAACAACATTTATACCAGAAGCCAAGTCACCCAAAACATGAAACACTTCAAACAGCTAACATTTAAATAACAAAGACCACAGGTAGGCACAGTACTCGAACTTGAACATCAATAGAAAAGTAAAAGTAGGCCCAAATTCGGTCAAGCACGCATAACCTGTCTCTCGACGGTCGGCGCCCACGACCACCATCTAGGAATGCACATACCTCCGTACTCACAGTCACGACTGATCCCTAAATGAAGATGCAGATTTAAGGCAAGTTCAACAAATACTCTTATGATGATCGAAAATTTTAAATAAAAAAACCTTTTCTTTGTAGTGTCAGCAAATATATTTGAGACTGAAGGTAGATAAAGTCCAAAAAATCATAAACAAGTGAATATCTCCAATTACATAATCATAATGTAAAATAAAATACGAGTAAAAATTTTATTTGAAAGAATAATGTACAGTCGCTTACAAAAAATTTACATTATTATTCAAATATTTTGTTACAAGATTTTCTTTTCTTATGTATAAACTTTTTTGGAATTGACTTCTTTTAAAAAGTATTTGTTTATTATTAACTGTTTTTTTAATAGTGAAAACATTGTTTAAAACCAACCCTTGTGGTCTGTGCTACAGTGTACGCGGATCAACACCTACGATATTGGGAGTGACTCCATCGATCGCACTTGACACTATTCCACGTGAAAGCCTGTGGGTCGAGCCGTTTTCACAACAAAAGATGACTGCAAAAGGGTTATTATTATGATACATCAATAAAAACTGTTTACATTATTACTTAATGTCCAATTATATAAAGCACTAGCTTCCCGCCAGTGGCTTCGCCCGCTGCGCTGGTTTTATAATCTTTTCCCCAGTTTTGCAACGTTTTTCATTACTACTCCGCTCCTATTAATCGTAGCGTGATAATATATAGCCTATAGCCCCGATAAATGAGTTATCTAACACTGAAAGAATTTTTCAAATCGGTCCAGTAGTTACGGAGCCTATTCAATTCAAACAAACACACAATTAAATCTTTCCTCTTTATAAAATTAGTAAAGATTTCAATCTTCTGTGAGAAAAAATAAATTTATAGCTAGTCTACAAACGTTTACTGCTAAAAATGTCGCTCTAGAGGCCGTAAAATATATTTTCCGGTGGTTTAGTCGCATCAAACCTGGCAAACTAGATGAAGCAGGATAGGAAAAAGTTGCCAAAAATCTTCGTAGTCAACTTCAAGAAAGATAAAAAGCATGTTTACCTTTTATCTGATGCTCTGTCCCCAAATAAAATGTTTTCTTTTTTTTACCAACATGGTTTGTTACCGTGAGTCGTTAGGAGCATATCCTCTGTAGGTTCCTTGTGTTGTGCCATTTGTTTGTCCCCCTGCGGATACGTGCGCTTTTCACATGCAATTTTTGAGGTATTGGGGCCTTGCAAATATGCTGTAGCTCTGTATAATGTGAGAATGGCGATGCTATAAACATTAAGGATATACTTAGTTGCTTTAGCAGCTTTTTTTTTCAAGATTATTTTATTGCGAAAAAATTATTACAGCACTAAGATACAACTAACTAAGCTACCGCCACCTGAGTCTTCTCGTGGTAATCCAGTGGCTTAAGTGTTCGTTGTATTAACAGGAGGGACGCAGGTTCGAATCTTGCCTAAGAACTTAGGCTAATATTCAGAGACGATGCTCAGCGTAAAGTAATGCTTCCGTATTTCAAATTTGTATGACAATTTGACATACGGAGGCCTAAGTTTATGCTGAGCATCGTTTCTGAATATTAGCCTTAGGCTAATTCAGAGACGATGCTAAGCGTAAAGTAATGCTTCCGAATGTCAAATTTGTATTATAATTTGACATACGGAAGCTTGCTAATAAATAATAATAAAGCTAATATTCAGACTATGCTAGTCTCTGAATATTAGCTTTATTATTATTTCTCTATTGTTAATATTATATTTATTATTATTTCGCTAAAATTTATTTATACCTTTCGAGATAGTTTGTACTTTTTAATGCCAAATAGAAAATCTCAACTTTTTTGAACATTAATAATATATTATAATCGACTTGCAGTAAGTACTTAGTATCTCCTGAAGAGTTAAACAAAAAAGGATTTCTAAATAATTATGCTGAACGTATGTATAACAAGCTTAACACTAATGTTTTAAAATGTTTGTTTCAGGTAATAACAATTATGTTTTCACACCGAGCGGTTATGTGAGTATTTGGCAACACTGAATGATAATAGACTAATAAATAGCACATTTAAATTCAATTGTTTTTGTGCAACCGCGCAAATTGTACTGCGGTGACTCGGTGACATTAGCATACATTGTTTTTGTAGTTTAAAAATATTCAGCTTCATACATAATTATTTAATTATGTAACAGTTGTCGTGGAGATTTTAAATTCGCTTTGTACGTTGAAATTAAACTTCATTTTACGGGTTTTATTGCGTTATATTAATACTATTTAAATTCCGACGTTTGGCTTCCTTTAATAATATTCGCGTTAGTGTCAGAAACCAGTAAGTTCGCTGTATATTTTTATAAAAAAATAAATTATTTATTGATAAATAAATAAGCAATAAATCTTTTTATAAAAACATTTTCTATTGGGGAATTCTCAATACCATCTCAAAATTTAGATTTCTAAATAGTGGCAAACAAATATCCTTTCCAAATATATTATTTTGATTGTCTGCATATATTTTTAAATGATTCTAAACCAACAACAAATCATTTATTTCACATCTCTATTACCTATTGACTTAGTAAATCCGTTATAATGAGAGTTATTATTGACCACATAAATTCCTTGCTCAGGCGCATACATATATGCATTTTCCATTAACATGGATTCCGAGTACACATGGCGAGCGAGTTCCCCTTGCTTCCCTGTTTAATTCCGGGTAACTGACCGCTGTGTATGCGCGTGCGCACCGCACAACAGTAGGAAGCATCAGTCTGTACATTTAGTAGAAATACCCGGTTTGCCATGTCACCTTTTTTTGCCAGTCATGGCAAAAATTGTTATTTAATTGAGGTTAAAAGACATACAACTGTTCTCCGGTAAATTTTCAGAACCTATGCAATAGGAGGTGAGCTTATCGCCATTAACCGGACAGATACAAACTCTGAGCTGCCACTGACTTTTGTAGACACCCAATAATACGGCTTGACTTGGAAATCAAACCCAGTCCCTCTACCGTAGCAGGAGCGCAGTCTAATCTCGGCTTGATCTCTAAATAATACCGGCGTGGCAACCCTAAAGAGATTAGCTTGTTCTAAGGCCACTGCGTGTGCGCAGTTGGCCAAAACAGTGACCTTTGATGTCAAGGCCTCCACAGGACGGCCTCGACAACGCTAACATACCAGTTTAATGTATCACTGTTGTTTTGTACAACTACGATAACTTAACTAATTGACTATACTTGTAAATATAATTAAATTATTTGTTTATCCGGCCTTATTAGCCTAATGGCGCTAATCTGAGGTCTTGGGTTCGAATCTCAGATCAAGCAAAGTGTTTTCTTTGATAGGTTGGAAGTGGAAATTTCTATGAAAGGATTTGCACTGGGATTTTCTTTGAAATTCTCAGTAGCAGCTCGGGAGTTTGGATTGGTGAACGGTTAAAGGCAATAAGCTCGCCCCCTATTACTCGGGACCTAAACTGTGGGTATGAATTTTTACATCTCTGACTAACCCCATCGGGGAATACAGGCGTCATAGTATGCTACTATACTACTGTATACTTTTATATAAAAATGTATAGTCATAGTAGCAAAGTTAGCTCACGGCTTCCAGTCTAACCAGATGCGCCTGACTATAAAAATGTCATGAAATTCTCATAATATTCTTTTTAATTTACAAAATATTTTAATGTATTTTTTATTTAAATTCTAGCTCATATCACGCTTGCACATCATTACGATTAGAAATAAAACCTATAATTAATGTTAATTTCAGGCGGGCACAGCACCATATCATTAGATTAAAATGCACTAATAAAATACATAATTTATAGATACACATAGTAATTATTCATTCATCTGCTGCGCTGGAGTCTACACCTACACTGGATGCCACAGACAAATTGTGAGTGCTGGACTTCTCAGCGTTTATAGCCAGTAAACCAAGTGATTTAAAGCTCTATTGTGTAGTTTACGTACAAGAGTTCACGTGGGCGCGTCCGTAATTGTAAAACAAAGATTATTTTGTGAGCTCATAAAAATAGTGATGTAATAGTTACCTTTACTTAACATTTTTATATAAAAAAAGTACAAGCTGACATATAAAGTGGCAGTTCAATAAAAAAAAAGTTACAAGCTGTCGAATTGGAGGAAAAGTAAAAAATAAAAACAATTCGGAACAGACAAATAAAAAGTGTAGACTATAAATACTTTTAATGCGATTCGTTGCTGGAAAATTCAGATCGGATACAAGGACAATAATATAAATCGATGGATTATGCATCAATACTTCTTGTATGTATGGCAGAGAGCAACATTTTATATTTGTCCCGTAAATTCAGTTGTACCTAGTATATTTTCTATAAATTTTATGAAATTCTGTACACACTCAAGTGAAACTTCGTTTTAAACCTATTTTACTCAAATGTACGTTTGTTAATATGAATATATCATAATAAATCAAACATTATTGACCTCTCAAGCACCTAATACGATGTGAAAGCTCAAACAATAGACAATTAACTAAGCTCTCTTGACAACTTTCTTTGAACATAAACTGATTAACTAAACTGGAGTTCTGTACACAAAAATGTGCTTACTCTATGCCCCGTTAGTTGCGCAACTGTAGAGCGGGACGGACGGACGGACGGCCCGTTAGTCAGTCAGTTGTGGCCGCACCAGTGAACACCGCATGTTAAAACGCACAATAAAAATCATCAAATCACTTACGCGCGCGATTGTACTGCGTTTGACAGTTGTCAATTTTCAAAATTCGAAAAAAAAAGTGTTCTTTTAACTGATACCGCAAAAGTGCATGAATGTGTGGGTGTTTATTTTGTGATTTATGTATGTGTGTGAAAAATCTGTTTTGGTTTTTTTTTTGTGCGTGATTCTGCGATTGCAGTGTTTTACGTTGCATACAAAGGCGTCATTCATAGAGATGTGTCAATGGGTTTGCGCACGCGCATGGGCCATTCAACTGCGCGTTGTTAGGTATGTATTTTTTCTTGATCAATCAGCTGTTTTGATACTTGGACGTAAAATACCAAACCACTATAATTTGCGAATTAATATTTCACCTATTACACTTTTGATATCGTTGACGACTTAAAATATTACGATTTTTTTTTTAAGATAATTATTTCATATTGTGCAGCATACAGATGTTTTTCAAATAAACTGTGTTTAGCTTGGTAGAGCTGTGGGGAAACGTGAGAAAACTGACAAGTTGTCAATAAACACGAGTGAGAACGACAAGTTAGAGATGTCATTGATACGGATTGTTAGCTAGTAGCTTCTAAGGGCATTCACTACCAAGAACAGTAGAATAACATAACATCAAGCTTGTATACCCGAAAAGATGGGCAGAGGTGTAGGTAATGTTCGTCCACAGTTGGTCGGTATGTTTTAAGTGTCATGTTATAGGGAACAAGACCAATTCCAAAAGTCTGAATTTCTTTAAAAAAAACATAGAAACCCAATAACACATTGCTCAGAATAGGAATCGAAACCCGAATCCCGCGTTCTGTAGCCGTTTTGCGAAATGTAATTCTTCCTCCTAGTCTTTTCCTAACCATGTTGGGGTCGGCTTCCAGTCTAACCAGGATGCGGCTGAATATCAGTATTTTACACGGAGCGACTGCCATCAGACCTCCGCAACCCAATTTCTAGGCAATACCGATATTCGAAGGATAGACTGGTTGTCAGGCTTTTTAGGCTTCTGACTACCTCTAACGATTGTCGTAGGTGTTCGTATGACAACCGGGACCGACGGCTTTACGTGCTCCCCGAGGCACGGAGGGGTCTCGATATATTAAGAATGGTCACCCATCCACAGGCTGACTACGGCAAGTGTAGCTTAACCTTGCAGATCGGTTGATCAGCGTAGTTATACAACTTGGCCACGAGCAACCATTGCGAAATGTAATTGTAAACAAAAAAAAAAAACAAAATTCTATAAAACTTGAGTTGAGGTTCAATGAAGTTGAGGTCGGAAACTCGGAAGCGACTATATTTGTTTTTGTATTATATTTCTCATGTTTTTGACAGTGAAGTGATAATTTTTAGTCATTACATCATTTTATACACCATCATTGATTACCGGCCTTGGTG
This sequence comes from Acronicta psi, assembly GCA_946251955.1. NCBI lineage: Eukaryota > Metazoa > Arthropoda > Insecta > Lepidoptera > Noctuidae > Acronicta > Acronicta psi. Next base: position 12,050,616 of record OX276488.1, on the reverse strand, counting down.
GTATCGTCTGATGACTAAATACGGTAGCAAACAGTCTTAACCGTCCGTAGTTAACTTGACGTGAAACTTTTTTAATAAACGGCGTTTAAGAACTCGGGTAATTCCTGTTTTTCAATGTCATTGCTGAGGTTAATGTCTCTGAAAAAAAAAAACATTTTATTGTAGAATGGATGTGCATTGAAATTAAAATAATGAACACTTTATTACAATAAAATACTTAATTTATTTCTTAATTAATATTTAATTGAAGGGGAAAAGACCATACAAAGATTTCCTGATGACCAATTATGACATTGACATTTAGATTTTTTATTGACCTTCTAATTTCAAAATCGGTGCTTTTCTTTTGTTTTGGCGATTTAGGACCTCTTTCACTCATCTCTGAATATCCGCTAACTAATAAAAAAAAATACTATGAAATTATCTGCCAAATAATTTAACGGGAAGTAGAGCCCACCTCAAGATGCTCTTTCATGCAAGCAGCAATTGACTTTTAAAATAAATATTAATTTATTGTTACATTACCAATACAACTTTTGTGCATAATAATTGATATCGCACTATTGTAAATATTCATTGATTCGCTAACAAACATGGAATCGAAATGTGCGTAAAAAACTAGGAAACATGTTTAATTGAATGTCGTAACAAGTCTTTGTTTGTGTCAAGTGGAGTGTAACAATCAGGCGGGTTCCGCAGGACTGCGCCACAGGCTATTGAACGTAACTGATAGAAGGACTGAAGACATTGTATTTGTCGAATTTGAGAAAGATAACGATATAAATTAATTTCTAGGGCTCGTGGCTACATGAAATAACCGTACGTAGTTGCTATCGAAGACTGTCTTCACAATTATAAAGTTAATAAGATATGTTAGTAACAGTTAGATATTATTGTCGTTAGAAGTACATATAAGTATAATATTACTGGAATTGTTAACTTCAATACCTACCTAGTTATTTGCTTATCAATGAAACCGTCGTAATTTTTTGACTGAAATCGGAAATTTGACAGTGTTTTTGTAAAACTATCCTCATCCTCACTTTCTCCGGTGTACTTATCTGGAAGTATGCAGTTTCTAGACGATTGTTTCTTTGACTATTTATGCCAATTACAAAAAAAAACCTCCAAGATCCCTCGTCTTAAATTTAGATGTAACAAAGTAGCTGCTCTACAACAGCTACAATATAATGTTGACCAGTGAGCCCAATCAGCGTAGAATTAGTCCTCGCCCCGTGGGAAATACGCAATTTTTCGGGATTAGAAGAAGCCTGCCTCCCGAGCTTGTTACTATATTCAGTAAAGTTTTATTACTCAATTGACAGTCAATTTTAATTAACCAAATACCCAATTATGTAGTTCTAGTCTTAAAATAATAGTTGATAGGAAGCCTGTGAGAAGTATCACTTTTTTGGGGACATCCCATAAAGAATACTGAATCCCGGGAAACTGGGTTCAATTCTGCCTTATTCTTCGGAGAATACAGGCGCCATTATATGTTATGTTACTCGGCATCATTATCAGAACAAAACACACCTATTTGATAAAGCCTTCAAGCGGTTAATGACCTTCCGCCATTCGCAACTGCGTGCATTAAAAGAAATCATAATTAATTCCAAGTCACTTATAGTTGTTTGTAACTATTAATTTATTATTACTAACGAAACTAAGCGTGTATATTTCCGTTGTGACTGATTTACATAATTTGGTAATAAAGGAATAATGAGCTAGTGGCAAATGCTATGTATTCATGTGAATATTCATTTTTAATTTGTCTGTTTAATTTGGTATAGTGGTTGCAAGTGGATCGGCGGTGTGTGGTTCTTTTTTCGGTTTCCAGATGTAGCCTTATTTTGGTTGTTTTTTTTCTATAAACACGGGAAAAATTATAAACCATAAGTTTAGTCACAAACTTACAAATACTACCTATCGTGCGCTCCTGGCTATACATACCTACACTAAAGGTTGTTTGTCCAAAAAATATTATACATAAATGCGAAATTAACTGCTTTTCTGTCAAATATTACGATAAAATCTGGCAAGGAAAACGATTGCAACCTGGAATGAGATAGACTACCTTTTGTCTCAAAAAAATCGTTTGCGATAGAAGCAGGCAACTTCTGGTTAGTATAAAGGAATACAATTTTAGTTACCAATGACCATTAGTTTACAATTACTAGTAGTAGAAGACTGTATTGGTACAATACTCCTTATATAATTAAGGTTTCAGACAAGACTCTGCCTCAGGGAGTATGCTGAGTCCCAGTAAGATTAATGGACTGATGAAAGTATCCTCATTTAATAATCATCTTTAATACCCGGCGGCCATCTTTGATATTGATCTCAATACATTAATTCACACGCTTATAAAATTCCCGGCGCGTGTAGTACGTTATTATCGCGGTAGGTGGCGTCACATCGCGTTAGATATGATCTATTGCTTCTACGTAATACATGCGCATGCGACGGATAAGGTGTAACCTGTTTATAGTATACATTAGAGACTATAAACACTGTGGGAGTTTCCGAATCTCGATGAGTTTTTTTTTTGTTTTAAAATTTTCTAGCTACAGAAATATGGGTTCTTTTCTATTGATTCAAATGTTACATGCATCAATACCTTTATGTAATTAATTATACCGATTGGTTCTCGTGAACGTAATTTTTTTAACTTAATTTTGGTATCTATTTTCATTATCCTAAACGAAAATTATTCAATCAACCAACCCTCTACTGACGAATTTATCTTTATAAATATATAATTACGGCCCACATGGTCACAATAACCGTATAATTGCTGGGGTCATCTTAACCCCATGCGTGTTTGCGGACAATTCGTGTGGTCGGACGGACCCACCACTAAGGGTTATTTTAACTTCTTAATATTATATTTAATGGGTATTTTAGGGTTGGGATATTTTTTTAATTGGATGTTATTTGAATGTTGTGGAGCAGTCAGTTGGTAACATTATATGTAGCTAAAACTATACATAGATATTTATCTACTACAGTACAACATTAGGGTATTCTTTATACTTAGGCACCTACTTATGTTATTAAAGAATCACGTGATCCAAAATTACTATATTAAAAAACAATAGTTCTAAACACTTTTCTCGCGTATCTGTATCATAACAGAAAATGACGGCCAAAACAGAAAAAAACGTGAAATATTGTTTTTAAATATGACATACAAAACCATTGTCCGTAAGCCATACAAATTATACATATTTTTTCTGGGTGGGAATTCGGCCATTCACTCCTCTTTAAATATATTTTACTACACAGTTTTTTTATAGGCTTCTGATCACGGCAGTTTATCAAATGCTGTAAAGTAAATGACTTTTGAATATGTTCAACCTTCTCCCCTAATAAAATCAGCAGAGCACTTCCAACACTCGACAGTCTCTGGACATCTCTCATCATTTATTTAACCTACTTATGCATGCCTTTGATCCACCTCTCTGTTGTAAGCAGACTTGTAACTCCGATGCACAAATGGAAGGACTTTTGAAGTCGATTTTATATTTAAATAATAAGCTGAAGTGGAGGAATCTGAAATAAGGTTGAGCTTAGCTATGAATTGAATATGGAGGGGGTAAATTTACCTTACAAAAGTGAAATTCTGTTGTCACGAGAAGATTTAAGTGTACATTATTAATTACCACGTGATCGAATAGGTAGAGCTATAGGTTCCCTAACTTTTAAAGTCTTGGGCACATTCAAAATTTAAAATAAGTACCCATAAAAAATCTCATGAAACCCGATGAAGCTTTCTGCAGAACCCTTAAGTTTCACGTAAACCATTTTAGCAATCGCGGAATTTAGAGCATACACAGATACTTACCAAATCTATAACTTATTAATTGTGGAATTTAACATGTTAGAAGAAAAAAGCTTGATAATAAAACTCTATGGAATTGAAGCATAAAGATTTATAACTAAACTGTTACCTCATATGAGTAAATGGTTTTCTATTTCTGAATGATGGGCCCTGGGGAATTAGATCCCTACCGGAAGGTCGCGGGTTGTAAGCCGGACGTTTCTATTGCCGTGAACCCATAGATTATAGGGGGTTAACAGGTATAAGTGGTGTCATTGCCCATTGGGCATTCATGTTCTCTTTCGACGAGTAATAATCTTTTTACTTTTTGGAATATCCATTATTGTTCTTTAAAAATGTATGTCAAAGTTCATTGGATCATTAAAATTACTAACTATCAGTCGTGTTTGGTTGAAACTGCCAAAAAGCCATAACAATATTTGCAAAATTATTATGCTTGCTCTTTCTCGAGCAATATTTTATAATAATCACTTTTATACTTTTTTATATGGTTTTAAATATTAACTAACAGAAAACCAATAGATGAAAATTAAATCGAGTTATTCTTCTAGGAATTAGAATTATTCCTATAAGAAAATGTTGTTTGATTAAATTGCGCGGTTTCAAAACTTGTGGGGTCCCTTCGACCCTCTCGCGGCTTAAGGGTTAAATACTTCATCCTACTTATAATTGACGTTACAAAGTATTTGCTCGCTCGCATTTTAGTGGTAAGGACCTCTATACAAAGAGGAAATATATTATTGAAGTTATTTTAATCGAGTAGGTATAAACTGTGCTACGGATTTCCAGCAGACTAGCCTTGTAAGTAAAATAATTAAAAGTAATATTTTGTAAAAAGAATAGGGGTCGAAAATGACCTGAACTGCTTTGAGAAAAGGATGGTACGGCGCGTGCCACTTTTTTGCTCGACTTGGCGGGAGCAGATAGATTTTTTGTTGGTACCGTGAACATCGACGTAGGATTTTTTCTGCATCCCGCGTGATGTCCTAGGTTCGACTCCTGGTTCGGCGGAATATTATTGAATTTATCCGATACCAGCGGCTTCGCCTGGATGGTCTTATAAATTTTTCCCCGTTTTTGTAACATTTTTCATTGATACTCCGCTCCTATTAGTCGTAACGTGATGATAAGCCTATCCCGATAAATGTTTCGGAGCCTATTCAATACAAACATTCAAATCTTTCCTCTTTATAATATTAGTATATAAAACAAACGTAAGACGTCCGATCCTGTGATCTTTGCAAGCACAGACATAAACCCTTTGGTCACACAAAACGAACTGTTTACGTTCAAAAGCTATTTTCACTACCTTGACAAATCGTGACACGAATTTTGACATAACTGTACTGAATATAACAATGTAATCAGAAGTGTCCAGTATAACATGGCACGCGGCGAAATTCGGAACTAAAATGAAAATAAATAAAATGACCTGCTTCACTATAAATTCATTGTATCGCGAAAAAACTCGACCCTTATACAACAGACATAGCAGCTTGAAAAGTAGGCTGGGAGGTTGTTGCCCAGCTGTGGGATGAACCAGGTCAACCAGGCCAGGAGAAAATACGACTGTTGGTTCTTTACCATAGAAATTGCATTAAATCGAACACAGGTAATTTTTATTTACTTAACCTACTTGCATTTGGGTTTTCTGGTGAACGTCGAGTGGTTCATATCAAGCAGTGGACAGCGATTGATTGACGTAAGCATTCTGAATTTGAAATGTAGTATAATTTAATTCTATATTTGAAATGTAGTATAATTTAATTCATTTGGCGGTTATTTTATCACGCAGAGCCACTGTCAAGTGTCAAGTTATCCTGGTCGTTATAAGTCTGTCTTTCCCACGGCGCAGGCGCGGCTTCTTCTGAGGACTCGAAACAATACCGCCATTTGTACATACATACGTCTTGCTTTGAATTAAATGAACGGTAATGTAGGGAATTTTCCTTCTTGATGTTTCTACAAAAGAGCCATAATATATCTATTTTTGTTCTCCAGTCATTATTCAAACTACTAGTTGTGCCTGGCATGCAATACTATTTTTACCCGACAGCACCAGAAGGAGGGTTATGTTTTATTAGGCTAGGAACTTTTGCGTAGAAGAAGTCGCCAAAGTTTAAAATCACAAAGGTCTGTAAAGTATTGCTAAAAATATTTGACTATTTTGTTTTTCTTAGCCATTACTGTCCCACTGCTGGGCATAGGCCAGGTACTCTTATCTTGTGCCGCCTCGAACCAATATTCGCGGTACCTACTCATCTAGGTCGTCCCCCGCCTCTTTTTTCTATTTGACTATTGTACCTAATATTCCAGCGTCTTCTCTATTATCCCAAAAGATTTTGTTACGTTTTGACCTCAGGATGCAATAATATGTCTCCTTGATTAGGCGTGAAAGGTAACACACACAGCTACTTTCATATTAATAATAGTATTGAATATTTATACTATCTAATATATAAAATTCTCGTGTCACAGTTTTAGTTGCCATACTCCTCCGAAACGGCTGGACCGATTTGTATGAAATTTTGTGTGCTTATCCGGTATCTATGAGAATCGGCCAACATCTATTTTTCATCCCCCTAAAATGACCCACCCCTATATGGCAAAACGTTTGCCGGGTCAGCTAGTTATTTATAAAGATAATAAATAATCATGACCAGGCTCCAAGTAGGATATTCACCAACTCAAAGAATTTATAGAATAATATCATTTTGCATAACTTTATTTAACTAGCAAACGGTTGCTATTCGATACTTATCTACTAACAAATTGACACTATTAAAATTTATTTTCTGTTACAGCTGCAAGCGATATTGCTAAGTTATAAATTATTTAATTAATAATACGCAGACAAAATTAATTATTATGAAAGAGAAAATTTAATATCACAGGACACTTCATTGGAAAATTGCTTTTAAAGACTATTTTTCAATGTATTTATTATTATCCGAATAAGTCTGCAGAAACAATAATTTCACATTTTTTTCACTAACAATACTGATTTACTGAGCACTTGCGAAAATTATGTTTTCTTCACCTTTTGTGAAGTGTTTCTTTACCAAACATCTGTTCAATATCTTATCGTGAAAAATTCTCACAATAAAAATGTTTATTTGTAACGTTTGTGGATACGGGGTTTGTAATGTTTAGACTACACCCCTGTCAAACAAACAAGGAGGGCGTGCCCATGGCCATCGACCGGCCACGAATTCAAATAACAAACTGGTATTTGCTACAAAATTCACAGTAAAACCCAACAAGAGTTTGACCTGGGAATTAAACCTAGTACCTACCTCTAAAGTACCATTCGCTTACGTCTACAAGACCAATGAGGCAGTTATTTGTTAACTTAGGTAATTAGATATCAAAGCTTTGGTAAGGAAAGAGCTAAATCGATAGTTTGTCGTTATACAACTCGTGTGTAAAAAAACTGATCGAGTCGAGATAGCGTGACGACCAGTTTATGTCACATTTTAACCCCTGGTTACTGCACGCGAGCGGTTGAGCCTCTAGGTGGTAAACTGCTGCACTGGCATTTTTTAAAATAATTTTTTGTCATCATCACATCATGGTCAGTGGTATTCAGTACACCTTCACCAAAAGAAGTGGGCGATTAAAATTACCTGTGTCGTACGGAACGGGAGAGTACGCGGTACTGTGCTGGCATTTCGACATCTTTGTAAGTAGGGCTGCCCCGAAAATATTATTATTTATTCTGGACTCTAATAATTGTGAATGTAAATTAAATCAAAATAAGTTTTCTTAAAAATAAGTTTGATTTTATTGATGATAAAGTAATTAGTGACCTTTTTTCATTTTATAAAAAAACTAGTGACGGAATACAAATAACCTTACGTTGATATAAAAAAATTCATAAAAACTAACGATTAAGTGTTAAAAAAAAACTTGCTTGTATTATTTATAAGATCTTTAGGCAAAGGTCAATAGACAAGAAAAAATATTTTGATTACTTGGACATCATTGGTAAATACTTCGACATGCTAAATGATTATAAAATTATTTTTTTATTACGGAAAACAACATCATTAGATTTGTATGTACATATTGTACATAACTACATTTCCAAATCCATTGAGATTGAGACACAAAAATTATCTGTTAATCCACGCCACTGGTACGGCACAGTAACAAAAAAGGTAACCGAAAAACAGTAACAAAAAAACTATTAGGTAAGAGTTTTTGTTACGTCGTGTTAAGAGTAACCTTTTGTGTTTTTTTGCTGTCAATAAATCGAGAGGCGTGTTCGCCGTCATGCTTTTTTTTAAGCCGTTGACAAGCCTATTAAAAAAAAACAATCTTATTTTATTATGTAAGTGATTAAAGTGTGAATTACGTTTCTTTTGATTTAGACTGCACACGGTGAATTTAGACTGTAAAAAATTGGAATTAAGTTAAATCATCTGGTTCTTAATGAAGATCAAATTGTTTTTTAAACATAGCTACTATCAGTACTTGAATCAAATGAAATATAAGTATTATTATTATAGCTTGGCGTTAATATTTTTATTGCCTTTGCTTTGGCATGGCCTTAACATTTGTAACGATACCCTATCAAAATTATTGGTGAAATATTAACAAAAACTGTTTTATAAATATTTGACTTAACTATGAATAAGTAAGGCTGCTTGAAAAGTTATTACCCGTACATTCCAATACATTTGATCCGGTTCCAGGCTTGTAACAGGATGTAATTTTTCAATTAGGTATTATATTATGTGAATTTTTAAATTAGTGACATGACACCTGTGTTGATTCACATCATTTAAAATGAATTAGGTACAGTATCTAATCTATACCTTATACTTAATGTTATGAAGAAGTAAAGTTTGTGAGGTTGTAGGCAGTAATCTCTGGATATACCATATGGCATTAAGTCCGTCTTATATATCATTTTTGTGCATAGAAGTTTAAATAAATATACGGAACCAATTTTAAAAATTCTTTCCCTGTTATGTATCCTTTATTACATGAAATATTATAAATATAGTACCCGGAGCGAAGCAAGGGTGGATCGCTAGTTAGTTATACAATATCACACACAGTCAGGGCTAAAAATATCTTTAAAAATCTTGAGGATTAACCCCCCGATGGAAGGTACACGGAAGGACACCGAGTTCCGGGTAAGAGACCGATATAACTCCTAATCCTCTCTACCGGTCGACGTTGAAAAGAGATATAACAATAGTAGACTTAATTCAATATGAGATCTTACAAATAATGTTAACTTATATTTCTTCTTACAACTGGGTTGACCTGAATAGGTACAACTGCATTGCCAAATACTCTGTCAAGCAGAAGTATCCCAACTTTATTGTGTTCTAGTTAGAAGGGTAATTTACGCACTAATTATTGAGCTAAGGAACTTCTCAAAATAATATCGCGCGAACAAAACCCCTAATGTTGATCGTGTCCATAGGCTACCGTTACCACCTACCACCAGGCGGGTCACTTGCTTGTCATCTTAATAATTCCTAAAAAACCAAGCCTCGTTTCTCATATCCGTCTTACTTCAGCTGAGCTCCGGTAGCGTTAATAAACACGGTATACTTGTTGAAGCCTTGAGCTCATTAGATATTACAACAACGTATTATTTTACACATTAATATAGATGTGTTAATTGGAGTACTTCTTAACATTGCCGTCATGCATATTCTTGGAAAATATTTTTTTTTGTAATCCTAATCTGTCTAACTTCATAGCCTTCTTTTTCGCTACTTTCTTTTGTTCAGTTCAATTCCTCCTGTCATGGCAAAGTACTGGTCTGCTACTGCTAAATGTAAATTCCTGAGTTCAATTTGAAGTCTAGTAGAGGTATTGGGTTTTATATTTGGAAATCGTTAGCTATGTTAGTAACAATAAACTCGCACCTTATTATGTGGGATTTAAATACATATCATTAACCTGTAGATTTAAATAAGTACCTACATCTCCGTCTAACTATAAGTTCACTAATAAACGGTTCCCTATAATAAAATATTGTTTCCTAATGAAATTATATTACCGAAATCTGTTTAGCAACTGAAGAATATTATTGATGGCGGTTTTTATACAACAACGTGTATTTGCGTTGAGTAAAGATATTCCTAACAATAGACTGGCCAAACACTTCGGTGATAAAGAATTCGCTTGTTCATATTTGACATAAAGCTGTGTACACAAGATACGCACTCGTGTTTATTTTGACAGTATTACGCTCGATCGATTGTCAAGTTAGTAGAAAATCAAACAATTATAACTTTGGCGAGCAAATTCTTCATATTCCTTTATGACTACTAATTTCTTCAAATTCAAATTCAAATATTTTATTTCAATTAGACCATATAAATAGGTACTTTCGAAAAGTTAAACTAGTTGCACGGTTCCAAAAAGTTGGACTTATGGAAAAGAGCCGGCAAGAAACTCCATAGTCACTCTTTTAAAAATATATATATAAATGGTTACAGTAATCATTTAGTTTTGAGGATAGTGCAGTTCGATACGTAAAATTAAGACACAAACGTAAAATTAAGTACTTACCTATTTAAAAAAAAAAAAGGATAGCTATAAGCAGTAAGAGCTGACCAGTCCCGACAGACAGCACCCGTTCACGAGCATGACGTGTGTATCGGTCTATCTTATTCGTATCTTCATTCGATTTTATTGAATTAGGATCTAATCTTGAATATCTGTTAATATTAAACCAACTACTGCATAGCTAAAACGTATATTCTGAGAGAACAAAGATAAATTAACGTTTTTCTAATTCTTTTTCTTTTATTGATTTTAATTTTTATTCGTTGTTATTTTATGCGTAATGTGTGAATGTGAATGGAATAATTTGTGATCTGAAATAAAGATATTATTATTATTATAAATAACATAATCTGGTTGTCTGGAAGAGATCGCCTTGAGCGATAAGACCGCCCATTGTACATTAGTCTAGTCCGATTTCCTTGTTTTATTGGTATTTTAATAATGGTGTACAATAAAGAGTTAATAAATAAATAAATAAATTAACTAGAATTATCACAGGCAATAAAGCGTCACTGGTTTAAAAAAAGTTGAAATAGGAAAAAAAAGCAATAACAGAACTGTTTACCAAAACTGGCAACCCTAGCATAAAAGTTTCACGCAAAAACTGCGCGCTGAGGTCGTCGCACTGCGCAGACGCGAACAAATTTCGACTGTTTGTAATTCAGATAAATTGTCCACTGAAAAAACTTGCATCCGACACCATGATTGTACTGTACTTGTTTATTTTTTGTGAATGCGCAATCATGGTTGATTTTTGGTAAAATAGTTGGTGTGATAAAAATAACATGCGTGCCAGCAATCGAGGGGTTTGTGATGAAATAAAAAACAGTTATCTTTTGTTTACTTTTTTATGCTTATTTCATGGCTTCCCAGTGCGATCAACGGTACATGGCTATTGTTTAACTGTTTGCATTTTATTTTATTAGTTTGCCGTTTACGGAAAAGATGATGATTTTATAATAACAACAATAGAAAAACAATTTATTGTTACGCCCCTCTAGAGGTCCCGGTTCTTTAATAAAAGAAGATACGGCATTATCTTATAATACAACTAAATGAACAATTCTATTATAAAACCAGTTAACTGCCAATTTACGAGAGAAATCTAAAACTATCAATTTTATTGACTCGTTCCGACGGTCATTCATCACATTTTCATGTTCAACTCATTCATTCACACATAGTTTCTTCGTCGTTGATGTTAGATTCAAGATTTAGGTATGTTTGCAAGATTTCGTCACTGATGACTTGTTTTGTTCACGTATCAAAGGAGGCCATCAAAAGCCCATACACCTCAGCCCAAATCTGTACCGGAGGTACATGACAGCTGTTAAGTTGATAGTTTTACTATGAAATCACTATAAAACTGGTAATAATCTGCCGTAATGGCGTGCGTTTGACATTCCGAAACTGACACTGACAGTTTTTACTATGAAATCTTTACGACACAGATAGTAGGCGTGATTTTTCTCAAATCAAAAGTTTTTTTTTCTCATCCCCCCGGTCAACATAAAAAAGTACCTACTACTAGAGTTTTAACCAGCGTAATACAGGGTTTTTTTTTTCAATAAGTGTATCTTCGGTACATCATTTGGGCCGATTTCGATGACTTCCTTTAAAGTGAAGTAGCCCTGGGCAGACCACGTTTGACGTATGCAACCAGTCGGGTGATAAGACATCCAGTTAAGTGCGTGCCTTGGATCAGGACTCGAGACTTTTGATTTAGCAGTCCAGTGGTCCATACCCCTCGGCTATCACTGCTATTACAACTGGGATTAGAACACATAGAAATTGTACCTATCTTTGATATATTTTTAGTACGAATAACCATGAATTAGAAAACTCCAAGTCTTCGGTGTAACTTTCCCAAAACCCCTTTTCACCCTAATTACTTTCGTCTCTAGACACCTACAAAATTAGTACGAATCCTTACAAATAAAATTCTTGACTCTCATCGGAATACCACTGAGCGAAATCAGGCGCACAATTATGAACCGCAAGGGAGCCAATTATGTGATTATGCGCGCACGCACAAACCAATTAATTGTACGGCATTAAGCTATTGTGGGTACTTTTGTTGTTGGCATGCGAGCCACGACTTTTTCTCATAAATATTACTCTGGTATGTTTTTCAATGGCAAGCGGTATTCTAGATGAGATAGGGTAATGTATGTGCTGGGTGTTTAAAACCAGAAGCGCTTGATAATAATTATTACATTCTATAACATACATACATACATACAGAAACTAGAGACCGCCACTTGCTACACTCTTACATACAGTTCTCGCCAAACTTATTGTCCGGCGTGAAGTTGGCACGAGCTAACTTCAACCCGGCCGTAAAAATCGGAGAAAGAAAAATATTGAACTGCAATAAATAAAAACGAAAGCTCAAGCCGTAGGCTGTCGTAACTTAATAATAATTAATTATTAATAATTAATTATTAATAATTAATAATTATAATTTAAATACAATATTTTTCTCCTCGATTTTTACGGCCGGGTTGAAGTTAGCTCGTGCCAACTTCAAGCCGGACAATAAGTTTGGCGAGAACTTTACTTCTTTAGCTTCCTCGACGTTCATACATCTTGTCATTATTACATTCTTAGATTTTATAGTATGTAATGTTGTAAGTAATAAGCAGTTCATCTTCCATAAAGACACCTAGGCTATAAGATATGATTCCTGGCCTATTACCTAAGGTGTACTTTTGTAACCATTATTTTTTTTTACTTTGAAACTGCCTCATTTAGGCTTTGCGCCTGCTAGCTGGGCCGTTCCATCTGGATCATAAGAGCCAGGTGGCTGGCACGTGAGGCGCCAAAAAACATTTACTGTGTCCTGTACGCAAATAGCCCGAAAGGGACTACTTCAGTTTCATCTTTGCATTAGACCATCTTCGTGGATTCCTTTCCATCGCTGTGGTCATAGATGGAGCCCTTTTAAGGTTGATATTCTTTAAGCCATTATTGTATTCAAGCTATTCTCTAACGTATTTTTCAAATGCAAAAACGTATTGTTAATTAACGTAATAGAAATAAATAGATTAAGTGCGTTATTGGATCAGCCGCGGTGCCTAACTCGATCGCGTAACGACGTAATCAAATATGCAGCGCACCGGCGTATCGTGTCGTATCGGCGTACTGACGTACCGATACGCCGCTGGAGCTCTCTCCTGTTAAGAATTATGAGATTAAAGCCACTGGCTTATATGGAATATAGACTGGCAAATGCGTTGGTATTTTGTTTTGATTACGAAAAAGTACGAGAAAATATGTTGTTTCGGTATATTTAAACCGTCTGAAAGTACTATCTGAACTTTAATTAAAAGAAACCATGATTCTCTGAGTTTGTTTCGGTGTTGTTAACCAGAGGTAGTCAGTGCCATCGACTAAACCTAAAACACACATAAAAAATCTGTTCATTCATTCATCAATCATTTTTTCTATTAACTACTTTCAGTAATAAAGGCCAGCTTAAACTATAATTGTAATAAGAGGTTCAGGAACTTCTAAATGTAGAACATCCAAAAATTGTCGATACAGAAATACACCGTATATTAAGTCTATTTTCATCTCGAGATAAACCGCTAGTCGAGAACAGTCTCAATTGGTTTTACTCGAGTTTTTCGTTTCTTTTATTGTTACTTTAATATTTTATTTGTGGTTTGTTAACTGTATATTTTATTCTGTATACAACTTGCCTAATGAAGCGGAGCAGGGTGTTGTGTACTATCACACAGGGACCCCTAGCCAAGTTGCAATCTAATGTTCATATCGATGAACGAATAAAAACAAAATGTATGGGAATGACGTAAACTTTCGACAAATTTGACGTTTACAAATGTCAATGTCATTTTGTTTCGATTCGTTTGTCGATTCGAGCGTTTGATTGCTCCTTGGCTATACCCGTAGACAGTGGCAGTAAACGGTGCACGTGTGTAGGTGTATGGCACGTGCGACTTTGTGGGATACGAGACATAGCCCCACTCCTTGACGGGAGCGGGCGAATATGGTCCCACAAGTCAAATGATCCCACAATGGAAGGCATCTTCGGTATTTGTCGGCACGAGTGCGGCATAACTTGTCACTTGCCCATATGGGAGATTGTAAAAAGACCTAACTTCAGATTTTGTTACTACACGTATTTATATGAAGTTGAGTACTTAAATACTTAAATTAAAAAAAAACAATATATATATATATATATGTGTATATTATATTATATTACATATTTCTTAGATGATACTGTCCTTTACCATGCCGTGGCAACTTGTAAGCAAAACTACACTCTGCCACTTATATGCAAAACATGTTAAGAATCTTGTAAGCATTAGTGTATGTTTTGTAAGTTGCTCAAAATAAATAAATAAATGGGATCTTAGGAAATTCCCACGGGATAGAGGAAAATGAGAACTTCACAGAAACACAGCAAACACACAGACAGTTTTTTTATCAGATGTTAAAGTAAAAGTGACCCTTTTCTTTCCCATCCCATTCCATTAAATTTTACTGACCAAGCTGTTCTATTCTAACCCTCCAAAATAGTTAATACAAATTTTCATCAAATTTCACAATAATATAACAAATCTAAATACTCTGTAGTCAAGAAATCAATTTAACTAAAAGTAAATTGAATTTTACCCTATCTTCGCAACAATAGAGTCTCAATTCATACAGCAATAAATTTTCAAAATTCTATTATCTTATTTGCACAGGATCTAGCAACGTTTTGAATAACGTCGTCCCGAGGGGTGAAAATGTGCAATTTTCGCCGTTTTTCGTTTAGAATACAGTTCATTTTGCGGCAACTTGGACGTTTAATTTCAAACAGTAACTGTCAAAGGCTTTTGGGGACGTTGCATTTTTGTTTGATAGAATATTGACTCTTATTTCCAATGTAGTAAGGTGTGGGCAAATATGTGTTGAAACATAATTCTTGAAAGGGTTTTTTAGTTTCGTTTCGCTTCAAGAATTCGATGCACGTGATCATTAGTTTGGGCTTTAGTTTTTTAAACTCTTTTGAACTGGGTTTTGTCTTTCATACAGTGTGCAGCAATTTTTATTGCCGACTGTACATACTATTCATGGAATAGGTTTGGAATAAAAACAATCGTTTTTTTTACATGACCTGCATTGGCTTGGTTTTCTATTGAATATTCGAGAAATACGTTGTGTATGCGTGTACTCGGATCGATATAGGTAGCTTTCTTTCTCATGTACAAAACGGTTCTCAATGTAAAAATAATGGTCACCCATCCATGGAATAAGCTTAACCTCATACTTTGAGGGTTTGGCGAGGTTTTTATTGTAATCAACCCATTAGCTTCAGTGATTTATCATCATCAATCCATTTATCGTCCCACTGCTGGGCACAGGTCTCCTCTGATGGGAGGGATTAGGCTATAGTCCACCACGCTGGCCTAGTGCAGGTGGGCAGACTTCACAAGCCATCGAGAAAATATCTCTCAGACATGCAGGTTTCCTCACGATGTTTTCCTAGAAAAGTCAGAGGTGCACGCCTTGGATTTGAACTCGAGACCTACAACAGTCAGTCAGGCAGGCAGTCCAACAGTCAACATCAACAGGCAGTCCAGTGGTCATATCCCTAGGCCAGGGATGGCGAACCTTTACTCATCTGTGTTCTAATTTTTACTAAAAAAAAATTGAAGAGACCGTGACGTGCCGATATACAATCTTAATTCAGTAATTAATGGGGGAAAAAGAATATCGATGAGGCACCTAAAGCCCAAAGTTTAGTGCCCAAAATATTTTGACACGTGCCAGCAATGGCACGCGTGCCATTGGTTCGCCATCACTGCCCTAGGCTGTCACTGCGTTAGTGATTTATCATATTCCCTAAATTAAAAAGTGTTACCGGCAGAGATCTCTCATACAATCCACTCCCACAGGATGTATCCCACTTGAGTTGATACAGGATGTTGATATTATATTGTTGACAGACGGACAGACACGTCCAATTGGTTTATTGATGCTCTCACGGCTAAGATGGATAGGTGGGCGGTTGTGTTATCAATCAATTTAGTGAATAGCTACCGGTAAACGAGTTTATTTGGCCATTCAACGCCAATAGACGATTAATTTTAATTATTGTGTTGTAAACACCTTATTTGAACGGTGTTAAACTTATAATCCTTTGTTTTTATGGTGACAATAATTCAATAGAACACACCATCACGCTTGTATTCTTCGAAGGGCTAGACAGACGTGTACTAAGTCTTTATGATCTAAGTAGTAGTTATGTTTAACTTGTTCATTCCCTTTCCGAATTCATTCCGCAGACAAAGAATAACTGCCTCGTTGGTCTTGTGGTCCTAAGCGCGACTGCTACTCTACAGGTCGTGGATTCGATCCCCGGGTCAAGCAATGTTTTGTTGGGTTTTTCTGTGATATTCCCAGTAGCAGCTCGGAGTCTAGATTTGTGCGCGGTTGATGGCAATAGGCTCGCCCCCTATGGATCGTAAACATACCGGCGGAATGTGGGTGTACCTATATTATATTTATATTTTATTATATACCTTTGCCTAACTCTCCCGGGATAGAGGGCGTGATGGTATACAAAGAATAAAAAAATCTATTCCTACACAATCAAACCAACAAAAAAAAACTCAAGCCTACATAGTAACATGTAAGCCACAATACCTCGACAATAGTATCCGGTGGAATAACAAAAGAAATCAATAGTTTATTGAAACAAAAGCCGCTCACAAAAACTGTTGATTGACGCACAACGCCCACAGCTGGGCAAACGCCCACCAGTTAATTGTTCGGCCGTGTGGATCGACTAGTGAGGGCAATCAATGTATTGGAGACTGGAGTGGCGAGTATTCGTCTGCTGACGTTGTTATTTTGTTAGAGAGTATACCGAAATTGGAATCAAAAGATAACATACAACATACCTCACGCTTTTATTCCCTGAAGGGGAGGTGTATTGAAATACCCGCAGTCGGGTTAAGTCTCATTTTAGGAAGCAAACTTATTGCCAGTGATCAGGTAAAAATCCCAACTACTGAGTTAGGTACTACTGAGAATTTTCTATTAGAAAACTTAATAAAATTTTGCTCGACAAGGGAATCGAACCCAGAACCTCACGCTCAGCAGCCAAGCTCATGTGATGATAGCGTGCGTCTATGTGTTTGTTGGGTAAAAAAAAAGATAAATATTTATTATAAGTATTCTCTCATAACATACTTTAACAAACCTTTTGTATATTAGACCCATAAAAATGTTCCTTTTGATGAAATAGGTAAGACAGGTAGCAAAAACTATCACAAACCCATCCTCTAGTACCCATCGTACTTACTAACTCTGCTTAGTTGCCTGGACTGTGCTAAATGTCACAGAATCGAGAAATATGAGGATAAATATTTTTTTCTTGAACATACAACGAAATACATATTTACTTTCGACATGAACCAAAGCGAAACCAAAAACGCTATTTGCAACAACAAACCAATCGCTAAGCCATTGCTATGAGTGTAACATTATCCAACCCAATTACGTGTAATAAAGTCCAGTTGCTATCAGACTTCTTTACAACCGATAAAGTGCAAAGCAAACCAAGGCCGCTAAATATAGGCCGTGTACACAACGGCTATTATATAGTTACACAGGCGCAACGGTGTATACTATTATTATGTTATAAATGACTTAATGGTAGGCAGTGCTTTGGGCGATACGAATCGATCCTAGGTGCGGTAGTTTATAGATGGATACATTATGTTGTGTACTTAGCTTAAGTTTGATAGAATTTTGGAGACACTGGGATCACGTTGGAGTCACTACTGTGGAGGGACGAGGTGTGATATCCCTCCATCCAAAGGGCTGACCCTTCGACCAGGCAGGTGTTGTTGTCGGTTGATGTCGGGCGGTTGTATACAGGGTTACTTGTAATTCGACGTATATCCGCCAGGAGCTGATTGGCGGGCTAAAATGCAATAAATTAAACACCACCTATGTATGGCCGAAATTCAATAGTTTTCGAGATATTTGAATTTTAGGGGATTTTCGATCTTAACCCACCCACCCAAAAGAAACTACACGTTGAATGGGTACCATTAAAAATGATATTATAGCTGACACTTCAATTAAGCTATGTACATCATTAAAAGTGCTTCATCCAACAAAATACCTAAATAGATGAGCAATTTAAGAATAATATCTAACCAATATTTTCATTTAGTGATTCAAAAAATTTAGTCTAGTTAAAAAAAAATACTATGACACGAATCGTACAAACAACTATAAAAACTTCCCTATTCTCTCAGCTTTCCAAAAAGGTATAAAAGTTAATTAAAAGACACTTAATTCATGGCATAGCATGTGTTTGAATCGGCGTGGGGAGAAAAATCTTCGCCTCCATTATCGGAGTATTTCTTATAATTTATACCCTATGTTACCAGGGCATAGTGTAGCTTCCCAACGGTGAAAGAATTTTTCAAATCGGTCCATTAGTTTCGGAGCCTATTCAATTCAAACAAATAAACAAACAAATCTTTCCTCTTTTTAATATTAGTAGAAAAAGCATTGAAAAACGTGTATGTTATCAAAAAAATTACACATCTTGTTCGTGCTGGCCACGGAATTGGTTCTCCTCATTCTCATTGGTTGTCCGACAGTGGCTACACGAGAGGTATCCAAACCGATGGATTGGGAATCCATCGGTTTAGATACCTCTCGTGTACTCGTGTACAGATGATTTTTCTCCCCGCACCGATTCAAACGCATGGTATGTCATGAATTAAGTGTCTTTTAATTAACTTTTATACCTTTTTGGAAAGCTGAGAGAATAGGGAAGTTTTTTTAGTTGTTTGTACGATTCATGTCATAGTATTTTTTTTAACTAGACTACATTTTTTGAAGTATTAAATGAAAATATTGGTTCGATATCATTCTTAAATCGCTTATCAATTTAGGTATTTTGTTGGATGAAGCACTTTTAATGGTGTACGTAGCTTAATTGAAGTGTCAGCTATAATATCACTTTTTAATGGTAGCTATTCAATGTGTAGATTTTTTTTTATTTGGATTTTAGTGTAAAATTTTGGGTAAATATCGAAAATACCCTAAAATTCAAATATCTCGAAAACTATTGAACTTCGGCTATACATAGGTGGTGTTCAATTTGTTGCATTTTGATCCCCCAATCAGCTCCTGGCGGATATACGTCGAATTACAAGTAACCCTGTATATGCAAGTTGCTCGGTAAACTTCACTTGTGCGATTCAGGATTTATTGCTTCGTAAAAGTTCTTATGTAGCTCGACAGAAGTCGTTACAGTATTATTTTTGAAACTGCCTCGTTAGCCTAACGTGACTGCAACGCTCGAGGTCCTGGGTTTGATTCCCAGATCGAACTAAGGTTTTTTAATAGGCTCGCTCCCTATTATATGAGACCTGGCAGGAGGCTGTATAGTAGATACACCTCTGCCGAATCTTTCATGGAATACAGACTTGATGATGTGTGTGGTAAGTTGAAATATTTTTTGAATAGCAAAAAATATTCTTTGAGCTTTTTGAAACATTAGTCATTTACCATTGAGTCATTACATACTCGTACCATGGTTTAACAACATGAATCACAGATCAATGTGTGTGATAGACGCGATTATATCTCGACATTCATTATGTTAATGGTTACTAAGAATGTTTTCTGCGTTCCGGAATTAAATTAAATGTTTAACATATTTTATTTAAGAAATTATGTCGATACTTAGAACTTTAAAAACGTTAATATTCTCGGAATATGGTCAATGTTGGGGTTACAGCCTGTGCCGCAATAATTGTATATTTATAACATACCATCACGCCTGTATTCCCTGAAGGGGTAGGCAGAGGTGTACTAACGTACCGGCGAAATATGGGTATATTTCGCCAGTATGTTTAGGTCCCATGTAATAGGGGGCGAGCCTATTGCCATCAACCGGGCACAAATCCAGAAAAACTCAACAACACTGCTCGACCCGGGATTCGAACCCAGGACCTCTAGCGTAACTGTCGCGCTTGGGACCATTAGACCAACGAGGCAGTCTATTTATGTCTGTATATTTATTTATAAATAGATAATATGATTTAATTTTCTTAACTACATAACAGAGAAGATTGCTGCTAGTAATGATAAATGATTTATATTTAGGGCCATTTATTAAGGGCAAATTCTGGATGAGTCTTTTGTAAAGAGAGCCGTAGCAAATTTGAGCTAACCTGTACCTCAACCATGAGTTCTATCGAATGGCTTTCGATTTTAGTTCCTTATGTAACTGCTAGAGGCGCTGCGAGGGTTTTTCATATAAATATTTTACGGCGTCGCGTCGAAAAACTCATGGTCGGGGCACACTTCTGACGTCACTAGCTAGTACTATCTCCTTCAACTGAGCTAAGTACTACTAGCATTGAGTTCACGTCAATATTGACACTAAACACTACAGTACAGGCAGCGTCAATAATTACTGTTATAAGCAGATGATTGATAAGCTCACTGATGTTATCATCATTGACGACGGATACTTGTTTACGATACGTTTACGATCGTCGCAGTAAATGCTTGTATAGGGTAGTGTAAATAGATATAGATAGAATATTCTTTATTTCAAATATACGGAAATAAATCTCTGATTATAATGATAAAGTAGTCGATAAAAATATCGGAATAATAACATCGGTAAGGCAGAAGTGTAGATAGTAATATATACCTGTATGTTTAGGATCTACGTAATAGGGGCAAGCTTAAAGCCAACTGGGCTGTTACTGAGAATTACATTGAAAAATCCAATAATACTGCTCGACCTGGGAATCAAACCTAGAACCGCACGCGCTGCCCCTATGTCTACGACCATTTATATAACCAATGCAGTGTAACATACAAATATTGCATTGATATTTACAATATACATTAATGTTCAATTTCAAAAACAAACAGCACCCTCCTATGAATCCGGTAATGTAGTGAGAATTACCACAAATCTCGCCAGCTCATAACTAGGTAGTCTGCAAGTGCTGGCCAATTAGGCAGGAATGCTGGCTGCGAGCTACCGGCATAAATCTTAGCTGTGTTTACGACGCTATAAGCTAATTTAGCTAATTTGTGCAAATAGCTCCGGAGAGTGTTTCAATTTCGCATTATTAAATTACATTAAATATAATGATGAGATACCTATACATACTGGACTCGCGCACTGCGACTGCCTCGTTGGTCTTGTGGTCCCAAGCGCGACTGCTACGCTAGAGGTCCTGGGTTCGATTCCTGGGTCGAGCAAAGTGTTGTTGGGTTTTCTGTGAAATTCCAAGTAGCAGCTCGGAGTCTGGATTTGTGCCCGGTTGATGGCAATAGGCTCGCCCCCTATTACATGGGTCTTAAGCATACCGGCGAAATATGGGTGTACAAATGTACGCCTCTGCCTACCTCTTCCGGGAATACAGGCGCGATGGTATGTTACCTTGTATGTATCTATGTAAGCTTTGCGCGGCTCGTAGCCAAATTATAATTAATCAAACGCCAAACGCCAAAGCTCCGCTTGCCGTGGTCAGTACGTGGATGGGTGGCCATTCCTAACACATCGATATTCCACCGTCCCTCGCGGAACGCACAGTCACGGCCCATTGAACAGATACCTACTGAGATTTTTATAGAAAAACTCAACAAGACTGCTTCACCAGTAACTGAACCCACGACCTAACGACCAGTAGCCACTTTTGCGTTCGCTGGACCAATAAATAAGTCAGTAAATATAGATTTCAAAGTCAATATATAAAATTGAAATCGTGTCTAAAGTCTATTTTACTCAATTCTAATATAGTTCTTCAAGTATCTTCCATTTTGGAAGGAGGTCGTAAATATCCATGATACATTTTATCTTGTAAATTCATCTTAACTTGAAAGGCGCCGAAAATAAACTGAACCCATAAAAAAGTTACCGCATCGCTTTTGGTGACCATTGAGATCTCCGGTGCCATGCCGCTGATGGCAATTTTATGGCATCTGGATATTTAATGGCTTCACAAAATATAATTTAGTGTATATTGTGTAAGATCTCGTTGGTTAAATGGTAAGTATTTTGTAAATCAGTGGTCTTGTCTTGTGAATGAAATCTCTTGGTAATGGCAAAAGCATATTACGTCATAAACCAAATAATAATCAAAATCGTAACATACCATCACGACTGTACTTCCCGAAGAGATTTAGGCAGAGATGTACATCCACAGTTTGCCGGTACCTTTAGAACCCATGTAATAGGATGCAGGCCTATTGCGATCAACTGGGCACAAATCCAGACTCCGACCTAGGCAAAGGAATTTAATAGAAAAACCTAACAATACTTTGCCCGACTCGTAGCAGTCGGTCTTGGGGCCACTAGAGCAACGAGGCAGTCCAATTTTTTATTATAGTTTTTCTCGACGATATGTGAAGTCTGCTAACCCGCACTAGGCCAGGCAGCGTGGTGGACTATAGCCCAATCGGTCTCATTCTGAGAGCAGACCCATGTCCGACACTGGGACAATTAATGGGTTGATGCTTCTACAATATACGATCCGACTGATGGTAAGCGGACGATTTCCGCTTATAAAGCCTGTAAAGGCCTATAAAGACCAGCAATATTCAATAATATATGTATTATATGGTCAGTAATATATATATTATATGGTCTAGTGGTTTGAGTACCGGACTGCTAATCACGAGGTCGTGGGTTCGATTCCCACAAGACACAAATGTTTATGTGATGAACTTAAATGTTTGTGTTTGTCTGGGTGTTTCTGATTATAAGTATGTTTTTACAAAAAAAGAGTATGTAAGAATTATATCCAGTGTCTAGTACCCATAGTACAAGCTCTGCTTATTTTGGGGCAAGATGGTGCTGTGTAAAATGTAAAAATATATATATATACCACTGGTATCACTCGGCAGTTGTCATCTTGAGAGTTCAGTTGTTGCCGCTTACGATTTTTATTTTAAATAGCAAGTTACAAAACTGGCTACACACACTGAGCATCAAACATAAGCCAGTCCAGGCTGTATATCTTATGCTCGCATTAGCTTGGCGAGCGCCCAACACTAATCGTTAACAGCTTACGTTTTAATGGCCAGCACTAATGTGTTTCTAAAGCTTTTTCTAACAGGTGTGCGAAATTGTACTTACACGAGTACTTTTGCATTAATGTTGAGTTTGGTGACCGTCTGCTTATCCTTGGGGAAGCCAGCGTCAGAGCGAGTTCGATTGCCAAACGAATTAAAAATAAATTTCGCGAATAGATAGGCGTTCAGTATTATATTACATATATTACATCGATATTACATCTCCTATTTAAGTATTTAGAGAGATTGGATCTTTAAATCAACAGACAGAGCGGCTTGGAAGAGGGCAAGAGAGGCCTTTGCCCAGCAGTGGGACAAAGTGGGCCAGTAAAAAAAAAAAAATTAAGTATTAATTCCATAGAACAGGAATAATTATAGTGATAAGAAGAGGCGGTGCCATAAAGTGATATTTTTTGCGTAACAGAGAGATGCCGTCAATTTATCCTGTAGAGATACTGCTCTACAATAACCTATGAAACTAATATGAAAACGTTAATCTCAAGAATTACAGGTCCAATTTTAAAAGTTCTTCCACGCGATGTATCAATGTAAAATATTGCGAGAATGGGGAATAATTATAGAATATAAAGTCTTCTATGATGCGAGTGAAGCCGCAAGCAATAACTAATATTATTATAAATGCCAAAGTCAGTTTGTCTGTTATTTTTTACGCCTAAACCGCTGCACAAAATTCAATGAAAAATAGCAATGAGATACATTGCATCCTTAGCCCTATGTAGACAAAAGGTAGCCTAAATCTCTTGTCTAAACAAAAACTCGGCTGATCTAGTACCGTCTATAATAAGTGTTTTTCACTCAATAAAAAACCACCCAGCACAATCAGGTATAAGATAAGTAAATAAATAAACAAAGAAGAGGTAATTTAACTGTGTTTATTAATGTTGTAATAAATTCAATGGCGACTAATTGTGGGACATTTATCTCAATTATTTGGAATATCTTTAAGATAAGGAGGTATTAACATTTTGTGGACGAAACAACATCGAAATGAATGGAATTATCTGGATACCAGTATTTTGATCTTGAAAGGACAATGGGAAGAAACGTCCCCACCCTCCAACAGATTTCAAACAAGTATCATGTGAAAGGTCTTCGTGGATAGATATTTTTTTACTATGACGTCAATCCCCAAATATGTGGGGTTTGGCCGGTATTGGGATTTTTAAATATTCTAAGTATGGATTAAAACAATCGTCACCACGATCCAACAGAATTCAAACCAATCTCATGTGAAAGGTCTTAGTGGATAGAGATTTTTTTGCTATGACGACAATCCCCTAATATGTGGGGTTTGGCCGGAATTGGGATTCTTAAATATTTTAAGTGTGAATTAGAACAGTCGTCACCACTAACCAACAGAATTCAAACTAATCTCATGTGAAAGGTCTTAGTGAATAGAGATTTTTTTGCTATGACGACAATCCCCTAATATGTGGGGTTTGGCCGGAATTGGGATTCTTAAATATTTTAAGTGTGGATTAGAACAGTCGTCACCACTAACCAACAGAATTCAAACTAATCTCATGTGAAAGGTCTTAGTGGATAGAGATTTTTTTGCTATGACGACAATCCCCTAATATGTGGGGTTTGGCCGGAATTGGGATTCTTAAATATTTTAAGTGTAGATTAGAACAGTCGTCACCACTAACCAACAGAATTCTAACCAAGCTCATGTGAAAGGTCTTAGTGGATAGAGATTTTTTTGCTATGACGACAATCCCCTAATATGTGGGGTTTGGCCGGAATTGGGATTCTTAAATATTTTAAGTGTGAATTAGAACAGTCGTCACCACTAACCAACAGAATTCAAACTAATCTCATGTGAAAGGTCTTAGTGAATAGAGATTTTTTTGCTATGACAACAATCCCCTAATATGTGGAGTTTGGCCGGAATTGGGATTATTAAATATTTTAAGTGTGGATTAGAACAGTCGTCACCACTAACCAACAGAATTAAAACCAATCTCATGTAAAAGGTCTCAGTAAATAGAGATTTTTTTGCTATGACGACAGTCTCCTTATGTGTGGAGTTTGGCCGGTATTGGGATTTTTAAATATTTCAAGTGTGGATTAGAGAACATTCGTTACCACTAACCAACAGAATTCAAACCAATCTCATATAAAAGATCTCAGTAGATAGAGATTTTTTTGCTATGACGACTATCCCCAAATAAGTAGGGTTTGGCCGGTATTTGGATTTTAAAATATTTTAAGTGTGGATTAGAGAACATTCGTTACCACTAACCAACAGAATTCAAACCTATCTCATATAAAAGATCTTAGTAGATAGAGATTTTTTTGCTATGACGACTATCCCCAAATAAGTAGGGTTTGGCCGGTATTTGGATTTTAAAATATTTCAAGTGTGGATTAGAACATTCGTCACGACTAACCAACAGAATTCTAAACAATCTCATCTGAAAAGTCTTATTGGATAGAGATTTTTTTGCTATGGCGATAATTCTCAAATATGAGGGGTATTACCGGTACTGGGATTTGTGTTCTCCAAAGAATGAAGTTAGGTTAAGGTTAGGTTCGATTAGTTAGGTTAAGGTTAGGTTATGTTTCGCGGAGGGATAAAACGTCGTTCCTGTAACCCTAGCAAAGCGTCGCCTTTCACGGGAGGATTTTTACACGCTCAGAAAAAGTTAGGTTAGTTTAGGCAAAGGCATAACTTCTTATGTACTAACATTTCGGCGATATGCTTAAAGCAACATATAACAGTGGGTGAGCCTTTATTCTGCCTTTAGCCGGTCAGAAAACCAACCTCCAAGTTGCTCTTTTCAATTTTAGAGCCAATAAAAAAAAAACTCGACCTGGGAGTTGAACCCAGGACCTATTCACGCTCAGCCGCATTTTCAACCAATAGAAGTAGGCTAATTAAGTAGACCATAAATGTGTTAGCAACAGAAATAAGAAAAATCATAGTAACAAAAAAATTTTTTTTTGTGATCGATGACCAATTTTTTGTACAAGTTCTATTATTATTTATCTGCAGAATATGATAGTAATATGCATTTGTTTTTTTATAAGAAAATAATTGATATTCGTACAAAATTATCCCCATTTTTGTAGATACGTTATTGCGTTTTTTTTTAAAACCCCATCGATTTCGTTTTAAAAACCCTTAATTTCTCTTTGTGTGGCTCCTAATGATCATATTAAAAGTCATCCCATGTCTGTTGGTGGGTGGGGACGGTGTCCATACAAAATCCCCCATGGTCCTTTAAGATAATGATTTGAAAGTGTTTAGTCTCTGATTTATTATGTGTATTCGTTTACCTGCATTGTGGATGGTAAAACACATTTTGTATGTGGGTGTACATTAAGAAAGAGAGCAGCTTTCCCAAAAAACTGAAAAGATTTGTACATCTGTAACCCCCGACGCAAAAACGACGGGGTGTTTTAAGTTTGACGTGTCTGTCAGTCTACTTATGTAATGAGTATACTGAAAAACGATGTGACCGATTAAAAATCTTAAACATAACATAATCCTCAAGCCTGTTTTCCTCGAAGGGCTAGGCAGAGGTGTACTAATGTACACCCACAGTCCACCGGCATGTTTTTGTTTAGGTCCCATGTAAGTGGAGCCTTTTGTCATTAACCAGGCATGAATGCAAATTCCGTGCTGGTGCTGAGAATTACATAAAATAACACTGTACCTACATTTCTTTTTTTTTTTGTAAATACATACTTATTATACGTAAGAAACACCAGAAGTGTTTGTTTGTTACTACTTTTCAATTTAATCGCTGAACCAACGTTGATAAATTTCTCCCAAACAAACTGCATTATCCTTAAAACTATACACGAATATATTCACGTCTAAATTATTGCTTTTATCATAGTTGGACTTTTCAAAAGTACCTAGGTATTTATAATATGGTCTGAAAAACTACGTCTCTTTATGGTCCCTTCAGATCCCTTACAAAGAATGCAGACACAGCCATTGAAGAAAACAAGTTTACCAAAACAAATTCAATAGTTACGCTATATTCAGGTAGCACAATACGTAACCCACTTCTATTCCAAAACATACTACAGTGGCACTTCCTTCCCGCACATGTTCAAACAGCGCTGCGCACACGCAACTGGGTCGAGCCGTGACGCCGTAAATATTTGTGATAGTACTATTGGCCGTTGTTTAAGGGTCAAGTGACGAGATGTTGAGGTGAAGCGCTTATGTGATGAATGAGTTGTGTGAGATATATGATTTTGTTTTTATTTGTTGATTTTTAGGTACTGATTGTATTATAAGAGAATGTTTAGCTTAGATAATTGGAATGGTATGCCTAATCCAGGGTAAATAAATAAAAAAGTAGCCATCGTCGAAATTTAATAGATAATTTTTTGTTCCTTCATTAGGGTGACAATACATACGGATTCCAGTTGCACTTTTTAAGTTTCATTTAGCTTTCTTCAAGCTGAAACACACTATAAGAGAAATACCCAGACCGAATTTCATCACATAAATATTTGTATCATATGGGAATTGAACCCACGTATTCTCGATCCAGCACTCGATTAATCTGGATATTAAAACACATCCACAAACATGTTCCCAAGCGCGACTGCTACGATATTGTAAGGTTTTTCTGCGGAATTCCCAGTAGCAGCTCGGAGTGTGGATTTGTGCCCGGTTGATGGCAATAGGCTCGAAATATTACATGGGACCGTAACATACTGGCGAACTGTTTACATTAGAACACCTTTGCTTAACCCTTCGGGGATACAGGCGTGATGGTATGTTAGTAAAATAATATACAGCAAAATTAACGATTAGTGTCAAAATATGAACGTAACTAATTGCGTAATTACTGCGGTATATGTTCGCGTATATCCCAACTTAACCGCAATTCAATTCCATTTAATTACAGCGCCATCTATTATGAAAACTATTCCCGCTAAAGCTTATTACTTGGAAATGTCGTAAAAATGACGTTTCGGTGTCGTAAAGGCCTCGTATGGTAGTTTTATGGTTGTTTCAAACACTATACCTAGTTTTACTGTCAGTATAAGAGTATTCGACTACAGTAAAGATGTTTTTTATTAGTATTGTAATAAATGCGACACAATGTTGTGATAATTTTGATTTGGAAGTTTTTTAACGATTGTGCGTGGTCCTTTTCTAAAGGATTTTTTTATCAGTCTGAATATAATTATGCAGGAATAAAAATTCCAGCCTACAACGATCCATATTTTTTTTCTAACACAGCAAAATATAAACTAGAAAAGATAGGTACGTTTTAATGTCAAAGCAAAAAGTCGACAGCGGATGAATCGAAGGACATTTATTTTTTAATCCATTTTTAAGAAGTGGCACCTATTTTAAAAGAATCTGTGACGTCTATTAAAATTTTAACACATTATCTTGTTCAAAAAAGGTTATTTTACAAAATATGTACCTTTTATACCATCTCTATCTCAACACCCACATATGGGCCAAATTACTTTCAATGGTTTAATGTCCAAAGTTCGGCAAGTTCTAATTCCTGTATGATGGGCAACGTCATTAGTTTCCAGCTGAATTCTACAGCTATTGAGATGCAGGTGGTCTAAATTACGGACATTGAGGAGCCACTGGCTATTTTGAATTCAACCTGACATCGGGCAGGGTGCACAAAGTTGTCACTTCCCTATTAAATTGATACAAAACTACGCCGCGCTTGATTTTGTTGACTTAGGGCATGTTTCATTTCATTCACTCATTTCTTTTCATTCAGGAAAATGTATTGCAGGCGGGACAAGCTATTCATATTAACATTAATTATAAACAAAATTGTTACTTTGCTTGTCCCGCCTGCAATACATTTTCCAACATCACGGAGCTTGTTTTGAGATTTTTAGTTTTACTACTTTGTTTTTAATTTATCCGGCGTTTAGTGGCAATCCAGGGTTGTTGAAAGGCCTTTAATATTAATATTAAGTCGCAAGTCTTGTCCATTAACATCAACTTTCATATATATCTGGAATTCTGTACTTCAAACTGCCGGGGTAGGTTAGCGATTGTTACGCGACTGATGATCTGTCGAGCCTTGGGTTCGATTTTCATGTCGAAATGAAATCCTCGGTAGTAGCTCGGAGTTTGGATTTGTGTGCCCAGTTTAATCTTAATGGCTCGTCTTTTCGTGTCCGAAACTATGGCGGTATTTCCGGGTCCCAGTCAAGTCTAACGGTACCTAATGGAAAACCGGATACTTATGCAATAATAGATACTAATATGTCTAAACGTAATAAATAATATTATTCAACCATACATAAACACGACCTCATTACTGTTGTATTATAACTACAGATAAGGAAACCCAAAAGAAAAAATTGGAACACACGTGTGGTACGATGACCATAATTTTGGTAGAAAATTTCAAGACCTTTTCCATTTCTCCAGATGCAATCGAAACTCAACTCTATGCAATAAGAGATTGGATTTGAATTCGTATCGATATGGGTTTCTTAAGGGAAATAATTATGTTAAGTACCCCATTGTTTCGCGTTCGAGACTGATGGTAAATGGACACCATCACTCACCTTAAAGCTTTTATGGTGGTATCAGTGACTTTGTGGAGCTTTCTCCTCAGCCGTGATTATTTGGTTCAAGTCAATTGTACTTTGCGAAAAATCGGGGTTCGCTGTGTTGTGGCTTTCTTTACATTTGTATGGAGAATGGATTATGGTGAAATTAATTTATCCTATAATGTGATCAGAAATCTGTTTGTTAGCAAAAGATAAATTATTGTTACAATAAGGTCTGGCACTGGTCATGGCAGGGTTACCTCTTTTCACAAAAAAAATTTTATTCTTATTTTTTTTTCGGTTTTCATTTTCAATATTCTTAATTCGTTTTTACTCGTCGTTTTAGAACAGGGATCATTTATTAATAATACAGATTTATTCATCATTTTTCATCTAAAACTAATCGATTAAAGTAAACCTAGCAATTTCAAGAACGTACAACTTTTCCGAATTAAATTTTATAAAAATACATAAACAAACAAACGTACAGCAATATCCTCTAGAGTTCTCATGTAATATTAATGTCAGTATACCGAGGCTATAAAACTGATGGTTCCGTACAAATATAACGGTGACCGCGCTAATAATGCTGGTATTATTTATTAATAGTGCAGTCCCATTGTGACCTTAGGTCGTAAAACTTTATTTTATTACCCGTTAGAATTGCCCGATATGTAATAGCGAGCCCATTTGAATGTATGGCCTCATTTAAAATGAATTCTTTCATATAAATTCGTGCATGAATTTTTGATTTAGTTGCGTTGGTAGTTTTGTCTACATACATTTTTGGGGTCTAAGTATCTTTTTCTAAATAACTAAAATTTTGTTTTATATTTCACAAATATACTATTTCAACAGAAAGACACAAATCGATAGAGAGTAGGTATTTGTTTTTTATGTATTGTAAAAAATCTAAATGGCACTCAAACGGCATTTGTTACTACTGGATCTATAAGTATATAATATGAAAAAGGGTATGAGACGATGCATTTTTCATTATTTGTCTGTCCTGTGAATTTTGATGAAACTTTTTTGTAACTCGGCCTTCTGACAGCGGAATGACAAAGTTTTATTTACAGATGCCATAATATTTCGGAGTCCGAAACGTGTGAGTGAAGCCGGAGGCTAGGCTAAAGTAGTTTTGAATGAAGCTTCGTAAGAGGGAAGTTGGTGAAAATGTAGTTTGGATTGCTTTGGTTGATATTGAAATAAATATTTAAGTATCTTTTTGTATTTTTTTAAGCATTTTCCATGCTAAGATTACAAGTTATTTTTAATGAAGGAAAAAATCGGCGGGCGGGCAGGATTCGAACCTGCGCCTTCTGGTTCGGTACACCAGACGCTCTGACTACTAAGCCACCGCTCGCCCTGCTCGCCAGTCGAAATCTTCCTCCACATTCTAATTTACATCTTAAGGTGACGTAGCGCCATCTATTGTGAAGAAATGCTTCACAACCGACACGACTAACTTTACAGCTAGTTCAATGTCGTATGATACCGCCTTACCTATTAACTATCTTTTTGTATTTTTTTAAGCATTTTCCATGCTAAGATTACAAGTTATTTTTAATGAAGGAAAAAATCGGCGGGCGGGCTGGATTCGAACCTGCGCCTTCTGGTTCGGTACACCAGACGCTCTGACCACTAAGCCACCGCTCGCCCTGCTCGCCAGTCGAAGCGCCAGTCAGAGCGTCTGGTGTACCGAACCAGAAGGCGCAGGTTCGAATCCTGCCCGCCCGCCGATTTTTTCCTTCATTAAAAATAAATATTTAAGATTATTTTTAATGAAGGAAAAAATCGGCGGGCGGGCAGGGTTCGAACCTGCGCCTTCTGGTTCGGTACACCAGACGCTCTGACCACTAAGCCACCGCTCGCCCTGCTCGCCAGCCAAAATCTACGTCTACGTCACCTTAAGACGTAAATTAGAATGTGGAGGAAGATTTCGGCTGGCGAGCAGGGCGAGCGGTGGCTTAGTGGTAACTTGACGAACTTGTAATCTTAGCATGGAAAATGCTTAAAAAAAAAAATACAAAAAGATAATATTTAAGATATTAATGACTTAGGAAAGTGTATACTAACTTTTATTTCTATTGTTGCAGGTAAGTTGCTCCTGATACTGATCTTGTGACCACTCAGTATAGCCGTACAGAATACAGTAAATTGAATTATATTGGTAAGTTTCAACCCGTCGAAATTCAAACAAAACACAAATACTATAGTTAATTAATTACCGAAACATTGTGTATATAATTAGTTAATTTTTGTCTATACAGTACATACATAATATAATCTTTTTCTAAGTATAGTTCTGCAAGTGTTTTTCCAGCTCTTCAAAAAATAACAGCATAAAAAAAATACAGTACTCCCAAACCACAAAAATAATACAATTATTCCTTACAATTTTCTTGAGACAAAAAATACAGTCACAATTCAAGGACAAAAAAAAACAAATTAGTCTTTACATACATTAAAATGGCGGCGTATTTTCTAAATCTCTGCAGTCTAATTCATCCCGAAGCTCGCTCACATTAGCATATAATACGCTGGTAACGACCCCTTGGTTTTGCGAACGAAAACTTATAATTTTCTATTGTCTCCGTGTATTAAATAACAGCTGATTATACGCGGTGTATTGCCGTGTATGGCCTTATGCAGGTTGCCGTGAAATAGTTCTCAATAAAGCTTATTGATAGTGTTTGTTTTAATTATATAAACACATAAATTGAGGCTTTTTCTATTAAAGGTAAATACATATATGTATTAAAAACAAATTATAATTAAATAAGGTTTTAGAACTTTATTTATATTTTCACTTTTATGGGTAACTTAGGTACATAATATAAAATAGAAAAAATCTCAAATACAATTTCTTAAACTCATTTTTTTTATAATTTATTCTCATAACAATCAGCAGTTATTATGTGTGTTTATAAAAAACGATATTCTGAGTGCTTCACAAATAAGACAAAAATATTTTTATGGCATTTTTCAGGCCCTTGCTTCATTTAATATGTCGTTAAAGATCTATTATTTTATTAGCAAAAATCTGATAATTTAAACATTTATGATTTCTTTAGGCTCATATACCTCAGTATAAATTGTCACTCAAAAGTAAAGATTATCGGAATCATACCTACGTCTACATTTTTATCTGTAACTAGGTAAAGCCAAAAGTATCTTACCACCTCTCAATCTCGCAAATCATGTCGGAAACGAAGTCGGAACTTTATTCAACTAGATCTTACCTCCACACACAGCCTGTCTACCCTACTCACAATATTTACTGTCACACTGCAAACAGGAATGTCCTGAGTGACGCGTGGATAATGGATGCCCTACTGTCATGAAAACGATACGGATGTATGAAAAGCTTGACTTTGATTTTCAATGCGATTTTTTTTAAGTGCTCTGAATGGCAATGAGCTTAGCAAAAGTCAGCATTTTATGGACTCCTACAAATTATCAGTAAATTAAAATAATAATGAAATGCCATTTTGGTTGGAAAGGTCAACTCATCAATTGAGAACGGGTGGATATTTGGATAATTCAAAAAAGGGTTCGTCCGAATAAGGTCGTTAGGAGAGAAAAATTGAGAGTTTCCTGTTAGTGTGTCGATTTTCTATGAAATTCTCAGTAACAGCTGGAAGTTTGGATTTGTGCCCGGTTAATGGCAATAGGCTCGCCCCCTTTTACATACCGGCGAACTGTTGGTATAGGTAAATTACACCTCTGCCTAGCCATTCGGGATATAAAGGTTTAATGTAATAGGGGAAGGGGGAATTTCAGCTTTCCTAGACATGACTTTCGACACGAAATCTTTGTAAATATTACAATGTCTGCATGCTACACGCTCTTTCTCTCGATTGTAAGTTTTCGTGAAGCGTCAAAGCGAACATTCCATAGTTTAAACTTTAGTCCACACGTAACGCCTGACCGTGTCAGTGGACAAATTAAACAGTGTCGTTTGTCGACCGTGTCGTGAGATATTTGTCCGCTATGTAATTGCTTCCGATATCGATACTAGGGTTACTGCGTAGGGGATGTTTGTGGAGATCTTCATCGGGGGACAATTGAGAGGTTGCTAATTGCAATCAGAAAATTAAGCTTCGCGTGCCGCGGTCATTTCGTAGATGGATGATTACTTATTGAAACCTGACAGCACATGTTGGCTATGATCTTGGTGGCTTAACAGAGCATCCTGCCTTTAAGGAAGGCGTGCGGGGCCTGTAGACAAGTTGAAATTTGACATTCAAATCGACAAACGAGTAGAAACAAAATGTATGGAAAACACAAGCTTTCGACAAATCGAGCTGTCACTAATGTCATTTCCATACATTTTGTTTCTACTCGTTTGTCGATTCGAATGTCAAATTTCAACTTGTCTACAGGCCCCGCACGCCTCAGGATTGTTGCGATTGTTGCTAATTACGCAGCAAATTAGCCACTGACTTAAGGTTCGAGCAAGCCACCATATCTTTTAGGAAATTAATCATTCTCAAAACCTTTTTCCAACTATGTTGGGGTCGTCTAACTAGATGCGACTGAATGTAGTTATACGAAACGTCTGCCATCAGATTTCCGCAAACAAATTGCTTGACAATTCCGATATCCTAAGAATAAACTGGTTGTTAGTCTTTAAGTGTACTTCTTCGGAAATAAGCATAATGATACTCTTTGGGAAATAAGTATATAATACAAAATACAGTTTCAAAGTAAAACATACACCGATCATTTAAATCAGGCAATCGTGACTTGCGGATACCTTACAAGCCTAACACTAATGTCGCCGCGTTTCACAGTCGGCTTCACAGCGGAAGAGCACTCGATCCGCTGTGGTGTGCGGTTCGGTTCCCGGGTAATGCGATACGATCCAGTTACGGCTATTTGTGGAGCGATCGATGAACCAGTGTCGGGGTATTTTTGGATCGGATCGGTATCGACTATTGGCGTATTGTGTTTTTGCTTGATAATTAGCTTTTTTGATAGGGAATCTGGATAATATGACGACGTCTGTGGTCTAGTGGTTCGAGTACCGGACCGCTGATCACAAGGTCGTGGGTTCGATTCCCACAGGACACAAACATTTATTGTGACGAACTTAAGTGTTTGTGTTTTGTAATATAAGTATCTACTTACAAAAAAAAAGTATGTAAGTATTATATCCATTGTCTAGTGCCCATAGTACAAGCTCTGCTTAGTTTGGGACTAAATGGTGCTATGTAAAAATGTCCCAGGATATTTATATAATATTTCTGTCGAACCGCTTTACTTTATATAAAAAATCTACTTCGTTCTTTAAAACTTTTTCAAAAACAGGCTTTCACCTTTCTCGACCCCTATTACATGGAACCTAATCATATCGGCCAAATGTGCGTGTGTACATAAGTACATATCTGCCTAACCCTTCGGGGAGTACTGGCATGAGGGCTTTCACTACTATTTTTGTTATTGAAATTATTTTATGAAAATCCTGCATGACGTTTATCTCTGCTACGGACCTTTTCTTAGTCGCCATAAATCTACGAGATATCGGATAGGCGAATCTGTAACAACACAGCCCTGAATCATAGCGGACACACATCATTAACCCATATTCGTCCATCATGTTACGCAACCTGAAGCTTGTCTCAAACTTGAGGTCGGCCCTATCTGTTGACTTACCGTCGGCGTTATCTATCATTTTAGGGTTAGGGCCGCACGGTAGTGGGAACACAGAAGGTCTTCTAACCATATAAAATCTGGTTTGAAAGGAAAAACTGCTTTATAAAGCTGTATATAAAAATATACAGCTGTCTTTGTTATTTTTAATTTCAATAGAATGAGCACTACTTCCTACTTCAGGTGTCTCCTGGTTAATCAACAAGGATTTTTCTTAACTCTTTAATAGATTACAGTCGGGTACCAAAAAATATTTGTAACTGTTGACACTTACGCGTATCTACTTGCGCGAAAGGCCGTTAGCGCAAGGCTTCAAGCGGAGAGCATAGTTTTTTTTATAAAAGTACCTCTCCAATATATAGGTAGGTATACCTATACTATGCTCTCCGCAGAGGTATATACATACCTATATATTGAAGAGGTACTTTTATAATAGTATGTTATCGATATACCTCTCGATTACCTATAATTATAATAATTTTATTATACTTATCTCTCGTGTCGAAAAAATCGAGGTAGACAAAGTTTCTAGACAGTTTCAGACATTTTAAAGTCTGAAAACAAGCCTAAGTTCAATTTGAAAAGTCCAATATATTAGCTAGACCAACTAGTTTTATCACACAAAAGATAATAAAGTCGGTATTGCTCATAAATATATTGAATGTACCTTCTGTATATATTTTGGCGTGCCGATGATATTTATCATTGTCTCCAGATGAATGACATGTCGTGTCTCGTGGACTCGCTTATGAATACTCTGCGAAGGTTATTGAAGTTTAACTGATTAATGCTCCTATGTTTAGGTACTATATTACTATAACACCCATTACTATTTTAGTACGGAGATATGCAGAGCAATCACTGTTTAGTAAAACGTACTATCACGCCTGTATTCCTTGAAGTGTTAGGCAGAGATGTACGTACACCCACAATTCGCCGGTATGTTTAGGCCCCATGTAATAAAAGAGGGCCAGACTTCGAACTGCTAATGGAAATTTTATCGAAAAACTCAGTACTCACACTTTTCTCGATCCAGTAATCAAATGCGGGACCTCTTACTCAGAAATCGCGCTCACAGCTACTAAACTAATGAAGCTCACTGAGGCTTGTTATGTTTATAAAATATAACCAAAACGGACGCTAATAAATGTATCAAATGTAAACATAATTTAGTTGGAAGATAAATCAAGAAACGTCTTGTATACATGTTTCGCTAAATTAGAAATTGGCACGCGTCCGTCTGAGGCGGGTTATTTGTATACCTAGTGGAACAGATTAATGTAACTGTCAGTCAAATGTATCACTGTACTCCATCTGGTACTGTTCGGTTATTAATTATGACCATAATTATATTAAATTTAACTGCCTCGTTGGTCTAGTAGTCCTAAGCGCGACTACTACAGTAGCGGTTTGATTTCCGGGTCGAGCGAATGCAGGCGTGATGGTATGTCAAGTTAAATTTAACATACCATAACATCGCGCCTGTATTCCTCGAAGGGCTAGTTACGCGCGGACTATAGTTACACCAGAGGCTACCTAAGATGCACATGAGACATTCGTGCCTGGGATTCGAACTTGACACTTAGACTAGACTTAGACTTGTCTTAGAGTGATGTCAACAACATATTATTATATCGAAGACACA
The DNA here is from genome assembly GCA_946251955.1 of Acronicta psi. Taxonomy (NCBI): domain Eukaryota; kingdom Metazoa; phylum Arthropoda; class Insecta; order Lepidoptera; family Noctuidae; genus Acronicta; species Acronicta psi. The sequence goes on along the minus strand of OX276488.1, from coordinate 12,013,309 downwards.
CACCGGTCGGACATACCTTCTAGTAAATTCCCGCAAAATTACTTGGCAGATAATTTCATACAAAACAAACCGCCTCCAAAAAACACATTGGAACTAAAAAGCAAAAAATAACAGGTAAATATTTACATTATGATTTCTAACTATTTTGGATTATGTTGTTGTAACATGTGAGGCTATGTTATATTGTGTGATATCTACGCGAACGAAGCTGCGGGCACAAGTGAGTCCATATTATAAATGTGAAAGTTTGGATGTATGGATGTTTGTTACTCAATCACGCCAGAACGGCTGAACAGACATATATTATAGTCTGGAATAGTACATAGGCTTTTTATCCGGGTAAAATGTATGGTTCCCGCGGGATAGATTTGTTTTTAACAATTTATACGAAATATCCAGACGCAATCGAAGCCGTTGGCAGATAGCTAGTATCCATACAGTCTCTAAGAAAAACTTCAAAACTGATACCATGTAATTCCCGTAACGGTCAAATCAATGGGGCTCATCAGCCGACATCAATACCTTGCCCATACCGGGCCAGCACATGTGGGATAAGTGGCCACTGTCCGTGCGCACACGCACCCACCATATTTGGTAACTAGAACTACATCCTGGTTGAATTTCTTAGCCTTCTCATTGGAGTTATGTTGCTGTGTAATAGATAGATCACGTTCTCCAACAGTGGGATTAGTGCAAATTTAAGAGGCTTAGAGTTAATTTTATAGGATCCTTGAAACATAATTATAGCAAACCCTATGATCCTAGCTTAAATTACCAAGTGTTTATTGATTGCTGTTTAGAAGATTTGATTTGTGGAATTTACATTTTGTACGTGTGAACGATATGTTAATGATATGTATTATAAATGCGAAAGTAACTCTGTCTGTCTGTCTGTCGCGCTTTCACGCCAAAACTACTCTACCGATTTAAATGAAATTTGGTACACAGATAGTTTAGTAGTTTAGAGCCTGAGAAAGGATGTAGGCTACTTTTTAATGCGAAAAAAGGACTGTAAGGGGTTGAAATAGGAGATGAAAGTTATAAGAAATAGCCAGACCACGCAGGCCGCTGGCAGAAAGCTAGTATGTTATATATGCCATACCTCCGTTTATATTATACATAATGACATACTATGGTACCTATATAGATTAGGCGGCCTGGTTTTGGGTCTCATGTAATAGGGAGCGAATCTATTGCCATTAATCATCCACAAATCATAACTTTGAGTAGCTACTGACAAAGACATAAAAGAACAACCCAGCCAGACTGCCTCGTTCGCCTCCTGGTCCAAAGCGAGACTGCTATGCTTGAAGTCCTGGGTACCATTTCAGGTCGAGCAGTACTAGTTGGCCGCGCCTTAGGTATGTGAGCGGTGGGACGGAGGGGTGGGAGCGCTTGCTTTTGTTCACAGTAACCCGCCGCCTCACCCCCGACCCTACCTAAGGCGCCGCCAACTAGTTCCGTGTTGGCTATAAGCCTAACCCCTCTCATTACGAAAAGATACCTATTCCAGATTCCCAGCAGTGGGACAGGATTTACGAATATTATCAAGTCACGTATGTGAGTAAGTAAACATTTGCCGCCTACAACAATAAAAAAATAAAAATCGTACCGCGACTTCACATCACAATGACAATAAATTCTACTATCACAGATTGAATATGAAATCTGCATAAAAATTCATTGTATATCAAAACCCACCCCTACACCATCCCTCCCGTTCAAATTTGATCCCAAAAGTTTACAGTATAGAGTTGAAAATGCGTGAAGTAAGAGATTTCTCTTCGCATTTTCAGCGTACATTCACCCTTATTTATTTATTGATTTTGACTTTTTTCTCAGTTCGGTTCGCTAAGTGTATCGAAATTATGTTTTTGTATTTGTGGTATCCCTTGCTGCGTTTCGACGTGTTTTATTTTTATACCTATGATTTTGAACACTGAAAAAAAGAAACTGTAATAGCTCAATAGATACTACGATACACCCTTCTTATTTCAATGTCATTTGTGGGTTTAAAGTTCTCTAAGATTGGCATAAACTATAACTGGACAGTTAACAAGATGAATGAATATTGTATGAAAATTCTAATTTCCATCCGCAGTTTCAGGACAATCAACTGAAACGCTAACAACAAAATTCTCGAATAAATATTAAGTAAAATGACATCACACATCAAAAACGCCACAAAAATCAACACGATAATCGAAAACTTTCCGACGGATGACCGCAACGGATCTCGTAATCCCGCCGTGATTAACAATCCCGGACACATCCCCCGGGATCCCGGGGGGATCCAATAAACAGTTCCCGCGATATCATTTGCGAGATTGCGAAATTCCTGAGTAAGTGTTAATTTTTGTAATTGCAGCACTTTATTGTGTTATGTTTAGAAGTGGGAGGAAAATCTTGTGATTATTTTCTCATAATGTTTTTCCTTGTGCTTCCCCTTAATTAATAATTTAAGGGTATGTCATACAAGATGTGTATGAATAAGGAAATATGGGAGAAAATGCTACAATATTAAGTACACGTGTGACGTCTTAGCGAGTTACATACACTTATTTTCTTTAGACATTGAGTTTCCGGGTGTGTTGTAACAGGTGGATGGTTCACAGTGTTAAAGCGAATAACAAACTAAAAAACAGACAAACGCATCCAAGTCCAAACAAAAGTAAAATGTAAATAAATAAACGCGCGTTATACCCATCTACGTTACTTCGTAAGTCAAGTTCAGGTCAACCATGAATATCAGTGATATACACAAACACTTCAGGTACTAACCCAACTGAATCACTGACTTGGATCTTTCGAGGTTTAATAAACTTGTACATTACAAACAAAACTCTCAGGGATCTCGCAGTTACCCAATATTGCGAGACATTACTCTTCATTTACCCACATAAATTTCTTGGTGGGTAGTTGGGTACCCTGGCCTGTTGCGGGCGGCGTTTGCGGCTGTTTTTTATGACAGTGATCGATTTATAAGTAACCTCATTGGTCGAAGGGTATACCTTTCGCGTGGTCGCCGCGAGACACTGCACGACAGGGACTGACGGCGTCTGTGATCTAGTGGACTGCTGGACTGCTGTTCACGAGGTCGTGGGTACGATTCCCACAAGACACAAATATTTATGTACATACATACATAGCTTCACGCCTGTTTCCCATAGGCAAACCTAGGCAGAGGCTATAGATTTCCACTTGCTACGATCCTGGCACACCTCTTTCGCTTCGTCTATGTTCATAACCTCTCCATGCATGCTCGTCGGTTTAGGGTGTTCTTAACCTTGCCTTTTTTTAAAACGTCCGCGATCTGGTTGTGGTACGTTCGCCATCTGGTTGTGGTACGTTCGCCGAGGTCGACCCCTTCCGACTCTTCCATTCGTACTCGCCATAATTATATACTTGTTTAGTCAGCCTCCGTTCATCCATCCTCTCTATTTGTGATGAATATAAATGTTTGTGTTGGTATGTACCTAATACCCCGAACGCGCAGGTAGACAAATACTAAAATACACCATTCACTGGTATGTTTAGGCCCCATGTAATTAAGGATGAACCTTAATGATGAATATTGCCATTAATCGGGAAAAAATTCAAACTCAGAGCTACTAAGTTAAAGTACTACTACTACTAAGTACTAAATTTCACAATATATATATATCTCGACAGCACTTTGGGAATCGAATCCAGCACTGCATAGCAGTCATGCTTACGACCACGAATCCAATAAGACAGTTAAATGGTTAAATTATAAACAAATAATAATACTGAACTTCCAGTGTTTAGGTTTGCATTTTCTTTCACAAAAGAAAAGATTAGAGAATACTCCTTATAAAATACCAAAGAAAACGACCGTTTCTCCCGCCGCCATAATTAAAACACATTAATTAATCAACTCTGTTCATTTCATAGCACTTTAAATTAGTATTAAATCTTTCAGCGATCGAGTTATTTCTTCTAATTAATCGGATCCATTAATGGCAGCCTTCAAGACTTGCGTGTTGGATTTCATTATATCCTACTGGTAACTCCATTCCAGGTCTCAGTCATATCAATGTGTTAATTCATTGAGGAGATTATCTAAGAACCGCCTCGTTAGTTGAGTGGTCGTAGTATCGGTACTGTGGTAGGATTCGATTCTCAGGTCGAGAAAAGTGTTTTTGTATTGTCTATAACTAAATTCTCTTAAATAAAACTAGTTTTCCACCAGCGGCTTCGCTTGCGTAGTCTGGGTATTTCTTATAAATTATATCTCATATGTTACTCGGTAAAGATATAGTTTTCTAACGGTAAAAGATTTTTTCGAATCGGTTCAGTCATTTCGGAGCCTATCCAATTCAAACAAACAGTCAAATCTTTCCTCTTTATATATTCCACTGCAAATTTTCTAGTTTCTAGGGCCTTTTTTGACCTGACCTGATCGTCTCCCGCCTGGAAAGGTGTCAAGGTATCGACTAAAAACTCAATTTACCTTACTTTACCTTAAAGTCACAGCTACAGAATTCGTGACATGCACGACAATCATGACGAGCTGTGCTCTAATGGACACAGGAATTCCAGCTATGAGGCTTCAAAAACTCCTTTCTCTTTCAATAGAAAAACTTTCTTTAGAACAGTATTTTCTTAACCACAATATAAAACAACAAAGAAATATATTAGTTCAGTATTTAAACTTAAAATAAAACTTGTAAGTGCAGCTGTTTGGTACTCCAGGCTAACTCGACGCGCGATGGACAGGCGGAGCGGGCAGGCTAGGAACAGCTACTGTATTGCCTAGCCAGAAATGTATAGTGTATTTATCTGTCCTGTCCCGCTAATGTGGACGGTGACATGAATCTTTTAGCTGATCGATTTTTATATAAACACTTACCATCGCATTTAATTTTTGCAATTTTTTATAAGTATACCATGGTACACCTCCAAGTAAGTTCTTGTTAAATGATGTATTCCAGGAAGGGTAAATATTTGAATGGCAATTATTGACGTATTCCACGAGGGGCAATTTTATATTTTTTTATTTTATAAAAAAATATTTTGGTCGCTTGCCATTCGTAGACTAGATGTATATTTATATTAAACTGGCGAACCGTGCAGCATTGCAGTGGATTAAAAAAATACTCACACACCTTGTCCTGACAATAATGAACACAACAAAAAAATAATTATTCAATTTGATGCAGTTTTTCGGAAGTTGTGCGCGTACCTACAAATATTTCGGCGATTCATATAGATTATTAATATAGATAGATTATATTCCACAAATGCCAATTTCGTCATAGTAGCTACTAGTGATTTTACTTGGCAGATAATTTTATATATTATAGTTCTTTTTTAAAATTAATCCGACAGATAGCGGCTCTATTTTGTTACTTTTAATAAACCCAAATACAAGGTTAATAATCTGACATGTATAGCTACTGGTAATCCGGACAGCCGCGCGAGCAGTTTGTTTGTTCGGCAAACACATCGGGCCCGATAAATCCGGCGCACACCACTCGATTTAATTAAATTCATTAGCGAAAGCGTTTACACCGCTGAGGTTAAGGTGTCAGCCGCTACAAACCACGAGCGGCAGCGATAGCGGTTATTGAAATGAGCGATCTAACTATTTTATTACAAAGTTTTGCTTTTTCTTTTTTATAAACATTGCTAATATTTGTTTTCTGTGACTTGGTCGGACATTCAATCGATTTCTTCAAGCTAATCAAAGTGTTGTTGGCATTTTCTATGAAAATTTCAGAGCTCTGAGTTCTATTACATAAAACCGGAATATACCGGTGAACTGTGGATTTACATTAGTACACCTTTGCCTAACTTTTTGGGAAATAAAGGCATTATAGTATTTATTTATTAACACTTGATTGTACACCATTATTGCAATGACAGAAAATATAGAATTCTGACTCAACTAATATACAGTGGGCGGTATTATCGCGCAAGGCGATCCCTTCCAGACAACCTTTGGATGGACTGGGAGAAAAAAAATAACAGTAGGTAGTGTTGTGGTATACTGAAACAATTAGATACATAATTATGAATAACTAATAATGGTAGGTCTAGGTATGTTATGTTTAAAACTACGGTCAAACAAATATAAGATAAAAAACCAATCGCGCTAATTTCTTTTGATTTGGACCAAATCCCAGACCCCAACTAATCCTCTATTTATAATAAACGCCTGTGAATGTGTGTTTGCGTGTTTACACGGTTACAACCCTGCTTGCGCTAACTTTATGAACAAATATTTGTCGGCTCTTTCCACTTAATAAATTGCCTAAATACGAACAAATTTACTTTTCATTACGTATTCTGATTTGTGGTTAAATTGAGGTAATGTGAGGGCTTTTTGAATCGCATCTTAAAGGACTTTGTTAGACAAAAGGTTTTTAAATATTGTTGAGATGTGATCAGCGGTTTAGACGAAAAAAGCAAAAGACAGTTGTATTAGATTTTTTACTTTTTATTTGTAAACAAGCTACTGCCACGACATAGATAATAGTACTAAAGCCATTTATCTAAAATACTGATTAATCTCAGAAATAGATTACCTACTTATCATTTCAAGACTGTTTTTTTTTATATTTGGGACAATTTTTACACAGCACCATCTAGTCCCAAACTAAGCCGAACCTACACTATGGGTACTAGACAATAGATATAATTGGATATAATACTTATATACTTTTTATTGTTAATACATTATTATAATACATAAGAAACACCCCTAATATGATTTTTAATCGACACAACCAAAATTCAGCTACTAAATATTAAATTGTTATTAGGTTCAATTATACGCCTTTAAAAGTAAAGGTTTACCAGGTCGTTCAATAAATCTTTAGAACCGCACACGTAGTTATCAGCTATATTTCATTGAAATTACGTTTATCTGGAAAATCACCAGTTTGGGTTACCCTTCTACAGGCCATATTGTTAAAAGTATATTATTATATTATCTTACTATATATTTCGAAATATATGACATTTTATTACCATATATTAGGCGATCTAATTCTTTTATCCCGGAATTCAAATCCCGCGAACAGGTGACAGCACAAATCACAAACCGGGACAATACTTGTCTACGGAACGGAACATGTTGCAAGCCTTTGTCGCTCTTTTGACTGCTCAAACGTATGCAGCCCGCCATTTCGTGAATAAGGCCACTTTGAATTGCGAAATATTTACTGGGCATGAAAAATCAAGATGGGCAGAATATATTTTCGATAGGTTCCTTTGAGAAGGTAAAAATATTGATTTGTATAGATGTCAAGAATACACTTAGTGATTCTATGTACAAACATTTTTAATGTTTATTTTATTATTTATAGTTTATTTGTAGCGTTACTGCCTTAAGTAAACCATGTTAATAAACATTATCCAATTACCGATTCATTTAATTAATCAACAAACCAAAGTATAGTAACAAAAAGCGATATCAGAGCCGTCGACCGCTGTAAAGCCATTAACTTGCCAACGTATTAAAACTACAAATCCCGTATAATCCCGCACACGTCAGCACATCACTATTGTCCCGTATTTAGTGATTGAATTAAATAACCGATTATGGATTTACAGTGGATTTGTTTGGAGTATTAACATTTGTGGTGTTTGTGTTAAAGGGATTATTGTAATTAATGTTGTATTAATTAAATGAAATAACTGGAATTAAATGAAGTTGTGACGTAATAAGTATTTATCGACAAATAACTCAAACTGCTAGGCATACTTATCATTTTCTATTTATATGTGAAAGAAACGTTACCGGTAGCTTAGTGGGCACAGGTTCCAGTCCTATTTTTTTTCATCGTGTGCAATGTAATTGAAAAAGCTTAACTCAACAAATCCACGATTTATGTGCCCTAAAATTGGTTTAAAAAGTAAAAGAACCGAATCATCGATAATGTTTGGTTTTGTTCTATAAATAAAGATCCGTTCGTATTGAAAGAACTAGTTCTAAGGCTGCAATTATCTAGTCTGTCCATGTGCTATTCATTTTATGTAGTCCATTATAATGACACCATCATACTATTCTTCTCCGCACATAATAAAACACCCTGTTGTGCCCAAAAACATTTACAATAAAACTTATTTTAACCCTCCACGCGATGATCCGTAAACATTGCCGGTCACAGACGGATAAAGTGAACATCCCACAATGGACAGGGGTTACAAAATAGTTGTCCGGATATTTCCCGGACAACGGGATTAACCTGTTCGCGGCGGGATTATACCTGTTTCACGGGACTCGGAGCAGGACACGAGTACCCTTGAATGCTAATATTATTTCTTGTTTGTGGCGTCATTGGGAACCTCCTGCTTTTTAAATTCCCTCCGAATTTAAAAAGCAGGAGGTTCCCAATGACGCCAATGACGGCGTCTGTGGTCTAGTGGTTCGAGACTGCTGATCACGGGGTTGTGGGTTCGATTGCATATGGCACAAATATTTATGTGATGAACTTAAGTGTTTGTGTTTATCAGGGTGTTTCTTCTCGTTTTTGTATGTATTTACAAAAAAAAATAAATGTAAGTATTATATCCCTTGTCTAGTACAAGCTACATGCTTAATTTGGGACTAGATGATGATGTGTAAAATGTCCTAGGATATGATTATTAAACCGATTTCGCCTTTTTATTTTTTATTTTACTGTACATTACTAATTTCTGAGGTACAAAAGTTATCAGCTACGGTCATCAAGTAAATGGCGGTGGCCAGTGGCAATAAAGTGGGGAACGCAATAACCCTGCCTACACCCCCCCCCCCCCCCCGACCCCCACTGGTGAGTTACGACCCTGAGACAAGACATTCCTTAACAAGTTATAGTCTAGAATTACTGCGTTTCTTGAGATATTCGACTCAGAATTTTTGATAAAAGACATTGAGATTTTTGAAATGTGCCAGAAAATTTTAGTTTCTGTTGTACAATCTTTTATAATAAACTAGCTTTCCGCCAGCGGCTTCGTATGCGTGGTCTTAACTTTTAAGTATTTCTTATAAATTTCAACCCCTTACAGCCCTTTTTTCGCATTAAAAAGCGTATTAGTATTATTAGCCTATGTCCTTTCTCAGATTCTAGACTATCTGTGTACCAAATTTCATTAAAATCGTTTCATTAGTTTTGGCGTGAATGCACGACAGACAGACAGAGTTACTTCCGCATTTATAATATTAGTAAGGACTAAGCTGTTGACCGCAACTTCACTCGTTACATTTTAATAATAATGTTGAGTATTTTCCCGATGTTTTAATAGTTATTCTGTAACAAATGTAGGATCATGGACCCTATGGAGACCTTATAACATCCAACCACTGCTCAGTACTCATATCCTTTACCATTCTCACATAATTAAACAAACAAGAAATGCGCTTTCAAAAAACAATTTTAGCATTTTTAAATTCTCATCTGCCACTCCAAGCAAACTTAATTTCGTTGTCGCAAATTTTAAAACGTAACTCCGTATTTTTAAAGGCTGGTTAGTAAGTAAAATAAATATATTTGCAGAGGTTACCGCCGGAGATGGGAGATAGCTCACGGTTCTCCTCTTGTTGTGGGCACCTAATTATAATATTATGGCGCCCTTGAGTAATGTGACTGAAGGTCTTCGCTTGATTAACGAAGGGAGGCTACCATTCACTTTGAAAGTTCATTGTCTTTAATGTCAACTTGAAGCGTCAGCAGTAATCTAAAATGTGCAGGTTTTATGGAGGAGAGGCAACAAAAATTTGGTTTTGTTAAGCTACGGTTTTCGCCGTCTTTATTGGGACGGTGATAACGGATAATTTATTATTTAAATTGTTTAAAATATTATATACACAGTATGCAGACCTATTCTCGCGATTCTAACTGAAACAACTCAAGCACCTTCCCTGGTTACTACTCTAGTCCCGTGCGCCATATTTCAGTCTATTCCTCTCCCGAATAATGTTTAATGCATTCTCTGCTGCGTGAGGATAAATTGCAAGGCGACGTTTGCTTGTAATTTTATGGGAGCGATGGCTCGTTATTTATTTCCTAAAATAATGAAATAAATGAACCAATCAAAATACTTAGTTTTAGTACGAATTGAACGATTAGTGTGGTTGGATTTCAACAAATACATTAGAAGTAAATTTTGGCAATGAAGTTGTACATGTCCTTTAAGTTGCGCGCGAATCGCACTTACAATTACTAAACTTATAGACAGTCAGTCATAGGTAGAGTATTCAAATAATTAAGTAATAATTGTTACGTTATTTAAGAACTTCTGTTAATGTTGTCATTTTTTCCTGTAGGTACATTATATAATTGCATCGAAAAGGTCCATGTTTAATTGAAATAAGAAATAAAGAACTACATTAAACTTGGTTCACTCCCCGCTTGCAATGCCACCCCACCCCACAGGGCTGCCAAAGGGGGCGACCAGAAGACAAGTTCAATTTAAAGCAAATTGTTAGTTTATTTAGTTGAGGTCTCAACTTTTAGTCCGGTACTGCTAAATTTAGTTTGCGTTGAGGTTACTCTTGATTTCCACTTTCAACACCTCGGTTAGAAAATTATATTTCTAGAGCTTGATTTAAAAAAAAAAAGTTGCAGTGAATTTAGTAGTAGAATCTCCGTACCATTTTAGCAATTTGAAGAATATTCTAAAGCCATACGAGGCAGCTAAGTGGTTTGCAATTTTCAGTAATAAATATTACCTAGACTTTACGGTCTGCAGTGTCAGAGCTTAATTGGTTTGCTATGGAGCTAATAGCTTAATCCAAGGACATTATCATTAGTCTTTGCACCACTTCCAACGATATTAAGAAGCTAATTCATCTCTGAAGAAAAATAGTGTTATTAATCTTGGAAATTGTTTTACTTTAAATTGATTGGTGATGATGTTCAGCAGTGTATAATTTACATTCACATACTTAATTATAATTTACTAGTTTTGCAATCCTATTTCCATTATTATATAAATGTTATTATAAAATTTTTAAGTTAATATATTAATATTAAGTTCATCATTATTGTTGACTCTCTGGACGTGTTGGTACTAACTGTAAGTGTAGAGAGTAATTGAAATATAAATAAATAAATAAATGTAAAAATATTAAAATCTGCTAAAAGGCATATCTTGTTCGGTTCAAGAAATTCTAAGTGTGCCTAAGAGCTATTGTCGCATACACGAATAGGCATAAAACGACACACTTACCCTATAAAAGCACCGAAACGTAAAAGTTTCTCAAAAGAAAAATCACGTACCATCATAACCACAATAAAATTCCAGAAAATAGATCCTAGTTACTACAAGAAAAACTCATTCCATATATTAGGGCAACCCTTATTCTTTTATTACGCACACTAATGTTGTATTAGCGTCGGATTGCGTATGTGTGCATCCGTGCGCACGTAAAACGACGCCTGTGATTGATCATCGCTCTTAACGCGCGTGTATGCGTAGCGCAGGGTTGACGCGTACGTGAGATGATTTTATTTATTTCGTAAATAAATGGTCTGACATTTCGGAGATAAGTTTTGTCACGGTAAATGGGGAAGTAGTATTATTTCGAGATGTTTTTATGTATCCAGGTTTGCGAAAGATTACGCAACTAAAAGAAACGAAAAGTACTTTTCTTTTCTATAGCGACAATGACTCACGATTATGGAATTTCAGATTGTTTCGTATTTGGTATCTTAGTTCATATTTTCATTGTTAACAAAATCTCATGGGCTTCTTTTACAAAAATGTTGTAAAGTTAGTTAATCGTCATTTTACCATCACTAAATCGAACATCTAAAGCTGTACGAATTTCACACAATACTATCACGCCATTGCTTTTTCCAATCAACAACAACTGTACGACAAACTCCGCAAGCACTTTGTAATAAAACGAAAAAGAGTGAAAGTTGCAATATAAAGCGGTAAGCCTACAGCGACAACCCTGACTTAGCGCGACCAACAAAGTAAGGAAACATGTTCGTCGGGTGACTTCTTAATCTTTCGCTCAAACGTTATTGGTTGGGTTGGTGCTCCAGTTCATAGGCGGTAGCGATTTTGTACATTTAATATGTATTATTCATAATTATGTAAAATGTATTCTACAGTAGTTTTTACCCGACGACACGGTAAAAAGCCGAAGGAAGGGTTTTATACTAGGCAGTCTATGTATCTTCCTATTTACGTATGTTCCACTACAGCGCCTGAGGTACTCATCTAATTGTGATAAAAGGTATCAATCGATCGATTTCCTATTACGGTCCCGGTAACAGTGGCTACATTTTTTAGTTTTAAGTATCATAATTATTATCCTATTTTAAAACTTTTTGAAATATGTGAACACCCAGAAAGGGCAGTAATTGCTGCAGTACTGTAAGTTACAAATGGTAGCACACACCGCATCTATTCAATTATCAGCTGTTTATTTTATTTAGGAATAGACAAGTGTGTAACCCCACCTATACTCATCTTCTTCGGGGTTGTTACAACACTTGTAACTCGAGAATTGCTGGCCCGATTTTCATGATCTTTCATTTGTTAGATTTGTCTCCGTCCGGTTAACAGAATAACTATTAAAATATTAACGGGGTGCAAACTCGAGAGAAGCGAAGAATAAAAAAAACATCAAACATTTCCTCTGCGTAATAATATTAATGAACTTTGTACCTGTATCGTAATCCTTGTCTGAAGTTCGATACAGGACAAAGTTTCTCATCAGCAACAGGATTCGGTAGGGGTTTTTACAGGGTTATATTTTAAGGGGTTGAGAAACTGCCCACCAGATAAGCTGCTTGATCCCCTAAAAGGTTTAGACGACAAAAATATATGCAGAGGACTATTTATATTGATAAACTATGTACGTTTATTTATAGCAATAATATATTATTGGGATTTTGATAGAGGATATATAAAATATATTTGGGTCTAGTAGATTTGTTACAGTTGTTAGTGCTGACAATCAAGTCGTTTTATAACATACCATATCATCACGCCTGTATTCTTCGAATGGTTAGGCAGAGGGGTTCTAATACAAACTATATTTATATTTATTCAGTAATTCAGCCATTCAATTATTACCTTTCAAAATAACTTAGATTCTGTACATTAATCGTTCGTCAATATTTTGTGATGCTTTGTAAAAGGGAGGAGCCTATTGCTCCAAATCCAACTCCGATCCGGTACTGAGAATTTCACAAAGATACCCGATAACACTATGCTCGACCAGGGAATCGAATCCGGGACCTCAAGCGTAGCAGTCGCACTTTAGATCACTAAGCTGCTTGTCTTTTATAATTAGCTAGTTTTCCACCAGCGGCTTCGACCGCGTAATTTATGTATTTCTTATACATGATAGCATAATTATGTTACTCGGTAAAGATGTACGTAGCTTTCTAAGTTTGAATTTTTCAAATCGCTCCAGTAGTTTCGGAGCCAAATGCAAACAGACAAACAATCAAATCTTTCCTCTTTATAATATTAGTATCTTTATTTTTCCATTTTTTTAATCTACTTAGATATGTATAAACTGAGGTATAAGCATTAATTGTCGTCTCCATATATAACGAAAACTAGTTTCACCCAATCACAAACGCCATGTCTGCACCGACTAACAACTAAGACCCGCTTACACTAATGCGCCTTAAATCTTGACTAGCAATTGCGGGTAGAGCACTAAATTCAATAGTTACTAAGTCCACCGCGCACTGGAGTCCCGCCCAGCCTATGTTCACTTGCAAGACGCATGGGTAGTGGATTAGAATTCTACGCTTATCCGCGGGTAGTTTGGCTAATGTGTTCGGTGGGAGACGGTAGCGCGTTATTCTGAGATAAATGTGCTACAGAATGCCTTTTTAGTAATGAATCTAGTTTTTTTTAATTCCCGACGTATAAATCGAAGGAGGCTTTACATTACGTTAATATTTTATTATGTTTGCCCTTGATTTGTCTAAATTACCATTTTATTTCCCCTGAACGAATGTATATCACATAGTTCATCGGTGTATTTTAGGTCTTCTGTGGAGGTGGCCTATTGCCATTCACCGGGCACAAATCCAGTCCGAGCTGCTAATGAGAATTTTACAAAAAAAAACTAATATAAATTTAGTCGACCCGGGAATCGAACCCAATAACATTTTACTTGACATGGAACTCGAACCCAGGACCTCTAGCGTAGTAGTAGCGGTAACGACGACAAGGCTAATAAGCAGCAGTGTGTTTTCTTTAGATAAACCAGATCTTATTGTGTTCATTCACTATAGTTTATGGTCTAATTTTCTGATGTAGAAAATTGTTGAATTTCTGTACGTTTGTACGTGACTTTGAGAATAATATGGAATTGGTACAGCTTACTTACTAGGCAAAACGGAAAACAGTAGAAAATGTAGGTTAGTGTAAACTGTTTTAAATTACAGTACAGTAAGTACATTTATACACCTCAGCCTTACCTTTGGAGGAATATAGGCGCCATGGTATGTCTATGGTATTTTTTGCTTGTGATGTCTAATTTATTCTTTTACCGATATACAAAAACGTATAACTTACTTTACTTTACAAAACATAATATACCATCACGACTGTATTCCCCGTGGAGTTAGGCAGAGGTGTACTAATCTACAGCCTCATTTCACCGGTATAATCTCTAGTCCCGTCGTAAGCCTGGCGGTTAGCGCACAAGCCCGTTCTACCACGACTAAGGCCAAACGAAAACCGTATCCTATATTGTAATACACTTGTGTACTATAGCAAACTAACTATTGACTTTTCATTGCACAAGTTTGCGCGACTGCTGCGAACCCAGGACATGTTCCCAGGTGAAGCAAAATGAAGCAAAAATAATATTTAATGAAGTTTTGAGTAGCAGCTCAGTGTTTGATTTGTGTCCGCTCGCCCCATATTACATGGAACCAAAAAATCCGTATCCTTATATTATACGTAAGCTGCACTCTCATTTGCATGAAAATATTAAACATATACTCTAAAATTTTTTTCCATGCATCTTCCATTTCTTTTAAACTTACAAACCTGACATGCATTACATTCCCTCACGAAATCACCAGAGAATTATCAATAGGATTGCATCTTACACGAATGCTAAGACAATAAGCCGAAAGCCCCAGCCATGAATACGATCTAAGTACACAATGGTCGAGGTTCGAACACTGTGCGGACATTTTAGTAGAACAAGTCCGATTGACCAATAAGACTTGTAACAACAGAAAGGTTATGTATTTTTGTAACCGACGAAAAACCGTAGGAGTGTATATATTTTCCTCTTTCTCTATCAATTTGTGGACTAATTTTGAAAAAATCTTTAAATCGAGATTCTTCTGTCTGTGTTTCTGCTGAGACGGTTTTGTTAACTGCTTTAAGAAATTAGGTTCAAGATATAGGGTAAGGCTTTCATCGCTAGTAGTTCTAATGAGTAATCATTATCTACATACGACGCGGGCTTGTATATGACAACATAAATAATATATTATTCGAAGTTTTTGTTGTTAAAAGTCCCAAATAATGAAGTGAAAATCTTCTCAAATAATGAAGGATATTATAGACCCCTTGTCTATAATATCCTTCATTATTTGAGAAGAGGAACTATCCGCCAAATCCGTCCAGCTGATACAGTTTAAAACAGTAACAAAAAACCAGACCAACCGTTACATTAATAATTAGTAGGATTACAAATTAGTGGTACTACTCAGCGTATCTCTACAATATTTCCTTCTCGCACAAATAAATTCTGTTAGCAACATGAAATGTTATCTCAGATTAAAACGCATTACCTACTGTGTGTCCATGTACTGTGGTTCACGGCCATAGATCCGCAAGCAGACTACGCTTATCGACTAATTGATCGCAACGACCGAAGGCGCACCTGCGTAGGAATAGAGATGTGCTTCTACTTACATCGGTGTCGAGTGATATCGATGTTTGTTTGAAGTTTTCTCTGTTGCCATTTTGTATGGTCATTTTATTTAATAACATGAGTGAATGAAAAAATAAAATGTGTTAAATAAGATGTGCCAATACTTAGCCATTCTATTTAAAATTAAATATAGGTAGCAAGCAAAAATGATTGACGATTGTTACTAAATGTTAGCTTCTTCTGCGTGTCCAGGGTACGACTTTTTAAAATTAGATTTGGTGTGCCAGAAACTTCGCTACTTCCAAAGCATCATCAGCATCGTCAGTCAATGTTAGCTGAAGTATTATTTTAATATTTTTTATAGTAAAGCTTATTACAAATATTTCAAAAATATCGAAGTTATAAAACATGATACTTCTTTTCATTTTCATAACCATAAATCCATAATAGATGCTTTTTCTTTATTTCTTTATTATCTAAATTTAAAACTAAAATCGACAACTAAGTTAAAAAACGATACTCAGGCTACATCCCTATTATTAAGATATCAGCTACAAGGCTACAGCGTGCTTAGTGTTGTGGCCAGATAATGTTGAGCGGGTGGTCCGTTGTGCTCACTCGGATACGAATGTTCTATCGATAAGGTAGTTATCGAGCTATATAAATCACTAGTAAGGTCGGGAGATTTCTCAACTGAGCCGAACAAAATATTAAATAGATTTTCTTTAGTTATTATAACGTCTACATTTTCTCATGAATTCTACTTTACGAGAAAAATGGGAAGTTGAGATATTCGAACAAAGTAACTTTTCAACATTTTAGGTGTTTGACTTCCCGTAGTAACCTCGTAGATATACGTAATAACAAGCATAAGGAGAGCTATTGTAAACATGACATAAAACATAACATCGCGCTTATATTTTAGTTGGGTTAGGTAGAGGTGTAGTGTATGCCCACCGTACAGCAGACGGTATGCTTAAGTTCTACCAAAGGATGAGCCAAAACTCAATCTAATACTGAAAATTTAATAGAAAAACCTAATAAAACTTTACTCAACTTGGAAATCGAATCCAAGACATCTAGGGTAGCAGTCGCGCCTACGACCACTGAATGAGGCATACGCACTAGGTACATGAGAAAGACTAAAGTAATGAGGAAAACGCCCACCTATCCATAAACTTACCTGGCGAAAAGTAGCTTAACTTCCATCTATTTCTAGCCACAAGCCCCACAATAAGATAATAGAAAACATAACTGTTATTTCCTTATAGAAAGTCGAAGGAAAATCTGTAAGCTGCGCAATGTTTGCAAAATTCCTTTATTCAAATCCGTTTGGATCCGCCGCACACAATGTACAGTTTGCTACATCAAGAATTCGTTTGACTGGATTTTAAACTTATACAATATTTATACTCACTGGTGATCCTATTTGTATTTTGTATAATTTTGTGCTGATTTAGTATTCAATTCCGTACTCTGTGATTGAACGTTTCAGAGTTTCATGAGTTCTATCGAATGGCTTTCGATAGGTTTTTACGCATCGATACGCTGTAATCTCATAGAAGATTTTAGTTCCTTGCGTAACCGTTAGAGGCGCTGCGAGGGTTTTCCATACAAATATTTTACGGCGTCGCTAGCGAGTCTAGTAAGAAATACTCATGGTCGAGGCACAGGACACTCATATTTGACTTCTTAGTTCTTATCGTTGGTTATTTTATTCGATTCATCAATAATTTTTACAATCCTATAAGCATGTAAATTATATTTTCACATAACTTGGTTTTTTGAAATTCTTTCTGATCCTGCATTGAAATTTTGCATCTTAGGGCCTTTTTCACTACCTCCTGATAAGTTTCCGTAAAATTACTAACCAGATAACTTCATAATTTTTTTTCCTCCATTTTTAAATCTATCCGGCGGTTTAGCTAATCCAGAGGTCGTTTACAGTGTTAAGTTGTTAACCATTTCATCACTTATCATCGGGCTGTTAATGCTCTCATTGCCGACAGTTACATCAGTTTGTTATCCACCACTTGATCTATGCGAATTATCTTAGATATTTTGTCTAAAGCACATTTTTTAGTTCTTAAGCCTACCGATTGGCCACTACAGGAATCCATCTGCAAGCTAAATTTTGTAAATAACTTTTTTACTATCCGATGAGTGATACCTTGAACTCATTCATAATTTCTCGATTTCTTCACGATTGGAATTCACACCTTTTTAATCGTTTAAGTGATTTATTCGCGCGTTTTATGTTTTACAAAATACTTTCTCTAAAGCTATTGGTACACCAAACTTACACTCCATTAGTTCGAAATTTCTCAGTACAACTTCTAAAACTCAACACACTACAGCACCCTTGAGGTTCTCCCACCAAACTCTCGCGCTCACCAGTTCAGAAATACAATTTAAACTCGACCGGTTTAGGAAATATTTCATATTGCTCGACTATATTTGTTGGTAAACAATTTGTTTGGTTTTGCATAGCGTCTGTAGTGCAGTTGATTGCTACAGGAATGTATAATGTTGAAGACGATGCTACCTACCCTACATCTTACTAGTTATTTTTTATTATATTCGGCATTCATAAATATATTTTCGAAGTTATTAATTCTACTGAAACCATACGATCTCAGTGAGATTTCGAACCAGCGTTTTTCCGACATCGGATGTTTTAGCCACAAAACTATAATCTATAACTGTAAAATAATTAGTGTATTCCTTTCTGTTCTTAGGGTAAAATTCAGAGACGACGCTAACCGTAAATTAACGCTTTCGTATGTCAAATTTGTAAGCGTAAGTTTACGCTGAGCGTCCTCTCTGATTATTACCTTAGTTAAGAAAAACATAGTTATGTGTGCCAATTACCGTACTCATAAGGTCTCTTTCAAACAGCAGGAGCTTGACTGGTAAAAGAATCGGAATCGGAACAAATATTACCCTATCAGTCATCATCAAAACTCCAAAACACATTTATAAAACAATCGATTTGGATCCGATTCGCTTCCCCATTCATCAAACAGGCGCACTATGATAGCACAACAATACATCAGCATTAAACAAGACACACAGACAGATGGACATCGATTACAACACCCACAAAATCCTATTCGATACATCCATCGGTACCACAATCGACAACCAATTGGGACAAAATCGAATAGCGCGGAATCATAGAAAAAAAACACCGTATAACAATGACTGCTAACCAGCGATGACAATTAGATCTATTTTAGAGATTTGATTCTGTTATTGCATAATTTTACTTTTACAAATATACAAAAAGGGATTTCTTATCATTTGAGGACGTTTACAAAAATAGACAATAAAACATCTAAACACAAGGCAATCATTTCCAACAGCAGACAGAATCGTTTCAGAAGGGGAAATCGATATTGTCACCGGAATCCATGTTGGATTGCCATCGTTCGCTGTCCATTGGCGTGCGCGTTAACTTATGTGCCAATTTCGCCGGCACTATGTCACCGATGGACGTCGGCCACATAATATATTGGTTGAAAATTCGTTGTATGATTTAAATTAGATGTAAAATAAGTGTGTTATAGTTTGAGATTCATTTATTTTTATTAAAAATGATAATTTTATTAATTTGTTAGTGTATTCTTTATACGAAAGAGTCAAATACGATAGGTGGATACAAGTAGGACATTCGCAAAGTTCTCTTAATGGTAAAATCGTTTAATATCCCGTGCCACTTTGTGTTTAACAACTCTATTTTGTAACATTAATCGATACTTTTCAAATCGGAACAGACAAGACAATTTTCCATAAAAAAACAAAATGGTTCTGATTGTAGACTTAACCTCAACCATTCATTCCCCGTGTCATCACTTCGGAAATCTGTCACTAAGCTACCGGAAAACCATAAACAACATATTCGTCCCATTTTTTATCATAGGGGTGGGCTACCCCAATACTCGGGTCAGGTTCGTTACACCCCTGTATCCGATGACCAGTTAATCTGCCTGGACATGGGTTGTTTATGCCATGGAGTTAATGGAGTGCCAGTGGCTGTGGTCAGCAGTTTTTAAACTGAAGACTTCGAAGTTCTAAGAATTTTATATCTACATCTATTGGTATCGCAAAATTGTCTAGATAGTAAGGATTTTCTGATTGGATCGGACTCTAATTAAATAAATGCAGCCACGCTAGAAGTTTCGCGGATATTTTATCGATATCAAAAAGAACTTTCGGAGACTTCTTGATATGAAATTCTAATTTTAAAACTACCAATACTCATACTCACTACACTATTAAAGCATCATCAATAATCGAGGAAAATCCAAAGAATTTCTCAATAATCTTGGAAGCATGTGAAATAAAAAGGTGATACATCAACAATATGAGGCGGGAGCGAGTAGCAACAGGCGGAAATTGGTTGCTGTGATGAATGATATTGACGACGTGATGTGGCGTTATACTCCTCCTGAGCGTTCGCACTGAAGATACGAGCTTAATGGATATTTTGAGTGAGAGTGAGAAGTCGGAAGGAAATGCTAACATGACACTTGATTATGATTTAGTTACAAGGGTAACTCATGAACTGAACAAAAGAAGTGATTATAAAGTAGACTTGCATATTCCTGAATCTAATATTATTTGTAATGAAAATTAAAAAAACGCTGATACTTAATTTAAATAGAGCTAACATAATAAGTAAAAAAAAGAAATGAATAATGTTCTTCTATTAATAGCCTATACTTTTAGACTCTGGTCCCTAGTGTTTCTAAATGTAATTAGAAGAGATTAAAAAGACAAATAAAAATATGCCGACAAAAGTTTGGTGAGATTACTAGCTACCTTTTGTTTGTGTGAGTGAAACTTCATAGTATGTATTTATAACTTTAGCTGTATAGTTACTTATAATAAACGCCTCATCAGCTATTACTTACCTTTATTTATGGTGCATACATCACAACCCGTCGTGATCTAACATCCTATTGCTGACATTACGTTCTCGTCATCCATCAATCTGCTTCCTCAAACCAGTAATATAATTTACGATATCCCAAAACAAAAACAAAGGCCATCCGCACTTGCCAAGTATACTATTAAATAAGCGTGTAACCTGACAAATCACGGCCGTGTCAGGGGTGCGGGGGTGGGACCAGCTGATTGATGTCCACGACCCTCGTCCACCCCCTCTGTCTCCCGAGCATAAAGAAAACTAATCTTGAAAACGTTTTGGTACATGATTGGGTAATTCTTTCTGTGACCGCCTTTCCACATGTCTGGTTTGAAATAAATTAAGTGCTTGTGATTTTATGGGAAAAATAAGAAATGTAGGTTAAAAAAATGTATGGGGGAATTTTCTTTATAGAGCTTTATCATCATAAAGCATCATAATTATAGGACATCATAATTATTCTAGTATTCTTCTTCATAACTATCTTGGAATCAGCTTTCAGTGACACCCGATATGGATTAATATCTGTATATTACATGAAGTGACTGCCGATATCCAAATGATAAACTGGTTGTCAAGCTTTTCTGACTCCAAGCTGATATTAGTAACTAAATTCTTAAATCAAAAAGTAAAAATTGCTTTAAATGCAAATTTAAAGCAAGTTTTTACTTTTTGATAAAATCAAAAATCAGGCCGTAGAAATGTCATTGACAAACTAACTAAGCCGTTATACTTATAAAAGACCAGGAAAAATATAAATAACTCCGTATACAAACCTAATGTCCTATGGAAAGGTCTTAGAATAAAATAAAAGAGAGACTTACTAACTTGTTCTGATCTAATGCCTAATACATCACAGCGCAACGTTAAGCAATGTTCTCAACAATATATCGTCCAAATAAACCACACAGTCCATCATTTACAGTCCTAGACGAGGGATTGCAAAAAATAGTCGAAACTACCCTCGCTAACCTACAAGACGTAGGCCAAACAAATTGTTTGTGTTGCTTTAAGAAATTGAGGAAGTCAGGGCCGATTGTAGCGACGTAGATTTAATGGTACCGCGAGGAGAGGGATCGACAAACGATCTGAAATTCTTTGAAAATCTAGTAGAGTTGGGATTTTATGCTTTCAAATAAGAACATTATAATAAAATTGGTGAAAATCAATTCAAAGATAATAATAATAATTAATTGGCTTTCTCAATTCAAAATTCCCATACCCAATTTAACATCGGTAAGCTACTTTACATCCAAGCACTACAAAGTTAAAGACACAAAGAGCTAAGCTGCCAACCTCATCTGATATATTCAAACATTCTGTATTCATCAATACATTCAGACCAAAGTCAGCTACAGAATTACATTAAATCAGGAGATTATGACACACTCAGACAGCAAACAGAGGCATCAATACGATCTGATCGGCAGTAATCCGTTCAGGGGGATATCATATGAATATAATTCACACTCGATCGACTCAGACGCGATGTTTTCTCAGATTCAACCATTTGTAAAGCACACACAGACCGGGGAATGTATCTTTCCCTTTAAGGTAAAACAAATTATTGGTTCACATTTTTCTACGAATCTAGAAATGGTGAGATTCTCTTCTTAGATAAATTCAGGTTTTAATTGTAGTACATCATAATATAGACTATTTTCTGATCTTGCAAGATATTATTTTTTAGTGAGCAACTGTTGTTACTAACCCAAATAAATAAAGGACTTATAGAGCGCATTGAGAACATTTTCAAACAAAAACATTAACAATTTTATGATTCCTTTCTTTGTCAGACTGACCTATGACGCTAGACAAAGGGATTTGTTATGTTTAAGGAACTAGTAGTACGATTACTACTATTATGGTTCGGGATTTCCCGTCTATCGCTCGTGACAGCTATTTAAATGTCTCTGTACCTTATCTGCACTAATGAGTGCTTTTTAAATCTCTCCAAATTTGCTTAAAATCTTAGATAATCTTTAAATATTTTCTAGTTTCTTAAACGTGTCTTTAGTGCTGGTTTTCCAACCAGTGTGTCAGAACTGAGGGTACGTGTGAAATAGCCCGGAATGGAAATAAGTACGGTAAGCGATTCACGAGTGATTTGCTCCCGAAGGCGCCGCCGCCGCTAACGGCACAGCGCTCTTATTAGCTGAGGATTGTGACTTCTTTATTTTGACGAGTTTTTCGTGTCTCTGGAGTTTGTTGAGGTACCATTTGAATGTATT
This sequence comes from Acronicta psi, assembly GCA_946251955.1. Lineage (NCBI taxonomy): Eukaryota > Metazoa > Arthropoda > Insecta > Lepidoptera > Noctuidae > Acronicta > Acronicta psi. The sequence goes on along the minus strand of OX276488.1, from coordinate 11,990,319 downwards.
TCCGATGCAAATTACTTGGGGATAGCAAGTTTGGCTGATAATGTGAGAAAATTCACACTCTATTCGCTTCCAAGTTCTTTTTATGCTAAGCTTTTGTCATTAGGATCATTTTACGATACAAATGAATTTGATGCTATTGAATTGTTCTTAATTTTTAAAATAATCCTTTAAAATTAGCCTTTACCAGGTAGGCGTTTTTAGTAAACGTTCTTTTGATGAATTTCCATTTTGTTACGAAATCTCCCTGCCTTTGCAAGTGAAAACTACAAAATCAAAGCACAAACCGCTGCTACAGTTAAAATAAATGTACGTGTTAATATTGTATTCAGTGCAATTATTCGCATCACATTCTGTGTCGGGCATTCCTGACAGGCACAACGTGTTTTAAAAAATGTGCTGAATTATTTACTTTAAACATTTTATGCCAGAGAAGTGTAAATGGTTCATACGATTAAAGTGTTACGCATAGTTCAGAAAATTTATTAGGTATGAAGGTACCGAGTGAGTTTATAGCCGTTCCCATTGTTGTAATATCAATATTCTTCTTTCCAAGAGTTTTCTTCATTACATCTCAAACATTGTTTTTTAACATAGACTGGTATCATTATTCTCTTACACATTTAAAGTCGTACCTTAATCCATTTCCCAAAAATTCATTTCATACACATTGAACAACCAGTGAGCGAAGTCAGCGATAAATCCTATGATACGTACACACGAGAAGAATGCGAACAGTGGCTGAATAGTTGACGATGTGGCGTGTTCGCGCAATGACACAGCGGAACACGGGAAATGGTCGGCGTTTGACGTAAAATTGTTAGCCTAGCGATTTGACATTTTGATTTAGAGACAAAACAATAGATGACGAGAACTGCTTTGGAACTGCCAATATTATACTGCGCATATGTAATGATTATGTTAATTTATGTCTGCTTCGTTGGTCTAGGGGTCCCAAGCATGGCTTAATTCCTGAGTTGAACAGTGTTGTTGCGTTGTTCTGTAAAAATACCCAGTAGCAGCTCGGGAGTTAGGCTCGCCCCCCTATTACATGGTATCTAAACATAAAGGCGAACTGGGAGTGTACACCTCTGCCTAACCCTTCGGGGAAAACAGGTGTGATAATATGTTGTTAATTCATGTTTTTGCATATTTTTATACGCAATAACATTATCAGTGAACAGCTTTCTTAAAAAAGCTTATTGTACTTGCGCGATTTAGACAACCGCTGTGCAATAGTGTACAGTGTACAATACCCCTCACGCACCCTGTAGGTACTCTTGGGAAATTTATCGCACCATGTACAAATGCTAATTGCGAAATTGTATAACTTAGTTTCAAACTGTAGTCATTCTAACTGTACCTAGTTGTGCCAAAATACAATTTTGTAACGCATAATGTCACAAACACTAACACTTCTAGTTAAATAAGATCTTTTTCTAGAATATATTCACGTTTCTAAAGGGCGATTAATCATTATATCCTTGGAGCCTCCACTACCGTATATTGTAACAAGTACGCCATTACCCTGTGCATTGGACCGCACCATAAGTGGGAAATAGCTGGGAAGTGGATGGAAATAAGAGCTAAACGCCAAGAAGACAGATTTGTTTTATTCACAATTCGTAGCAAGCGACGAGGTTGGACTATCTCTGCTTGAAATTGCGGCTACATTTTATATTTTTGCTCCTCAGTTGGCTGTTTAAAGTTTTGAAGATGTTTGATTTTATGTGGGTTAGGATTTTGTGGAATTTTTAATACGTCTTGCGCTTGTCTGAGTTTAGAGGAGCACGTTGAATAGATTTATTCTAAGTTAGAAAGTTATTCCTTTGTGACTAAGTTTTTAAAATAACCGACATAGTATCGTTGTTTCACAGACTATTTAAGCAATAGTCTTAGCTGTACTTGTAGCTTTTAGGAACACAACTTAAGTAAGTTTTAATGAAATGATCCAGAAATTATGACCTACGTAGGGGATATTGCCAAATATAAATACAACTGCATTTAATATCAAGGTCTAATAAAGGGCAAACCAAAACTAATTCGTAGAGCTAATATCCACACAGAGGAATGAATGAACACAAACTTTACTGCGGTTATTGCGAATATCCTTATTCTAGTTTGTACGTACCAAGTTTGTTTTACCTCGATGATATTATAGTTTTATTACGAACAGTAAATTCGTAGTATAGTAAATTCATTATTTGGCATTTATGATAATACATCTAACTCCAAATTTCAGGTGCAATAAGACGTATCTTAGACAACTTTTTATTATTATACATAAATTACTAAAAAATTGTATACATTCTAAAACCTTGAGTCTTCAATATGATGCTTTAAAATAGCTTTCGTATCTTCCACGAAGGATCTGTTATTTTATTCCACGCCTACGATCTTACTACGAATCTTTAAAAAAAATAAACGAGCAACGTTATGATAAAACGCCAGAATAGAGATGACCTTTTAAAAAAATGATTTATGAAATTTTGTGAAGACCAATATTATCTTCCTCAGCAGTTTCGCTAAGCTTTGGTGCGATATCCGAAACTTTACGACTTTTAACCGCATCCTGCCCTGTGCAAAATACCTATCAAGTTGTGTGAATTATTTATAGGGTGAGAGCACCTTATTATTAGGCGAACGCGCTTTAATTTTCTTGGCAAACAAATGGGCAGTTAAACTGAAAGTTTATAGCCACTATTTGGTTTGAATTTAAATTTATCTTATCAATGATTTTAATTAACATTGTCTTTTAGAAGTTAAATTGCTATTGGATCGTTTTATTCGTAATTACGCATTCTTGTGTTATTGTAGTGATATATTTTTTTTAAGTTTTCTTATGACATCCAAGAACGTAGCCTTTAAAAGTACTTTCCGAATGAAAATTGTACCTATTGATCTTTTACTTTTGATGAATCATTTATATGTGTATTTTCATCATCGTCATCATTTCAATCATCAAAAATTGCTATTTTCTCTCTAGTATCTTTACACGTTACTAACATCAACTTAATGAATCTGTATACCCAAAAAGGAGACAATTTTTCGAAAATATAAATATGTTCATGAAAGATTGAAGCGTGCTTGTAGTATCGGGAAGAAAATAAAACACATGATCGTCCCGGATCAGGCGGGAGCATAAGATTGCTTCTACGCTGATCTACGATATTCCTGAAAGATAAACACAATATATATCGCCGTACGGTTCTGTGACATCCAGCAAAAACCGTCATAATAATATTATCAAGTCCGCTGGATACAGAAGAATAAATGTAGGAACTGAAAATAGAAAACAAACATTTTAGGTAAAGCTTCAGTAAATAAACGATAAGTACAATCTTTGTCTAGCAATGGCACAACAAAAAATATTTTTCGAAATATTTTATAAAAACAATATTTTATTAATGTCTCTGTTTACCCTATAAATCAGTAATATTTCGAAACTACATAGCTATTCCCAATAATTCGTGGTCATACCCGTTTACTGCCCCTAAAAACTCTAAGTGATCAAGAATTTTACGAGTGCGGTCGATTCTGCAGTAAATGCGCGTTCTAGTCTATTTACCCCGTTTATATACTGCGGTAGGACACGTGTTAGTTCGATTTTATGCTCGTTTTATACTAGTTTTCTATCGATGTCGTAAATGTTTGCTGTATTTCCTTTTAGATTTTAGTTTTAGATAGAAATTTAGACTTTTTTATGATGACAAAATGAGTATTTTAAGATATGCCACAGAAAAGTAGAAATGATGAGCACTACTTTATATAATTAACGTAATAGCATTACAAAGACGAATTCCATATTAAGTTTCAGATGTTTCGCCTTTAAAAGATTTTAGCATCCCACCGCTTTGTGTAAGCGCCTGATGTTAAAATTATAGCAAAATGTTGCGCTAGAAAGTTGCTCTTGCTTTTACTTTAGGCGCTTTCAGTAATGCTTCTTTTGGAGTTGGCTTGTAGGCAAAAGTAATGAATTTATAATTTAAGCTGCTAATTAAATTCCTCACTTGCCTGTATTTTTACTTACAGCTTCAAAATCCTACTTTACTAAGAGGAAAATTTATTTCATTTTACCAAGTAGGTTACTTTTATGCTTTGATGTACATAAAATAACAACTAACAATTTAGAATATTGATGCTTCAGAAAATCATAATTATCTTGGGAGTCCTTAAATTAGAAATTGTGAAAATATTTTGATTTATTTTCCTCTGATACGTAAAATAAAAATCAAGCTTGCTCAAGCCGGGGCTGTTCCCTCGAGACCTCTAAATTAAAAGGTACTTTCATAACAATTTGGACTGATTTCCCTCGGAATCAGCTCTCATTCGTTTACGTCGGATTTGAAAATTGGATACAATTTTCGGTCACTTTGATTTTTTTAATGCCTTTAGAGGTCTTATTATGAATGTATTATAATGTAATCGGCTTTCATTAATTACTTCGGAAGCGAAATCACTAATTAATCACAGAATCGATTTCTTTAATCAAGATGCTATTACAGTTTTTAATTACGTACTCGTTTTAAGTGTCATTCATTAAGATTTTTTAAATTGAGTCGATGATTCATTCGTTTCTGCTGTAGGGGTTTTAGTTATTTATACTTATTTATCTTAATTTGTACTTGCATGAGAACATAAGGAAATACTGAAATAATCCTTACTAGTTCTAGTTGCCTAAATGCACGCCTCAACTGCTAGAAGGATTTCGATATTATTTGGCTGGGAGATAAATTGCATTCTCTGAAATAGCATAGCCTACCCTGTAACTCATAAAGTCCCTTAAGATCTGAATAAAACCACAGGCAACAAATAGTCAATACATTAGTTTAAACATAAAAGGTTTCATTATTTTTATCATCATATCGTTTCCCGCTATAACTTTAACATCGAAGTAGTCTATTATCTTTCAATTTGCCCCAACTCATCTCTCGCATCACAAATCAAAACTAATAAAACTGTTTTCCTCTGTTTCAGGTACATGGCTGCGTTTATTACCGCCGCCGGCATCTCCGGCTGGATATGACGAGCGATCGATACAGTCCCTTGGGTATGATCGCGTGTAGTTGATTGAATTGTTTGGAGTATTACTAGATAGGTATAGGTTCTTATATTCGTTTTAGGGTACAGCTGAACTTAGTATTACAATGGCTTAAAAACTTTATAACTAAAAATTTGAAACTAAAGTAAACGATTCAGTATTAGCAGTTTGTGCTACTTTGCATTATTCTCTTTAAACCCACCAACTAAACTAAAGTAAATGTGTATAATTTAAAGCTTTCGCTTTGTTAACTACTCTTGTACTTACTTAAATCTATAATTTATGTGACGATCTTTATTCCTCACATATCTACGTAATTTATTTAAACACGAGACAGTCATGCATGCGTAATTGCACATTGTTAGGAGGTTTCTAGCACTATCCACTTTTTATAATGCCCAGAATATATCGTCCTTTGTCATTAAACTTAAATTATTGGAGGTGATGATGAAATGATATTATGACTTTAAATCATTGTTTGATTCCGTTATTGTTACTAGAGCTATGTAGGCGTTCTGATTGAATGCCCTAAAAATCATTTAACAACCAATGATTCTGAATCAACATGATTTTACTTTATTTTTCTAGAACGAAACGTTTTAAGAAAAATATTCCTAGTTCTTTCTAACTATAGTGTAGTAGTAAAGTCTTACCACTTACAAAGTTTATCCTATTTCCTAAGTATACATAGAGTCATATCTCATGGCCTGTGAACAAGAACCAGAACTCTCGATACAAACTGTTTATCTGTCCGTCTGTCCGTACCAAGATTATCTCGTACCGACTTCAAACTTCATCGAACTTGAAGTCGGTATAAAAAGGGTTCGGTACCTATCTGCTTTGCTTGTGGATTGGGAACAGCGAAATAGGATCAATGAGATTTCAGTTTTAGTTTAAGGTATAATATTTATTGCTTAACGCTTACCTCATATACTTCACTTATAATCTAAGTGGTTTAAACTGTTTTATTTGATGCTCTAGCATCAGTGTTTAGTAGAATCAATATTTAAATTCAATTGCGGTATTTTGAATTGAATTTGTTTTAGCGCCTACGCAAATAATATGAGCAAACAGTATGATTGCGGCTTTTTATCAAGTGTTATGCGATTACATTAGGCGCATGTCTGGTAGTATCTTCAAATTAGATAATAATTAACTAAAGTATTTGAATCAATAACAAGATATGGTAATTTAATTTATTTATAAGTTTATAAAAAAAACTAATTTATAACATCTTCAGTTTGTCGGTACATTACAAACGTTCTCACTTCCCCAAATGATCTCACTAGTGCAGGTTACACTTAACTAAACGAGTTAAATTGGAGTTTAAACGCATCGGTTGATTGTGGGAGCCATTTGCCAGCCATCAGTCGCACTTAACTGAAACTTAAACGGAAACTTGAGAGGAAATCACAGATGTAGAATAACTAGATAAGATAAAGTAAAGTTTAAAAGCTTATTGATAGAAAGGGTTCACAATATGTTATGCAAGTCATTCTTGAAAGGTTGTTGTTACAATACACAAAAACCTTCTTACACATGAATGCTAAATTGGGATATCTATCTAATAATATAATGATGACACGAACCAAACAATCATTTTGTTTGTTATTATTAAAATCGGTGAAACACATAATTTAGGCGATGATTATTCCGCCAGATTCAAGTATTTTGTGTTAAATTATTTGCCGTATTCTACTTGGACTTAAAGTTAATAAAAACATAGCAAAGACTAGACATCTACCTACCTAAGCTCTTGTTTTAGTAACAGTAATAATATTTTTTAGAAGAAAAACCTTTTTTTTTTCTATATTCAACTGCGCTCATTTCGTAAACTCACTTGTCACATCTAGTGAGGAGCTATCGGTGGCATTAATTAAGTAGCGAGTGTTAATAAATCGTAAAGTTTTCAACTGGGATGGATTGTACGGTGGCTTAGGTTTATACTTTGTAACTCTACTTAACTTACTTAACTAGCTAAGAAGATCACACATTCTTAACTAACAATGATATAATACGAAGCATTTTGTTTTAAGTCGATATTTTGATGAATGAAACAATAACGTATTCTGTATCGAAATTTTAATAACTCACTCTTATAGGCGCAGTTAGGTTTTCGAGCAAGAACTCGTGATTCTTACAAAAATAACCAAAGCGGTTCAGTCTTTCTCAAATGATGCACTTACAAACGGACAACATTAATTTTTTTATTATTGATATACTTGAATACATATAACACCAAATACGGAAGGTACTGATTTGATGTTTATAAGCAAGCAAGCACTTTTTACATACCTTTTAGAATTTCAACGAAGTAAACAAAGCTATTATTACCTACTAGATACTATCGTTACCTATATACTGAAACTGGTTCTTCCTGAAGAAAATGTTACTTTACATTTTTATCGTAATAAAAGGAGCTGTTTTATCGTCAAAGCAAACACGAAGAGAACATCATATCGGTAGCAAAGAACTTGTTAATAATGCAAGCCATTTTAAGTAGTAACTATTGGCCACTATTAACTACGAAAAATAAAACGGTTTTTAAAATATAAAGCAGGCTTTTTTAATATAAGGCGGGAGACCGTAAGTTTGTTCGTAAGCACCTAGATTCTAAGATGCCCACAATTTCAAGTGCAAGGTTTAATTAGGTACCTATGTTATTTTATTAATACAATGTTAATATTAGTCTAGTTCCAAAAAGCCAGGCCTATTATATAGAGTAGAATTCGGAAGAAAGAAACTCGCCTCAATTTTTTCTTGTTCCTATTGATTTAAACACACGAACTCAGTAAAACTGTTTCGCGACAGTCTTACGTACTTAATTATAATACTTGTTTAGGCATCAGGCAAATTTGCTTTTTTATGTAGCTATATTTGAATCTGATTTATTGACTGAATGCTTCTCAAAAAATCCTCTTAACAAAATAAAATAGATGCTTAGGTAATAAGTTATTTTCGGCGGAATTTTGTCCCAAATAATGTCCCAAGGCGGATGAAGGGGGGATGAAACAGAATTCTATTAATGTCATGCCTCCCCCCAAGGACCGGATTTCTTCATTTCCTAAACGCCTCTTGGGGTAGAAAACACCCCCGCTCAGATATTTGCCGCGAGAAGTAGACGCTGTTGATAAAAATTGATTATAACAAAACCGGGTATAAATCTGGGTAAAAATTGTGACAGATGAGATGTATTTGTGTTGATCACAATACTACTTCCACGGTTTGAAAGGAACTATTGTAATTTTGTCGTCTACTTTAGCGTCGTGTCCGTGAGTAAGATAGGTCGAAAATATTTAGTCTTAGCTGTTACTGTTGTCTAGACGAGGGAATTCGGTAACCACAAATTTGTTTCAAATGTGGTATTTTTTATTCCTCACAAATATGCATTTTTAAATACAGAATCAACATTCAAACAGTATATTTTTCTTTAAAAAAATTACCAGTATAAGTTATTTATGAAACACAAAACCAACAAAATCACATAAAATGTTTCCCTTTGCCAACAAATCAGCAGTCACTAGGTCGCAAAACGAAGTCAAACAACCCTAAAATATACCTTAAAAAGTCAACCCTCGCCAACCCTTCCACCAATAATAAGTATCCGTGATTGAGGAAATTGCTACAACCAGATAAAGGAGCGAGCCGGGTAAAAATCTGCTTCAAACCGGTTTCATCCGGCGCCAACCGGCTTGGACTGAATTCGATCTTACTCAAGACGGTGAAATGGAAATGCTTCCAATTCGTTTGTTTTTGTTTTGATTATGAATATGAAAGTGGATTTTAAAATGCAGTTAATATTAGTGTAGTCTTTAAGTAAATAGTGATACTTATATACAGGTAGTAAGTGTGGTAACTTGAATTCAATTTTCTGACAAGACAATTTGATATGAGGGTTTTCTTACTTCTAGCAGTTGCCGTAGATTTAAAAAAAAATGTCATACAACACCTTGACAATTACGAACACAACTGTAGTGTCACAATCGTTTAATCAATCTATACCATCGCGCATGTACTTCCTGATATGTTAGGCCGTGGTGCCGGGCCGTATTTCGCCGGTTGGGTCTTGGTTGGGTCCCAAACTACTAATATCATAGAAAACCCCAAATAACACTTTCAACCTGGGAATCGAAACTAGGACCTCCAGCGTATCATGCTAAGTACAAGACTAACAAGGCAGTAAAGTAAGCAAATAAGAATATTTTTCATATCTTTCTGTAAAATATTTTCTGTTGCAAGAATACTGCCACAAATCCTTAGTGGAACAGTTAAAAAACAAACAAACAGTGGCCGGTATGATCTTATATACACTTGGCTAACTCCTTCCACTGCAGGTTTCGTTTGTTTCTGTTAAAAAACTAAGCTTAAATCTTATAACAAAAAGTTTCAGTTTCCTTGTTTTTGAAACGGAATTGATAAAAATAAGAGTAGGTATAACGACGTAATTATGTCATATCCCTAGAATCGGGTCTCGAGTTCGAATCCAAGGCACGCAGCTTGCTATACGCATTGAATCCAGGAACTCATATTCAGCAGTCGCCTAGTGACAACTGGACCTAATGAAACAATTAATACTTAATAAATTACTAAAGTTCAATAGTACACTGCCAAACTTGTGTTTGGGATACTGGCTTGATGTGACACTACAGCAAGCCAGACTGATTTTATGTAATATGTAAGAACCGGCCGTTATTTATTTATTTATTTAAATATAAATAAGCTTACAGACGTATACATCCAAAACACTTATATTTCAATGTTAGTCAGCAAAGATCCTAAACACTACATCTTCCTAGACCAATTGAAACAGTAACAAAACAAAATGCTCGACAATTAAAGAGTGCTTTGTAACAAATCCCTTGAAGAGGCAATACATAACGCTAGTATAACAAAGGAGCAAGCAGGGTAATTGCCACTGGAACGTCGCCAAGACGCACAGACGAACACTTAAACTATGTCTTGTTCAACTATTTATTGTTGGCTTTTCATACCACTGTGTAATGGGTAGTTAGTTGCTGAGTATGGTGTCATTAGTTTAAGAAAGAAATAGCAACTTTTGAGAAGTGGCATTGTCCCTGTATAAGTCTGGATAACCTGACTGACCTGGCTTTAAGAAAGACAGTTTCATTTTATGCAGTTTGCGTTTTTGAGGCTGGCCATGTGCCAGTGCCAGTTCACATGCATTGTTTAAAACATTAAACACATAAGCAACACAAAACATTTATTTTCATCAATAGTAACTGTTCACAAGAGTTCGAAATCTAAGGTGCTTGGGTTTTGAACTTGACCCCAACGACTCAAATGCACCTGCAATTGCAAATCATATCACTAAGTTCAAGTTCGTTGTTTCTAAATATAAATATGAATTATTGAGTAATTGCTAAATGTGGTCTGGGGGCTTAAATTTCAATTCATACCTATTTAGAATTCCTTATTATTGTATCTTTAACAAGTTGACCTAGCGAATTTCGTACCGCAAATAAAAGATTTCTTACCGTTTAAACCTTCCCTTCTCTTAGCCCCGCTAAAACTCTAACTAGATTTGGCTAATTTTAGTCTTGAAATATTTAAGTCCACTTCCACGGTTCAGTCGTTCTCGAGTTTTAGCGAGACTAACAGAATTGCAATTCATTTTTATTTATATGGATTATTCATATATCATTAGATAATAAAAAGTACTTAGTCATTTTGGTTCTGATGCAGTCATTTCGCTTCTCAAACGCTCACTCTCGCGCCTCAATACAGGCTTTCCTCAACTTAAGCGTAAGACAAGTCCTCTATATTCGTTCATCTCAGTGGTTATCCCGCAGAATCCCCACAATAAGAAATTAATCTGCCGCAAGGGATTACACTCGAATTTATTTTCTTATAAACTGGTATTACGGACTAATGAAGCGAAACGGATATCTGGATGCGGCATTATGAAAATGAATGCCCCAAGGATTTTAGGTCTTAGAAAACGATAATTAATGATTTTAATGTACCTGTTTTGCTGAATAATGTTGATTAATGAGGCGTTTCAATTAAATCATTTTGTTTTGCTGCCGTTAATGGTTTCATAGACTTTTGTTGTGTCAGCTACTAAATTAGTTTGGAAATTGCTAAGTTAAAGTACCATATCCAAAAACTAAAAATTTAAGAACCGCCTCGTTTCTCATGAGCACAACTGCTACGCTAGCGGTCCTGGATTCGATTTTGGATTGTTGGGATTTTCTAAGAAAATTCCCAGCAGCTCGGAGTCTTGTGTATTGTGAGTTGATGGCTATAGGCATACTCCCACATGGGACCAAAACATACCGGTTTAAAATAATCTAAGTGAATTAATTATCAATCGATTTACAAGTTTAAGCAGTGCTTACCGCGGTCTGTCTACTGAAGAGTGACCATTCCTAGCAGATTGAGAGTCCTCCGTATCTGAAGATCCATAAACAAGTTAATCATTTAACGATTACAACTAACATAATTATTTGTAAGTGCATAGGAGTAATTTATTATTATTAAAAAAAACCATGAGTTGTTATTTTAAAGAGTGCAGAATACCTTCTCCAAACACAGCTGTGCACATTTTCGTCCCATGTCTTTGTATACGTTCTCCTTAATTTCAACGATTTCTTACTAATTGCTGATTTCCTAATTAATCACAAGAGAGTTATTTGATTAATAGGCCTCCGATGGCAACGTTCGCGCTCAGGGGGAGCGTGCTGGGGTACGGGGGAGTAAAGCCATGATTTAGCGATTTCACTCAAAGGACCCCACTCCAGTTTGAATTTCAGTGGCTAATTAATAAGTATGAAAGTGTCAAGTTTGAAAGAGAACTTGCGTTATTTCTTATAATTTTTGTTTAAGGTTTTATGAGACAAAGAAAAGGAATTTTATGCGACAATTATTTTCGTACGAAACTTGAAAGTGGTTTCTGGAATAAGTAGGAACTAGAATTTTTAAGGCTTTTTTTCACAAAATATTTTTTGTTTGATAGTAGGATCTAGTGATCCACCTGGCTCTACCATAAATTATGATAGTGCAGCGTCATTTTTTTGGTCTGTCATTCGTGATCCATTCCATTTCAGTTTTATCAGGCAAAACTATGGTCGAACGCATCCAATAAAAAACAATATTAAGTACGCATCGAAATTCGTTTACAATTTAGTATTACGTATTACCATTGACACATCTCTATAACATGACGTCGACAAAAGAATTCAGCTATACCTCTTCGCTTTTGAATAAACCAATCCCGAACTCCAATTACGTTAAAAGCTAATTACGTTTAAGTACCCAGTAATTATTGAACAGAAATTAGAGCCCTTCGCTGAAGAAGGCCAACATTAGCGAGCAGGTATCAGCTAAAAAAGGAAAAGTTAACACCCCAATGCGAACCGTGGACACAAAATACCCATTAGAACAAAAAACCCGGTACGTAAAACCGGTAAAACAGTCAAAGTGAGTGCCAAATAAAATTTTGCGGAAACATCACGAGTGATATCCAAATGGAAATGGAAAAAGCCAGCTGATACTGGGACTTACGGAGAGTGGAAACTGCAAAGGACTCAAAAAGGCCTCAGGCCTCAAGCCAACGCCGGAACATGGCCTGGACGCCCCCGCAGTGGCCTTGCGGGGGCGAAAAATCACGGCCTCACAGATGTTTGGGAGAAGTTTGTTACCAAAGGTGTTTGTTGGGGATGTGGAGGTGACTGGGGGTATAGTGGGGGGTTGAAAGTGGACATTGACAGTTCGGAGTATACGGGTTATAGATATTGTTATAGTAGGCCAGGGTTTAGGCAGAAAGCGCGCTCCTGTGAGGATGCCAGGTTTATACATATCAACTACGTGTTGCTTGCCGAAGTACGCCATTTTGAACAGGTGAGTTCTTTTGTTTTTCTTTAACTTTGGTCGGATTTCTGGTGCTTTTATTAACCAGTGCGGGTTTATATTCGATACAAACAATCAAGCTTGGACACGCCGAAAGTTCATTGCCATGTTTTAAGGTTTCATGTATTAAGCGTCAAGTTTATTAATTTAACCAGGTAAAAATCCTAACTCCGTGCTACTATTAAAATTTCATAGAAATGACATCCTTGTAATATGCAACAAAAAGGAAGAAATTATTTTAAAACTAAATCGTTACAAATATCCAAATCAATGTGACCCTGTAAAAGTTGATCTAACTCTAATTGCACCAAAATTAGTAATTCTCACAATAAACCTTAACGTAAACTGTAATACGTCACAAATTACAATAACGCAATGAAACATTAATTTCATACCTTGATTATTCACTTACGTCCCACCCCACGCTCAACCCAACTCAAACTCAACCCTAAAATGAAGGTGTAAGGTTGACATTAGTATGCGGACCAGGTAGTGGTAATTAGATGTAAACCTGGTTCAAAGCGTGACACAGTTAGGGTTGAATGCAGGCGCGCAGAATTGGGGTATTAATTAACTTTGTCCCTAAGAGGCACGCCGTGATGTTTGGCGTTGAAGCTGAAATGCAATACTAGTTATTATGTCACGATGTTTAAGCTTGAAGATTGTGGGAGTTTCTATGAAGTTTCTTCTTTAAAAGAACCACTATTTGGAACTGTGCAACTAACTTTTGACATTTAAAAAGTAACATAACATCATGCCTGTATTCTCTGAAGGGTTACGCAGAGGTGTATTGCTATACACCCACAGTTTACGGGTATGTTTAGGGGACAAGCCTATTGTCATCAACTTGGCAGAAATCCAGAATCTGAGCTGCTAGTGGGAATTTCATAGAAAAATCTTAAAACAGTTTGCTCAACCCAGAAATCAAACCCAGAATCTCCAGCGTAGCAGCCGCGAAAACTTCTAAAAGATTAGAGAAATAGGTAATCATGCACCCTTAAAAGCAATTACTTAACTACTAAATTACTGAGTACTACCAGAATAAATGCAAAAAAAGGCACCATCCCTTTCTACTTCCCTAGCAAAATAAAGGATTTATCCACTTCGTCACAAGTAACATTCTCAAGTAATAATAATCTTTTTCGTAAATAATAATAATACACAAAAGTTCATTAAAATACTACATCAAAATATTGCAGGTCTGAGGAGTAAAGTTGAATTGTTAGAGCTGACCCTACATGAACTAATAGATAACAAGTCTGAACCTTGCATTATATGCTTATCAGAGACGTTCATACAAAGCGGTCACGAATGTTTTATAAATGTAAAAGGCTACAAATTAGCATCCGCATTTTGCAGAAATAAAAGTCAAAAACGCGGGGGCGTGTGTATTATAATAAAGCATGGCATAAACTTTAAGGAATTAAGTAACATCAAGGAATTATCAGTTGACAAGCACTTTGAATGTTGCGCCATTGAATTAACTGACAAAAATATAATAGTAATCTGTTTGTACAGAACTCCAAACTCTGACATTTCTATATTTTTTAACAAACTTAATATCATACTTAATAAATTCATATATAATTCTAATAAAAAAGTAGTAATCGCGGGCGACTTAAATATAAATACATTGCAAATGAACAAACAATCGACTGAATTATTAGACATGATAAAAAAATTTAACTTAATTCCTCATATAACCCAACCAACACGACAAAAAACGTGCATTGACCATATTATTAGCAATATTAAAACCGCCAAAGGAGAAATTGTTCACGACGAACGTTCAAAACGAGTCTCCACTACCAGTTGTAACACCTTATGCACCTACCACATTTTATTGCAAATAAAGATTATTATTATTATTATTATTAATATTTACTGAGCACGAGCTACTATTGAAAATGTCTTAATGTATTATTTTCAAATACAACAATTTCAAATGCCCTAGTTTTATTTCCATTCTCATTGGAAATCCAGATTGTAAAAAAGAAACTGTAAAAATCTTCAGACTTGCAAACGATAAACAGCACGAATGTATTTAAATCAAGTAAACGTCATTAGTTAAGCAATTTCAGAACGAGATTGAGTTTGGGCAGGTTGGGACTCCCCACAACCTAAGCAGTCGCAGCCGCGCCGGCGGCGGTCGCCACTTGATCGAGATAACGCGATTAGTCGCCGCGGTCGCTGCGACCAATTTGTCGCGCCGTGTGAACACGTCACAAACTAGGATAGACTTTTTCTCTTATGATTTGCTTTGAATGTAGGAGTTCTGTTAGGGTTTTTGAGTTTTTAAGGTTCACAAGGGCTATGACAAAGCGTCATATAACGTAGGCTCCGTCCCCAGCCTGGGTACTGCTGTTGAATTTTCTATGAAAGAAATGGTCTCTTCTCTCATCTTTAAAGGGCTGACATTTCATCTTTAATTTTCAGGTTATAAAAATGTATTGCTCGGTCCTTTGTCCGTTTTGTAACGTATCAAAGGACCACATCTAAAAAAAATGGTCCTTTAATACAAAGCAATCATAACACAAAATATAAAAAGTCCAACTATTTCAGTCCTAAACAATACTAATAAAGTCAAGCACTTGTCTGTTATTCTTTCTATCCAACTTGGAGTTCTGCCCGCCAAGCAACAGATAAGATGGTTATCTAACGGAGACGTCTGACTACTAAGTTAGTTGCAGGTGTATCTTAGTGGGCCAGTTCGCAACCGGCTGTATTAAGTTCTGTTTAAGTTATGACGGGAATATGAAATAACCGACTGACTGTGTAATATTGAGATTGGTTGGTATATTTACTTGGAAATATACTATCATGCCTGTATTCCCCGAAGGGTGAGACAGAGGTGGACTAACATACACCTAGAATTTGCTGGTATGTTTAGGTCCCATGTAATGGAAGGCAAGCTGACATCAACCGGGCATAAATCCAAATCCTGCTAAGGCGACAGAAAACCCAACTACACAGCTCGACCCTAGCTTAGCAGTCGCTATTACCACTAAGAGACAGTATACAGTATAGTACTGTATTGGTAAACGGCAGAGATCTACGAAAATAAAAACTTGATCCTATACCTATATTTGTCTAAACTAACCTTCACTACAGAATTCCTTTGAATAATTTTCAGTTTTGCCACAAAGTTATAGTAGAGGATGTTAAAAGAAATTTCAATTCGACGCAGTAGGTGAGCTGAGAAAGTTGTAAGACTAACAAAAGCGTGCAGATAGTAAGGGTGATGTCACATAGCTGAGTACAGTTTGTTTGAGTTGAGCTATACAGTTAAAGTAAGTGTAGCACAAGTCAAATAAATCATCTCATTGGTGATAGGTGAAAAATATTTTAAAGAATGACTGAAGTATTTTGATAGTTGTCTATATGTAGACAGAAATCATTTATTGTAAGATTTCATATGACAGACTTGAGTATTTGATACTAATACTTTGATATTGATCCAGGGGCCTTGGATGTTGATGGATATAAAGGAAGAGGAAAACTAAACAAAATATCGATTATTTGTGTGATAGATGAAAGGTAGCAAGGATAAGAGGACGGTTAAGAGACGTAAGAAGGTAGAAGACATCACTATGTCTTCTACCTTCTTACGTCTCTTAACCGTCGCTTAACCGCGGAATCTAGGTAAATTAGGAAAATGTGAGAATCGGATCAGTGCCTGTAGACAATTTGTATTTTGACATTTGAATCGACAAACGAATAAAAATATGCATGAAAATGACAAGCTTTCGACAAATCGGGTTGTCACTAATGTTATACATTTTGTTTGTCGATTCGAATGTCTAATTGCAACTTGTCTATGTGAGAGTTCCTGAACGCATCTTTTATAGGTTTTTGTTGTTTGTAATTGGTTCTCAGATCATTGTTTTTAAATAAATAAATAAATAAATTAAGATATTTATCGTCAATATGGCAGAGATTCATAAACTGAACATTCTCCGAAGATTAAGTTCAGTCTAGCACAATTTCCAAGCGCAAAACCAAGCTGAGCAGTGTGTGCAGACACCTTAACTTCTCTCCATTGGAGCGCAACCGCGACGGGTCGTTATCGCAGGTGGCCGGCCCGGTTATATCCGCCTAAATCCGGTTACAACCCGGTTACCAGCCGGGGATTACTCGCTTGATCCGGTTCCCGGTTCCACAGTCGTTTGCAACTTGATTTATTCACTTGACTGTACCAAGGTTTTTACTAATGTATTTTCCTTTTTTCGATTTTGGATTATATCCTGATACGTACGTGTTTTCTGATGGGTTTTGTGATTTAGGGGATCTAAATCATTTTAGATTGAGTTCAGATTATAATGCTTTGTTTAAATGAATCAGGAGAAACGTAAATCAATTTTGTGCATAAATCAAGCGTACCTTGAATTTTAATTTTTGACTGTGTTTTTTAGCGTAGTATATTCTTGTTCTGTATTAGTTCATTGTTTGTGTAAGTATGTGTTTTAGAGTCTGTTATAATATTATGATATTTTATTCGTACAAATAGATTTATGAAAGCTAAAAAATATATATATATACTTGGTACCTATGTGTGTTGATAAAAATAAGATGAGAAAGGTTAATTTACGTTATCAAAACTAGTAAATAAATGATTTATTCTTTATTTCTGCTCCTAAAACATTTTTACCCACTAAGCAGAAATAAACGCTCTTTACCAATTAACTCGTAACGAACCTTCATACCCTAATAAATTCTAAATTAAATTCTCCAAATGATACTGTCCAGTGCTATGACAAATATGATTATTGCGAACATAAATTATGCCAACTCAGCAAAAACTGCCCGCCATTTTGTTACGCTGATTTCGGTTAGAACCGGTTGAAACTGGATTAATACAACACCTTCATTATGTTAAATTAGTACCTATATCTACTGACATGAAATGTGTATGAAATAACTTTTTTATACCACTGAGGTGGCAAACAAGCATACGGCCCGCCTGATGGTAAGCGGTTACCATAGCTTATGGATGCTTGCAACACCAGGGGTATCACTCGCGCATTGCCGTCCCGAAAAACTTCTTAGACGTTTATGGAGAATTCACTACGCCGACAGTTTGAAGGAATAATTATACCTCTTGCTGCCAGCGCAGCGCATCCTTAGAAGGAGCTCGGTGACCTTACTCCCTGCAGGAACACATTTATACACAACACACAATAAAGTGTGTTATTTGGCTGCAGTTTTCTGTAAGGTGGAGGTACTTCCCCAGATGGGCTGCTCCAGATTTAAGCCATAAATGGCTGTGCCTTACCTCTCTTAACTTTTTGCGAATAGTGACATTTTTTTTCCTGTCTTTACTGCTATTCATATTATCTTCCTCACCATTATCTTCTCTTCTTTATTCTTCCTCTTTTAGTACGTCTCGTTAAATTCAGTTCAACGTTCTTATTTATTACCTTTTTTAATGTTATTGTTATTATTGCCATTATTAGTTATTATTTATTTATACAGTAATAGTTGCCTTATGGCTTCTTTGTAGAAGACTTTTATTGTTTCTTGAAGACGGATTATATATTAATCAAGTATTCTCAATCATTCTGTTACGAAATATCAAAATCTTTTAAATCTATCGCACAACAGTTGCGCAACTATCGTGTCACAACACGCACACAGTAAATACAAAATGCTCCGTGATTGCAAATTAGTGATTCACACCGCGTTTTGATCCTAATCAAACGCCATGTAATGTGTCCGGTTAATTTGCAATTCCTTAAATTTGACGCCCGAGTCCGGACGGGCGTTACGGTTTGGAACGTTATAATTTGTTCCGTAATATGTCAGAACGTGACTATTTTAAACATGTTTAGAATTGTTACGGCTTTAGGACAATTTACCACCGACGACGAGTTCTCCTACATTAAAGAAAGAGAATTTAGGAATTGGGAATTTAAGCCAGCTTTTCTCATAATTTGATACTAGATGGTGTATAAGTTTAGCATAGATATTACTGGGTTATGCATATTCTCGAGCGTTAGGCTGAGTACACCTTATACTAAGGTGAACATTTCTTAACATAGTAAAGCTCCCGAGAGACAGTACCTTCTGTATAACTATCTGGAAGCAAGCAGTGTCATCATTGGTCATCATCAGTACTGTCACGCGGAGACAAAGACACTATCTTACGCCTGGTGTGAACATCAGACCGACCTTGACTCTCGTCATCGATACGCTAATTAGAAGGTTCTCTAAAAACCGATTTATAGCCCTAGTCTTTTCCGGACAACATTGATCGCCTAACTTTTAACGGCTGTGGAGGGACGAGGTGTGGTGTCCCTCGCACCAAAGGGAGGTCCTCCGACCAGGCGGGTGTTATGCTTGGTGGGCCACTACCCGACGATTGATGTCGGGCGATTGTATATATGCAAATTGCACGGTAAACTTCACTTGCGTGATTCAGAATTTGTTGCTTCGTATAAGTTCTTATGTAGCTCGATAGATGTCGCTACACAGCCACCATTCACTGTTCGCCGAACATTACTTGGTTAGACCACCCACTGTCAAGATGAGCAATAGAGTGCGAACAAGGTATACGCAGCTATCAAAAGTTAGCTGATGCATGTCCTGGATAGGAGAAGGCGGCCTCGCAAAATGTACCTTGGTCTTTTGGTCTTTAAATCGAAAAACAAAATTTTGTGACGGTACCTTTAACTTAATAACTGAGCGTTACTGTAGTTTTTTCGGTTGTGGATTATGATTTGTATGGAAAAGTTAAAAAAATATATGGGTAGATATACAAAGATGGACGAAGGGTCGTTTAATAGTTTCCTGGTCACTGCGTCCTACATCAATCTATCACCTATTCACTTATAATGGCGTATTGCTTACACATTACCCTAGTAATCGTAAAGCCATATTGCGCCCCCTGGCGGCGACGTTTAATTCGAGCACACTTCATTACAACAAGGGGGGCGATCCATCTTCCCCTGTCTAACTGGTCCTTCGAGATTTATTACCTGCCAGATTTACTTAAGTACTTTTATTCAGCTTGTTATAAGCAAAGATTATGACACAGACGGTGCACTTTTCTGAATTGGTACTGTATCTACGCAGAAATACCGGGACGATCTTTAGGGTCAAATATGTATAGTAGAATTGTTTGACATACAAATTTGGTGATATTAGTCTAATTGCAGTTCCTCAGAAGCATCTTAGCATAGTTTCCAAACAAACAGATATAAATTGTTTGATCTGTTTTAGTAGTTACTAAGCCACAGTCAGATAAATTAACATACAGAAAGGCAAAAGCATTTCAACCACCCTTTAGGCTTTAAAGTAAGTCATTTAAAAAAACTCATATACATCAGATATTTTATAATGGAATAAAAAACAAATTTGTTCAGAATTGTGGTCAGTTATCATTTCTGTAAGATGACAAACCACTTGCATATCTGCACCATACTCTGTGCGCGGCACAGGTGCACAATAACCTGGCGGGTCGTATCGTTAAATTGATACAGTCGGCTCCTGGCCTAGCAGCTTATACTCTTATACTTTAACACTGTGGCTCCTGGACTACTTGCAACTTTCTCTTTAATACTGCGTCTCCTAGTCTACTTGTTTACGCCGCATTGCAACTGCAAGTAGTATTTAAATGGCAGAAGTTTGTATAGCAAATATTAATCGTATAGCTAGCAATTGAGCTGTTTGGTTATATCCATATTAAAACTGTTGTGTAAACTACTGGGTAGGTTTAAAAAAATTCAGATTTTAGTTGTGAACTGTAAACTGGTCCTGTTTGAACTCTTAAGGGCTTAACTACCAGAGACTAACTGAGAAATGTATTTGAAACTTGCCAAACATTTGAGTAAAGCATTATCTTTAATGACTAATAAAATATCAACATAAATTATTCTCTTCGAAACCAACACAACGTTTAAGAAGTTTAGTATTTTTGTTACTTTTGATACAATTGTGTCGTCTTTAAGCTTGTTATTGGGGAATAAGTTTCCAAATTTCCCCCGGGATGTGAGATTTGGAGCTCTGGGACCAAATAAATAATGAGCACTGAATTATACAACTTTTTGTCGAACGGATTTTGTGTAGGTATAATAGGTATATACATACATTACACAGTATGTACAAATATATCTTTATATACCTGTAAGTTTCATTCTGGCCCCTGAAATAACTAATATACCATACCATAAATATTTATATGACTTTTTATAAGTTGATACTTTTTAAAGTTTGCGTGATCATAATAATTATGTCAAGTTATGTGCTCAGAAA
This sequence comes from Acronicta psi, assembly GCA_946251955.1. NCBI lineage: Eukaryota > Metazoa > Arthropoda > Insecta > Lepidoptera > Noctuidae > Acronicta > Acronicta psi. The sequence continues at coordinate 11,969,162 of OX276488.1, read as the reverse complement.
TTTCGTACTAAGTATTTTATCAAAGTACCTCATGAATCGCGAAGAATTTTTAAAGAGAATCTTTTATATTGTAAAGGAGATGAATTCCAAATATTTACTAAACGAATTCTTTTAATAATTACACAGAGATCAAAAGAGGTTATTTCTTTATATTTCTTTGTTCAAAGTTCTATTCTATTCTATTGAAGTCTATGGCACTCGTTAGCCTTCCCTCGTTAGCCTATAATTCGTAAATATTAGTTTATTTAAATGAAAGAAAAAAAAGCTGACGTTAGCAACATCTGTTGATGTTACAATGTTGTTATTCTTCGTTAACTTTTGCAAATTGCTTTTTTGAACTAATGGCTCTAAGAATGCTTTCTGTGCTTGAGTAGTAGGGTTCGATTCGCTAGGCGAATAGTGTTGTTGGGATTTTGAAGTAGCAACTCCAGAACTCCTACTTAGATTAGCTTTTATAAGGAACCTAAAAACATAAAAACAAACATATCGAACTGTGGATGTAAACTAGTACACTGCTTAGCCCTTCGGTAATACAGTCGTGATAATAATGTGAAACTGATAAAACTTCTTCTATTTCCCATTCCATTTTATTAGAAAAAAAAAACCTAAATCTCTTAGGTATATTTTTCTAGGCCCAAGTGTTTTTCGAGGCTATTTCTAGGATATATTGCTTGCCTGGGGGAAATTCGGTTTATTGTTACAAGAAGCGTCGGTACCTACCCTACCCTGTCGGTTTACTTAGGTTATTGGGTTTGGTTTGCTTGGTTCTGTGTTTATTCCAAATTCTATTTAATACCTACTTGTGACCAACTAAATTGCAATACTTTTTAAAAGGGGTAAGGTTTAAGATCTTACTGACAAACATTTATGAGCATAGAGTATTGTGTTAGCAAGTGGAAATCTATAGATAGTCTTTGTCTACCCTAATGGGAAACAGGCATACCTATATTTATTGTTTTTTTAACAGGGACATCAGTGACAAAATCATACACACCATTATTTCTTAATAAAATAAAATATTTGTGGAATTGAGGGAACAGGTGTTCTTTTCTCATGAGTGTCCCTACAATCATATTCATTTTGGTCCCATACTAAATGTTTGTTCAATAATAAATACAGTTATACAAAAGGTGACAATACGTAAAGAGGTCGGTAATAGTGACGAAGTGGCAGGAGCAGGGTGTACAAAAAATATGTGACGTAAATGTGGACGACCCTTTGGATTGAATCTCCCAGTAACATTGAATTATATCGTGGTTGGTTATATACCTACATAACTCAGATAATTTTGGCCAGTTCCGTGGTCATATACCTAATAAACTATCAGTTTTTTGACCATTTCCAGGAATTCATTCTCGTCACCCCGATCAGCACATATTAAAATTTATATTTATTTTTTAACCCGGATCATCCAATAAATCCTTACAGATAGCAGCGAAAAATAAAAATCAATACCCGTATAACTGTCCGATTAAACCAGTTAACGAACAGTGCCTCGACCATGAGTTTTTCTCACTAGACTCGCTAGCGACGCGGTAAATTATTTGTATGAAAAACGCTCGCAGCGCCTCTAACGGTTACGTAAGGAACTAAAATCTGCTATGAGATTACAGCGTTTCGATGCGTAAAAAACCTATCGAAAGTCATTCGATAGAACTCATGGTTGAGGGGCAGATACAGTTAACAGAATTGATACCAGAAATCCGGTTGAAATGTTTCAAATAACCTAGTTTTTTTAACCGCCACTGTAATCAACGGACAGACGGACAATACAAACATTTGTACATAACGAAATTTTAATTAATTCTCGATTGAATTTTATTGAATTTTGGCTTCGTTTTGCGAATGCGAATGATTTAAACGGATTGATGACGGGCCGGTGCAATTTTAAACGATGGTTACTCGATCTCGTTACGTTTGGTTTTAACTACAGTTTCATCGGGTTCCCGGTTACGGTTTAATTGTGAACATTTTTGATTGTTTTATACTTGTAAATTAGAGTAGGAAACTCATTTCGTTTCGAAATAAAATGCAGTAAATTTCAAAATGAAATGGACTGCAGGTATACCTATGTATAATATATGTATGTATATATATAAATATAAACTGTATATTTAGGGCCTGTTTCACCACCTCCTGATAAGTTCCCGTTAAATTACTTGGCAGTTAATTTCATAAAAATGTATGTGTTAGCGGCTATCCAGTGCTCCAGTGGACTACATTCAGGATATAAAAATAGAAATGTAATACTAATTGATTAACTAACTGATGCATAATTTTATTATGTTGTACCTAGTAAAATTGAATATTGCAACCATTGAAAGGATTCAAAATATTGGGTTTTATTTTTTAAGATTCTATGTTATGAGAGGGCTTCATAAAGCCTGTGAAGTCTACCAATCCGCACTAAGTTAACACAGTATAGATATTATTTTATTTTTATTGTATGAAGAATTCTCATAGTTCGTCTTCGCGAAAGACGGCAAGGTAAGTATGTCTGGATAAACACCGCATCCACCTTCCCCCATATGGCTACGACCCTGAAGTTGACATAATCCCACTCTAATGGAAGGCTTCTTAGAAGCATAGTATTCTTCTATATATAATAGCTAAACAAAAGAGGTTGTATAGGCTAAACAAAAAGTTTCAAACAAACTTGTACAACTTTTGTAGTCCAACTGTACTTAATTATAATTGTTTTACTCGTTCCCAGTAATAAAATAAAGTGTTATAATTGCGTGAAGGATCGTAACTTAGTTTTTAGAAGTTAGAATTAAGTTTATTGTTAGGAGCGCCCTGGAGGCACGACGGCTTGACTGGTTCCCATGGAGTGTTTGGGTACTTTTGTCATGAATAAGAGTGACAACCCAAAAATAGAGGATTTTGTATGTGTGTACCTATAATAATAATAATACTATTCATTTATTATTTGTCTTCACAAAGGTTGCAAAATCTAGGTTAGAATTAGATCTTAAGTACTTATTATTTTTGTCGGTGCAACTTGTTTTGTGAGAGAACTGGTGCCTGAAATAGTTTTGATAAAACCTGTAGTACAGGTTACCAGTGCCCACCACCTATGTTACCGATGTCTTCGGCGTTCATAAACCGATTTCAATATTTATTTTCTCATCTGATAGATAATAATTCTTCCTAGTTGGCCCTGTATAAATTTGGTCGATATCTGATCATCGCTTTGGAAGATACATAACAAAATGATAGAAGACGCTTTAACCGGTCGGAGTAACCAGAAGGGCAACCTTTCAACCCTATTGATTAATATTGCACCTCCTTTGGAATAACAAAGGGAAATCATTGTATTAGCCTACCCTTATTACAATAAACCCTTCATATTATTAAGGGCTGCGCGTGAGGCGCCGATAGCTAGAGTAAACAACATCAATATTGCCGGAGGTTGTCGCCGCTAGAGATGGGAAAGTCGCTAAATAGTATCGATAGTCTTTATAGCACCTAAATTTTGTAATATTCGTTTTCCGCTTTCTAGAATTTGAATAGTTTTGTACAATATAATAATAGGGATAAATAGTTCAATATAATAGATTTTTAACACTATGAATACTATAATATTTTTCAAATGTTCATGGTTAAAAAATTTAGCTTTTGATGTAGGGGGTGATAAAAATAGCTACTTCTTCTGATTTCTCAGTTTTGTTGCCAGAAATGGTGCTAGTTTCATTAAATAAATACGTAGGTCCGTTTCACATCGTCTAACAGCCTAAGATGAATTTATTAATTTGATTATTTTCTATAAATAGTCAGTTTAAATTTACTTCTTATCGATAGGTACATGAAAATGACCACATTACTAAGAAGCTATAGTTGACGGCTATTTCGTAAGCTATAATTTGTAGTCTTCTATAACACGACTACCGTGTACAATAAATAATTAAATAAATATCCTGGGTCATTTTTACACAGCACCATCTAGTCCCAAACTAAGCAGAGCTTGTACTATGGGTACTAGACAATGGATATAATACTTATATACTTTTTTTTTGTAAATACATACTTATAATACATAGGAAACACCCAGATAAACACAAACACTTAAATTCATCACAATAAATGTTTGTGTCCTGTAGGAATCAAACCCACGACCTCGTGATCAGCAGTCCGGTACTCGAACCACTAGACCGCAGACGTTGCATCGTCAATGTCATGTTATCGATATTAAAAACTATCGACGGTTTCCAACACTATCGCACCAGTAAGATAGGGGCGGCAACTATGTAAGCTGTGTGCACAGTCGTCTACATTGCTGTACCCTTTATATTGTTCCTGTACATATAAGTTGGATAAAAGTATAATAGGCATATTAACAACTCCGTGCCTCACAAAGCACGTAAACTTTAAGGTCCAGTTATCACCACAACAATAAATATATTGATAAATTGTGAACAGCATCCTTTTTGAAACCGGTTAATAAGGGGTTCAGGTCACCCCAACTGTCAAAAGTTCTAATTCCTGTTCTACGACACTTGTCTACCCTTCTTCAATCCGTTAAGTTGGTAGTAAACAGTGTCCAAGGTGTTTATGTTGCGAATTACACGGCGATCAGCTATTCATGAGCTAACTAACTTTCGGTCAATAATTTAACTTGTTGTTTGAACCAGCGGTCAACGTATCAGGGTTTTATGTTTATTGATGTACACTGTTTAGGGTTGTTAAGCAGCTTGAGGTGTATTTTTTACCTTAAAACAAACTTGTATGTTAATTTACTCATGACATGACATCATAAGTGGCTGAAGAGCTTAGAGCTGTAGCGTAAATGCTACATTTATCATCGGCGATTTAGTTGCAGAACGCAGAGAGTCGCTAAAACGCGATGCAGCATCTAAAACGTGTGATTTCGATACTGCGATCGAACGCAGAGAGTCGCCAAATCGCCGACGTTCGAAGTTTTTAATTTGTTTCCCAGATCGAGAAGTGATAATGGGCTTTTCTTTAGAATTCTCAGTAGCAGCTCAAAATATGGATTGTCCCATGAGACAATTAATTAGTAAACTTCTGCCTAACCCTTTGAGGGATAGAAGCGTAATGCTATGTTGCATTATATTGAACTATAATACCACAACAAAAATTATAAGTATGATTCATCAAACTAAATTCAAGTATCAAAATCTCTAACAATATTTTTCTTCAGAAATCTAAGCACCAACTAGTAGAAAAACCTACCAAGCTAAGCTCCGACAATTTCGTCCAACTACCGACAAAGCTCAGTGATGGCAGAGTCCTACAAATGGACCAATTATTTCAAATAGGACCGAGTGTTTTCGTAGACTATGTGTCCTATGTGAACGGGCCGCGATAATGCGACGCGATGCTATGTAAAATCATAAAATGATACCATTATTTCAAATAACAGCTGCATTAATTTTAATTAACATCCGATGAAGAATCAATTATTTATTTATTGAATTACCAGGGTAATTACCACCAATTACAGTAACTAACAAACAAAACGAACAAAGTAAATACTTAAAAGAAGTGGGTCAACTGTATAAATTACAAATGTACCTATGTGGAAGCCTGTTTGTATCGGTTGGCTTTAAACTGCATCTTAATGTCCTGTTAATTGAAAGGACGTTCAGAAATGCTGTCTGAAAATGGATTCGGTTTGGTAGCATAAGTTAAAAAACTCCTGAGCTGTGAATGTCTAAAATTTCCACATACACAAACACCCAAACGCAGACCAACACCTGTAATTCACATAAATATTTTTTGCCGTGCGACGCACACCCAGTGTGAACCCAGAACCCGTAGTGTGGAAGCCGATCGCTTAGCCGCTTCGTCAATGTACCGTCAAATTGACAGCCCGAGTAACGCTTGACATCGCAATGGTTGCTCACGTGGGACGGTGCTCTAGCCTTATGAAATATAGTGTTTTCATAAAATCACAGCATGAATAAAACATAATATAGCATTACTGAAGCTGTAGCCACAGAACGGATTTGTTCCTTTTACTGAACTGTGAATGAAAAGAAAATATGGAAGATGTTCCATTGTAAAAAAGATAAAAAAAAACTAAATGGATTGTCTATTGGTCCTTTTATAATATGATTGCGGAATTGAAGGTTAGATACTTAGCAAAAAGGTTAGTTTGCTTAGGATTTCTTTCACTTTGAAACTAGCAGTCTTATATTATGCTTATAATTAGAGTTATCGAGCGAGCGATAGGGAAACCGAATGACGGAAATCGGATCTAGTGCATAAAATGACCATACAAATAGTTGTACGACTACACCGGAACGTATTTTCACGGACTCAAATCGGATGTAGTGCGCAACCGCTCTCAGGGATATGCACGTGCTTACGAATATAGAATATCTACTTCTAAGTAAGTCACTCAGTAAAATATTAAAAAAAACAAACGTATACATATAGGTAGGTACATAATATAAGCAGTGATACCCTAGGGGTGTGACCACTGGACTGCCAAGTCAAAGGTCTCGAGTTCGAATCCAAGGCACGCACCTCTGACTTTTCGAAATCATGTGCGTAATTATCACTCGCTTTAACGGTGAAGGAAAACATCGTGAGGAAATCTGCATGCCTGAGAGATTTTTTCGACGGCTTGTGAAGTCTACCAACCCGCATTAGGCTAGCGTGGTGGACTATAGCCTCGTACTAAGAGGAGACCCGTGCCCAGCAGTGGGACAGTATATGGGTTGATTATATATATATATATATACAATATACATATATATTTAGGATTACTTTTTTAACATTATTATTGTTCTGCGGATGGCGGCCTTCTATCAGAATATAAGCGATATTCCAAGATAGAAGATTCCGAAGATATTCCAAGAAGTTCACCATAACTATGGACGTACAATAATTTCTATTCATCATTGTTGCAGGACCTTCAATCGGAGATCGAGACCCATCGCGATGTGTACGCGTCGCTCACAGGCACGGGCCGCCGGTTGCTCGGCTCCCTGTCCTCGCAGGAAGACGCCGTCATGCTGCAGAGAAGACTCGACGAGATGAACCAGCGGTGGCACCATCTCAAGGCCAAGAGCATGGCTATCAGGTCAGTGGATTAGTTCTGTTACTACTTATCAGTGGTTTTGAATCTCGGGACAGATGACAACTGCAAAATTTTAGCGCATTTTCGCAACGTTTTTCTGAACAAAGTAAGGATATAGTGTCAAATGTATTTATTGCGATAATAGTAAATAATGAGTTAATGATACAATTTCCTGACTACGGATTTAAAACTTAGGTGATAGATTTTTTTTATTTGTAATCAAAGAATGATTATTAAAAGGAAAACTTAAAGCTAGTATAGTCATGTAAACAGTTACATACAGCAGTAGATGGTTAGAAATTACAAAAAATGTCCTGAAGTATTTTGACTAACTTGGGAGACGATTTATGATACTTAGGTACTTAATAATTAGGTTATAGGTTAAAAACCAAAATGATCTTCTATTGATATAACAGTTAATGACATGACATAGATATACCTATTATCATTAATATTAATTTATAGTCCTAGTGAAATTACTTACTTAAAAAAAAAACAAGTCAAAATTATATTCAAATCAAATACATGTTATTTTAGTTCCCCGCGTATCAAACTATATTGGACGCAGTATAACATGTACATTCGACTTAAACTATCAATATGTCGCGTAACGCAATAACAGGCACGTTACCCCCGGCGATGGCTACTGCAACCCGTTGCGGCGATCGGTTGCTAAAACGATTACGACACTGGTTGCTAGTCTTAATTACTGCTAATGTGCCGAAATTCGAATTGAGTGCACTGACAGTTAATGGTAGCTTGTGTACGAGGTACAACAATTTTGATACTTGTGAATAAGGAAAAATATCTAGGCATTACGTACACCATACGTGAAGTCGACATATTGATGTTTTCATAGTCATGTATAAATTACTTGTAAGTTAAAAAAATATGAGTGATATGAGGCCCAGGCCGCTATTTGCCATTATTAAATCTTAAAGTTTTTAATGAATTTTCTTCATAGCCTCAAGAGCAGATTATTGCAATCGTGTAATTATTTAATAATTGTTTATTTTTTCATAAATCCTCATTAAAACCTACAGAAGTGCTTTAAATTATTAGAAAATAATATCATAGATATTTTTCACACCAAAAATAATAATTACTTACAAAATTATTATGAATGGTCCAGCCATTTCCTGTGCAAACTTTCACACTTTTAAACTAAAAGTAGAAAATGCAACTCATTTCGCGAAACCAGGAATTAATTTACAAAGTGTCGAAACATGTCGCGGTGTCGTTGGGAGGGGAAAAGTTGTGAACTACCCTCCCACAATGAATGCAGTGCATTTCTGATCGAAATTAAATTGGCTAATTCTTACTTAGGATAAATCGATCATGCTTATTTGTATGAACAAAAAAAACTGTGTTTTACATACAGAAAGAAAAAAGAAACGTAAGAAACTTTTTATGAATGACATATGTTTTATTTTGTTTTATTAACAAACATATTTTTATATTTTCCAACTTTATTCATAAGTATATCCGTATTACTAAAGATCAAGATAAAGATAAAATAAAATATCGCAGGACAACCTTATAAAAATGCGACAGAGAACGTGAGTTTAAATTAACCCTCAAATTTCGCCTGCACATGGGACTTTAAAAAGTTGAGCGTATTTACAGACACTGAGCAAAAACAGGCTATTAAGTGTTATTTATGGGGCTGAAAAACATAGGATACCTACAACATGGAATAAAGAATATAAATGCTTTATGGGTAACATCTATGAGGTTTTAGGGGTTGCTTACGTACCTACATAAGATGTGTTCATAACCTTAATATAGGTCTCATACTTGACATAATACACAAGTCACAAAATAAGTGTATTTTCATAGCATTTTAACTAAGGCTTTCTTTACTTAAATTGGAGGAAATAAGAGGAAATTGGCCTTTCGAAATTAAATTGCATTTATGCACTAACATATTGACTGGACTTTGAAAGAGACCATGATTCTCTTAAGTAACGAAAAGTGTCTATAAAAGATGTATTCACAGAAATATAATTTATTGATACTGGTATATTTTATCAGAGATTTACAAGAAGTTTGACACCCCATAAATATCAATTTCGGTGACAATTCATCTGTACAATATTTAATCAAATTTTACTGGAAATTCTTCAAATCCATTTCATCGCTCAAAACATTTGCGACACTTCTATTAAACTAAAAAAGTGTTCCGTCTCACTCTTTCGTTAAAAGTTTAAATAACTCTTTCGCACTCCAGCGTTAAAAGGGTTGACGGGACTCAGGGTTGTCAATTAACAGAGAATTAGATATTCACTTTGTCGAAGGAATTTATGGAGTGAAAGTAACTTTGCAAGTATTATTTTAAGAGGTTTCTCTTCTGTGAAACTATAGGTATTCTCGAAATGATTATTATTGTCTCAGAAGGGACACTGTTGAAGATATTATCGCGCCGGTAATTGAGTTTGGTGGTGTTAGTGATCATAATGTAATTTATCGTAAAAGGATATTGGCTGGACTAGATACTACAATGTTTTACGTTGATCTATTGGTTGATTTTCGATATAGAGAGATGTCAAGTCGGATAACAGCCATTTAGAAAGCCTAAAATTAGGGCCAAGTTTATCAATAAACAAACGAGGGTTTAAATAAACGGTTGTCTAGCATATTTTTTGTACCATGATCGTTGAAAGTTGATTTGGCGTTTCAGTTTGTATTTAGACTGTTAGACCATCGGCGAAGTGTAACGAAGTTTGACATCCTAGTTTTATGATCTCTCATGCTCAGTAAGGAAAATATGATTATTTACAGAAATACTTATCATTAAGACTTCTCCTCATTTTGCTTGTGATTGTGACATTTTGACTTGAGGTTTCGAGTAAATTATGGCCACTGCTACGCTTGGGTTCGATTCCCAGCATAAGCTGTTTTCTTCTTCAAAATTGTATTGATTTAAAAAGTTCTTATATTATGAAAATTTAGAGGATAAGTATATCTATGTTTGTATTATTTTCTTTTTTGTTAAAAACTTATCGATTTTTTCTGATAAGTATTCGTTAAACAGCGGAATGCGTTGGTATGGAGAATAGGCCACTAGAGTATATTTTTTAATGGTGTGCTTCGTGGTGATTTATAACTTATTGTGTCATAATCTATATTGTTACTTATTCACGCTGTAATTGCTGAGAAAATAAACGGTTTCCAATTAAGTGTGAAGTGTAAACAAGTAGATATATTGGCGAATAGCGATCGCCGACTCCATAAATTATACTTCGGTAAAAAAAATCGCGCCTATATAACGGTCATTCTTAATATCGGCGGCCATTTTGTATGTGGGGCCAAGAAAACCGCGTGAAATTCACTGATGAAACAAAAGAGATTCATTAGGATTCGTTTTGTTTTTGTGTCTCTTGTATTAAGTTAAGCTTCACGATAAATATCATCAGCCTATTATTTGCCCATCGCTGGACGTCTGTTTCTTCTGCCCAACATTTTCTTAGCCTAGTGTTGCTCTTATGTCTACATAGATTCTGGAATACCTAGAATAAGCGTAGGTACATCCTACATTATTTTATGTGTGTAAAACACTATACTTAAGCACAAATGCTCTTTTCTGTTCTTTTCATTGCATTCCCGTATGTATTCTGTGAAGATATTAAACTCGCGAAATAAAGTCCAGAAAAACTTCGCAATAAAGAACTGAGAAAAAAAAAAATTTTGATTAAAAAATGTTTCTCGTAAACGCTATTTCGGTGGCCCCAAACCGATCAGCGAATTAATCATTCAAAGTTAACGACGTGTAATAAATCCGGAATTTCCCCGACGGGGAATCGAACCGTAGACTGTTCGTACTCAATTATAATGTGCCATCTATATTATTTCGGTATATTCTGTTTTGATTTAGCTGTTATTGTGTGGACTTGTTTGTTTTGTTGAAGGGGATAGAAAATATCAGAAGCTATCAATAAAGTATTTTGCGATGCATACAAAATGTTACATATATCTTTGATGTTGTTTGTATAGAGTACTTAGTTCTTTTATAGATAACTAGCTTTCCGCCAGCGGCTTCGCCCGCTATCCCACGGTAATCATACATTTTACCGGGATAAAAAATAGCCTATGTGCTATTCCAGACTATAATCTATCTCTGTGCGAAATTTCATCCAGATCCGTTCAGTAGTTTTTGCGTGAAAGAGTAACAAACATCCATCCATCCATCCATCCTCACAAACTTTCACATTTATAATATTAGTAAGATATGTATTTGTGATAAATAAGAAAGCTGTGATAGCCTAGGGGTATGACCACTGGACTGCCAAGTCAAAAGTCTCGAGTTCGAATCCAAGGCACGCACCTCTCACGACTTTCCGAAATCATGTGCGTAATTATCGCTCGCTATAACGGTGAAGGAAAACATCGTGAGGAAACCTGCATGCATGAGAGATTTTCTCGACGGCGTGTGAACCCGCATTAGGCTAGCGTGGTGGACTATAACCTAATCCCTCTCATACTGAGAGGAGACTGTGGATATAAAGCAACTGTAAGCTACATAAAGTGTCAAGTGCATAGCTTTAAACCGCTTGTTGTTATAACATTGTACAGTAATGCATCCTTCGTGCTTAAAATATCTAATGTGTTCCTTGTATGACATAGTTTAAGCTTGAACATAACTGAAATAACGAAGCTTGACGGAAACACCCGAACGCTTATGACTACTATATGTAATTTGGGACATATAAATCTCAATTTACTAAAATAACCTCATAAGCCTAGTGGACGCAGTCGCGACTGTTACGCTTGAGGTCCTGGATTCCGAGAACGTACAGTATTGCATTTGGTTTGTCTATGAAATTCTTCGTCAAAGCTCGGAATTAGGATTTGGCGATAGGCTTGCCCCCTATTACTTGGAACTTAAACATATAGGCGAACTGTAGGTTTTCATTAATTATATACCTCTCTCTAACCCCTATATATTCCCCAATACATGCGTGAAGGTATATTGTTTATTTAAGATTAGAATAATAATATTACTATCACGGTTGTTATAGTTGTATCAGATATAGAATGTTATCTGGTGGTAACCGTAAAACGCGTAATAAAGTGATATAAAAGTGTTATAACTCGTTTTATCACTAAACAGTCACTGGTTTATACAGACACGCATGCAGATCGCGTTTTATTCATTTTAGGGTCGGGTGGTACAGTGAGCGATTAGCGGAGTTGGCCAGGTTTTATAAAGAACGTTGCTTTACACTAGAATTTTTCAAAAAAGTTTGAAACATTTAAGAAGTGTTAAGTCTATTTAGTCACAGCCATGAAGTTCGTGATATTCGTCACGAACATGATAGGTTGTGGTCCGACAATCAGCGGCAAGGAATTTTCTAGCCTCTTGCCCTGACTAATCATCTTTCCTCTCCTATTTTCTACGATTCCCAATAACACATCATTCTCCTAGTCTTCTCCCCAACTGTTGGGATCAGCTTCCAGTATAACCAGATGCGGCTGAATATCTGTATTTTACACGAAGTGATTGCCTCCACAACCCAATTCCTGGACAATACCGATAATTGAAGTATAGACTTGTTGTCATGACACCCAATAACAGTTGGTCTCAATATAGGTACTCTAATATTCCTTATAGAGAGGATAGATGAACGGAGATTGACGAAACAAGTATAATACATGGCGAGTACGAATGAAAGAGTCGGAAGGGGTCGACCTCGGCGAACATACGACAGCCAAATTGCAGACGAATCTCAAAAAAAGCAATTTTAAGAGCACCTTAAACCGACGAGCATGCATGGGGAGGTTGATGAACATAGATAAAGCGAAAGTGGTGTGCCAGGATTGTAGCAAGTGGAAATCTATAGTCTCTGCCTACCTCTATGATAAACAGGCGTGAAGCTATATATATAGATATATATATAATGTGTTCCACATTGATTCAGACCACACATTACGGCAATTTTACAACCAATCGGCTGAGAATGGAAGCCGCGTTATATTCGCTACCTCCCTACCGCGTAAGAGCGGTATTGTAGAACTTTTATCTCTGCTATCTCATGTAAAGTGGGCAATAAACTGGGGCTATATCCTGCGGTAGTGGCATTCGCTTTAATGGCTAGAGTATGATCGGGAATTCTATGGGAGTATCATGGTATGGGGGATATATTTGGTATGGGATGGGCAGTATTTTCTGGCTGAAATTGTGATGTTGCAAGGGGTAAATGACTACTTTCAGTGTCTGTACTTGAGATGGAAACGTGCTGATTGATATCCGATAGTTTGTCAGAATTTTGTAGATTCCATGTAACAAGCCTAGTGGTGGTAAATGGGAACTACAAACTTCTGCTACTTTAATAGAAAACCCAGTATATCTTTGCTCGATTTTGAAATTAAATCTCAGGACTTTACGATCAGCAGTCGCGCTTGGAGCTACTAAAACAATAAAGTACCTAGTTTTTTTAGTGATGGTCGGGTGAACTAAACGTGCGTGCGTTCGATTCTCATTCAAGACAAATAAGTATTTGTGTATTCTACTGACGGATATATTCAAATTCAAAATATTTTATTTCAATTAGACCATATAAATAGGCACTTTTAAATTGTCAAACTAGTTGCACGGTTCCAAAAAGTGGGGTATTTAAAGTCTGGTTATACTTTGTGTCTATGTTTGTAAAAGAGCCCACATCGCAGAGCTTGTTGCTCATATCCCAAGAGCTGGTGAACCATCCGGAGAAGGTGTTTTAGGTAGTTTAAAATCATTAAAACTGTAATTTCAAAGTCATCGATATATATATATATATATATACTCTCGATGTCAGTATCGATCTGATAGATGTCAGTATCGATCTGATATATTATTTTATGCTATTATACTCTATTTTGCTAAAGCGTATACGACTTCTACAAAATAATTCGTCAAACATATTTTTTTGAGCTGTGTAAAACACCTCCAAATGGGTCACAAGTTCTTAGGCTACTAGTGCTTTTTATTCAAAGAAAAATGTCACAAACTGTTTACAGTTACAAACTATTGTTAATACCGCAAGTATTATCAAAATAAATGACCCCGTTAATTCCCAGTGCTGCCCAAAGCCCTCTGCGGCAGGACAAAGCCTCGAGGATCACGGTTCGTGTTTAACTTGGGTCCTGCGGTTAAGGGCCAGGTGGTTACCTGTGGTCACCCTTTGTGAGGAGCTGGTGGCACTCCCCGCCGTTTGTATCACTTTGCCGTCAAACTTTGGGGATTATAACAGTAATCCATTGTTTATGGTGTATGAAATACTCATACCTTGTGTCCTGTGAATGGTAAAGGTTAAAAAGCGGGAAAATGGTCAAAAGTAGAGTGATATTATTAGCAGACTAAGGCTCCAACTCAGAGACGTCAATTAACACTAGTGAATCGTTAACAAACAGTGGTTACCATAATATCTTGTGCTATTTTTCCATATTTGAGTTTGTTGTCAGTGTACTAAGATATACTGGGTCTCATTAGCTAATGATAATTTTATTTAGGTTAAGTGACGTCTCTGAGTGCGGCACTAAGGCTAACATTCAGAGACGATGCTCACCGTAAAGTAAGGCTTTCGTATGTCAAATTTGTATTACAAATTGACATACGGAAGCGTAAGTTCATGCTGAGTCTCTTCTCTGAATCTCAGCCTAAGAGCCTAAGTTCCTAACAGCCCAATAAATAAAATACTGGAACAAAATTTGTATGAAATATCGGGAACATATAAAGAAGGCGGTGAAACAGGCCTTAAAATAGATAGGTTTTTTTTTCCTCATATTTTGGCTTTTTTCCTCATATTTTGGCAATTTAGTTTAATGGTCTCGGTAGGTTAGTTGGCTAAATCCAGTGTCCGGTAAACTTATAACTGGAAGGACGAACAGCACGCAAGTGGTCACCATTACATATTTTCCGTCACACTTCATATAACATCATCATCAACTATCATAATTTACTTTTAAATTCCTATGTTTTTAATTTGTGATAAGTTAATATTTTTTAGTTTATTGTACCTAAAACCTACTACAAAACAAGACATCGACATTATGAATGATGACGACCATCATTCAAAATGTCGGTGTCTTGTTTTGGAATAGAAAGTTTTGGGTCTAATAAAATGAATCAGTTCAAGGGATTTTGTTTTGAAATTATCTATACATAAAAGTCGCTGCAATTTCTTGAATACAAGCTTAAATCGTAAGTTGTGTATAGTGCTGTGCGCTTGTATGGCCGCTTATCGATATTCTACTTATCTTAGCTTACAATACAAACTTACCGGTTGAGATTTGATTTTAAACGGATCTTATATACAATTCAATGTATACTTGATCTACGATCTATCGAATCTATACTGATATTATAAAGCTGAAGATTTTGTTTGTTTGGTTTTACGCATGAACTACTTGTCGGATTAGAAAAAATCTTTCAGTGTTAGATAGCCTAAGGCTATGGGCTATTATAACGTTACGATCAATAGGAGCGGAATATAAATTAAAATTATTCTACGGGACCGAAGTCACGGCCAAAGGCTAGTTGTTTAATAAATACAATTATGGGAAGTAAAATACAATGAAATAGTAACACAAAATCCAACATGATTATTTTTTTAAAGTACCTTCCTTTACGGTTAAAAATTTGTGTCATAAAGACTTGCAAATTGCCATGTGATAACTTGTAAATCGAACGTACGCTATTGCACACAAGCAGATAGTTCAGATTTAATAAACGAGCATTTTATCGATATCAACGTCCCATCCTTACCGTTATCCAAAATCGCGCTCGGTATCATCTGGGCGGCGCGGGCGGCCAAATTTCAACAATTGTACTTCTCCTTTGTGCGCGGGCCAACTTTTTGAGTTATAGCCTTGGCTCGCTGCTTACCCACTGTTCTTTACGCTGCTTCATTTTATTGGGGATTAGTCTTTATAGCCTCGTGGTGGCCCGGATTGAGGCTTACTTTGATGTTCAAGAGAGTACATGGCAGGTTTTGTGTTGATAAAAGGATGTCGCAGTTAGGTTCTCGAACTGTATTTATTCCAAGTGCATAGAATCAGTGAAAATTTAGTGATGACAGTGGGAAATGATAGTAATAAATGATGTATCGCTGAAGAACACTTCAAGGAATTTTAAATTGTTTTAGTTTTTATATACGAGAAAAGACTCCATTTGGTTTAATGAAACGGCGCTATTTAATAAAACATTGTTGTGAGGCTTATGACTTTAATAGACCTGTGACATGTAACTTTGATGCATTAGAAATAGAGTGATTATTTAATTGCTTAACTATCAATTTTCGAGTAACTCGGAGTGTTTAGTTGAGGTAAAGTTTCTGTTTAAAAGACGATATAGGTAGTGTATAGATATAATAATACATTGAGATGGTTTGGGCATGTCGAGAGAATGGATGAAAGACTAACACACAGGACTTATAAGTCGAATATCAGTGAAAGCACCGGGATGGGACGCCCTAAAAAGACATACACCGACCTTATCGGTCCACATTCATACATCTTGTCATACACACCTTGTGTATGACGCAAACTTCGACAAAGCAAAATAAGTATAATAAGTACCCCTGTAAGACTAAAGCGTGAGTGTATGTACAAGCTTTCATTAACAATATCCTCTACCTCCTTACAGGAACCGTTTGGAGAGCAACGCGGAGCACTGGTCAGCACTGCTGCTGTCTCTGCGCGAGCTCACCGAGTGGGTCATCAGGAAGGAGACGGAGCTGAACGCCCTCGCACCGCCCCGGGGCGACCTGCCTGCACTGCTGAAACAACAGGTATGAGGATACTACGTTACGAATTAAATATACTGCGCGATGGCCGTTTTGCGTTGATGTGACGCATATTATCCCAACAGTTTCTATATTTTTTTTGTTTATTCCGTGCATCATGACGCCTAATAGAGAACTCCGATGTTCAACAGTGTTGCGGATCCAGGGGGGACAAAAAAATCACTTTGATCACAATAATTTTAAAGATTGCAAAACTTAGCATTCTATCAATTCATTTTTAGAATGCACAGCAATTGGTTCGCAAATTTCGAATCCTTTATTCATACTAAGATTTTGATAAGATTTTGATACACACAGACGATAGATGAAACAACATGAAAGACAAGCACCAAATAAATTAACAACGAAATAAATATTGTCATAGGAGACATTTTAAGGCTATGCCTAAGATATAGGCAGTTCTAGTGCCCGCCAATGTGCTAAACGACGCCGTTTTGGTCTCCGTTCTACCACAAAATGGCGGACCAAGCAATTTCACCAAGAGTAATTGTTTGTGATGGAGGCAACTTCAATTGCTGTAAAAGCTAGTACTAAACTGAGAGGCACTAGACAATCAATTGTTTATTACGTTTGTTATTTCCTTATGAATTCTGTTCTCCTGGTAGGTTTCGATTAAATTGCTGATTAGCATACCTTCGCGCCTGTATGATCCCCGAAGGATTAGGCAGAGGCGTACCACCCACCAACCGTCCCATGTAATAGGGGACCAGACTTCGAGCTGCTACTGGTAATTTTACAAAAGAACACTTTACTCGACCCGGTGGATTGAAGCAAGGACCTCTGGCGTAGCAATCGCGCTTGGGACCACTAAACAACGAGGCAAATTGCCGATTGATGCTCCTAATGTGGTATTACGTTTGGCACCAGTTTTTATATCATAGAAAGCAAAACAAGAGGGTCTATATAGCACTGGCTCTTTGGCCAATTTTTTTTTGAGTATTTTCTATAAAACACTCAGTAGCAGCTTGGCTGATTAGACTTTCCCCTATTACATGAGACCTAAACATAGGCACCAGGGAACTGTGGGTATTCCTTTCGGCTCTCCCATAGACGCGACGGAAGAGAGCAAAGCTTTTGAAGCCGATCTTACATGTGTTCTTAATGCCTTAAGCATTTCCCTAAGTTCCATTTCCTTAAGTTTTCCCAAGGAAAACAATACTGTCTCAAGTACTTAAATTGATCACATTCTATAAGCTATTTTGTCCATTGATCAATGCGTTTATCAATCCCTTTAAGAAATTTTCAAGCTTTTACACATAACTACGCGTACATACCTCGCCAAACTTATTGTCCGGCTTGAAATTGTTCCGAGCTAACTTTAACCCGGCCGTAAAAAGGCTGGACAATAAGTTTGGCGAGAACTGTACATAGCCATAATATTTATTGGTGTTCTGATCTAAGCGTGGCTTCTGTAGCTATTCAAAGCTACTACAAAGGCGTGAACCAATAGTGCCATTGTGTACCTCTAAAACAATGTCGCACTAAATCTGCGCAGGAGTCAACAATCAACGCAAATGGACGATAAATAATTTGACCGCAGTAATCCCTTGATCGCGTTGGCTAAATCAACCGCGGGGTAACGCCATTTTCACTGTGGAGACACGTTATAGATAGATACAGAAGGTTAATTTCATACAACTCTACTACACTGGGTGTGTTTGGCCGAAAAAAGCGCTCGTTAACAGCGCTTATCGCTTACCGATTGTCATTTGCTTACAAGCGCTCTTTTCAGCCAAAAACACCCAATGTGTTATGTCAAAATGTGACTTTGTCAAACGGAATACGTCATGTATTCCCAGTTCGATGTCTGCCGTACGTCAATCGAAGAACAAGAACCGAACCTACTATTTCTGTACTTTATTCCATTTTTTAATGTAACTGGCGATTAGCCTATATCCAGACGTGGTGAAAGAGGCCCGTAATCTGTTTAAAAATCCTTTCTATCGATACATAACAGTAGCCTTATTAGTTATCGACTATTATTCTCACATCTAATTTCCTTTAAGTAACGTAGGACTTCTGTGCTCTCTTTCGTCGTGACATATACGATCAACAAAATTGCTGGCTCAGTGGTGGGAATGTGTGGAATGTAAACAAGCGTTTAAGGGTACGGATAATCGGGCCTAATCGAATTTTACAGTTGGCATTCGGGAAAGGAATAAAGACAAATTGCTCAGGCAGTGTTTTGTGCGAAAACTGGAGTTAACACCTCACGCCTGTATTCCTTAAAGGGTTAGACAGGGCTGTACTAATGTATACTCATATTTTGCCTGTATAATTAGGTCTTAAGTAATAGGGGGCGAGTTTATCACATCAACTCGGCACAAATCCAGTCACTCTCTCTATGACGTCGTCTAATGTCATCAAATCAGGGATCTCTTTACATTCACCTTACGATCTATTACAACTCAATATTTCCATTCCAGGATGATCACCGTGCGTTCAGAAGACAGCTGGAAGATAAGCGACCGGTGGTCGAGAGCAATCTCCTGAGTGGCAGACAGTACATCGCCAATGAGCCACCGCTCTCAGACACCAGTGACACTGAAGGTGAGTGATTGATAACATAATAATTAAGCTTTAAGTACAAAACATTACGCCTAAACCACGAGGTAAGCACTAATGAACTGGTTGTAGAATCACTATTTGCCAGTCATGTATTTAAATGTCCCAAGAATAGCAGCCAACCTATTGCCATTAGATTAGCAACAGTTATTAAAAGAAACAAAAAACCCGACTGCGTAAAAACTACTACCTAAAAATCTAACAAGCTCTGTGATGTCGGAAAATGTATTGCAGGCGGGACAAGCTGTTCGTTCAGTCGGGTTTTTTGTTTCTTTTAATAATTGATTTTATTTCCTTCTTTTTAGTTTATAAATCATCATAGAATCACTAGATAGATCCTAAATGATGATTTAAAATATAAATTGATACAACTAAGGATCATTTTCAAAATCAGTTCGCACATTAAAGCGTATAAAATCCGCCATATTGTTTTTTTTTAAATTTCAAGTACCCAGTGACAGTCGTGCCATCAAGACGAATCTAATGAGGTGTCATTTATCTAATTCGGTTGAGCCGTTGAGTAGTTACGACCGGACATAGGAACGGACATACATACATACATACATACATACATACATACGCGTCAAACACATAACCCTCCTCCTTCGGCAGTCGGGTAAAAAGACACACCCAACTACAAAAATGGTCTTTTCTAAACCGAAGTGAACTTGTCCGCAATCGGATAAAAACAAATGCCATGCGATACTAACAAAGTTGGCGTTATTGTTTTTGTGTATGGCGGCCGCGTATGGCAAATTTTTGGACGACCCTATATTTATTGAGTACTAGCTACTACGCCCCCGTGGTCCTGCAAATTATAAGCCTATGTTATTCGCTAAAGATGAAGCTTTATAATGGTGAAAGAATTTTTCAAATCGGTCTAGTAGTTTCGGAGCCTTCAAAGTCAAAGTCACCATATCAATATGTACTTTCGAAAAGTCGAAACTAGTTGCATGGTCCAATTCAAAAACTAACAAACAAATTTTTCCTGTTTGTAATGTTTTTTTACCCATCAAATATTCTTTGAAACTCAAACTCCTATCATTCATCGCGCGTCGTATCTGGCGTTAGATTGAAAGGCATGCATCTAGTTTAAAATGCCGTAAAATAACTGAATGGAAATGGAAAACCTGGAATCCATTCCGTGCTGCACTGGATACGAATACAAATTCCATCTAGCGAACATCAATATTCACGAAATAACACGACATAGGCAGAAGGTTTATTTCGAAAACTAGGTCATAGGTTTCCAAAAGGTTTCACGTAATGGGTAAACTCCAAGGGCAATGGCACCACAATCATATTCCTCATCCTCCTTTTACCCAACCATATTATAAACGAAGCCACTGCCATCAAGCCTCGAAGGTATACCAAACTCTTGTCAACATCGATGTTCAAAATATATACTGGTTATCAGGCTTTCGGGCTTCTGACTACCGCTAACTATTTATCCTTATAAATTCGAAAGTAACTCTGTCTGGCTGTCGCACTTTCAAGCCAAAACTACTTAACCGATTTAAATGAAATTTGGCTCACAGATAGTTTAGAGCCTGAGAAAGGACATAGGCTACTTTTTAATGCGAATTTAAAGTTATTAGAAATACCAAGACCACGCGGGCGAAGCCACTGGCAAAAAGCTAGTAATTTTTTTTTTTTTTTTTTTATTAGCCGTTACTGTCCCACTGCTGGGCAAAGGCCTCCCCCAGGTCTTTCCAGTAAATGTAATGTAATTAATGTAAAGAATTTTTATTCGAAATTTTTTTTTACTTGTAAACTGAAAAGGATTACATAAATGTATTCCAATATCGAAACCTAATAATACATTCACGGGTCGGACAGTTTTCATAACAATCATGTTGTATGTGGCCGTCAGATTGTGAAAACTGTTAGATTTAAATCTACCCCGCGATATTGTGAACTGCATGCACCATACTTCAATACAATGATCATCTTTGTTTCGGTTAGGTTAGAACTGCGACCAAACAATGCCAGAATTGAAAAATAATGCGTTCACAATATATCGAAAGTTTACATTCTCGCGGGATGAATTATATTTTAATGGTTTTTATAATTTTACTGTGACAGATATAAAATCTAGACGATTTACAATAAAATTATCTTAACCAGCTGACATTAACCAACTACCAATGAAGCATTTGACTATAAAAACTATATAATTCGATAGTCCACGGTTCCATGCACCAATGTCCTGGGGGGCTAGAAAATGTATGGAAATGACACAAGCTTTCGACAAATCAGGCTGTCACTAATGTCATTTCCATACATTTTGTTTGTCGATTCGAATGTCAAAATGCACTTGTCTAGCCCCCCAGTTGTCTTGACAAAGTTCTATCTACAGTGTACCGTCTTCCTGTCCATCTGTTCACCTGTGCGTCTGTGCATTGATCCGCACTGATGCCGCCTCGCACCTTGATTGCTGCCTGACATCGCTTGATATTTGCATATTTGATGCCGACCTACAATGTTATTGACACGTTGCTGATCTTAGTTCAATACGCTGTGTATTGAATGCAGTTAAGTTACAGGATACAAGAAGTTATTTTGTAAATCATCACAAGGGCATACGGGTGAATCTCAGCGAGAACAGCTTAAATAGACTCTACTCGTAAATAGTCCGCTGAGGTCCTCCAAAGTGTTAATTGTGTAGTACTCGCAAAAAGCGCGTGTGTATGATAAGATGATAAGTCTTTTGCTTCTTGCACATTGATTGCAAGAAGCTAAAGTTGTATGCAAGAATCATAGCAAGTCTACTATCATTTCTACAAAATGTCATTTTGTAGAACTGGATGTAGACTTAGACTAGATGTAGTTCTGAAAAAAAAACGGGAATTATATGAAGAGGGCGAGGGTATAAATTTTCATTTTATCCAATGTTTGAGAAGTTATCCTTCGGCAATCCGGTAAAAAACATAACAACCGGGGCTCAAAAATTAACGTGATACTAAAAAGAATTACCCACCTTATACGCAGTGTGGTCACGGTCAGCACAATTTAACCTCCTAATTTCTCGAAAGATTAATCGAGCCATAAACGAGTTACAACCAAACGCAAATCCTAACCCTAAAGTGCTGAAGGTATCACAAAAGCACAGCTCAACAAAGCAATGAACGGGTGAATGAATGAACGAATGAACGCAATTAGAAGCGTACCGGCCGCGCTAATTGCAAATTCCGTACGGACCGGCTCAATCAATATAGTTTGCATTCACAAGGTGATAGCAATCGGCTAGCGCCAATCAATCGCCAGCTGCATTGATTGATTGCGCCTAGCGATTATGTTTTTAAGCGGTTAGCGTTTGAGGGTTAAGTGCGTTTTGATTACATTTGAAGCCTTTGAATGACTTGTGAAGCTAACATTAATTTTGAGGTCTCAGAATGTTCAATTGTTTTTTCTTAAATCACTACACTGACTAGGAACTGACTCGCAAAAAATAGCCCATTTTCGCAAATAACTATCTACTTATTATGTTTTAGCATGTTATCCTGTAACCTAGTTAAGAGTTTTACGATAAACACAAGCGTCTCTTTTAGCAAATTGTTGTACGATTTTAGTTTCTTAGGAGACGACTATTACGGCAGAAACACTAACTGAAGTACATGAAAATAAACTAAATATATTAGGATCATTAAACTTACAAACAACCTTAAGCCAAGCATTTAGATATAATAATTATTAATGGATAATCTGTACCTTTCTCACAAAATTAAACAATCTATCAGAATCATCCATCAATCGCAATGTAACATGTTGGTATAGACAGCTACTTTCCTTCCTTAACCCTAAATTGCTACACAATACACCCCGTCACTCAATACGCAAGCCAAATGCCAGTTTACGGGCACCCGGCATAATAATTGGCAAGTTAGCAACAGCTGGGCTTAGTCCATGAGATAGCTGACAGCTGCCACCCTGTAAGATGAACGGATTAGACGTCTGAATGCCTGTCAGCCTGCCGCTTCCGAAACGCTGTCGTTCTCTGTTTGACTGTCAAATGGTTGTTGCTTTCTTCGGATTGAATTCTGTTTACGATCAGCATCGCCCCTGTTTTTTCTTATATTTTTATCTGTATAGGTAGGTACCTATCGTAAATTCGTTAACAATCATATTTGTTCACACCAAGACTTGGAATAACTTTTTAATACTACTTGCAAGTTCTATAAATGTTTAAACTGCAAAAAATGAGTTAAAATGAAGCCTTTTTATAAAGAAAAGGCTAGGTATTATCGTCGACAGACAGACATTATGCAAGATCTAGACTTAAGATAGATTCAAAACGCAAACGCTTTGAGATAAAAACATAATCTACAACTCAATAATTTTCTATGAAAATCGTGTTCCATAAATTCACAGTAAGAAATCAAAGTTATATAAAGTATAGGGACGTACATAACCGTCGGTAACGGCCATTGGTCGAGTCGTAAATTTGAAAATGGAACCGAGTCGGCGGACCTATGGCGGGGGACGATTTGAAATATGTCAGCGACTATCGACTTGTGCCTTCATTTTTATCGGAGAATTACAGACGGGCGGTCGTTTTATGCTTTGTTTCTCTACTGTATATTTATTTACCTTACCGATATAATAATTGGTCAATGAATTGGGGTATTTCAGCTTTATCTTCCACAAAAAAGATTTTTATTGCCAATTAATCACTTACAATTTTACCTCCATAAGATCACTTGAATGAAAAAAACTGTGAACAAAAATTGAACACCTATAAAAATCTTTGAAGTAGAACTATGCAAAACTATGTTTTAAAAGCGACGCTAACTAAATTACTGAACCGTAATAAGAGTAAAATGTTGCAAGATGAAAAAAATTGAAAAATATTCGGTCGACAGCGCCGCGGCTGACGAGTGCCTCGTTTGAATTCGTGGGCTAGTGACAAAGCGAGTGGTTTTGAAAATCTACTGGCTTTTATTTAGAATAATATCCGTTTTATTTTCATGACGTTTCTTTTTTTAATAAATGTTTATTCTGGAGTATAATATTTAAGTTTTACTGTGTATTTAAAAGGTAAAATATATAATACGTAATTTCTGCCACAAAGATACAAAGGTAAAGTTATTTAGAGGTACTTACAAAATAGATTTACAGATACCAGAAACATGTCTTAAATTATCGTAGTAAGTACCTAAGCAGCAACAATCTTGCTTCGCATAAATATAGATCATATAAAAAAATCCAAGTAGGTAAAAATTTTCGAGGTTTACAAGTTAATCATAATTGCCGTGAAAGCCAACTTCAACATTCTAGTCTCAGAATCCACAGCAACTATGCTACAACCTCAAATTTGAGCCAGTAACTCAAAACTATGCCAGTGCAATATCCAAAGTGAACGCAGAAGAACGCTGGCGTGGAAGTAACGTTGTAATTATTAAATTCCCACCCCTTTTCGCCGAGGCCGAGGCCGAGTCGGCTCACGCTCCAAATATTGAGAGCTTGGCGCTCGAGGATCGGCCGAGTCGCTTCTTAACACTCAAAAGCTGTGACATGTTTATTTTTCTTTTTCCAAATGAAATTGAAACGGTTAAAACCTTTGGATTAAGGTTAAATATAGCTACTATTGGCGTCTGTCGGGTTAGGATGCGATGGATGTGAATAATTCAAATATCCAATGATGGCCATTTCTAACTTAAGGGTCTTTAGTGTGTCATTGGTAAAGGTAGCCATGATTATCGTTACGGTTCTTGATATCAAGAATCTGAAATCTGATTAAACCATGCTCAATCACGCTGAAATGGTTGAACCCAATTCTCATGAAATGAAGTACTTCCTGCTATGTTAAATACGGAAATTACAAGGGGACCTACTTAACTACTTTTAGGGTATGTTTCACAACCTCTGGATAGCCGCTAAACGCCGGATAAATTATTAAATTAAACAGAATTCGTAAGGGAACTTATTGATAAAACAGGTCCTTAATCTCGGATTCGGGAAATGCAGGATCCCCTGTTATCTACTCCATAAATTCAACTATTACCTCTTTTCCAGCGAGCCGCGAGAATGAAGGTGACTCCCGTGGCTACCGTTCAGCGGAGGAGCAAGCCCGCGAGCTGGCCAGGTCTATCAGGAGAGAGGTGGCCAAGCTGGCAGACAAGTGGAACTCCTTGGTGGACCGAAGTGACGCTTGGGGGCGGTGCTTGGACGATGCTGTACAGGTAAGACTTGCGCCTATAAGATTTTAAATTACAGCTGAATTGATATGAACAGTAGAATGAATTTTCTAGCAGAAGTAGACGTTGGTTACCAATTTATGAAACTGTTTATGTGTCCGATGCCTTAGTTGTTGAGTATTTCGTTGCAATAGTAATTAAAATAACACAATCATTATTTCAACTATTCAAGTGTGCACAAAAATTAAACCCACGCCATCTACAATTTTAAGAGCGCAACTTTTAATCAATCGAAAGGTCTTGAAATTAAAACAAACCAAACACAGATGGCGTTACGAGTTACTCGTCATCCTCTCGATGCTTTAAAAGTCCCATTCACATCTTATAAGCCGGATATCCGGTTAAGACACAATATCATGATTTCATCACGGGTTGTCTATATAAACCATAATTTAAGTGCCGTATCACGTATCCCATGTATCGAGAGGTCAAAACCTCTCTGAACACAGAATCGATAATGAATAGGAAAAATATTACATTTTATTTTCTCTATTTAAGTAGGTATGATTAAAAGTTGGCATTACCATCTTTTCGTATGTGTTTAATAATAAAAACAATAACACTCTTTATTCGGAGACGACGCTAAGCGTAGCGTAAGTTTACGCTTAGCGTCGTCTCTGAATGTTAGCCTTAGGCTGATATTCAGAAACGAGACTCAGCATGAACTTATGCTTCCGTATGTCAAAATCGAGTGCTTACGTTCAAATTTGTATTCAGAGATGTTCGGAACACTGCTTAAACTTCGCGTAAACTATGCTAAGCCTAAGTAGTCAATATCGGTTACTTTAGCTGTCTAAGCAGTGGATCTAGCGCCACCCGGCGGACAAAGCTGTAGTTATTTTTGGTAGTTTGATATATTTTTATTTACTTAGATTTATTAAATAGCTGTTTCATATCATTTTATTTAGTTTTTTTATAGAATAGATAATATGTCGATGTAAGTAAATATTGTTTGTCAATAAAAACTTTTTATCTTACCATATAACTTTACATTAAATGTGTAAGTGGTGCTTTTATTGTGAAACCAAATCTACTTAAAAATATTATCATTATTATAAAAAAGATATTTCTTGGCGAAAATAATAAATGTTAGCGCTGTTTACTGTGACAATGTTGCAACAAAAACAATTTCTATCTCAGATATTGTTGTTTCGCTCACTCTTATGACATTACATATCTAAGTTAAGACGGACGAAGTTTGAGACGTACTATGTTTCTGAATACCACTTTTTAAGATGCGGTAAGCCGATTCTTGTCTTAGACTGATCTAAGCCCGTCTTACATGAATATCTCTGAATGTCAGCCTTAGTGTCGTCTCGGATTGTCTAAAATGTAAACCTGACGTTAAAAGAGTAAGTAGGATCATTTATACTATTTTATTTTGTGACGTGGGCTCTCTAAGTAAATAAGTTCAAGCAATCACAATCTTTTTTATCATTTAGTATTTATGGTAGACTAGACAATGGGCTACTCATTATAGGATAGTCGAATAGGTTCGAGCCCATTACAGCGGAACAAATGTAATATCTGTGTATTATTCATAAGTATGTTAGATTCATCTCAGAGCCTTTATTCAATACTAAAAGCCATGATTTTAGCGCTATCAAGATAGCGTACGATCGATACTACTACCCGTCACTAAAATTACCATCTCCATTAAATAGCATAAATCTCAATATCCAGTGCTGCTGCTACTGCCATAGCTTGGAGCAGGAAACTGACACAATAGCAGTTAATGCTCGCCGCCGCGCGCGGATCACGCCTCGCCCTGAATACTTGTGACTCAATCAACTAGCTAAAACGAACACCCATGTAGTCTAGCTGGATGTGGCTTTAGGAAGTTCTTGGGGCCCAGACAAGTTGCAATTTGATATTCGAATCGACAAACAAATAGAAACAAAATGTATGGAAATGTCATTAGTGACAGCCCGATTTGTCGAAAGCTTGTGTACATTTTGTTTGTCGATTAGATTGTCAAAATGCAACTTGTCTACAGGCTCTTGTTAGTTTGTTTTTGTACTAATTACTGGAACGTAATCTCGAATATTCATCGCTTAGGGCATATAGACTGTAAATTAAAGGGTTTTTTATCTTGGGCAGAATTCGGATATTTGTCATTTAAGACACACAGCCAGCTAATTTCCCTCGTTGTCTTATGGTAGAGTCAGCAGCGGCTGTACGGCTATGCCATTATGTCATAGTTTTACTTTTTTTGTAGGATAAGCTTAATTTTTGCAAGTACAGTCTGCAAAGAAAGTGGCTTAAATATTTTTGATAGCACCACAACTACAAGTCCAATGAAAAAAAAGTACAACTACCTACGAAATATAATCTTACAAATTAGTCTTGCCAACTCGATGGTTCTCTAATAAATACAATACCTACTGTTAAGTTCATATTGTTAATTTTAACTTCATTCCTATTACGTCCTCTTTCCTCGTTTACTCAATCTACGCTCAGAATTTCTCTCCAACCGCATGTCACTTCTAGCATTGTCTTACTGTACGTTACGAGGTGCGCCTGAGTTAATTGTCATCAATGGTGTCAGGATGCGTCTCACAATGATCTGATATGATCGGAATGTATGCATATTATGCATTGTATTCCACTCCCTGATTTCGCCGTGAACCTATATTGATTATGTAGTTACCTACCTATTTTGTTGGCGCCACTATAAATTAAAACTGGGATCTTTGCTAATAAATTAGACAAATAATGATGTGGATTTTATATAGGAATAAATAAAACCAAATAAATCTTGTATGTATTAGCTAAATGTTAATTTTAGATGTTTTCCTAATACCTACCTACCCACTTAAAAACACAAAGACGATTCCAACATTAAAATTGATTTCATTTAAATTAATCAAATAGTACATTAGAATTTCTCCACACTCATCTCTTGCAAGCCAGAAGACATTTCTTCATGAACAGTATCTTAACATTCATTGTTTACATGTAAACAAGATCATTTATTACTATCAAAACACTACACATGCAGCCTGAAGCGAAGATTAGCAACAGCTCTACACGTCTAGGTGGAAGTAGTGAGGTACCTAACTACCAAGTCGGTTCAACGGCGCGTCGTCACACTCGGTGCACTCGCACAAAAGCCCGCAGATCGGTAGCGACTGGCGCGACTTATGCATTATTGTGCTTGCCCCATGTAGCTACTCTAACACTTACTATAGGATAATATACTTTATGTGTTGTACAATTAATTAACTAACATAGTAGAAGTAATATTTTGGAAGTCAAGAGGGCTAAAATGGCGATATTCGACTAAAGTACTTTAATCGTTCAACCTATCCCGCCAAATCCCAACCAATGGCTTATTACAATTTCTAGGTACCTATCCACTGGTCAAAACAATTCAATTAATTCATATACCATTACATAAAATGCATAATTAATATTATTTACTAAAAACAATGCTATGGTTTTTAATTATGAGTTGGTTTAAAAGGGATTGCTAAATGCGGCCTTTCTGCAAAATTGAATGATTCAAATCCCACCGGATTAGCCTGTGCGTTGGTTTGTGTATTAATGATATATTTGTATTAAAATGAAGTCAGTGTAATTGACAATTTCATTGTGTAGACATGTGTACATCTTTGCCTCTTCCCCTTCGGGAAATATAGGCGTGATGGTATGTTATGTATAATTGCTTCAAACAAGTTCTCATAAGTTTCACATCAACGTCACTGCGACCTGCAGGGTTCGACGCCGCCGATAAATCACTGAAACTATTTTAATTACGCAGACGTCCAGTCAAAGCAAGTTTCCGACGGGCGGACATACTTACAAATTATACATAATTATGTATACAGCACATTTGTGCACGACTTTGCCTAATGCAAAATGGACTTGAAACTTGTTCAAATTACTTGCAATTTAATTATAACTAGGTATATAAAATATACTAGGTATACGTGAAAATAAGCTTAATTTCTATTTGTGGGGATATTTTTGCAATTAAGCTACGGGATTGTTACAAAAAAAATACATATCAAAGGGATATCAAACTAAGCCAGAAACATGGCAAAATGAAACTGTATTTTAAAAAAATCTAAGAAAGATTGGTAGGTAATGATAATGATACAAATTAAATTGTGGTCACTTTTGAGCCCTTTGCTAAGGCATACATGCAAAAATACAAATTTTATTCATCTCAAAATATGGTAATCTTACTGCAAGCCATTAAAAAGAATGGTAGCACATCCCAACGATATTAAATTCAAAATTGGCACCGTCCAACATATCCGCTGGTGAATGGGACGCCGCGAAAACTATTCAATATCGCCGTAGAAGATATTTAGGAATATCAAATGTATTTAAACTTGTGACGTGTTGAACTGTTGATGCAATATTATTGGCGAAGTTTAGTATGACAATGAATTTCGTGGCAAAGATCAGACATTTTTGATGAGAAGCTCAATTAGACTAATTTACATTCATAAACGATTCAATTCTGTATTAATAGCAAATCGATTAGTTGTCATTTCATTCGATTACTTTTACAGAATAAAATAAACACTGCCATTTCGCGCGTCTATGTCCCATCGAGACCTGACGTTCCTTTTCAGTTTTATAAGAAATTGTTTGCCATAAATTGGGTGAATTATTACGTAATACAAAATGCAGAAAAAGGGCGGTTGTAAGTAAAGCCCAGGACCTAAACGCTTCGACGACCCAACTTAGCTCAACGTAGCTCACAACTGGTCAAAGTTCTTGTATTAATAACTAGTATTGTATTGTTATGCCCCAATATAGCCATGGCATCAAGTGTTATGCAGAGAAACTAGGACAAAAAATATGACAATTTGTAACGGATTGAACTGATCGCTGCTAACGAGAGCCGGCTCTGAATCTTTTATATAGGGATGGGCTTGCTTTAATTATTAATATCGATATCGTGACATTCATCAAAGGTTTTGAATCTGGGTCACGTGTGGGGCTGCTGCCGTGGTAGCTGCTGTAAAAGTGATTATAAATATTTAAATGTGAATCCTAAAGCTATGTCAATATTTTGTCAGCGTTGTCGAATGTAAAGCACGGAAATAATAAGTAAATATATTCATTAAAACGTTGCTTGATACAGATATGCTAAAAAAAGAATATGGGATTTAAGCTTGCTTACTAGCTTCCTGAATATCACATGATCTATTATAAACTTTCTTATTTTAAAATAACATATTAATACTTACACAAGTACAGCTGGTACACTCATAGACACAAATTCATACACCAATATAATCGACAAATTCACCTTCGTTATTTTCCCGACACTAGCACTCATTGCAAGTGGTCGCATAACGACGTCGATAACGAACCGCGTTGCATTGTTATCGACAAAATGCTAAACAGCTCGATATACTTGGATTAGTGCTAACGTAGTTCTAGTCTGTGTGATTTGGACTAACAACTGGATCTAGAGTACTTCATTTAGATCTAGGAATTAGGTAAATCTGTTTTCACAGATTATTTGGTTTTAATTTGTTGATAATTATGTCGAACAGTAAATGTATCGATAAATACGCAGTTTTAAGATCGTTATCGTTATTTTTTTTAAGAATTAACGATTAGCCGTTATGATAATAATCGCAATTCAGCCTATTATTGCACTACAGTTACTCATATAGGCCTCTTGTAAGAATTAAACACAATACACGGGCCTTGTTTACTGACTTAGACAAGGAGGGTCCGGTTCCGTTGAATAAATAAGTACCTATAGGTAGCCTGGGGTCTGAGTGTTGAAAAAACATATTTTTTTGGTGTACACATACCAAAATAATACCAATCTTAACAAACCAATACTACCAAGATCCAGTCGAACACAATATATCGAGAGCACATCCTACCCAACATATCGGCCCGTGAATAGGCTTCATTATAAATTCAATTCGATTCTATTTGCGGCGAACGCTACAGTGCGACCGCAATATTTCAACGGCTATGTGACGTGAAGTTTTTATATTCTGAAAAATTGTGTTTGCTGTTTTAAGTGCTTTGGTAATACATGGAAATAAAAATGTCGTTTGGATATAGTCTCGTGTTTGACCTGCTTTTTATTTTATTTTAGTGCAATGGAATTGGATTGCAGCGTAGTTGATCAAAGTGTGTTAGGGTGGGTGGTTACATATGAAAAGTTGTATTGACAATATATCGACCAAATATATAATAAATGGGTTATTATAATTATTTTGGAAGTAAAGCGAAATGGAATGAATGAGAGAATTCTGACACTGTAGCTGTCACTAAGCAAAATTGACTCTAACCGAATTAAGTAACATTTTCGTCGCTAATTTGACACTCAACTTTTTTTTAAGCAAAGCACCATTAACTAGATAAGGTACTAATGACTAAGATGAGATGTAAATGAGTAATAGCTTAATCAACATTATTTTTTTTAAACACGGTTTTCGACTTAAGAATCTGTTGAAATAATTATGCTTGTTTTATTGTAATGTTACCTGGTTGGGTTAGGTTAGGTTGGCATTTAGGTTTCAGACCAAAATTTTCTAAATAAAGTTTTTCTTACATTAAAATGTAGTAAGCTAAGAAGTAGCCGCGTTTATTAATAAACATCATACACTAGGGCTGGTACACACGATCAGCGCTACGCTAATGTATGCGCGCGCACGCCCCGTCTGCACACGCAGTCGCGGATCACTGTCGCCATAATCCTGGCATAAGCCGGACACGTCCCGTTTTAGTATCGTCACGGACTCAGGCTGATGTAGATGAGAAGGTACAAGATTAACTTAAGGACATGTACCTACGTTTAAAGTACTTTTTTGAAGTAGATTAATTCTTATTGTTTCAATTCGAATTGCGTGACAAATTTTATGACGGTATTAAGTACCGTTTCTTGGATGTCTATAATTAAATATTAAAAACTGTAAATATATACTAATTCATAATACACAAAACAATTATTAATATTGAAGAACTGCTTGCCAACATCTTCACGTGACACAGTATCAGCTAGTATTTTTCCTGAGATTTCATCAGTACGGCGGTGCCGAGTAGTTCACACGCAATAGTGATAAATTATGTACAAGTAGTGACAATCCCTCGGGAGCAGTGCCAAATCCGAAGCCCCGTTTTGGAGTGTTGCCTGTTAAATTAGTAATATCAGGATGAAACCCACAAGTCCAATGTACATAGTGTCCAGTCATAATGAATTAAGTTTAAAAATGCACGCATTAAACTGTCACTACAAATACCTATGGTGTTTATCACGTCTATTTAGTTTTGTAGTTGTGAAGAATACTGACCAACAAAACAACATACTTTTTCCTTCATTAAAAATAACATACTTTTTGCCATATTCCATACAAATTCCAACATACTTTTAGCTACTGTGCCAATTTTCCCCGGACAAAAAAAACATTTGAAAAAAAAACGGCAAAAGGCACCATCTCTTTTAAAACCGTTTAACACCGCGACCTACATTATGTGACAAGAAAAATAAATTCACTGTCCTAATAATTTTACCCAGCCTGGTTCCCCTACCCCTGCCGTGCCTAACTAAACGCGAGCATCCCATGCGTGACTTCGCAAGGGAATTTTTTGGATACACACACACACACACACGTACAGTTTGTAAAAATGTCTCTAATTGACATACTGTGTTGCCGGCGGATTTGTTTGGACGCCTGGACGTCCGCTGATACCAGTCTATGGACCTCTATGTTTGGATTTCGGAATTTGAATTTTAGAAGTAAACGTTGGTTGGTACTGTAGTTACGGTTGAATGGTTTTAGACTAGCAGAAATTTTAATTTAGG
Organism: Acronicta psi; assembly: GCA_946251955.1. NCBI lineage: Eukaryota > Metazoa > Arthropoda > Insecta > Lepidoptera > Noctuidae > Acronicta > Acronicta psi. The sequence goes on along the minus strand of OX276488.1, from coordinate 11,935,778 downwards.
TAGGTACTATTAGTTTTAGATCTGGCTTGGATTGAAGTGTGATGTGCTTTTTTTATGGTGGCTAGGTATGAGGTGGATTTGGTTGGTCGTGGTGAATGTTTTGAAATGCGGTTTTAGTCGGTAAGAGAGAGGAAGGTTGTGAATATTCCGCATCCCCAAAAAAGTTATGAGCTAGGGTGGGTGGCTAACCTTTCCACTTATATCTGACAGCCTCAAACTAGCGAAAAGTGAAACGCTATATTGTTTGATGATGATGCTCTAATAAGTATGGATCTGGTGTACCGAACCAGAAGACGCAAGTTCGAATCCTGCCCGCCAGCCGATTTTTTCCTTCATTAAAATATATTATGGATCAGTTATTTTTACCGCGAAGCATTATGTGTTCCGAATTGAAGAGTAATGTAACCAGTGAAATTACTGAACATAATTATGAGATTTAAGAACTGAGGACTTTATAATTTATTAGTTTTGAACAACAACGGCATATCAATGGGAATAAAATAAATCCTACTTTATAAACACTGAAAGCGAATTTGTACCAATATTTGTGGTTTACCGACGAAATGATGAAATTAATTATTTGTGACACACTTATATTTTCAACCTTATTTCTTTTATAATATGGACTGGAATAAATTACATTTTGTAACAGCATTTCTCAGCAGATATGGAAGTTGAAAAGTTATTACAATAAATAGTTCTGCGGTTTCTGGTTACTGTGCCACACTTTTAGGAAAATATTCATATTTTTGGTTGGTCTTAATTTTCCTTTGCTTCAGTAGGTAAGTATATGACGCTTCAAACTAGGTATATCTTGCAGCCACTTTATAGTACACTTAAAATAGGACCTTATACTAATTGCATAAAGTCCAGTCACAGAGTGAAATTTAACAAATGATCATTGCAAATTGGGCACTTACTAACTCCGTTTTATAATGATGCCTCGTCATCAACCCATTTACTTACCGTCCCACAGCTGGGCACGGGTATTTTATCAGTTTGCAATCTGACACAATGATGATAAACAGATTTTTAACCTATATCACGTAAGGTATACCGTACAAATTAACAGACTGAACATTGAATATGCCGTCGAGAAAATCGCCTTCGTGAAATTATTTTGTTCACCCTTTAACCGACCTTGCGATACGTCATCATCATCACATCAGCCAAAACAGGTCCACTGCTGAACAGAGGCCTCCCCCACAGACTTGCACAAGGACCGGTTACAATCCTTTGGCACCCAACGCCTCCCACCGACCTTTATCAGGTCATCTGTCTATATTGTTGGAGGCTGTCCTACGCTGCGCTATCCGATGCGTGTCTTCACTCGAGAATCTTTCTGCCCCAGCGGCCATCAGTTCTACGAGCTATCAGTGGCCTAATAATAGTAATTACAACATTAAAGCGTTACGGAAAATTAACTTAATGTCATCTTAGCGTATTTTACGAGTGAGGTACGCAGCCCAATAAACAGTTTTACGCCTTCAAAGTCAACGCACAATGTGGTTACAATGTAGAATCATAATAAACTTGCTACCCTACTCTCGCGATTTAAAAGCCTCTAAAATATTTTAACGAGCGCGCCATTTAGCAGCCGAGATTAAAGTTTCATGGGTTGTAAAATATTAAAAAGTATATTACATAAGTAATTTGAGTGGTAGGTACTAATTGTGCTAGGTAACCATATTAAGCAGTTATTAGGAATTTATGGATAAAATGTTGACAAATTGCCATTGAGTGGGATTTTTGGAATACCCTTAATTAGAATGTTCATCGAGACTTTCAAGAAGTAGTAGGTAGTTCTTCGAAATAAGCAATAGTACCTATACCTACTTACTATTCTATAAATTTCACTGCTGAACAATGCCCTCCCCCATAGACTTCCACAAGGACCGGTTATGCCGCCAGTATCAAACGACTCCCAGCGATCCATTTTATAATAATACTTGCTTAAATATACAATGACCTAGCCAGCATGTATATTATTATAGTATGTACTGACATACAATAATAATATACATACATATAGTACGCAAATTCCAATAGTTAATGTGCGTCGGTGCTCAATGGGCGCTTAATTTAAACGCTGCAGGGTTGCGCGTGCGCCGATTAAGTGACAGATATACGGGAGCGATGGCGCCGGCGCATGCGAGACGTGCATGACTGGCGGTTAGGTGCAGTTCATATTGATTTATAGTTATGTGACATCATAAGGAAGTAAAACCCAAGTTGGTACCGTACCATTTTGAGCCGAAACCTTACGTAGTTTGAAAAAATATTAAATATCATGTAGATGACTTTGTTCAACAATTTCAAGTAGAAATAGGGCTTAAACTCGCGACTTGATATCGACGCAAAATAACGAATAAATAAACTGATAAGAATAGTAATGAATATCACAACTACATATACTTACATAAAAGTTCTAATAATGTGTTTTAGCTTGAGCCAATGTGCACACAGCTTTACTTACAAATTATACTTATGACTTATAGCCACTTATCAACTTTGTATAATAATGTGGAACCGTAAAGTATCGAAGCAAGATTAATGATTTAAGTTAGGGATTACATAGCAGTGCACCGGTATCAGTACCGGTATCGGTATTGGTTCACTCCAGAAATTGAAATACAATTATTATAATCACATCTATCTTACCTGTATTCCTATAAGGGTTAGGCAAAAAGCAAAGATTTACTTTACCCATGGTTTGATATGTTTTAGGTTCCAAATAAATAGGGCGATCCTTCGGATACAAATTTAAACTCCAAGCCGTTTCACCACCGCTAACTAGCAAATAAATTCAAAAATGGAACAGAATTTGTATGATATTATCTGCCAGCTAATTTATCGGGAACTTATCAGTAAGCTGTGAAACATTAAAGGGCGCAAGGGGTTTATACAAAAAAATATTACATACTTATTAAAAAAAATATTTGTACTAAGTACTAATAAAGTTTTCTCTCTTTACAGGTAAGCGCTTTTACATTAAGACATGACCATTAACACATGTAAGTACCACATTACATAGTTGATTACTATTACGGTAAACATTTCTACAGGCGGTATATTATACCACGTCTTCCGTTGCGCGCTCCATCACTATGATTTATACTTTATTACGCTCAGAACGGGAAATGAACTGTGAATTAATATTTTCTATAGCCTATTGCAGAATTGCGGGCCTAAGCCAAGTTGCAAAACGTTACCCCATTAAGTATCGTATATTTCTTTCTCTTTGAAGACGTGATTCATAAAGACCGCTAATAACCCACTAAGAAGAAGGAACCTAAAATCTTCTGGCTTCAGGTACCCGTTGCAGTAGGTGGGTATGTCCATAGGACTGCAGCGTATTAGGTCTCGAGTCTGAATCGAAGGCACGCATCTCCGACTTTTCGTAATCATATGCGGATTATTAAGTATCACTCGCGGTGAAGGAAAACATCGTGAGGAAACCTGCATGCCTGAGAGATTTTCTCGATGACGTGTGAAGCCTGCCAGGAAGGGAGACTGATAAATTACAAATATTATTACATGAAACTCAGCCTATTCTGATACTCAGAGTGGCGTGAACTATCGGCAATGCCTGTCTAAGCTGCCCAGCAGTTACCGCGCCTAATAACGTTTGGCATTAATATGTTAATGGCCCCACACTGTGCCATCATGCCCGTACGCTGGACACAGGCCAAAATTCAAATTGCACATTTTTTACTGCATGCATTGATAGCTTTCGAAATTGCAATAGTAGATTGTGGTAAAAATCTTGATGAATAAAACAAGAAAACGAAATAACATATGGACTCATTACTAACAAATTAGCATTTTATTTGTGAATACACATTAATTGCTTACTAATTTCATGAGAAAAGACCACGAACTCACAATTGTAGTCTTGTAATCACATTACCTACGTAATAAATGTTTTTTTGTATTATGCGATGGGCTGAGATGTCTGCTAGTGGATACATGTAAAAACATAGCAGACACATTAACGTCTATTGCTCCTGGTTAATTAAAAGCTATTCAAATTTTTATAGAAACAAATCCGGTACAACTAAAATAAGTTTCTGAGAATCATAATTAGCATGAGCGCGTCACTTGTTACGATAATTTAAACATAGATCAAAGCGACCGTAGAATAAATAAGTATTTACAATTCAACCATCCACTAACTGTAACACGATTACAAAACCCAGCTTTTGATGATGTCTTTGTGATGTATGAATTTAAACTGCATTAAAAACTCTACCAACTAACTAAATCTAGTAAGGTAGACATTTTTGACGTTTATTATATCCAATTGGCATAAGATTCAATACCAATAAAAATATATATTATGTAAACTGAGTATCTGTATATTAAAATAATAAATAATTTAATACAATATAATTTTTTGACCACAATCATCAGTGACCAGCCCACTGTGCTATCAGATGTCACTAATTACTAGTGGCGACGTATGTAGCCTCCAGAGCACGGCCGTTGACATGACTACAAAGTTATTTGATCAACATGCTATAAATTACATATCCCGCCACTAATTATCTTAACTGGTAGGTGGCGAAAATTGAATACCAGTGGTATTAGGCCGCTCTGTTTCCCACACAACTTCTGCAATAGTTATTGTAGGTATATTGTATTATTTAATACATAATATTTATACCTTACTAACTGTTGATGGCGATTACGTTCGCATCCTATCTCCTGCCCCAGGTTACAATCCATCTCCTTGCCAAATTTTATTAAAGTCCGTTTAGCGGTTTAAACGTAATATGTAACAGACAAACAGAATTACAGAAGAAGTTTATGTTTAGTTACCTATTGGATCGGAATAAAAAGATATTTTGAATCAAAAATTGTGTAAATAATATTGAATTTAAAATAGTGAGAATATTATATCAAATTTTTGTTGATTATTTTTTAATCACGAAAATAATTATTTTACCCATAAGAGCTCCACTTGGAACGTGAACGCTTATACCTAATTTCTTCACAAATTTCAGTACCTTCCAGTACCTACCGATAAGCTTTATTTTACTCTGATTCCCAAAAAATAATAATTAATTGTTACAATAACAAAAATCTAATCTAATTTTGCCCACGTTCCCCCCTGTTTGTATTACAGTGCGATGTCATCAGAGTATATATTACGCGGCGCAGCGGCCCTCAAGGGCCGGCCGTTGCCATGGCAACCGGTACATTATTAACATCCCCAGCGAAGCGACGCTACATGATTTTGTACTAATTAATTCGCCAAATTCTGATGAAAATTTTGGCGTGTTAGGTAAATCGTATTTTGAATATTTGGGTATTCAAATGGCAGTCGAATGGTCGAAATGAATTTTGATTCATACTGCATACTGTTATATACCTGTTATAAGTTATATAAATATAAACATAAAATAAACCCACCTGATCGAGAAATTTATTCAGTTTTTTTTTAATTTCTATGAAATTCTTAATAGCAGGTTCACCCCCTATTTTATGGGACCTATACTTACGTATCGGCAAACTGTAAGCGTACACTAGCCTACATCTCTCTTCAAGGCGTGATGGTATTTTATGTTTTACTAGCTCCCCGCCAGCGGCTTCGCCCGCGTGGTATGTTATTATACATATAAACCTTCCTTAAGAATCACTCTATCTATTAAAAAAAACCGCATCAAAATCCGTTGCGTAGTTTTAAAGATCTAAGCATACATAGGGACAGACAGACGCGGCGGAGGACTTTGTTTTATAATATGTTGTTATTATATATATATAAACCTTCCTTAAGAATCACTCTATCTATTAAAAAAAACTGCATCAAAATCCGTTGCATAGATTTAAAGATCTAAGCATATATAGGGACAGACAGACGCGGCGGAGGACTTTGTTTTATAATATGTAGTGATTTGTCTTTGAATCGATAGGTCCAGAAATTTGGTTGCAGAGGTTTGATGGCAGTCGCTTCATGTAAAATTGTGTAAAATTTAATTTAGTTTATTTAGTGTAATGATTGTATTGTATGTAACATCTGGAAAATAAACGATTTCATTTCAAAATACTAAAATTCTGGGGCAGACTGGATGTCAATCTCAATATAGCAAATATGATAAAAAAATAAACAAAACTATTTAAACATATTTGTTAAAAAAAAACTTTTTACCTACCTAATTTAACAACAATATAATAAATAATTAAATGTTCAACATGATTAACGTAAAGCGGTGTGAATATCAGCTCGTTTCAATTAATGTATTAATTAATTAATATATCGGCAATCAGTTTTAATTAGAGGTGTGTGCACGCGTGATCATTAATTGTGGCTTCGATAGTGCGTGTGCAGACGGGACAATGGCCTGTCCCTATTATTAAAACAATGCGAATGGATACATTTTCGAAAAAAAAATCTCTGATATTTGGTAGCGACTTAATACGATTAATTACGCATTTGAATAGACCTTGTTACAGTCATTGCCATCAAGGGTGTCGAAGTGTCCCATCTTGGACGACGAACAAAATACTCATCATATATGTTTCGTCAAATGTTAGTGCCAACACTCTTTTCATTTTTGTCGAAGCCAAATATCAACGAAATTACAAAATACTGTATTATACTACTCAGATAATTATAATGTCTCTAATAAATGAATTAAATTCTGAATTAGTTTATCTTCTATGACTTTGACAGGTCTTGATCGCGATTAGATACGTTAAACGTCCAGAATTTAAACTAGGTTCACTGAGTTAAGTTTGTTAGTGAAATGTAAACCTACGTCCTGAACTCAGTTAAACGCGAAAACCAAAATTAGCTTGAATTGATCGCGTTTAATTTAAATGGTGAAATGGGCTCTAAGTATTCCATTATATAATTGTATTCCTTCTCATTCTTATTCACTAAACCCGTCTGAACAAAGCATTAATACGTAAGTAATCACTCGAGCGCTGCAATACGGCAAATAATGATCGATGGCACACCACTGATTGAGTGCTAGTCGCTAAATAGACGCACAGTGCACATTACGACTTCAGTGGTTACCATTCTAAGCTACTAATTTTAAATGATGAGGTAACTAATTATCGCAATAGTCTCGCTCCTGTTACTTAGAACTAACGGCTACTTTCGAGTGTAGGTACTATTCTGCAGTTTTAAGAAAGGAATTATCTATACTAATGTTATAAAGCTAAAGAGTTTGTTTGTTTGGTTAAACGCGCTAATATACTGGTCCGATTTGAAAAATTCTTTCAGTATTAAATAGCCCGTTTATCGAGGAAGGAGTATATATCATCACGCTCCGACCAATAGGAGTAGAGTAATAATTAAAAATGTTGCAAAAACGGGGGAAAAAAAGGTTATTTTTTGTATATGCTATCTCACTGGTATCAAGAGTTTAGTACGGTATACTAATATACACCACCGTACATCAATACATTTAGGTCACATGTCATGGGGGGCAAGTCTCTTGATATTAACGGTACAAATCCAAACCTTAAGCTACTAAATACTTAGAATTTTCTTGCACTTGAACTTTTTGTGTAACTTTTCGACCTAGAAATCAAATCCTCACTTGAAGAAGAAGGGTTCTTATAACGATGTTACTTACTAAAGTTGTTTATTACACAATAAATTTGTATAAAAAGCCGGATGTAAAAGGAAGTTGTGTCGTAATCGTGTCGTTAACTATTGCGTTCCGGTCGCGCGTTTCAGTCGCTCCACAGGCGCTGACGTTTGCGTGTGCCCATTGCCATGCGGTACGGGCTGGTTGAGGAATGATACAGATTCAGTGCCTCGACCATGAGTTTTTCTCGCTAGACTCGCTAGCGACGCCGTAAAATATTTGTATGGAAAACCCTCGCAGCACCTCTAGCGGTTACGTAAGGAACTAAAATCTGCTATGAGATTACAAAGTTTCGATGCGTAAAAAACCTATCGAAAGTCATTCGATAGAACTCATGGTTGACGTACAGTTGTTCTCCATTGGAACGTTTTTCCATATTGTATGTCGGGACTGGTCAGCCCATAAATGGCACTGCAATCTCTTTTATTTTTACGTGTTTTTGTAAGAGAATTACCTATTGATATTCTATTTTACAAGCTTTTTGTATGTATTTTCGGGTATTTTTACAACACTTTTTTCATCTTTCACGTCAAACTGAACAATTCTTACAATTATTAAACATTACCATAAGAGTTTTCAACTGGACCTTTCTCCAAAACCACGGCGACAAAGAGTAAATAGTTTGTAATAGTGGTTTACTCTTTGGCCAGTGGTTTAATAACAAATCTTTGAACTTTAATTTGTGTGCTTGTCTGAAAATATTTTATAAGTTGATTAATACTTAAATAGTTGTTATCAATATCAACTAAGTATCGTTACACTATGGAAACAAACATTATAGTGACATTAAATAAGTGTCATCCGGCATTAGAACTGACACTTTATGACACTATTGTTCACTAAACAGTGTGTGACGAATTGTTTTGTAGCAATTAAGTTATAAATAGTGACGGGTCTCGCGCATGCGCACACCACATACGTCAGTCAAGATAACATTAATTTAAACGTTGTCTCATTGAAACATGCTAGAAATACAATGGGACCCATAAAAAATCTCCGTAATATTGACAAGAATAAAAAAACAAATCTAGTTTAATTGGAGATTATTTTTATTTACTTATTGAATATTTAATCCCAGTAAGTATCATAGTCGCGTAAAAATCAGTATATTTGGATATTCAATTAAAAATGTGCCAATACTCTGCCATACACACCACTTTATGTGCTGTTTTGAGCTTTAGGTACTTCTTTAGAATTTGAGTCAAAAAACCAAACAGCTAATTATTTATACCTACACTGTTTATTCAACATAAATTATTCCTTTTAAACAAGCCTTCTTAGTTACAATGTCCTACATTATTTTCATTCATCGGGTCCGAACCCGGTACCCGGCGTGCCCAGCCCGTTATTTATTTAGCTCGCTCTAAGTGCCACTCAAAACACTGTCTTAATTAACCGAAACTGAGAGATGCTGCAATAGTTCGGGCAGGGGCTTAGTAATAAGCGGTAGCGGTTTGTGCTAATTACAAAAAGGTGGAAAATTACAAAAAGTTTCAAAAATAAGTAGGTTTTTTTTTGTAAAATTCAAATTCAAATTCAAATTCAAATATTTATTTGCTTACAAATATGGTTACAAAAGGTGTTACATAATATTTATAGTGTGGTCCATCATATTTCGTCATAAAGATAATGACATGCAAATATTTAGCAAGTACCTTATCGTGAAGCAAAAACTGTCATGCATTATCTAATACCATACCAATACATTAATTGTAATTTTAAAAACATACCGTAATACTTATATTTCTCCGAAGAGCCAAGCAGGGGAATACTTACCTTTACATATATACACTTACAGTTGCAGATACAATTTAGGTTCATGTAATAACCTAGCTTTCCGCCAGCGTGGTCTGGGTATTATTCTTATGACTTTCATCCCCTATTTCAACCCCTTACAGCCCTTTTTTCGCATCAAAAATAGCCTGTGTACTAGACTATGTGTTCCAATTTAATTTAAATCGGTTCTGTAGTTTTGGCTTGAAAGCGAGACCGACAGACAGACAGAGTTACTTTCGCATTTATAATATTAGTAAGGATAAGGATGAAGCAAGCTTATTGCAATTTTATTTTTAAAAACAGTTTTTATAAATTCAGGGATTTTTTATTTTTAAATACTTTTCTGTGATCAAAACCTTTTGGTACCTATCACGTATCGTTCACGTTTGGTACGTATCACGCATATTTTAAAACTGCGCCCGCCCCGCTTCCGCTTAACAACATGTCCGCACCCCACTCAGGTTTGCATTTCGCCCGCTGTTCATAAATTCGTAATTAAATAGTGAACTACCGCCTCTTCTCGTTACAGCTGAATATATTTAATTTTTCTTGTACACCCGCATAGAACACCATTTCATACACCTTATAAATTACGGAATGAGTAAAAAAACCGAGCCTTCTCCGTATTCTTTGTTAGTATGTAACTTCAAAAAGAAGGTTTTATGTAGTCTCCTTAGATGCTAATTATGCCATTTGTTCTTATGAAGGTCTCTTCTTATGCAAAGTGAAGATCAGATGAAGGAGAAGATATTTTTGTAAAGATTTGTTTCTATAAATTTTTCAATTTTTTTAAACAATTTTTTTTACATATACACAAACCTAGATTCAAAACAAATACTTGTAGGCTATACAACCTGTAAAAACTATAAAATTATTAAGAAATTGCTTTGTTTAAAAATTACAAGTCCTGCCCGCGGGGTAACTTCACAAACATACAATTGACGTACACAAAGTACACCCAGAGACGACAAAAATATCCGTGCAATCCACAAAAATATTTGCCTCAAATTAGAATCTAACCCGCAACATGCGGAGCAACAGTAGTGGCAAAGTGACCCCTACTCCAAACGTGTAGTCCGTGCCCTTGCAGAAATACTCAGCGATTGCGTATCCGCTTTCTGTGCGGTCTTTGATTTGATTCCGGCGTAGGTACTGTTTGTATGACCCATTTGTTTCAAATCGAGACATCTGTTTAATATATTGTAATGTATTAGCAGTTATAACACATGTAGGTCCTAAAGCAACTGTATTAGACATATTCTTAAATAATTATTTCGTGTGTGTTAATTTCGTTAACAGAAATTAATGATAATTGATTAAACTTTTAATTTTGCATATAAAAAATATTACCCCTAAGAAGCTGCTTGAAATCTTTTAACCACTTATGGAAACAGCTTATCGATCGCCGAAAGTTCCGAGAGTCCAAAATAATCTTAAGTCTACAACAAAATGTTATTGAGCTAGTTATGTAAGTTTTCCGAATATAATAAAAATAAAATACATACCATCACGCCTGTATTCCCCGAAGGGGTAGGCAGAGGCATTCCCATGTACGCCCACATTTCGCCGGTATGCTTAGCCGGGCACAAAACGGCCATTAACCGGGCACAAATCCAGACTCTGACAAAACCCAACACCACTTTGCCCGACCCGGGGATTTTTTTTTATTTATTTATTTAGGCTTACCAACAATTGATTACATTAAAATAAACACTAAATACATTTGAGAATAAAAACAATAACCGGGATCGAACCCAGGACCTCGCGTAGCAGTCGCGCTTGGGACGATAAGACCAATGAGGCAGAAAATAGAATAAAATAATAATTTAAATAATTTCGTGTTTTGTCGGTACTATGTTTATTAGGAAAATCTATTTTAATACTCATTAGAATAACATGCTTAGTAAAGTCACTGTGGTTACTACTACTAGTTAAAAAACGTTTTGACTGTTCAACCAACATAGATTGATAGATGACAGTAACAATGAACTAGGTTAATATCGTTAATTAACTCTAGTTACTTAACAATTAAGTAATCGTTCAATGATTGATGGCGGCTAGCTGGCGTGTGCCTTCGGGTGTGTATGATGGGTGGCCAGTCTTTTTTTTTTAATTGCCTACAGTGGCAGATTAACAGGTGACCCACCTGATGAGTATATTATTATTATTAATAATTATATTATTATTAATTTAATATGTAATACTAGTCATACAACAAAGGCATTAATATTATGTAATACTATCCTTTGTCCGCGATTTCTTTCCCGTAAAAGTTGAATATTTTTCCCCGTTTTCGCAACATTTTTAATATAACTCCGCTCCAATTGATCGTAACGTGAGCGTGATGATATATAGCCTATAATAGCCTTCTTCGTTAAACAAGCTATCTAACACTGAAAGAATTTCAAAAATTCTTTTCAAATTCAAATGAAAGGAGGTCATCGAAATCGGCCCAAATGAGGTACACATATTGGAAAAAATACTCTGTATTTCGCTGGTTAAAACTCTAGTCGTACTTTTTTAATGTTGACTTAGGGATGAGAAAAAAAACTTTTAATTTGAGAAACACACGTTATTTTGGCACACTATTATCTGTTTCGTAATGATTTTATAGTAAAAACTCTCAATGTCAGTTTCGGAATGTCAAACGCACGCCATTACGGCAGATTATTATCAGTTTCATAGTGATTTCATGGTAAAAACCATAGAAAAGCTATCAACTTGACAGCTGTCGTATACCTCAAGCACAAATTTGGGCTGAGCTGTATGGGCTTTTGATGACCTTTCAAATTCAAAAGAATTCAATTCGGACCAGTAGTTCCTCAGCAAACAAACTCGTCAGCTTTATAATATTAAGTATAGAATTACGTTATTTTTTTTATTTATAATTTATTTACAAGTAACTTGGACTCAAAATGTTAGTAACAATATATCTTAATAACGATGTTAGTATTTCTACACTAAAACCTAACCTACATGAACTGCAAAGTATGTAAATCCCTGCTACAAGCTCAATACTGAAGCAGAAAGCTTGCAGCGGCGATTCACACACAAGCAGTCCAGTCTGCTCGCGACACATCGCAGTATAATGTTGAGGCTGGCCCGCACACGACGCACCAGGGAGGAGCATCTTTTTCGCATCGTAGTGTAAAATATAATCTATTGACACGTCATCATCATCATCCTCCTGCACTTATCCCTATTCACTTGGGGTCGGCGCAGTATGTCTCTTTCTTTCAAACATCTCTATTAGCCGTCATCTCGTCATTCAACTCCTTTGTGGTCATATCCTTTCTCCTCACAGTCCATCCATCTTTTCTTTGGTCTTCCTCTTCCCTTATATCCATCCACATTCATGCTCAAAACCTGCTGGTAACATGCTCTTCACTTCTACGCATCACATGTCCATACTGCACAACTTTTCAGTAACCGGTGCCACTCTCAAACTATCTATGTTTGTAAACTCAAAAACAACTGGACCGATTTTAAAAATGTTCACGTAATTCTATTAAAGACAGCTTATCACCGAGCAATGATAAGTACTATCAAGTTACAATAGGGATAGTTAACTTTCCCTATTTACACAGAGTGTTGACTAATGTAATCTATTTCTTATCTATTATTTCTGGAGCGAGTCAAGTGTTGTTGTACCTATATTATTATTACCACAGTTACAAAGAAATAATTAACTCTAAGTAATAAAACGCTGATCAATTTGCAAGGTTAAGTTACACTTATCACGGTCGGTCTATGGATGGGTGATCATTCTTATCACATACTGCCCAGAGCTACAGAGAGCGCGTTAAACCGCCGTCCCTGTCAATCAAAAAATAATTTTAAGTCCGAGCTACTTTTGAGAATTTTGTAGAAAAACCCAATAACACTGCTTGACCTGGGAATCGAAGCCTCATGACACTCAGAACACTAAACCAACAAGGAGTCATTATGCATCTTAATTATTTTATTTAATTATTACGAACTACTTCAAATAGTTTGTAGTACACAATCTATACTAATATTATAAAGTTTGTTTGTTTGGTTGAGACGCGCCAATCTCAGGAAGTACGGGTTCGATTTAAAAAAATCTTTCAGGGTTAGAAAGCACGGTTATCGAGAAACGCTATAGGTTATAATTATATCATCACACTACGACCAATAGGAGCGGAGTATCAATTAAAAATGATGCAAAAACAGGGTAAAAATGCAACGTTGCTGATATCCATGGGCGGTGGTTACCACTTACCATCAGGTGGGCCACCTGCTCGTCTGCCACTGTAGGCAATAAAAAAAAACTTTTACGGGAACGAAGTCATCACAGCACCATCTAGTCCCAAACTAAGCAGAGCTTGTACTATGGGTACTACACAATGGATATAATACTTATATACTTTTTTTTTTGTAAATACATACCTATAATACATAAGAAACACCCAGACAAACACAAACATGACAATAAATGTTTGTGTCCTGTGGGAATGTCCAACCGACTACTGCCATAACATGCTAGGTGACATATATACAAATATAATATAATACATATATAAAATAATAATAATAATTGCACACTAATAGTAACGACATGCATACAAATACAAATAAAATAAAATATAATACATATATAAAATAATAATAATAATTAAATAATAATAGTTGCACACAAATAGTAATAATTGTATGAGTATAAATTAGATACCTATAGTTTTCTTGTTTTTATGTAATTTAATTTAATTTTAACTGTATTAATACCTAATTAAATATAAATGATAATATTGTTATTGTATCGTACCAAATTCCACTAAAATATTAATTTGGAGCGCCCTTGCAGGGCTTCATATTGATACCACAAATTATTGTAACATCCTTATTACATATGAAAGCAATAAAGATTTGAATTTGAATTTGAATTTGAATTTGAATCGAACCCACGACCTCATGATCAGCAGTCCGGTACTCGAACCACTAGACCACAGGCGTCGTCATAATTTCGTTAGTACTAAAATAAAACTAAACTCGGGTTTATGAGACCAACTCGGTTGGTTTTGGCACAGAGTTGAAAGTAACTTCGTAGAATGCCCGCTTTAGGATCAGATTCCGGAATTAGGCGGAAGATTTCCCGATTCTGCGTACGTATGACTATTTATGGCAATTATTTTTATGGTCGACAGCCAACTATGTACGAGTATTTTAAGGGATTGAAGTGCCATTTAAAGTCTAGCCCTTTATAGAACGTTCTGTCTGTGGAGTCACCGTAGTTATTGTCAACTCATTTAATGTCCCACTGCTATATGACCACAAAGGGCCACCTTCACCTGGTGGATATAGTCCATCAGGTGAAGTCCTTTCCCCAAACTGAAGTCTATCCAACTGTTCTAAGTTGGCAGACTTCACATGCGATCAATTAAATCCCGCAAGCATGCAGGTTTCTTGTTATCTTCATTAATTTATCAGATACACTCGATAACTGGCTTGTTGGTTTAATGGACCTAAGGGCAACTGCTACTCTAGAAGTCCGAGGGTTCGATTCCCAGATCGAGTAGTGTTGTTGAGTTTATCAACTCGGATGTGCCTGTACATCAGTAATTACCTACCTTCTGCCTAACCTGGTTAACTGTCGTGATGATATGTTTTAATAATTATCTCCAACAATAACCCATATTGTAATTCCTGTAATAGTGTAATTACTAATTAGTAACTAACATCTAATACCAAAATACTATAAATAATTAAGAATTTACTTGATTACATTTTGTCTATAAGTCCTTTGTTCGTAACATTACAGTATTTCAGTCTATGAAAGCGTTTTGAATTGAATCAACAATATGAATATTACGCAAGTGTATCTGCATGGGCGTACCCAGCTTTTGGCCCAGGGGGGGGCTGTCGAGGGATTTCTTAACCCCCCCCCCCCGGGTCCCTCATCTCCATAAAAGAAGCAGTGGAGTTTCAGCAGAATAAAAAAAACATGCTCAAACCCATCGAAAATCGACAACAACTATCATCAGAGTAAATAATATGATAAACCGAATTATTTTGTCAATTTGTTGCTACCTATTATATTATGACCCCACGTGGAACAAGCTTAGAGCCAGCATCAAATTTTAGAACTAGAAATCTGATGAATTTTAACCGGTGCGCTTATAGCCGATCATGTTAACCTTACGCTCGAATTTACCAAAATAAATAAATAATAAATTATTTGCAGATCTACTTAATTATTGGCTAGCATAACCGGCATATAGGGATATCGGTCAGAAATTTACCCGATCACCGGTTCTACATTTTGATGATGACTCTGATGCATTATAAATCGGTCATGCTGGATCAATACTCGGTTCTTCCGAAATTCATAAAAATTGATGCATAGAGAGTCAACAACAACATATAGAATCGGAGCTTTTCTTAGAGTTTCTGACTATACGGTATCCTTTTATAAACCGGTCATGCTACTCTAAATTTTGCTGGAGTCAAATAAAAGAGTTTTCTTCCTCTACGCTGCAATGGTTATTGACGCATGGAGAGTCAGTATAAAAAAATAGAACCGGACGTCGGATGATGATGGATAAACCATTTATTATTGTTTCCCGGAAAGTCTGGGAAGTACCTCCACCTTACAGAAAACCGCAGCCAAATAACACACTTTATTATGTGTTGTGTTCCTGCAGTGAGTAATGTCGCCAGAGCTCCTTCTAAGGATGCGCTGCGCTGGCAGTAAGAGGAATATTCCCTCAAACTGTCGGCGCAGTGAATCCTCCATGAACCTCTAAGAGGTTTTTCGTGTCGGCAACGCGCGAGTGATACCCCTGGTTTTGTAAGCGTCCATAGGCTATGGTATCCGCTTACCATCAGGCGGGCCGTATGCTTGTTTGCCACCTTAGTGGTATAAAAAAAAAGTCATCAACAAAACTCAGAACCGTAAATCAGATTAATTTCTGACCGGTATTCTTATAAGCCAGTCATGCTAACTCAACGCTTGATTTATCCGGGATTTATAAATAGAAAACAAATATTGCTTAACGTAGCAATGAAAACTGATGACTAAGAGCAAACGAAAAGTCGAAAACTTGGGCCACCCACCTTGGACAGGTTAGGTTCGAAGGATACTTTGTAAGTATCCTTGTTTGTTACTAGACCTCCCACAGGAAGAGCGAGCGAAGCGAGCTCGAAAATTTGGCCATCTACCTCGGACAGGCTTGGTTAGAAGAGTAACTACAATTAGTTTGTTTACTATTTCCAGGTGTCTCATGTAAAAGCGAGCGTAGCGAGCTCGAAAATTGAGGCCACCCTCCTCGAACAGGCTGGGTTAGAAGAGTAACTACAGTTATTTTGTCTACTACATCCAGGTGTCTCATATAGGAGCGAGCGTAGCGAGCTCGAAATTTTGAGCCACCTACCTTGGACAGGTTAGGTTAGTTAGAGTGGTAATTACAATTAGTTTGTTACTACCTCCAGTTGTCTCATGTAAAAGTGAGCTCGTAAATTGAGGAAACCCACTTAGGACAGGCGACGTTAGTGAAGGGGGTTTCTTGCTACCTCCGTGCGGTTTGCGCTGCCCCTTGGAGCCTGGCGCTCCGGGCTATGGCTCTTTTGGCCGTAGTGTAAATACGCCACTGTAAAGGTTGGATGAGTATCCGAACCGGTATCCTTATAAATCGATCATGCTAGCTTAGCGCTCGATTTTTAGGGAATCAAAAAAATACAATAATAATAATTGTGTTGCTCAACTTGGTTAATGACGCCTTGAAAATCGGCAATAGGATATCTTCCCGGGATCGCACGAGTTTCTGACCGGTTTTTTATAAGCTCGTCACTCTCGATTTTTCCAAAACAAATAAACAATATAAATTATTTGCGCAGCATAATCGGTTTATAAGAATAGATACTGGTCAGATTTTCATCCAATCTCTGGTTTTTTTTTTTTGGTAATTTTAGCCATCAATATTATCACGTCGAGCAAGAAAATCTCTTTCAGGCATCAATATTGTCAGTTTGTCACGTCGAGCAAGAAAAATCAAAACTTAAGTTAGCTTAACCGGTTTATAAGCATAGTGATTGTAAACTCATCTGATCTTTGAAAGATGTGTTTCTCAATAATAATAATAATTGCTACCTCAAACAACTGAATTACATTTTACTGGTTATTTTTTAATTGTTGTTTTAATGAGGTCTTCAGCAACAAATATTGGTCTATTTGTTTCCCTGATTATATAGTATTTAGCTATTTTTATGCTATATTTAAGTAAAGCTAGCATTGTTGTCAATTTTGTAAGATCGGTTTGAGCAACAAAATCGTTTTTGTAGCAACTAATTCTGGACAAAAAGCAAAAAATAGTGAATATTTTTCTATTTTGACAATTTGTCACTGCCAGTGTTATTGTAACTTGTGGGGGCAAGTTTGTTCTGTCCTACACACAACACGAAAAAGGTTTTTTTTTTATCTTACTATAACTTTTATCTACGGGGCATCCAAGTCCCAGGGGGGGGCAGCTGCCCCCCCCTGCCCCCCCTGGGTACGCCCATGTGTATCTGTGTGTCGGTCGCTGAACCGAGGTGTGGACAGGATGTTGCTAAATAGCTCACAATGCTTCCCGCGGGTAATGCGTTCAGTTCCGGGTTGATGATGAAAGTTATAACCAGGATTATACAGGGTGTTTGGTAGAACGTTGAACATACGAAAATGGTGGTTAGTTGGGGTCATCTGCTACCCACTGGGCCCAAATTATTTAACCTTGGCCGCACTGTTTTTTTTTTACTTTTTTTTAATTTCACAGAAAATTATCAGTTTTTTATCAATTTAAATTCGAATATCTTTACTTGTGATGGGTAAAACAGGCAGGATGTTGTTTTGTATTAATGTCTAATTATATTCGAATTTTAAGTAAAAAAAACTGGTAATTTTCTGTGAAATTAAAAAAAGTAAAAATGAAAACGGTGCGGCCAAGGTCAAATAATTTGGGCCAAGTGGGTAGCAGATGACCCCAACTAACCACCATTTTCGTATGTTCAACGTTCTACCAAACACCCTGTATAGCAAGAACTCATAGTATGGCTGCGGATTTGATATTATTTCTCCATTAACAAACATACATACAATCACGCTTGTATTATCGGAAGGGCTGGCAAAGGTGTAGGTAGGTACTTTACCAGTATGTCTCTATTAATTTACTAATGAAATCTTAAGGTTTCTATAGTTTAACAATTAACTTTTATCAACACCATATCCTCACAAAAATTAACGTTTATAAATACAATACGCAAGTACAGTTCGCGCCAAACTTATTGTCGGGGTTGAAGTTGGCGTTAGCTAACTTTAACCCGGCCGTAAAAATCGGAGAAAGAAAAATATTGGATTAGAATAATTTATAACGACAGATTACGACTTGAGCTTTCGTTTTTATTTATTTCAATCTAATATTTCTCTGATTTTTACGGCCGGGTTAAAGTTAGCTAGCGCCAACTTCAACCCGGACAATAAGTTTGGCGCCAACTGTATGCTTTATATACCTAAATGCCTATTGTAGAAAGCTTAGAGCCTGTTTAATACTAACCGCCGCTTTTTAATAAATTATTTATCTGCCAAGTAATTTAACGGGAACATACTAATATGAAGTGAAATAGTCCCTTTATCTTGAGTATCCAAAAGAGTTCATAGAAAAATAAATGTAATAGCGTATGACTCATAGCGTATTTCTGAAAATTATAAGTACCTTTAAAATTACGAGCAAATAAGATCAATTGACGTCTTCTAGTAGCAGGGTTCTGCCTGTTTCCATATACTCGTATTCTTGTTTGCCCCCGCAAATGTATCATGTACAAATCAGAAGTTCTAGGATCGGGCTTTCTTTTAACCAGGCTATCCTGTCTGATCTTCAGTAAAATTTTATCAAATATTTACCGGTTTCGGCAACAAAATCCATCTGAGCATTAGAAAAAGCTTGTGTATCTTCGCTATCTTCTTGAACCTTTTGGCCATCATTCAGTCACTGCTCTAACTTGATGGAGCTAAGAGCATCAAGCTGGCCAAAAATTTTTTGACAAAGCTGTTCTGTCATTAACACTTTCAAAATATAAGCTGTTTACTTTAAGAATTTATTTCTAAAATTACAGCCTAAAGTTCGAAATCAGTCAATTGCAAATAAACTTCAAAAGCTTTCCGATAACAAAATAAATCGCAACAGTCATTATTCCCTCTTTTTCTCCAATCACGGACGCGGTAGCTTTACCGCAGGACCTAGCATAATGATAAATATGTAAATGTGCCGCTGGCTTGCGCGCACGCAACTCAGTGTCATGGCGCCGGCTTCCAAGGCGCACGCGCGCGCTGCGCCGTAAAAAGTTCGAAATTCAAAACTTTTTTTAAAGTGCAATCTTTTTTGTGCCGTGTTTTGTTGTTGTTTTTTTTTCTGTGTGAGTAGTGATGTGTGTATTCGAATTTCAAATTAGATTATCGTTTTACTGTTTTGTTACCTTATAATGGGTTTCGTATGTCATGTCATTACTCGTGTTTCTGGACTAAGTGCGTTCAACGGATTCGCTTGAATTGGTTTTGAGTTCGTAATTGATGCCCTTATACAATGCGCCTTAACCTAATAAATGTTAATTGGCTTATTTGTAGAATTGCTGGTTTGCAATCGATTTAGCAATTTAAAATCTGACGACAGACAAATCCGCGCAAATAAATAAAGAAGCTCTAAATATTTCTTTTGCATCTATTTATACATAAACGAGTTGAAATTCTAGTCTTATAATTAGCATCGGAATTTTTTAATACATATTTTTGTGCACCAAATTCCCAAATTCTTAAATCGCAATAAAAATTTCAAAGTTTCTTAAATAACTTCGTAATTAAAAAGCACAAGCGAAAGCCTAGACTCTTCTAAAACTCAGAGCAACACCTAGGCTCCAATTTTCTCATCATCATCTTCATTGCCACCCAGAACCCCAAATCCAATTCAATGGATACAGTTTTGCTGTCAAATCAACAATCAACCATCAGTAAATCAGTGTTTTAATAAAAAAATAGATTTTACACCAAGTACATCTATTTTATCCAATCCTCAAATTTTCTAGCCGCTATTCCTTTCTACAAAAATTACATCTACTTTCAAGCAAGAAGCAAAGATCTGTACAATATCGCCAGCTGGCCGAATCAATCCTCGATAACACATAGCTCCATTTCTCCTCCATATAATCTAAATACATAATATTCAGGGTGTGTGTAAACGGGACTGGTTTCCTTGACCGGTTGCCAGATGACGTCACCGACTACCTGGGCATACTATATACACAAATATCTACTTTTATGCAAGCTTATGCAAGGAGAGCATGTTGTTTTACTTCGTTCTGTTGTTGACGTGGTACTGAAAGTTTTTGCTTATATATTACCTATACTATAATCTAGCTTAGATTTTTGGTTCAGGAGCGACTAAAAAGCGGTACAAAAGTCCCCAAAAATATAACTCAAAAGAAACTTTCAAAGGTAACATTTTTTTTGGTATTTTATTAAAGTTCCTGACCTCGTTTATAAAAAAAATATTATAATTATGTAGTACTACTTAGTACCGAATATGAGGCTTAGAAGACATCATACTCTAGAAATACTTGTAAGAACCTAATGCATTTTTCGAAATCACTACAGAAAATTCAGACTTCTAGGCCCACTAGGTATTCCTCCTAGCTCCTGAAACAACATTTTTCTTCGAGCGGGGATCAAACCCCACGAACCCGTTGCGCAGGAGTTGATCTCTCAACTATTGCAGCAAAGAAGCCTTCATAAAAATGTTAACAAATTACCCATTCTTTGTAACAACGCAGTACTGTATTATTATTGACTAAATCCTTTATCCTTGTAACATTGTATACCTTTAAAGGCGACCTTTGAACCTCGTCCTTAAAGAATATTATCATAAACGTAAATGGCCTGACAGACACACTCATTATCTAAACCTCTACCCATTTTGGGTGAGACATGCGATAAGCTATTCATAGGTTAGGTACAATTTAAACAATATTAAATTCTATCTCCCGTAGGGGTAGATAGAATTTGCAGAACTCATATATAGAGTAAGATGGCTTCTTAACAGTGTCAGCCAAAATCATAAGTATATTACATTTTCCTTGCCTTTTTCTGGGTATTGGGGTCATCATCCAGTTTAACCAGATGCGACTAAATATTCCACAGCTAGCAAGAAAATTTCTGAGTAACGCCTATATCCTACGAACAGATGCTTGTCAACCAGTATCAAGCATCTAACTGTTAATAACAATTGTGATCGATTCTGACAGCTTTACGTGATGATTTCTGACACTTACGCGAATACTAGACATTGAAATAAAACTACTTTTTACGGATTTTATCGCGTTATATTGATATTATTTTAATCCCGACGTTTCGGACCCTTTACAGCGTCCATGGTCACGGGTGACTAAGGTGGTAGGCGTCTTGAAGTTTTGATTACTAACAGCTTTACGTGATCTCCGATCATCAGAATTACTGCAACAAGCGCAGCTTAACTTTGCAGGTTATTTATTTCTTACCCACAAGTTACAGATCTGTTGTAATTATTCGATATTGTTTCTAATTCTTTTCTTCAAATCAATCGTCAAGCTAGATGTAGCCAGTTGTATAAACGTCCGAGACTCCGGGTGTGGCTAATGGTGACTATTAGGCACTATTGTACTGTCTGAGCCTTCAGTCGTATCTGCGATAATACCTGCATTCTCCAAGTGAATGAACTGTTTATGATACTGCGGATGTCCTGGATGATGCGGGTTGGATGGCAACACTTAGTTTCATCCGCTTTTTTGTATGGATATTTCGCCTAGACACTCTCGGATACCCTGAGAAAACTGGGGGGGTGTACTTCAAATTAATTTTAGACATTGAGGAATTATTATAATTCTGTCTTTGAACATCACTGTGAATGGTAACATCTTCGATACAATGAAAACTGTCACAGATACAGTTTAATGTCTATACATCGGTTATATGATGGTCTTCCTTCAATTAATTCAAGTCTACTCAGATCACGCGTATATTTTCCAAAAGGTAAGACAGTGATGTATTACTGTATACCCACAGTCTGCTGGGACCATTTAGGTGACATTAACAGGGGGTCAAAAAAAGAAACATTTAAACTTCGAACTGCATCTTAGAATTTCATAGAAAGTCTCATTAAGTCAACCTGGGAATAGAACAAAGGGCTTCTATCTCGTATTGCACTTGTAAATATTGACTTTTTGGCTAATTAGACAATCATACAATACTCATCATCATCAACCCATTAATTGTCCCACTGCTGGGCACGGGTCTCGTCTCAGTATGAGAGGGAATAGGCCATAATCCACCACGCTGCCCTAATGCGGGTTTACAATACTCTGTTGAATGATATTTTTAAATTCCACGTATTTAAAATCTCAACGTCAATGCACTGTACATTGACCCACAAAATACACAAATGATGTCAAAAAGTAGCAAAACTGCAAACAATTGTAACACCTGACGCATGAGTTAGTTACTTCCGTTTATAATATTGCACACATACACATTATACATACATCAATTTAAAATATTATAGTCATAGTCGTATAAAACAATGGTAGAAATGGAGGGGCGACTCCTTGCGTAATCTGCGACTACTGCAGGTTTGCCTACTATTGTGATTTTAAATAACCAACTGTGCAGAATTACGTAGGGTATTGTATTTTTGGATATTTTTGTCATCCGACATTGGGCATACCGGCGAACTGAAGGTTTGTTTCAGGATACAGATGAATAGGACTTTTTATAAGTACTAATTTCGATCGTATAATTATGTACATAGATCCTTTCATGCAATTACGTGATGCTGGCAACATCAGTGGAATTAAATAAAAAAATAGATCAAACAAATCGTCATAAAAACCATAGAAATGAACGATAAACTCCAGTAAAAGTAATAAAAATGCATATAAAAACTCCAAATAGGCCACAAATTAATTTTATTGCCTTATTATTTTATGTGAAGGATGTTTGACATTTAATTTAATCAGTGTTGCCAGCCTGCATACAAAATATGCTACTTTACTGCCATCTATATTCAGGGCGCGTAGATTCCAATACTCGCTGCGATTTTCACTAGTTTGAAGTGAAATTCACTTTCTGTACGGTTTATCCGGATTTCATACCGGACCGGATTTTTGACCGAAAAAGTATTATTTCAAGTCGTAAGTGGTAGTTTTACAAGGATCATTGAACAAGAGTGAAGTTGTTATGGTGTACCTACTTAACTCAATTTCTTTTTGGGACAAAGATTATCATTATTTTCTAACACGTAGCCTTTTTTCCCTTCGAATATATTTTATTTATCCTATCCTATCCTACTTCCTACTAATATTATAAATGTGAAAGTTTGTGAGGATGGATGGATGTTTGTTACTCTTTCACGCAAAAACTACTGAACGGATCTGGATGAAATTTGGCACAGAGATAGATTATAGTCTGTATAGCACATAGGCTACTTTTTATCCCAGTAAAATGTATGGTTCCCGTGGGATAGCGGGTGAAGCCGCTGGCGGAAAGCCAGTATTACAATAAATAAATGAATTTAAAAAAAAATGGTGAAGTACATAATTAAATATTTAAATTATGCTTACTTTGGATCCTTGTCTAATGTCTAAGTAGGTATACCTATAAACGAACAAACGAGAAACGAGCTCTTAGGACAATTTGCAACAGCTTATATTCTTGACCAGACGACAACCCAACAGTAATAATGAATATTAATTTTTAACGTTCCACATTTCAAAATGGTTGCCAGAGCAAAAATACTCCTAAAATTGCCACCCTCCATGCCCTTAATTGCACGAGATCTTTTTTTTACTCACAGGAGATCGTCGACCTCAATAAAACAGTCGTTAAGAGGCTCCGGCGTATCTTTTAAAAGCAGATTTTGTGAGGATATCTTGCATCTTGTATGAAAGAATCACCTCTAGCTGTACTAAAGGTATTTCGGTATTCAGAATACAGTATTATACCGTATTCCATTTAAGTTTTATACAATTTGGGAGACCAGTTTTTGCTGTTTTTAAGGATTCGTTCCGCGGACGAATTTCACACGAGCATCGTATGCCTTCCTAGCATGGCCTGCTTTCTAATATGCAGTAATCTAGGATACATCATGAGTTATATCCTTTTGCTTCCCAAACTTGTAGATAGTCGTCAATACTTTTAAACTAACTGTCGCTATTAACTTAATACACCTCCAAAAATTTATTGACTTTAAGCTACGTACTAGGTGCACGATGTTAGTGGTCCAAGTAAACTCTGATTTCTATACAGAACCTTACTGGAATGGAATGCAATCGATTTAAATCTAGTTCTTTTCATCCCACACAAGTTAGGGTTAACTGGGAGGAATGTAGTGTTTATAGCTGATGGGCTAACGACCTGAAGCTACTTGTGACCAATTGTGGTCCTTGTAGCCATTGTTTGTCTGATATACAGATTGTATCACATACTTTGGACAGATCAAGATGGGTGTACTTCTTACCTATTTTATCGTCTGTTTTTTTATTAATTTTGGGAGTTCTATAGATAAAAGTTTGAGCCGTAACTGGACATAAACAGCGTTAGACGTCGTCGTCAACTATAATTAAACCCAGTTTTTTCCTTCAAATACTTCACAACAGAAATAAGGAGAGACAGTCCTTATTTCTGTTTCCTAACCCACAACTAATACAATCAATGAAAACTTCAAATTTTGAAATAGATTCTAACGAATTTTAGCCTCAGTATATTTCATAGATCCACACAAATTTTGCTACAGAAACCAACTTCGCGTTTCAAATTCCGATACATTTCGGGAGCTCAGAACAGCTTAATTTGTCTACAAAGTCCAAAGTTCTTAATAAGTCCACAGAAGTTAGCTTGACCAACTTAAACCGGAAGGCGACCAGTCTGGATATTGTTTAGTCAAGTGCATGATCTAGAAATAGCAACTACCTGGAAACGTGTCCTGGAGCCAGCCATTCAGCGACATTCTAGTTTTGTTCCTAAACATTGTTTGGCTATGTAGTGTCGCTGGATATTTTTGGACGTGCTCCATTCGCTTGCAAATTATTATAAGTCATACTACAATCTCTATTTCATTTCCTAAACGTGACTAATGATTTCCAAAAATTTCCGCTACAAACGTCTGAAATAATCATTCGTTATCCTCCTAGCCTTTGCCTATGTTTGGATCGGTTTCCAGTTTAATCAAATGTAGCTGTGGCCACAAAAGATTGAAAATGGTCACCCATCTATACAATGCTACGAGCCCCGCTAAGAAAGAATATACATACATTTCAAACCCTCTAAAGCGCTTAAAATAAATATCTGACTAGAATTATACGACCCTACCGCAGATTACTAGAAGAGATACCCTGAAACATGATAGGCAACGCATTATTCTTATCTTTCCCTATACATATGTTCTATCTCCTCTGTAACCTTATCTCCAATTGAAGATCGGAGTGATAACCTTGGTAAGGGTTGGACAGAAATACGCATAACTTAGATCAATGCCTAGGTGAGCGTTTTACTGTAGAAAATAACCTCTAAATGTCAGAACCAGTTTAGCATGCGTCTGTTAGGACTTAAATTGTTTTAGTACTATTTTATTTAGATATAAATGTTGTTAGTGAAATGTCTGTCAAGGTGATCTTGTGTAACTCTGAATCAATGTTATACGATTTTAATATGTATAAAATAACAAGATATAAAATTCTTATTAGGGTAAACTTCATTAGGCATTTTTTTGGAGTCGGTTAAAATACCATGACATATGTGTACCTTGCTTTCAAACCATCAATAAGTGTCGAAATACAGGCCGTAATAAACTTAAAGGCTTAAACCGTCAATACATAACTAACTTAACTGTCACTTCGGACAAGTATTGGAAAACTGCCAAACGTTCATCACGAGCTGATTCGATTAGAGACTGAGGCAACCAATCGATTTTTGATTCACCGGCAGTACTGTCAATGATTGTAAATACTTGGATTGCTAGGTCTTAGGAATTTGTGACTCAGAGTTAGGGAAACATAGGTGAGATACTTTAAGATAAAAGGCAATAAAAAATTGTCGCCAATGACCATAATTAATAAGAAGTAAGAAAAAAGAAACTATTCGCATTGAATTGATTATACACAAGTTTTGCTAAATCCTAATCTTTATTAATTTGTTATTCAATTAAATAGCCAACTCACTCCCTATTTTATGAGGCCCTAACATACTGACGAACTCTACTACACTTTGGCCCAACCATTCGCTGAATACAGGCGTAGGCTGTTTGTAGACAATCAAATTTACGATTCGATTCCTTTGCTCTTACAAACAGCAAAAGAATCTAATTCTTCAACTGCCATATTTACAAAAGAATCATTATGCATTGGTGATTTAATACCATTTACACCATATTTCTCCCTGGTACCTTCACCTTAACTCAAGGGTTTCGTAGACTAAAGTTAGTCTAATCCTTTATTAACGCTTAAATCACGACCAACATGTTTATTGCCTCACAACACTCTTACTAGATACTTCAAAGGATGCTCAAGTACATGTATTACTGATGTACCTATGTATGTTTGTGTCGGCATTCCGAGTCTAAATCAGTACCGTCTCGGGCTGTAACGAGCTATGCAAAAAGGAGCGGAGTCTCTTAAGGTGGATGCTTGATAACTCCTTCATGCAATATCTTCAAATATAAAAAATACAAAACGAGAAGTTTGAAAATGAGAGAGAATTTTAATTAGGACCAAAATAAGTTTCTTTAATAAAATCATTACTCAAGTGATTTTCAATTCCTCGCCGCTTCTTAGTGGTATGCTGTCCAAATACAAACTCATCACCATATCTTTCACAAATCCGGAGATCTATATGGATTACCTACCACATTCCTCAGTAATCTAAGGATTAAGCCAACTGCAAGCTAAGAATAACCCAATGAAATCCGCCGACGTTTCGCTCAAGCATAACGAATTATGATATTTATGGGCTGTCTTGAAAGCAGGAGTAACTGCTTTTGGTCCTTCGGTACAGGATGGAGACCAGACAGAATTAATTGTTTTTGAACTTCTGAATTAAGCTTAAATGCTTTCTTGGTCTTATTGGTGGCATTATGAAGTCTTGCCAATTTTCGTAGTGCGTTGCACTGCAAGTGTTAAAAGGGTAAAATGATTAGTCGTGCCAGGTTTGGTTGTCCAATGCAACTTCCTCCAATTAGACTTGAATGTGTATTCAAAAAATGATAACTTGCTCAATTTCTTGACTGCATTCGAATAGGACAAAAGATGAATAAATTGTACCTAGTGCAAGTTTACAGCAGTTCAATTGAGCACTGCAGTATTATTTTGTCTGTGGCCATATGAGTAAAGTCTTAAATGTCAACATGATTTATTTAGAGCTTATTTATTTATAGCGTTTTTATTTATCAGACTAAAATCTTTTAGAAAATATTATTAACCTTCCCCCACCAAAGAAAGTAAAACCACAATGTGTTGAGACCACAAAACAAGTACATACAAATATATTTATTATAATAATTAGTGAAGTGTTATTTGTGAGTGTTTGTGATAAAAATAATGAAGATGCACCTGCAAACGGATTTGTCGTGCGAAATCACGTACAAGAGCTGTGAGGAGAAGGTACAGATATCTCAGGAGGCTGAGATGCTGTACTATGAACTCATCAGAGCCTTGGAAGAAGAGGAAACGGTGAGAATAAGTAATACATTCACAAATCTAAATAATCCCTGACGTCATCGTTCTGAGGTCGAACCTAAGTCTTGCCAAGCAAATTAAATTTCTAACAAATCGTAATAAAATCGTTACCTAATTCATTAATGAGTTTAGATGCTACTAACAAACAAACAGGCGTTAGTTTCAAACTAATAACACCTCTCTTTTCGAAGGAGGTAAAATTTTCATTTAGTTATTTCATAAGAATTGTATTAGTCTCATGCCACGAAGTCGTGGTCCTTAGAGAATATTGGTGTTAATGACAAATTAACTTAACACAACGTGTTTAAGTGGCTGTTATTAGTAAAACATCAATATTAAGCTGTAATCTATAAAAAATCCTATTATCCTAACTTGTTACAATAGTACAACTTGTACCTTAATGTGATGACTGTAAAAGCGACAATGATCTTGCATTTTCTTTCAATCTTTCTTCTCAGAGATCAACGGTAGGTGAAAAAAAAAACCGTATATTTGTAAAAGTGTCGTCAACATTCACCAACAGAAGCTAATTTATTCAGAAAGATAATATGAAGATAGAAGGAGAGAATGATTACTCATTTGTATTTCAAATATTCATCACCGAAATCGTTTTAAAAGCGAATATAGCTATAAATCTAAATGGCACCACATTATTTATACGAGACCGTTATGTATTAAGTGTTTTGTTTTTATTTTTTGGTCCGAAAGAGGATTAATATCTCGCAAAATATCTACCCAAGATTTATGAGAAACCTGTTGATATTTGGGCCGTTCCACAGACAGATAATAATTTTGTCTCACGTTTGACCACAAAACTGTGGTCATGTTTGTGCATTTTTGTTTAAGCAAAACGATCGATTGTGGTCGTGAAGTTGGTCAAGCAATATACATAGGCATTGGTTTATTTAATTTAAAAGTAGTTGTTTTTATATCGTTGGAGCATTCGTTGTGGTTAGAAAATTAAATGATAATAACATATTTCACCGTTATCCGATTTCTATTTTAAAAAACTAAAAAATCCGCAAGCTAAATCTGTTTAGTGGTTTCAGCAATTAGCATTTACATACAGACAGATAGAAAAATACTTATTTAAAAATTTATTTTTGTATTCTGTTGTCTTTTTTCTTTATTAACACTTAATTTGTTGTGTTAATGTATATGATTTGCAATAGGTAGGTATTACCACATTATCACACGTACAATCTTGTTATTGACAGCCGGCTACATGCGCCGAGTGTTTAGTGCCCGTAATGAGGGACATAGAATTAGTAATGGATTCATCAATTCTCTTTATTCAATGCTAATTAATGTATACAGCGTGATTTAAATTAACATACGTGTTAGGGGAGTGTACAGTTACGTTTGTTTATGTCTTGTATATTTTTTCGATTGGGTATCTACATTTGTCTTCATATTTCTGTTGATGAAGTAGTAAAAACCACTTAATTTATTAATCATTCTAATTGCTTGTCGCTACTCCTGAAAATACTTATATGTATGTATTCGAGAAGCCTAGAGATAAAAGATTACTTATACGTACGGCATACTGATCATTATCATCAACCCATTTTCCCAATATAGTATTTTTATAACTCACCCCTATTACGAGGACCTTTGCCTACCCCTTCGCAGAATACGACCGTGAGGATTGTTGTTATATTTATTTTTTGAAAATATTATTTGATTTTGTGGTCACCATTGATTTACTGTTTCTCACTATAGATACCGGTTGTGTGGTCGCCGTGTGGTCATTTACGTGAGCCGGGCTTTACTTCGCGAAATTTGTTCCACAAGTTTATCGAGGTCGTTCACACCAGAATTGTGCATATATAACGAGATCTGTCTGTGAGTTTAACCACAATAAAGTGCCAACAGTAGCTTTCAACGATGCGCGAAATTAACTTACCTATACGAATAAATACACACCTAAATAAAATAATAAATATCCTAGGACATTTTTTACACAGCACCATCTAGTCCCAAACTAAGCAGGGCTTGCACTATAGGTAGGTACTAGACAATGGATATAATACTTATATATATTTTTTTGTAAATACTTAAGAAACACCCAGACAAACACAAACACTTAAGTTCATCACATAAATATTTGTGTCCTGTGGGAATCGAACCCACGACCTCGTGATCAGCAGTCCGGTACTCGAACCACTAGACCACAGACGTAGTCACATACTTAACTACAAAAACATTGTAGTTAAATAAGCTTAGAAACTAACTTATGAATAAGTTACATAACTAATGAATTTGATTAGTTAGGGTTAACTTATGAATACGTAATTACTAACGGTTAAAACGGTTTTTGTAACGACTGATAAGTTGGGCACGTTGCTAGACGACAGTGTGGCGGAGAAATTCTTTGACGCTTTATTGCACGATTTTTTCTGTACTTAGCTGTAAGGGAAGGTGGAAGGGACGCACAAACGTCGTGACAAGGTTTTACTCAAGGTCAAAAATAAAATGACCTAGGTCATTCAAGTAGAAAATGATCAGTTATTACAGATATTGACATTTTTGAGCGCGCAGTGTATTGCAAAAACGCTATTATAACGCTCCGCGGTGAATGTTATCGCGCGCGCGATCCGAAATAAATGAAATAATGATTTTTTTATTATAAAACTAATTTAGGTAGATAGAAATAATGTTTTTTTTTGCACGTTCAAGTAAAAAGAACTGATTTATGAAAAACGTTACGAAATTTCAACGCAGGGGGGTCCAGAATCATGTACTGAACTCATGGTATTCGGATGTGCGTCGATGTCCCTTCCACCTTGTATTATTTTTTATAAATATGTACATTTAATTTAATAACATTTAATTGATGTCTATCTATAATTAAATTAAAATTCAACTGTTAACTGAAAAGTGATAATAAATATTTTCAATCTATTTCTATGACTATTAGGACTTGTTTTAACACCTCTGGATAGCCGCTAACTACAACATAAATTATAAAAAGGAACAAAATTTGTACACTACGTAAATTAACAGGAACTTATCAGTAAGCTGTTAAACAGGCCCTTAACTATCTAACTTTAACATCTATGATACACTCAATGTAGTGATGCGCGGCTTTTGGCGCAAAATTCTGCGTCAAAGATTCTGCGTCGCTGCAAAGTTGTACTTCTGCGATTCAAGTTTTGTGGTATCAATAGTTTGTTTATTTACTTTTATCGCAACTTTATGTTTGCCAAACTTAGTTCGGTATTCGATTCCTTGTCTAAATATTTTCGATACAGTCGTTTGGTAAGTGTGGGTAGATACTGTTAGATTGTGATGTGTACGCGTTATTCCAAAATAGAATTCAGACTGAATATATTAGCGAATCCGCTACTTAAACATCTGTTTCTGGGGTCGAAACTAAAATGTTGTTTAGGCATCCTTACAAGTACGCGTAAGACATACCATCTTCGTTATTTTTTATACATCTTTCTTTTTTTTTATTAAAAAAAATATGGGAGTTCTGCGTGAATTTCTGTTGCCTATACCGAACTAGACCATAATCTTCCCCGATTAAAAAAAAAGAGATATATTGTCTGAGGTGGGGTAGAGGTAGTCTAGGTACCTATACAATTCTAGTTTTAATGGTTGTAAGTACGGTCAGCAACGAAAGTCGTTGAACACAGCCAATGTTTGAAAACATCACAGTACCAAAACTATTCATTAGATTTTGACTAAGATAAAGAATATAATTGTTTTCTAATAAAAGAACTTGTACTGCCTTCTAAAACCAGTAAATTCTGAATATTAAAGATGTTAAGGCAGTTTGAATATTTCATCGTGTTCAGTGACTTTCGTTGCTGACTGTGTCAACATAACATAATGTACAGGCGTGGTTAGTATGTTATTATTAATTTATTCTGTCTTTTTCGTAACAAGTACATTAAAGTAAAATCAGACAGTCAACGGTCGCTAGCAAATACTCGAGTGCTAATAATAATAATTCGACTTTGTTTCGTAACAAGAACATTGTAGGTAGGTACTTACTGAAATGCAAGTTAATTAAGTTAACGCAAGATTATAATCTTCGTAAAAGTCCATGTTGCGAGTGGTAATTCTGACATAATCTCTTAATCGTGCCTTGCAACATCACGATATAAGTGTGAAGACATAATAATATAGTTATTTATACATATTATATCGATTTTGAATGGAGGTGGCGTACGCCGGTCCCGGTGGTAGTTCTTGGAGGAGGCCTATGCTCAGCAGTGGCCCTATTTTGGCTGATATGATGATGATGATGACATCGATTTTATGAATACACCATTTCTTTTATTCACAACTAGCTTTCCGCCAACGACAACATTTTTCATTACTACTCCGCTCCTATCCAACAATTTCGAAACAACAAGAACACATTCTTCGAGACAGTTAATACTTATAAGTATTTGTAACATAATTATACTTACATATTTTATCTAAAAATGGCTAGGTAAAAATGGATATTTACCCCAAAGGTAGGGTTTTATCGGGTACGCCCATCTCTAATTCCTACTCAAAATGGTAAAAAAAATTGTTACATTCGTTTCATTGCATTTTTACATCTTCATTCGCATTTCGATTTTATAATTTGACAATCCCGCTTATATCAATAATAACGAAATCGGAACAGTTCTCAGTGTGAACTGTGAATTCTGCTAAAATCACATGTGTGATATAAAAGGCGCGCACGCGATGTTCCTGATACACAATTTGGGGTTTTATTTTTTTAATCGCAGTCTCGCGTGTGGATTTGGAAAGGGCGGAGAACCAGTTACTTATTTGAAAGGTGAACCGTTTAAAAGAGGAAGAACAGCTATTTCACTATAAATGTATAAACTTATGGACTTGAGAATACGCTTTATTTTACACCATAACAATAGCAATATTGACAGAAAAATCATTTAACTAAGAGGAGAATACCTACTTTAATAATATGTTTACCATTTTACATGTCTAAATTAAAAAACCCAGTCATCTGTCGGTCAGACTGTCACAAAAAAAAGTTAGGATAAGGTCTATCTCTGAACTGAACTTAGTTGATTCATTGATTGATATCTCATAGTTGGCTTGATATTTTCTCAGTTCAGCTGAATCGCTTTGCAGTATTAAAGAATTTCCTTTCGCGAAACTGGCATAACTCGAAGAGTATGCGCAAACACAATGTCGTCACAACTTCAAGGCAGTTTGTCTTGTAAAAGAGCATCTGACTACAGTCACAGTCATGGAGCCATGCAGAGAGACGCCATTAATTTAAACCGATATATTTACAGCTTGAACACAGACTTACAATATATTTATTGATATTTATGATTGTTAGCGGTTAGCGGTGCGCGGAGCGGATCTTATGTATTATAAGTATGTATTTACAAAAACAAGTATATAAGTACTATATCCATTGTCTAGTAGCCACAGTACAAGATCTGCTTAGTTTGTTTAGGACTAGATGATGCTGTGTAAAAATGTCCCAGAATACTTATTTATATATTTATAAAAAAAAAAAGTTGGTAGGAACGAATGCACTAATAACTAATACTAGTTGGCTTTGTGGTATTCGAAAATATATTTTTTTAAGTTTATTTTGCAAACAATTTCAATTTTCGTTGGATGAGGATACGCCTTTGTGTTCACTTACTTGATGTATGATTTTTAACGGGCTCCAAAAATTACATTCTGTTTTTGAAGGTATTAAGATTAACACTATTCATTTATTTCTACTTTTTTAAAGTTATTTAGATTGCCGCTAAAAATCTTCTTAGTTTTTTGAATAAATTAAAAGACTTAATACTTATAATATGATTAAGTATGCAAAGTATAACCTACTTTGTTTGTATTTTTAGCTACATGTAATAGTACCTACCTATTACTACCCACGTGCTTGTTTATTAGGTATCCTTTATCCTTGAATATGTGGAAAAACTTAAAAACAAAGTTCATTACTCATTGTTTATACTCGTTGAACATCAAAAAGAATTCTCTAAAGTAGTGGCTATATAAACTCGCTGTGATGGAGTTATGGTATTAAAATTTTGCGTTGGAAAATAACTGGCGGAATATAACCCAATCCATCATCCATGAAGTTGATTTTTTACCAATAAATAAAATAAATTCACGCTGTTAAAGTCACCGCAGCGGTGCGGGTCAAGCTCAAGTCAATCCTTGCTGCCTATATCGGGTCATTGGCCTATTTCTGTCAGCTCAAGAACTCCATTGACTCAATCCATGGGTCTCACTCAGAATTATTCATAACCAATCATAAAATCATAACCATCTTGCCGATGACATCACATCTCGTTGACGATACAAAAATAAGTGAAATGTCAAAACATTCCCGGGACTGAGTCATGCGCACGCGACGAGCGCACCACATTGTTCTCACATTCGAAATTCTAATTTGACGTTTCCTGCGCGTACGCCGACACTGACAAATAGTTGAGCATCGTTTTTGAGCTTTTTTGAGAGGACAGGTGTGAAAAATTGATTCGGAGACAATAGACAGTTGAAATGCTACACTACCCGCGTGCGCCTGTGATTGATATTAAAAAGAACGAGACTGCATTTTGAAACCTGTTAATTAGTGAGTGTAATTAGTAGTTGTTTTTGGAACTGTTATTTATCATTTGAATCTTTAATTAATCAAACGTTTTATTAATTTGACAAAGGAATTTGAGATCTAGTGGTATTACCAGTCTTAGACCGGACGTAGAATAGGAAGGCTTAACAGGTGGTCTACTGGTCTCAGGTACTTAACTAGAGGGACGTGGGTTATATATCTTTCAGAGAGGTAGGGCACAGCCATTTATGGCTCAAAACTGGAGCAGCTCAACTGGGGAAGTATCTCCACCTTATAGAAAACTGCAGCCAAATAACACACTTTATTGTGTGTTGTGTTCCTGCAGTGAGTAAGGTTGCCAGAGCTCCTAAGGATGCGCTGCGCTGGCAGCAGGAATATTCCCTCAATCTGTTGGCGTAGTGAATCCTCCATAAACCTCTCGAGAGGTTTTTGCAGGGTCGGCAACGCGTGAGTGTCGCTTCGGTGTTATAAACGTCCATAGGCTGAGGTTACCGTTTACCATCAAACGGGTCGCATGCTTGTTTGTCACCCTTGTGGTTATACCATAAAAAAAATATCTTTACCCTAAGTCATGTCATATGCTATCTCCACCAGAAAAAACCGTTGAGTTATTACTTCTAGACGCAAGTATCTAGTTCCCATGGTATAAAATGTGTTAGGAATACATTAATACAAGTTTGTTCAACATATTGGTCAGTGGCAAACGAATTACCATACAGGATGGCTATATAAAAACTTTATATAAAGTCTGTATAGGGTCAAAGTAATGCAAATCTGTGCTGTTGCATTTTTGGGTATTTCCATGAAATTGTAGAATCGTAACCAAATGCCTTGAATCTATAAATATATTTTTTTAAAGCGAAACAAACACAACTGAAAAATCACTAAATCTCTGACATTATGTACATGATATGTGGTACTTATTTGTGTCATGTAGGTAAAAATCTGACACTAATTATAGGAATTTCTAACAGGATTGGTAAAAACGAAATCAACAATTTTCTACATTTACTACATAGTATAAGTAAATATTTTGTATATTTTGATAGACAACAATAATTAATTTAATTTTTTCTTGTTACAGGTATGCAAATTACAAGTCTAATATGTGAGAGATCGGCAAAGGTCAGATTAGATTTAAGTTAGAAACACAATAATTATAAAAGGATTTAGCAAATTCTTGTAACAGAAATAACTGCAGCTCTGCAATGGCAGTGCAAACTTATCAGCAGATTGTAGATAAACTTGCAGGGATGACTGGCTCTTACAGGTTTCAAGATTAACTAACGTAGGGTTGGTTGTACCATTGTTTAAACTGCGGTTAAGATGAGTATCTTATATTAGTGATACCGTTTCATGACTTGATGTCAGTTTAGTACAACAAAAAATTCCTTAGTCGATGGAATGAGTTTTATTTCTGTACTTTATTAAGGTCATATAAATAGTGCTTAATATTATAAAGAAGATTAGTTTAAAAAAACCTGTTCAATGATGATTAAATGGCATTTGGCGGCGACCTCAATGTTGCACTGAATGTTAATTTAAACAACAGTTGCCAAATAAATGAACTCTCGACTTCACAATTCAGGACTTAAAATATAATTATATTAAATCTTAAATTTATTCATCAGCAGCTACTTAGGTTATATTTGTACATATTTTATCAGACCTACGCAGTTCAATCCTTCAGTAACGGAATCTCTCGTTAACAACGGTGCAACTATCCCTCTATCTATGCCTGTGGGGGTGACAGTAATCGGAGTATGCAATCGACAGTTGGGACCAGTCTCAAACTGTGTTAGTCAACTTATTATTAGCGTACTACGTTTTACCTGCGGTTCCTCCTGCCTTTTAACTTCTCATTATTATATCATACTAGCTTTTGTCCGCAGATTCGCTCGTGTCAAATGTGAGTCCCCATTACCCCTATAAATTTTTAACTTTTTTCTTCCTAAGAACCTTTCATGGACTTCAAGAAACATAAGGAAAAAAGTTACCTGAAGTCGCTTTCGAGATTTGCACTTAGAAAGCAACACATTTAGCCATTCCCCATTCCTTATTATTTGGTATAGGTTATATTCAAAATCTTTTGAATATAACCTTTCATGATTAATTGAATAAAATCAATAAATAAGTGGTTACACGTTTGAATTCCCATGCAAGCAACGCGTTTCTTATATTTTGGGATTTTATATTTTTCATTCTTAGAATAATTCTCAGTACTTTGCTCTCCGGGATTTAGATAGCTCAACCCCATATTTGATGAGACCAAAACCAACCAACGAAACAAAACATTATCTCTAGACTAGAAAAATGCTATCAATCAATCTAAAACAAAATCACAAAGTGCAAATAGAGGCGTCTTGAGACACAACACATGTTCACAATAAATTCTATTCTGTTTACCATAAACCTACGGCAAATAATACTCTTGCATGAAGCAAGAGAATTTCAGCAGCTGGTTACTGTCAGCTCGTAAAAGTGAGAAGGGAATTGTTTCTCTTTAGTAATAGACTGTTAATTTTAGTAGGTTATTAGGATAAGATTTAGAGACGAGGGTTTACGTTAGCGAAGACTAATTTTACATAGGTATAATTTCGAATCTGTACCTCAACCATGAGTTCAATCGAATGACATTCGATAGGTTTTTTACGCATCGAAACGCTGTAACCACATAGCAGATTTTAATTCCTTAGGTAACCGCTAGAGGCGCTGCGAGGGTTTTCCATACAAACATTTTACGGCGTCGCTAGCGAGTGTGATGAAAAAAACAGATAGTCAAGGCACTGAATAGAGCCTTCGGTTAACTTTATCGACCCTGAATTTGATTCCATGTACACTTTTTATTACATTAGCTTCAAACTTTATTTCAGACCAAGACAAGGATTAGCGATTAGGTATCTATGTATTTGTTTATTTCAAATACCAATTACCAACGATCGTAAAGTTTTGTCAAGCTGATATTATTGGCATTTATATAATACTAGCTTCCCGCCAGCGACTTCGCCCGCGTGGTATGTTATTATACATATAAACCTTCCTCTTGAATCACTCTATCTATTAAAAAAAACCGCATCAAAATCCGTTGCGTAGTTTTAAAGATCTAAGCATATATAGGGACAGACAGACGCGACGGAGGACTTTGTTTTATAATATGTAGTGATGAATAACAACTTACAGTCTCTTCGTGTCTTTAAATGTGTTTATATTTTTTACGTCTTTCTATAATCCTTGACACTCCAATGTCTTCACAACTGTAGTGTTACCACACCGAATAAAAGATTTTATCATCAGAGTTACCATATTTGGTGCTTTTTAAAATTAGGGGGGTATTGCAATGAATGTCCTTTTACGCAACGAATTTATTGGCTGACTCCCATTAAAGCCTAACTTATCTTAACCATATAAGTATTTAGCCAATTGTCTTAGTATAATGAATTTGGTATCTTCATTCCAAAGAATGAATGTCGGAAACGCGATACTTGTCTCGAAATTAGGAGTTATTGTGACTTATTTTGTGATTGACAGTGAGTAATGCTGGTTCAAACATCAACACACACATTAAGAAGTATAAATAATATAATAATAATAATCAACCCATATACTGTCCCACTGCTGGGCACGGGTCTCCTCAAAGTATGAGAGGGATTAGGCTATAGTCCACCACGCTAACCTAATGCGGGTTGGCAGACTTCACATGCCGTCGAGAAAATCTATCAGGCATGCAGGTTTCCTCACGATGTTTTCCTTCACCGTTAAAGCGAGTGATAATTACACACATGATTTCGAAAAGTCAGAGGTTCGTGCCTTGGATTCGAACTCGAGACCTTTGACTTGGCAGTCCAGTGGTCATACCCCTAGGCTATCACTGCTTATTAAGAAGTATGGGGCATATTTATTGTTATCAAACGGCATAATTCCCAAACTCCGAGCTACCACTTTACTAACACTTCGCTCAATTTGGGAAGTGAACCTAAGTCCTCTAGTTCAGGAGCAGGAAATACCAACAATAGTTATGTTTTCCCACGATTCCAAGCTTACGTGTTAAACATGGTTAAACAACCGATAATCACCATTGCTTTATGCAAGAACAAAGCTCCAACAAAAACATAAAAAAACCTTTGCTGACGCCTATCATAAAAAATATATTATTTGTCCTAAACATCACCCTATTCAAATATCAACTTAAACTTGGTTGAGCAAAGTTCATTTTCAAATAAAGAAGCAAGTTCTGTTGCGTCTATTTTTAGCGCAGTATTTCTAAGAAAATTGTGCCCTATAAGGATTCCTATTATTAAAGTGTCATATGAATTTGAACTTTACAGTTGGTTGTTTAAGGTGTGTTTTGTATTGTACGATATGTCCCATTCACGACATATGGTAGGCGTGAGTCACCTTTGTTCTGGAGGCAGGTTATGGGTCTCTTTTTATATTTTGACCTCAAATCGTCGGCTTACGTTAATAGTTTTAAGGGGTTCATCGCGATCTTTTTACATAAAAAGATAGATTTGCGGCTTTTGGACTGCTTTGTGTCATTGAGAAGTTATTCAGATTCGAGAACTATGTATGTACTTACAAAAAAACGTTTCTTACCCGTCTGTTTGTCTGTCTGTGTATAAGAGGTAAAGCAGGACTAGCCTCAGTTAGTCTATGGAAGGGTGGGTGTAGTGAAATTGCCTAGTGATCCTGAGTAAATGAATCTAAAGGGTCTGATAGACGCGCGAGCAAATAGTACGGGTACCTCTACTTATGGCTCGAAAACCTTTTTCACCCGTGTGTCACCATACGCTAACTTTATAACCACGCCAGTTCGTCAGGGATCCAATTAGTTTGAAAATCGCGATCTTAAAAACTACGTACAGTCAATAGCAAAAACATGTATACATTAACAAAAGTGCTAAAGCGAATTTCTCCTAAAGTACTAATAGAACCTTTGTGATATTACGAACACAGTATATACGAACCAATATTATGTAAGTACATTAGGGTTAATTCATGAAAAAACACTTAAGTATTTTTTTTGTTGTTTATATGTTTGTGCTCGTGACTGTACAAGTTCGTATTTCTATCACCTCAATCTTATACGCAATAATAATGACTGTCTTAAAACAAAAATAATAATCAATATTAAGACGAAATAAATCCTATACCACTATTTTATCTTACATTATTTCTCATATATACTGATATACGGGTAAATCCCTCCCGGATTCTGACGTCATAAACCGGATGCCGGCCGCCATCGCCGACATAAAACCGGGTAACGGCCGATACCCGGATTTCTTCGCGTAATGAAACTGGGATCTCCAGCCGGACGGCGAGAAAAATGTCGAATTGCCACGAGAGAAAATATTGCACTGTCCAAGGGTATTGTAGCCAGAAAATATAGTGTTAAAATTCTCCTGCAAGACTGAAACGTATTTATTATTTAAGTAGCTGTTGACCTACGGATTCGCATTGATCTTATTTTTCTCAACTTTTTTACTGATCAAACGTTTTGAAGTGAGTAAAGAGATATCTCGCGTGCACGACTTGTATGCGCACCATGAAAATTATGTCGTCACCAAACTCCTGCTGAAATTATGGCTGGAGACGAGAGAATATTATCGCAAAATTATGTCGTGGCATGCATATTATTGAATTGTTTAACATTCAAATGAATACATGTATTAAAAATGTTTAGAGCCGATCTTACATTTGATGATGATGACCGGGGCTTGTAGATAAAATGCAATCTGTCATTTGATTCGACAAACGAATAAAAACAAAAAACTAAAACACAAACCATAAGCTTACGTTTCTATCAGAGATGTATAAGATAGTTGAAGAGATGCACGAGAAGAAATTCCACCGAGAGTCTGCCTAAAAGGGCTGTAGACCCAATCCTAAACATAAATCGAATCTTTTATACATTAAAGTCACATTGTGTGCTCACCATAATCATTTCTGCCCACCCCCTAACAAAAGGCAAGCAGCTAGAAATGCACAGGCTGCAGAGACCTGCATGTTGGCTACCCACGCACCTACCACTTCGGACACCCACTCACCGAGCAGTAGTGAGTGTGCGTTCGCGCAGCGGAATGTTGTTGAATTTAAAGATTTTAATTATGCAGATATTTAGTGTATGACGTCGTATAATTGTGTATGGTAAAAAAAAAATTGTGCACGCAGCCATTGTCGAGAAATTCACCAAAAACTGATTCCGCTGGGCGAACGTTGTCCTGGCGGAACTCTTTTTAATCCATAGACTTTAGAAGAAAAAAGATGTGTCCAAAAATTAGTGTGTATTTGTGTGTAATTGTGTATGTATGAATCAAATTTGTGCATGCATAAACTTCGGAGAAATTCAAGTTTCCGCTACGCGAACGTTTGGCCATTAGCTAGTTTTCATATAAAGCGCTTACATAGAGAGCTGTAGATTTTTACATACATTGTTTTGAATTTGTGTATATTTGTTTAAAAAACAGATTTAGAAAAAAACGTAGGGCTTAAAAGATAAAAATATAAACGTAAAATACGCTGATTAGGTCTTAGTTCTTAAAGTATGCACTTTGGGGTCTAGATTTTCACGTTTATACAAACCTTGTAAGGGTCTGCAACATGTTGCCAAGTATCAATGATGATCCGTTAGTAATTAAAGAGTTATAGGACAATTTACCATGAATAGATCACTGTTTACAAAGCAGTCAAATATCACGACGTTCTAAGGGAATTGCATGGTAAAATGTATGCCAATAATTAGTGTATTCATTCAACTATTCACATGCAAAATTTCATGTCATTAAATTCAGTAATTAAAGAAAAACAATTATAATACTGACGAAGCATCGAAAACCTACATAACCCGACCAAGTTCAGATGGCTACAAAAAAGCGGCCGTGCAATATATTTAGGTAACATCCCAAAATTTACAGTATAATACCGGTATTGAATTGGTACAGGTGATAACACAATTGTTGTTTCGATATAATTTATAGGTCACATTTGACTATGACAGAAAGTAGGTACTATTTACTTAGGTACTTTATTTAAATAGGTAGGTATGCGCTTGAGACTTGAGATATAATCTAGATATATTATTTAAGACAAATAAAATTCATACAGCTAATTTCTATTAAAGATTTCACGGATCAGGATTCTAACTAAAGACCCCTTAGGGAAATTAAATAATTACCACATGTAAGTACTATTGTTTAGGTAAATATTTATCATATTGTAGCTTATTACACTATTTTTATCGTAGATAGTGGCGTTATTATTAAAAAAATATTTTTCATTCAAGAAATGCAATTGTTTTCTTTTTTCCTAACGCTTGTGTACGCAACTGTACCATATTAATAAATACTATACTGGAAGGTTAAGAACGTTTCTTAGATATATGGCACGGCCGCTTTTTTGTAGCCATCTGAACTTGGTCGGGTTATGTAGGTTTTCGATGCTTCGTCAGTATTATAATTGTTTTTCTTTAATTACTGAATTTAATGACATGAAATTTTGCATGTGAATAGTTGAATGAATACACTAATTATTGGCATACATTTTACCATGCAATTCCCTTAGAACTTCGTGATATTTGACTGCTTTGTAAACAGTGATCTATTCATGGTAAATTGTCCTATAACTCTTTAATTACTAACGGAACATCATTGCTACTTGGCAACATGTTGCAGACCCTTACAAGGTTTGTATAAACGTGAAAATCTAGACCCCAAAGTGCATACTTTAAGAACTAAGACCTAATCAGCGTATTTTACGTTTATATTTTTATCTTTTAAGCCCTACGTTTTTTTCTAAATCTGTTTTTTAAACAAATATACACAAATTCAAAACAATGTATGTAAAAATCTACAGCTCTCTATGTAAGCGCTTTATATGAAAACTAGCTAATGGCCAAACGTTCGCGTAGCGGAAACTTGAATTTCTCCGAAGTTTATGCATGCACAAATTTGATTCATACATACACAATTACACACAAATACACACTAATTTTTGGACACATCTTTTTTCTTCTAAAGTCTATGGATTAAAAAGAGTTCCGCCAGGACAACGTTCGCCCAGCGGAATCAGTTTTTGGTGAATTTCTCAACAATGGCTGCGTGCACAAATTTTTTTTTACCATACACAATTATACGACGTCATACACTAAATATCTGCATAATTAAAATCTTTAAATTCAACAACATTCCGCTGCGCGAACGCACACCAGTAGTGATGTGCGTGGATTAAAGAAAGATGAAAGAAACATATTTATTTTGCTCTCACAAGTCACAGTAGAACACGGGACATAATAGAAAAAAAACGAATATACAAAATGATTACTAGATATAATTGACGTTTACTTACCGAATACGGATCGATGTGATACCCAATTGGAAGTATGCATTAAGTACCTTGATAAGGAAAATGTAAGTTCGCGAAGTTTAGTGTAAGTTCGGAATCGGTTTACGCCGATTACAATTGATTTTTATTTAAATTAGTTTTTGTAAAATATTGGAAACCCATTTTTCTACTTACTATTTTTTTATCTAAGTATCCCTCTTTCGGCAGTTGGGTTGAATATCGAGAGCACTTCGTGTGAATAAACTTCCCATAACACAAAGCGACAACACTAATCGATACTTAACTACTAATAGCACAACACTAGTGGTAGTGAAAACTGGCCGTATGCCAATTAGTGAGTCAACCAGTTGGCGCAGGTTCGATTCCCTGTCGTGATATGTTTCTCTTATTAACTGTATTACTATCTTGTACTTTAATAGTACCTAGGAAGTACGATTGCGATTTGTTCCTGGGTGTACCTACATTTATTTTATCAAGTTAAACACACGGATAGTTTCATTACAGGAAACGCCTATAAACAAGTTTTGTTAAGGAAATGGTTTTGAGAATACTTATAAGTATTCTATTAGTAGCCCATATATTGAGTAGATACCTACCTATATTGGTAATAAAATACTTAAAAAATGTTAAAGATAAATATCGGTACCTATAATTTTTTTAACGAAACTGTTCCCCATGTCGACTAGGTATAACTTTTTAAACATCTTTGGCCCCCTCCTACCAGCCTCCACAACAAACAAACAAACAGATTCAGGTTAATCCTTCATTACCATACATATTTACTTATACTATACATATTTAGTAGCGTCAACGTGTCCATACATGTCTAGGTAACGGATAGGCTTGTAAGTAGTACCAGTCTTATTTGTTCCGAGTTCACCGTAGTATGTGATACTGTTATGTCGTGAAGGACGCTGTGAGATGTCGTCCTTTGGCTAGGTCAGGTGCGTACGCGCAACTTACATGCGCGTGATCTTTAGGAAAACTTGTAGACTAGCTAATTGCCTACTGTCCCACTCGCAATCCTAAGAAAACTATTTATCATAACAGAAAAAGATAATCTTCACATCATATCCTGCTTCATAATTAAATCTATCGCCATGCCAAATTTTAAGCTTTGTTATGTAAAAGTCAAACGTACTTTCGTATTTAAAAGATTTTAAAAGATTTAAATTAAATTTGTTGACCAAAATTGG
Source organism: Acronicta psi (assembly GCA_946251955.1). Taxonomy (NCBI): domain Eukaryota; kingdom Metazoa; phylum Arthropoda; class Insecta; order Lepidoptera; family Noctuidae; genus Acronicta; species Acronicta psi. The sequence goes on along the minus strand of OX276488.1, from coordinate 11,891,556 downwards.
AATAAGAATACCCTTGGCTATCTAATATCTGTCCCCACTATCTCACAGACAAGCTATGATACGTTAGTTAGAGATTTGTACTTATTAACTAAAACTGTTTCATTGATTGACGACGTGTTCTAGTGGTTCAAGTACCGGACTGCTGATCACGAGGTCGTGGGTTCGATTCCCACAGGACACAAACATTTAAGTGATAAACTTAGGTGTTTGTGTGGCTGGGTGTTTCTTATATATTATAAGTGTGTATTTACAAAAAAAAAGTATATAAGTATTACATCCATTGTCTAGTACCCATAGTACAAACTCTGCTTAGTTTGGGACTAGATGGTGCTGTGTAAAAATGTCCCAAGATATTTATTTATTTATTGATCTCTAGCGGCACTAAGCTTAGGGTCACGCATTCTTGTAGGTCTCGATTCGAAGGTCGACCAGTGTTATTAGATTATTAAATAAAAATTTCAGTAGCAGCTAGTTTTTATGATTGGTGTAGTTCTATATAATACGAGTATTGAGTAACAAATCTAAGCTAGTAACGGAACGCTACACGGAAACGGTTACCGGTAGATAAGCGTTATCGGGAAGCAATAACCTCAATCAGTCGAGTACATCTGTACACAGCACAGTACACAATAGTACCCAAGTTATATGGGGGCAGCACATGTTCCTATTAATGAGTTACAGAGTGCCTATTTGTGTTCAATATTGTATTATGTACTTAGCTGATATTGTGTACTAAGTAGGTAACATTTCTTTTTTATAAACTAGCTTTCCGCCAGCGGCTTCGCCCGCGTGGTCTGGATATTTCTTATAACTTTCATCCCCTATTTCAACCCCTTACAGACCTTTTTTTTGCAATAAAAAGTAAGTCCTTTCTCAGGCTATAGGCTTATCTCTGTACTAAATTTCATTTAAATCGGTTCAGTAGGTTTGGTGTGAAAGCGCGATAGACAGAGTTACTTTGATGTATTGCAGGAATAGCAATGATTTGAATAGCAATGATCCGAACAGCAATTAACGTATTCCACGAATGGCAATTATCAATATTTTGGTCAATTGCGATTCGTGACTATATTTTTATATTACATTTTATTCCACATATGGCAATTTGATCATAGTAGCTACTAGTGATGTGGTTTTTAATTTAAAATGTTATTTGTGTTACTTTCGTATTTGTAATATTAGTCAGGATAAGTACATAAAGCGTTTATTTAACAGAGGTTAGGTTAGCGTGTTGGCGGCTAGCGGTAGCCAAAATTTGACACAACAGTTCCACTCCAGCTGTGGCGTTACGTGCTGTTACAGTGTGCCATGACCTTAACTCCTCAATTTTATAATATGAATTATAATTACATCTGGAATTGCTAAGGTTAGGCTATTTTTAAGCATCCCAGGAAACCCTCCGTGGCTTCATCGATCCCAGTTGGATATCGTTGTTATCTACATAATAAAATAACGTGTAAACTAAGATCAGATATCAGACGGTCGACCTGTTAAACAAAATAATGTCATATTGTTTCACTACAATTAAAGAATGTCCATACAAAATCATACAATAGTAACGATATAAATCAGTCACACATCAAAATGCTAAGCCCAGTTCATTGGCCTATTACATCTGATAATGAGCGACGCACACTGCGCAGGCGCCGCCATGAATCACTCGCTGTGTGCGGTGACCTTGCGTGCTCCATTTAACTGTTTGTTTTGTTTACATCTCGAGAACTTCCGGGTCATAACGTGCTATACTTGTGTTGGCTCTCGTTTTTATTAAGAAAAAGGTTGAGTGCATTTATTTTGGTTTGAAAGAATGAATGAATGAACTGCCAGATGCTTTACTGTAATATTTAAAAACCTACTTCAAAAGGAAATGAAGATTCTATTGGGGCAATTGGTTTCTGTATCTTGTTCTCCAAGTTGTCGCATGGGACAAATTATAATACTTCAACACGTACATACGTACATAATATACCATACCATACCATATAGGTACCATCACGCGTGTACCACGAAGGGTTAGGCAGAGGTGTACTAACGCACTCCCTACCCCTGCAGAGTGCACTAGCCATAGTAATATTAATCACATAGTTTTGTTTTTATGTTTCAATTATAAAATATGGTTAACTGAACAATACAAAAATTTACTACACAAAATCTGCAATAACTTATTCATCAAGAGGAAAGATTTGATTGATTTTCGCGCTTTCACACACACACTTTTCGCCTAAACTACTGAACCAATTTAAATGAAATAAAGCGTTTTTTAACAGAAGTAGGTTAGCGTGTTGGCGACTAGCGGTAGCCAAAATTTGAGACAGCGCCGTGCTGCAGCTTTGCTGTTACGAGCTGTTACAGTGGGCCATGACCTTAACTCCTCTTTTTTTTTTGATTGATTGTTGGTTTGTTTCTATTGAATAGGCGCCGAAACTACTGGACCGATTTGAAAAATTATTTCACGATTAGAAAGCTACATCTTTACAAAGTACGCTATACTTTACGCTAGCATTTATAAGAAATACGCAGACCACACACGGGCGAAACCGCTGGCGGAAAGCTAGTGGTCAATAACTGCACAAACTTTAGCAGATGGTCCTTTGACAGACCATCAAACCACAACTTTATGGTCAAAATAAGACCATTTGTTAGAACAAAGTATACTGAAATTATGAAAGTCACACAATAAATGATTGTGGAGCGCATTGCCCTACATCGGCGCGGGCGCACCCATAGTTGTGCAGTGTCGCAACTCACTGGAACTAACACGTGCGCAGGAGTCAATGCGATAGCCGATTGTGTATGAATTGTTACGGAAATGTTACAATCATTGTGAACTATATTTTAATAATGGAACCAATTAATTATAATTATATAATCCCACTCATTTTCATTCAATGCTATATATCTGAAACCCCTGATAATATTTTTCGTTGAAGCCTTTGTTCGGTCGATTTTGGGTTTGCTTTTATAAAAATCAAAATATTTGCTTTAGTAACCAATTAGTGAGTTTTTGTTAAATGTGGCAAGATTGAATATTCCTTGCGTATTCTTATTTAACACTATCACTACATATTATGAAACAAAGTCCACCACCTCATCTGTTTGTCTATTCAGACAAACTCAAAAACTACGGCACCGATTTTCATGCTGTTTTCACCAATGTAGGTTTCAGTATATAATTTATCAAGTTTTTGTATACATCGGCTATAATAATAATGTTATTTGTTGGAGGTGTCGGAAAAAAATAAGTTGTCTGGGAGCCTAAACCCTTTGAGATATAACAAAATGATGTATGGTGTCAAATACGTATATTCACAAAGAAAAGCCATTCTACTCTAAAATAGGCCTGTGTAACTCTTTACAGAACCGACTCACTGATCCGAATCACTGAAGTGATCCAAAAGATTGGATCACTCGAAACGTTTCAAACGTATCATTTGGATCTGAAACATTACTTTGCCGAGCGCTCATTTCATGCGACGCGTCGTTCGCGAGGCGACTGAGCCGCGAGCGAGAGAGACAAAATTGAGACACTGAGTAACTTAACTATTGACTCGCGACTGGCGTGTAAGCGGGCGAAATAATTACAATCCATACAAGTCAGAAAAATATAACAAATGAGAAGTGCATCACTCAATTCGTACGGATTTTCGCTGTCGGTATTCATGCACGTAAAAATGACCACTAACGCGCTTACGTATCATATACTACTATACGGTCGTTGCACATAAAATTTCACTGACTCAGTAATAAACGCCCGCAACGCAACTCATAATATGTATGTATTCGAAACATTCTATATCATATTTTGAGTCGATGATCCAAATGAGCCAAATGAAACATTTGGAACTGTGTTTCGGAACATTTCAGTGATCCAGATGCAAATGTTCCAATCGCAAAAATGATACACTTTGCCCACCTCTGCTCTAAAACGCTACTAGTGCCAGTCCCATAATATTTTGGTCTGTAAATCTATGGGGACAAGTAGAGATTGTAAGACTGATAGTATATGAGACATGGCTGATTTTACGTTGCTCCTTATCTCGAGAAGTACGCAAAAAATGTCAAGAGTAGCTACCGCGTAATTTTTTTCGAGACTGGTAGGTAATACTGGTGTGTCCCTTCAGGGAATAGAGGCATACAAGGATTGCGGCTTGTCACGTAAATACCACACAAATATAGTACTATTCGGCTTTCCAGCTCCAAAGTAGTGCATGATTGCCTGATAATAATAACATACCTTAAACTTTACAGTCTCAAAGACAGACTGGCTCTTGTACCCTTAACTTAACGTAAAGATAATACCATAATACACCCGTACCCCTTCGTAGTCGGGTAAATGCGGGCGATTATCGCGCTACGCCATCTCGAGCCGGGCATAATGCCCGATACGACTGTACCGGGCCGGTTATCCGGGGGTTAAATCTCGTAAAATGCACACGATGGTCAAGGGAGCTATGTAGTAGAGATTTGATATTTTTTCTCCCTTTGTATTTGATGTCGGGTAGTTTTTGATAAGAATTTATGATATTAAGATATAGTTTTTCTTAGGAAAAATACTGGCGCACATATTTTTTTCACGCGGAATAAACACTTGCGTTCTGACATACGGCCTATTTGTTCTGATTTTATGAAAAGATTCTCATCCGCATATTCTCCTTTGAGTTTTGCGTCTGAGCGGGCACTCTAGCTTTAAAACAATTCATGTCTAAAGCTCCACTATCTCCCATAAAGAAACATGTTGCGTGCAATTATTCTATTAGCCCAATTGCCTGCCTGTTCGTAAGTGAGCTAAGTAACTAAACGTTTGTTAACACGACTTTTTAATCACTTAATTCAGTTGATAAGTGCACGCAGAACATCAACAATATAACAGCCTGTCTCAATCGATTGAGGTTAAGCTGCACTAAGAGAAGACGTGGGGGAAATTAAAACAGAACACCACCGATATTAGGTACGCGATGTGGGATTTTTATTGGTAAACGCACCTACGTTAAAACAACTCAGTCTGTCTGTCGCGCTTTCACGCGAAAACTACTGATTCGATTTAAATGAAATTTGGTACACAGATAGTTTAGAGCCTGAGCAAGGTCATAGGCTACTTTTAAGTGCGAAAAAGTAGTAAGGGGTTGAAATAGGGTTAATATTAGTATATTTCCCAGACCACGCGAGCGAAGCCGGTGGCGGAAAACTAGTACTATATAAGCCGCAACTGCCCGGACTGGAATCGGATCCAAAGATAGTTGAGACGAACAGATGAGGTGACATTAAAACAAGTCGTTACCATTTTTATCCAGTCTACATTCCGGTAGGGTAACGTTAGGAAGTTTGCGGTCGTCGGTATAGTAACTCTACACTCGTAGTAAGGCCGCGACGCGCAAGGTCACTGCCGTCGACCGGTCCCGCGGTAGGGATGAAGTTGCTGCTTTGGTTACAATATAGGTTTAGAAAAAAAAATGCGTGTGCGTGTGACATGCCTACGATTTATACTTGGAAAGAAAGAATTTGTACGCCAAATAAGTATATTATGATGCAACAAAGTTAAAAAATACAAAAAATAAAAACAAACATCTCTAACTAGATCGATATATAAAAATGAAATACATAAAATAGGTACCTACATGTACTTCCCCTTTAGCGGTAGGCAGAAACTACACTTGGTACGATTGTTATACATTAAAAATAGTTATATTTCATAGGCGTACATACAAAATATAGTTATTTATCCGATATTAGAACCTAACCCTGTTCGTCTGACTTTGATGATAGAATATTGTGATTATTAGTTTTAATCGGGTGTTCTTATATTTATCGATATTTCCTTAAATTAATTTGCCATCAATCTAACAATTCCATTCTTTTTTCAGCGCGTCCGATCCTTCACAACCTCACTTGACGAGCTTGCTGGGCGCGTGCAGGCCGCCGAAGCTGCGCGCTCATCATGGCGCGGGCCCGGCGACGCTCGCGATGCGCGCGCGCAGCTCGACGCAGTGTCACGCGCACGCGCACAGCTCCCTCCTTTGCGGAGACTGGCAGACGAGCTCCACGCCCAAGCTCAACAGTTGGCGAGGGATAAAATACAACTGCCTGATCATTTACTAGCAAGACTAGATGACTTGAATACAAGGTAAGCAGGGAATAGCCTTTTCAGGGGTCCTTCATTGTCCAAATGAAAAAGTCATACTATTCCGGGTGATTTTGACATAAAATAAATAATAGGTAGTAACTCCGGCTATCTTTTCTAAAGTCCTAGGTTCTCAGGTCAACCAAAGTGATACGTGTGTTTCGATAAAATTCTAAATAGCAACTCATTTCTTAAATCATGTCCTGATTAACAAGGGACCTAAAAGTAAATTCTTAAAACAACATTTCACTAAAATATTTCGATAATAACGAAGGCTCGAGGTATTTCTCTTACGTTACGCAACCTCGTAATCTTTATAAAATCTTCTTACGTGAATATCGGAGATACGTGAGTAATGTCTATTGAAAACGTAAGATAAGTCACGTTCAGCCCAGCTCAATGTACTTACAACGTAAACATAATTATTATACATTTACTTAATGTGTGGAATGTTATACAAAAGGTCTGATCATTGAAAGTCTATTAAATTGTTTCCATTTACAGAGATATGTATTATACCTAGGTCACAAAGCAAGGATGACGTTTGGTTTGATTATATTATTATGTAATGTAAGTTTTAGCCTACGACCAACATTGGGATTGATAAGTTTAAGACAAAGATTTTTAAAGTTGATATGCGCCAACTTATAGCGAACTAGATAAGGAAAGCCGAAGACCAGGCTCTGTGGCGTTCATTTGGAGAAGCCTTGGTCCAGCATAAACGTATACAGGGCAATAATGAACCTTCAAGATTGCCACACCCTTTTCACTGCATTCCCTTTAGCTATTGCTTAACTGCATTGGACCATCTCGAGGTCGCGTCATGAATACCGAAGAATTGATAATCTCCTTATCTAAATAACTGATTTGTTGTCTTGTTACAGAGTATCAGGTCTTGTCTCCGGCGGCGAGGAGCGCGTGCGTCAGCTCGCCGGCGTCGCAAGAGACGGGGGCGCGGGCGCCGCTCAGGGCTTCCTAGCCGGCTCCGTAGAGCCTCCGTGGGAGAGAGCCGTCACTCCTGCTAATGTACCTTATTATATAAAGTAAGTTGTTCTAATTTAGCGGAAATAGGAGATAGGCGTCAGGAAGGTCTCCACCGCTATGTCGGGGACATTCCACCTTGCCGCACCAAGCATTTCGCTTCATCATTCCTTGTGCGCACAGCGAAGTGTGTGGAATTCTCCACCGGCGACTGTGTTCCCTGACACCAACATGGGTCTTATCAAGGCCCGAGTGAATGAGCCTTTTATGGGTAGGCGCGGTCCATCTTGCGTCAAGCGCAAACCTATCAACGATAAAAAAAGATGGATGGAGGAACGAAACACTACCCAATTTATTTTAACAACGTACAAAATTCCAATAATATACTTACTAATATAAATACTTATTTATATACTTGTTTAATCTTTCCCAGCCATGAATTGGAGACGACCCACTGGGACCATCCCAAGATGATTGACTTGATGAACTCGCTGGCTGACCTCAACGAGGTGCGCTTCTCGGCTTACAGAACTGCGCTAAAACTGAGGACGGTGCAGAAAGCACTCTGCAGTAAGTACCTACACTATTTATTATAAATAAATAGTCTTAGTACGGGAAATAGTCGGTGGGCATTTATAAGGCGTTGGTAAGAATGGCGTCGGTATGAAGCCGTCGGTATGATAATAGGCGTCAGTATTATATATAATAAGCGTCGGTATTATAATAGGCGTCGATATTATAATATGCGTCGGTATTATAATATGCGTCGGTATTATAATAGGCGTCGGTATTATAATATACGTCGGTATTATAATAGGCGTCGGTATTATAATAAGTGTCGGTATTATAATAGGCGTCGGTATTATAATATGCGTCGGTATTATAATAAGCGTCGGTATTATAATAGGCGTCGGTATTATAATAGGCGTCGGTATTATAATAAGTGTCGGTATTATAATAGGCGTCGGTATTATAATATGCGTCGGTATTATAATAAGCTTCGGTATTATAATAGGCGTCGGTATTATAATATACGTCGGTATTATAATAGGCGTCGGTATTATAATAGGCGTCGATAGTCGGTATGATATTAAGCGTTCGTAATAGTTGGTATGATAATACACTTTTCTTTTTCCAACTAACGAGGTCATATTTATAATTTTCAGTGCACATGCTGCAGCTGCCGGCTGCGCTGGAGGCGTTTGACTCACATGGGTTGCGCGCGCAGAACGACCGCCTCATCGACATACCGGATATGATCACTGTTCTTACTTCGTTGTATGAGGTAAATATACGGAAATATTAAACTAATTGGTCAACAGAACGCAGCACGTCTTGGCATGAAACAGTGTGCACATGTATACCTATATGGGAAGAGTCTGCCAAGCCAAAGGTTGGCAAAACTTTAACTTATTTCAATCCAATAAAGACACATTTTTCAATAAATGCCAGCTTTTTAAAATAATCTTTGCATTCCTCCAGGTCATAGCAGCAGAGAACCCAAGCCTAGTAAACGTCCCGCTCTGCCTGGACCTGTCGATCAACTGGTTGCTCAACGTGTATGACAGCCAGAGGACCGGCCAGATTCGCGTGCTGAGCTTCAAAGTTGGACTCGTGCTGCTCTGCAAGGGACATCTGGAGGAGAAGTATCGGTAAGAAGAGAACCATGGAACGATACATTTACATAATAATCCATCTATAGATATAGACATTTTCTTCAATAGGATCAATCTTGTTTATGATAATGCTTCCATTCTCAGGTATCTATTCCGACTGATAGCAGACCCGTCATGCCGAGCTGACCAAAGAAAACTAGGACTATTGCTACATGACTGCATACAGGTAACCGAGTTCTTCGACTAATACCACTAATTGTTCAGTATATTCAGACCCACGTCTTTCTTCAACGAAAATTTGAAAAAAATGTTTATATCACTGAACATAATTATGTGACCAGGTACCAAGACAACTGGGTGAAGTAGCTGCTTTTGGAGGGTCAAATATAGAACCTTCAGTGAGGAGCTGCTTTGAACAGGCTTCTGCTGCTACCAAAGAGGGCAATAAAGGAGGAACTCTCGACAGAAAAGTTGGTAAGTGTTTAAGGCTAAAAGGAACATGATTTTCCTTCCTGAAACAAGGTTTGACCACAAAAAAACCGCTTTAACGAGACTACTTCAATTCTCTCTAATAAAAGAAACAGTGAACCTTCCAGAAAAAGAAAAGGAAAAAGAAGAACCTTCCAAAGATAAGACTTTGGAGCGCGACGCAGACGGGCAGCTGCAGTTCATAGAGGCGTTCCACTTCCTGCAGTGGTTGCAGAAGGAGCCGCAGTCGATGGTGTGGCTGCCGGTGCTACATCGCCTGGCAGCCGCAGAGACTGCCAAGCACCAGGCCAAGTGCAATATTTGCAAAGAATACCCGATAGTCGGATTCAGGTAACATTTTAAACACGTTCAGCGTCGGAATGGTGTTTGTTCCAGTATTTATTCGGTAAAAAAGAAACATACCAACTGAAGGGTAAATAATTAATTAATTAATAATATCTTTGCAGATACCGTTGCTTGAAATGCTTCAATTTCGACATGTGCCAGAAGTGCTTCTTCAACGGCCGCAAAGCTAAGAACCACAAGTTGACGCATCCCATGCAAGAGTATTGCACTGCTGTAAGTTAATGGTTGATTCTGGAGATTTACATGTTATTCCTGGACGAATTCTGATCATACTTCAACAAAATGTATGTGTAATTCCAGACCACATCAGGCGAGGATGTCCGCGACTTTACCAGGGCGTTGCGCAACAAGTTTAAGTCTGCTCGTTACTTCAAGAAGCATCCCAGAGTCGGCTACCTACCTGTACAGACTGTGCTAGAAGGTAAGATATGTTTTTTAACTGAATTTTTCTGTTGACGTTGGGCATATTCCATTTTCGTTAGCGTTGTAAAAACAGTAATTCAAAACTGTATCTTCTAAAATTTTCCGTTTTCGAGCTGGATATCACTAGTTAAGATTTTGACGCATATTTACCGTTGTTCTTCATCTTCCTCTTTTCCTGACTTTCGCAGCTTGGCCGTTTAAGCCTTGATTCTTTTATATGCTTGTAAGTTGCATAACTTGTGATTGATCAGGTGACGCGCTGGAGTCCCCGGCGCCGTCGCCGCAGCACGGCGGCGCGGGCGCGGCGGGCGCGGCGGGCGGCGCGGGCGCGGCGCTGGGCGGCGACGACATGCACTCGCGCCTGGAGCTGTACGCCACGCGCCTGGCGCAGGTCGAGCTCGGCGCCAAGCCGGGGGACACGCCCGACAGGTAATCTATTCTAATTCTAATCCATTTTCAATTTAATTCTTTTTCACTTTTTAACTGTGATTAAAACAAAATATAGAAAGAGTAACCTTAAAATTTCACACTACTTATTAGTAGATGCTCAGAAACTGTAATGACACCTCTTTCTCCACAGTGACGAAGAGCACCAGCTGATCGCTCAGTACTGCGCGTCACTGAACGGCGGCGGCGAAGCAGACGATGCGCCGCGCTCGCCCGTACAGGTCGTGTCCATCATACACCGTGAACAAAGACACGAGCTTGAAGCTATGATCAGGTACATCCAGAATATACTCTTGATCTGTGTCATTAGTGAAATCAATACTACCAAACTGAAATAACGATGATTAATTCAAAAACTTAACAAATATTTGTTACATTGCAGAGAGCTGGAAGAAGAAAACGCAAGTCTTCAAGCCGAATATGAACGTTTAAAGGCTAAGCAGACACCAGGATCTACTCCTGAAGAGCAGCATGGCGTCAATGACAACAGGAACGCTCCTGTCGATCAGGTAAATAGTCCTAGATTCTGTGTTAGTGTATTGGAACCTAAAATATTAATAGAATACTTATTTATACAAATCGAATATAAAGTTGGTGACGTTTAAGGTAATGCTGAAATTGGGGATGAAGTTGGAAATTGCGACGCCGATAACAGATGTAACTCTTCAGTTTTAAAAGGAGAATGATTAACGTAATTTCTTGGTAATGGTCCCAGTGGTAGATACACAAAATAGGCAATAATATAGAAGTTCACATTTAGCCATGATATCACAGATTATAACAACACCAAATTGTGAATCAACCCACACTCCAAAATGACCTTTAACTGTTAGTTACTATTAACTGTAGTCTACTTCAGACAATAGAGGCTTTGAAATCCAAGGACTAGATAGATAATAGTTTTCCTGCTCCAAACACCAATAAAACCAATCTCCTTTTAGGACATGATGGCTGAAGCCCGTCTGCTGCGTCAACATAAGGGTCGGCTGGAAGCTCGCATGCAGATTCTTGAGGAACATAATAGACAACTCGAGGCGCAGCTGCAGAGATTGAGGAGACTGCTCGATGAGGTATTTTATAATTTTATATTGAAACAAACAAATTACTCGTAACTTGAACAGAACGCAGGTTGAAAGAAGCTAGGTTACCATTTATTAATAAATATTAAACGAATTTCAGCCCGCCCAAGGTTCTCCACCAGCCCGTACTGGCACGCTTCAAACCCGCTCTGTCACCGCTTCGCAGCTCGCCACTGATTCGCCGGCAAAAATGCATAATGGACTTTACCATGAGTCGCAAACTAGTAAGTTCCCATTGTTTTATTGAAGATTATATATTTCTCACACTGTCTAAAGCCTATGATACAGACGACAACGATAATTTCTCATTAAAACATGAACATGTTAATTAGTAGGAAGATTCCGATATCATAGCTATAGAAAGATATACCTACATTATAATTTAGCCACGGAAAACTTGTTAAGGACAAAACGAAATAGTTTTACAATGGGGTGTTCCGCAAGGCAGTATGTCGTGTCCCATTAGCAAGGCCTCGCAGGGTACATTATTCGGTTAGCTGTAGAGTGTGTTGTGTGCGAAGACGGCGGAGGGCGCTGGGCGGGCGCGGAGTGCGGCGCGCTGGAGCGGCCGCCGCCGCCGCCGCACCAAGTGCACTCGCTCATGCACTGCGCAGGTCAGACGTGTGCCGCATTCCTTCAACGCTTGTGTATCACTGTTCAAGTTTTTAGCAGCGGTTTTGTTTTGCTAGTCACCGTGAGCAGTAGACGAGTAGTTCACTGCGTGATTTCACGCCCTACCTCTAGGAAACTTTAATCACAATATAGTCTCCCAGTTCTAAGTATTGATGCTTTATTAGTTTTGCTTTGGATTTACAGACCTAAATTTTCTCTAGGAATATTATAATAGTTTTCGTAGTCGTTTTTATTGTTGATTTTTTTCGGCGTCGTTTGTAGGTTTTTGCATGATTTTGAGTGTGCATGTTTTATTGTTGTCAGTATATCGATAATATTTGATAATTCTCACACATTGTTTTCTGTTTTCTGCAAACCTAACAGGACGTATACCTTGAGGTAATATTATTCTTATGTTTTTTGTTTAAAAGAAAATTTGTCCATCCTAGGTTAATAATATTAACTCTAACGCGATATCAAAATAAATCGTTATTCCAGAAACGCTACTAAGGCACACAGAGTATTCCTTTATTAAATTAATATTTTAACACTAACAAAAGTATGTACTTAGATTTAAATTTACTAAACATTACAATTTATTTATTTATTTCAGATGACCTAGGCCGTGCCGTCGAAGAGCTAGTGTCAGTCATGACGGAGGACACACAAAACCAAACAACGAACTCTCCTCCGCAGTACACGAACGGGAAACCACCCTCCAAAGAGTAATCTGTAGCCCTCACGTCGATACGTTCTACTCCGCGCGTATGGTGCTGCCCCACTGGCCGGCGCCCCACGGCACCGCCGCCCCTTCTAAATGATACCTTCGAACTAGCAACACTGTCGAGTAATACCAAAGAGAACGCTTTAAATTCTATCCTTGCTAAACATCGAAGTATTATTAAAAATTGTACAGTATCTTTACTAATTTTCGACTCATCACTAACACAATACCTCTGCACATGCTGTCTCTACCTTATTATACATAAGCTCTAACATTCCACACATTTTCTAATCGAGTGGGCTTCGTGGGGAATACTAAAGAGTAGAAGCCTGTAAGGAACCGGCTATATAGAACTAACGATGATTTTGTCTAGATTTAGTTCCTTGTAGCATCGTTTAGAAACGATAACCGTATGCAACGCTTATTGTATTAATAAGGGCATGCCATTGTTGCAGTACGTATCGTGATTGAGTCGCTTTAATTTCTACATTTTTTTTATTTAGAATTCTAGTAGGCAACCCTGGCAGAATTTCTACTACTTTTGGTTTTTCCCCTCCGTAACCCCGACAGTGTTGCTAGAACGTGACGATTCAACGAAAAAGACACTGTAACGAGCATTTATACATATATATTTAACAAAAAAAATGTACCAAATTTGTGGATACTTGATATTTTAATCGTTTAAGTACATATCTTGTTAGTACAATCTCCATTATATATCATATCACTTCTTGTATACTTCCATATCATTTTTGCTGTGTAAAATACAGGCATATGTATTATATCACGTGAAACGAAACTGAGGCGACATGGTCACCGACTCATCGGTGTTCTATATTATTTACAAGACAGCACGATTGGTTTGACCACATTTTTATCATATCAACGAGAATAATATTCTACCGAAACCATATCCATCTTTTCTATAATTATACAAAGAGATTACAACATTTTAAGATACTACTACAACAGTAGGATTTTTTAAATGTGGTCACACTGAACGATTATCGCTGAAAGCTTTAATAGGATCACAATTAGCTTTAAAACCACAACTGTGACATATTTTGATAAAAATGCAATACAATGGATGCAAACCTCCCATGTTTTTACCGCGCAACCACTAGAAGGCCTAAGTTTTAGTGGAATTGTATTGTTATGTAGAATAAACCTCTCCGATTTTCAAAAAAATGTATGCCACATGTTTATTGTGGCCGTAGTTAAAATGGATTCGTTAACAATTTTGCGAGTAGTATTTAGATGTAGCCAAAATGATATCGAGCATGTTATTTATATGCATGTTTGTGTATGTTAAACATTTATCGAGTTATCAAAAATGTATCGTTAGATGATGAAAAATAATAATCGAAATGCTTCTATGCAGAGTATGTAGTGGCAGTTTCCTTTCCTTCACTGTTAGATTGACGAGCCGCGATTAATTAATCGTGCGATTAAAAATTGCAAACGAAATGACAAATACAAAATCACGTGACCTAACAATTCGTGCTGTTCATAAATCGTGTTAAATAGTCGCGGTGCGTTAGAATGTACTGTCGGACTGTAGGGACTCTTCTTAGAAACTAAAGACATGTATTCAAAACTTTTTCACTATTACAAAAGGCATGACGACACGTTTTCGATTAGGCTAATTTTGGGTGTGACAATTTTTATGTCGCATACCGATGTATCTCGATATATACTGTGTGTCTACTAGTAAGATGCTGCCTACCTTTTTTAGATAAGGATATATTGGAGAGACTTTTATACGATCGTTAAATAATCCTGTTGAAGCTAACTTTACATTAAGAACTTCGGATCTAACCATATCATGGTTTATTTTATTTTTTTCTGTCGTAGCGGTGAGCAGAATTTTTGAATTCCCGGCACTTTTTAACGCTGGCAGCATTACGAAATTTCGGCCCACCTCGCGACTGTTACTTAAATTCTTATTAATTTTGCTAATATAGTATATAAGAAAAAAAGCACAATCTTTATTATTATTTTAACGAAAATAGAAAATAAAAATTTACACTAATATATTGTTAATAATTTTATTTTTGTTTATTGTAGTACGGTAGTTTTCTGTTTTCAAAAATTAATTATTATTTTTAATATTGGCAACTTTACGTAATGTACTACTTTCGCATTTATTTGTATATTTTACTGTGTTTATAATGTTTTTAGAAGTTAAACACAAATAAACATTCAACATAGTATACAGTGGTTTGTTTTTGAACTTCCTCTAACCTTTCCCGCCGTGTGTATGACAAAGGAAGAAGCAAATGAAGTCTGTAAAAAAGCAAGTGGCGCTCTCTAGTTTCTGCTTACATTGCAAGCCGTATAAGGCCGACGAGGTACAACCCTATTATGAGTGTCTGGAACAAAAATAGCGAGAACAAAAATGTTGTCTCACATTTAAATAATACAAGGCTAGACATACTAGGAGACTGCCACTGGGGCAGCAGCATAAACTACAAGGTCACAGAACCATCAAATTGTGTAAATAACTAAATCTAAACTAATATTATAAAGAGGATGTGAACGAGCTGTTTGCTCATTCACTAGATGTTTTGTTGTTAAGATGTTGAAGTTACTTAGAATGTTTATGTTAACGTAGAAAAAATAACTACTATGTTTCTGTTATGAGCGTTTATTGAACACTGGTTAAAAAAGTAAACAAAGTATTATAAAGTGCGCGCAAGCGCGGAATTAGCTTATACAGCATAAAATATTGTACGTACTCGTACATGCTCCCGACTTAAGAAGTAAAACACTATGCACAATATAAGTTATAAAAAACATATTAAGGTAACTATTTACGGCCCACTGGCCTTATCTACTTGACAAGGTAGCGACTCATTGGTATGCGGGGTGTCCTTGACGGTTATTTCTCCGTCGTGGGTTCCAGGTGTCCTTGCGGTGTTATCAGATTCCGTCTTCGGTTGGTGTTTGTTCTTGAGGTGCTGTTTGATTTTGAGAATGCCCCAGGCTCCAATGATGGCGCCACCAACCAATAGAATACCGTACATAACGTAATGATGACCCTCGTGGTATTCTGCTCTGACATTCAAGGCCTCTTGTTGGG
Organism: Acronicta psi; assembly: GCA_946251955.1. NCBI lineage: Eukaryota > Metazoa > Arthropoda > Insecta > Lepidoptera > Noctuidae > Acronicta > Acronicta psi. The sequence continues at coordinate 11,875,640 of OX276488.1, read as the reverse complement.
TTTTCACGACTTCTAAACTGTGTTTCATGTATCTCAGCTGTTCCGAATGATCTTCAGGCGTGAATGCAAAGCTGGTGTAATTTATAATGTGGTTGATTCCTGACTCCGGTAAATACTCTGTATCCCGATTGATTTTGACAGTATTCTGGAATCTTTTATGTGCATGGATATGTATATCTTCTCCCTTCAAAATGCATCCTTCTGATAGTGTAATGACCCCGGTGTTACGTAGTGTCTGTGACGTTATTCCAGCCTGACAAAATATGCGTACTAGGCATTCTCCGCAACATGAGAATAGCCACGCGTCCTGACTGTGTAACTTAATCCACTCGTTATAACAATCGGCGGCCGCAGTTTTGCAACTTGATAAGTTTTGATTGTTAATTACTTGTGCCTCACATATCGATGACGACGCCTTTATGTTATAGATGGGTAAATTTAAAGAACAAATTAATTGATGCTCACTCATATGTTCACACGATGTTACGTCACTGTCGGCGAGTGGTAATAATAAATCCTTCCTTAAGTTTACAGCTATATAGTTCGACGTCGGAATAATTTTAGTGGCTGTCTTGCCTTTCAGTATGGGCATAGCTATTACACGATTCAGCTCATATTGCTCATTTGATATAAGTGGAAGTTTCACTTCAAATATCAAGTAATCTTCTATGAACCTCATGTGAACGCGAGACAGCCGGTACATCTGTTGAATGCAGTCATGGTCGTTGATACACGGCACTGAGAGATCATTTGGGATCTGTCTTGAAATTATATTGAGTTGTTGTTGAAACTCATCAGGCCGTAACAAGTGCGTGTCCATCCGTCCACTACGCACGTCTGTGACTAAATCCAGCAATACTTGTATTCTATGCAAGTTTGCTATGACCATGTTTGCGGCGAGAACACTGTTCACAAGGTACATCACCTTGTCATGATCGGATTTTACTCGGTTGTCTATTTGGCGGAGATGTTGGCTAATGACAGCGAACTGCTTATTCATCACCTCTTCATTCCGCTTAAGCATGTTGTATTCGCCTTCAATTATGGATGTATGTTGCTTGTAAAGCGTCAGTAGGTGATCGTCATTGTTTCGTAGGTATTTGATGTCCTTTTTGTATTTGTTTGCAAACCGCTCGTCCAATACACCAAATAAAGAGTTGGCTAAATATCCGACACCATTGATTAGGCCTCGTTTTGTCCGTGTTACATGGTCCGATCGCAGGATATCGTTGTAGTGCTTGAGTTCGTTGATTTCATGCTGAAACTGTGACATAATTGTGAAGTCAGCAGCCTCTTGATTGCATAAACCTTTCAAATGTTCGACGTAGTGCTCTATGTTGTTTAGGCTTTGCCAGTATGATGACATGTTGTAGTACACCACCATAGTCCATTTATCTTGTATGACGTGCATGTCTGCAACCTTGTCGAAGTAAACAAGCTTTCCAGAATCCAACTGGGTGACCAGGCAGGGTTGTTGAGCGGGTGATGCTGCACATACAGTCATTGCTATGAAGAACATGCAAATATAGCTGTAAAGGCTCGTCTTGCTTGTGCCCCGGGTTTGGTTCCTTTGTGGCGTCTCAGCGGCAGTCTGATCAGTTGACTGTTTCGAATCGTTGCTCTCGATCGGTAAGCGGGACAATTTAGTCACTGGTCGTTTCAGCATATTAGTCTTTGTTTTTAGCGTCACGACACGGACTCGACCATCTGCTCCTGGATGAGTTTCTGTTATTCTTCCGAGAAGCCAGCGACCAGGAGGTAAGTTGTCTTCTTTTACAAGGACAATATCTCCTACTTCCATATTTCTAGTGGCGTAATGCCATTTACCCCGCGTTTGCAAGGTTTGCAAGTAGTCTGAAGACCACCTTTTCCAAAAGTCACGGTGCATCTTCATTGTTAATTGCGATCTGTTAGTCAGGCTTATGTTATTGTCGTCTACCGCCAGTGGCGGTGCCAGCAAGGGAGCTCCGATGAGAAAGTGTCCTGGGGTCAGGCAGTTTAAATCCTCTACATCATCGGTAATGGCAATCAGAGGCCTGGAGTTAAGGCAGGCTTCAATCTGTGTTAACACTGTCGAAAACTCTTCAAATGTGAGTTTTTGCTCGCCCAGTACTCGTTTGAGGTGATGCTTCATACTCCTCACAGCGGCTTCCCATAATCCTCCTGCAGATGGCCATGAGGGAGCATTGAAATGCCAGTTGATGCCTAATTCGGTCATACTGTTAATTGTATCAGTGTTAATATAATGTTGTACAGCTTCCTTGTACTCTTTCAGCAGTATCTTGGCAGCGCCGACGAAGTTGGTTCCATTATCGCTATACATATGACTCGGCGTACCTCTTCGTGCACAAAGACGTTTTAAAGCAGCAAGGAAGGTGGTGGTGCTGAGGTCTGAAACCAACTCTAAATGGATGGCCTTGGTACATAGACATATAAATATAGCGATGTATCCAGCCGTGGTTTTGATTCCTCTGCCCTTGTTTGCTTTCACCTCAACCCGACCCGTAAAATCTACTCCTGTGTGAGCAAATGGTCGTGAAGGCGTCACGCGTGGCTTCGGCAGATCTGCCATCAACTGACTGCCCTTGTCCGGCTTGTATCGGTGGCACTTGATGCACTTCGCTAATTGTTTTTTGACTGCCCTCATACCTCCAATGATCCAATATTTGTTCCGTAAGTGGGCTAACGTCAATCTAGCACCTCCGTGTAGGGTTTGTAGATGAGCTTGATGTATCAATAATTCAGTTAATCTGTGGTTGCTCGGCAATAATATTGGGTGTTTCTGTTGTTCTCCCAAGTTTGAGTGAGATAATCTTCCTCCAACTCTCAAGATGCCGTGCTCATCCAAGACTGGGTTCAAACTTAGTATTTTGCTTGTTGGTTTCAATCCCTTATTATTTCGCAAACGAGTGTTGTCATCGACGAAGCAGCTGTTTTGCACTGTTTTAATTAATAAGTCGTGTGCATTTGCAATTTCCGCAGTCGATAAATTAATTGTTTGTTTTGCATGACCCATATTGCGAGTGTTATGAATAAACCGTAAAATCCAACTCAGCGTTCGGATCACATATCCCACAGAGCTATGCTTTTGTAGAAGTCCCTCTGTTATTGATGTTTCTTTCTCAGTAGTGCACACCTTCTTTACCTTTTTCATCTCTTCACTAGTGATGAAATGTTCTAGCGGCGTTGGCGTGTTGTTTGTCATAAGCCATGTAGGCCCTTCCCACCACAATGTATAAGTGAGAAGTTGAGCCGGAGACAGCCCTCTGCTGGCACAATCTGCGGGATTATCTTCCGACCTGACGTGATTCCAACAAGAAGATGGGATATTGTCGATAGTTGACCGCACTCGATTGGCGACAAATGTTTTCCAACGCGATGCATCGCCCTGTAGCCACCCTAAAACTACCATGGAATCGGTCCAAGCATGTATTGACACTGTCTGTACGGTTATGCACTCTATGACCTTTTTCATAAGTCTTGATAGTAATAGGGCTGCGCAGAGTTCTAAGCGCGGTAGAGACATAGGAATTTTTACCGGAACCAGTTTTGTTTTTCCTGCAAGTAATTTGACAACCTTTTGATTATTTTCGTCTGTAGATCTGCAATAAATTACACATCCGTATGCCTTCTCTGACGCATCGCTGAAGCCGTGTAATTCAATTGGCTTCTGTGTATCGCCCAACCAGCGCGGTATGGTGATGTTTTGGATGCAATGCAGCTCTTGACAAAATAGTCTCCATTCCTCGCTGGTTTTTTCCGGCAGAGGGTCGTCCCAACTGACACCTGATGTCCAAACTTGTTGAAATATGATTTTGGCTTTTATTGTTGTCGGCGAAAGCTAGCCCAACGGGTCATATAGTTTTGACAATTCCGACAGTAGCGATCGCTTTGTAATGACGTCACCCTTGTGTTTGGGCTCTATAGCCTGGTTAAATGTAAACTGATCCGTACACGGATTCCACTTGATACCGAGCGTTTTGTTTGTTTCAGCTTGTTTAAAGTCGAACATGTTTTGATTGATCAAGTTTGTAGGAAGGTTTTCCAATAAAAATGGGTTATTGCTAGCCCACTTGCGCAGGTTGAAGCCGCCACCATTCAGCATCATGATCAATTCTTGTTGAGTTGCACGGGCCTCAAGAATATGGTTGCTTCCCCCCAATATGTCATCCACATACAAATGGTCATTTAGCACTTTAGCTGCGAGTGGATACTGCTGACCATCATCTTCAATTAGTTTTTTAATTGTTCTCATTGCCAGATATGGTGCAGCTTTGGTACCATATGTGATGGTACAAAGTTGGTACTCGTTAAGAGTGTTATCGCTACAATCACGCCATATGATTTTTTGAAGGCTCTGGTCTTCCTCATGTATGCGGATTTGTCTGTAAAACTTTTCAATGTCCGCGGTGTAGACAAACTGATAAGTTCTCCATCGCAAGATCATTGATTGCAGGTCCTGTTGTAAATTCGGGCCACATTCCATCAATTGGTTAAGACTGTAACCTGACTTGGTTTTAGCTGAGGCGTTAAAAACTACGCGCAGCTTAGTTGTTGTAGAGTCAAGTTTCAGGACTCCATGATGGGGCAAAAAACAACTAGGTTCCCTCGGCTGTATACACCTTTTCATGTGGCCGAGTGTGAGGTATTCATGAACAAATTCTTTGTAGCTTTTAGCGAATGTTGCATTGTTTGCTAATCGTTTTTCTAAATGTATAAACTGCGCAACAGCCTGTGGTTTAGAAGCGCCTAAGTGTTGTTCAAATTGTTTTTTCATTGGAATTCGTACTTCGTATCTGCCGTCAGATTGTCTGGTTGTAGTCGTTTGGTACAGGATTTCGCAGAATTCCTCTTCAGCGGTCATACTGCTCGACTTCTGGTTTTCAGTTATTTCTTCGGATTCCCAGTATGAGGCTATTTCATCCAAATTGTTCAATACAGCGTGGCAGTTGTATGTTGCTACGTTGCCCAGCAGCACCCAACCTAGTTTTGTTTGTAGTGCGATCGGTGCGTGCACGGGACCGCGAAGAATGCCATCCAGAATTATCTCAGCGTAAACGCTCGCGTCGAGAAGAATATCGATTGGTCGAGAAATGTTGAAGTCAGGGTCAGCTAAGTTAATGTTACGTAAATGGGACCATCCTTGTTTCTCGAACGTGTAGTTTGGTAGGTTATTGAGAACCTTTGGCATAACCAGCGCATCAGTGGTGAAGCCATAATCACCATACAGTGATTCACAATCTAATTGTACTGTTCCATGGCTTTGGTTGGTGGATATGCCAACCCCTAGTACAGTCGCGTTCAGTCCCCGGTGTTTTAAACCCAACAGCTGTGCAGCGGACTCTGTAATTAGATTGATTTGAGACCCTTGGTCGAGTAAGCATCTCATTAAGACGTAGGTTCCATCGACTGCCTTAACCTTCAGTAGTAATGTTGCGAGCAAGACCTCGTTCTGGTTCCCGGCAGCATGATTAACCTTTCGTTGCACAGTTGGTTGATTGTTGGACATTAAACCTTGGGTCATTGAACTTTCACCTGTAGGTGTTTGCTTTGTGTCAATCACGTCATGCAACAACGTATGATGTTGATTATTACAAATCTTGCATGTTTTAATTGAGGTGCATTCCTTTCCATTATGCGAAAACATACAGTTTAGGCAGACTCGAAGTTGTTGTAATGTTTTCAATTTGACGTCTGACGACATGTTGCGAAACTCTTTGCAGTACGCTAGAATGTGCGCTGTTTTGCAAATTGGACACTTTCGCTCTGACTGCACCGAATATGTTTTTATAAATTTTCCATTGCTATGAATGTTTTTTGATGTAAATTCCTTCATGGGCGCATTTGGTTGTTTGGGTAAATTGGTTTTCGTTTTCTTGATAGGCTCCAAAGCTGTAAACTTGCTTTCTAAGAATCCCATTAGTTCGTCAAACGTAGGCAGTTCTCGCGGAGCCTTTCTCATCTCCATGTATGCCGCATATGTTTCTGGGTCCAGCTTCCCTGTTAGAATATGGACTAATATTGGATCCCAAGTCGAAGTTTTGACACCCAAATTTTGAATCGCGTAAATGGTTTCTAAACTGGTGTCATGTAATCGTTTTATCTCAAAGGCGGTTTGTTGTTGCACTGCAGGTTGATTCATAAAAATTTGAATCTGTTTAGTGAAGAGTAGCTGTAGGTTGTTATATCTGTGGGTAAGTATCTCCCAACAGGTATCATAGTTCTCGGCAGATATGTTCAAATGTTGAACCAGCCGCTCAGCTTCTCCTTTAAGCTTGCCCTTGAGATGTTGCATTTTCTGGCCCTTTGTTAACTGAGAATTGTTATGGATTGCTTCAGAGAACAAGTCCATAAATGTTGGCCATTGTGCGTAGCTACCAGAAAATGTCGGGATTTCAAGTTGTGGGACTGCTTGGTAGCGATGTTTCGTGCTGCTTAGAAGATTGTTTAACTCCCGCTTGGTTGTTTCAAATACGGTTTCATGTTCCGTGAAGTCTTCTTCATAATCCAAGTCCGTGCCCACAAGCAAGTTGTCAATTTGCCAGTGCAGATCATCGATTACCTTCCACCGAGCTTGCAGCATCTGAAGCTTGTCTTCGATCTCCCATTTCTCCTTGATGTCGGACATCTTTATGTTTTTAATTACACGCATGAAGGCTCTAAAGTTGGTACTTTGCTTACTAATAAGCTCATCGGTTTTAGATGGAATTCCCCTTTCTTCGGTGCTTGGACCTTGACAATTAAGCAGCAACTCGCGTATGGTTTCATACTCCTGCTTAACCTTGTCATACGCCTTGACAGTGAAATAATCGTCAGTTTTGAGTTCCACGGACGTCGACAGAATCGTGTTGTTGAGCTCAAACTCCGTCCACAAATCTTCGAGAGCTTCCAGCCTCTTGTTGACGTAGTCTTGAGTCTTGCGTTTGGCTGAGTCTTTCTTGAAGTTACTCAAAATCTTCCGGATACTTTCGGAGATGATTTGTTGCCTTTGTAGTTTTGATTCCATAGTGAGTTTCTATCGAATATCACTCGTACTGGTATGTTGTTCGTTCTGTGATTGCTGCGCTCGTAGGCTAACTCCAATCTGTCTTCTTAACTTACCCTGGATACCCAGTCAAGCCAAGTCGTTCCTGAGGTTACGCACTATGTCACACACTTCACAGATCCGGCTCGAAGGACCAAAATGAACGAGCTGTTTGCTCATTCACTAGATGTTTTGTTGTTAAGATGTTGAAGTTACTTAGAATGTTTATGTTAACGTAGAAAAAATAACTACTATGTTTCTGTTATGAGCGTTTATTGAACACTGGTTAAAAAAGTAAACATAAAGTATTATAAAGTGCGCGCAAGCGCGGAATTAGCTTATACAGCATAAAATATTGTACGTACTCGTACAGGATGAATATGTTACAATTTAACTTCAAAAGTACTGGATCGATTTCAAAAATTCTTCTACTATAGTCCACGCGGAACTAGCTGGCCGCGCCTTAGGTAGGAACCGGGGTGAGGCGGCGGGTTACTGTGAACAAAAGCAAGCGCCCCCGCCCCTCCGTCCCACCGTGCACAGGTGACCCCGCTCCTCCGTCCCGCCGCTCACATACCTAAGGCACAGACTATAATAGAAAGCTACATCAGTGAAATAACATAAGCTATTTTTTATTTTCGTATTTTCACGGGTACGGGAACTACCCAAGCTATCACAATTTTCGCAGATGAAGTCGCGCGCGCAGTGATAGTAGGTACCTACTTAATAATTTTATTAACCTACAGCAATTTTTTTTCCACTTGCTATAGGCATTACAGCCAAATTTTTTTATAGTCGTATATTTTTAGAAAAATAAATATGTTATTGCCCGTATAAACCTTTATTAATTTAACAAACATTATAATTAAAGAAAACTTAATACTATAACTTATATTAGTCAATTGAAATTTGCACCATTACATAAATAACATATATGTAGCTATTATTACTTTATTGTATAATTGTTATAAATTTTAAAGGCAATCTTGGGGTAACACAGACTTTATTTATTTAATTAAATCATTAATAGATAATCACTGTGTCCATACTTCATACAGCTGGACCAAGAAAACCTTTTTCTCTCCTTGCGAAATGGTAAACCAAGAAAAACCATTAAATAGTAATATTATAAATCAAAACAGTAAAAAGTTTTAGTTAATTGACCCATTTAGTTCATGGTCACCCATTTAATGCAATAGGCATGCACTTGCCAGTGTTGCCAATTGTAAATAAAAGGAACACATACTACACGCTTTATTCTGTAAATTACAGAATGAAATTCCATTTTTATATAATTACCAAATCATACTTTCATAACAATTTATTATTAATAATTCATGAGACTTTCATTAGCTAATAATCATAATTATTTTCAGCAAACAGCTTAAAGGCACATATTTGAATGCAACAATATAATTAATATTTTAACTTCATTTCACTCTTCAGTCATGAATAGGAACAGTATACATTTACAATGTATTTCATTTTAATATTTAGCTGCATAATTATTATTATAATATGCAGTTAGGAAAATTTATACATACTTTACTATAATATACTTATACATATATTATATACCCTTTGTGGACTTCAAAAATGAACAACACCATTAAATTTCAAAGGTAGAGTGTATGGGTTGTTTAGTAAAAATCATTTTTATGTCTGATAGATTTCTGTGTCTGAAGAATATTGCTGTTATAGCAAGTATTGTGATTAAATCCAAACTTTATAGTATCATAACAGATAATCCTAGCTTCACTGAAGCATTTCATTGTGGCATTAACCCAACAGTACACAACCATTCAGTGAATCAAAACAAAACAATTTATAGTTTCAAATTTACCTATGTTGCCTGTGTTTCCAATGCAGGATGTTGAACATATATTGCTGCATACCCATAAATAGTCATAGTAATAGTACCTACCACAAGTCCACAAGGTTTTCATAAAAATAAACATATTTTTGGACAATTATTTTGGTCATAATACTAAATATTATTATTAAATTAGTCTTTTCTAGTGAAAACAATAATGTTATCATATTAATTGCATAAAAGCTAACTACATTAATTTGTTTAAATAGCATAACATATTTCCATAGCATTAATAGCTGATGGTAGAACATATGGCTTTAATATTAAAAAATAACTGTCAATGTATCCATCATTTTCTATGAACACATGCATGGTGATGTCTTGTGTAAAAGGTATTGATCTTATTACTGTCACGAGACAATAAAAGTAAAAAAATATATATTTCACACTTGGTTCTGAAAAAACTATTCTCACTAGAGACTAAACACAAGATTAACAAACTTATTTTTAAGTTTCATTTGCAAAATACAGCTGTTGTGTTACATAACATGCACATTGTATCACACACTTGTGTAACCTCATTTTTAACATGGTTAAAAATATGTGGACTGAGTATATTTACATTATCCCAAATGTTTAAATATAAGTTTTGAAATCAGAACACAAGATATTCAACAACAACTACAGTAATTTACCTACTCTTCAAGTAAAAGTTCTCAGTAAAACCTAAATATTCTACCACCAGCTACAATTTAATAAATTATCTAGCCGCACCTGCCTCATACTTTGACCGCAGAGTTTGTGTTGCTATCAAGGCCGTTCACAGGCGTTTGAATATCAGTCCGTGGTCGCCTGAACAGCAAGACATGGGGCTCAGGATTGTGCACCATGAAGTGCAGCCAGCCAGGGCTCTGCTGGACTCCAAGGTTGCGCCATTCTGTCTCCGTCATCAGGTGCGACTTTGGCACTAAACGGGCAATGTCAGGTGGTAGGATAACATGCCTGAAAAAAAAACAATTTACTATTTTTATATTATTCCTCATTTGTTATTGAGATATTTAAGATAAATACTAATTAAGATAATAATAAGATACTAATTCACAACTTCCCAATATAAACCAGTTTTCTGGTTTATTATCATTGTCAAAAGAACATATTATTGTAACAAAATGAGAACAATGTAAGACTAAGGCTAATATTCAGAGACAACGCTAAGCATAGACTTAGGCTTCCGTATGTCAAATTGTTATACAAATTTGACATACGGAAGCATTACTTTACGCTGAGCATCGTCTCTGATTATTAGCCTTAATGCCTTAGTAAGTAGTTGTTACTAGCAGCTTCATTTATACCCAAAAACGACTGAAGAACTGGTATGACACGATCCAAATTATATATAAAGATATTATGTCAATCTTGTAGGTTCTGGTATGAGTCACAAGAAACTGATACCATCTGTGTTAAACCAAAAGTAAATGTTCTAATTATTATGTTTCTATTATTGTTTCATGTTTGATGAACTTGGTAGGAATGATGAAAACGGATGATTATATTCATAGATTTCTCGTAATTGATCGTGAAAGATGTATGGAGTGACTGACGACAGCTCAACAACAGACATATTCGACGACAGCTTATTGTGTAACAAATCCGCATCAAGGAATTCTTTAAGGTGAACCAAGAGTTATATATACAAAATCTACAATAAAAACGTAAAATAATTGAAAAAATCTTACCTGTATTCGTAGACGTCATCAGTATATCTCTCCGAGTATTGAATTTGATCCACGGGCATTTTTCACTTTACTTTAATCAATTCTTTTTCTATGTGAATTAGAATTGAATTCAGGCTTAATTAAAGCAAATCAAAAAGAATAGATTTTTCAGATTAATGCGGCACCAATTTTTTCTAACGCAGAAAATCAAATTTTTATTTGACATTCACGATCACGTTGACGTTTGAACGTTTGAACGTTCGAAAACACTTACCTCACGATTTTCAACTGTCGCATGTATAATTTATTACTGTATCACATGTAGAAGTAAATAAAATCGTTTTTTTATTAAACATTTAAAAATGTCCATAAAGTATTGACTTTTTTAGTAGTTTTCATTGAAAAACAGACAAAAATAATAATTCGTTTTTAGACGCAACATGACATAGATAAAAATATTGAACAATTTTCGAACGAACGTTCCGGCGGGAAATAGAGAACGAGGAGAACGTTCCGGTCTATGCTAGCTAACTTTTGAAATGTGTTATTTTAAAATGTATATAACGTATGTTTAAAAAAAAGATAAAGCTATTATTATTAATTACATTAGAGTGCGAGGTAGACTACGCGTCGTTATCTACTACATTGTTAATTTACCCATCGCGATGGCTGGTATCGATATATTGTAATGTAGGTACCGACCACAAGTAGTCATGTACCTAATTTATGCACGTCTCAAGTTGATAAACTTAATTAGATTATCATAATTATATGAGTTATTTGAAGGAAAAAATCGTCTGGCGGGCAGGATTCGCACCTGCGTCTCTGTTTAAATACACCAGACGCTATGACTTCTAAGCCACCGCGAGTCCTACCCGCCAAGTTGGTGACATTTATTGGAAGGCAATGCATTTATATATCTTAGCATGGAAAAAAAAATACAAAAAGGTAGAATAATCATACATTGACTCAATATCAGATTATCAGTATCCTGATAAATTATTTTAAAACACTAACTGTACAAATTGGTAGGTAGGTATAGGTAGCCTGCGCGGAACTAGCTGGCCGCGCCTTAGGTATGTGAGCGGCGGGACGGAGGGGCGGGGTCGCTTGCATTTGCTCACAGTAACCCGCCGCCTCACCCCCGTCCGTACCTAAGGCGCGGCCAACTAGTTCCGCGCTGACTATAGGTATAGGTATGCCCCAATAACTTCATGTAGTTTGAAGCTCTAATTCGTAGGTAGGTAAGTAATCGCCATAAACCAAAGTAAAACTAGAATACCTTTGATGCTGGATAAACTGTATCCATGACTAAATAATTGGTTCGGGAAATATCTTGCGCAAGAGGGAAGGACAGATAGACAGCTGATTGCGTGGTTAACTACGGAAACAACCGGTGATATTATCCAATCACGGCGACCCCAGCCGCTGTAGCAATTCAATAACGCGCCCCACACCAGTAGTGACCATAATATTTTATGGAAATTCCTATAACTGTTTTTACTATTATTACCATGTGTTTTATACTAACTCTCCTATCTCTCTCAAGTCTTGAGAGGTACTACTTAACTACTAACATTAAAGAAATAGGCAGGCAAGGTATGTTCACGATATAAATTAGTTTTTCTTACATACTTTCTACTTTCCTTTACGTACCAATGACAATGAGGTATGTAGATGTACCAACAAATATGGCACACAAACCACTGTAAGCCTTCAGTACTTACCAACCGATAGTACCTACCTATCTTAAACAGCGGATCAATTTGATAATAATACTAACAACGATACCATTAACGTATCGGTACTCTTGACCTGAAAATCTCACTGTTTTTAGTAAACAATACGATGAACCGAACCAGTCCCAAATTTTCCTGCAAGGATAGTCATCCTAGCACTAGGTACATCACACCGCAACTATAATGATAGGTGCCGCTCTTCAGTCGAATACAGTCGTCTATCGAGCCAGCAGCTCCTGTGATCAGCGTCATGTCCGAGATTACCCTCGATTTCCTGCAGGGCCTGCTCAAGGACGAGTACCCTGACGTCAGTATACAGCGGTTTGAGGTAGGTGCGATGTTGAGGCGTGCGTGTTTATGTTTACTACATGTCCACCTTCGAGTAGAATACGAGACGTGAGACAAAGTCGACTTGTCGTGACAACTGTCACGAATCCAATGGTTGCCCTGATCCTGACTACAGGGCAAGAGTGGCAGTGCGGTTTTTAGTTGACATGATATGAGACCGATATAGGTACCCTACTAATGCATCCTCAAATAAAACCCTTCCTTCGGCTTTTTGCCATGTTGTCGGGTAAAAAGGTGCGACGTTGAAAACGTCTTTATAGATATAACACTGAAATGTAATTTTAGGGAGTAAAGGTAGGATTGTGTAGGCGACATAGAATAGATAAGTCTTGTATTTTTTTAGTGCTTCGTTGTATCCCGGCTGGAATTTTAGAATTAATAAAAACTCAAATCGGAATTTTCTTGAACGGTCCCAACAAAGTAGGTACCTAATTTAAAAAAAAATATTAGTTTCCATCGGCATCTTCATTCGTATAGATGTGATCACAATAAACCAGAGCAGGTATATCACAAATTTTATTTCTTTAAAGTAAGTAGGAGTAGGAAGATATAATAATCGCAGTATATCAAACAAACAAACGCAGTGGTCGAACCAAATTAGTTGAAAAAACTGAAATAAACCTAATAACATTACAGCAGGTACGTTACCCCTATGCAATCACAAGAATTTCTCAATCATATTAAACAAATATAAATCATATACAATTTCACCGTAGGGTGCCCCGGGCTCCAAACGAGGCGATAACTACACCTCCATGGTGTACCGAATCACATTAACCGGAGTCCAACGACACGTGGAACCCGACGGCTCCAGCGAAACTGACGAGCCTTGGGAGAGCTCCATAATCTACAAGTGTCTCCCCGAAAGTATCTTGCGAAGAGAAGCATTCAAGAGTGACGAATTGTTTTGCAACGAAGTCGCGTTCTACAACAAAATTTGGCCAGCTTTGCTCAACTTTCAAAGGCAATGGAACGTCCACAATCCTTTTAAATCGATCCCTAAGTGCTATCTAGCTCAGAATGACTGCGTGGTGCTGAAGGACTTGAAGAGGGAGGGGTATGTGATGCCCGAGAGACGGCAGGGGCTAAGTTTGGAGCAGTGCTACTTCGTCTTGAAGCATTTATCGCAGTTCCATGCGCTGTCTCTTGCCATGAAATGCCATAACCCTGAGGCGTTTTACGAACTACTGAATATTAAGGATGGGATATCTGAAGGTCAGTTTGTAATTCTGCGTCCTCTCTAGGGTACAGTGTAATTATAGATAACTTGAATTTTTCTATAGTGATCTAACTAACCTATAAGATTCCTCGTAAGTACTTTGTCAACATAACTTTACACGCAGCCCCTGGGTTGCATTCACCCGCGAATTTGTGTGTGTTTATTGAATAATATTAAAATAACTAACCCTTACATTAAATACGCCATTATTACAAACTACAATGTTAACTAAAAAAATAAACTTAACGATATCACTAAGTGGTCCTAAGTACCGGTCCTGGGTTCGATTCTCAGGTCGAGCTAAGTGTAGTAGCAGCTCGCACTTTGGAATAGGCTAGCCACGTACAAATGGGGCCTAAGCATACCGGTTAATATAGTCTCTTCTACCTAACCCTTCGAAGAAAACAGGCGTGATGGTATGTATATCACTCAATACTCCCAAAATAAATCTATTTGTTGCAGTATTCTACGTAGAAGAAAACATTGATTACTACAAAGACTACTACATGGAAGCGACCCGCAATGCCATAGCTATGGTGGAGCAGGAGCTATCTGACGCCGAAGACAAGGAGGTCTACTTAGAGAAGTTCAAGAGCTTCTGCAGCGAAGACACCTTCTTCCACACAATGGTAGAGCTGGTCATACCCAAAGAACCTCTGGCGGTGATCGGCCATGGAGACTGCTGGACCAATAACTTTTTGTTTAAATATGTGGATGGTGATATCGCTGATGTAAGTATGGCAACAATAGGTCCTTTTATCCTAGATCTAAACGTACCTACGGCCTCCTTAGATAAATTATATTCTCGTTAATATACCCCTCACAATTATTTACAAAATTGTGTAAAGCTTCTTACAAAAATCTGTTGATAGTCGGAAAACTGAAAAATATTTCAAAGCTGAACATACTATTACGCCTTATTCTTCGAAGGGTGACGCAGAGGTGTACACCTATTATAGTTCATCGGTAGATTTAGGTCCTGTATAAATAGGGGGCGAGCCTATTGCCACTAACCGTAAGTTACTGAGAATTTCATAGAGATAAGCAATAACATTACTCTACCTGGGAATCTCAAACAGCAGTAGTAATAATACAGTTCCCGCCAAACCTATTGTCCGGTTTGAAGTTGGCTAGGTAACTTCAACCCGGCCGTAAAAATCGAATAAAGAATAATATTGGACTGTAATAAATAAAAATGAAGGCTCAAATCATAGGCTGTCGTTCTAGATCATTATATTCCAATATTTTTCTCTCTACGATTTTTACGGCCGGGTTGAAGTTAGCTCGTGCCAACTTCAAGCCGGATAATTAGTTTGGCGAGAACACTGTAGTACCTAGTAGCCGCGATTAGGACGACTAAGCTAACGAGGCAGTGATTTCAAAGCTCAATCTATCTACTGCCGCAATTAGTAAGATAGTATCACCGATACTTTTGTCTAGGTACTAATGGCAGACTGACAGACCTTTCATCTAATTCCAGATGTACATAGTGGACTTCCAGCTGGTCCGCTACGCGTCCCCAGCGCTAGACCTGGCCTACATGATGTACCTATGCTTGGATAGACAGCAGAGGGCAGAGAACCTCTCCTCACTCCTGGAGTACTACACAGACGAGCTACATCGACGCCTGGTGCAGATGTGTGATGAAGACTCTATCTTTCATACCAGCTTGAATAGAGATGCGTTGCATGAATTGTGAGTACAAAAGCTTATTACTGTCGTGTCATCTAGCGAATCTTGAACTGTATGTTACATGAAATAAGATCTAGATTCTACTCATGCCAAAGTAACATTTTGAGATTAACATTTGATTTTCAGAAATTCTTACGTGATTGGAAAAAAGTCGATGTGATAACTAGCAAGGGATAGCCTTCTCGAAAAGGCCATTAGTCCTTTCGAAATCCTTAATTATTTATCTTATCACGCGCCTAAATGTTGAACGAAAACATCGTGACGAGGAAACCGGCATGCCTGAGATTTTCTCAACGGCATGTGATGTCTGCCAACCCTCACTAGGCCAGCGTTGTGGACTAATAGCCTAACCCCTCTCATTTTGTGACGGGACCCGTGCCCAGCAGTGGGACAGAAAATACGATAATGTCTTCTTAGTTCTGTAATCCAAAAATATTCAACTGTTTTGCTAGTAATGAATAAATTGTACACAGATTACAAGAGGAGTTCAAGCGGGCTGGCCGGTTTGGGCTGGGCATCGCGGTGGATATGTACCCCATAATGACGTGCGACAGCGATGAGGCACCCAACCTATACCAACATGAGGTAAATAAATAAATCGACAGCATTCGGTGAATTTTAAATACGATAAAGCATTCCATACTGACTTATGGGATTCCTTTGCCCAACAATGGGACAGGTATTGTGTATATAAAAATATGTATGTGTAGGTAAGTGAAAAACTCGTTATAAAACTCATGTAGGTAGTCCAGTCAATAAATGTATAATTCTAAAACTTGATAGGTTTCACCTAATTTTATGAATCCGAGTACGATACTTATGTAGGTAGTCATTTTCTAAATCTTGCAAGAAATATCAACAATATCTACGTAAGTACCTACAACATAATACATCGCAACTTTATGACACCGGACACGTGAAATAAGATCAAACAATAAATACTTCGATCTTATTGTACCTACTAACTTATATGCCTAAGTAAAATGCACTATAAGTGCATACCTACTTACCCCCCGTCATGGTCGTGGTAAATTTTCCTGATCCCATGGCCAAGACGCAAAGGGCAAGTGATGAAAAGTGCGGTTTTTAGTCGGTATGAGTAGACATACCCTGTCGCCGGGCCCCAGGCGGCGGGGATCCGCGAGGATTTTCCGCACACAAAAAAAAGGTACCTACTTACCTACCTAATTATAAAAAATCGAGTGGATACAAAATCTTTACCATTCAGATTATACTGACCTAGTTCATGTAGCTTATTTCTGCCTGGGGTGGTGCCAGAAAAAGTACCCTTTTAAAAGTAGAAAGGGCCCATAGGTGTATTCTTAAAGTGATTAACTTTAAAAAATTTAGATATCATACAACTGCGTTGTATAAAGAGTTCGGAGTTCTAAATATTCGCCAACTCTTTATCAAAAAAATAGTCCTGAGACAACATTTCTACAAAAAACCTAGTTCCAAATCTCTCAGAAGAGTACATGAGGTATATGACGTCCCAGCATGCAAAACTACGTTTGCACAGTGTTGCTCTTATTTTTTGGCTCCTCTATTGTACAATGTACAATCGCATTAGTAAAATTAAACCTCTTAAAGATATGAATGGATTTGTGTGTAGAAGGGCTCTGGATGAGTTTCTGAGTAACCTGGATTATGAGCAGACTGAAAAACTTATACAAATATGTCAGTAATTATTTATTTATAACATATATTCTATTTTATATCGATAAATGGTATAGTGTATATATAAATATAAAAAACATTATATGAATTTATGTAAGTAATATATATATATATGTATATATATTAATCTTAATACATACATATATTACGTTATATGTTATATTATATTATTACTTAACATATCTTATCTTTTATACTTTTAATATTACTTCAATCTTAATCAGTCTTAATCAGACTTTGTTTATACTAAAACAATGCTCGTAGTGTACTGTCTGATTTCTTTGCATATACTACTTGTTTGCGCGAAGCTTGTAACTCGTTATTGTCATCTATGTTTCACAGCAAAACAAACGTATTTGTTAAAAAGTGTCTTAACGTGTTTACATTATGACTATTATTCCATGAGCGAGAATCTTACCTTGCCGTAACACAGTCGTTGACTAGCACGGGAGGTAAAGAACTTTTCTCTGTATACCGTCATTGGGTATTTATATATCTTATCTAGTATGTGAACATTTCTTTACTGTGATGGCATTATTACAACTTTATTTAAACTGTTCTTATATGCACCTTGTAAATTGTTAAAGATAAGTTCTAACTTAGTGTAGTTGAACGTAAGTGAATGTGCCCTATACTATGAACTTTGTAAGTATGTATTACCGGTGTACTGTAACCCAAACTTATGGTCAATAAACTTTATTATTATTATTATTATAAATATGCATTATCATGACTCATCCTTGTACTCACCCACGAGAATCCACTCGGCGTAGATTTGGCGTAGCTGCAATTATATTCACTCATTTTCTGAATCACACTTCCGAATTTGTTACATACCTAAACGAACCGACACTAGGACCTACTACAACAATATAAGTCTCACTCATCATCACTCACAGTCACAAGTTCACAATACACATATTTTTTTATGATATTGTAGGTTGACACAGACAAGTTCTAAAGTAAGATAACAATGGATAGAAAGAGAAACTATCGGGGTTCTCATGACCATCTTCTTAGTTCTCTATTTAAAATTTGCTTTTTTTTTCTTGCCTCTTGGAGTGGCAATTCGAGGCAAAAACATTTTTCTATGTTCTACATAGAAAATGTTTTTTACTTTTTGAAATCAGATTACTTACTTAATTTTTTTTTCGAATTCAGTGTAGATTCAAAACAGTAGATAACTCAGGTACCTAATAAATAAAATGGTCTATAAAAAAGTAGGTACGTGAGTTTTACAGCGATATTGGCGGGAATAAGAATGTCAAAATTGAAGGGACCAAGCCAAGGAAAAATATTGTTAGTCTGTGGAACTACTTGAATAAGATCTCTGTCGTTTTTTTTTCGTCAGGATAGCGAGCCATCGTCCACGTCTCGTGTACAACCAGTGCAGACAAACAGTGCAGCCTGCAGCCGAAAGATGACCGACCTAGTCATAGAGCTAGTAGACGCCGGAATTCTATGATGAGACGACATTATGTCAAATGTACAGAATAGAAAGAGAACGCGTTAGGCCAACGATGAGAGAGCAGCTGATTAATAGTAACTTATTTTAAGAAGACTGCAGAGAATGTATTTCTATCTATATTGATATTGTTTTTATAGTATCGAATATTAAGTTCCTATTGTTATGGTGTTAAGGTACAATTAAATATAAGTCCCAAAAAAATGTTTCTTACTTTGAAAATCGTGATGAAAATTGCATTCTGGGATTTGGTAGCCACATACTTTGAAAATGTTTTCGCCAATATCGTACAAGGGAAGTATGATGATTTACCTATGTTTAAGTACTCTGGCTATTAATAAAAAAAATCATCAAAATTCAGTTGGACATTTCTGCATTTCTGCTAAAATGTATGATTTCGAACGAGTGTTTTTTTTTACAACAAAATGTAGATTATAAAATTCAGTTGGACATTTCTGCATTTCTGCTAAAATGTATGATTTCGAACGAGTGTTTTTTTTTACAACAAAATGTAGATTATTAAAATAATACTAGTTGCGTGTCGTAGGTATGTCAATTTATTGTATATCGTTTAGTTATTAAACACGTACAATAAACTATTGGGTTAAAGCCTTAAAATTATTTTACATTATACTTTGTGACAATGTGTCCTTTGATCAAGATCTATTGGATATAATAATAAAAATCAGATCATTTTTGTATGTCTTTGAATAAAAAAAACTATAATACTTAGCTAATTGCATAATATTTAAATTAGTACATAATTCAATAAAAAAATTAATGACTTCGATATCTGGGATGCTTCCGTTACAATTTGTGGAAATTTTCAATTTTTTCCAAAAGACTAATAATTTTCCAATGACTGCAAAATCAATTTCTTTATCAATTGATCTAAAGCTGCGCTGCCGAAAACAATACTATCACTTTTTCACTTACTGCGACTGAGTAAGTTGGCTAAGGATAGCGAAACTTTACTATAAATTGCTTTATTAAAATCTGCAAAGAAACTATTAAACAGTCACTGGAAATATTTTTTCTATTAACTCACTAATTTAAAGAAATTGCGAATTTCCAAAAATTGAAATCTCGGTGCTGCCCTTAAATTTATTTAATAAAAAAATGGTAATTTATTTAAAATACCCGTACTAACTCGTGGCACATTAATTGAATTTTTATTAAATTAAATAAAACACATAATAATAACAATAAAAATTACGTACGGGCTCATTACGTATATCATAACTTTCTTTGTAAACAGATCTAATAATAAAACTTACATTAAAATAATCAGTCATTGAAAACTTCAGATTTCTTTTTCAGTTGAGATTCTAGCGCCTAATTTCATCTGAAGTTTCCAATAATTACCTGCTTATTTAAAGATTAATCTTTTTAATTTTATTCTATAATACTAACAAGTCTGGTTGGAAAACAAGGCACTGGATTCTCTCTTAAAAATAAATTACCGCGCGAAAAGTAAAAATAATAATAGTAACAGATATAAATGTTATATTTTTTTTCCTTTTTCACTGGTTTACGTAGGTACTTCCCGCGGTAAATGTTTGGTCCTGAATTTTTCTCTTAAAAATAGAATTAGCACCAGAACACATAGATGAACTGTGAAAATACTAAGTTTTGACAAGTAACTAAGTTTACTAAGTTACTAAGTTTTTGTCCGAAGTTTTGACAGTTCTTCTACAGTTTGACGTAAGAGCACTTTTATTTAACACTTGCCCTCAATACTTGCTGTGTGGTGACTCCGACCTTGCCTTTGGAGGCCTGAGTGGGCCTCATAAAGCCTGACGTAGACGTTCTACTGCTAACACTCTTCAAAGGTGGTCTAGATGTACCAACTGAACTGCCACTAGAAGACGATCTGGAAGCCGGCATCCTAGACACAGGTTTCGGAACAGGCTTAGGTGTAGGCTTGACAGGAGCAGGCGGCACTCGCTTAACAGTCGATACCGACGTAGAGCTGTTCAAAGAACTCCTGGAACTCCGCAGCGAGGCTCTCGAAGTAGACCTTTCCACTCTTAAAGAACTAGCCCGTTTTGGAATCACGCGTTTGGGGTCAATGGGCGTGCGAGGGGGCGTCCTCGTCTCTTTGGTAGGAATCTTCTTTGGTTGTCCCAGCTTTGGGACTGGGGACTTGGAGATTTTGGGCACCGGAGACTCGCATTCAACGTTGCAGCCTGACGAAGCACCTTGCGACGCACTTTCTGAATTAAGACTCTGGGTTTCTTCGAACCCTTCGTCGTTCAATTCGTGTTCGCTTTTGACCTTTGACATCCTTGGTGACGTTGTTCTTTCTGGAAGCTTTTCTGGTGCTTTGTCTGTCCTGGTGTTGAGAGATTTTCTATAACCATCTCTCGACCAAACACCGGTAGGGTTGTCAGCAGGAGACTTGAGTTCCCGTATCGCTTTCTGCACGTCCTCTTGGTTTATAGAAGTCTGCCGCCTCATCCGAAGGTATGGCTTTATATCTTTGGTCGGTTTGTCTGTGCTTTGGTTCTTTAGCCTGTCCTGCCACCGCTTCAACCTGTTTTCCTTCTCATCCTTTGTAGCTTCGATCGGTTTTGCCACTTCTTGTGGCGCCTCAACTTTGTAGGACGCTTGGACATCTAATTTTGATGGTCTAATGACTTGGGTTTCAGCAACTAACTCAGGCGCCGGCTCGGGTTTCTTTTCTTCTTCAGGGGAACTAGTAGAATCAGTGTTCCTCTTATACCTTCTCGTTCTTCTGGCGGCGGAGAACCTGTCAAATTGGCCATCTCCCAAAATTTCTTGACATAGATCTTTCATTTCTACAGAAGCTTTTTCACTAAGGTTTGATCGGGTGGGTAGGGACGGTTGGAACTTCCTGCAAGGCTCTTTTTCTGGTGGGGGATTGAAGGCTGAGTTGAACTTCCTCTGTGCTGGTGGAGTTTCGATGTTATCAGAATCTATTTCTACTCTATCCGACTGTTGTTTTACGACTTTGATGTCTCTGTCACTCGTGATCCTTATATCTGGTAGTTTTCTCTGTTCTTCCGTAATGGATATAAGTGGTTGTGGAGATTCTATCTGTTGTCGTGACCGCTGTCTTCTGAGTCTTCTCATCTCTTCATTCTCTTCTGTCTTCCTCCAAGGCACTCTGGTGTCCTTCTTTTGCGGTTGTACATCTGTAAAAAGAAATTATGGATTACCAAAAATTTTTTTTATCTTCCACCTTAATAACATTTCTACTAAAGTAACATTTATTTGGGTACCTATGTATTTTGGTTTGAATAGAATTCATGGTAGCAATTTGAGGTATAAGGTATTTTTAAGATCTCTCAATGTTAGCTTAATGAAATATAATGTATGAAACGTATGCCAGAGGTAATAGAATTCATAATAATACCTTCGACAGTCTCGAGCGCCTTGACGACGTCGCTGTCGGGCAGCACGGCGGGCCTCCAGTCCGCGCGGCCCTCCGGCAGGGGCTCCAGCGTGGCGCTACGCTCGCTCTCTGCAAAACCAGTTACATCATTAGTTTTTCAGTATTTAAGACGAAAGCAGTTTGATGGTGATCACAAATAGGCAATAATGATCAGCTAAACTAAAATAGTCGCTTTTAAGCAATCATATTACTGATGAAATGATTAACAATAGACAAATTGTTTAGAATTTGTTGCTTATCGCCATTTTAGCATCTCAATTTTTCAAGTAGGTAGAAAATATCTCTATCCAATTAATATTATTTTGGAATTCTAATGTTAAATAATGTTTCAAGTCTTCTTTAACTGAGAATATTTACATATTTACATTTGGAGTAGTAGGTATAGTAAGTATACGCACCGGAGTCGTTTTCCAAGGGGCGCTTGTCGGCGTGGAGCCTGCTGGCGGCGGGGCGCGTGCGCGGCCGCGCCTCCTCCTGGCTGCTCGCGCGCAACCACGACTCGATCTTCTGTCGCCACTCCCTGACGAAACAATACAAAATAATTAGTCCTTTGCCTGGTGACCACAAAGAAAATAGAGTAGACACTGGTCTAACATTTCTTGATTTGTTTATGAGTAGATAAGTTTAATAAAACTGTCCAACATTTAAGTTTTAGTAATTCATAATTTGTAAGCCCTTATTTTCTTTATATACTTGTAATGGAAAAAAATAATAAAATACTAGGTATATTAATATAAGTTACTTAGGCTTGGCGGGCGCGGTGTCAGGTGAAGCGGGCGACGCAGGAGCGGGGGAGGGCGGCGCGGGCGCAGCGCCGGGCGCGGGCGGCGCGCGAGGCGAGGCGGGCCGCTCGCGCGCCGCGTCGGGGATCTCCAGCCGCGCGCGCGCCGCGCCGCGACGCGACCATGAGCGATCTGCAACCAAACGATACTCTCACGTTACAATGTTTTATAAGGCACGGTCATATGCAATGAAGTGTCTCGTTGAGCACGTAAAGCCATCGCACCCGTTTGTCATACGAACACACATGACAATCGTTAGTGGTAGTCAGAAAACCAAAAAGCCTGGCAACCAGTCTATCCTTCGAGTATCGATATTGCCCATAAATTTGTTTGCGGAGGTCTGATGGCAATCGCTTCGTGCAAAATACTGATATTCAGCCGCATTTGGTTAGACTGGAAGCCGACCCCAACATGGTTAGGAAAAAGGTTAAGACTAGTTGAGTATAGTAATGTGCAATAAAGTTAGTAAAATTATTATAAAAAATTGCAAACGATAATCTTACAGAAAACCTTATTTCACTGAACAAAAACCTCTATAGACATCCACAGATATCAATTTATTTACCTAGCTAAAATTGATATCAAAACTCGTATCTTACCAAGACTGCCCCAAGCGCTCCTTTCCCGAAGGTCGTTGGCAGCAGGCGAGGAATGCCGCAGGAACTCCAACAACCCTTCCTCATCATCACCAGGACTAGCTCTGCTTCTGCGACGTAAGCTGCCCGTTGGTGTTACATCTAGAACAAAAATGTACAATCACTGATACCCTGTCAATATGACGAAAACTTCATAATTAATTTCTAGAAACTCGAACGTATGTGTAGGACCATTTTTCGGAGGAACGTACTAATGCCAAATTTAAATATCTAATCGCATAACATATCAAATGCTGGATTAAAAGTAAATATTATGCAGAGCTGACTGTAAATCCCCACCAGTTGTAGAAGCATCTTACTCTAATATGCTGTACTAACCAGGTGACGGTGATGGATCATGGGGCTTTCTGAGCGATCTCCTACCCAAGCCGTTCCTGATGTCCAGCAGTAGCGACTCCATGAGGGACTCGCATTCCGATACTGGTGTACTGCAAACGCTGCTACT
Organism: Acronicta psi; assembly: GCA_946251955.1. Lineage (NCBI taxonomy): Eukaryota > Metazoa > Arthropoda > Insecta > Lepidoptera > Noctuidae > Acronicta > Acronicta psi. The sequence continues at coordinate 11,851,647 of OX276488.1, read as the reverse complement.
ACCTGCAGAGGAAAAAAAGAGGCAGGGTTAGGGAGAGGTGTACTGCTATCCACTCAGTTGCCAGTATATTAAGGTTGTGTAACAGGGGGCAAATCTGTTCCCATCAACCGGGCACATAATCCATCCAAACTGCTACTGTAAATTTCTAGCACATCAGTACAGCGACGAAACAAAACATACCTGTCTTGACTCTTGCAGCAGCCATGTCCCTGGCTCGTCTCCTGGCGGCGGCCTGTTCCTCATTGGCGCGGCGCCGCTCATTGTCACCCACAGCCGACCTGAACTTACTGCAGAACCACACGAACATCTGAAAAAAAAACCACGTTTAACCGACGTTTTAAGAAGATTTAACACAAATGGGGGATTGGAATGGGCTCATATTTAGAACCCACAACAAATCTTTAGCAATTTCCTAGTGTGAACAAAAGTGCTTAGCAGAAATTTTGCCTTAGTGCTTATCTGGGTCAAAAGCAAGATTATACAAGTAATTTATACAGTAATAATTCTAACCTTAAAGCACTCTTCCAGTTTGAATGACACAGGGTCCTCACAGAAGAACTCTGCGAGCTGTTTCCTTATACTCTCCACTTCCTCCATGTCTTTATTAAGCGCTGATACTTCTTGTTCTGCAACCTGTAATGAATAATCTCATCAGTCTTCTATCACTATTGTTCTCCGGATTTCTGGTCTCCGTCGTAGCATAAGGTTACACTTATCATATTGTGAACCTAGATCGCTTGATTGATATTTTTTAAATCCTGTCAAAGGTTGTGTACATATTTTTCGAGGCCTCCTAGCATTTATACTGACCTGCAAGAAATCTCCCATCTGGCCTTTAATATCCTGCTGGGTGCTGGGCAGCTGGATCTCCTTCTTGAGCCCTTGTATCCTGTTGGCGAGGGTTTTGATTTCGTTATGAAGTTGTTCCACGCTAGCCTTGGCAGCTTCTTCTAAAACTCTTGTGTCGTCCGCAAAATGGATCAGTTCTTTGTTCTTGCGTTCGGCTTGCTGTACAATGAAATAAACAAAATACTTATAAAAAAATAGGATATAATAAATAAGATAAGTACTGTTGGCATATTTCCATCAATTATCCTCATTATCATACACATAAACATTTTTTTTATTTTTATTATACCCCCTACTTACATGGGTAGCAAACAAGTTAACAAGCAAATTATGCGACCCGATTGATGGTAGATGATTACCATAGCCTATGGACGTTTACAATACCTCTGCATCACTCAAGTCATCCCACATACCTAGTCATTTTCACTCCATTTAAATACATAAAACGCATATTTCTTACCATAGCGACATAGTGCATCAGCGTCATGCCTGGCTTGTTCGCCCTGATGTCAGGTAGTTTCTGCAGAGAGGAGAGCTTGACTCCTGCCGCTCCCCCTGCGTAACCCCCAGCGTTCAAGAAGTTGCCGGCGATCAGCGCTATGTACAGCACCTCCTGCAATGAACAAAGTTTCCAGTTAATTCCAGTTCCTTCTTGACAAGCACCTTGAGAATGTTGATTCTGATACATGTATTACAATAAGAAGCTTACTATTTAGAATATAGTCGTGATTGTTTTATTTTAAAGCGGTTTTTAAGAATACCATAACAATAATTTAATATTACCTGTAGAGCTCTTGATGTCATCAGATCGTCTCCAGCCACCAGAATGGCGTTGATAGCACTTTCTAAGTACCCTGATGTAGAAGCCCACTCTTCTTTCAGCAGCATGCATTCAATACGCAGTTTATAACTAGAAATACAATGAAACATATTAGTAACCGTGTTCTCGGTAGACCAAAAAACCAACAAACAGACCGAAGGACCACTCACTTTGGGAGCTGTATAAGCTGCAACAAGAACTTTTCAGCGGTCCCCAGCTTCGTGACGTCACCACTGAAAGCTTTCAGCATCTCACACTCATCTATTTCTGGTAATATCTTGAGAAGACCGCGTAATTTCTCAGTGCCGATGTCATCGTGGGCACCTTCGCGGATCAGCTGAATGATATCTTCGTTGGAACTGAAATTTTAACGCATTTGACACAGTTAAGATCAACCAACCACATTTTGTGCGATATTTGAAACTTATATATATTTTGCACTTTTTTACCTTCGGAACTGCTTCAAAAAGATATTGACGTTAAGACTTCTTTTGCCGTCCAGGAGGGTGATTTCTGAAGACTCTTTCCTCGGCTTTCTCTCTCCTGAGCTGTCGCAAATTGGACTGCGCCCTAACCTTGGTGAGGAGCCTGCTGATCCCGTGGGTTGTATCTGTAATAAAATTTTAATCAGTGGAATCAAAATCCTGAAAAATTAAATTCGTTGAACGGCAATTACGGTAATTTGAGGTTACGAAGTTAAGACGGTAGATACTGGAACTGACCCCACAGTACTTGGCAGAATCTTTAGTAGACGACTTGGTCATTTTTATACTAACCTGTTGACAGAAGAGTCCTTCGATCTCGGTCCAGTCTAGGTCTGCTTTCGGTGAATGCTTGTGGCTGGATGCCACCAGAGACCAAATGTTGTTTTGACCGATCACCTGAAATGAGCAATGAAATCTAGTAATGATGTTCCTATAACGGACTTCTGATTAAAATCGTCAGTCTCGAAGTTTCTGATGGATACTTACTTTGTTGTTGGGTATTTTGTTCCAGTTGATGGTTTTCATCTTTGTCTTGGGTATGGGGGTTTCCTGCTGCGGTAGTTTGATGTCCAACACAGGTGCAGGAGGTGAAGGTGGGCAGGCTGATGGGGGAGGTGGGACGGGAGGCGGGGGAGGTCCGCATGGTGGCGGTGGGGGTAGCATTGGGGCTGGGGGAGGTGGTATACCTGGAATATAGAAAATATATGTTACAATTGCTTCGCATCACATTTTCTTGTTTAGCTGGCAATATACCTCTGAAGTTTTTAGCTCAAGTAGTAATAAATAGATAGGGCTCCTTAAGGCATTTATAAGTTTCAACTACCATTATCTACCATCGAATAAGAATGATACATGTAACTTTACTAAATATAAGTACCTAAACTCAAAAGATTTGTTCATGGTCCAACTTTAAGGTAATATTAAAAATCTTACGATTTTTCTATATCTACTGGGCACTTATTGGGCTTACCTGCATTGGGCATCATGACAGGAGGTGGGGGTGGTGGCGGTGGGGATAGGGCTCGTTGTAGACTCTGCTTTCTTCCACCACTCGACATGTCCCGGTGCTGACATGTGCAACCAACCTTAGCCTATAAAGATAAACATTTGTAAACTGAATGAAGAAGCGTGTTTTGGCTGTCATCACGAACATCATTTCCTCATGAGTGAAGGTTGCTAGGAGTTGATAGATCTTGAGGGTTGTAACCAGCCTTTGTGAACGTTTTTATTTGATACGGTCAATGATTTCTATTGGTTCCTACTGGTTTTTGCAGTCAGTGGAAACTTGAGGTCATTAGGAGGGTAGAACCATTATAAACAATTGAGAAAAAATACAAGTATTTCATGGAAAATCAATGGAACTTATATTCATACCTGCACACTAGGAGCTCTAAGCAGCTTCGCAGCATCTTCCCTGGTTTCTAGCAACGTGGCGCGATGCACCAGTGTTTCTGCCGTGTCCCAGACGATGTCGCTCACCGGCTCCTTCGGATCTATCCTCAGGAGATGCTGCAAGATGCTCAGGAAGGGGATCTCTTGGGGAGTATCGGCCACCTGAGAGTAAGAAAATAATCTGTTTAATAAGTTGTACATAATCCTTCGTCTCTGACTGTGTTTTTCAAAGAACTATTACGTAACCATGATTTGATTCTTGAGCGCATTACCAATTTTAAGTGACTGAACTATAATTTTAACTTCATTCCATTATTAGATTAGACAGTGAAAATCTTTGACAATTCCGAAGGTTACCTGTTTCAGGATCGCGTAGAAGACATCCAGATGAGAGTTGAGGTTGATTCCTCCTGGACCCTGCGCCTCGTCGCTCTCCCGCTGCTCCTCGAACACGTCCAGCTGCACGCCCAGGTCTGGGTGACTAGCTGCTTCATGTCTGGAAGAAAATAACCATCATGAGAAAGAGAAGGATAGTGAAGGGCTTTAGCAAAAGGAAGCTAGGAAGGGAAGGAGACATTTAGAGAAGTTGAGATAATTTTAATGAGTTTTTAAATTTTTTGGTTTCTTATTTTGGTTTCACGTTATAAGAATACTATACCTTCCTAATAATCTGTTTTGGATAAAGACCGCCTCATTGTGTAGTTCGATTCACATCACATTCACATGTGAATCAAACCAGATAAGACTTCTATGAAATTCATACATTGTCTTATTCTAAGTATCTATTATACAGGATTGATGTTACGACTAGCGAATTGTTGGTGTACACCAGTAAGTACACTTCAGCCGAATCCTTCAAGGACACACGTGATGGTATATTGTAGTGGTTAAGCTTATTCCACAGAAGCCGACTGTGGCAGACCGTATTTACCAAAACTCATCAAACTGTATCGGTTCCAATTTAGGATGGCTCAAGAAAAGTTTTGGTACAAAAGTTACGAAGCAAACAACTTTCGGAAATCTTTTATTAACCCTATGACACACTGTATTGCATTAGTATGTACTTATAAGACAACTAAATCAACCAAGTAACCGGTTACGAGAGGGTTTAGTCACATTTTCCGTTGTGGCTAATATTTTAACGAGCGAATATTATTCACGACGGATACAACGCCATATTAGGAGTGGTCCAAGAGATGCGCCTACGCACTCGACTTGGCTTAGTTTGTTTTTAAACTGAGAACTTTGAGATCATGTTTTTCGTGAATTAAAAAGATTAGTGGCAGGTAGATGGGATAAGTACCAGGTTCTATCTTCGCGGCCAGGTGGATCACACAATTTTTATGTCAGTGGGAATCGAATACGGTACTTCTATTCTATCAATTAGACAGTATGTCATCATCAATACCGTCATAATTATTATAGAGGCTTTGTTAATAAATAATTGCTTCCATTTACATCCAGTATTTAGTTAAAATAACTTAATCCTAAAAACTGATGTTTTAAAAAAAAAAAACTACAAAAAATATGGTATGTACCTACTACTTCTTTTTTGTATCACCTATAAAATTACCGTGCTTGATCAACCGCGGTTTGCCGATCGACAAAAACCGTGTCGATATATCGGCTAATATAATATCTATTAATATATTTATGTAACGTATTTGTATTCTATATAAGGTGGCATATAATCTCTAGCATGACATCGGTATAATATGGTAGATTTATGCGTTTTGCACACTGCCCCTTTAAGATTATGTAAATATTATGATATATTATGTTATGAGACCTTACTTAATTACGCATTATTTTATTATTTTTATGGCAATTCCTTTGTGGTCGGCCTACATGGAGGTGGCGCGAAGAGCTCGACTCTAACGAGAGAGATTGTATCTTTAAATCAACAAACAGAGCGGCTTGGGAAAAGGGGAGGAAGGGCTGCCCAGAAGTGGGATAACGTAGGCTAGAAAAAAAAGAGATAAATGGTCTTTTTTAGAGTCCAGTCATAGTAGTAACAATATGTGAATCTTACAATGCAGGACAATTTCTAGGATGGCCTTTTGAAGAAATAGCTATTACGGTTTTGGGTCGAGTAGAGTCCTAACTCACAGCATTAGAAGACGAAATTAAAATGTATGCATATAGGTTTAAGGGATTTTTCTATTGTTTGAGAGAGAATGTTTAAAAAAGCAGTTTGTCAAAAATACTGTCTCCGATTGTATTGTATTGTTACTGTTGCCATAAATGCCTATATTTTTTTTAAAAGAGTGACTATGTTGTTTCTTGCCCGCTCTTCTCCATAAGTCCCACTTTTTGGAACCGTGCAACTAGTTTGATAATTCAAAAGAGCCTATTCATATGGTCTAAAAATTTTGAATTTGAATTTGATTTATTTTTTTCCTCCTTAATATAAAAAAATATTGTAGTATCTTACCTTAAGTTGTTCAAAGTTGGCAGAAGACCCAGTCCTGAAACACAAAAATTAAATTAAATAATTAAAATAGTCATCAAATACCTAAATGTTTTGCCTACATCTGTGAATATAGTGGTTGCTGGAATGGAAAAATCTCTTATTAAAAAAGACTTATTAAATATTGACTTATTAAATATTGATTCCTGCATTAAAGGCAGACCTCTTCTGAAATACGAACACCGAATAAACAGCTAATACCAGCTCTGCTAGTTTAAGTTAATTGGGGGAGTGATTAAAATGTTTGGTGTAAGGTCTATTCAATACTTATAATACTGAAATAGACTACTGATCTTAATAGCTCAAATGCTGCACATACTTAAACAATACCTAGATATTTTGATCGTTACTGAATCAGAATTTTATCTTATTATAATCAGCCTCCTGTGGTCACTTACCGATGAACTCATTCCTGACTCGGATCCTGTCGGGCAGGCGCGGCGCGGAGATGATGAGGCAGTTGATGAACGCTACCAGCGCCGTCTTGTAGTCCGTGGTGCTCGCGTTCTTCAGCTCCTCAACCACTACACTGAGGCGGTAGCGCTCGCATTTCAGGGTCTGGAAATAAGATACATTCATTCATCATCAACATATCAGCCAAAAGAGGTCCACTGCTCTAAACATAGACCTTAAACGTCCACTGTTTCACCACCTGTTGATAAGTACCCGCTAAATTACTTGGCAGATGATTTCATACAAATATTCCATGTCCTATCCAAAAGTTGCCAGAGCTAAGGATACTAAGGATACTAAGGATGTGCTGCGCTGGCAGCAAGAGAAATATTCTCTTATACTGTCGGCGCAGTGAATCCTCCATAAACCTCTAAGAGGTTTTTAAGGTCGGCAACGCGCGAGTCAAACCCCTGGTGTTGCAAGCGTCCATAGGCTACGGTAACCGCTTACCATCAGGCGGGACGTATGCTTGTTTGCCACCTTAGTGGTAAGGTAAAAAAGTGGTGAAACAGGCCCTAAGCTTGCTATTAGTATTAGCGCCACTGCTAGTGCTGGGTTCCATTCCTAGGTTGAGCAAAGTATTCGGTATTAGGTTTCTCTATGTATTACAAAACAGCATTTGAAACTTAATAGTAATTAATGTCAGGGTATGATTGGTCTTCTTCGCCTATTTGGTATTTATCTACGTCTGTACAGCATGCGTAAAGGATGTAAGCATTTGTCACCGGAAAACGTGTTGAGATTTGTGATTAAGATCAAATAACTTAGTATGGTCATTGGCTTCTTAACGGTCACAAACACCGGTGTTTATAGTAGCTGATTCACTCATCACACACAGAATAATAACTAATAGGTAAAGCTTTTATTCTTATTAGTCTATTTATAACCCTATTGCCGGAAATACAGTCTGAACTCGACCAAAGAAACTGTGAGACTAGGCCATAATCTGAATTACTGCGGGGTCTCAAAAACGCGATAATGATACTACTAATGTTGGTGCCCCGAAGGAGCCCGAAGCGTTGGTCCGATTAAATTGTTTCGACACTAGACTCCAGTGTGACCGACGTCATCTATGCTGCAGAGAGTAGAGAGGATTGGCGGAACATAGTCCAGAAAGTTTTGAATGGAGAAATCGACCCTCAGCAGTAAGAACGACTCAAGGAGGAGGATGGTTGGTGGCATTCGCGTCGGTGGTCCGCCTGATGCATTACAATAAAAAGAAATTATGGTGACCTGAGAGCTGGCTTCTAGGGTCAAAGTGTTAGTATTGCCATTCAACATGGCAATGCTGCCAGTCTTCTAGGAACGTAACCAGTTGGAGGACTTTGACGCATAAGTATTTATTTATAACTATATTAAGGATCTCCAAACAAGGACATACACAAACATTTACAGGTTATAAAACAAAATAAAATCTATCACGTGTACTCCCTCAATTAGTGGAGACCACAGCATCCACAATATTTTTAGTACTTAAGTACTATTATTTGGTACGTTATATATATTATTTTCTAACATTAGTTCTGCTTACCTTGTATCTCTCTAAGGTGTCGACTGCTCTGGCGTACCCGTCAGCGTTGTAAACACACAGTGCTGACAATAGCTCGAACACCTGGGACATACAAAACGATTCTGTTAAATATGCTATTTAAATTGATATTTTTATGGCGATCCTGGGTTGGTTTCCTTGGTGAAGTAGTGTTGTTGACTGTCCCACTGCTGGGCACGGGTCTCCTCTTAGTATGAGAGGGATTAGGCATTAATCAGGTTGGCAGACTTCGCATGCCACCGAGAAAATCTCTCAGGCATGAATGTTTCCTCACGATGTTTTCTTTAAAGCGAGTGATAATTACGCATATGATTTCGAAAAGTAAGAGGTGCGTGCCTTGGATTCGAAATCGAGATCTTTGACTTAGCAGTGCAGTGGTCATACCCCTAGGCTATCACTGCGACCACAACTGCACGAGTGACTGCCTTTGTGAAGGGATGAGGTGCGTTGTCCTTCGCACCAAATGGAGGATTCTCCGACCAGGCGGGTGTTATGCCTGGTGGGCATAACACCGGCCTGGTGGACTGCCCGACGGTTGATGTCGGGCGGTTATATAATGCGAGATGCACGGTAAACTTCACTTGCGCGATTCAGGATTTTCGCTTCGTAGAAGTTCTTATATAGCGCGATAGATGTCGCTAATAATGATCTAGTATCTCTATCGGCTGGTGAGTCTCACCTGCTTCTTGACGGGCGCGGCCGGCGACGTGAGCGCCGCGGCGAGCTTGCCCGTGTACTCGGCATGTTCTACGATGTAGTCCAGGCCCACTCGGCTCTCCATCGCCTCACTGCAAACAACACATTACTTTACTGCCAACTGCTCGATCGAAGGGATACGCAGATCTAGCCGTTGCTTTATTAGGGAAACTACCTTCACAGCGGCTTCGCCCGCATGGTTTAAGTATTTCTATGTAACGACGTAAATGCTTAGACTCATCTTCATAAAACAATTTTAATATATCCCACGGGAACCATACATTTTACCGGGATAAAAAGTAGCCTATGTGCTATTCCAGACTATAATCTGTACTACTGTTACAGTAGTTTTTGAGATTAGCGTCGGAGAATTTTAATTAATAATTTATGTAATGACTATAGCGATAATATCAGTAAGGTATAATTATTATGTCATTAGTTATCTTTTGCTCACCGAAATACAGCAAAGAAGAAATTTATTGCAAAAGCAAGTGATATTATTAATGGAAAACACTGCACTGATCAACACTACTCTTCCTTCATATCACTCAAGGTATTGTCACGTTAATGACGTTTCTTCAAATGCAGCTTAAGGCCTTAACAACAGTGAAATGCCCAAATTCTTGGATATTCAATTAAGATTGTTTCAATAACTGTTCATTTAATCTGTACAAAAAAAATATATGTGATAGATAAGGATTCGATAAATTTTTTCACTTGAAAAAAATTGTAATTCCGCCAACCACTTTTTGGAAAAAAAATCACCAAGGACTACCTATTTTTGTCAGAATTTTCAAATTGTTTGCTAAACGGCTGAAGCTACTTACTTCGCTTTTTCATACAAAAATAGGTCTTCAAAATATCAATGTTTTCACTTGAAAGTATTATTTTTATTTTGCATTTTACTAGTCAAAATATTCATTTTCCTCGAAATTGAGTCTATCCATGCGAGCGTTCCCTGCTCCTTCACCCGCGCAGTCCGTCTCCGGACGTTGTCGAGGGTGGACCGCGCGTCGGTGTTTGAGCGACTATTTTAAAATACATTTTAAGTTTTGAAGGCTTTATACTTATTGATAAATATTTATATTAACAGAAATGCTTAGTTTAGTTAATATTTATATATTGCTGGTTGTAAATATTTTTTTCTAAACAAATTCATTTTTTAAGTGCATAAAGAGTAAGATTGCAGAGTGGTAGATCTGATATGTATTGCTCCGCACTTTAGGCATAAAAATATTACTACGCCACTCGCCTTGTTGGCGACTGGCTGGCAACAGTTCTGTTTTTGATAGTTTTTATTTTTGATATTTGATTGTATTGTTTTTTGTGCTGTCAGTCCGTTATTGTGAAATAAAATACTTCCAGTGCTACTAAATTTCTCTTAAATAACCACCATAGTTTGATTTTCTTCATCAGTCCACTTCTCTCACGAACACGCCTTATTCTTATTTAAAAGTAATTTTTTATATCTTTTTGTATTTTTTAAGCATTTTCCATGCTAAGATTACAAGTTATTTTTAATGAAGGAAAAAATCGGCTGGCGTTCAGGATTCGAACCTGCGTCTTCTGGTTCGGTACACCAGACGCTTTAACCGCTAAGCTATCGCGAGCCCCGCTCGCCTGTCAAAGTAATTTTATAGTTACTTACCGCAGGTACTTATCGTAAATGTTTATCGAGTTTTGATTTATTTAGGTATGGTTATTCAAAAAACCACATAGGCATTAATTGTAAAGGTAAATAAGGGTATCAAATCCTAATGTTCCTTAGGGAAATGGGATTACAAAAATTGCATTATTTCTTTAATCCAATACGGCGGACATATTTTTGAAATTTTGAATTATGATATAGGTATCAAATTCAAGGTTCTTTAGGGAGCTGATTATGAAAATAAGCTTTATTCTAAAATTTAAGATGGCGGATATTGTTTTTTTATTTTTTATGATATTTTAAGATTCTTCAGGGCGCTGATGATTATGATTATAATATAATATTGATATCAAATTCGTGGTTTCTTGGGATGCTGATTACGAAAATGGCATAAGTTTTTGAATATAAAATGGCGGACATTATTTTTTAATTTAGTATGATATGGATATTAAAGATGAATGTATATACTAGAATAGATTAAAGGACTAGGTATTTAACGAGACCATGTAGTACCTATTCCATCTTTTAAAATACTCGATCCTCCTAGACTCACTGTGACTATGGGTACGCGGCATCCGAGGCCCGCTCGAATTGAGCAACGCGGCGCGGCGAAGCGCGGTACAGTCATTTAAATTTGAACCATATTTCTATGCACATAAAAGTAACGCGACGTGGCACTTGTGTCGTGCAAGAATATACTGTCTTTTTTAATTACACTAATAGTATTTTCGCCGTAAGATGATATGCCTGACAGTTCTCATTTTAAAACCCCTGACGCAAAAACGACGGGGTGTTGTGTGTGTGTGTGTGTGTATATGTGTGTCTGTCTGTGGCATCGTAGCTCCCGAATTTAGAATTAGTAGTAGGTTTTTTTATTTGAAAGGTGAATTAGTCCGGAGTTTTCTTAGCTATGTTTGATGAAAATTGGTCCAAGATGGCCGCCGCCACAAAATAGCGAATTAGATATTTTTTTACAACTCCCTCATTATGGGTATCAAATGAAAGGGCTTAACTAGTAGAATATAATGTACTATAGAACATTTCAAATCCAAGATGGCCGCCACCACAAAATGGCAAATTATATTTCGTGTCGGTGGTTTTCAAATTTTTTATCCTTGCCGCGCATACTACCTTAAACTAATCTATACTAATAATATTATAAGATTTGATTGTTTGTTTGTTTGTATTGAATAGTCTTCGAAACTACTAGACCGATTTGAAAAAAAAATCTTTCAGTGTTAGATAGCCCATTTATCGGGGAAGGCTATAGGCTATATAATTATCATCACGTTATGACTAATAGGAGCGGAGTAGTAATGAAAAATGATACAAAAACGGGGAAAAAATTATAAGACCACGCGGGCGAAGCCGCTGGCGGAAAGCTAGTAATAAATAAACTGGTGTAGTGTCCTACCTACAGTTTAATTATTTAAAGTACCGTTTTTATATTATGCCCGATAATCGTCCTTTTTAATTGTTAGTAGTTTATATATCAATAAATAATGATATTATTTAATATGTAATTAAATTATTATAATAATAATGTTATAATATAATAAATAACAAAAAGTTTTAATAATTTTGTGTGAACAGCTAAATTTATTTTGTATAAAATAAATATGACATTGGTAAATGAACACACAATAGCTTTTATATAATATAATAATTTGCAGATATCAATAATTGCCTGTTACGCACAAACAGATTTTTGTATTAGTAGTTAGCTCATCACTAATGAGGCGCGTGATAAACGTCCGGCCGGCCGCAGTGGCGGTACATCGAAATACAACGGCGCGGTGCCAGCGCCGGTACCCACATTGTAGGATACTGAGCTACATGGTGGCGTTCGGCGAGTTGAGTTAGTCTGTTTAGTCTGCTGTACCCCGCCGCTTACAGCGTGTTTATTGTTATAATTCTCGGATGCGACTTGTATACTTATAAACCGTACCTAACCAGTATTTTGTATGCATATTCGGCTGTGTAATTGTGCGCTAAGACTTAGTGTAAAACATACGTAATACTTATGTGTTAATAAACTTTGAAAGTGAGTGGCTGAAACTTTTATTTGGTTCTCTGAACTACACATCATCTACACACTCACTTCACTGGCAAAAAAATAAAAAACATATTATTAAATTAAACATAAAAGCCGACTGCGTTAAACTAATGCTATAACGGTACTAACTAAAAATCTAAAAGCAAGCTCTAAGTCTATATAGGTAATATCGGAAATGAAGTACTTCACGTTACGTCATGTCACCAATAAGAAAACATACTTATCTTACACACAATAATTGAAAGTATCGATTTAGTCACTTAATACCGTGCACATGACGTGACTCTCAGTGATGCTTAAACATAATAGGCAGTATTCCAAATAATACCACTTATTCTCTCTGCGACTCTAATCTTTGAACTATTCAAATCCGTGTGTAAGCAGTACGGAGCGTCTCGAGCGAGATGGCGACTTTTTCAAATTAGCTCCATTTCCTCAAGGTCATTCACGTGGGTTAAGGCCTTAATGTTGCATTCAAGCTTATATAATCTTAAGGGATAATCGGAATGATACTGAATGGAAAATATACGTAGTAAGCACTTAGATATTCCGTGCATGTGTGTCGGTGCGTTTGTGACAATACTTGGTAGTCTAGTCGTGGATACGTTTGTCTTGTAACAACGTATGCAGGTTCTTGTCCGATTAGGTAATAAATAAGTTACTTGTTATCATTACCATTTTTCCTACTAAGTTGGGAAAAGTTACAGGCTGATCGGAGTGGTTGTTTTTATTCCAGGTATGTTTCTTTTCCTGTAGTGTTGACTCAACTTAACCTTTGAGGTCCTGGGTCCGATTCGCAGATCGTATTTTTTCCTTTGCCGATTAAAAAGTTAATTTGTTTTTAAGTCCACGTAAGTAGTTTAAAAATAGAATACTTAGGGCCTGTTTTACCTCTGGATAGTCGCTAACCAGATAAATTAAAAAATAGAACACAATTTGTATGCAATTTCTGCCAAGTAATTTAAAGGGAACGTACTATGTTATAGTGAAACATGTGCTAAAGACTTATAATCCATTTAGTCGCAGAGTCTGCTGCGATAAAACAAAAAACATGAGTTGGGTACTAATAATTAAGACTGTGTAAGATGTCGACTTCACGCGAGCATCGTCGCAAAAAACTGGTCAGAATTGCATTATAATTTATTAATGCAATACACAAGAATTAATTAAAGAAACACCTCGCTGAACTGTTTTTTTAATTATTTATTCATGATAAACGAATTTTTATTATTACTTATATTATGTCAGCCCGCTTTTAAAATATCTACCCATAATCCGTTAGTATGTATATAGCTGTCGTTATGGAGACGAACCCATTATTGGTATAATCCCCATTCCGGGTCTACTACTGACAATTCCCCAATGGAAAAATCACAATAACCACAACCTCATGCTCTCAGATCAGGCGGTTTTATCTGGCGCTAGTTTCGTTTTACAAAAGCATTTAAATATTTTATTAGATAAGGTCAGAATGATTATGATGATAGTATTATTTGTCTTTATATACATCTCCATTAGCTCTCTCACACAGTCTAAAATAAAGTCCACGAATGGCAATCGATCAAAATATTCAAAATTGCCCTTCGTGGAATATAAAATATTTGTGGAATTCGTTTAATTGCCATTCAAATAAATGCCCTTCCTGGAATAGGTCCTCATCTTTTTGATTGGTCTGCCTCTATCCTTATATCCATCAACATATACATTCTTGCTGAAAACCTTCCTGATAATATACTAATCACGTCAAGAAAGAATAGTTAATTATAATGACACACACCAACACATAAATATTAATATTGTCAATAAAAGTCATAAATAGCAATCAAAGATATTATACCAATGTACACTAATAACTAAATTATATCTACAATGTAATATAGCATTTAATAACTCAATTAATATAACAAAAAAACTTATATGTGTATCGGACAAGGATGGTAAATAATTCATGGCAGTTTTTGTGATTGTAAATCAAAATGTTTTTAGTTTGTTTGTTGGACAATTATAGGTATTTGACTATGTTTTTTATAAGCTTCATACAAGTTCCTTTATCTCAATCAATTTCCGTTATAATTTAAAAAGAAAACGTTGTTTTAAACATGGTGTGTTACAATTTATATTTAGACTCAATAAGTGACAAACACACATAAACTGACGTCCATTGTTCCATTCATAAATGCCGATTTAATTTAGTTGTAAAACGAAACGTGTACGCTAAAATATGTTAAATAACTTTTTGCCCTAAATTAAAAATTAAAGAAGTTAAAAGCAAAAAAAATTATAAAAATGAAGGAAGGAGCATCTGCCTGCTACGACTTTTATTATTATACGTAGGGTCAGCTATTCTTCTACCTCATTTTATTCTCTTAGTTGTGCTATAATTTTTTCACTTTTTTGCTTATAACTTCTTTAATTTTTAATTTAGAGCAAAAAGTTATAGAAACATATTTGTAGGCAAAACAATTTGCAACAAATTATGATTTTACAATTTTTTTGTAAGACGCATAGTTTCCGAGATATCGCGAAAAAAGTGTATTCCAAGATGGCGGCCGGGGGTCAAGGGTAGCGACCGCACAAATTTGAGGTTAAGCTTCTATTGACCCCCCACATATGTCCCAAAAATAAAATTGCGTCCTCGAAAAAATGCAAAGCTCATGTAACATTTCAATGGACTAATAGGTGATATCTGCATCTTTTATAATTTAAAAGAAGGCGGGTAATCTAAAAAGGGGCGGTGAGTCTAGTATATTGAGACAATTACAGCCAATCTTAAGTGTCGAATTATTTCATAACCAACACAAATTCATCACAAGTTTAGAATTATACGATGCAATACCAATAAGTTAAACGAAGCAAGTAATTGATAGTTTCATCATAAGGAGATAAGTATCTCAATCAATCGGGCACCGTTTACATATGCTAACTAATTCTGAAGGCATTGCAGCCTGATGCAAGCTTTACCGAGAAATGTATGTAAATTACTTATTTATGCCCGCGGCTCCTCGCAGTTGGCTAAGTTGTATGAATTTTGCACTTAGATTTTAATGAAGATAAATCATTGATTAATTTAACTATAGATTCATCTCGGCTTAATATTGAACACGTATTTAACTGCAAATTAATGTGTGACCTTTTATTTATGAAATACATAGTAAGTATATAGTAGCGATTGACCAAACTAATATTGAGTTATTGCAAATTAATATTTTTAAATTAAAACTGAAATATTTATACATACACAGCTTCTCGCCTGTTTCTCATAGGGGTTGGCAGAGACTATTGATGTCCACTTGCTACGATCCTGGGACACCACTTTCGATATAACATTTCTACATCTACGTATAGGTAATATTATAATACCCTTCCCTATTGCCCGACTTCGGGATTTTCACTTAGAGTTTAAGCTCCTAATTAAATGGGATCCTAAAACATGGGTCTATGATTTGCGCCCAGAAAGACCATACAATTTATTTTTATTTTTTATCTATTATCTTACAGCTAATACACATACTTAAGACTTACATAATTATTTGTATTATTATTATATTTGTTTTACGTTAACGCAACGTAAACAACAAACAATTAGCAACTGTTCCATGAAACAAAAACGAGGACTTATTTAAATGAAAAACACAGAATATACGAATGTCTCATACTAAAAATCCGACAATCTTTATTGTTGTTCTAATTTTATTTTAAAACACAAATATAATTATATACAATTTCTAAATTTTATTTATTTGCCTGTAATTAATCTCTGTGGCTGGTCCAATAGGATCATGACCTTCGGCCTTGGATGTGGCAAAATACCATTAAAGCATCAATCACTATTCACTTTACAATAAATAGCAACAGTTGCTCTGTGTCCACCTGTGTTTTTAATGAATATTAATGACGCCGCTCTGCGATTGCCAATCAGCTTATTTAAAGTGTTCACAACCCGTCTACTGATGGTTATTTTGTTCATATCAAATATTTATTGGTAACTAGGTTTGTATATACATATTCGCGAGTATTCCCCGAAGTGTTACACAGATGTGTACATATGTACACCCACAGTCCGCCGGTTTCATGTAACTGCTACTGGGAATTTCACAGAAAATCCCAACAACACTTTGCTCGACCTGAAATTCGAACCCAGGACCTCTAGCGAAGCAGTGGCGGTTGGGACCAATGAGGCAGCTATGTTTCCAGTTTTATTAAGTACAGAGGGCGACCCGGCATCGCCCAAGTTCATCAATGATGGCCTTCCTAGATAATTCTTCTTTTTATTGGTCAAAACCGTATGAAAATCTGTACAGTAGTTTCTAAGATAAGCCCGAACACAAACACAATTTTAATGTTGATTTTGTATGAAGCTAATCTGCAATATTTATCACCCCTATCTACTCATTTGTCAAGATATACACGGGCCATCGTTTTAATGGTAGATTAGTATTTAAATGGAAAACAGTAAATTATATAAAAACGACTTTTCAAAAGTTAAACTGGTGCGGGTTTCCCCCATTATTTGTGAGACAAACCTGTTTTTGATAGCCGCCAAGTAAGTCATTAACCGATAAATATTATGTAAACACACACGTAGACACACAAGAAGAATAAACTAGTAAGAAGGTCCAGAAAACGGCTAGAGGTCAACGGACTACAATACATCTGCGGAATATACAAATCAGAAAATGGAAATACATTCAATGTAAATTACAATAAAAAATGCAAATAAGGTAAATATGTGATAAAAGATAAAACTAAAAGCGCAACTACTTAGATATCAAAATAGAGAAGTTTTTTATATAAGAACTTCAGTTTACCTGTGTTGTTTTTTTACAGCCTACTGTTAAAAGTTTGACTTCTGAACATTGTTTTTTTGCAGCATAAGTTTACAGGTAAACTTTAAAATCTGTTTTTGAGTTTTTAAGCTGTTAATTTATTAGCACATAGCTACATAACGTATTTAGTAGGTACTTTAAATACAGCAAATCTTATAAGTGTTATGAAACCTGATTGAATCAAATTATTTCTTGTTACATATTTTTTTCTTAGTATAGATACTTACTCAATAATGATTACACTATCTCCCCAAAAATTATTAATATTTTTAAGTTCCTATGTAAACGTATACCCGCACTAGGCTAGTGCGATACTGAGAGGAGACCCGTGCCCCGCACAGTGGGACGATTCATGGATTAAAGATGATGACGTAAACTGAAAGTTTAAAGAAGAAACTGTTAAATTTTTAGCAATGTTTTAATTACTCTTAATACCATAATATTGCATAACGATACAATAATATTTGGAGTGGACTTTTTAACTCTTTATGACCACCATTTTTCTGTAATTTACTTTCATAGAAATATGTTTTTTTAATATGCTACCTGGCGTGCGTACTGCATTAGTGTAGAATTATTTATTTAACCATTTTTTTGTTTCAACCTTGAATTTAAGCTGATATTGGATAGCGTCTTGGACTCTTAGTAATCATAATCTCAATGAACTTAGTTCAGAAATCAGCTCTAGGACCTTCCTATGATTAATAATGTTGTTTTTATTGCGATACATATACATTGCCCAGCCAATTAGTCCTGCAATGAAACGTATCAGACAGACCACCTGCCTAGGATGCTATTTGTCAAATAAGCGATTGCATCTAACATTCAATGGTATTTGAAACCGGTTCGCACTTCGCCAATACCGTCCAACCATCAATTATAATGTTATACATTGAGGTAATATATTTGGAGAAGATTTTGGTGTAATGGTGTGTAAGTTAAAATATTTCTTGGTTCTTCGAGCAATATTCGTCCACAATAGTATTTCTTCTACATATAATGCATTATTTTTGAAGTATGTATGACTGTATTTACCTATATGACGTATGGTTTCAATTTCCGTTTGTACGTAGGTACGTTATGATGTAATTAAATTATTAATTTAATTCCTGAATTGCGTGCTCCATTTTAGACGCTCTGTGCTTTCCATCAAGCTAGACTTGGGTCAAACACAGTTTCACTGTCTCTGCCAAATTTAATTAATTTCGCGCATTTATAAGTACCATTGTTCTAGTACGACAGTTTAATACCTCAATGGTGTAACGTTATGAAACGTAACAGTTATTTTAACGATACTGTTTATTGTTTAAATTGTTATTGAAAAGCTGTAATTTCTTGCGTAAGAGTTCGGAATGTGGTTTACCTTCGGTAATTTAGCAAAACGATTATTGAAAAGTAAAGATAGTAAAAGTAGCTCTATCAATCAGGAACTTAAAAAAGAGTAAATAATTATGTATAGGTATAACGCCTCTTAAACGAACTAAAATCGATAGAAAATAAAATCAGATGACAAAATTGTTCGGTAATTATTCACTGTACTTACACTCTACAGTGAATAATTACCGAACAATTATAAAACTATTAATAGGTACAATTAAAACATCTCTAGTACAGATTTAGGGCCTATTTAACCACCTCTCAGTAAGTTTTTTTTTTATTTTATTTCAGACACTAACAGATTACAATATCCAACATAAATAAACAGAAATGATGATGAACACATGATCCAAAAACAGTTTCCACATATTGTCTAATAAATCTACGACGGACTAAACATATTAAAATTTGTTTTCCAAATTAATATTCAAATTAAACACGAATGAGGATATTTAGAATGCATAATGAATAATGCATGCATTTAATGATTTTTGAAGTTTCCGTTAAATTACGTATTCTCTATAAGTTCTTGATCGTTGTAAAATAAATCATAAATTAGGGACTCGAAAATGGCCTGAATTTCTTTGAGAAAGGATGGTACGGCCGTGTCGCTTTTTTGCTCGTCTTGGCGGGGGCACTACCGTGCCCCCAGATAATAAGTTTCATTTATATTTACATTATGTTATGTACTAGTATCCCTTAATGAACAGTAATGCTCTTTAATTTAAACGCGTTAATTACTGCACGTGGTTCCATGTGAAATCCGATATGTTATTGATGCACATGGCGCGGCATTGCGTCTAGTGTTGGTACCATATGTGGGATACAGATCCTGTACCTAATAATAGGAGGAAATACCAGGTTTTGCTGTGGTAGAACTCTAGTGCTGAGTGTGTGGGTACCACTAGCAAATATTCTGCCACTAAGCAGTAAAAAAACGGGTAAAAGGGTAACAGTGGAAATTGCTAGACAAATGATAGATAAATAGATAGAATAATCTTTATTGTACATCATACCAAGAAACAAACATTTACATTAATGGTACAATAGCGGTCTTATTGCTAAAAGCGATATCTACCAGACAACCTTTGGATGGACAGGAAATGTTTATGAAAATGAATATTTTATCGGTCTGTGGGATCAACCTTTTTCACTTTTCAGCATTTGTAAAACTTTTTGAAGTGTAAACTATAACTTCAATGTGGGGACATTTTGCACAGCACAGCACCTGGTCTAGCAGGCTAGAGCTTAGTCCCAAACTAAGCAGAGCTTGTATTATGGGTAGTAGACAATGGATATTAATACTTTTATTGTGTCTTGTGTCCTGTGGGAATCGAACCGACGACCTTGTGATCAGTAGTACGGTACTCGAACCACAGATGTCATCAAACGACATCCTAACTCCAGCCCCAATCAATAAACTCCTCAGATTTCTGGTAATCAATTACACCACAAAGTTACATGATGCCAAATAGCTTAGCGTTATAAACGTGACGTAATACCCGTTACATTAATTAATAATATATTTTATAGCGGTGTAAAGCTATCGCCTGATAACACTTCACACGCTTGCGTTATGAATGGAGCAAGACACTCTATGGAGTTGTTTTATGAATCAAGATATACTATGATTACTCGAACTTGAAAAACAGCTGTAGAGGCCTACTGATATCATAAACTGTCAATTTATAAGAGTAGGGGCCTGTTGCAACATGTCTAAATAGCCACAGGAAAATAGGAAAAAATCTGTATAAATGATCTGCCAAATGTAACAGGAACTTGCTGGAAGGTCATGAAATAGGCCATTAATTTCGAATTCAAATTGCAGCATCCATTACAGACTTTTTAATATATGTTGAGTTGTAAAACTAATTACGAGGTAGTACTAGTAGATACCTATTTCAGATTAGGTACTCATAAGATTTTTTATAGGTATGGCCACAGATAACTAAACAGTTACCTACTTCGTGTAAGACCTCGAAAACAGTACTCGTATTTAAGTACCTACCTGCTTTAGGTACAAATGTTATCAGTCTACTACATGACATTCGTAAAAAAGTAAATAGATTTATGTAGGAAGAGGATCAATAATAAGGCCAATATCGAAAGATCAACTTATAAAAAAATATACAAGCATTTGACCATCATCTTTCAACTCACTTTCGAGTGTCACATCGACTAGAACTCCTAGTAGTGCCTCCATTACTATGCCAAGGTGGACTGTGGGGGACCGCCGATGATCCGCCGCAGCGTTGCGCGAACACGCCTGCGCCCGCGCACCCAAGTTCACTGATCGATATCAACAACGTTTTGTAATGCTACTGGTTTCTTTTAATGGTGGTTATATAGCCTCGGGCATAGTAAAATTGACAATATATTCTTAGCTATGTGACCTTGAAACGGATGTACTTTGGTGGTCTAATACGATGATCAACACGTGATGGCTAACAAATTGGTAATGGTTGTCGTTAGTAGAGAGTAACGCAAAAGGGAAGAAAATCTTGCCATATACCACATGTACTTCTTAATAAGTTAAGCAGAGGTTTACTAATTTACACCGACAGTGGGCTGATATTTTTTATGTCCCATATCTTGGCTACGTCCTACGCCATGAGAGATACGATCTTCTCCAACTGATAATGATGGATAAAGTCTGCTGGGCGAAGAAAGAAATCCGGGCTAAGGAACATCCGAGAGTGGATCAGAAATTCCAGCGTCGAAGATCTGTTTCACTTGGCACAAGATTTGGAGAAGTTCGCTGAGCTGACGGCCAACCTCCAGTAATGGAGAGGCACCAAAAGAAGAAGAAGAAGAATCACAGGAAGTGACCCTCACACATGGTCAAACTCCGATTTCGTACTAATAAAAAGCCCTATAACGCTTTTCTTGACCTAGGTATGGAGTGGACTTTACTCTCAACAGCCACACTGACGACGAAAACAAGACCAATCAGCCAGATATCAATACAGGAAGTATGTAATAATTAGACCAGCGATCCCTTCACGTAAATTATTAACAACATTTGATTTTGGTCCAAAACCAAACGTCTATTAAG
Source organism: Acronicta psi (assembly GCA_946251955.1). Lineage (NCBI taxonomy): Eukaryota > Metazoa > Arthropoda > Insecta > Lepidoptera > Noctuidae > Acronicta > Acronicta psi. The sequence continues at coordinate 11,829,971 of OX276488.1, read as the reverse complement.
AAATGTCTGGGTCCAATGAATGAATTAAACAGATCCCGGTCCTTACAAAATGTGTCGGTATTCGTACAATTTGCTCGGTGGCACTTTATCAGGGCTCGGTCGAGCTTAGCGGCGTTAAGTTATGCCCGGAGACTGATTGGTTTAAAGGATCTAAGTTATGAGCGAAGCTGTGGTAGCCTAGAGATGTGACGATTCGAATCCAAGACCTCCGAAATCATAGTGCGTAATTATCACAGGAAAAGCTCGTGAGGAAACCTGCATGCCTAAAAGATTTTCTCGAAGGCACGTGAAGTCTGCCAACCAGCATTAGGCCAGCGTGGTGGTTTATAGCTGAGAGGAGACCCGTGGCCAGCAGTGGAACAGAATGGGTCGATGATTAAGTTATGAGCAAAGGTAAAATTGATGGTAGAATCAAGTTTTGAAGGTGGTAGGATACCGCTCCTGGAGTGGGGTTGTACCACCGTATCGTTAAATTTAATTTGCTACCATTATTGTGTAAGTACCGGTTTGAAGGTTAAGGTTGCCAGTGAAATTACTATGCTGATACGGGTGTTGCTAGCGTCTGTAGGCTGGGGTTTCTGCTTATCATCAGGCGGCCTATTATGCACTCTTGTCATTGTAAATGTTACAATAAAAAATATATAAGATTGCTACTATAAATACGCATGAACGCTTAAGCTTCTATCTTCTACCAACCAGTTCCTCGCTACGCAGGCATGCTGTCTGCCTACCCACGCACACCGAGTGCTTCAACTTGAAGAATGGTCTGTCTATCTGTCCTTTATCTCACAGAGGGTTACAAGCTTACCTAGTTGCCTATTTACGAATGGCTGAGGCAATTTCGATAAGGCAAGGTGCAGTAAATATCTAATGGTACTTGTTGCTAGTTGGAGCTATTTAAGATTTTACATTCCAATCCAGTGGTTGAATGATAAATCAAAACAGAAATGACAAATGGAAGTGTTCAGTAGTATATTCAGCTGGATCTGGTTAGGCTGGGTACTCATTATTGTCCTTTTGATGTCCCAGATTTACCAGGCTTCGTGATGTAATTTATAGAGGACAAGTGAAGGCTGGTTAATGTTATCCTGTCAGTTAGGACAGGTCGTCTCAGAGCTGGTAATAATATTATGATAGATAGGTCCTTAGGGAAGAATATCTAGGTAAAGATACCCGATGTCTCTGTAACAATCTTATAAAAACACTTTGATTAACAATATATTCTTACTCTTCCTTCCATCTACATCCTAGAAATTTGCAAATTTGTTAAAAAATATACAACATTCTTTACAACCCGCGGAGACAAACACAAAAACCGTTCACTTAGACATAAGAATATGTTAATGTTACCCACTTCCCGCATGACACTACATTCAAACAGTCCCTATGTCATGTGTATTAAAGTATTTAACAAGCTGCCTGACTCTATAAAAAAAGAAACTAGCGATACTAAATTTAATAATAAACTTAAACAAATACTTGTCAAAAAAGCTTATTACACTTTACAAGAATATATGAATGATAAACAAATAAAATAAATAATAATAAACTAAGTACCTATATATTCTACACCTTACACTCTATTTTTATTATACATTAATTTTGTGATACTAAAATAATCATAATAATATTAAATATAATAAGTACTATTATTCATATATTACATATTTAATTAGAATATATAAAATATACTTAATAATCTATGTGTAAACCTTTAAATATAATTAGAATAGGAACTATAAATTATAAAAATATAATAATCTGTGTGTAAAATTATAAAAATGTAAAAAAATTGTAATACGCAGGGATCTCATTTATTAATTTAATATTATATCTATTTATGTATCCTCACCCAACTTCCGAAGGAAGGATACTAATTTGTTATTTATATTTTGCTGTGCCCTACAGGGTCCATGATTGTTACAAGCTTTAAGCATTGTATCTACCACCTAAGTCTACATTGTGGAATGCAAATAAATAATATGAATATGAATATGAATATGAATATTAGAAACTAAGTCTAGAAAAGTCCAACAATACATAATGGTATAAAATAAATGTAATGTAGAAATCTAGTAACTTAGTTTTAAAATGTATCTTTATGAATAAACAGTAATTTTAATAGCATGTAAGTTCAAGTTCATTATGTTTTTATCTCAAATAAGCTTTTACAAGCACTTGTAAACGTTAACTGATTCTAGATGCTCGGTTCCAAAAAGTTGATCCTATGGAGAAGAATCCGGCAAGAAACGCTATAACACATAGATTTTAGAAATCATTTTTCTCATTCTTCATTATGTTTATTTGTTATTGTATGGAAAATCATTATCAAGAACGGTAGGTTAAGAGAGTAACCGTGGAGTTTCATGGCAGTTTTTGAACGTCAGAAACGTCCCATGCACCCAACATTTCATAAGTGCATGTTTATTTAAAGTAAAACTATTTTGATTTTGACCAATTCTTTGGTACACTACTCGTTCGTGCCTTTGAACTTGAATTCTTAGCAACCAGGAAGCTTAAAATAGTCAAAAACTATAACAAAAATTTCACAATATGTGACGTGGTTCGCATGACTAACAACACTGCTAGTGTCAATTGATATGCAAGCGTTGACAAGCTCAGATCTGATACGAACCGTTCTTGGAACGGACGCGGATCGAGATCGATCAGCAGATAAGGTCATGGTAAGGTTGTGGTCATGATGTGACTGTCAGGTAACATTAACTATGGAGTTATAATCATGAGGTCTGATTATGTTGGATTATGCTCTCATTTCCGTGTAGCTTCCGGTTTAGAATGACCTCTCTCTATCCTACAATAATAAGCCTGATATGGGTGGGTTACTGAACCACAAGGTGGCTGTCTTTTGTACTAAAAATGAGAGCAAGCAATACGGATTTCAATAATCACAAATAATAACTTGACTAAACAATACTGATTTCTGACTCCGGAAAGTCTGCAATTTGTGAACACACCCTTGACAAGGCCCGCCATTACATCAGATTTGATCAACCACAAGTCCTCGCAAAAGAAAACCGATTCCTACCCAGGGTGATCCGTGAGGCCATTGAAATTAAAAAACATCCAAATTTCAATAGAGAAGATGGCTGGGTCTTACCCCCTGCTTGGAACCCTATTATAGATTCAATTAAATCTAAATCCAAGCCTAAATATGCAAGACCGAAGGATACGGTGAGCTAGTTCTGCGTGAATCGGATTGCCAACAATTAACAAAAATGTAGGGTAGCTGTTAGTAATTGAAACGTCAAGACGCCTACCACCTTAGTCACCCGTGACCATGGACACTGTAAAGGGTCCAAAACGTCGGGATTAAAATAATATCAATATAACGCGATAAAATCCGTAAAAAGTAGTTTTATTTCAATTGACTAAACAAAATAAACTAATATAAGAAAGAAGGAATTTATACTTGGGAAATTAAGAATTATTTATACACACACTCATCAACCTGTGTCAATCAACTGCTGCTGATGGCCTGGAGGCTATGTAAGAATAGCGAAAACACTTTTTTTATGAAAGCGTTAGCTTAGTTGGGAGAATTCGTAATTTTCGCACGTCAGAAAACAAAAAATTGTAAATCACGTTCGTATATCAATCTTGATCTAAGTTTTATAACTATTCACGAGGATCAGATGTCGATCTCAGATAGTATTGATCTTGTCAAATCGCTAGATGATATAACAAGAAATATAGATAATGATTGTATTTTTTGCGGATTACTGGCATCTCAAGGTGCAAATGGTAATGCCATGATCAGTTGATCAGCAGGATTGGAAAAGTTAAAGTACATACAATCTAATCCCGTTTACAGAGGACTAATAGACGCCTGGTGCCTAATGGGCTCGATACTCGAGTGTTATTGGATTGTATATGCAACTCTCAGCATCCGCTCAGTGTGTGGCTTTGTGCTTAGTTAATAGGCTCGGGACCATGGTTGTGCTATCCACCTAATCTCCAAGAGGGATGTTATCTCTTGTCTTGTCCTGTAGGTACTTATCTTCTACTTTCGTTGAACTCTAAAATACCCGATACGATCAAGCCCTATTGGTCATGTTTATTAACATAAGGACCTGTTATACCCCTTGATAAGTTCCCGTTAAACTCGGGAGATAAATTCATACAAATTTGTTCCATTTTTAGTTTATCCGGCTGTTAGCGTCTATCCAGAAGTGGTCAGGCCCTAAGACTCATGATTTGACATTTCATTATTAGTGTCGTAAAATGTGAGGTGTTTAACGATATTTTGATGGCTGGGCCACGTAATCTGCATTCAAATTACATGACATAACAATACTACATAATGTCGTTGATTGCCTGTGCAATAACAATAATGGCGACGAGGTTGGTCTGGTGTAAAACAATGTACTTCATAGCATGCCGTCACATCTCTATTCCCAGAAGGGTTCGGCAAAGGTGTAATAATGTACACCCACAGTTCGCCGGTATGTTTAGGTTCTACGTTAAAGGGGCCAAGCCTATTGCTGTTAAACAATGTACTTATTTATATTGTAATTTATTTGTTAAAGTATTAAATATAATTCTCTTCATATCCGCTTTCTAAGCCACTCCTCATTCTCACAATCCTTGTTTCCACTCGGAGTTTAGTTTCTACTGTTAAATCAAATATAACTACTTCACTCACAAAGCAGATAAATTTTAACATCAGCATCAGATTTTATATCCACCCTCAAGACCTGGAAAATCTTTAAGAGATTCCTTCTCCAAAAAGACGGACTTATTGCTTTTAGGGATTTCTTCCCAGTCATTTAAAATTTCATTACTCCTGCAAACAGTCTTTGATTCAACATCGCACACATTCCATCAACAATTTAATCCTCTGTCAGACTCCGTCTAACCCTCGTCCGCTGCCCACGCGCAGACCTTGCCGGCAGCTCGTTGTTGAAATTCTGATTGATAACATGTTCCTGTGCCTCTGACCAGCTCACAACGATAGTAATCGATTATTTGACTGCAAATCATTATGATTAATCGATTGGTGAAGACAAAAAATTGACAGATCAAAATGTTTTTTGAGGTCCTAATTTTATTTGTTTCGTTAATTGGTCGGTGTGATTTTTTTTATTGCATAGGTATTAGCTTAAGTACAATCTGCAATCAGTAGACCACTTTTCATACCTTATCGTTAAAAGCTTAAGGAAGGTCGTTAAGTGGTCAACCACTGGATAACGAAAACAATGACTAGATTTAAATGTATGTATGTTGCTTTGTTTCAAACTATACAACTCGGGCGGCACAACTTCGAGAAGGAGGCGAACAGAAGAATACGCTTGTGCTGGGCGGCATTCGGGAAGCTACGAAATATCATTGAATCGTTGATCCCACAATCCCTAAAGACAAGGGTCTTTAACCAGCGCGTCCTACCCGTGATGACTTACGGAGCCGAAACATGGACACTCACCATAGGACTGTTCCACAAACTCAAGGTTGCTCAGCGTGCAATGGAGGGAGCAATGCTCGGAGTTTCTTTGGTGGATAGGATTCGAAACGCGGTTATTCGCCAAAGAACTAAAGTCAACGACATTGCGCGAAGAATACGCATGCTTAAGTGGAAATGCGCCGGACATGCCTGTAGGCGGACAGACGGTCGATGGAGTAGACAAGTGCTACAGTGGAGACCACGTTTAGGCAAGCGTAGTGTAGGACGCCCTGCGACACGATGGACCGACGATTTAAAGAAGGTGGCTGGCAGCGGATGGATGCAAGCTGCCCAAGACCGGGATGGTTGGCGCTCTTTGGTGGAGGCCTACGTTCAGCAGTGGACGGCAATAGGCTGATGTATATGTAGCTTTTTATGAATCATTCTCCCCTTAAATAGATGACATTATTGATAATCATTTGTTTGCGGGTATTTTGCGGAACTGTACACCTACTGTATTACACTTGTACTGGCCAAAAGGTTCTCAAGTGGAGAAACGGCTTCAATAGATGGAAAGACACAGGCGCAGTTGGATTCAGGCAACAATCATAATAATCGGACCTTGTCGAGTATAGGGGAAGCCTTTTTTGGCTGATATGACTTCGGAATCATGACGACGGCTAAACAATTACCCTAATCCATTTTTTCTTCCAAATTCTTTAGTCAAAAAAACTTAATCGTTATATTAAGCCAGGTTCGTGAACATGGTTACAATGGCTTGTTCCCGTGTAGGTGGCGTTGTTAAGTCAAGGTTAAGCCATTACAGATAAAGGACTCTGCCTAGTATAGCGTAGCAAACCGTGACTATAACCATGCTGATATTATTCGCAAAATATTGTATGAGCTGTTGTATCGATCTAGTAAATATTAATGTTTCTAGTGCTTTGAACACTGCACACTCGGATGCAGTGCACATTGGTCCGAGTTTAAAGGAGTAAAATCCGTATCTGAACATTAAAGTCTTAGTGCTATATGTTACCTTTAACTTTTTGACAGCTTTCTGACAGATGTGCGTTTTGGATGTCAAGAAAAAGCACAATTGCAAGTACGTACTTTCTGAGTTAATAGTAGAAATTGTGTATCAAGTATTCACAAGAAAAACCTTAGCATGGACTGCGCAAGCGCGATGGGCCTTACTTCTGGTCGAATTCCCAGGAGAAGCACTGACATTGTGGTGATGAATAACTTATTACCTACAAACATCAACCGCTATATGTACCATTCCAACATAATTATTTGCTGTTATATTGTTCGGGGCACAAACACCATGCCATACAATATACTGGGCTGAGACCTTTATGGTTAATGGTTAATTTATAATCATGATGGCAGTTGTTAATGCTATTAAAATAAGTGAGGATTGTAATGAGCAGGTGGGTGGGGCGCATGCGCGGGAAAGATCGTTTGATTAGTATTACGACATTATTCGTAACTTGCATGCAAAGTTTTATTATGTAGTGTTAGATAATAATTGACGTTAACTCAGTGAAAATCTTGGTCCAATTTATTGTTACAAATACTAAAAGTTGAAGGAAAATTAATACGTTGATAAGCCATTTTGTTAAAAGAATATTTTGGTTATAATATAAAGGTAGTCACAGGTGGACCTACTGCGGTACACACATTTCGCTGCTATGTTTATCTGTGTACAGAATGGTTGTTGCGTCAGTGACACCCTCTCCCTCACTATAGTTAATAATTTTGTTAAATTTAAGATTAAGGTACTATGAGGCTGTCATACCTTTGTAAGGTAAAAGCCTCTAAATAAAAGGAGATTAAAAAAAAGGTCCCTTATACGAAAGGGCGCGCCTGTGCCATCCGGGCACTCACCAACACTTCGGGCTGCTACTAGGAATTTCACAGAAAAACACAACACTGCTCGACCAGGGAATCGCACCCAGGACCTCAAGTGTAATGGAGATATTGCAAGGATAATGAGGCAGTTCAATCAGTCAACAAGCCCTCTATCCTGAACTTTCGTCTGTTATGAGGTGTTTGTCTTCCTCTTTTAAACGATATCTCATAGTTCAGTGTGCCTTTTGGCAAAAGCCTCCTCTAACATTTTCCATTGTGTTCTATCTCTGGCAACCCTTCTCCAGTAAGGGCCCGCTGTAAGTTTAAACTCATCTTCCCATCACTTAGGTTCTTCCCCGTTTCCTTTTTCCATCTCTGGGATACCAGTCTGTGACAATTTGACATGTTTTTTTTTCATTATTTTAAATTTAATGAGACAGTTATGTTATTTATATAATTTTAAATATATCTTGTTAAACGGCAGGCAATCTGTTTTATCGACCTCTAATTAACTTTGAGACAATGACTAACACAATAATGTACAATACCTAGCTAACCTACACAGCAATGTAGTGATTAGTTACTGCATTCAGTGTTGTTTCTTTGATTCTAAGTATCAGATATTCCATGGAAGATTACAAGAGTAAGATGTATCATAATAGTATAATTTTATTCTTGTGAGACGGACTGGGGCTAGACAAGTTGCAGTTTGACATTAGAATCGACAAACGAATAGAAACAAAATGTATGGAAATTACTAAGTGACAGCCCGATTTGTCGAAAGCTTGTGTCATTTTCGTACATTTTCTTTTTATTCGTTTGTCGATTCGAATGTAAAATTGCAACTTTTCTAGGCCCCCTGATCCATTATGTACAAATAAGGTGGAGTGCAAGTACTGTGTCTGTCCATCTATCTGTTATCTTTTACAGCTAAACCGCTGAACAGATTTTGGCAAGATTTGACAAGGAGGTACCTTGTATCCTGGGGAGGACATGCACTATCTTTTGTTTTGAAAACTCCTTTGGGATAATAGTGAAACTTCATGTAACAACTAGTACTTACCATAATAAATGGAACCACAGCGTAAGTTTTAATTAGGCTTGTTTGTGCTCCATCAGACAACACTAGGGTCAATAAAAAAGTAAAGGCTTGCTTCTCCACATCCAAAAATAGCTCCAACAACGGTGACTCATTGGGGCTATTTTCGTATAATAATTTCAGTTATTTACGGATATATTTACGAGCCTAAAACTCTTGGAATATTTCTGCCCGACCTCCGACCGGGCCGGCCTTGCCTGATTTGGTCAGGCCGACGGGTTGTGCCCTTATGGCGTGTAGCATTGACACGCGTATGCGCAGCCGCAGCCGCTGTGACCAGCGATAGCTTGATTAATGGAAGTTTATATGAGATTTTAGTTCGTGACGAGGTTTTACGAGAATTTATGGAATAATCATGGGGGGCTAACATGTGCAACGAATTAAACCCCGTCTTTAGCCATACTTTCAGCGTAACGTAATATAGCGGGTTTATGTGCCTTAGTAATAAGTCTTTTAGTAATTTTAGGTATTAACTAACGCATATGGGCAGGTACTGTCAACGCCAAAAGTCGCTGAACACTGCCTTTGTTAAGCGACTTTTGCCGCTGACTGTACATACATTGAAATAAAACTAATTTTACGCATTTTAACACAGATTGTAAAACTTTATGATCCGTTTTGAACTTTTGCACGGTTCATGGTCACACGCTGACTAATCGAAACTTCGGTTTAAAAAGTTTATTATGCGTTGCAGTTTAGTAAAAATAACTATAAGTCGATAATTTGCCCAACTTTCAGCCTTATTATTAAGATAATAAGGTCAAACAGATCGCATATTCCTGTGTATTGAAATGATACATTTAAATACTTAATTAATATGTGAATCACAAATTGTAATACCTACCTTACCGTTTTAAAGAGTTACGCAGTTACAAAAAAATATGTACCTGTACCCACATAACATTAAACATACCATCACGATTCACGCTTGTTATACCAAGCGTGGTGGTTATGTTATGTGGAGTTTACTAGTTAAAAAGTTTAGGTCCTAAGTAATTTGGTGGACGAGTTTATCACCATGACTCCAAGCTGCTACTGGGAGGAAATTTCAAACACATACGTAACTCTACAAATATTCTTTACGCACTGTCGAAGCGAAAATAGTAATAAAAACGAATACAGCTAAAAAGACACAACAACTAATTAGAGGCGCAAATTTATATTCAAATTGACTTTATAAAAAAGTGCCACAAAAAACAACTGAAATGCTATAAAAACAAGCATGATCTTTAAAGGTGCATAAAGCTGTATAATTGGTTATTAATTAATTTTATTATAGTATAGATTGAGTGGTTACTATAATCGACCTTATTTTTAGGTAGATAGATAACAATTTTAGTCATTCAATCAGAAATTATTAGATATAAAAGTACCTCCATATTATAACTGAACTAGCAGTAATTAGATCATTTTTATATTTTTTTTTTTTTAAATACATAAAAACAAACGAAATTCGCTTGACCTGGTAATGGGACCCAGGACCTTTTACATCCATTTATATTACAGCCATAATACTCATATTGCAACTACATAAAATAATTATGTTGTCATGTTGTTGTATGCAATCGTATAAAAAAAAACTCAATTATCCTTTACTGTGACAAAATAATTAACTTAACTAATTGTCAACTACATTCACATTTTGTAACCTTTCAATAACCTGAATATGTCAGAAACAAAAGCTTTTCCCATCAAGTAAGAGTATAAAGCCTTGAATATAGATCAGTATTGCACAAGGAGCAAGCCCTTTACACCAAAGGTCAAAGCCGCAGGTCACTTTCACTCGAGCGCATGCGCGACCGGCGTGTGCGCGCTACAAATATGGGGGAAAATTGAATCTTCAGAAACAATGGAGTTTGTGTTATGTAATGCTTCCTGATTGAGGCTCAAATACCTCAAAACATGAGCTGATCATGCTTGTGCCATAATCCTACGAATATCACGCCTGTATTCCGCAAAAGGATAAGTAGATGAGTAGTCAGTTCACGGAATCACGGATAATAATAATAATAATATAATAATTTATTATTATGTATTCTCTGCAGGTCCTCAACAATGGAGCGGGCGGAGACAACAGTTGTCGGTACGGCCAATCTAGTGGAAGAGGCAAGCCACAGGGGCTTAATTCCTGGATCCTGATGGCGGTCAGCGATAGCCATCAGTACCTGGGTGGAGCATAAAGAGTATATTTCTGAACTGGTTCAATTCTGGACTATTATAGCCACTGAGTCTATAGTACCGCGATGTAGAAAGAAACGGGAAACTACTACATTATTTTTCCCACGAGAGTTGTAATGATGGTAATACGAACGCACAGAGAGAGACCGCCTGGCGAACCGAGTATCGACCGGCACCCCGAGCTTTCCGGGGCTAGGGGTGTAAAATGGGCTACCGGCCATGGGGATGCAGGCAACCAGGCATCTCATGGAAAAGATGCTTCTGGAAGAAATTTCAAACTAAGAAAGGGTTACCGTTTTGGTACTTGGAACGTTCGTGGACTTCTGAAAGATGGAAAACTCGACATACTGGAACACGAGCTTAGTTTGGATTTGTGCTCGCTTTGTGGCAAATAAATTCGCCCCTTGGGTACCTGTTGTCCGTACAATACTAACTTAATATTGGTTAAAAAGTAAACATAGAAATCCGGTCAGCAACAAGCATATCAATATAAAATCTACATGATCGTTAGTCACAGGAAAAGCTAGTTAGCAACAATATCAAACTGTCTCAGTTACTCTTAACTGTTGTTTTCAAACGAGGGGTATCAATGTCTGACTACCCACATGTCCACTTGTGAAGAGATCGGGTAACTAATGGTTCGGTCAGTGATCTGAGCAGGAGCCTACTATGAAAATTTAACATCGAAACAACGACGCACAAAAATAGTTACGACTTAGTAAATACGTGTACTAGTGTCAAACAAACAAATAACACTTGGTAGGCTCAACGCAAGACTACATATCGAAATTCTTCTTTGGGGTAGGCAGATATCCTCATTAACCTCTTTTCTCTTCTCTTTATAAACATACCATCATGCCTGTATTCTCCGAAAGGTTAGGAGAAGGTTTACTAATGTACACCCACAGTCCGCCGGTATGTCCCATCTAATAGGGGGCGAGCCTATTGCCATTAACCGGGCACGAATCCAGACCCTGAGCTGCTACAAGAAATTTCACAGAAAAACATAACAAAACTTTGCTCAGCCCGGGATTCGAACCCAGGACCTCTAGTACAGTCAGTTAACTACAGTCGCGCTTGGGACCACTAGGGAAAAGAGGGAGTAGTAGGTGTATACAGGATGTTGATTAAATTACCTGCACTGCTTTAACATAGTATTGTATTGGTAACATATAACATGCTAGACATAATTTATAATTTCTACCTTTATGCTATCCCTGTGATAAAGTGATTGATAGTTCAATTATTTTTTCACAAAATGTATTATACACCGCCGTATATTGACTTACGCGGCAACAAACACTCGCTTTTTATGTACTCGCTATCTCTGGATAGACAAATACCTAGTAAGTATAGATACAATAAGTCCACCGTCCACGCTACGTCTTTGCTTATGAAATTAAAGAGATCGTGGAAATGAAAAATTGTCCATTTTTCATGCTAAGATCACAAGTTATTTTAATGAAGGAAAAAATCGGCTGGCGGGCAGGATTCGAACCTGCGTCTTTTGGTTCGGTACACCAGATGCTTTGACCGTTAAGCTACCGCGAACCCCGCTCGCCAATCGAAATCTTCCTTCACGTTCTGATCAGAATTAGAATGTGAAAGAAGATTTTGATCAAATTCCGATTTTTCTTTCATTAAAAAAAGTTGTAATTACCTAAGATTTTTTTATTTACATCGGTAATAAATCGTGGTCTGATTCACTTGCTCGAAGGATGCATGTAATTAAATTGTCACCCTGTATAATACTTTTTATAATTCTGTAATTTTAGTCAGACTAATATTTATGTAAGTACTTAAACAAACTCGACCCAGTCTCTAATATTAATAACTAGTTTTTGGAGATTTTTAATTGATATTCTGCTCCTATTGATCGTTGCGTTTTGATATATAGCCTATTGCCTTCCTCGATAAACGGGCTATCTAACACTGAAAGAATTTTTCAAATCCGACCTAGTTCCTGAGATTAGCCCGTTCAACCAAAGAAACGGACTCTTCAGCTTATAACATTAGTATTAATAACATTTTTTTTGTTCGTGGTCACGTTTTGTTTTCATACAAAGTACTGAAGCGTGGACGATGTAGGTATATCTGTTTACATGAAGGGTTTAGAAAAGGATCGGGTTACCGTCAGATGTGGGTACTTGTGAATGAGTTGAAAGGATGCGGCTTAATCTCTGCTATGAATCAGAACATAAAAAGTGTCGGCACCGTGTTTGTGGTTAATACAAAACTCGATGGTTTAATATTGTTATTATTTATCGATTTATATGCTTGGACTCAATAAGATTAAATAAAAAACAGACTTGCTACTATCTTTTATCACTGGACCTAATCACGGGTGGCTTTCAGAATGAGAGGGGTTAGGCTATAGTCTTAGGCTGATATTCAGAAACGAAACTCAACATGAACTTATGGAGGAGCGTAAGTTCGTTCACACACGCCGCGCCGCGCCGCGCCCCGCCGCGCCGTCGAGAAAAATCTCTCTGGCATGTAGGTTTTCTCAAGATGTTTACCGTTGTAAGCGAATGATATTAATAATACTACATATATAAATATGTATCCATCTTAATAAGTACGTGCAGAGACCCTTAAACCAAAAATCATCAGACAACTAAGTACTTAAAGTAACGTAAAAAGTAACATTTGTACTTAGTCACTGCTTATTCTAAGTAACACCTATACTGATGGCGAGGAAGTGACTTATCTTCGGGTTTTTACTTACAAAATACAATGACTATTCGATTTTTTTGTTAGTGTTTGTCCAAATTTAGGTATCAAATGTTCCGCTTGATAGAGTGCATTTTAAAATAAAACACGACGATATTGTTTGATTGTAGTGTACCTACTGTTTTTTAACCCCCTGACTAGCACTGACCCATCGGTGGGACAAAGTCTGGTGAAGTACGGTATTTATTTTGTTTTTTTTTTTATGTTTGATAGGCTTGCGTTTGACTATGCACTGGCTCACTTGATGTTGGACAATAGATCACTCTTGCATTCACTCGTGATTTGAAGACTCGTCTAGTATCCATACTACAAGCTCTGATTACTGGGGCTAAGTGGTGCAGTGTGAAATATCCCAAATATTTATTATAAATCTATACTAATATTATAAAGCTGAAGAGTTTGTTTGTTTGAACGCGCTAAACTCAGGAACTACTGGTCCGATTTGAATAATTCTTTCAGTTTTAGATAGCCCGTTTATCGAGGAGGGCTATAGGCTATATATCATCATGCTACGACCAATAGGAGCTGAGTATAAAGTAAAAATGTTGAAAAAACGGGGGGAAAAATTCAACTTTTACAGGAACGAATTCGCGGGCAAAGGCTTATTATAATATACATATAATAGACATCGTGTCAAATATAAATTAATCAATCGACCAATTGAGCACCTAGTGGTTTAACAAGAGGACTAGGCCTAAGTCCCACCTCTTTTTTGGTTGGTTTACAGTCAAGGGCCCGTTTAACCACCTCTGGATGGCCTCTGGATGCATTTTTCACACAATGAAAAAATGTTTTTTATTTTATTGCTATTTTTAGTAGATATCAATTTGCGTGAAGTGGCACCAGGCAGGCAATTCAGGTTACTTTTATGGGTTATTAAGTCCCCTATATGGTACAAAAAGGTTAGGTACTAAGATTTTTGTGTAGAGTTTTAAATTTTAATGAATCCTCGTACAATCAATCAAATGTTGTTGTTTAATGTAATGCGGAATGACTTTTGCATAAGCCAACCCCTCTTTGTTTATTATGCTATAATGCTTTGTTGCTAAGGTCCTTTACAGGCAATGAAAGATCCCTTTTGGTCTTATTATTTTATGATCTTGCTTAGAAAGATTAAGTAGAAGGAATCTGTTTCATTCTGCCCAGATATCAAATAAATTAAACAAAACTCTCAAAGCGTTTAAATATAATGTAGCATAAAAAGACGTTTTATTTTGTGGGAATTAGCATATCTAAATATTTATGGTTATTCAGAAAAGAAGTCAGTCCAGATTCCTAATCCTATCTATATTAAAACAAGAATCTTAACTCTTTTAAAATTGACAGTTTTAGAGCAACCTCCGTCCACATTTACAATCTAGATAGGCATGCATAATTTATTGAAGTTTAAATTACCGTAAAATAAAAATAAGAATTATCAGCTACTGGTCTTTCGTTTTTATTTAATTTAAGATCCTCTTAACACTTTGAAGAACTCGTTTTTTCTTGCATTTTAACAAATCTACAAGCACTTAACGAAGTTTTATCAAATCTTGGACCTTCTTGGTCCACATCATCGGACAAAGATATTTGACCAGTGGCAGATACCACCCATAAGACCATATGAGGCTGGAATGCAAAGACTAGCATAGATGTCTTTGAAAATAGATCTATTTAAAGCTAAGGCTCAAGCGTTGCTTAACCCACCGACGCCGAGACCTTGAAACGGACCGGTATGTTATGCAACAGATTATATTGACAGCTCTGCCCCCGGCTGCACGATGTTTAGTTACTGATTAATTATCTGTGTACATACAGGGATATCGAATGTGGATGGAGGTAAGGGTGGAGAAAGATTAACTAAAAATATGGGAATGTGTGTGGAATGATTTATATTAAAAGAGAGTGAATGCTGTGTGAAGAGTAGCATGGATCAAATGAAGACACACAAACAAATTCGGACCAAGTTAAGAGAATAATGATCGGGACGTAATAGGGAGCGAGCCCTTTGCCATTAAACGGGCACCTACTCATCTTGAAATACTCGAACTTCTTGATGAAAAAGCTTTACCTTTTTTTATCAAATCCAGAATTATTAGCAGTTAAGCTTGCAAACACAAGACCATTGAAATAAATGTTTCTGTTAGCTAAAGTTTTATAGATAGGTATATTCAATTTGATGAATACAGTGCGTTTAATCAAGTAGTGTAGGTCGTTGATGTGTCCGGCGCAGCTGAGCGTTGTCTCACTCACAAGTACGCTCATCCTGTCCAACGGTAGGGGTGGCAGTTTGTGCAACGTCAATAACAATTAGAGAAATGAAGACGCGACGCCAACGTCCAGAAACCGCTTTGTTTTCTATTCTAGTTAGTTAGATCTTTTCTTAGGTGGAGGCAGCAAAGCAGTAACGAGAAATTTGATTCTTAAAAAGGTCCTTTACTCTGCTCAGGGGGCATAGATAAGTTGGAATTTGACATTCGTATAGACAAATGAATAGAAACAAAATGTATGGACATGACATTAGTCGCAGCCCGATTTGTCAAAAGCTTGTGTCATTTCCATACATTTTGATTCTATTCGGATGTCAAAATGTAACTTGTCCTGCTCTCCTGTGCTCTGGTGAGGGATGTAGGTAGACTCCTGAAAATATTTCAGAAAATTGTTTTACTTTTTATTTAAAATAAACATGTGTTTTTATGTAAGAAGTCTTTGATTGCACTGGCTACATTACTCTTCAAACCGGAACACAAAAATGTTAGCACACATCCCAGCCAGACGAAGGCAAAATTTTTGAAAAAAAAAACTGGCCTTTCTTTTTTTTTTCATTGAAATTTCATCTCGTGCCAGCCCTAAATGAACTGTCATTTCAACTTTGAGTTGAAACAATAACCCTTTATGTCCATCTTGGGACAGCCACGTCCATTAGCCGTCCATCGATGAGCCGTGTCTGTCTGTCACCGGACGTCCAGATCATTATAGCTATCGATCATGTATCATAGCTACGATTAGTGGCTTTTATTGATAAATATTCGTTCGTCACTTCCGGTGAGTGTCCCTACGGGAGAGAAGTGTATTCAATAAATATTTTGTATATTGTGCAGTGTTGCACGTAAAACAAGCGATGGAAAATCTGATAAAGTATTATTCCGATCTGGTCCTAGTGTGGTACTTAAATGTGAAATGGTACCTATTCTCTTTATAGCCAAAAACAACATCAATTGACTAAATATTGATCAAAGGGCTTGAAAAGGATTGACATTGACAAGAAAAAATGAAATGATGATGATAAAATGATAAAGATGAAATTATTGATTAAAATTATTAAATACGATTTATTTATTTAGTTTTAAAACAACTACGCTCTAATTTGACACATAGATAAATCATCGCGATATCAACTAGTAAGTATCTAGTCACAAAATACTTTTTTATTTAGAATAAAAAAGGTGCTGACATAAAAAAAATGGGAACAGAGTCACATATCATTATGAATATCGTTGTTCTTTTCACTAAAATCCAAAGTATCTTCGTTCTGGTTTCTGACATTTTGTGCGAATTGAAGTAAGAACAACTACCTTTAACTGATTTTATCGTGTTACATTGATACAATGTAGACTGGATTATTCCGATCTGTCCCCTGGCTCCGTCCCCTCGGGGGGACAGATCGGAAAAAAATATATTTGTCCCCCTGTGAGTGTAGAGGTGCTAAATAATAACATTAATATAAACGCGATAAAATCCGTAATAACCTAACCTAAATTAAAAATTTAGAAAACCCCCGACACGGAATATAATTTGCTATTTTGTGGTGGCGGCCATCTTGGATTTGAAATTTATCATAGTGCATAGTATTGTACTAGTTAAGCCCTTTCATTTGATACCCATATTGAGGGAGTTGTGAAAAAATATGTAATTCGATATTTTGTGGCGGCGGCCATCTTGGACTGATTTTTATCAAATATAGCTAAGAACACTCCCGACTAATTCACATTTCAAATAAAAAAATCAAAATTAAAATCCAAAAAACCACAGACAGACAGACAGACAGACAGACAGACAGACAGACAGACAGACAGACACACACACACACACACACACACACACACACACACACACACACACACACACACACACACACACACACACACACACACACACACACACACACACACACACACACACACACACACACACACACACACACACACACAGACACGTCAAACTTATAACACCCCGTCGTTTTGGCGTCGGGGGTTAAAAAGTATGTTTATTTTAATGTAACTTCGTGTTCTAGAATAGCACCAATTGTAATAGGTTTCAACATTTATTAAGTGTATAGCAGAGCGTCAATAAATGCCACATCTTATATCAAGGTCAATATCTGGATGCAGTTGAACTTATAAAACTTTATTACAATTTACTTTATAAAGTAATGGGACACTTGCGGACATTATTTATTAATATTTGCCGCAATGTTGTGTCAGTGAATCATACTGTTTGATTAATACAGTTTACTTTATTGTTGTTAATGTTTTCCTTGCATGGTAATGAGACTGCGGTATTGTAAATAAAAATATTAACTGTTAGGTGGCGCTTAACCGAATTTGAGAGAAGAGTAATATAGAGAGAGAGATTTTAGTAACCAACCTTCATTTGCCTGAACTTTAGGTAATATGTATAGTAAGCTAACGTAGCTCACCTCCTATTCTGTACTTTTTATACAAAGCTACCTCTAAGCAGCACCAGTTTTAGGTCAGTAGTGAGCTTTAGACAAATTTAGTTGGTTGAAGTAACGTAAATATGTACATAGTATATCAGACCCTGGCCCAACCAGGAAGGGAGGGTCCATTAATAACAACCAACCTTATAATAAACAACAAAATAACAATCTATTACACATAAGGTAAAACAACGTTGTTGGCACACAGCACCAAGGTTTACGTATAGTACTTTTGTGCCATATTTGGCACGTGCTTCCTAGCCGAGATCTAGATGGGACAAAAGAAGCATTTGTCGTATCTTAAAGATTAATTACCAGTTTTTATAACGCCATATGTTGTGCAAAATTAAAAGCTTTGTTTCATTAAAATGGACAACACATAAAAATGTGACATTTTAGGCACTTACTTTAAAAATATGTATTTTAACGCTCGTCTGGCGCAGTAAGTAATTTGGATGGAGGGCACTTAAATTACAGACAACAACAATGTGATGATCATTTAATTTTTTGCCAAAAGCACCAAATACGTATTTTATTATTTTCGTAAAACGAATTTTATTTTAGAATATAAAGTTTTATATACACACGGAAATTCGGCAATTTAAAGTACAACATCCCTTTGATGGGCAATGAGAATATTTCGTCCGGCGAAGGGTTAAATATCTTTTAAATACCTAAAGAAAAATGTGGTTATAGGTAGGTAGATACTTAAGTAATTCATGCAACCACCATCTGTTCTTATCTAAGTATATTTTATACAGTAAACGACCGCATATGTTAGATAAAGCACTTACAATTATCTCAGACAGGATAACATGAGGAAATCTGAAACAAGAGAACATTGTCATTAGCATGTGTCACTGTTAATATGTTGATACGCGATACTAATAACATAATAGTGTTAATATCGTTTATAAACAACTTAATAAACAAACTGATTGAAGAGGTTGGCACTGGCAGAGATACAATTCAATCGTCAAATCAAGTCAAGGTCTTTCATATCACGTATTTAGGCACACAATAATTATAGTAATTAATAATACCTAACGGTTACCTAACAGGTAGGTGATACCCCCTATTTCATTAAATGTACTTTCGCGTAGTATTATCAGAGGATCCATAACGATCATAGGAAAAAGGAAAGAAAATGTGAATTTTAGTCTGTATGAGTCGGACAAATACCTCCTCTTAACTCCTTCCCTGACGGCGGACGAATGGAAGACCCTAAAGACTTTCTCTCACCACTATAAAACAAAAGGTCTTCTTGGGAAAAAGTCGTCAATCAAGTTTTTGTCTTGACATTTTTGGACGAGTTTTCGCTGACATAAAAATTGTTTTTCCTGCGTTCTATTATATAATTATTAAACCCCGACGCAAAAACGACGGGGTGTTATAAGTTTGACGTGTCTGTGTGTGTGTGTGTGTGTGTGTGTGTGTGTGTGTGTGTGTGTGTCTGTCTGTCTGTGGCATCGTAGCTCCCGAACGGATGGACCGATTTTGATTTTGTTTTTTTAATTTGAAAGGTGAATTAGTCGGGAGTGTTCTTAGCTATGTTTGATGAAAATCGGTCCAAGATGGCCGCCGCTACAAAATAGCGAATTACATATTTTTTCATAACTCCCTCAATATGGGTATCAAATGAAAGGGGTTAACTAGGAGAATACACTATGATAAATTTCAAATCCAATATGGCCGCCACCACAAATTATATTTTGTGTCGGGGGTTTTCTAAATTTTTAATTTAGGTTAGGTTAGGTATTATCATGTAATCTAACAACTTTCATTTCAAATTCAAATTCCAAGAAGTCAATATGGTTCCTACTTAAAATAATTTAAGCATCAAACATAGGTACATTATACGCTAAAATCATTACCCCGCCTTTGTATCTGCAGTCGGGAAATATTTAGTCATTATTATCTACATGAACTTTTATATTGACTCTCAGTTATTTATGTTCAAGCCTGTATTTCCTTATAGGGTGGGCAGATATCTGCGGTGTTAAATAACACTGGGAGCGTGCAGAACACAATATGTGGGCATAAAGAGCACATTTTTCTTCCATAATGATCGGGAATTTAAATAAAAATATGGAGTGATCTACTTTACTGGAGTAAGAAAAAATGGCATTTTATTTTGTAACAGGAGGCATATTGTAACAGGCATAAATATTTTCATCTTATCAGCCTACAGAGGTCCACTGCTGAACAAAAGCCTTCCCCATACTGCCGTCCTCAAGCTAAAATGCCGTTATCTGACATCCCGCCGATTTGGAATTTTTAATGCCAACACAATCAGAAGTCGTGAGATCTCCTCGTGAGATCTGTTAGTCAGTACTTCTAAGTCTCAAATATGACTTCTAGTTATTAAGTAGCGTACATTTTTAAAAACTGCCCACTTTTTCGTGCATAACTCAAAAAATTGTTTTGGTACATAACGGCATTTTAGCTTGAGGACGGCAGCATAGCCTTCCACAAGGACCGGTTATATGTCATCTGCATCAACGACTTCCAGCGACCTTTATTTATATACCTTTCTACGAGCTATGTGTTATGTATTTCAGCTTCAAAGTAGTAAAATTGGACGGTACAGGATATTTTAGGTAGTTAAATGTTAAGTAACGTATATCGTAATGTGCAAAGGTATCGTCGGCGACATCAAAGCATGCGGTATGCGGTAGATATAACCAAAAGCCCGGTAGCCGGGTACTGCGGTATTGAGGAATGCAAGACAGCACCGGAAATTAAACCAGAAATTATGTGAAATGTTGACATTATTGACACTACTTTGGTAGAGCTTAACACAACATACTCCTATATACCTTGAAGGGGGTAAAAGTGTACATTCTTCTAAAAACTCTCAATTCGTTGGTACCTATGTTGCAGGTCAATATGTAGGTCCTATATAATAGGATTGTGACAAAAATACGACAATAAATGAAAAAGCCACGGTATAATTATAATGCCATATTCTTTTTTTTTATGAAGGAAAAAATCGGCTGGCGGGCAGGATTCGAACCTGCGTCCTCTGGTTCGGTACACCAGACGCTTTGACCTCTAAGCCAACGCTCGACCCGCTCGCCGCTTCATTAAAAATAACTTGTAATCTTAGCATGGAAAATGCTTAAAAAAATACAAAAAGATGCCATATTCTATTTTATAGTCTTTCTTTAGACTTTATTACTACCCTGTATATTGGCAATAGGACCACACCCCTTTTACATAGGACCTGTCTATCAATCTATAGAGTGCAGAACTCTATTATAGATGGTTGTTGTAAAAAACAAAGAGAGTATACTATACTTTCTGCTGTTAACTTAACTACGTAGGAAGATAAAAAAGCCAGTTAATATAATTGTTTTTTTTCCTTAACAAAATTGTGTAAATGTATAATAAAAATCTTTCATTTTAATCAACAAACGACATGTTATTGGAAATCATCAACATACTTCAAGCAACATAACCGATAAGTGCTTATATCTCGACTCCGGCGCATATCGGCGACTTCAAAGGCAGCTACCGGCAGTGGGCGACGCGCGCGCCGTGTCACGTGTCTATAGGGAGTAGGGACTTATAATTGCATGTGGACTTGGTAAAGACGGTGTTCCACTGCAAGATATAATGTAGCTAAGCTATAGCGATCCGACAGTAGTGTACTAACTACACGCACATTTCGCTATGTGTTTAACCGAGCACAACTAAAAACTCCAGACTGCTATTACCTGCAAAGCTACCGTGAGGGGGAAACACTCACACGCAAGTTTTGAATAATTCCGAAGACGCTCTCCTTAGTTCAATTCGATTAAATTCTCAGTGGTAGCTCGGAGTTAGGATTTGTGGCCAGCAATAGGCTCGCCCCCTGTTACATGAAACATACAACTTTGCGTAACCCTTCGGAGAATACAGGCGTGATGGTATGTTACATGTATGTAGAATTCTAATAAAAGTCTAAATGTAGAAGACAAGGAAACACAAATATGAACATGACTCGTGTCGCTATTATGAATGGCCGGAGGCAACACAACACCGTCCATAATAATTATCAATAATATTCCTTCCATTCACGAGTGTTTGTAATTTGTTTGATTATTTCTTTATATTGTTATATGATACAAACTGCAATACAACGGTATATAAAGTTAATTTATAACACAATTATAATGACGATGACTTATCAGATGTTTGTCCAATAAATTATTGTGAATAATAACCGTACTCTATAAAAATGTTGGAACAGTTCAGAAGTTTAAGTAAAGTTTATTCTGGTAGCTGCGTTAAGTGTTGTTTCCTATAATATCTGCCTGATAATGATGATAATTACTACTGCTACTCTAGATGTCTTGTGTTAGATTCCCAGGTCAAGCAATGTTATTGCGTTTACCTATGAAATCGGTAGCAGCTCGGAGTTTGATTTTTGCCTGGTTAATGGTAATAGGGTCGCTCCCTATTACATGCCAGCGAATTGTGGGTGCACATTACTACACCTTTGGGTAAAAGATCTTAATACATCAGTATGCTTCTATGCGGGGAATATCTTAAGATTTTTTAGCTAGAATCCCCAGACGATTTGATGATTATCTCAATAAAATTATAGCATCTTCATAGCTGTCAGGTTTCAGTAGATCACAAGCGTTATCTTTACCTGATAGTAAATTCTCAATTACATTATCTTAGAAAAAGTTACGTTTAAGTAGGACTCTTTTACATGATCCGATTTTGATTTACTATGATAATAATTTATTATTTGTTTTTGTTTACAAATTGTGTCTTCCATTTTTGGTTGGAGAACCTTAAATGAATGTATATCTCTTGACACTCTTTCTCTGTCTGCAAAGCCTCATCTATTTTACTGTAAGAAAGACGCCATCCTCCCTCCCTATTTTCATTACTTTCCTTTCTCCAAACTATCTTAATCTTCAGCATAGTTCCCCATTCAATACGATTAGTCGTGTGATATAAAAGCCACTTAGTGTACGATATGGGAACACTTTCCATCGGCTACGTTCCGTGTCTTATCTAAATTTTCTTTTAGTAGCCACGAGCCACGACCTGGTTTACCTGTTTCTCTTGAGTAACACCTCACTATGATTTCCTAGCGAATAAATATTAGTTATTCTAATCTGTATCTACTTTTTTTAATCTGAATTTTTTTTTTTTTTTTTTTAAGTCTGCCAAGCTGCATTAAGCCTGCGTGTAGGACTATAGTCCACCACATTAACTTTACATCTCACTCTTTGAGTGAGTGTGTGTGTGTGTTTAATCTTCTTCCCTACGAAGAGAGGTAAAGGAATAACACCTTTAACATACGTATGTTAAAGCTGTTATTCCTTTACCTACCTTTCTTCTATATTTTGATTCGCCTTGAGCACTACTTACTTCCATATTAATTAATGGTAAAAATATTACTTTCAGTTAGCAAGGGCACCGGACATTAGTACCTTCATATTCGTCATCGGCGAAGGCTCATGTGTTAAGAAAATAACTCTTATTTCGTTACAATTTACTCATTTTCCTCAGCATGCAAATTGTACATTTAATAACATCCACGTATCCTTAGCGCCATATATCACTGTGAACGATTGTCTTACTGGCCCTGAGACGCGGTTTTGACCTACTTGTGAACATGTGTTTAGTTGAAGATGTCACAACCAAAGAAATACAGAAGGTCCATTTCTAAACGGATTTGCGCAGCTGACATTTTATTGTAACATTCGGTACCTATATGGCTGGCCGTCTATTTACCTATAGCTTATTTTTATAAGCTAAACAATAAAGCTTAAAGGTCGCTTGGTAGTAAGCAACAAACGCAGTCTAGACGCTAACAACACCAGTAGTATTCGCAAGTGGTAAGTTTGAGACCTTAGTTGTTAAACCTCAATATGTCCAGTAATTTTCAATGGCTACATTACCTTTCAGACCGAAACAATTAGCACATTATTTCTTAGCGGCAGAATACCTGTCAATGCGGTTGTGCCAAGACCAAACCAGATAAAAAAAGGTTCAATATTTCATGTTATGAAAGTGAATCTTCTTAGTCATGTCTACTTGGTGTCACTTACATACGCACTTGTTACAATGATTAATGATAGGCGACTACATTTAAAGTGACTCCTATATGGTACAGGGATGGTTTTAGTTGTATTGTTTGTCCATTTTGTGTCCATTAATCAGGTTACGGTCACAGATGGTGCAAGTAATGAATGAAGTTTAGAGTTAACCTCCTTGTTTTTTTTGTACGTAAATAATTTAATATGTAAAGAAATGGCTTGGTTTATATGGCAGCTATTAAAATTAATCGAAACATTATTAACGTTAAATTAAATGTATTTGCTAAAATCTGGTACTTACGTATTTAACTTTGTTTGATTTTTTTTTTAAATACAAGTACGTTCTTTGTCAATGTAACCTGGGATTTGTAACTTTGATCTTGTAATTTTAAATTTTGCAAATTGTTTATATATTATTTGCAACAGGTTTAACGTAATTTATGATTACATTTTTACATTATCAATGTAATTTTTGATTAGTTACTAACTGAACAAGACCCTTGAGTAGTTTAAGATCAAGTGGATTTTTGCACTACAGGTTCTCGTAGCAATGTCAAAGATTAGCCACCCATCAAAATTCTGACCGCATTAAGCTCAGCATAGCTTTGCAGATCGATCGTGCAACTGTGATTTAATCTATATGAAAATATCTTGTATAATATTTATCCAAAATACATATATAATTATCACCGGATATGTAGGCTGCTAGATGTACTGTACTCATATATTTAATAAGCTAGGTACAAATACTATTGTCAAATAAAATATAATTTAACACAATTTGCGGTTAGAACGCGGAACATCTGTCAGCGACCTTAGGTAGACGTCGTGAAGGTTGCATCAGTTCGAGTTTTGCATATCTACGTACAATGTCGTTTAAAATTAAGTAGGTAGTTATGTTTAATCATGCATCTGTCAATCAAACGAGGTGATAGCGCGATTAACGCGCAATTAACTCTACAGACATTAATTGACTTGAACATTAACATACATAATTTCACGACTTTTGCGACTTGCTACGATTTTACGTGCGCCGGTAGTACGCACCAGTGCCTTGACCATGAGTTTTTTCTCGCTAGACTCGCTAGCGACGCCGTAAAATATTTGTATGGAAAACCCTCGTAGCGCCTCTAGCGGTTACTTAAGGAACTAAGATCTGCTATGAGATTACAGCGTTTCGATGCGTAAAAAACCTATCGAAAGCCATTCGATAGAACTCATGGTTGACGTACTGACCTTTATGAAGGCCCTCACCAATTAGGTCGGTGTAAGTCCTTCTAGAGTCCCCCTCCCGGTGCTTCCACTGAACACTTCCCGGCCTTTTAAATCCGTTCTGGCAGTAGTCGAAACATTACATCCTTACTAATGCTTGCTGCATGAGGCGCCGCTAACACAGGCACTCCGCACTCTCAACCTCATTGCCAATGACGTAGACATATTTTGTTGTGCTCTGAGTGAATTCACTAGGATAGCAGTCACTAAAATTTGTTATTGTTAATGGTAGGACTGATATATGTATTATCCTATTAGGAAATTGTTTGTTTTGTGTTATGTTTGCTACAATATCGCATTGGGTATCTGTAAGGATATTTGTAAGTAAGAAAGAAAGAAAGAAAGAAATATAATAAATGCGAAAGTAGCTCTGTCTGTCTGACGCGTTTTCACGCCAAAACTACTGAACCGATTTTAATGACATTTGGTACAGGAATAGTGTAGAGCCCCTATAAAAGGACATAGGCTACTTTTAATGCGAAAAAAGGGCTGCAAGAGGTTGAAATAGGGGATGAAAGTTATGAGAAACACCCAGACCACGCGGGCGAAGCCGCTGGCGGAAAGATAGTACTAACATATAATATACTCCGTGAAGGGTTAGGCACAGGGTGTATTACTACTGTAAGTTGAGGCCAGTACGTCAACCATGAGTTCTATCGAATGGCTTTCGATAGGTTATTTACGCATCGAAACGCTGTAATCTCATAGAAAATTTTAGTTCCTTACGTAACCGCTAGAGGCGCTGCGAGGGGTTTCCATACATATATTTTACGGCGTCGCTAGCGAGTCTAGTGAGAAAAACTCATGGTCGAGGCACAGGTTTAGTTCGGATGTAGCTCGATAGATGTCGCTACATCGCAAACATAATAATAATGTAATCAAAGCAAAAAGCAATATTTATTCACGTTACAACCTCACATGCTTGTAAGTGGCAATTTAATTGATAACACTAAGATTTTGTCATCGAAATTAAGTGGGGAAAAGTGCGTAAGAGTGCGCACAGTAGTCTCGAGTGCACGGAATAAATAACCAATTACTTAGAACTCAACATAACTGCCTCAGCGAGTCAGCGTAGTGCTGGGATTCCCAGGTCCAGCAGTATTTTCAAACTTTCAGTAGCAACCCGGAATTGAGATTTGTGCCTGGTTGATGGCAACAGGCTCGTCCTCTATTACATGGGGCTTAAACATACTGGCGAACAGTGGGTGTGCTGTGTGCAGGTGTAGTTCTCGCCAAACTTAGTATCCGGGTTGAAGTTGGCACGATCTAACTTTAACCCGGCCGTAAAAATCGGAGAAAGAGAAATATTGGATTAGAATGGTTTAAAACGACAGCCTACGACTTGAGATTTCGTTTTTATCTAATATTTTTCTTTCTCCGATTTTTACGGCTGAGTTCATGTTAGCTCGAGCTAACTTCAAGCCGGACAAGAAGTTTGGCGAGAACTGTACATTAGTACACGTTTGCCGAGCCCATTGGAGAATACAAACGTGACAGTATGTAATCTTGTTATTGTAAGATACTGTTACGCAATAGCTACCGTAATTGATAACACAAAACACTTAAACTACGGGACTGGGTCAACGACCTGCCATGGCGTAACACAGGAAGAATCCCATAGTGTTTTGGGGACATACCTCTCGTAATGAGGACGACGTAGGTAAGGAATGTCTTTAGGGATGACCCTATTATACATTCCAAATGAAAAGATAGGTAGAATTATTAAAAATGGGAAAATAATTAGGTATACAATATGTTTTATGCTGGGAAATATACTTAAAATGAAATCCAAAAATATACATAGTCTAATCGACTTCTATGCTAGGGATGTCCTCGCTTCAATTCCCCGTCGAGCAGTATTGTTGTTTTTTTTTCTGTGAAAGTTTCAGTAGCAGATTGATGATGAGGCTCACAAGCGATTTTTGAATGCACCAGAAAAAGAACATGAGTACCACTCTGCCTGAACCTTCGGGTAATATAGGCATGATGGTGCGGTATAGTACAGTTCTCGCCAAACTTATTGTCCGGGTTGAAGTTGGCACGAGCTAACTTGGCCGTAAAAATCGGAAAAAGAAAAAGATTGGATTGTAATAAATAATAACGAAAGCTCTAGTCGTAGGCGATCGTTATGAGTAGTTTAACCCAAGTTAATTCATCATTTTTCTGTCTCCGATTTTTACGGCCGGGTTAAAGTTAGCTCGTGCCAACTTCAACCCGGAGAATAAGTTTGGCGAGGACTGTATAGTGTAAGTATTCAGTTTGTCCTTTAGACGGATCGTATTTCGTTGCAATAGCAGTGATTTTTGTAAGACTCATGCTTTACAAGTAGGTAATAAATTCTGAAAACAATTATCTCTAAATCAGTTTCATGTTAATGTATTCGTTTTAAGTTGCCGCCCTTCGTCTGTCGGCTAGAACCGCGTAAACGTTAGTATACCAGTGGGTCACACTGTCCTACAGATTTCTCTGCGTAGGCGCATCTTTGTATTTATCTCATTTACATAGATTTGATGATCTACGAGATGTTTATGGCATAGAAATCGTCCCTGGGTTTACTTGTGTCAAGGTTAAGTTTGGCGTTAAGATATTATTGCATGTTTTACGTGTGGCTTAGGGTCGACCCTCATGACCGAATTTGCGCCATTATCTTCGTTTCCGTAACGAAAGTACACTTAATTCCATACAAACATATCATATCGTACATATTTGACCGAAGATGCATTACTAAGTTTTTCTTCTTCCTAGCCTTTTCCAAACCATGTTGGGATCGGCTTCCAGTCTAACCAGATGCGCCTCAGTCGAATATACGTATTTTACACGAAGCGACTGCCATCAGAGTAAGTTCACGAAGCATTAATTTTATTACGGGACCGATGATCACCGATGTAAATTCCGTCAGATGTTGGACCCTTGAGTCAAGAATAAGTACCTACGCTGATTAATCGATCTGCAAAGTTAAGTAAGCTAGGCTTGCCGCTTCTCGGGTGGGAATCGAACCTAAAACACATCGAGCAACAATAGAAGCCACCAAATGTATCTACAGTAAAAAATGTCATACACTGCCATTGTTGCCAGAAATAGATCACCCTAGTTCCTGACCAGCTTAAAATAAATGATTGTAAAACAAGGAGAGCTGTCAGTGCAGTTGTTATCTAAAACTAGTCATCAAGTGCAATCATCAAATCAGTGTTCAAGCGCAGCTATTACTCAGAACACAGTTAAGGCCATCGTCTTCCAGAAAATGTTAAGTTAAGGGATATGAAGCTCCGCCAGCCAAAAAATTCTTACATTTCATTTCAATTCGAAAATTTTGGCCAAATATACATTATACACGCCCAAAAACTAGTAAAAAATAAAAATAAAATACAGATACCCTAGCGACTCTGAACCAGGGGGGCTAGACAAGTTACATTTTGACATTCGAATCGACAAACAAAATGTATGTAAATGACATTAGTGACAGCCCGATTTGTCGAAAGCTTTTGTCATTTCCATACATTTTGTTTTTCGATTCTATTCGTTCGTCGATCCGAACATTATATTGCAACTTGGCTAGTTAGATTGCTAATCCCTTGGTGAAGTAGGTCTTCGAAAATATCTGAGATAAAATAAAATTATCAACAATAACCTAACCTAAATTAAAAATTTAGAAAACCCCCGACATGAAATGTAATTTGCCATTTTGTGGTGGCTGCCATCTTGGATTTGAAATTTGTCATAGTGTATCTGTGTATAGTATTCTCCTAGTTAAGCCCTTTCATTTGATACCCATATTGAAAGAGTTGTGAAAAAATATGTAATCCGCTATTTTGTAGCGGCGGCCATCTTAGACCGATTTTCATCACACATAGCTAAAAACACTTCCGACTAATTGAGCTTTCAAATAAAAAAATCAAAATCAAAATCGGTTCATCCGTTCGGGAGCTACGATGCCACAGATACACACACACACAGAGAGCACGTCAAACTTATAACAACCGTCGTTTTTGCGTCGGGGGTTAAAAACTAAGTATTGTTACTTTCCTCTGTTGTCCCTTCAGAAGCGCGTACAGATAGTAAAAGCATAATAATGTTATACTTCCTGTTAGCACAGCGAGTTACAGTAAACATAGTTAGCTTAAGTAAACTTACTGTTTGCAGTTCGTTACGAGGGCTTTGTTGGGTAAGCAGCGACATAAGTTACAAGTTACAAGCATCACTTAGCTGTGAGTGCCACCTCTTGTTCAGTCGGCTCATGAAGAAATGTGTTTAGGATCTACCTATCGCAATTTATGCTGCGTAAAATATCAATTGATTTTCTAATTGTTGCACTATCCTCATAAGCGTAGTGGACGAAAGCGCGACTGCTACGTTTTATTGTCCCACTGCTGGGCACGGGTCTCCTCTCAGAATGAGAGGGGATAGTACACCACGCCTACTGAGGGTTGGCAGACAACACACGTCGTCGAGAAAATAAACCCTCTTTCCTCACGATGTTTTCCGGATCGTTTTTAAGCCTGTGATAATAATTTTCGCACATATTTCGATGTTTAACATATCCATGGTAATTGGCTTTGATATAATTATTGCATGTGGCAATGAATAAATAAACAATTGCTGCAACATGGCCCCCGTGGCTCCCCCGCAATGATTCGCTAAAACAAATGTTATTAGCACACAATTAACGGCAACCCATACACGGAGACAGACGCAATGACACACATTATGTAGTGTTTTATATGTAGTTAATTGTTGTATAATATAAGATACTTTATTCTGTTTGTTTGTGTCCTCGTGTACGGTCAGCGAAAGTAGATGAACAAATTCTAAGCCCGCGCCATGTTATTTGAACCCCCTGTTATACCTACCACATTAGAGGTAAAAAAAAAACTTCTTAGTGTATCCCTACGTCGTAATTGTTAGTTTTTTGTTTGAAATTAGTTTCGTTTAAAGTTAGTATTTTTTTTCTGTACTGAAATTATGTTATAATCAAATGCTTCTAACTCCAAGCAGACCCACAACACAATAATAGTCGCCAATAACAATTACGTCGCTAATTTATTTAGCATACAAACCTGCGCACGCGTCGCGTCGCTTTAGGCGGCCAATGAATGGCTCTGTTCAGCTTCCTCGATAGAAGATAATAGCGCTGTATATAGCGAACTTTTATATTGGGAATGTTTATGTATTATTGTGTATGGAAGTTTTATGTTTTGTGTGTCATTGATTTTAATTATTGTATTTAATGTTTTATTAATTTTTAGGTGAAGGATGACTGTAAAATTTGGTTTTGTTTTGGCAAAAGAACTGCAAAATGTAATTTAAATTTCGCGATATATTGTGACTTTTGCCAAGCATATTATTAGTGAGTTTTTTGCAGACATCATTTGTGAAATAAAAATTGAAGTAGTTTTACTGAAAAAAACAATGAATAATGTTAAAAAACAGTTACATGGATTATGTCTTGTGTCGCTGTCTGGTTACAAAAGGTGAGTAATAATTAAATTAATTTACTTAGTGGCTTTGTACCTAATGTTTGGGTAATTGTTACCTATTGGCATAACACTAGTTTAAAAAAATCACAATCGTAGTCTCTGCCATAGTAATTTAAAAAAAATTGCAGCTATGACGGTTTATAATTATGACTGTTACTGCTTACTGAGACTTTCAAAACAGGATGGAAATTATATAAACATAGATAACGTTTCTAGAAACTTACATGCTTGCGTGGACGAAACTGATATTGATGCAGGCTTTTTAAATCATTTATATCATGTGATAGTAGCTAGCTTACTAACTGCAAAATGCACATACTTAGCTAGGGTTATGTAGCTTTTTCTGCGAAGTCTGATGTAATATGTAGGGGAAACGGTTATTGACTATAGGGGTCGTTAGACTATGGCAGCGACACAGAGGAATAGCCTATGCGACTAATTATTTTTTATGGCCTCATGAAAAAGTTGACCATAAATAGAGCCCATTATCAAAAAACTAAATTTAAATTAGTTCAAAAATAACGAAGTTAAAAGCATTTTAATTTTATGCTAGAAAGAGAGCGCAGTGTACTTACAAATGACGTCAAAAGTAGCTATCTCAGAAATTTCTTAGTCAATTTAATATTTATTTTCAATATACGAAGTATGCTAATGATATTTTTCAATAAGTGTGACATTATTAACAAATTCAACACCAGTCTTCTCCACTCTCCAAAAGAGGGTAGGTAGGTACTAAACACTATTTTTTTATGTATTTATTATTATTTGTTACTACGAGTTACTACGAATATTAATTACTACGAACCCACCAATTACAGTAACTAAAAAAAACAAATTTATTAAAATCTACAAAATAAAGTAAAGTAAATAAAAGAATGTAAAAGATACTTTCATACCTTCCTCTCACAGTACCTCTGACATAATTATAATCTTCGTCCACTCATCCGTAAACATATCGCCTGTTGGATTAGAATCCAAGTGATCGTTTAGCGTCAGGGTGCGAGGAACTATAAACTGACGAAAGAGTGAGAAGTCATCCATCTACGTCAAAGCCTCATGGTAAAAAAATGTCACATAGTAAATCTTACTTCGAAGCATTATCAAGAAATTACTCATTCATTTAAAACGTTAAACTAATCACTTTACAAAAAGCTATTACCTTTTTAAGTAACATTCAGTAGCAGCTCTATGACTAATGGCATAGAAAGCAACACAATGCAGGGGCGTGTCACATTTCTATTATACCGAACGCATCGCGCGTTCGTAATGCGTTTTTAAATCGCTCCTCTGTGCACGCCCTTATGTAACGTAGGGTTGGTGAAAGTATATCGATTTAATAAGTTGTATCACCTAGGTTTGATGTTGTCGTATGCAGAATTTAAATTGGAGGAAAGTTTTTTCCATTGTTCTGTATGGAAATATGTTTACACGCACATAATGAGTTAGAAATTAATGTACCTATGTCATTAATAATTCTACAGGAATTTTGATGTTCTCTTTCTTCTTGTCAATGTTTTTTTTTTGTTTTCCAAAACTTCAACCTCGAATTTCGGTACAAAAAATCTGTTATTTTATCCGTTTTACTATCGCTCTCCGTATTTAATCGATCAAAATATTGAAATAAAACTACTTTTTACGGATTTTATCGCGTTATTTTGATATTATTTTAATCCCGACGTTTCGGACCCTTTACAGCGTCCATGGTCACGGGTGACTAAGGTAGTAGGTGGTAGGTTTCTAGTATTCGCGTAAGTGTCAGAAATCAGTACGATCAAAATATATCAAGAATAAGATAAGATCACAGCTGGACAGGCACCCTTCATCCCTAACAACAACAGCCTGAATGGCCTAATAATTATCTCCATACACATCTTTTAAGCTTCCTACTCACACAATCAATAAAATTGATTACTAATCAATCACATCAAATCAATACCACGGACAACCCTGAAGCTAAGGCGTGACACAGCTGTCAGTAACTTCCTGCGAGTACCGATGGTAATTCAATACGTTGTTTTGTGCCGACACTTCCTTTTATCGGGCCCTGATTGCGGTCCCCGATAGCGCCCAAATAAGAGCTCGTGACGTCATTAATAGGTACTTCTTTTGTCTATCTGTCAGAAAATGTAGATAGTTTTTTACTGTGTTGGGAGATTTGTGTTGTTTCTTTATTATTGGTTACGCAGTATTGATTTCCTGGGCAAAAACATTATTCAGTAGGTACTTTTAAGTGCCCTGTGGTTACCATTAGAACTTGTGACTAATAAATAGGAAGTATTGTGTGTTATTCCGTGGGAAACTTCTCAGTGGTTTGGATTTATGCCCGTGTAGGGTACTACCTATAAAGGACATATAACATACCTAGCGACAAACTTAGGATATGCATAATTACATCCCCATTTATTTAAAATTTCGTATAAATAGTTAAATACCAAAGGACACTGTGTGATCTGAGAAACGAAACCAAGATATCACGTTCAGTAGCAGCGCTCAGAGCATTAAACAGATTAAACAGATTAGTCTCACGAGGCAAATTTCTCTCTCTCTCTCTCTCTCTCTCTCTCTCTATTGAGACATACTTAGTCTAGTGATCTTAAGAACCGCCTCGTCAGCTTAGGTCGTAAGCGCGACTGTTCTGCTCGAGGTCCTTGATTCGATTCCCAGGTCATGCAGTGTTATTGAGCTTTCTATGAAATTCTCAGTAGCAGCTCTGTCTGTCTAACCCTTCGCGAAGGGTTAGACAGAGGCGTACTAATACTACTCACAGTTCGCCAATGTAGTAGGGGGCGACCCTATTGCCATTGACAAGGAACAAATCGAGACTCCAAGCTGCTACTGAATTCATCTCAAATTAAGACTAAATACTTTTTCCTGTCCTACATAATAAAAACTTTGCAACAATTTAATAGAAGTTATTTATTCTCAAATAGGTCATGATCATTGCGGTTTTAACAGTTAACATGTGACGTAACGTGTTAATTACAAGTGACAGCCATTAATAATTATAATCATGTTTTATTTTTAAATTGTCGCTCATAGTTTTTTTCTTCGGGGCATAATTATTAAAGCCGACAACAAAGTTTAAGCGACTTATTTGATCTAATGTGTAAGTAAGCTTGATTTACGTGCCTTGAAGAGTAGCGTTAAACCGTCAGTTGTTAATGAAGACCTAAATAACACATTACATAATATCAATAGCAGGTTACTAAGTCAGAATTGCCATTCGTAGAATAAAAATATGGCTGGGAAGGTAATAGCAACCGGCAAAAATATTATTTATATTACGTTCACCTTTTTTGCGTCTAGAAATGCTTAATGCACCGTCACGCCACCCTTGGGAAAGCGGCGCGGTGTGTGGGACTCCGCCCTGAAAAGGACGTATACCCACTAAAACCAGACGGGTGTTCGCCTCATCACCGTTCGGCCGGGGTCACGGGTACGTGTGGACATTCTTCCGCGACGTGCCTAAGGTTAGTGGTACTCATACCAGAGTGGAATCTGGATCGCGCGCTATTAACTACATGCTTTAATAGTTTATTGTGGAACCAGAAACATATACATACAATTAGTTGAGACGAAGATAACAACAATAGTATTAAAACTGTGGTGCTATTATCAACGCCCCTCTCCAGGTTGGAAGGAAGGTTATTTCATGGTATATAAACATGTGTATTAACTGTGAGTTTTTATTAATACACTTCTGCCTAGCCCTTCGGGGAATACCAGCGTGATGGTATGTTGTTTACCATTGAACATCTCATATGAAACAGATAATTAAATAAATAAATAAATAAATATCCTGGGACATTTTACACAGCATCATCTAGTCCCAAACTAAGCAGAGCTTGTACTATGGGTGCTAGACAATGGATATAATACTTATATACTTTTTTTTTGTAAATACATACTTATAATATATAAGAAACACCCAGACAAACACAAACACTTAAGTTCATCACATAAATATTTGTGTCTTGTGGGAATCGAACCCACGACCTCGTGATCAGCAGTCCGGTACTCGAACAACTAGACCACAGACGTCGTCATTCTCGAATGAATTTCAAATTCTACCGACAACCTTCACTCAATCGCGCCTCAATGATACAGTATGAATGTATGTCTATGTTCAGGGGGTTCGTGAAAGTGAGCTGTGTTGTCTGTAGTGTATGTGACCCGCTGGCCTAAGACCCTAGTGTTTGTTCACGTGGATAGAGAAACTAGTGGCTTGTGTTGACATCTGATGGCTTCCGTAAAAGTAGGTTTAAAGGTAAATACTTATTCGTAATAAAGGTATACATATTCATACAGTAAATCACAATCCTATAGATACACCTGCCATTTTTTACTAAAAAAAGTTGGATGAAACTTAACTCACTATATCGACCCGACTGCTCCAAAAGAGGGTTATGTTTTCTCGATCTGTGAATTGAGCCGTCAAGCAACACTACATTGTATTTACATAAATATTACTAGAGTAGAAATCATTGCTATTGAGATTTTAGTCTTTCCGCAAGCCAATCAGTACTTATCATCTGGTTAGTAAATAAGGTTATCCATCAGTTGGTGAAACAAAAAAGTGTAGGTGATCCCAACAGAGTCCGCCGCCTGACCAGATAATAGTCCCAGTACGCAGCGAGCGATAATCCACGCGCGCCTCAGGAGGAAAGAATCGAGGAGAGGGAGTCAGGTGATTCCACCGGACCGTAGCTCGTCATAGCTGTAGTGAATTTCGGATTCCATGGCCTTATCCATGGCAAGGGATACCAATATATACTAAAAGTAGATAAGATAAACCATAAGTTGACCATAACCAAAATGACTTTGTAAAGTCCTGAAAAAAGTCAGAACTAAAATGAAAAGATAAGAACCAGCATATGTAAGTGGAGTTTTGTTTAATTTTCAACACTACATACAAAAACGTCAACGTGGTCAACTACATACATACATACATACCGACACACACACACACCACACACACACCCCAATAAAAGGTAATCCCAACAGAAAGGTATTTCTAATAACCTAAATTATAAATTTAGAAAACCCCCGTCATGAAATGTAATTTGCTATTTTGTGGTGGCGGCCATCTTGGATTTGAAATTTATCATAGTGTATAGTATTCTCCTAGTTAAGCACTTTCATTTGATACCCATATTGAGGGAGTTGTGAAAAAATATATAATTCGCTATTTTGTAGCGGCGGCCATCTTGGACCGATTTTCATCAAACATAGCTAAGAACACTCCCGACTAATTCACCTTTCAAATAAAAAAAACAAAATCAAAATCGGTTCATCCGTTTGGGAGCTACGATGCCACAGACAGACACACACACACACAAGCAGACACGTCAAACTTATAACACCCCGTCGTTTTTTCGTCGGGGGTTAAAAATGAAAAGATAAGAACCAGCATATGTAAGTGATGTTTTGTTTAATTTTCAACGCTACATACAAAATGGTCAACGTGCGTGTGGTCAACTACATACATAAATACCTACATACACACACACACCCCAATAAAAGGTAATCCCAACAGAAAGGTATTTCTAAAAACAGATTGAGTTCGTAAGCTTGATGTTATTAGTTAGTTGAATAAACAATTGACAGCAATGTCAGGTGTGTAAACTATGACGTACCAATCTGTCAAAGTGTTTTGACAGTTGAAACAATTCGTCAAGCATTGTGACAGCACATAACTCAAGCGAAGTCACGCTGTAGCAAAAGCGATGCTGAAGCGATAATACATAAGTAGATAAGTACTTTTCACTTAAAGCGTATAAAAATATCTTAAGGGAATGCCAAGACCTTTAAACTTTATTTAACCTAAGACTGAACATTAAATAATTATCGTTTACACCCTTTAATTTTGTGGTATTTATATCTTCAATGTATAAGGAATAGAGTATCAAAATAGCTTGTAGTGTGACACCGTACCTAACTCACTGTTTGGACATAGATTGCAATGTTTGCTTTGATCAGAGATGCGTGAAGTTGCACAACGGTTGCTCAGCTGTATTAGGGATCGGCAGAGAAGATGAGACTATTGATAAAGTTAAATTAGCATGGTCTTGTAGCGTTTGTAATAAAAATACTTGACCCTTCTACAGAGTGATAATATTTTTTATGTCAAAAATTGTTTTCTAAAATATATTTCATTTGTTCTAATTACCGATGGTTAACATATTAGTTATGAAATTAATAGAAAACAAAAGCATTCAGTTTATTTTTTTATAGATACTACTTTTAAGCTTCAATTAAATTGTTGGACTTTTGAGTCGGTGTAATCAAACATGTACTCTTAGGTACGGAAATATCACCGTGAAACAGAAAATTTGGTAAAAGCTCAGACTAAGTAATCATAATACTGAATGAAATTCTAAACAGTAATCCGCTCTGTGTATTTTTTCAATCATATCTGTCAATTTCAATTCAAGTGCGTCTGCGCAACTTTAACTTTCGTTATCGAGACTAGTGGGCGGGTTATGAGCTAAAACTATTAGCATAACCGCAAATATTAAAAAAATATCTATTGAATTATATTTTTTCTTAGACCACTTACAACACTAGTAGCATCTCAAACGTCAGTCGATACCATTCTAAACATACTTTCACTAACACTTATAGTTTAGTGACATTAGGCTCAACAACATCGGTCAAACATCCACTCCCGCGCACCGTGAGAATTAGCTAAATTTCTGTTTTGGACACAGATTAGCGAGCCAATGAAGATACACAAAGTGTGTGTGCGAAACATTAGAATTTACCTATGATGCGTGATGCTTGGAGTTTAAGTTGTTTCGGTTTCTAGGGACAATCTTCTCGACTAAAGAAATAATAGTAGGATTGACTTTTCAGTCTGAAGGGTGAAGGGAAGGATTTACTTAATCCTTCTGCTCCTAAAGGATTAACAGAGTACTAACCAGACTACCAGTCTAGCCGCTTATCTGTGATATGGAAGTGAGGAAGCAATTAGCCGCGTAAGGAATAGTAATATTATAATATTTAGCTCAATTTGCAGAAGGTATAATAGAAGGTCCTAATGGAAAATGTTATGTAGACTGGGGTAGGACGCGTACAGCGACAGTATTTTACGATTATTATTTTAATTTCGAACGGAGTATCATGTAACATAACACTCCATTTACTACCTATTCAGTGGCATATGAAACGTTTAGTAATATGAGCGTAATTATGTAAACGGTATTGCGGGTAAGACGAATTGTTTGAGAAAACTTGGCGATTTGATACGCCTGCGCCCGCGCATGTTTTTGTACTTGATACGTGATTTTTGCGGTGTCTTGACATGTAAATTTGAGGCCCTAAAGGGTAGTGAGAGGCAAAGGCGGATCCACGAGGTATAGGGGACTTAACCTGAGTTAGGCCTAGGGCGGCCTTAAGTTTAAGCCATTAGTAATTGTCTATACTCATCTTCTTAAAACAAATCTATCCCACGGGAACCATACATTTTAACGGGATTAAAAGTAGCATATGTGTATCCAGACTGTAATCTATCTCTGTCCAAATTTTATCCATATTTCTTCAGTAGTTTTTTGCGTTAAAGAGTAACAATCATCCACCCACCCTTTCATCTAAACTTTCAGATTAAAAAATATTATAGTTGGAGTAAGATAGGTAATCTGCTCGACTATGCCTTTAATAGGTTTCATTTTTAACATGAACTATTGTTTATAGTTTTGTAGTCATTGACCCCAAGCGGGCCTGCTAATGTTTGGAGGTGGCGCGAAGTGGATTGAATGTGTGAATTTACGACATCTGCACATTTTGTAGATATGTATTTTTAATTCATTAGCTGGGTTGATTTGTGCAAGTCGAATCCCACGCTATATTTTCTCCTTTATTAAATACTGAGTACGTTTACACACTTGGATTAACAAAAACTAGAGTAGGACTACTTAGTTAGTTATACTTAGTTTACTAAATGAAGATTTGCTCCGTGGGGTAATCATGTAATAAAATCACGCAAACTGAAATACTCCTTTTTCGCATTTCATACTTATCTGCGCCACTGCCATTGAGCTATCGTTTGCGAAGAAGTGCCAATATTTTCTCAATACCTTCACTTTTACCCATAAAACATAACTGCACCATTTCAACATACCGCGACCTTGCAACAAAAACCATAACTTTCCCATTGCCCAACCATGCGCACCCTTATACGTCCATCATAAAGGCACTCACACACCGCCAGTGATTGTTCGCCCCTTATAAAGAAACGAAAGCTATACCTGTTACTTCTGATACGATATTGTGATAAAAAATAATAGGTTCGTGTATATGGTGGTCAAATTGTATGCTTTGGACACGAAGAGATGCATTTATATCATAATTATGTATCATTATTAAAGATAAGTGTTAAAAAGTGGTGTGTAAAAAGGTTTCATTCATATATTGATTATCAAGCAAGGTTGTTAGCTGGAAGGACGTCAAGACGCCTTCAAATTAATTTGTCGTTTTCAGGCTATTAATATACAGCACCATTGACGTCAATTTAATGAGATTAATCCCCATATCGGTCGATTACACGTTAATCCGAGTTGTGTTCTCGATTGATATGGGATTATCGATCCATCAATGACTGATGAGCAACGAATTCAAAGCGTGGATGTTATTTTTTAAGGAAATTTACCTGTATTACAATTTTCACCTGCGGTAAATTAGACATTCAATGATTTATTTGATATTTAATACTGTATCTATGCAATGTATAAATGATATATTCAGGAAGAAAACACGTTGAAATAAAACAGAATAGGGACATCGTCTTTTTATATAACAACTCTTATTTTAAAAGAGTATCCATGGAGTTACTTGCCGGATTCCTTTCCATAGGACCAATTTTTTGGAACCGTGCAACTAGAATCATTTTACCGTTCCTATACGCTTGGAAAGGCTTATTTGAAATAAAAACTTTTTAAATCGAATTGAATTGAATTTAAATCAGTAAAAATAGGTTTCAATAGATTTAAATCTCCGTTTGTAAACCGAAACGGTTAACCATAAATATCCGTAAATGAACACTGGAAATGGGTTCAAACTCTAACATTTACATTTAACCAATAAGTATGTAACTTTAAAGCTCCGCGAATAGACCTTTGTCGGCATAGTTTGAACTATTTACCTTTATAAGGAAAGACCGTACTCG
Source organism: Acronicta psi (assembly GCA_946251955.1). NCBI lineage: Eukaryota > Metazoa > Arthropoda > Insecta > Lepidoptera > Noctuidae > Acronicta > Acronicta psi. Next base: position 11,790,057 of record OX276488.1, on the reverse strand, counting down.
ACAAATTGCCTATTTACCAACATTCTGCGTATTTCAATACATTTGTGTTAAGTATAGCTTGTTATTCGCTTCACATCGCCTCGCCATTCAGTGTAGCAACGGCCTAACAAACTATTGTTATTATTAAGTATGCACATAATTTAAAAGACGTTAACGACATAACCATTAAACTAAGACCGCTGTGTTATATTAATTTTCAAACAAACTTATTAGTAAGACCGGTCAACTTAAACTAGTTACACGTCCAGTATAAAAGGACCTGTTAGAACTAAGAATGTGTTAATTATGAAGGGTCGAGTAATGTTGGTAGATGTTTTTCATTATGTAATGGTGTTTCTTAGTTGTTTGTATACAAGTCACGATCTTCACGACTTGGAGGCTTCCTGGCTTCACATAGAATATTGTTTTAAGGGAATAAAGAAGCAAACCTTCTTCTTCTTAACAATTTGTGTGAACTGTATGTATTGTCCGAATTACTCCTGACAATGAACAAAATACGCATCTTGCCTCATTATATGTAGTTCTAAAGATAAATACACACAGCTGGTGCATGTATTTACTCGTGCAGTAAGTAAACATCTTTGTATTTTGGAGAATAATTACTGTGGACCAAAAAATTTATAAAATGAAGTAACTAAATTGATAGTTGTGTCGTTTTCCATGAATCATAATAATGATTCACATTATGTTATGAATCTGCAATTTGGGAAATAGGAATTAATTGCCGATTTGCCATTTTTAACCCCTGACGAAAAAACGACGGGGTGTTATAAGTTTGACGTGTCTGTGTGTGTGTGTGTGTGTGTGTGTCTGTCTGTGGCATCGTAGCTCCCGAACGGATGAACCGATTTTGATTTTGTCTTTTTTATTTAAAAGGTGAATTAATCGGGAGTGTTCTTAGCTGTTTGATGAAAATCGGTCCAAGATGGCCGCTGCCACAAAATAGTGAACTACAGATTTTTTACAACTATATATGGGTATCAAATGAAAGGGCTTAACTAGGAGAATACTATAGTATATAGAGAATAAATTTCAAATCCAAGATGGCCGCCACCACACAATGGCAAAATACGTTTTAGGTAATAATTTCGTGTCGGGGGTTTTCTAAATTTTTAATTTATAGTAGAAAGTAAATACATATATCTAACATACCATCACGCCTGTATTCCCCGAAGGGTTAGGTAGAACTGTACTAATGTACACCCACATTTCGCCGGTATGTTTAGGTCCCATGTAATAGGGGGCGAGTCTCTTGCCATCTCATAAAGCACAAATCGAGACTCCGAGCTGCTACTGGGAATTTTACAGAAAAACCCAACAACACTTTGGTCGACCCGGGATTCGAACTCAGGACCTCTAGCGTATCAGTCGCATTGGGGACCACTAGACCAACGAGGTAAATAACACGTAGACAAGACAACGAGAACGGAATAATTAACCTAAGTATTTTTTTAAACCCAAAACGGGTTGTAGAAAATTCCCGAAGATTTCTTAAATCATCGGATAGGCGCGGTGAAAAGTGAAGATAACAGTAATTTCTCCATTTATAACCTGATATGATAATTATGATAAAAAATATTACCGTGTCCACTGCTGTTACGCCACCCATTATCCTTGCCTTCCAAAATAATATACGAGTCGCCGTATAATCTTTTACGGAAACACAACACTAGTTTTCGATTATTAGTTACAGTTTTAATAATAATGTAATAATTAAAATTTGTTTATACAAAACTGTATATTTACTTTAAATTCTAAATTAATTCACGGAGTTCTAAATTAAGACACTGAATTCTAAATGAAGAAACTTAATTCTTAATTAAATCACTGAATTCTTAGATAAGTCACGTAAATCTAAATATTATGTCACTGTATTCTGACTTGAGACACAGAATTTTGAATTAAGTTACTGAATTCTAATTTGAGACACTTCAAATTCTAAATAGACACTAAATTATTACACTCCAAAATTCACCACCACTTATTTCTTTATTCAAAATATAAAAATAAAGTCAAAATGTCGTATCATTGATATTAACACAAAAAATAATCAGCTAATAGATAGTATCTACTGTTTTAATTAGGCCTACTTTTGCCCACTGGCACAAACAATAGATCACTTTAAATCCGTCATTTCAGTCCACATCGGGCTCCCGCGAGTAACGGAACAAGACTGATATTTCCAGAAGATAACGAAAGTCAATCAAGAAACCTAAATTAGGTCCTATATCTAGGATGACGTATCATGTAATGATAACAGTGATAAGGAACGACCTTCTCAGGCATTTCGTGCCGATACGATTGTTGTTTTTTGGCTAATTATATTTTTTAATCCTCTGATAAACCCAAAGCGGGTTTATCGTAAACAAAAAATAGAAAATTCACACTTTTGATAGTCCTTAGAATCGGTTCATCATCAACCCATAAATTGGTCCCACTTTTGGGCATGGGTCTCCTCTCAGTATGAGAGGGATTAGGCTATAGTCCACCACGCTGGCCTAATACGGGTTAGCAGACTTCACATGCCTTCGAGAAAATCTCTCAGGCATACACGTTTCCTCATTATGTTTTCCTTCACCGTTAAAGCGAGTGATAATTACGCACATGATTTCGAAAACTCCGAGGTGCGTAACTGCCCTGGAGTCGAACTCAAGACCATTGAAATAGCAGTCCAGCAAAATAAATAGTCTGCAGTCTCTGCCTCATAGATATTTATCTAGTAATTTCTCACTACTCTTGTCTTAAATTTTTTTTCAGTATCTTAGTCTCTAACAATGACAGTCTCTGCGTTCATTTCACGCTATCTATAATTACTTTGTCACATGCTACTAGAATATATTGTTAGAATTATATTAATTGTGCTTATCATATTTATATGAAGATGTTATTTATTAGGAATGTTCTTTCAGTCATATAAAAATCCACTGATATGAAGAAATTAATATACCTACCTAATACAAAAATTTAAAATTATCAATGAAATGGATTACAAAGGAATTTTATTTCGGATTAGAAAATCGTCAACACTAATCTATAGTATCTTACTAATTAGAGTCATTCATTATTTTGTGGCAATTTAAATACCACTAAGCGTCTAAACTGCACGTGACAAAAAGTTAAGGTATTTAATTTATGGCTTTACAAGAATTGTTATCATTTATTTTACTAAATTCTTCTTAGCATATCGAAGGTAAATAAAAAATTAAAAAAATATATGTTGGGCTCTTGTCTGGTCTTAAAGTTACTATTATTTCAATGAAAATTTGGTAGCGAAACATTGCATTGTAATACATATCGCCTGATGTCATACATTCCTTATCTAAATTTCAAATACCTACTTAGTAATAATAGGTAGGTACTGGCGGTACTCCTAAAGTATTTTTAATATCATGTGCACCGCAATGCAGTGCGGGTACCAATTTCCACAATGTTTTTCTTTCCTACCGGGGTGTGCCTTAAGTCATCCTAATCTACCACTAGCGGTCAGAAAAGGATATGTAATTTTAAAATAGGAATGAATGGTATTGTTATTATGGTGACAAATAATTACATTCGGAGTGGTAATTACCATGCATAACTATACTATTCTGTTAACGTAGGTCTACATGGGTCAGAGTTGTCCTCGTTGACATAAAAAGTAAAAAAATAGAATTGTGCTAATTAATCACAGTTACTTTACATGATATTTCTATTATTACAAGCGTTATCGCAATCGATAAGCCTGATTCACACATTCGTCATTCCGGAATCTCACGTACGCCAATTGCAGACTTTGAGTCTGCCAGATTGAGATCTAGAGGTTTATTAATTATATATAAAAATAAACGACCTGGAAGGAACGATCTTTTTGGGGGTTGGTTTCAGTACCAAAAGCTCAACACCACAACACTTTGAGGCAGTTAGCGCTGCCTCGGGAGCCTAGTGGTTGTTATGTTTTGTCGTTATTACTATAAAATTCGCTGCCGTAGTTTAGATTTATACCTGGTTAGTGATATATATAGGGATGGTTAGAGTATCGCAGTTAGAATCTACACATACCGGCGAAGTGTGCGTGTCCATTAGTATATCTCTACAAACCGTTGGGAAATATAGGCGTGATGATAAATTATGTTATAGTACAACAGTACATACAGAACTTCCATTATAGTTTATTCAGTTCAAAACTGAACTTATCAATCAATGCTTCAACGATAGCAGCAATCAATCTGTAAAATAAGTAGCATATGCAAACTTTTACACAAACTTGCAAGTCGCTGTGTGTAGCTGAACCTTTATGTTCCAAATCTCAACCGTTCCAAGTTAGGAGCATTAACCAGTAACCACAGTTCTTCGAATCTAAACGACCTAATAAACCTTAACGCCTAATATTTGTTTTTAATAAATTCCGATGACCCTCCAATACCAAGTATCAACTATGTATTAGTTCTCGCATCGTAAAATTAAAAACAATGTCTCCTTCTCGCTCCCCCATTAGCTTCAAGATCGAAACAGTTCGATTAAAAACACAATCAGTAGCACTTAATCGTAGCCGTGCCCATAATAGTGGCACTATGGTCCAAATACAAATATAGTTAGTCGGTCAACTCGCGCGCATCGCGGGTTCAATGGCCGGCGCATGCATTGACGCGGTTATGCGCGAATGAGACATTTCGCGCCTATTCGTGCTTTTGACGCACCATTGCCGTTTGGTGACAGTGAGGATTTATCTAGATCTGTTTTTTAAAAACATTCTGCTGCCCCAGGGCCTAAACCCACGCCACACACGGTGTTCTACACCGCCAGTCCGCCGACATATTTAGGTCCCATGTAACAGGGGGCGTGCCTATTACCATGGGCACAAAGCCAAACTCCTAGCTGCTACTAATAGTTGTTATAATACTGGTAATGTGTTTACTGTTTATGATGCTTAATATTAGTTAGATCCATTTATCTCTTGAGAGTCTAATCTAGGATATTCACCATATTAAACAAGGCTATTCACTAGACTAAATTCCAACCTGCAGATCTAAGTTCGGATCTGTTACTTCTTTGCCTTTTTTCAATGCTTATTTGAATTAGTGACAGAGAAATAGATTCCACTCGGGGAAAGGAATAAACTACCTTATATGACTGACTGATTTTGGGACGCGAGCAAAGGTCGTCGCTGACATATACAACTCCGCTCCTACCCAACTAAAGTATTATCATTCAAATATGTACTGTAGATGCACTTTACAGGAACAACACAAAATAGCAGACAGCGCGCTGTAAGCTAGCTAAAGCTAGAGTAAAGTGCATCTACAGAGCACGATAATAATAATAATTGGTTGGTAAAATACTAATATTTTGGTTGGGTGGGAGCGAAGTCGTGTAAATCAGCTGCGACCTTAAAATCTCGGGCAAAAGCTTAGTAGTTATGTGCTACTAAGCTTTAGCTTTTACTAAGCCTTTCGCTAAATTCACAAGACTATCTCGTAATTGTTAAAATCCTTTGCTGTCGATGACAGTAATTTGAAAAATCCTTTTGCCACTCACCTAACACCCTCGTCTAAATATCCCCTCGTAAACTCATGACAAGATAATTAAACGAATGTTTGACTGCTACTAAAATAACAGCAGCCGGCCACTTAAACCTATTGGATTACGAGTTTCAATACAATTCGTCAGGGCTTATGATCGGCATTACTCATACATTATAACTCGACTAAATTTAGAGCCTAAACGAGGCATAGAACAGACGCGACACTCGTTTGCAGTTAATCTAACCGTATTACGGCGGAAAAGTACAAAAGGTCAATGGTTAAATGAAACAAAAGCTTGTCCCGCCTGCAATACATTTTCATAGATAGAGCTTGTTTTTAGATTTTTAGTTATTTTATTAGTTAGTACTTTTGACGCAGTCGGGTTTCTTGTTTCATTTACTAATTGATATAAAACTACTTTTTAGGTAAAGGCATTATAAATAAAAAATATTATTAATTTAATTAAAATAATATCGATAAAATCCATACAAAGTAGTTCTATCAATATCTAGTATTCGCGTAAGTGTCAGAAATCAGTATATCTTTTTGTAAATTAATAGTGTTTTACATCCATATATTTGCATTTGTGGCATAATTTTGCAAAATTATTGTAAGAAAGTTACTGCCTTCTGAAAAATCATAAGCAAAAAAGATAGGGATTTTATGAAATTTTACATTAGTAAAATTATTTACAAAAGCATGTGTGTTTCAAACTAAACTGGCGTTGCTTTTAATTATTTGTTATTTAAAATCATTGTAAATTATTTCAATAAAAATAATAACACTTCACAAACAAATGCACTGCCCCTATTAATTACTAACCATATGTTTCGTTCAAAGTAAAGACAGTTTAAGTTCGTTGACATAAAACGCATTGAACAATTAACGCCGATAATAGAACATAAAAACACATTGAACAATAAACATGACACGCCAAATTCGACACTAATCACGATTGCTCACTTGTTCACACATTTCCTCAATGTTTGACATGCATTGCGTTTAGACACAAAATACAATTTCATATGTGTATAAGTGACAATATTGCATAACGGCCAGAACTTTATATTGCAAACTAGCTTTTCCCCGCGGAGTTACTCGCGTTTCTCAATTTTTCATAACCCCTTAAGCCCATACAACTCAGGCCAAATGTGTATCGGAGGTACATGACAGCTGTCAAGTTGATAGTTTTTACCATGAAAATAAAACTGATAATAATCTGCCGTAATGTCGTGCGTTTGACATTCCGAAACTGACACTGACAGTTTATATTATGAAATCATTACGAAACGGATAGTATTGTGCCAAAATGGCGTGATTTTTCTCAAATTAAAACTTTTTTTTTCTCATCCCCCAGTCAACATAAAAAATACAACTAGAGCAACCAGCGTAATACAGGGTATCTTTTCCAATAAAAATTGGGCCGATTTCGATGACCTCCTTTCCAAAACCCTTTTTTAGCGGATGCCTACGTCATAATACCTATCTGTGTGCTAAATTTCAGCCCGATTCGTTCAGTTGTTTGAGCTGTGCGTTGATACATCAGTCAATCACCTTTTCCTTTTATACATATAAATTATGTAGGTACAGTCAGCAACGAAAGTCGTTGAACACAGCGAAAGTTTAAAAACATCACAGTACCAAAACTATTCATTAGATTTTGACTAAGGTTAAACATATAATTGTCCTCTATTATGAGGAAATATACTGCCTTCAAGGGTCAGTGAATTCTGAATATTAAAGATGTTAAAGCGTTTTGAAGATTTCATAGTGTTCAGCTACTTTCGTTGCTGACTGTACTTATACTAAAGAAGTTATCTGACATAAGCTGCAAATTGCAATAAAGGCACAATGTCAAAATGATAAAATTTAATGACTGGCCAAATAAGACACAACATACAACTGAGGTCAAAAGATCGCGCTAGTTTTGTTACTAGTGTTTCTGGCGTCTCTAGGCTGACGTTACCACTTACCATCAGGCGGACCGTACGCTTCGTTGTTATCACAATATAACAGTAAAAAATAAAATTCTGAACATAATCCTCAAACCACTTCCCAGAGAACCCAGAAAACTCGTCTGCCAATCCTTCTAGGATTCGTAGCGTCCCAACATAACTACATTGCCCTTCCTGTCTCCAGCATGTCGCATCTGCAAACTAGTCTATAAGACAATAGACGTTGAGGTATAAGCCAGTGCAGTGCGCTACGTACGGAGCGGAATGCATGAGTCAAATTGATTAAGTATGCGTTCAAAGTGGCCTTAATTTTGAAACGCACAATTTTGCGACATTTTATTTTGGATATAGTCATCTGTATGTGTACCTATGTCTACTAAGATTACCTGTGAACCCGCGGTGATCACGTTTTCCGAATTTCAAAAATCTCGCCTGTGCGTTTTCTATGTAGTTTTCTATTTGTTGGGCAAGTTTTTAGGAGAATAACGAGTAAAATCATTTAATTCTTCTTTCTAAAATTAGAAGTTCCAATATCATCTGTGTTTGTTTTTACCTCATCTCCATTTTTTTACTGAATTCAATGTTTTTTTTTGTGTAGGAGACTGCGTCAAAGTTGATCCCATTAACTATGCATGTTATTTTCCTTTTTTTAATAGCCGATCATCAACCGTCAATATATACTTATATCACTGTACCTATGTGAAGAGGACTTTTTGACGACATAAAATACATAATTACGTATACATGCACAAAATCATGTCCCCAATTTCTCTCAGCCATTTTGTCCGATAACAACTAGATAACACCTTGAGATTACACTAATTAATTATTGTAAGTACGTAATTAAAAAACGCATGTACCTACTACATGTACTGATAGCTCTGGTACTCTGATGGCTGTTGCATTGCTGATAAACTGCTGTCTAATATTTTGTAATCTATTTGGAGCATTTAGCAAAAGAAAAATACGATCTCGGGGTGAGCTTAGTACAGCGTTACTTGCGTACCTCCGGCTAGGCTTAGAACAGCGGATGCTTCAGCCAACTAAGCTACCTATCGAATTCCCCACGAGCAAATTTTGGTATAAACCTAGAACAAAATACTCCGAGCTAATAGAGACAATCTCCTAATCAATAAATCTACTAGAGTAACAATGCTCAGCTCAAGAACAATGGAATACGGGACCATATCCTCAGCAACTGACTTCAGACTAGACCAATGAGACATTTAAATATTCGTATGAATCAGTAAATCTAAAATCGTTTTAAAACCGCCACCGCACCGGATCGGGCCGGCTACCCGTCCTAGTTACGTCACCTATATATTTTATATTTTTCAGCCGCATACAGGATGCGGGTACTTGATACAAATAGCATACAGTACACACAGTGACCCGCGCTTGTGTCATTCACCTTGGAGTACATGTGGGTCAGTTTTCGCGATTGGCGCTAAGGATAGGCCCACATTGAGATTTTAGAAAAAAAAACTTGTTTAAATGGAACACTTTAAAACCAAGCTTTGAAGAAGAAAGAAGAAAAGTGCTTAAGAATAACTAGACCGCCATCTTGGGCCGTCCGCCATATTAGATTACGAATAACGTCAATTAGCTAACCATGCATTTCATCCAAATCAAACGTGTATGCAAAAAATATGTAACTGTTGAGGATAGCTGCTTTAAAATTTAGTGGCAAGATTTGACCCGAACATGCATACATACTTACATACAAACATTGCAAGTTAAATAAAAGCTTGTAAAAGTGGGTTACGTAACTATACTATCAGGAAAGCCAAAAAAGATGGAAGGATTGTAGGAAAGAAGGAGATTGATTAGAGCAGATTAGGCGACAGTGGTGTGCCAGGATCGTAGCAAGTCGAAATCTTTAGCCCTGTGCCTACCCCAATTAGAGATAGCCGTGAAACTATGCTTATATGTACTAGACAAACTTTTGTTGTTTAGCAAAGAAGGCAGAAAAATATATGAAATATTGAAAATATCTCGATTACATAATTTTCATTTCATCTTCAAATACAAAACAAAGATGATGTGAAAGTGAAACGCGGCTCACTTTCATTTTACATACGTAACACTAATTAGGATAGTTAGTATAGAAAGAAAACTGTCTAGGACCAAAGTTAGAACTGTTTTGTAGCCTGAAATATAGTCACGAGGTAGTAAGGTCATTACTTTATTGTGCAACAACGACGTGTCGAGAATATTGAATGGAATATCAATATCGTATTGTGGAACCGAAATATTGCAGTTTTTGAGGTATGTTTTGTTATCATCATTCTCAGCACTCCTTTCAGTGGAATACCTACTACTTACTGCTGAAGAAAATAGGTAAACGAAGACCCGCCGGACAGTCGTAATGAAATGTTTTTTTTGCCTGCTTGATTGTTCTTTACGTTTCTTTAAAAAAAAATCATACGCTTCAGTCCTGTGCCATTAAAATCCATGTTCGACCGTTTTTGCATTACAAATCGCCATAGATCGTCCGTATATAACGACCAGGAAATGTTGACGTCGTACTAACTTCAAACCATCCCTCAAAAAAGGCCATTGGATTCGTGAGCTCATCCAAGTCCTGGACCTGCCATTGCAGAACGGAATGCATTGTGAGAAGGTTCCTCAGTCTTAAGCATTGACCACCAGTAGTTTGAATTGTGGCAGTAGTGGGACATTAATTGTAAAGAGTTATAATATTTTAAGATGTACTCAATAATTCTTTGAATCAAACTAATTACATTGGTAATTTTCTGGTGTATGAATATTACGATACAAAAGAAAGAAAATAGACTGATATACACTTTCCCTATGGTAACGTCATTTACGCATTGGCAAACGCACCCCCAATTCTTCGTGAAGGTTTCATTGTATTTATGTAATTCAGTTAAAGATAAAGTAACAAAATGTACTTAGAATATTAGTTGAATAATTCAGTAGGTGCTCAAAATGGCGCACTAATTTGCAAATATATTTTGACGAAAGTTTAATATTTTTGCTTTAATAACTAAATAATGATACATACCTTTACCTCTTTCCTTCACAAACAACAAAACAGGAAAAAAACATCTTGAAAAATATCCCACAAAACTTCAAACTCAAAAATTAAAATGCAAAATTCTCAATAACACTGCACAATGCACTTCTTTACTTGTCAAGTAGTGTTAACCGACTGCCGCGAAATAGGTTATGTTAGTTTAGCCACGTTACGACATGTTTGCTTGTCTCGCAAGTGGAGAAAGAGTAATAAATGCCAATGTCAAATAAATAAGCACTAGGTCTGTACTTAGTTACGTTAAGTAGCGACTATATGCGAAAATGGACGAGGTCAAACATATATATTTTAATGTGTTGATTAATCCGGGGATGTTTCAAATCTCTACCGCTTTTCCAGAGTAAGCGTTTTCTCTGGATAAGAGGTAGATTTGATACCTAAACATGATATATAATGGAGGGTTAGGCAGACCACAGTTCTATTTAATAAGGTAACATAACAACATGAAATGGGGAGTGATCCTACTGATTTGAGAATTTTATTAAAAACAATACGTAATGTTCTCCGGAGAACTAACGCTAGTAGAGTTTTCCTATGAATCAAACCTAGGACCTTATATTCAACAGCCACACTAGAAAAATGATGTACAGAATCTGTGTAGTGAGTGTAATCTATTGCAGCTCAAAAAGTGCAGCCGGCAGGATTTGAATTCATGGCCTACTCGACATTCCGACGCCTTAGTTGTTGGCCACCTTGAATATTTCTAATATCAATAACCAGATGTCATTTGCATTTTGTTTTAAAACTAAAGCGCAAGCGTTGAGGTAGAGAACGACAATCTAAGGCTAATATTCAGAGACGATGCTAAGGGTAAACTTAGGCTTCCGTATGTCAAATTGTCATACAAATTTGATATACGAAAGCATTACTTTACGCTCAGCATCGTCTCTGAATATTAGCCTAAAAGTATAAAAGAGTACCGTTTGCTTAACATTAACCCCAGTAAGTCATCCTTTTGTACTCTTGAGTTCGACTTTTAATTTGTGCCCAATTGATGGTTATAACCTCGCCCTCGTTTAGAGAGGACGCGGCGCACTGTGCACATTAGCACACCTCTACCTAGCTCTGTAGAGTACAGGCGTGATAGTATGGTAATATTTAAAACATGATGTACTTTTTAAAGTACAAAAACAAAAGGAAATAAACACTCAAGTCGACCCAAATCGTCAGTGTGCGTCAATCCTTATCCGTTGCTAATCCCATCCCAAACATAGTCATCATAACAGGCCCGGCCATGTACCACAGACCATATTAACATGTTCCGAATGATCTTATCGCCTAATTTCGTGGTCTAAGCATATGTTTTCTCCAAAATCAACAGGCTTATTAAAACTGTTTTTGTGTGTTTAGGAGCTATCTGGCCTAGATTTCAAAGATTAGACGAGTACTGAGAGAATTTCATTTAGTTTGTAATTTCGTGTCGTATAAGGGTAAGCAGTGGCCAAGTTGTACCATCGCTGATCAACCGATCTGCAAGGTTAAGCTACACTTGCCGCGGTCAGTCTATGGATGGGTGACCATTCTTAACATATCGAGGCCCCTCCGTGCCTCGGAGAGCACGTAAAGCCTTCGGTCCCGGTTGTCATACGAACACATATGACAATCGTTAGTGGTAGTCAGAAAACTAAAAAGCATGACAATCAGAACATCTTTCCATCGAATATCAACATTGCCCAGAAATTGGGTTGCAGAGGTCTGATGGCAGTCGCTCCGTGTAAATACTGATATTCAGAAGCATCCTGGTTAGACTGGAAGCCGACCCCAACATGGTTGGGAAAAGGCTAGGAAGAAGAAGATACGGGTAAGCAGTGATAGCATTTTTTGGGTGCGAAAAATCCTCATGGGTTCTAACTCTACAGGCATTCAGTGCCTCGACCATGAGTTTTCTCACTAGACTCGCTAGCGACGCCGTAAAATATTTGTATGGAAAACTCTCGCAGCGCCTCTAGCGGTTACGTAAGGAACTAAAACCTGCTATGAGATTACAGCGTTTCGATGCGTAAAAACCTGTCGAAAGTCATTCGATAGAACTCATGGTTGAGGGGCTGATATTTACTATGGCAAAGGTATTCGCCAGAAAAACTACTTTGGGAAATTCACACAGGATTGGGAATACATTGATGAACGGGAATAGAACCGCGGCAAACAGTCTATACTAATACTATAAAGAGGAAAGATTTAATTGTTTATTTATTTGTATTGAATAGGCTCCGAAACTATTGGACCTATTTGAAAAATTCTTTCAGTGTTATATAGCCCATTTATCGGGGATGGGTATAGGATAGGCTAATACCATCACGTTACGATTAACAGGAGCGGAGTGGCAATGAAAAATGTTGCAAAAACGGGCGAAACATTCATAATCTGTACTAATATAATAAAGAGGAAATATTTGTTTGTTTGTTTGTATTGAATAGGCTCCGAAACTACTGGACCAATTTCAAAAATTCTTCAGTGTTATATAGCCCATTTATCGGGGATGGCTATAGGCTAATACCATCACGCTACGACTAATAGGAGCGGAGTAGCAATGAAAAATGTTGCGAAAACGGGGGAAAAATTCATAATCTTAAATAAAACAAAAAAACCATAGGTACCTATCTAGTATCTAGCGCCTAGAATCTCAAGTTCAGTCAACTTCAGTTACAACAACATAAGTAACAAAAAAGGACAAAAATTGCAATATCGTTACCGCTAATTGGTCGGTAGCTAGCATGTCCGCTGTACAAAGTATTATCCAATTGAACAGTAGTAAATGTCACATAAATCTCAATGACGCTGATGGGTAATGGCGGGCCCTTTCTCATGGGCATCGATGCCATGAGAACCGTTAAATAGGATAAATAGCCATAAAAATGTTGTTGGTCCCACTAGCTATTGTATTTTGACACTTAAAAAACTTTTTGTTACTTGTAAATAAAGTGAAACATATTTATTTCCTTTTCGTTACTTGTGTTTAAAAAAAATTATGTTCTTACATGCAATTGAATATTTCTCATTACTACTACTACTACTACTACTATTCAGTAAAAAAAATATATATTTCGTAAATATACATACCCAGTGATATTTTCTATTAGCCTAAAATCTGAAGCACCTGTAACAAAACATAATCTATTAGTCAATAGTAGTAAAAAACTGTAAACATCTCCACTTATATCAATTATGTTTATACAGCCAACAATGTAAACAAATTTCAAAAAGAACAAAAAAAGCTCCGAATACCGGCGCGGGCGCACGCGACAGGTGCGCGAGACCGCCCGAACGCGGCCGACCACCGCCGAAGGTGCACGAAGGTGGCCGAACGCGTTTGTTTTTATTTTTTTACCTTCCCGATATAACACGCGCCGCTCATTCAGGGATCGTGACACTTGCACTCCGGCGCACTTTTTTGTATTTTTTCGAATGTTTCCGCTAATACGTTTGTTGGCAAATAGGCGGGGAATTTATGAGTGGATGTACTTTTGTTGCATATACATACCTATATGTTTGAAGTACTTAAAAACGTAATAGTAAATCACTGAGGTCGACAATTCGATATAACAATAGTAGATAAAAGCTATCATCACGTTCATTATATGTATACTTAGTTAACCAAATAGTTAGGCAAAGGTGTACTAATGTACACCAAGTTTGCTTAATTATAATAATCGAGCCATCATCAACATTTTTTTTTTCTTAAGTGTATTTCAAAACTTCTGCTAAAGAGGAAATTCCAGTGACGCGTTCTGTCAAACTGTTTACTTCGCATTTAATTTTACAAATATTACGAAACAGCTGTGCAAATAATGGAAACAAAATAGGAACGGAGAGACACATCATATTTTGAAACGTGACAAATAGGTCATCTACATAAAACAATTAAGTACTCAGTAATATAGATTCGGAGTGAATATGTTAACAACCTTAAACAATTTTCATTACTACTCCGCTCCTATTAGTCGAAGCGTGATGATATATAGCCTATAGCCTTCCCCGATAAATGGGCTATCTAACATGGAAAGAATTTTTCAAATCGGTCCAGTACTTTTTGAGTTTATTCGTTACATACAAAAATACAATCTTTCCTCTTTATAATATTAGTATAGAAGTATAGATACACCTACACAATAGGTTCGCCCCCCTATTACGTGGGACCCAAACATATCGGAGAACTGCGTAACCCTTCCGTGAATACAAGCGTGATAGTATGATACAAATTATTGTATTGGCTGGTCGCCGGCTATTCACTTTATATTTGAGCACCTTCGAGTTAGTTCTGGATGGATGCTCTATTTTGGCTTTTAAGGATTAGTAACGCATTAGCAATACCACTGGTGTTGTAGGCAGTAGGTGTCCGTGGGTAGAGATGACTTTATCCTCACTACTTTGCCGATATAAACGATAAAAAACTACAGTCATACCATACTACTTAGTGGTAGTAGTACGTAACAGTAGGAATATAAATCGAATGCAGTTTAGTAACAATTGCTGTTACTCAGAGGGGAATACCAAAGTAACAAATCGAAGTAACCTGGCACAGCCCGACACCAGGGTGTCGTGCAAAAGTATAAAGTTTATGTTAGGGCTAGAAATCACAATATAAAATAGGGGTAGGTAAGTAAATTGTCTACTTTGAAAATTACCATATTGATATTTGTATAATTTGGGGGTGACTCATTCTGCGGTAATAAAACTTCAATGTTTTTGTATTCTTCCAGTTATCCCTACCAATAAATGCACGTTTAGAAGTACTTAAATAATTATTAGCTAAACATTACCGAAATAAAAATGTGTTCATATACTATGTGTTCCAGAAACCGAAGAAAAACTTCCTAAGACATTCGTAAACGCTCCGGAGACAAATACTGCTGAAGTGTTCCATCTCGCCAAAGACAGATATAAATATTCGGATGTGATGGGCCAACTTTTAGTAATTGGAGAGGCACTCGAAGAAGAACAATCATAGTATCATCATCATCGTGGAGACACTGGTCTATCGGCAGGGTCACCACTGTGGAAGGACGAGGTGTGTTGTCTCTCGCACCAAAGAGAAAGGACCCTCTGACTACGTGGGTTTTATGCCTGGTGGGCCACTGCCCGACGGTTGATGTCGGGCGGTTAAACAATGTGTTAAGAAAACCCTGTCCGACCCGTGAAGGTATTAGGTATCGATATTAGATTGCATTGACCTAATCCTTTTCAATTTTCAAGTAAAAAAAATATTCCGAATGAAAGTAAATATTTTTTTATAAAACAATAAAACTTAGATACATAGCTACAAGGGCAATCGTCACAGGTGATAGTGTTGTCACATTCAAGAAAATTGCTAGATTTTGGGTCATTTTTGTACAAAAATCGTGAATTTAAAACTTCATTAACAGCCTTACTTTTATGAATATTTATTTTATTTGGTAATGTGATTGGGATACCTATATACCCCTTTCGGGTCGGACAGGGTTTTTTTAACATATTGTGTAAGTATCTATTATATGGAAGTTTCGCGGTAAACTTCACTTGCGCGATTCAGGATTTATCTCTTCGTACAAGTTCTTATGTAGCGTGATAGATGTCGCTCAATCATAAATCCATTAACTGTTCCACTGCCCAGGACGACTCTTTATTCACGAGAGGCGGTTAGGCTACAGTCCACTACACAAGCCAAGTGCGAGTTGGTAGACTTCACACAGAATCATACTAGGATAATATAATTCAACGGGACCGTATCCTAACCATATTTCAAAAGAAGCTATTAACAGGCTCGTTACACACGTGCTTAAGCCGACAGAATGGGTTTACCGTGTGCAAACTATGCTTTAAGTCGTCGACCTGCCGTAAACCTATGGAATTTGTCGCCGAACGGTAAGGTCGCGGTTTATTTGTAACTGTTCTGGTTAAGTTATTGTGACGCGGTCTGGACAGTGATGGTTGATCTTTGCATAAATTTTTGAGTGTAACGAATAATTACATTGAATATAAAAGCAAATTTCTAGGTCTATGGGGATCCATGAAGATTTTCACATCCCAAAAATAGAAACGTTCTTGGGTAAGTAAAAAAATTAGTTTGGATGTATGGATGTTTGTTACTATTTCACGCAAAAACTACTAAATGGATCTGGATGAAATTTGGCATAGAGATAGACTATAGTCTGGAATAGCATTTAGGCTATATTATCCCGGTAAAATACCTAGACCATGCGGGCGAAGCCGCTGGCGGAAAGCTAGTATTATTATAAAGGCGTCCAACATCCAAAGTTTGGATGTTTGTTCGCTTTTACGGCAAAACGGCTGAGCCGATTTGGCTGAAAGTTGAAATGGTGATGGCATAAACCTTGGATAAGGATATAGGCTACATTTCAATCCCGAAAAAATCCAAGTATCTACGGGAAACGGGTTCAAAGTTCCTAAGCCGGCAAAGCCGGTGCAAAAGCTAGTATTACCTATTATCTACCAAGCCATAACCATCGTCTCTATAAATTTAATTCGACAAACAAAACTCAACAATAGCTAAACATTCGCCAGTTATTAATGGGCGCCGTTCGTCAAGACGTCGCGATGCGGCGGTGGGCGTCCTTGGTTCGATTCCCGGTAACGTTAATAATAGGCTGTCGACTTGACTGCGGTTACGTGTCTGCATTAATCACCTTTGATTTTGTCCTAAGATGGTAATATTGTACATTATGTTGTAATATTTTCTTAGGTGTTGGGTGCTTAGATGCTACACACTTATAGCTAGCATCGAATAGAAGTGAAGATATTTGGCTTATTCCAAGAAAGATAATATAAGTAACTGTTACTCGAGGATATCCGATGACGACGTCTGTGGTCTAGTGGTTCGAGTACCGGACTGCTGATCCCGAGGTCGTGGGTTCGAATCCCACAAGACACTAATATTTATGTGATGATGAATATAAATGTTTGTGTTTGTCTGGGTGTTTCCTATGTATTATAAGTATGTACCTATTTACAAAAAAAAGGATATAAGTATTATATCCATTGTCTAGTACCCATAGTACAAGCTCTGCTTAGTTTGGGACTAGATGGTGCTGTGTAAAAATGTCCCCAATTATTTATTATTACCCATTTAAAAAAAAATACGATATCTAAAATAAACATTATGAACACTCGTTCATCACACTCGCACCACTGGCACTTTACTTTTGGTTTACATTTGTGAACTAAAATTGATTCGACGTTGAATGGAACTATATAACTACTTAAATGGGTCTTTGTTGAGTTACAAAATATAATTATAAACATTTTAAACACATTAAGTACGTCTAAGTTACTCCATATAACATTAACTATCTGTCAGTGAAAGTCCCGTCAAAATCGGTCTAGTAATTTATTATTATTATTAACATACTGTCACCCCTGTATTCTGCAAAGGGTAGGGCAGAGAAGTAAGTATAGGTACCAAATATATACCCGCCGTAATATAGAAACCCACCTCTGCCTATCCTTTGCTAGCGTGATGATACAACCCGTTACAATTTGTTAAAGTACCAACACGGAATGTGCTGAGCGAATCATAGTCCTAAATTTAGGCGCATAGTCCCAAATACCGGGGTATTGCTCAACACGGTGATTTTGTGTGATTTAACTCTGCAATATTGTTTGCAGTTACATACAGTCTTACTGACCTGTTTTACATAGTTTAATTCTGTTAATTGTGTTATTTTCATACTCAACTGCCTCATAGGTCCGGTGGCTGTTACACTAGGTCCTGTGTTCGATTCCCAGGTGGAGCAGTAAAGTAAGAAACAAAACTTTATTTCTGCAGGCCTAGCTAAGTTGCAATCTAAAGTTGGGATCGACAAACGAATAGAAATATTTGCGGGCATGACATAAGCTTTCGACAAATCTGACGTTTACAAATAATTATACATAATAAAACACAGATACCTACATTAATATTACCTAATAATATGAAAAAAGTATTAGCAACCCTACTTAAGGTCAAAAAAGGGCCCCATGTCAGCATAATGTTTTGACAAAAATAAATAATTGGAACAAATATTTCTATGAAATTATCTGCCAAGTAATTTAACAATAACTTATCAGGAGGTGGCGAAACCGGCTTACGCAAAATCCAGACTCCGAGCTACTTCTCGGAAATTCACAGAAAAATCCAACAACACTGCTCGACTCGGGGATCGAACCCAGGACCTTTAGCGTAGCAGTCGCGCTTGGGACCACTAGACCAACGAGGCATTCTCTAGTCAGACTCTAATTGAACCTTCGGGAAATACTGGCGTGATGGTATTTTATCTCAACATCACATATCTATACTATTACGAGTATTATAAACCTGAAGAGTTTGTTTGTTTGAGCGCACTAATCTCAGCAACATCAGGTCCGATTTGAAAAAATCTTTCAGGGTTAGATAGCCTGTTTAACGAGGAACGCTAAAGGCTATACATCATCACGCTACGACTAATAGGAGCGGAGTATCAATTAAAAATGTTGTAAAAACGGGGGGAAAAAATTCAACGTCTACGGGAACGAAATCGCGGGATATGGCGTAGTATGTAATAAGTAGAAGTATTGGTATCCATCTTCATAATAAGTAGAACTATTGGTTCTCTGCCCATCATGGCACAGACATAGGACTTATAGTGTCACAACGTAGGCATACCTCGAGCGCTGCGCATCGCAGTCACTCCGGTCACTGTCGAGTGACCGTCTGACCGTCCGACGTCTGACGTCGTATTCTGAGAAGCGCTCGCGCATTTACTTCGCGCACTCCCGCTACTGCCGCCGAGTTCAACACTCATTAGTTAATTAATTGCTTGACAGCTCGTTAATTGACAAGTGCATTCCTTGGAATTTTTGCATTTATCAGCAGAGTAGTATCAATATAATAATAGCGTATGCGACTTCGTATTCTCTAAGAAATTATTCGTTACCAGCATAAGAGTGTGTCCAAGTGATTAAAGTTTTACAGGGTACCTAGGTACCATTCCGAAAAAGATCCTGTTATTCTTGCTAAGAGTCAAACTGTAGATATTAAAAATTTATGAACCTTTATAAATCTCTTTGGGTCAAACACATTCAAGTCAATAATACAATAATAAACATACAGCCGAAATAAGAATCTCCCCCAGTTTTTAGTCCGTTGAAGAACACTAGAAAAGATTCGTATATATTTTTTTAAAGAAATGGTAGGTAAGAATCATTTGAAGTCGTTGGATGCTGGTGACCTAAATATCCAGACCCTGAAGAAATCTATGGGACAGATTTTTGTTTAGCAATTGACCTTTTGTTCTTCACAACAAAATAAACAAATATAGAGCCTAGATCAGAACAGCCTAACCCTTTCGAGAAATACATGTGTGATGATATGTTAAGTTATATGTTATAGAGCCAAGATTATGACCACAACACAATGAAAACTTAAAAGTTGCGGTTATTGCAATAATGCGTAGATACACGTCAATAACAACGTTACGACAATAATTCAACACTGTCTGTCTCCTGTTAATTTAAATATCAATGAATGTACGTCAACAGCAAAACCAAAATTCACCGTGACAATAATACGTAATGATAAACAATATTGTATAAACAATATGTCTTTCATACCAACTGGTTGATAAACACGTAAAATTTTAGTCTGACAGCTTTTGGCAAGAAAATATTTCACCGTTCCACTGCTGTGCACGGATCTCCTCTCAGTGTGAGAGGGGTGAGGCTATAGTCCACCACGCTGGCCTAGTGCATGCTGGCAGACTTCACTCGCCGTGAAGTCACACAAATCTCTCAGGCATAGATGTTTGCCACGATGTTTTCCTTCACCGTTTTAAGCGAGTGACAATTACGCACATAATTTCGAATAGTCAGAGGTGCGTTCCTTGAATTTGATCTCGAGACCTAGGACTTGGCAGTCCAATGGGCTATCCCTGCTCATTCCCAGGGTCAAGTAAATAGTTATTGGGGGTTTTCTATGAAATACTCAGACTTTGGAGTTCTGTCAAATTTTTTGCAATTGGCTCGTTAGGCTTATTACATGGAACCTAAAAATACCAGTGAACTATGGGTCTACATTAGTAAATCTCTGTCGAATCCTTCGGGGAATACAGGCGTGATGGTAAAACTTCAAAACACCATAGTCCTAAGAATTATGTTACGGGATTCCTCTCACAAAGGATATCAATTTATCATGAACACAACAACACTATTAGACCTATCTATTTCCTCTAAAACGTACGTTAAAAATACAATTCAATCCTTTTATAATCCTCTGATATACAGGGACGTTGGGGTAGGTCGGGATTTAATCTTTTTAATATTTATAGCCCATGGTTAAATTCCTATTGTAAGTCTTATGACGTCAATATTTATCACTTATTTGGTCATAAAAGATTAATATTAATCTTTAGCTTCTATACGCAAAAAAAAAAAAAAAAAAAAATCATTATCGGTTAACGTAAACAAATAGCTCCGCGAATTTTAACCATTTCATAAGTATTTCTCACTCATACGTCTCTAAAAAACACGTAATTACCGTTTGTTTATCCTGATAAACAAGTGACAGTGTTATCCTTGTGGAATAATAAGTGACCTCTGTAAAACCACTCAAAACCAGTTAGATTTCAAATCGAAACTATAAGTGATATTACAAACTATTAACAGTGAAACTATAGCAAAACAGTGTGTTTAAAGACGTATCGACCAAAATATTTTGATAACAAACTAAAGAAACAACATTATTATATAAATTATTGTTAAGTGAAATTACAAACAGTTAAAGATTTAAAGTTCTCACGTAAACAATATCAGCTGATTCATTGCTAAAGTTTTTAACCAATCAAAACATTGCAAAACAGTATCCGTTCAGAAACTGAAGTATCGGTCTAGTAAAGATTCCTGTTCACGCACATGCAATTCGAATAAGGACACCTATTCATTATTAAAGATTTCTATTCACAAATAAAGCGCCCTATTCAAGCCCGCTAATTCTCATATAAATAGTGCATGTGAGATACGAGACAAACGCGTAAGTGACGCGTTTCATGGCGCTCAAGACTTTCGCCGCAGAGGTAACCAAACTGCTTGAGTTTCTGTGTAACATTCGACTACCACATTATACATAGCTTGATCCGTCCGCCTAAATTGTTTTTCGTCACGGTTTTGCATGTTGCCTTTGGTTTAATTTGAAAAGAGAAGTAAAAACAAAAATGTCAACACAAAACTGCGCTGGCTGCATGAATGCCTTGAAAAGCGGTAAGGGTTTACAATGTTTCACTTGTCATGATTGGTATGATTTACTATGTTCGAACATATCTGAGCGAGCATTTAGGCTAATGGATGTTAATCGCAAAAATGCTTGGAAATGCCCCGGATGTGTCAATAAACTACCTAAAGCGGACAATACCAACACACCAATACGACCTACAAAGGTGGATAGTCCTACCAACGCCCATGGCAAATCGTCTCCTTCTGAAATTACTAATGTTACTCTTCGCGGTAAGCCTAAGCATCAACATTCAGATTTGGAAAATGACACTCTACTGAGTAATATTACGAGCAGTTCCCTTAGAGAAATTATTAGGCAAGAAATTAGCCATGCTATACAAGATGCAGTAAAGGATTTAATAAATGAACAATTTACCAAAATTAATGACACTATCGCAGAATTTAAGGAATCACTATCATTCTTTAATACTAAATACGAGGAAATAAAGATTGCAATGGAAGAAAAGTCTACGAAAATACAAGAATTAGAAAAAGATAATTCCATGCTACTAAATTCCCTTCAAACTGTAACGAAACGTTTAAATATATTGGAACAGCATGCTCGGTCCAACAATGTTGAAGTACAATGTGTTCCTGAACATAGATCAGAGAATTTAATAAGCACCGTACTACAACTTAGCAAAGTAATCAAATGCGACATCAAAGATAACGATATACAACTATGCACAAGAGTTGCAAAAAAGGACACAGAGAACCCACGACCAAGGGCCATCCTCATTAAATTCAACAGTTCGCGTTTAAGAGATTCCTTCCTTGCAGCATCCATTCAATTTAATAAAAACAATTCCAAAGATAAGCTGAATTCGTCACATCTCGGCATAGCTACGAGTACTGATAGACCCGTCCCAATATATGTCGTTGAACACCTATCCCCGGAGAATAAGGTTCTTCACGCAGCAACACGTGCTCGTGCCAAGGAATTGGGTTATAAATTTGTGTGGGTCCGCAACGGAAGAATTTTTTTGAAGAAGGATGAAACATCTCAAAACTTAGTTATAAATGACCTTGAAAAACTAAAGTTGCTTAAGTAGTTGCATCACAATGTCAATTTTAGTGTCTAACAGTGCATGTTCTGAGTATTTTAGCTATAAAATTCAATTCAATAACATGTTATTATCAAAATACTAGAGGGCTACGAAGCAATTTATCTGAGGTACGTCAACATATACTTAGCAGTGATTTTGATGTTTATGTCTTAACTGAGACCTGGCTTTGCAATGGTATATTGGACTCTGAAATCTTTAACGACAATTTTAGAGTATACAGAAGAGACCGTCACTCATCTAGTCTCAGTAATCATAAAAAATCAGGAGGTGGAGTTTTAATAGCAGTATCGAACAAATTAAATTCATATCGTATGACAGAATGGGAAAGTAATTGCGAAGACCTTTGGGTAACGATCGAATTAGAGGCAAAAAATACTCGTATTTTTTTAAAATTATGTGCCGTCTACCTTGCCCCTCCAGTTCGTAGTGATACTCTTGAACACTTTTTAGAGAACTGTAATTCAGTAATGAGCACTAGTGAAAGCCCAACACTAATTGTTGGTGATTTCAACATGAGCTTTATAGAATGGATAGTCGATGACAGCAATGAATTGTGTGCGGCCAGTACATGTGGCGCAGGTTACTTAAAAAATTTACTTCTTGACTTCCTTGCTCTTAATAACCTAAAACAACATAATCCTATTAAAAATTTTCAAAATAAAACTCTTGATCTAATACTTTCCAATATTGATGAATTACAAATAAGCAACTGTCCTAATCCTATTAGAGAGGTAGACAAATTTCATCCAGTTTTAGAATTTTCGCCACGTATACCTGTAACCATTACAAAAGTATTAATACCAATTCGGAAACACAATTATTACAAGGCCGACTATGAGGCTATAACCAAAACCCTCAATCAAGTTGATTGGCGCAATGAACTTGCATCATGCGAAGATGTCAACGTAAACATGATGTTGGACAAGTTTTATATCATCATTAGGGATACTATCAAAAAATATGTACCAGAAACCATGTGCTGTCGGGGTAAATATCCTCCTTGGTATTCAAACAATTTAAAAAAAATGCTTAATCAAAAATTCAAAATCCGTAAAAAAATAAAAAAATACAATAATCCAATGGATATAATAGAGTTTAATTATATTAAAAAAGACTGTAAATTGGTAATAAAACAATGCTACAATAATTACATAGATGATATAGAAAATAAAATAAAGAAACACCCCAAATTTTTTTGGACACATATTAAAAAGCTTAGGAACTCGAGTCTGTCTTACCCGACTGATATGACTCTTGGCAGTAAAACTGCTAACAATACTAAAGCTATTTCTAATCTATTTGCTGAACAATTTATGTCGGTATATGACTCCCCAACCCATAATTTAGATACACCAATTATTAATCTATGTGCTCCAATGGTTCAAGAAATTAGTGAGTTCTCAATATCTCCAGAACTCGTCAGTAAAAAACTCTCTGAGCTTAACACGTCTAAAGGTGCAGGACCGGATAATATACCCACAATTTTTTGGTCACGCTGCGCTCGGGAACTGTCCACACCATTAGCAAACATCTATAATACCTCACTTCAAACCGGCGTATTTCCAAACACTTGGAAACGGGCTAAGATTGTGCCAATTCACAAAAATGGTAAACGTGATATTGTTTCAAACTATCGTCCAATATCGATTCTTTCAACTTTGTCAAAGGTCTTTGAATCCTTAGTCTATCCTATATTATATGATCATGTCAAAAACTTTATTTCCAGTAATCAGCACGGCTTTGTTACTAAAAGATCCACCAACACCAATCTCGCTACCTACATTACAGAGATATCAACCGCTGTGGATCATGGCCAACAGGTAGATGCAGTATATACCGACTTCTCTAAGGCCTTTGACAAAGTTAACCATAAAATATTACTGCAGAAACTTCAACTCATGGGTGTCACTAATAATACTTTAAGCTGGTGTAGATCGTACCTTGACACCAGACCATCTTTAGTTGTTGTGGATGGTGAAGAGTCCGACCCTTATCTTGCGACTTCTGGAGTACCACAAGGTTCAAATTTAGGGCCATTGTTCTTTAATATCTTCATCAACGACTTGCCAAATATATTTAGATACTCTACGCCTTACCTTTTCGCCGATGACTTGAAGTTAACTCGTGTTATTGCTAGTGAATCTGATATACAATTGCTGCAGTCTGACGTAGACAACTTAAGCCGATGGTGTACATCTAATAAAATGTACCTAAATTGTAATAAATGTTACCATATAAAGTTCACCAGAAAAAGAAAACCAATTCCATCAACTTACAATATTCAAGGCATTACACTCACAGAACTTACCGTGATCAGGGATTTAGGTGTTCATCTGGATAGTCGATTACGTTTTTCGGACCATATCGACAAAATGCTTAGTACCGCTTACCGGGCACTTGGATTTGTATTACGATCTTCCAAAGAGTTTAAAAAACCATCGACCACAATTCTTATATATAATAGCTACGTGCGAAGCCATTTGGAATACTGCAGCACGGTTTGGAATCCGTCATACCAAGTCCATGTGGATCGAATTGAAAGGATACAAAAAAGACTAGTCCGCAATTTAGCATATCGCTTTAGAATAAGAAATATCACTAGATCTTATGAAGACAGACTAAGATACTTTAAGCTCATGTCTCTAAAATCTCGCCGTACTATTTTTGACCTCACATTTCTATTTAAACTTCTAAATTCCGGAATTGACTGTCCGGATCTTTTAGGAAAGATATGTATTAATGTGCCTTCTAGAATTCCTCGCTATCCCTGCTCATTACTCAAAGCTCCACGATTCCGAACTAATTTAGGTAAACATGCTCCAATCGTTAGAATCTCCCAACTATACAATGCAATGTCGGGCTCCTCGGAAGACATGGACATCTTTTATAACTCCCTAGGTAAATTTAAAAGTAATATTTTAGTTCATCTTAACAATATTTAAATATTTGAACAATTTGGACACCTCAAAATCTTAAGGATATTTTGTTTTAATACTTAAGCATATTATATATACATATTTATACATATACATATTTATTTAAGCTGATTTAATTTTAAAGTTTGATCTCATTGTTTTTGTTTATATTAAGTAGTGGTTGATCTCATTTCGCATGATGTGATCTCCCATAATTAAAGAAGCACTTGGCTTGAAGGTCAATTGTAATATTTTTATTAGCATGTAAGGTGTATTCTTTGTCGGAGATCCTAATAAAATAAAATAAAAATAAAATAAAATAAAATAAAATAAAAAATAAAATACGGGAAACTAAATTAATAAAGTAAAACATAATATTAGGACGTAAATTTTTACTAAATGATTTATATCATTTTGTATTCAGATAAGATTTAAAAATATCAATTGGTAAACTAATATTATGTACCATCACGCCTGTATTCCCTGAAGGGTTAGACAGAGGGGTATTTCCACAGTTCTCCGGTATGTAATAGCTCCCATGTAATAAAGGGCCAGCCTATCGCCATAAAACTAATATAAACTAAATGACTCGAGATATCTTTCTTGGTGCTGAGTGAAAGAAAAGAAAGAAAGAAAGAACGATTTTTTTTTATTTGATACAGTACATTAAAGATAAAATATTAAGAAAAAAAAATAGTGAGTGAGAGTGATTATCCATCCATAGACCACAGACCGTGGTAAGCGCAGCTTAACATTACAAACCGATGGATCAGATTAGTCAATATTTAGCCATGAGCCCCACTACATACATGTATCATCGATATTTTCTCCTAGGGTCGATAATAAGTCTAAAAATAAGCGCAAAATGTCGGAAGTCGGAACCTCAGGTGATAAATCCACAGCGTATGTGGTCACAACAAGTTTCTCCATAGTTTATAGAAAAGTTAAGTCCAAATACGAAGAGTATTTAAACATAATTAGGTTTTATACCCTTATGTGGTGGTGGCAGGAAAAAATAAGTGCTGTTAACTCGTCATCTTGTTGTAAAAGTTGAGACAAGATGTCTTTTCACATATTTTCTTACACTTCTCCATTGGTCTAGTGGTCAGTACTGAGCTTTAGGTCCACAGTTTGATTATCAGTTATAGGTATATCAACATGTAACTGTAATTCTTTAAATATATATTCTATAACATTTAACACAGCACCAAACTAAGCAGGACCTTTTACTTTGGGTACTAGACAATGGACATAAAACTTATAAATACTTTTATTTCAAACTAGCGACCCGCCCCGGCTTCGCATGGGTTTGAATTTCTTGTATTTACTGTACTATAATATATATTTTATACATATAAACCTTCCTCTTCTATCACTCTTTCTATTAAAAAAAACCGCATCAAAATCCGTTGCGTAGTTTTAAAGATTTAAGCATACATAGGGATATAGGGACAGAGAAAGCGACTTTGTTTTATACTATGTAGTGATATGTACATACTTAAAACACAAAATAAACAGTACCCATTTGATTTAGTTATTCGAAAATTAAATTTAAAAAAGCACCTCGTAGTTTACAATTGTGCCCAGCACCTAAATACTGCAAAATTTAGTCTTTGAAGGTTGAATTCTGCTCCGTAAGGCGTACATTTTGGAACCAAGCAAGTTCTAGACATGACTTTAGAAGTACCTACCTATTTTAATCCTTATTCCATAATTATATAGGTACTAATAATATAAATTACTGCGTATATGTCACGTTTCGCCTAAACCACTAAACGGATTTTGATAAAATGTGGCAAGTTGATAGATTGTATCCTGGGCAGGGACACAGGGTATATTTTGTCTCAAAAAGTTTTTTGTGATGCGAGAAAAAACCACAGGAAACCGTATAAGTAGTAGACAATTTTATACTTAATATATTGATCGAGTGCAGTGATAGGGGAATGACCACTGGACTGCCAAGTCAAAGGTCTCGAGTTCGATTCCAAGGCACGCACCTCTGACTTTTCGAAATCATGTACGTAATTATTATCACTCGCTTTAACGGTGAAGGAAAACATCGTGAGGAAACCTGCATGCCTGAGAGATTTTCTCGACGGTATGTGAAGTCTGCCAAACCGCATTAGGCTAGCGTGGTGGACTGTAGCCTAAACCCTCTCACCGAGAGGAGACCCGTGCCCAGCAGTGCGACAGTATATGGGTTGATTATTATTATATTATATTGATCGAAGATTTTATAATTGAAATAAAACATATTGACTTCAACTTTGAATGAACCGTTTGTTACTGACTCAGTGTCGACCCACACAACTCAACTATATTAAGTTATAGCTTCTTAGAAGCATGTGAGTGATGGCACAAAAATGTTTATTTATAACTTAGACGTGACTTAGTGCTTACTGAGGCACTGCATTTAGATCACCGTATAATACTTGCGGGAATGCTAACTTAGGGTCTAGATTTCATGTTAAATGATGTCATTGGGATGCCACGGTCCGTGGATTGATGACAAAGGCAAGGCTCCAGCTAATTCCCGAAAACAATTTGAGAATTTGATGTTGTTTTCACTTTTGAAACTTGATAGTTTTAATTTGAACCGTTGCATGTTTGTGTGCTAGTAGAGTCTTTGGTTTATTGAAGACAGCCTGCAGTTTATTTATGACGATGTCGGCATTTTGTAATCATCATCAACTCATTAATCGTCCCACTGCTGGGCACGGGTCTACTCTCAATATGAGAGGGGTTAGGCTATAAGTCTAATCGCACTTTGATAAATTAGGCCAGAATCTTTCAGCTGTCCCTTGACAGAACATAACGATATTAATTAATAATAAATAAATAAATATCCTGGGACATTTTTACACCACCCCAGCACCATCTAGTTCCAAACTAAGCAGAGCTTGTACTATGGGTGCTAGACAATGGATATAATTTTAGTAAATACCTCGGTACTTATAATACCTAAGAAACACCCAGCCAAACACAAACACTTAAGTTCGTCACAATAAATGTTTGTGTCCTGTGGGAATCGAACCTACGACCTCGTGATCAGCAGTCCAGTACTCGAACGGTCGTCGTCAAATCGTCGTGTATTTTCGATTAAATAATTCAAAATCCATATACCTATCTGCTCACGACCAACATCACAAAGCGCCTACGTCATCGGTTAGGCGCCACGTAAACGATAATACAAATAAATATACCACTCATGGTTTTCCTTAATAAACGCCCGCGAATTATTCAAAGCAATTACTCATTTTGAGGTCGAGGTGAAAGATTAATGAAACTGAAAGTTATATAAAAATATTCCTGTAAGTAAATTAGCGTAAATAATTCTAGAACGATTTTTAGATGAAGCTCTTGACTTTTGCCACTGATCCAGCTCTTAGTTTGGGATTAGAATATGATGCTGTGCAATATAAATGTGAACAGGTATTTATTTATGTACAAAATAATCCTGTTTCATTGGTTCAATCGTGTGTCAAAGCCAGGATTCATGGCTTCCATATTAAGCAAAGCATTATGTATTTTTCATTAGGAAATTCTCAGTAGCAGCTCAGAATTAGGAATGTCTTGTCAATAGCAACAGGATTGCCCCTAAACCTACTGGCGAACTGAACGTACGAGTACATTAACAAGTTGAACATCTCTGCTATTACCCTCCGGCAAAAACATGTAGGTAATGATGGTATTTACCAAACTCTACAAGCGCTAACTTCACAAACTTTTGGCCGGCTTGGCTGTTTCGTTACCGTCACATCATGGACGTTAGGTGAAAAATGTATTCACTGTTCAATATTTCCAATAGTTCTTGTAGTAACGAAAACGGCCAAGCCACATACTTTGGCTGAGGTATAGAGTTTGTGAAGTTAGCGCTTGGTAGAGTTTGGGCGTGTAGAGTTAGAAGTTTGGCACATGAGATTTGATAACTTTTTGATAGTCTTGGCAACAATTTACATGAAAATGTTTTTGGTGGGAATTATATTACCAATCATAAGAATAATTAACTTCTCTGCATTTTATTAAGGTACATAAAACTAGTATATTTTTTTAATGTCAAGAATAATAATAGACGTTGCCTTTTGTTTTCGGAATAATAAATGACGTAACTGCCTCCCTAGCGACACCACTGTCGACTGTGTGAAGGTTAAGGTGATAAAAACCTTAACAATTCGAAATTAACTGCCTCTTTAGTCTAGTAGTCCTAATCGCGACTGCTACGCTTGAGGTCCTGGATTTGATTCCCGGGCAAAGAGTTTTTGTACAAAATTCTCAACAGCAGTTAGAAATTTGGATTTGTGTGTGTGTCAAATTCTTTCAACCAGTTTTTTAATTACAATCCCTTCAATTTTATCCCTACTTTATCTCTGCCTACTCTTTAGTGTAACTTCGACGTCATCTTTAGGCGTCGATCATGACGTAATAAGAGATAAGCTCAACAAACGCTCGCAATGTTCGCGGCAATTATTTCCTCATTCTGGGTCAAGGTCACCAGGTGCACACACAATGTTTCAAGTCTCTTGTTTTCGTGGTCACCGTTAGAAGAGAGCAAAGGCATAACAGTCCGCGCTTGATACGACAACATACGAGTTCCTTGGTATTTTCCTACTGCATTAAATTTCTTTTTTTATTGAATTTTAACATTATGTTCCATCAGGTTCTTTCACCTGAGGAAGCAGCAGGGTATCTCAGACTAGACCTACTAAGTTATTTATTTATTTATTGCACTATGTAGTTTACAGGAAACATAGAATTAACATAAACATACATACTTAGACCCTGTAAGGGTGTTGCAAAGCATTCCTGAATAGTATTAATACAACTTTGATTTGCACTGTTAAGTTTATACATAAATTAGTAAAACCTAAAAACCGCACTTGCCCTTCTTTGCCTGTTTACGTGGTGGCCATGGGATCCAAAATA
Source organism: Acronicta psi (assembly GCA_946251955.1). Taxonomy (NCBI): domain Eukaryota; kingdom Metazoa; phylum Arthropoda; class Insecta; order Lepidoptera; family Noctuidae; genus Acronicta; species Acronicta psi. The sequence continues at coordinate 11,759,421 of OX276488.1, read as the reverse complement.
TTAACCAAGACCCATGACTGGCTGTGGTGCGGTGCAACCACTGGACTCCCATCAGGGCGAGGCTTCTCTTTGCTTCTTACCTAGAGCTTCTGCCTACTGGGGCCATACCACGACGTAGTACGCCGGTGTGTATAGGTCCACGGTAATAGGGGATGAGCTTAATACTTGCCCGATTTTTTTGGTATCCTGTGTACATATTGCTTACAACAATAGTCACATAAACAGCAGCTGTTTATCGTTGTGGACTTGCCGTAAGTGACCTTTTGAAGGTCCCGAAGTTCCAAAATCAGGCGCCATATGACGTAATAAACGATAAATTCGCCGTAAACCGTGGCTTTCCTCAACAAACGCCCGCAGTGTTCGCGTAAATTGTTATTACTCATTCCGGGTCAAGGTCACCAGGTGTGGGCATTGCTTATGTCTGTTGTTTTCGTAGTCACCATGCACAATGTTGTATAGGGAGGTTTTTAAGTTCCGTAATATATTTTTAATTAGATATTTTAAATGCCTAACATTTACATCATTTGTTACTAAAAATAATCATAAAACTATACTGTAGATTTTACAGTCTCATTACCTTAATGGTCGTAAACGTGGCTGCCACGTTTGAAGTCCTGGGTTGGATTACCAGGTCAAGCAAAGTGTTATCGCGATTTTCTATGAAATTCTCAATAGCAGCTAGAAGTTCCTCTCCAATTACCTACTATATGATAATAATGATAAGAGACACCAACAGATGTGCGAGATTTTCTCGACGACGCGTGTTTTGACAGAGATGTGGACTAGCCATCTTCTCACTTTGATAGACCGTGTCCAGCAGTGAGACAGAACACTGATGATGAACCTGATGAAGACTCACTTGATTCTCAAAAAAAATACCATAAGTACCCACATACGAATGTAATTTACGAAACATCGTGTAAGAAAAAAAAACACCATCGTCCATGTATTCCCCAAAGGTTTAGACCTGTTTAGACCCCATGCTATAGCCTTGCTATGAACCGGGTATAAATCAGAATAGAATCAGACTCCGAGCTGCTACTGGGAATTTCACAGAAAAATCAACAACACTTGTCCGACCCGAAAATCGGAACCTCTAGCGTAACAGTCGCCCTTGGGACCATTAAACCAATGAAGTGGAAGTTTTTTGTTAGATTCTATAGAAATACTGAAACTCAAAATCACAGCTGTTACAGTACAGTAGCTTAAGCACTAGTCACTGTAGTAATAGGTATCGAGTTCGAATTATTTTGAATGGAACACTGATAAGCGAAGTTTTCGAAGTTAAGTATTCGAATAGTTATAGTTAAGTATTCGAATAGTTATAGTTAAGTATTCGAATAGTTATAGTTAAGTATTCAAGTAGTTAGATAAGGAATTGTATGACAAACGATAGCATGAGTTCGTTTCTGACGAATAGTAAAGTTAAAGTATCGTGAAATTAAAAGGCTAGTTATCGTTAACGAATAGTAAGATTTTTCTCGTTAACTACAATGACTCAAGCTTGAGCTACAGTAAACAATTAATATAATAATATCAAATCAAAGTAAGTTAAACACGAGTGTGCGGCGTGTGTTTAAGGTCGAGTTCCGATAGCAATGACCCGTTTCTCCTTATAAAGGAGCCGTTGCGAAACGACACCTTAACATTCCCGTCAACAGATGTTCAGCGGCGAAGGTTGCTGCCTACCTACTGGTTGTATCTTCATACCTTGTTTTTAAGAAGGTAGCAGCTGTATGGAAGCTTAGAGCTTAGACCATCTACCATCTACTTCGAAGTGACAAATCCGAAATATCGGTCGATTGTTCGGACGTTTCTTACTCCGAACTTCATTAAGTTCGATCGGTCGGTTTTGCATCCGAACGAACTTTATTTGACGTTTGTTGGTTCGTAAACCCTAGTCTTCACAATATATTTTTGTAAATTGTAGTAATGTATTTATTTTATTAAAATCTTGTATTGTATTGAGGAGAAATAAATAAACATTTATTAATGATATCTTTAATATCTTTTTTTTTAAAGATATCATTCATCATTATTTATTACTTATTATTATTTGCTATATGTATTTTTTCCTCCCTTTCAGGGGTAAAATTAACCTAATTCCGCGGGCCGTAGCCAGGCGTTAGTAGGCTCTAGGTATAAGCGGAGGAGACGGATGATGTGGTGAGAAATTTGCGAGTGATTCTGCAGGTGTTTAGTATCACCGCTTTTTGTAGTATATGTAAAGTGTATTTTATTATTATTAGATTGAACTTGGTCGCCGTAAAAAAATCTTAACATACCATCAAATCCATTCTCGAAGGGCTAGGCAGATGTGTACTAAATGTACTCCCACATTTCGCCGATAAGCTCAGGTTCCATATAAAAAGGGGTGAGCCTATTGCCATGAACCGGGCACAAATCCAAACTCGCGGAGCTGCCACTGAGAATTTTATAAAGAATCGAACCCAGGACCTCAAGCGTAGCAGTCTCGCTTACGATCACAAAACCACTGGCTAACGAGGTAGTTAAAATTCTATCTTGAAAATAAAACCAACAATAACTATGCATCAAAACTGATTCATTCGTTACGTAGTCCCAAGCCCGCCTTCTGATCGTGATATCCTGGGTTCGTTTCTCAAATCGAGCAAAGTGTAAATCGATCTTTGTAATAGAATTTTAAGTATCAATTCAGGGTTTAGATTTGACTTTATAATAATTAACAAGGAACAAGGAAAGAAGAAAAAGGATGACTGCCGACCTTCAGTAGTGGAGAGGCGCCTAAAGAAGAAGAAGAACAATCATTATCTAATGTTAGGCTCACCCCGTATTACATGGGACCTAGACACATACCGAAAACTAGGTGTTCATGATTGAACCCCAGCTTAATCCTTTAGGGGCACAATCATGCTGCGGAATGGACGTTTTAAATTAAGGTGAGATATTAGGGTCTTTTACCTGTTTCGAAAATGTTTGTGATGTTTTTTTGTTTGTAATAAACTTTATAGTTTTTCTCCCTTCCAGGCTGGCACATACCTCATGCTATCCAACTGCCAGAATCTTGCTCCTTGCATGCAATATTTAGATGTATTGTTAATATTTCCTAATAAATGTTAATATGCAGCACTCAATCATGATTACTGAAGAGGCGCCAATTTCACTGTCTGGCAGAAGCTAGTGTAATGTACAGAAGGTTCACTCATAAAACTTTTATTCTATCCCACTACTGGGCAAAGACCTTCCTAGAGCCTTCCACGTACTTGCTCATACGAAATCCGCAAAATGAAACCCCTTCAAAAACATTACTGATAGAAGCTCCAATTTCCCGCACAAAAATAAATTCAATATTTTAAGTAAGATGGAAGGCAATTGAAAATGAAGTTTTCAATCATCCCAATATCAATATTAAATTGTAAAGCAACTACACTATCGTTAGTTATAAACTTGGCGGGACACTACAGAGTACTCAGACATAAAAGCAAGAAATAAACAAATGGAAGTAAACAAAAAGTAAAAAAATTAACAAAATACGTATACTCTGGTCAAGGTGTTTAATCAACGATAGTCGCGTATCTAGTAAATTATTGTGTGTGTGTGTAGCAATTTTATTACCCCCAGAAATTCGAAGAGCAAGAGGCAACGGCAGAAGACCAAGACAGAAGACAGGCTTTGCATTTTCATCAAAAAATAAATAGGTACTAAAGACACTAGACAATGGACCTTTTGCACAGAATCAATTTGCAGCTAGTCAGAAAGTAATAAGTCAATTAGTTTAATACGTTACTTCACTCGTTGCCAATTTGTTTTACACTAACTTGAGATGTGGTGCAAGATATAAGTTGAATGACTCTATAGTTATTTTATCGCTTCTAAATAATTTGATTTACAGATTTTCAAACATACGTGTAATAATATAACCGTAAGGGGTATTAAACAACTGACTCAATGACTGATCGATCGCAAGCCCTGTATCTGAAGGATTGAGCTTTAAATTTGCTCTTTTTAATTAATCGTAAGATTATAATCACATTAAGTTACTTTCTTACTTTATACATTTTGCAATCGTTATTATAGAAACGAGGTTTAATCCAGGTAGCTTTTGTGTTTTAAAAGAGATAAACATTCCACCCTAAATCCTGCTGTGGTCCTACCAACTTTTATTGTTCAAAGACGTATCAAAATTTTAGAATCCCGCTCTCAGCTTACTTTATGTACCATTCAAACCGATCAGCGTGCTAACCGGCTTCAATTGTGCAATGCCAATCTATCGGAGTGATGTGTAAATGATTGTTAAGAGGCGACAGACACAATCATAGAGTTGTTATAATTATAGAATACTGTTATGCTACTTTAAAATATGATGATTTATTTGTTCGTGTTCTTAGTGAGAAGCAGTTGATCTTTTAACCCGTAAAGTAACAAATTAGTAGAGACAGTAGAAAGATCTACTGTTTTCAGGAACTGGGACTAATGTAATTGGAGACGGAGACAGATACCACGTCTATATTACCAAAAAATGAAGCAGAACTGCAGATACCAACACACATTTCGGTGATAATTCTTGGGTCTTATGTAATAGGGGCGAGCCTTATTGTCACTTACTGGGCACTAACTTAAAGTTGAGAATATGCTAATAAAAAACTTAATAGTATTTTACTTGACTTGGAAATCGAACTCAGAATTTCATGTTCAGAAGCTCTTGTGGCTACTACAACCACTAGCTAATAACACGCATAAGGCAAATATTTCTTCTAATCTAATCATTTCGTAACGGTTAAGGGCATGTTAATTATTAGATAACATGTTATTCAAATGGTAATAATGACTAAAAATAAAATATTTCTGCATTTAAAGATGTTTTTATCTAAATAATTGGTTATAGAATGTCATTAAGTCTCTCCAGCAACATTATTAATTACTATATTATTAAGATGACAAGCTAAATTGGTGTCAATGCCACAAACTATTCATTTAACAATTCAAATCTAAAATTTGACAACTTAACATTTATATTCAAACATTTAGATAAAACACAATTTTTAAAGGGTCATTGGGTCTCATAAATATATAATATGACATGGAAACCAATATCGCCCACGATGCAGTCGTATGTCATAAGCATTAGGATGACCTACATGGAGGCGTTTTCTATTGACACAGATGCAGCCACTTTGAAGGGCTAGCCTACGGTCGGGTCAAAGTTACAGTCATTACTTTTAAATATGTCATTACGATCATAAACCTGACATTACTATCCTAGCCTTTTCCCAATTATGTTAGGGTCAACTTCCAGTCTAATCAGACGCCACTGAATGTCTACGCTATTAACGTGGCCGATGTTGTCAGACCTCTGCAACATTTATAGGCAATACCGATATCCTAAAGATACACGATCATAAAACAAACTTAAGACGAACCTTTGACCTAGACATTGAATGTATTTGATCAGCCATGGAGGCAGATTCTCTTAATTCAGTTGATCTGTAATGTATACAGTGAAATTCTGTCTTTATTAAATTGGTTTTAAACGATTTTCCGGCTTCCAAATTGGTTACTGTTTGTTTGCTTTATTAAATCGTTTCTAAAAATGTCGTAACACAAATTAATTTTTTTATTTTATGAATAGGTATACAATTCATATAGCAAACCGTTATAATTCATAATTATTATACAGTAGGTATTATAATAATTATATAAAAAAAGAAAATGATCGCCTACAAATATTACAAATTAAACACTCCCATTTAACGTGTGAGATTGTAGGCCTACTTAGGAAAGGGCCCTAGAGGTGATCCCTGCGGCACACCTTCTGCGTTGAATTTTTCAACTACCTCTCCCTGTAATTCAAGTAGATAAACTCACAAACTCAGAAAGTTATCTAGACATTTTATAATAAACTTGACCTGTATAATACTATTCTATAATATTATTATTGATTATTTACATATTCAAAGGCCAAGGTTAGATCAAAGCTAAAATGTTCACTCGAAATCCATCAAATCTAAATATTTTCAGAGTAATACAATAATAAACTATGAATATAAAGCTGTACTCACCAAAACAGTATTATCCAATAGCACGAACACTTATCACAACACTATCACTGTCACTCACTTGTTATTATTAGTAATCAATTCGTTATTAGTTTGTTAATATTCACGGCATTGTCGTGCCGCCGCCGTCGTATCAACTGGAATATGTCACTGGGCATAAGTTTTTGTAAACCTGAAACCAAAAAAATATATTTGAGTACAGTTACTAAATGATACCAACAGTAGGTGCGTTAGTAAACTCAAATCTTAGACGCACAATACCGATCCATACTCGGCCTTTACTAATCATAAGGTTATCATCGGTGAATGCTGGATGCTGATTGGGATATTTTTTTTTACTGAGCTCGGTGTGATTTCAACCCTCATAATACTTAGGCATAATGTAAAGTAGACCATTTTTTCTGCGAGTAATCTTACAACGGAGTTTAAAGCTAAAACATCAATTTCACTATATCAATGAGTTATGAGCTAAGTCAAAGCCAAAAATAAAATTAACTTGGAATTAAAAATCTGAATTGCTGCATTTCTTTAGATCTCATCTTCAGGATTTTAATTTATAAATTTGACAAAAACCTCTCTACCTTTGCCAGACGCTTTATAAAAATCTACAAGCGCAGTGGCAGTGTCTCAGGTCAAGCCTCTTTTGCGTCAACTACTCTGCTGTGTGGGTATCGCTAGCACAAGACAAGGATGCATTTCAAGTGGGAGCTGTAGATGGGACAATGGAAAACGATAGTAATGCAACACGTGCCCATTTAACTTCAAAACAATTGCTATGTAAATCTGCCACGACACCGGTTGTCCTCTTTGTAAGTACTCGACTGACCTAGAGATTAGCGGCGATTAGCGTTATTTGAACTGCCTACTTAGGCTTACACCTAGGACTAATGTCACTTGACCGACTAACGCTACTACGTGGTGTTTGTTTTTACTACATTGTAGGGTAAATCGAGTTTTTAATCCTTTTTAGCAAGTACACGGGAAATTCCATGTGTTTGATTGGGTTCACATGATATTTTTTTTTCGTGTATTTTGGTTTGTTTATCTGTATTCAGGTCACTTATTTAGTGTGTATGTAGATTATGTGTGTAGTTATTGTTGTCTTTTGGAATCAACTAGCTCAAAATTATATACGCAAAAACAAAATATTATTTTGCCTAGTTAGTCGGAAACTAAGTATTTTCAAATAAACTAAAACAAAAACTACTACCAAAATCTCATATAAGGAATATGCAGATAATTTCTCACAACAAGTTCTTGTTATGTAACCTTCACAATTCAGGAAAGCCCAATCAATTCTTTCCTAAAATATATTGGCAACAATATCATTTTTCAAAAAAGTGTTTGTTTTTGTTGTCATAATTCTGTTCCGCCTATCATTATGTCTCTGTACTATTCGTATATCCGTAGACTTCGCTACTAGATACCGGTTTCCATTTAATGGTTTCTCTAATCGTAAGTGCAGTCGTGGGTGATGAACATGAACAATGCATATCAGTGCATGCTTGCCTGGTTTTTACGCACTACAATACACTTTGTCAATAGGGGTCACTACTGCTGCACATACATTATATGATTTAAGCATGAGTTACACAGTGTCAGTTTATACCGCCGTGAAAAGTTTTGTCAGTAAGCAGGTTGATGGTGTGACTGCCTAGGGTTTTGCTGTTTATTCTTTTTTAAATGCACCTTAACAAAGGAAAAGAAGAAAAAAGTATACCCATTAAGTGTTTTGGATTGGATGAGGAAAGCTGAATAATTGGGCTATTTGTCGTCCATTAGGCATCCATGAACAAACTGTAATAGGATGACTAACAATCATAATGGACCACGTATTGGGCGGTGGCAACCGAAGCCTATAGCCATCAGCAACATCAAGACTATCACTTGGGCCCTTCTATCTTGAGACCTTAGTTTTTTAAGTCTCATATTATGCCTAGTAGGTATCACTGGTTTTATTACCCTTCAAACTTAACGAAAAAGTAGTTTTTTGTTTAACGGTAAATTCTACAACACTGATTTCTGACACTTACTTACGCGAATACACATTGAAATAAAACTACTATTTACGAATTTTTTAATCCCGACGTTTCGAACGTCCATGGTCACGGGTGACTAAGGTGGTAGGCGTCTTGACGTTTCAATTACTAACAGCTACCCTACATTTTTGTTAATTGTGGGATTAATATAATATCAATATATAACGCGATACAATCCGTAAAAAGTAGTTTTATTTCTACAACACTTTCAATTGGAACATTCTAAGTTCTAACCTTAAATATCAGATAAACATACTAAGTAAGTAATATGGCGAATCCTTTGTCTCATCGAACCCGCGACCCCTCCAGAGTCCACAGGGAATGACTAAGTCGATTCTTATCAAATCCTACTATAAATAGCGTCAGTTCTGAGAGCGGCTCCACAAAGACCCCACTAGTTAGCTCTTATTTATTATCTGTGGGTAATGCATGCACAGATAACGTATGCTTCGTTAAAATAATTTTGAGATTGGTTTTTATCTGTGGTTCAAGTATGGAATATTGATTAGTTATTGTTTTTTTATTAACAGCGCTAAAAATATTCTTCTACAAGTATCTAACTGTTCCAAATTAATTGGCCCTTTTAAAGAATATTGTGCACTATGAAAGAGTATATTGAAAGGGCCTGGGGGAGGCCGTTGGCCAGCAGTGGGACTAAGAAGTATAACGGTTAGGTACTTAGTTATCATATTTATTGGTCATCGTAGTTAGTTTTAATGGTATAAAATATTATAGTAATAAAATAAAGTAATATAAATAATTCAATAAACTACTGGTAGCCTACTGGTCCTAATAGCGATCACTACGCTACAGGGTTCGATTCCCAAGTCAAGCAGTGTTATTGGGATTTTCTATGAAATTCTCAATAGCTCTATAGCTTATGGTTTGGATTTCAGCTTGGTTAATGGTAATATGCTCACACCCTATTACATTGGACCTCAAAATCTCGAATATAGGGGTGCACAATGTGTAAGTACATAAGTACATCTCTGCCTAACCCTCCGAGGAATGCAGGCGTGATAGTATGATATGTTTACTTTTTCCCCAAATGCAAACATAACCGCCTTTTAAGTTACTATAGTGACCTAGCTTTGACGAATCAATAGACGAAATGTTTCTCATCAAACATTGTACTGTGAACCGGAAAGTATACAGTGGATGTGAGCAGTGGGTACAGGTTGTGGTAGGTGCGGCTTGCCCACGCGCAACCTTGCGCCGGCGAGTGTCTCCGCGGCCGGCAGGTTTCCGATACCAGCTCCGGATGGACGACGAATATTTGACAGTTTTAAATCTTTTAGATTAGGCGTTTTATAGGCGTTATCTACTGTATCATCAAATTGATATTTTTTTTTAATAAACGTGTAGCGACATCTGTCGCGTTACTTATGAAACTAGTACGAAACGAAAAACCCGACTGCATTAAAATAAAAGCTCTATATTATTGGTAATTACTTAATTGAATTAAGTATTTTAAAATAATAAAAAATAATGTCAAAAGAGTATTTAAGATAAAGCGTCTGTTTCACCACCTCTGGATAGCCGGCGCCGCTAACTGTCGGATAAGTTCAAAAATAGAACAACATTTTTATGAAAATATCTGACATGTAATTTAACTTACCGAAGTCGTCAAACAGGCCTTTAGTAGGTATCGTTTTTGTAATTTTCATGAGTTGAGTAACAGCAGATGAGTTATTGTCACAAAAAAATAGGTATGGGCGCCCCGTTCAATACAGAAAAGTCATAACAGGCACACCTAAATTAGTTAGCGTGACCCCTTGTCAGTTAACACCATAAAAATTACCATTTAAATGAACACTGTACATTTAAAACAAATAAAATAGTCAACTATTTGAAAGCGTTAATTTTCTTTATTGTAGCAATATTTTACTTCGACGCCATTAGTTATATGGTGCCCCGCGGTGATGCTTGTGTTTTTTGTGATTAACGAGCCAAGTTGTTTTATTAAAGTCAGATAAAAACGTACAAAACTCAATTTCAGTGTATGATTATTTGTGGGAATGATTTAAACTTTATAATCATTGTTGTTTTGAAAACAAAATTAATTACCCATTATGAACGATAACATAGTTATTATGTTTTGTTACTAATTGTACCTAAGTCAGGAAGTATGACTCATTTTACGTCTATTTACTTGAAGAATCTGTACAGACAAATACAGAAAAATCTCCCTAAATTTATAAGCATGCATTGGGCGATGTCACCGATATATATTTCGACCGCAGCTAGTCACGGCTTTTATTTTAAAACCATAACATACTCTTTGTCTAAAGAACAGACTTTTGACTTGCTCACCCGGCGGATGTTGCTCAAGAAATCATACAAAAGTTTCAGTTTTCAAATATCCATCTCGAACAAGTAATCTAAAATTACTAACAAATAAACAAATAAGAATTTTGTGTAATGTTTAACAATAAAGCTAATAAAACAAAAACATTTTTAATCGCAACACAACAAAACGTATGGAAAACGTCTAGATTTAATCAAGTATATTATAGAAACACCATAGACTACGAGAATAATAGTCTCAAGCCATACACCAATTATGTGGTTAACAATCATACGATCGATCATGGGGCTTATGGGTTAGCGGCCCAAGGTCCCATGGTGTACTGTTTACGGGAAATTAAGTCATTATTGCGTACATTCTATATCCGTAACGTATAATTTTACTTACGATAATTTATTTGTGACTAAGACCGCACGTAGGTACTCAGTGGGCACAGCGTCTGTACAAGTGTACAGTGCGACAAACTTGTCTGATTTTTAGATCAGTTAAAAATGTTTTACCTTTGAAGTGTCTGAAAGTAGTTACATGATTCCAAATAGAAGGTATTAACCTGCGTCTTCTGTTTCGGTACACCACGGTACACTACGGTTGGTTGGGGCTCGCGGTAGCTTAGTGGTCAAAGCGTCTGATGTACCGAACCAGAAGACGCAGGTTCGAATCCTGCCCGCCAGCCGATTTTTTCGTTTATTAAAAATAAATAGAAATATTTTATTTTGTAAAGTAGAGCAACTTTCATTTCGTAGCACTAGTCTACACTTTGTAATTTACGTATCACAGGATGATACAGGGGGTGCCTCGCGGGGTTCGTGCCCGCGAACTGTCAATATACTGAATTCGTTTGTTATGCACAGCTAGACTGGGGCCTTAAACAATTATGTTTACAGCGTTTTTGGGGATGGCTGGTTTTTTAAATGGACCTCTTTTGGCTGGCAACAATATTTTTCTTTTGTTTACAATCTAATTTTGCCACTAAGTACTTGCACAGTATACTGTGTTACTACAATATAAAAGTGTTAACATTATTGTGTTCTTGTTAGAAGTTTATTGTAACTAGCAATCTGCCCTGTTGACCCTCTAGTGGTCTAAGCGCGATTGAACGCTAGAGTCCTGGGTTTTTTATCCAGATCGAGCAGTGTTATTGGGGTTTTCTATGAAATTCTCAGTATCAGCTCGGATTTTGTATTTCCGCCTAGCCTCCTATTAAATCGGAATTAAACATACCCGCACAAAGACCCACTGTGCATGCACCCCTCTGAATAACCCTTCGGAGAATACAGGTGTGATGTTATTTAGATTAATTTACTCATATATAAAGTGTTATATATGTATGATTACTGATTATGATACAATATATTTTTTAATGTATTATTCAACACGGCACAGGCATTGTGATTCGTTTACATTGTCGTTATGATGACGAGCATGTACCTAGTAAGTACCTATGACGTCAGCTATAAAACTGGGACACCTTGTCGACAATATTTAGCAGTTTTTACTGTTGACTTGAATGCTTTTAAAGCTAGTCTTATGTGATGGAAAGCACACTAAAACTCTAAACTAAGATCAAATAAAATTTGAGACGGACGACGCAATCTTCTTGTCCATAAAAATATATACGTCGGTTGAGGAATTTTGGAGACAATCATGATAAACTCTGATCTCTCTACAGTAAATAGAGAGAACATAGTCGCTTTTTGGGTTGGGCAAGTCCCGTGTATGAATGATATTGTGTTTACAATACATCATGAAAATCGGGCCAGCAGTTCTCGAGTTATAAGTGTTGTAACAAACCCGACTTAGTTTTATAAGGTACTAGCATTTTTCCGCAGCTTCGCTAGCGCCAAGTTTGAACCCCGTTGTGATTGTTATTCTGTTATTTGAGGTGGAGACAAATCCAACAAATCAAAGATCATGACAATCGATCCAGCGCAGTTCTCGAGTTATAAGTGTTGTCACAAACCCGACTTTGTTTTATAAGGTATCTCTTTTGATTGTTCCACAAACAATAAAAGAAACATTTACTTCACATCGGGCGCAAAATTATTTAATAGTTGAGCAGCTGAGCAAGTAAGGTCGGAGCCGAGCCTCGCTCGATTAGTCACGAGTAGACTCATGGTCGAGGGCCTTATAAGCACACTGCCTTATCACACACAAATATACACCTTACGCCACAAGTGACAAAGGCGGGTTTAGTGTGCAGTTATGCTGCAGAGTTTCATGGAAGAATACGGTTTTATTAGTTTGCAATATGTTTCAAAAGGGACAAATTGACTGAGAATATTGTGGTTGGAGTTACGTTATAGTTGTTCCAGTTTGTATGGGGTGTTGGCGAATTGACAAATGACTAGAAGTCATTGAACAGGTCTTTCAACAGGTCAATATTTTTAGTGGCGTGTCTTTTATGATCATGTTCTTAAAAGAACAGGAGTTTCTGGCCGGTTCTTCTCTGTAAGATCGATTTTTAGAACAGTAAAAATAGTTCTTGACTTTTCAATAGTAAGTACCTTAGTTACTACTCATAGTCTAATTAATATAAAACATTTCGACTATTAGTAAATTGCTATGCACCGGGCATAAATCCAAACGACGAGCTTTAATATTTTATAAGCCGATAATTTAATATTTAATACTAGTATTTTAAATAGAACATATTTTTTGTATGTTTGTAATGAGTAAACTCAAAAACTACTGGACCGATTTCGAGAATTCTTTCACCATTAGAAAGCTATATCTTTCCCGAGTAACATAGGGTATTATTTATAAGAGCATGCAAGCAAAGCCGCTGGCAGAAAGCTATTTAGTTTAATAGAAACACCCAATGACACTGCTTGATCTAAGAATCGAACTTAGGACACGCTCAGCAGCCACGATTACTATTGCACCCATCGTTAGTCCAATAAGCACATTTCTAGATGAAAAATACTGATATTCAGAGTGCTACAGACGAAGTTATTCTCCGGGAAATCCCTGTTAATGAATGCTAAGTAATGTTTAATTAGCAACTACAGAATCACCTGATGTGTGTGATAAAGGAAATGGTAGTTAACGTGTTAATGAGTACATGACCAGATTAATTAATCAATGCGGATAGAGATAACTGATTGATCTCTAGAAAGATTCTCACCTCACTTTAGTAATAGTGGTGCCTAGGTCCGATTAACCCGTCCCTACACAAGGAAAGGTTATTAAGTTGTGGCAGCCGGAATTTTGAGTTAGGACCTCAAATAGAAGTCGTCCATGAGCCCTTTAACTCAGTGTTAACTTTCAGAGAAATATACAACGTATTTTCTATTAGGTAGTTATTTAACGAAAAAAAAGTAGACTAAATAATTACCCCCCCTAGCCAAGTTGCAATCTTTAGTTCGGATCGGCCAACGAATAGAAAAAAAACGTATACAAATGACATTAGTCAAACGCTTATGTCATTTCCATACATATTTTGTTTCTATTCGTTCGTCGATTCAAACTATAGATTGCAGCTTGGCTAGACCCGCTGGTATTATCTTAGCATGGGAAATGCTAAAAAAATAAATAGTATATTTCTACTTCCTGTTCCGCTTACTTCTAGACTTTCAAGAAATCTTATTTCGTAATTTTTTCTTTTGCATCCGCTCATCCGCGCTCGAAGACATCAAAACTCATTATGTATTTAATTTGATACCTTTTGTGATGCAAAGAAAGTAGATTTATTGGAAGTAACTCACTTTCACTGGGCAGTGGCCAACATGTTTTGGGAATAACATGGCGGTTGCTTAGGTTGTATACAGATTAGATGACTGATGTTACCGTAATAGAAGAAAATATTAATATAACATCACGCCTCTAATCCCCAAAGGTTAGGTAGAGGTATACACTGCTGCACACTTAACAGTTTTCTCGTGTTTAGGTCCCATTTAATAGGGAGCCTGCCCTAACTTTAAGGTCCTACTTAGAAGTTAAAAGAAAAATCCAATAGGTCACCCATCTACAAATTGATTGCGGCAAGCGCAGTTGATTAATTTAACAGCATAGCGCACTTTGATACCAGCCCCTAAAAATGGATTAAAGAAGTCATTAATTTATTTGTTGGATGGATGCAGTACCAAAGCTTACTGAGTTGAGTATTGATAAATACTCAAATCAATCTGCTTCATTAGTCACTCCCCAAGATACACCGTCTTGTGGTCTCAAGTGCGACTGCTGAGCAAAGAGGTCCTGGGTTTGATTCCCGGTTAATAAATGTGTCTCTAGGTTTTTGTAGGAAATGTCCAGCTCGGAGTTTTGGATTTGGTAATAAGCTCAATCCAAACATCTGGACCTAAGCGTGCACTTCTGCCTAACCCTTCGGTGAATACAGGCGTGATGGTCATGTAAACAGTACTTAGTCGTGCCCTTGATTCCTACATATATTTCCAGTGAAAACGGGTCTCAAAAATGTTGCCAGATGTTGTCGGCGTTTGTGATGTTATTTGATATGATAATCACTAGCCCATAAATCACATAGTTTATCACCGATTTCTAACGGTGATTAATTAAGCCAATTAAAATGGCGTAGCATAGAGTTAGGAAAGAAGGTTACTGATGAATTATCAACAGGTGCGATAGGTCGAAGGTCAAGTTTTATTTTCATTTAAATAAAAATATTCTCACGGAATATTATAATATGTCCCAATTAAGATACACAGTGTCAGAATAGGAAAGAGTGATTAGACTCATAACTACATATAGTCCTTATTTAGTAATCTAGCTTCATAAATATTGGAACTTAGGTTTATAAATTAATGAAAAAGGTTAGTAATATGTATTTAAGTATTTAATTGCAGATCGCACATGACTTGAAGAATTCAAACATGCTTATAGTGTAGTACACGACCAAACAATGCTATCACAAGATTTGAGTCATTTTATAACTAGTTTACAGTCCCAACTTCGCGTTATTTATAGCGTGTGTATACCTTCCTAAATAATATTCTTTCTTTCTATTGGTGAAAACTGTATGAAAATCCGTACAGAAGTTTCTGAGATTACCATGAATGGTACTTTAATTCGTAATAAGTAGTGATAGTGAAGATTTCACTGGTTCATTTATAATCATAAGTAAGAGGTTCGCTGGGTTGAGCTGGGTTCGACACTTAGGTCGAGCCAGGCAAAAATCCAAAACTCGGGCTGCTGCTGGAAATGAAAAAAGAAAACCGTAATCGAACTCTACCTGGGAATTTAACCACAGCTTCAAGGGCAGCAGTTATGCCATCGACCACTAGTCTAATAAGTAATATAGCAGTTCTCAAAATCGAATGGCGTCATAAAACAACCTTATCAACCACTGATCTAGCTCCGAAAGAATTCGACCACAAATCGACCAGGAAAGATCAAAATATAACAAAACCTGTCAGTCTGTCTGTCGGTACCACAACATCAATCAAACCGTGGACATGACAACGTATTGTTGAAGTCGCTTCCATTGTAGACCAGGAGACAGCAGTCTCAACAATTACGAAATGTCCAAGTAGCCATTTTGGTGAAACTTATGTAGTTGTTGTATAACTTTTTTTGACATAACATACCATCATGCCTGTAGGCCCCGGAGGATTAAATTAGATAGAGATGTATAAGTATAATCTCAATATAAATATAAATAAAGTCCACACACAATTCCAGGTATAATAAGGTCCCATGTATAAGGGGCGAGCCTATTGCCATTAACAGGACACAAATCCAGACTCCATGAAAATTTCACAGAAAACTCAACAACTCAGTCTCTTAGGATCTCTAGCATAGCAGTCACTAGCCAAATACTGAGATAATTATCAAGGGAAATTTTAAATTACATAGTTTAGACTTCTAATCGTAGTTGTTAACTACGCTTGTCGTTGTTCCGCCACACCACACTTCAGCAATGATAAAAAATAATAATATTTTTAATACTTGATTAAATGCTAACTTTATTAGAAAATTCTTTATTATTATAATTTTGTCAGTATGTGTAAAGAAATTAATTAATTAATATATAATTTGGGACATTTATTAATTTACTCATACAAAAGTAAGAATGTTCATAGTTATATTATGGTGCGTCTAATTCTGTAGCATAAAGTGCGCACTCCATCACTGCTGTCTAGACTATAGGGGCGAGATGCCAGCTATTTACACTCATCACTCTTCACAAATCCGAATTTATGCTGTAAATGTACAATTCTGATGAATTGTAATGAATTTGTTATTGCACACTGAAAGCGGCCAAAGATTCTGGGCCAGCCAAAGATTACTCACAGGACCAAACCTTTTTTACATTGTAATATTTTTAGACAGATTGCGGACCAAAGGACCAAAAATAAGAAATGTATCAATATCTGCTAAAAATAAACAAACATTCATACAGTCTGTCTCCGCGACTACAGAGAACAATGCCTCCATTTTATTACATCAATACGTCGAACCATCATTCAAAAACAACATTATTTATTCACATCAGGTGTCAGCCGTTGCTGGCAATACTAATGACATCAACCCTAAAATATCGCAAAATCAACCTTACTTACAACTGCATACAGTTTAAAAAGAAATGTAACTTTTTATGTAACTTTCAGAGGTTAGGTAAAGCTGTTGAAAATATTATGTAGAAGTAATATAGTTTCAACTGAAAGTTTGTGCGGATCAGCTGTTTACATTGTCAGTGTTGTATTAAGTCTAGTGTTCATGTGTATAGAAAACGCAAACTAAGTTACATGGTTCGTAATTTATTGCGAAAAATCAAAACTCACGTGTTAAGATGCTACTTTTTGATTTTTCCTGCTTGTACGGGCGAGTTCCCGTTTACCGTATAAGTATCCCGAGTCCACACTCGTACTCGATGCTGTATGCTAGAATACCCTAACTGTACGCCGAGCCTACGCCTAACGGGTCCCTATATAAACACTGCTTAAAAAAAATACTGTATGTACAAAGTAGTATGAAAAATTTCGGGTTACCAATCCAAGAGTTGATCTACGCTGATTTAAAACGTAATAATCTTTATAAATTCGGACTTATAATTATTAATAAACGTCTATTTTCGTATGAGAAAAGATCTCTGGCCTGGGACAATCACAGTCTCTAATTATTTTTTTAATTAATTATCCGTGATGAAATCTACTTTAGTTCTCAAACTATAAAGTCTTTAGCAATTTGGCTACTATATTGGTTTTATAGCCATTAGCCAATATCAACGCAAATCATTTAACTCACCTAACTTTATTTCGAAATGTTTACATCTTACAAAAAAACTTGATGAATAAAATTACTACACAAAATTCTTTAAAAACACGTATCATACAGCTTAAAAAACACTTATGATAAAAAACCCAAACTGCAAAATGCGATGTTATGCATTCCATCATACCCTCCTCCAAACAACTCAACGATCCCTTCATAATTTATTTTTAACTCATCCAGACACTTAAATTATACTTTTAACTTCATTCGGAAAGCATTTTTATTCGAACAGCGTCCTACGATAACGGACTAGAGATTAAAATCGGTTGTTAATTGTGTGACAGTTGAATCGGCGCCATATTGGATCCAGGAAGTATGTGTCACGACGCCATGCCAAAATAGATTCAGTTATGCCGCGAAATTGGGTGAACCCGCGACAGGGACAGAATAAGGGGGATTAATTAGTACCTTTACCGTAAAACCGTTATATTTTTAACGAAAAAATTCAAGTAATAATGCAACCGTGTTTATTTTAAACGTTTAGGTTTGGTCTCAACGGCTTTTTTGTCAATATTCACACTTTTTTCACGCGGCATATGGCATTGTTCCAATTATAAACAAAAACTAGATTGACAGGCAGTTACAATCGAGTAAATTATTTTTTATGCTTAAGTAACGAAGTTAAACATTATTAATCAATTTCAAGTTTTTATGAATTTAAGACACACACTGTACTCGTAGAAGTTACACTATTAATCATAACAGGTTACTCTAACAAGTTAAAGCAGACTAGACGACACAAACATACCAAAAGTATTGCCACCAAAGACCATAAAAAATCTAACGAACATCAAAGGCATTAAAAAGTAACAACACGCCATA
The DNA here is from genome assembly GCA_946251955.1 of Acronicta psi. Classification (NCBI taxonomy): domain Eukaryota; kingdom Metazoa; phylum Arthropoda; class Insecta; order Lepidoptera; family Noctuidae; genus Acronicta; species Acronicta psi. Next base: position 11,740,987 of record OX276488.1, on the reverse strand, counting down.
AAGCAGCATAAGATGGCGCCACTGTGTTACGAAACGCAACGTGAATAGGTGCAGTTATTACGAAGTTATTAACCATAATTATGGTGGAAATTAATCTCTTGGTGAATAAGTATCTTTGATCTATTTCCCGACTAGGAAGTGGCGGAGACTTCGCGACCGATATGTGTTACTTTTTTGTTTTGGTCACCTTCCGCGCATTTTCCGGCTTTCCATGTATTCTAAATTCGTTCGGAATTTTAACTAGGCGTACGCTCGAATAACAATCTGTTTGTTTCTTTGAATGTTTTAGTTAAAACGTTGATTCAGAATAGTGGTTCAATGCACTTCATTTCTATATTTTAATATAAACACTCAGGGAAACTTTTATTTGTATGACTTAATCATAAACGGGGAGCCAAAGCTGTAAAAGTAAATGATCAGATTTACTGCATGCGGACCGAAGGACCAAAAAAAAGCGAACTATTCTAACATTAAATAAGCGGTCAGTAGGCCAGAATGGACTAGAAGTGGTAAGATAGAATGGTGGGTGAGAAAAAGTACATTAAAACCGTTATACTCTTGATAGATACCCGGTTCTAAATATGTATAATCATTTAAAACAATATCTACATCTAGTAACTTTACAAAAGCAACTTTCCTGTAACAAACTTGAAGCACGACAAACTTGAAGAAGGAACTCTTTAGTACAACGAACACCTTGTATTTTTCTTTCATAATCTCGCAATATTACAAACCAGGCTGGTCCAGCACACATATCAGATAATAAGTAAATAATGGATTATTAAGATGTAGAAAACTAGATAAAAGCTGAGATACGGAGTAAACTATTTACATATCTAAGATAAAACATTATCATGTGGGCGTAATTATGTAATTGCCACAATCTCTGTTGTGTTTACCAGTGCACGGTGTATAAACTATACTCTTTATTATAACTGCAATGTGTATCATATTCATAACCAGATTACTAGCTACGCTTTGAATTTATGAATGGAAATACGGGTTATACTTTAGCTATTAAGTTGTCTAGGAGTAAAACGCTTGTGTAATAATATCAATAAAGTGCAGCTTTTGCTAGCTTCTGAAATTAGAATTAATTAAAAAATAATATTGCTTTGTGTCTGTGTAATACAAATACTGATCTTATATAAACAGCTAGAAAATGTGCGAACCTATTAAATCCGAACCAGAGATGAGAAGTCATAAGTGTATCTATTGCGTCTTGTCAGAAATAATTTTAATGGACATTGCAATTAGGAAAACATAATTTATAGCACTAAAATCTGTAATGTACTCAATTTCTCACTTTAGATAGTAAATCTTGTGTGGGAAGGTATTGGTAATGTCAATGATATCAGTATCTGGAAGTTTGGTCGGAAATAACACGTATTTAAATATTGCAATGCTACAGAAATAGTAGCACTGGTTAATCCACCGCCCACCAAAACTTATTAAGATACCCGTCTTGTTGAATTGGTTCTAAGAGCAGTTTGTATTTGAGAATGGCTCAAACAGTAATCACTAATTGAGTTCGCTTTACGGTTAAGTATTTAGGACCCGCAGTAACTTTAATAGAGATAGAGCATTATTCAACTTCTTTTTACAATACATAAGACCACGACAATGATTTACAATAATTTATTTTGGTCATTTTCGCCTTCATACACGTACATTTAATTCGCTTATCCTCTGTTACCCTATTCTATTTCCTGAAAGCATAGAACTACTTTATACAGATTCCTGCTGAACTCTCAAACCATGTTCTGGACTTCTGCTAGATTTTTTTATGAACTGGTTTTAAACTACTATTGAACCTTTTTCCTACACTAATAGATTTTGCGAATGATGATTCTCGCATTTCGCGTTAATTTCACAATCCTCAAGGATAGCGTTAAACTGCGGCTCAAAAATGCTAAAGGCGTTTTATTTCGTTTAATTCGGCGTGAATCTTGACCTTGAATTCAACTTACCGTTGAATACTAATCAGCCACCCCGAATTCTTGGAACCTTCTTGTGCTGTAGACAATACAAACATTTCTGTTCGCACGACTCAATTCGCTGAAGAGGAAGGCCCGCCATTGAATAATCTAGTTTTTTTATTTATTTATACTTTTATATACAGCAGTAGCATACGTGGCGGACGTAATGCTACATGGTACTCTTAAATCAAATCAAAATAGTTTTAATATCACATAGAACTTTTAAAGGCACTTATAAAATGTCGAAACTAGGTGCACGGTTCCAAATTAGTCGTTTCCTCTGGAGAAGAACCGGCAAGAAACTCCATGGAAACTCTTTTAGCTCTCTACCGGTAAACCTTATTCTGCTTTAGATTTTTTATATTTTTTTGTAAGTATCCTTATCTGATTCAGATCCACTCATAGGAGGACAGGGCACAGTTTTCTACGCTGGCATATTTAGGGTTATTTAATAGCAGCGCCGATACTACAATTTTTTGCTTTGTCCACTTTCATATCATATTAATAGATGTGCGGTAGTTAGTGGCGTCTGGTAGTATCCTTCTAAGGATGATGACGCAATCCTTCTTATTATTTAGCTATAATAATATTTCTTAGAAAAGCAACAGATAGATAGACCTGTTGCTTTGACTTGAGCTATATTACGAAAAATATCGATTACAATTACAATGATATTATTTCGTGCTAGACCAATTTGGATATTCGTATTGGCGATTACGATTGTACTTAATATCTTTACTATCGTATTTTATCACGAATAGACGTAACACCCACATCAAGAGGGGTGATCTATAAATTATCATTATTTTAATATGATCCTGCTGATAGGCAGACCAGTCGCGATTTATTGTTTCTTAGAAAAGTACTAGCACCTTTATCGAATATTAAATCACATTGATTACATCAATCATTCTTTAATTTTACAATTTATTTTTCGAAATGGAAGTGTTAAATTAGATTTATGCTACAACAATAGAAAATAATAAGGAAATTGTTGGATGGAAGGACAAAAGTAAAGAACTACTTACATAGATTCGATTATTTCACACCAAAATTGCTTAGCATAGCTTTTTCTATGTCAAATAGAATTTCACAGTTCAATATTTGGTTAACCTGGAATACCACTAATCCCAAAAGGTAACATACAAGTCAATAAATAAATACAATCAACCAAAATCAAATACAACCAGTAAGTCGACTAGGTGACCCTAAGCAGTGACATCTTGGAACACGGTTACAAAACTTGTTTAAAACAAGCCAACCATTTACAAAAGTCCATAAAACATCCACATTTGTACTGAGACGTCATACGTTTAGATTTGGTCGAGTTCCCTTCCAAGATGATCCCGATTTTCCGAAGGGCCCATGAATTATTCATTAACCTCTCGTTTTTTATACAAATCGGATATAGTTTTAGGGTTAACAGGTCTGTAAATGTGTTATCAGATATATTATTGTTATGTAAAAGAAAGCTGACATCTTTTTTTACTTTCATGCTTGTTAATGTAATATATCTATTAGGTGCTAGTATTTAGAAAGCTATTACGGCGTGTTTATCATGGGTATTTGTGATAAAACAATCTGTTTTGTTCAGAAAAAGAGGTTAAGGTGATGTGTTGACGTTTTATGAGCCTCATTTCTGAGTTATTAAACGATGCTCTTAACTTTCATCTGAAACTTGGGTATCATTAGAAAAAAAAATGCATTTTGTTATGTGTTTCACGGTGTAATAGTGTTAATTTAACAATAAACAGAGGTGTTCCATATTCCTTTCATCACATTTTATCTGTTAAATCTTATAAAAAATAGTGGAGCACTATTTGCTTTTAATGAATTTAGTCTTGAAAATGAGGATGGTCCTTAGATCTTAGGGAATATTTGTAAAGTTTTTTTTTATATTACGCTACTTATTTTTTTCAGGTTTAAGTTCAATTTTGATCAATTGTAATTACAATTGTAATTAATTTACATGATTGATTTACATGATGATAATCTAAAGTAGTTACAATTGATCTTTTGGAATTAACGGAATAAATTGAACTACTTAATTGAAACTACTTAATTGATTGCATTATTTCTCTCGGAAATAATGCCTTCGTTTTAATTCAAAAATTCACGAAATCCTTTTGACGACTCTCCGTTTAAATATTCGGATTAGTTTTGACCATCGAATTACAGTCCTGCGATCTACGTATAAACATCGTTTAAAGTTAATCAAGTGGGTTACAGACATTTTAGAGGACATATAAATTATTAAATTAATGAAAAAATTCACTTGACCACATCAGACTAATGAGCTCCTCTAATCACCAGCATTGTTTGCTCAAATCTGAGGATAACATAATAACAATACATTGATATTTATAATAACCAAAGCTGTCCGTTCCCGGGAGCAAAAAAGGGCTCCAGGATTAAAGTGTCATGATAGGCAGAGTGTGGGTGGTCCAATAATGCCATAAGCTAATGACACAGGATAAAAAAGTTGCATCAAGAATGTGAGCACTTAGTGGGTAGACTGAAACCGAGAACAATCATGATTATGATGATGATGACGTCATCAATATCATGATGATGGACTATTAGATAATTATAACTGAAATAAACTCATAATAGGGCCTCTTTGATTCATAAACATACATAATAGGGCCAGTACCGCTACTTTGAATAACTATAAACTGAAGTAAAATCACCTAAACATTCTAAAATTGATTAAAAATGTCAGATTACTGTTGATAGATAGTAATCATTACAGTTAATTCACTGTCTAATTCTTTTTATTGTTAATCATAAATTAGATTTTAGTGCTATTTTCTACTTTACATATTACAACTCCGGCAAAGGTCAACTTTTTTTGGTCCTTTTATACGAAATTTTATAATTAAGTTGAACATTTTAATTTAACAAGTTTATCAACAGCGTAATAAATTACCGCCCTTGTCGTTTCAGGTAGTCGACATTAAGTTTCAATGTCCTTAGAGATACGAAAATAAAAATACAGGCTTTTCATTGTCGTTTGTAATCGATATCGAACTTATCTCGATTGTTTTTATCTTTGCTATAAGAAGGCAGTTTTTTTATAAGAGATTTATTAAAAATTTATTAAAAATATGATCCCTATCCTTATTGTGCTCATTGGAATTAATCAGGCCTTGTCCAAAATCCCATGTTGTAGTTCTTATGTTTTGTTTGCATAATGTTGCATGTACAATAAATTCTGGATATTAGTATTCATAATATGTCTAATTACTTTTAATAGCATCTCGTTTTTGTATAGTGCCATTGAAATAATGTCTACTGAAGTATATTTCACATTGGATTTGAATCACGTGCTTTTAAGATATCAAAGTAAGTATCACTGAATCAGTAAACATTGATTGAAAACAATATTTTATTTCCTACTAATAATAAATAATTAATCTTAGCAGTTGTAAGTACGGTAAGTTTATGCAAGTAGCCTTGTTTTAAATACATGTATCAACTTAAATCTATGCTAATTAATTTATAAAAAAATAATTAATGATCTTGGTAATGGTAACTGGCAAAGGTCTTTATTACAACTCAACCATATGTGTATTTTATTAGTTCAGCGATTAAAGAAAAATAGTAATTAATTTGATATTGAGTTGTGTTTGAATAAAAACCAAGGAAGGATTTGTTAATACGATTTGGAGATAAAAATAATATAATTATTATGACGAGACGCGGAATCTAAGATTTTTTTAATAATCGCTAGATTATCACGATCAAAATGTTTTAACAGTAAAGGTTGATATCCCAACGAAATTACTTAATTATTAACAAAAAGTTACGATATTTTGTTTCTTTTTTAAGTATAAGAAACTGATATTACCATAGCAATAACACGCATCGCAATGGCGTGCTCAGGAAATTATCAATTTGTGTATCCCGAAAAATAATTGATTTACAGATATGCGTAATTATTTAGTTCCCTTAAATTTAGCCAAAAGTAGGCCGTCAAGGTAAACATTAACTTGCCGAAAGCCTAATGTATGTACGCCTTGAAGCCATATTAACGCCGACAAAACAGATTCGCGACGGTAACCGTTAAATTCAAAACACAACACATGACAAACAACTTCCGGAACAACAATTACATAATAATAACAACAAAATAAAACTGACATACTTAAATCAGTTGACTTTTGTCGTATTCCATTCAGTATCGTAATCGTAGCACAACACACGCGTGAAAAGTTCGTTTGTGGGACGTGAGACGTGCTCGCGGGTCGAGCGTCGGCAACGCACTGGATGGCGCCGCTTCCCGCGTCCTTCGACCGTCGACTTTCACTGTAAATGATAATACCATAACACTACCCACTTTGGACGTCATTGATACTTAGTCACATTGTTCTTGTGCCTGGTATTTTTAATTTAGTCGGCTATTCTATGGCGCTGGTCCTTTTGTCGAGGGTGCGGTACTTGCATAATGTGAAGTTTGTTTTGTTCAGAATATTCCTTGGGCGAGCAAGATTTTATCTAAAATTTATGACTACCTCGGGCTAGTTAATTAATTATTGCATGAAGTGTTTATCTAACGCTTTCAAGGCCTTACCGGAAACTTGGGCGCCATGCGATGTTGGAAAATTGAGTCAGACTTTTGTTTTTCCGTAATATGCTATGGTTGTTGCATTTTCAATTTTTATACAGTGTGACTTTATTATGGAAATAGAAACAGTATTTCTATTCCATTCCAAATTAAGATCATTATTTCTAAATCTAGATCAAAGACTTCATCATCATCTGAAACACCACTTAAACTCATTGTTTGTATTTGCGTTTTTAATGGCTCTTTAGCACCCTCCTTTTTATCCCAACAATCTCGGTGCGCTGGCTTCAAGTAAGATAGGTACTAATACCAATGTGGGTAAAAATATATTTATTACATTAGAAAAGGACCAATATAAAGAGATTCTTGTTTCTTAAATGGTGTTTTTACTAACGTACTAAAAGACCAATAAAAAATGCTAAATTCTAATCACATTAAAGATTTATATAATACAGATGCTACGCAAAATATTTATTTTATAGTACAACCTTGTCGGTTGGCATTGCACACAATTTACTTAAGTGTACCGCACGTGATTATTGTCAGGAAATGTATGAACTTTATTTAATGGTCATATTACTTAGAATGTTTATAGAAATAATGAATACAATACCCGATTAAAATTAAGAAAGTTCATAACTGAAACAATAAAATTAAACGAGGGAAGACAAAATATTCTGGAAATCTCAGATCGTGTAGAGGTCAGAAGGTACCTGCTTGAAGTGGAACTGAGCGAGACTCATGGACCGGAGAGTCTAACAAACTTTTGAAGCCTTTGCCGATACCGACACTATAAAAAAAGTAAACCTAACATAGACATTATACCATCACGCCTGTATTCTATAGTTCATCGGTATATTTTAAGTCCCATGTAATAGGGGACCAGGTACTGAAAATTTCATAGAAAACCTAAATTGCTTTGTTTGACCTGAGAATTGTACGCAAGTCCTTAAGTTGGGTTCACAACCTAAACTAATAAGCAGAACAGTAGAAGAATTAAAAATTCTCTTAAAATCTTAAGACTATCAATAAGACTAGGCAACCATAAGACAAAGGACCCTTATTACAACATACTCCCAACACGGAACTATTATTAAAAAAGTATCAAGCGTGAACAACAAAATATTAAGTTCAAGGCGTATATTGCGCCGGAGTCGAGAAAATTCTTGCTTTTCCCAAAAACGGCATAATGTCATGAACATGACAAAGGCGGGGATGTTTATACATGACGACTTTTAAATGTATATGTATTATGTTTTAAATGTGGAAGTCGTTGACCAGTTCAATATGGAGCAATCTAAACAGTATTAAAATTGAAATAAAACTACTTTTTACGGATTTTATCGCGTTATATTGATATTATTTTATTAGTTTTATTTCAATGTATAGTATTCGCGTAAGTGTCAGAAATCAGTATTAAAATTAACTACTTTCCAACGCTTACTGGAAGCCAACTACAAAAATAGAAACAACTTATGTACCTAAGTTCATTTCAGGCTTATTATTTTTCTATTAAGTTTTCTAAGATGAATTAGTGCACACATTAAAAATACAATTATTGTTACCTACGACCTTTTGGAAGGACATGGTTTTTTCATGAATTGACTGCCAAATAATGTATCTATTATATTCTTAGAGACCACTACATGAGTGTACCAGAAAAGCTGTGGTGCGAGAGGAATGGCGAAGGATTGGGAAGCGTGCCACCGCCCCTGATGTGACGACCACAACCACTGTCAAGAGTGTAGCGATTTAGAAGCTCAGAGAGAGCTAAGACAGATTATCATATAAATGATGGTAAACTAACGCTAACGTCAAATAACATACAATTTGAAAAAAAATTGAACTTAAATAACTAAACTACAATAAACTTCCTTAGGACCAAATTGACGACGTTAGTTAGTTGTCGACGTCTGTGGTCTAGTGGTTCGAGTACCGGACTGCTGATCACGAGGTCGTGGGTTCGATTCCCACAAGACACAAATATTGATGTGATGAACTTAAGCGTTTGTGTTTGTCTGGGTGTTTCTTATATATTATAAGTATGTATTTACAAAAAAAATACTTATATACTTTTTTGTAAATACATAGGTACTAATAATAAATAAGAAACACCCAGAAAAACAAAAATTTATATTCATCACAATATTTGTGTCCTGTGTCCACGACCTCGTGATACCACGTTAATTGTAGACAACAAAATTATTCTCATACACTTTTCCTTTAAAGGAAATAAAACCGTACGTCGCAACATCACATTCTACCGCATTTCACATAACGTTTGCACAACAATCAAGACGCCACTAGTCGACCTAAACCGCAATAATATAGGCATTAGACTGGATTAATCGCATGACCTTGCCCGTATCCGTTAATTGCGCATTAATTGTCGTCTTCCGCATACTGAGCCACCGCGTTCTCTAATCAGATGCTGATGAGATGGGTAAGGAACTGCGCACACTAACGATTCTGCGATAGTGTGATTGACAAATATCAAGAGGCTATCCACGCTTCAAGTCCTTTAAAAATAAGACTCTTATTCAGGCCTTCGAGTTCAGGTCACAGTCTAGGTCAAACCAGGATAGGCTACGAAAGATCACAGCCCCCATATGAACGCTCTTACCACCTTGTAAGGATACACATTTTCATAATTACATTTAAGTATTAGAATAATTGTCATCACTCCTGCTCCACCGCGTCTGTCTGTCTGTTTGTTCGCGATAAACTCATGCTGTTTTCACCAATGGATAGAGTGGTTCTCGAGGAAAGTTTTAGTACCTATATAATTTGTCAAGTTTTTGTATACATGGGTGACCGCGCGGGCAAAGCCGCTGGCGAAAAGCTAGTTTATCATAATTTTCATACTTATTAGGGACAAAGAGTATTTGGTAGTTTTTATGTCTACCTACACTGAATAAGCATGGTCAACAACTCCATAACTAAAATTATGACTTACCGGTGAGAGGGTCGCCTTTTACCTCAATGGTGTTCTCGTACGCATTTTGGATAACATGTCAGCATTCTGCTTTGTATCCTCTTCACGTCTTTCACTGATTCACTATCACTGTAGGACTAGTATTATATTCTATCACTCAAATAGAAAAAATCCAGCGTCCTGGAACGTACTGTACGAGAATTGATAAGCAGCTTCTCGCGGCAGTAAAAGACATTACTTATTATGAAATAAAAAGTAACATGATTAGTGGGTAAATTAAAAAATCAATAAAGAAGCTTGTTGCATAATATGCATTCTATTTTTAAATTCCGAGTCTTCCACCCGAATCGTTTAAAAAGTAAACGTGTGACGCGTGTGTTCAACTTTTTCTTCTCTATACAGCAAATTCCATTTTCAAAATTAGACATTTTTTTAAGATTATATTTTTTGTACATAAAATTTGCTAATCTGTATATCGATACCAAAACATCTTGACAATGAATCGATTTACATTAAAAACTATGAACAATAGAAAAGTAAACTTAATTTGACACGCACAATACATATAAAACTATCGTACAGTATAAATGGTTTCACGGCACGAAGTGAGGTGAACGATCTTACAGTGTAAAATAAAGTTAAGGCCGATATTACATTAATTGCAGTGTTTCAACTTTTATTGTCATGTGTTACACTGTAATTGTTGCTCTGTCGAGATCGAGAAGGGTAAGGTACCTATAAGCTGAAATTAAGGGAAAATCCTTGTTCAAAAAAACATATTTTACAGGTCAAGTTTAATAGTAACTAAAATCAAAGGCCCTGTTAGCACGAGCGATGGAAAATCTCAATAAGTAGTTTGCTTACAATAAATGTATACCTGGTAAATAAATGTATACAATCTGGTTTGACAATTCTGTCAAAAATATTCAGCGTAATACGCGTATTTCTTTTTGTCTTGCACATGGAATTTTTTTAATCGTCAAAGGAGTAAGATAGTGTTAGCCTCGACTCAACAATCTCGATGAGTCTGATTTAAATAACTTACCCAATATTAGTCACTGGTGTTTAAACGTAGAAGGAAACAAGACTGACCCTTAAAAAGCTTGAAACATCGTGACGTCTAAAAGCGTAAGAACTGGGGTGCATCAAAAGAGCCTCCACAATATAAACGGTCGCGACTGTTGATTTTATGATGAAAGAAAGTAGATAAAGATTAAATAATCCACCCGCTTAAATAAAAAACTGCATACCAATTATTCAATAATGAAACCAATCACAGTAGAACATACATTTGGGAAATAGTTTTTAACACTTACCTGGCCATAGACGCTGTAAAGGGTGCGAAGCATCGTGATTGAAATACTTATATGAAATACGTGAAAGTAGTCATTTCAAATACTGGGGTTGTTATTTCGCCAAGGGAGGGTAACGAGGAAAGGTTAAAATTAGGGAAAGTAAATTTTAACACGCAATTTTCAATAAATTTATATAATTTGGGAAAGTAAATTATAACACGCAATTTTCAATAAATTAATATAATTTTAATACGTTGGTATTTATCATACTTTTAATTACGAATTAATATCGATGTGGTTAAAATAATTTTGTGCCCATATTCACGGTAGGCAAGGTAGGATCAAAATATCAAAACGCTACATGTATTAAAAACTTAATCCAATTAATAAAATATTTAATTACCTAAATCATTTATTAAGTTCAATTCAATATTATAATGATACAAATAAAAACTTTAATGATATTTTATAATATGTTGCATATCAATGATTGAATATTAATTCGAGACTTGATGTGTACATTTGAGAGAATTCCTCGAATTACGATATACATAAATATAACTAAAAATGCACCTTGAGAGCGAGGTTAATTTCGCTGTCAACCTGGGGGGCTAGACAAGTTGCATTTGACATTCGAATCGACAAACAAAATGTATGGAAATGATACAAGCTTTCGACAAACCGGGCTGTCACTAAAGTCATTTCCATACATTTTGTTTGTCGATTCGAATGTCGAAATGCAACTTGTCTAGCCCCCCTGCTTACTTATTAGGTATATCTAACTACTATTTTGTACATAAATAATTGTATTAGATATTCAAATCCTCTGTCCCGGTCTTACTTTAACAATTTCAGGATGATTCGGATCACCATTGCCTCTTACAACATACACTACATCATCAGTATTCACAGCTTTGGGCCTCTTGACATAAAAGTTATGATTATGATCAAATACATAATCTTCATTACTTACTGGCGTAGTAGTTTGATAATAATAATTTGAATATAATTGGAAACGGTTTTCCTTAGGGAAAAGTACATTTTTCACTTTTCTCACATAATCTCTTGGCTTATTAATTTGTATTCTATCATCTGATCTTTCATCAGGAAATTTCAATCCCTTACTAGTGGGTACTTTGGATGAATATTTTATTTTAAACGTATCCCTTTCACTTCCTTTTTTTGTTCCAACTTCTTCAGGAAATAACCATTTAGAATTAATATTTATATCATCTTCTAGACGTTGTTCATCAAAAGATTCATCTTCAAAAGCATTTATGCCAGGTTTGTTTTGAATCCTTTCTTCGATCTCACTTTCATTTTTTGCGTTCCTGTAACTATTCTGGTCACGTTGATAATTATTTCCATAGTTATTGAGATTAGGATTCGGGTATTGAGGCAGCAAACCGTACCGATATGGACTTGGATATCCATAATTTTGTTGCGTTTGCTGTTGGAAGCCATATTGGCCGGATAAGTAGCCGTAAAATTGTTCTAAATTCTGTTGCTGCTGAGGAACTGTTGGCTGGCCAAAGAATCTGAAAAACCCGCCATTATGATTGTTTAGGTAGTGGATCAGCTTTTCCGGGTCAGTGGGGCATTGAGGGTAGGCCTGACGACAGGCTGCAGGGTTCCCCTTCGCTGCCATACCCGTGACAGCAGCTCGGCCGAACACAAAGAGTGGAGATGAGCTTACTCCATTGTATGCTTGAAGTAACCTGGAAAGCACAAATTAAGATATTATGTATGGAATTGGTAAGGGTTTGGTGCAGAGATGTAGGTACTAATGTGCAGCCACAGTTCACCGGTATGTTTTGGTCCCAATAGAGGGCGAGCCTATTGCCATTAACCGGGCAAATGTAAACTCCTAGCCGCTACTGAGAACTTCAGTTATGTAGAAAAATTCAATAACACTGCTCGCCTTGGAAATCGAACCCAGGTCTTCGAACACTAGGCTAATGAAGCAGTATTTATATTATTATAATAAATATGTTTGTCTAGAGAACCAATTTTTTTTTCAAAAACAGTTGAGTGGATAAGCTTTCACAACCACATACTTAATTCAAAAAGCTCTATATTATTTCCGTTTACTGTGCTGATGGGTTTTCTACCACTAACCGACATTGTCAGCGAAAACAAGACAATAATATAAATATACAAATACAGGAAGTATGTAGTGACACCTTTTCGTATAAAAACATCGTCCCTGGATAGAAAATTTTACGGCTACAACAATGGCTAGAATTTATCACTACCTATAAAAAAAAACTTCTTTTACATTTCAATACGAGCTTAGTAGGAAATCTTAGCATAAAACCTATGTCTAAGATTTATTTCTAGAAATGTAATCATAAATCGCCCAGCTATGTTACGTATGTGGTATAAATGGCAGAAGGATATCTAAGCACTGTGGACAAATCCAAACTGCTACTGATAACTTCATAGACTTACGTCAACAAAGGCTGCAGCCCTTCAGTGGCCTTCAACAAAGTGGGTGGTAGTGTTGTGCTGCCTCCCGCCGACTCGCACAGGAGACGCGGCACGCACTGGTAGTCATCATACAATGCTATGGACGTCAGAGCTTCTGCTACTGCTGAGACTGCTCGCTCTGGCAAAGACTTCGGACGACGTGAAGGTCCTGAAATGATCATCATTATAATTATTTTTGAGAGGAAGAACGACTTGATGACTTACCTAAGGTAGCTGGCAGCAACTGTATGAAAAAAGTACTAACTAAAAATCTAAAAACAAGCTCTGTGATCTTGAAAAATATATTGCAGGCGGGACAAGCTATTCGTTCATAAACCAAATTTTTTTTTGCTTGTCCTATAATATATTTTTCAAGATCACTTGTTTTTAGATTTTTACCCGACGACACGGCAAAAAGTCGTAGGTCTGTAGGGTTTTGCTTTTTACGCAGTCGGGTTTTTTATTTCATTTAATGATTGATTTTATTTCCTACTTTTTAGTGTATGTACATTATAGAATCACTAAATAGATCCTAAATGATCATTTGAAATTAAAATTGATACTACAATAGTTCACTAAAAGAGGCCTACGTCCCACAGTGACTACGGACTGATGATGATAAAGAAGAAAAAAAAATAGGACTATCGCTAGGATAGGACATCAAAACACCATCTAATGTACTATGCAATAAACTCTAGTAAGTACATTCATACCGGTAGGTTAGGCTGGTATTGCGTCGTAATTTTAGGCGTAAGAAACTAGTATTTTTTACAACATGTCAACTATTTATCAAACTAGGTATCACCCTTATTGATCTTCCTCTGATGATGATGATTAAAGCTTAGTTTAAACAAATTTAGAGTTATAATTAAAATGGCAAATCAACGATTCTAACGCGATCAGTTATCTAGGTGCGACATCAGCTGCAAGCCCGGGTCACTCAGGCGCCCGGTGACCGCGCGCACCTCTCACCTTTGTGTTGTTCGATCGAGTTCGCTTGTTGACCGCGACCCAACGACCAAAGCGTGATCTTACTGATGCATTGTTTGAGAATAGTATTTAGATATAGGGCCTGTTTCACCACCTCTGGATAGTCGTTAACAGCCGGATAAATAAAAAAATGAATGACTACGTGCATCAGTAGCCCCGCATTTGATTTGGAAAGACCTTGATAGAATACCAATAAGGTCTTTTATGCTCAACACCTAGCAGCATTAATATTACAACCTAAAATCACTTATTCTACAGTTAGTAGCCAGTAGCTTCACCACACTAATGAAACAAGACATCATTAAGTATTAAAATTACTTACTATAAAATCCATATTGATGTCCCGGCTGCTGAATCCCTGGTAGTGGAGGTCTATACTGTGCCTGACCTTGTAGAGCATATTGAGGAGTATGTTCCCCTGGGTAAGCTTGAGGATACCCGGGCACTGGATATCCCTGGTTATAAGGATAACCTGGACGAAGGTTAGAGCCTGGCGTTCCATTTTGTGTATACCCAGGATACGCTTTAACGGGATACCTTGAAACAGAATGCCCAGTATTCTCACCCTGACCTGTATTTGGATACGCCACAGGATAAACTGGAGGTCTTGGCTCTCCAGAACCTTGATGCACTGCAGGCGAGTATAAACCGTAGCCTGATGCTGATCCAAGATAAGCTGGATAAGGGTAGGCAGGAGTTGGATATGAGCTAGTTGGATAGCCAGAGTTTGAGTAGCTAGCCGTAGGATAGGCTGGGTAGCCGGTTCCAGAATAAGGTGAGTTTTGAGCAGAATTTTCTAATGATTGCTCAGTAGGCTTTCTTCTGGGCTTTCGTTTCTTCTTTTGAATTGGTTCCTGTATTCTGGTACTATCATCAGTAAAAGAAATGCGTCCAGATCTCGTATTTCTATCATAATTCGCTTTGTTTGTACTGGGATATAAATCTTTGTCATTATTTTCGAATTTTATAGGATTATCAGCAGGTCTTTCTACAGATTCGAAGTTATAGTATTCGGATTCACCCTCAGATATTTTATCATCTTCAAATACAACCTGTCTAGCATTACTTTGTTTACTATCATCGGCTTCTTGATAATCAGAATCTTCCGATGTGTAACTACTATCCTCAAATTTGATCTTGGCCCTTTCTAATATTTTAGCATTTAGGAAAAGATCATTTTGATTAGAATTTACTTCATCGTCAAATTCAGGGATTTGTTCGATGTCGTTATCATCTTCAAATTTGATTGGTTGATCATCAATTCTATCTTCAAGCCTTTTTAGATCACTATGTTTAGTATGACCAGTCTGATTATTAGTTGTGATGTGCCCATAACTTGAGTGATGAGGACCAATTTGGGCTTGTCTGAAAACATATGCAAAGTTGATTGCCACTATACAAATAGACGCTTATTGCCAAAATGCCAACCTCTTACTAGTAAAGTAAGCTTGGCAAAATATGTATACAGTTACTGCACCTAATATTTATTACGTAAGTAGTGTAAGTACCTAACTACCTGCCTAGATTTTATTAGACCTTTCAAGTTTAAAGTTATAAATACTTACGTCGATGTTTCCCCGGGGTCGTAAGTTGTAAACAAATTGTTTTGTTGATTGGTCGCCTCATCTGCGCACGAGTCGTTTAGCACAATAACCGCTATGACTGCACTTAATATGCATATTTTCATTTTGGTGCCTGGAAAAGATATTATATGGCGTAAAAAAATAATGACTTACATTTGGATGTTATATGAATAACCTTTTAAAGGTCGCAACAACGGGAAAACTATTGCAATAATGACAAATGAAGGCTTCATATTTATTAAGAAATGTTTACTTATTTATTAACCAGAAATTAATATTATCTCAAAATTACACAACTTCTTATACATCTTATAGCAGCTTTTCTACTTCTAGTAGGTACCGACACTAATAATACTAATATCTTCTAATAACTGCCTCGTTAGCCTAGTGGTTCTAAGCGCGACTGCTACGCTAAAGTTCATGGCTTCGATTCCCAGGTCAAGCGGTATTACAATTACTAAACAGATGGGTAACTTCTCTGTCTAACCGTTCGGGAAATACGGGTGTGATGGTACCTATATTATACTATTTAAATTGTTATTATAGATTCCATTTTACCTCTCAAAAAATGTGGGGAGTCAAAAACAACGGCAATCGACGTTAATAGCAATTCATTGCTAGCATTAAACGGTCGGGCGTCGACTAAAAGTTTGCATTGCTGAAACATTGCTTAGAAATGTGATACTACATAAACTAACTTTTATAGCAAAACGTATAACTGCTCGACCTAAGAATCGAACCGAGAATATCTTCCTCGACGCCCGCAATTGGACTGTTTTTGACTAATAAAGCATTTCACCATGAATATGAATAAAATCCACAAAATGTTACAATTATAATACAAATTATTATGACATGTAAGTAAAATAACACCATCATACCTTTATTCTCCGAAAGGTAAGGCAGAGGTGCACTAATGTACACCCATTGATCTATGTAATAAGGGACGAGCCTATTGCTACTGAGAATTTCATAGAAAAACACAATAACTACTCTACCTGAGAATCAAACCCAGGACCTCGGGCGTAGCAATTGCGCTTACGACCAGGCTATAACGAGGCAGTTTTTTTTCTATATATATAATATTAAAAAATAAACTTACTTTCTTAATCCTTGGAAACTCACAAACAGTGTAACTTCACAAAGCTTCGACGTCCAAATGCGATTGAAAAATTTCACTTCGTCTCCGCATCGAAAGTTGCCCACTTTACATTACGAAAAAGGTAATTTGGTCATAAAATATGGTATATCCTTGTTCAATATGGTTATAGTTGAGTAATCTTTACATTATTCTATGACAACATTTATATGAGTGAAAAGGAAAGCGAGTTATTATACCGGTATAATTTTCCTTACCAAGGCGTAGGTACCTATACCGAAGAAGCCTAGTCCTGGCGTGACGATTTAGAGGCTTTCCGGACAGAATGGCCTCAGTTTCAACTGGATAGAGATCGTTGGAAGAAGATGGGGGAGACCTTTGCTCAGCTGTGGTATCAAATACGTTAAGGAAAAAATGCGTAGGCCTATGATCCGCCTAAGTAACCAATAGGACCAAGTATTTTACAGCTTTCCATCGTATGTGAGAAACCCAGTTTTGTGTACACACAGTCACGTTATGTGGGACATAATTTCTCAGGATTTTATCAGTGGCAGTCCTAACCACTACATTCTATGTTGCTTAACATCAGGTGAGCTAGCAGCCAATTCCTCGACTGAAATAAATGTTACGGATAAGAGCACCAGAATAAATCGATTCTGGTCCTTTGGTACACACAATTATAGAAATTTATTTTTAGAACCAGGATCTACTGGAGCCAAAGGAATTCAAATTTCACAATCAAAACACGATTTAAAAGAATAAGCACAAAGCTTCACATTGACCTTGGGTGTCGGTACTCAGTTTCATCACAACCCGCTCGGCGGGTATCGATATTAATCGGCTAACGAGAATCGTTGGCCAACACTATTGACAACTTGACGGGCGCGTGGACGCACCACTTTAATGACAGATTCGAGTGACAGAACTGACAGACAAGTATGTTTGGACTTCGGGTGTTAGATGTAAAGGCATGTACAGATCGGGACAATCGAATAAGGCCGGTATTGAGGTTATAGAATTGAGGTCAAAGGTTATTTATAATAAATAGTAGTTTATATAAACAGTTCAGTAGGTAGTTTGGGAATTAATTGATTGAAGGGATTACATTTTAAAATGCCCACGGTTTTTTTATCATAAGATAACTAGATATTCGATTGTATCTACATTTAAGAAAGAGTAGGTGTATTGGGCCATCCTTGCTGTGGCTCAGAATTTATTTTTGGTCATGTCTTCTGAACTCCACTAAAATTTCTATTAGCATCCGTGGAGTGGTTTTGAAGCCTGCCTATCCAAGATCAACATTCAAGCAAACATTTAAGATCCAGCATTGCAACGCTATTTATAAAAGGATCTTCATCCACAACGAAAATAGTAGAAATAGCAGTTTTTTGATAGGAACTACCTGGTTAGGAGTAGGTCAATCAATTGTGTAGTTTGGCTGGTGATAAAAAGTACCAAATTTTTGGACAGGCTGATAGTACCGTCAGAGCTTAATAGTATTAGTAATTCAGTCAGATAAAATATATACAATGCACTCATCTCGAGCTCTCGCAGATTTAATTCTCAGAGAAATATGCATCATCTGGGAATTTACCCAGTCTAAATAAAGTATACACAATAAAAGCTTAGATCGTGTAAACACACCGCCTTATGGTGCGCAAGAGTTTGTATATGGCTTGATTTATGTGAGAATTGCGTGATTCGATCCTTAGGGATACACTATGCCTATCAATTTGAAATAAGATGTACATAAATAGAGAGAAACATTGTTGTTAGGTAAGTATATTGAAAAATTTAAACCATCTATGTCCTGTACAATTATCCACTTCCAGTTTATCCTGATGCGGCTAAATAATCTTTATCATCATTCTCATCCACGGGCTAAATGTACTCACTGGTGTGTATAATAATAGGCCTCCTTTTTGGGGACTTTGGTAATCAAATCCACATATAACCAATGCAGTGTGGCTGAATATTTACAACATCTATCAATATTTTACACGAAGCAACTACAATCAGACCTCAACCTCATTCTGGACAGTATAGGTACCGATATCAGGATAAACTGGTTAGCAGGCTTTTAGGCTTCTAATTATTGCTAAACATTTAGCTAGACTGGAAGCAAACCCTAACACTGAGTAACACAGTAATGAAAGCTGAGCAACAAATCCTTAGATGGCCCTTGACCATACGCGTAGCTGTCGGAAAACAAATGACGTAGGACCGTACCAGTTATAATTGGTATGGTAGCCCATCATGACTGCCCACGACATAGTTTTCTTCGACAACATATAAAAACGTGCATCGGATAATAAGGTCCCGTTTCTTGGGGGAATAGTACAAAAGGACCATTTTTTTTTGTTAGAATGACGTTGTAACTCTACTGTATAGTGGGTATATCATCTAATTCATCTATTAATCTAGTCCTCCACGCTATAGAGCACTAGCCTTGATCCGGGGACCTTACAAACGAAGTTAAACACAAATTATTCTTTAATAGCTTTCCGCCACCAGATTCGCCCGCGTGGTCTTATAAATTAAATTATTAAATAAAAAGAAATATTAAATTTAAATTATTAACTTAATAAACGGATACAAATTGTAGGTAACATAAAAATAAATACATAGCTATGATTGTGACGTTTAATCTGCTTCAAAATCAATTTTATTTCTTCCTTTTTGACAAGTTTCTGCCCTTCCCAGGGCTGTGTCGTAATTTGACTGTTTAATGACCCCCAATAGTATTGAAATCGATTAAATCCATGCATTAGACTTTTATTGTCTTAATCGTGACCTGCGCAGTTGCCGATAGATCTTACAACATAGTCATGATTACGAGATTTAACACCGTCCAATCATAAACCTGCACTCAACCCCTACTAAATGGCGTTAATCTGACTCACTGGTTTAATGTTACATAGCGCAGGTACTGAACGTGAAGTTTTGGTTCAATTTCAAGGTCCAACAAGGTGTTATTGGGTAATAAGAAATTTTCGATAGCGCCTTAGGATTGGGTTGCTTCCTTGGCAATTGACGTCAACTACAGGTGACCAACAACTTATCCACTAGGTACCGGCGAACTCTGAGCGTAGGTACACCAATACATATCTGCTTAACCCTTCGGGGATATAGGTATGATAGTATGAAAACATATACAAAATGCTAGGTTCAAGAAAGTGGCCTTTCAGCCCTGAAAATATGTAAGAACCCTTAGGGATGAATTTTGACCTAAGGAAACAAAGTGATAATGGTAAGTTTAACACGATGTTATCAACTACAAAGTCTTCAGATTGGATAAGACAGACAATATTATAGAATGATACATGACGCGACATCTAGTGGTAATTCGCTGTACTACATCTTTTGTAATTGAATAAGATTAATGTAGATGGCGCAGATAAAATAAACTGTGTAGTATCTCAATAATCATGTCATCAAAACATTAGATTGACTACTTCGCTAGAGATCCAGATTCCCTGGTTGCAATTTTCCTCACGATGTTTTCCTTCACCGTTGTAAGATACCGATCATTAATTAATAATAGGTACGCACATAATTACGAAGCTGGAGGTGTGTGCTTTTGATTCGAACCTCCGACGAAGCAGTCCAGTGGTTACTACCATCAATTTATTAGGCTTATCGTTATGGTCTGGTATTGAGTATTCAAGAATTTGTACAACGTCATTTTTAGGACTTAGTACTCGTGAAAACCTGTACTTACTCGTAATTAGTTTTGCTAATGATTTTTCTATCTCTGTGTAGGTCTGTATGTTATTATTATTTTGTGGCTGTTTGTTTTTCTATCTTGTTAAATAATATTATATTTCTTTTCAAGGGCGTCATCATCCTCATTCTCCCGCCCTTATCCCAATTAACTTGGGGCCAGCGCAATATGTCTTTTTCTTCTATACGTCTCTATTAGCCGTCATCTCATTATTCAACACTTTTGTGGTCACATCCTTGCTCAACAGTCCAGTCTTTTCTTTCACTTCTACGCATATGTCCATACCACGATAAGCGGTTACTGCTCAACTTTTCAGTAACCGGTGCCACTTTCAAACTACTTACCTCTTATATTATACTCATTCCGGACCCTGTCCATTCTTGTAACTTCAAAGGCACGTATTATATAAAGTTATATAAAGTTCAAAATAAAGAATAAAGTTTTAGTGTGGACGTATGGTTTTTACAACTGAAAGAACTTGTTTATGATATAAATCTACCTCCATACTAAATACTCGTACAAAATGATGTAAATTTTTTGTCCCGTTTTGAAATCCGTGCGAAAATGTCCAATGCCATTGGTCTTGGTTATTTTGGGTACCTACCTTGAATTAAATTTGGGGCCTTCTTAGACAAGAATAAAAATAAATAGTAGAACAATCTTTCGAACCCGCAACTCTAGCAGGAGTTTACAGTACCTAGATACACGCTAGCGTCTGTTCTTAGTGGCCAGCAGACGATCCACCTGGCCGTCCATATACAGTGGTCTGTATATGGACGGCGATAGTCAGGTGGATCGTCTAGGAGAGACTCTATCCTTATGATATCCGTAGATACCTACAGATAAAAATGCATACAAGTAGAAATCGATTGATTTGATTGCAGTCGGTTCTGATTAGACTGAAAGTCGACCGAAACATATTTAAAAAAAGTCCAAGAGAATGATTAAGTAATTACATACATTTTTCAAGTATTTATTATTCGTCAGTGACGATGCAAGTTGCCTTGTGTATTATGAATATTATGATGTTGATACGGAACCATTTATCATAATTCTAAGTATAGCATCAACTTTAATATTGTTCTAAAAACAAAACTTGATGAATCTTTATTCTAACTTTTTTATTTCGTTGTGTTGTAAAGTCATGCTCATATATTAACGACTTTTTTTGCTTATGTATTTTATTATATAATTATAAATACAATGTGTTTATCCTTCTTACATAATTATAATTCTCACATTGTCTTGATTACATCATCAACCCATATATTCTCACATCTAGGCACTTTAACACACAATGAACCTAGGCACACAATGAAGTTTGTCACTGCACCGACTTACTTCGACACCAATAGTTCTTGGGACGTCGCACCGACAAGAGGCTTATCTAATATCTTAGTAATTTTAAGTTAGCAATAGTTATTATGTTATGTATCTTTAAGTTTATTGTCAGTTTGTGTCTCGGAATGTATCGAAATAAATTATTTTTCTTTCTTACTTCTTTCATTCTTTCTTGAATATTTTTTGGAGTCTGACAAAAAAAATTTTGGATTCGTTAACTCAACATTATGAACAACTTTAAATATGGGACCAAGCCTGAAATCACGACAAAATATCAGCTGGATCCATACAAATAAGTTCACAAACTGTTGGTTACATTGTACGTCTCTGCCCAACCCTTCAAGGAATAAAGGCTTGATGGTATGTTATATATTATCTACTAGCTTTCCGCCAGCGGCTTCGCCCGGGTGTTTATAAATTATAGCCTATTTCCGCTTACAACCATTTCTTGCATTAAAAAGCAGCCGATATCCTTTCTCAGGCTCTAAACTATATGTGTACCAAATTTCATTTAAATCGGTTCTGTAGTTTTGGCGTTACATCGTAACAGACAGAAAGAGTTACTTTTGCATTTATACTTAATAATTTTATATCAATAAGGATAAGAATAACCACTCTTGGAGTATATCTATACAGTGTTGGTTTAAGGAAAGCCATTCACAACATGTATTGTGTAGGAAGGAATGAAGAACACATCACTATGTGTATGTACATCGACCTTCTGCGCGGACCAGTGTGTTCAATGTTACCTACATTATGTTACGAACAGACTGGAGAATCGGACATTGCAAAAAATACAAAGTATTGCAAAAAAAAGTGTATTATTTACTTAATAAATACTAATAGTTTATTTTATTCGTAACATAAAGGCCTAGGTACTTTTAATTTAATATAAACCGTTTAACAGGTTTTGTAAATAATTAGAAAAAAATCTTTAATGAAGTTAATTTTAAATAATTTATAAAAACTAGCAAAGTTCTATTTGAAATTATTATGACAATACCTATTAAAAAAAAAACAAATTATCTAATTCAATCAATCGTCAACTATTCGAGTTTTGCTGACACTAACAGTACCTCAACCATGATTTCTGTCGAATGGCTTTAGATATGTTTTTTACGCATCGAAACGCTGCAATCCCATAGCAGATTTTAGTTCCTTACGTAACCGCTAGAGGCGCTGCGAGTGTTTTCCATACAAATATTTTACGGCGTCGTCGGTCGCTAGCGAGTCTAGTGAGAAAAACTCATGGTCGAGGCAGTGGCGTGCGGTCCATACATGCAAATAAGCACTGCATACCCTGGACATTCTGGACTGGATTCACTGTACTAAACTTCTAAATAATAAATAGCAAACATTATTAAAAATTAATCAAGAATAATCAAAATCAATAATCTTATTTGGTTTCCGCGCCATCTATAAATTTTTCTGGGAACTATTTGGATTGAGCTCGCCGCCGCGAATAATCATCGCACAAGTGGCTCCCCTAGAACCCGTGGCAGAAGCAGGCAAATTTCTGCTTATTTGCAGTACAATAAATGTTGCGAATTCACGCACACAGTCACACTTTTTCTCTGTACTACACAACAAAACTTTTAGCTGTGTGCGAGTTTTGGAAGCATAGCTTATTTGGCAACCCGACCAAATTGAAAAGCCGTAAAGGCACCGCATAATTGTTTATTGCAAAGGGTTGACATAAATTGTAGGTATAAATAATATTGTATTATTTCGTAACAATTGCAAAGTTTTTTAACGCCATATTGTTTGTTATTGTTTTGAATGAACTTTTGATTATTTTTCTGTGCGCAAGTGATTGTGTAAATAATTATTTCGTGAGTTTATTGTAAAAAATTGAAAGTTAACCTGTGAGACCCTGTGTTAGTGAAGAGTGTGTTTATTTATGTACATAATATTTATAACTATAATTATATTAACTATGCCGCTTTTTCGACGTTATCTTTTGGGGGAAAAGTTAATTTGATTGCAAAGGGAAGGTGTGTACCCGGGTTGAATTAAACTAACAAAAGGTACCTACTACTCTTTATTTTTTATAATTTTTTATGATACCTAATTTATATCTGGTTATTAGATTGTGTACACAAACACATCTTACAGTTTCCCTTGCATTTTGTTTAGAAAAATATCTCATGGCCCTTTCAAATGCCACTTTGGATGTATCATGCGTTTTTAGTACCTATAAATCTCTTATTTAACTTTTCTTAATGGTCGCAACAAACATCAAGCGAAGCCAATGGCACCGCGCGTAAGAGTAGGTATGGTGGTCTACGACCGAAACAGGCTGAAACTAAGTAGTTACACACTTATAAGTTTTTTTATTTTAGTTGTGCATACCCGGTATGAAATGTCTGTGCACGCCCCTGGGTCGAGGCACTGGAAGTCTGAACTTTCATAAACGTTTATAGATTGTCAAATTATGTGACAATCAACTTGGAAAACAAGTTTACTTTACCATCGTAATAGTCAGAATAATAGGACAGATCAAAATAAGTATATAATAGTTAGAACCGGTTGGACTAAACCCGTCATACTACTTTAAAGATACAGTTATTTCTAGTGATATCAACAAGTTTTAATAGCAAATTTAAATTAATACCTTTTAAAGTCCTTTTAATACTAGAGTTCTGCTGTTTTATGTCACTTATACGAAGCCTTGGCATTTCATATTTCATAACCAATAAAATGGATTTTGCATACTAACTGCAACATAACAAGAGGAGTCCGGCTATTTAGCATAAAAACTAATTTTGTGGTTGCGACGTCACATGCTCATTTGCCTCTCAGTATTTGTTTTGCTGTCACTTTGACAAGACACTGTAACAGTGATCGAGATTCTATTTTTTAAATTTAAATAATGCCATAAAGTAGTAACTCAAAAAATATTTAACACTGATGTGAAATAGTCATATGGATTGTGGACCGTTTATTAAAGGTAGGTAAGTGTTGTTTATTCATTAGTAATTTATTTACCCGCATTTTTATTACCTGACTGTTCAATAACAGAGTAATGGTTTTCGCACGTGACAAAGTGTGTTACATTATTATTTATTTGCTCAACCAGCTCCAAATCAAATCAAAATCATTTATTTGCACATTTTCTGTACTGTAAGTTCTTATCAAAATTATTTTAATTTTAAATTATATGAATTTATTTATTTCAATAGCTACCGCCTAATCAGCGCGGTGGCCACCTTGCACTGTTTCCTCTTAAAAAATCCCCCTTTGCAACGCTTGTTAGGGTACATCACTGGGAAGACTGTAAAGAGGTTTCCCCTGACCCTCACTGTGCACGGCAGCATGTGACCACTGTGCTGGCGTCTTCCCTGGGGTCACACGGTGACCGAACAGGCAACCCACCTGTCTTAGATTATTCAGACAGGAAACCTAGAAAACTTATTAGCGTAAAAAACATGTGGGTATCTCACTAAAACGGCCAATATTACTTAATTACACTAATCGTTTCGGTAGTTAAGTTCGTTTATTATTATTTTTGTTGAGTCTGGCGATGTTTACAATATAATTATCATAATTTAAATTACTTTTTATTACGTATGTGCACTCATCTGTCTCTTTAATAATTATAGTGTGGTCAGTTATTTAGTTATTGACTCGTTATTAGCGTCGTTACACACTTATCAACCAGGCACCTTTGTATCGGCTTGCATAAGGTCCATAACCTCACCGGATCGCCTCGCCCTCAAGCAGTCCAGGGGCTGACGGGGACTGGACCATCGGTGACCCCCAGTAGACAACCTGTTGCCAACACGCTGGGTCCCGAGTGAACCACGAGCGGCACGAACATTATACATAATAGAGGAGGTAAACTTATTGCCATTAACCGCGCACTCAAAATCCGCCCCAAGTTACTGAGAATTTCATAGAGATGTATTGGGTTTTTCTACTTGCATGTTATGGCAATAAGTCCACTTTTATTATGCATACGGCTGAAATGTGAAATGCGCTTCCCGAGTGGGTGTGAGATATAGTCTGGGTGTCTTTAACTCACGAGTGCATCGGTTTCTTCTAGGCAAGCGCGCTCCATAGATCACAGTCACACCTGTGACACTCCATACAAACTTTCCGATACCGATGCACACTACAATACCAAATATCAAAACTTGTCAAAATTACGTTTGTACACGTGTAAATGTGTGCGTGACGGTGCGTCGGGTTTGTGACCTCAGACCTGAGGTATCTGACGTTAGGGAGGGGCGGAGAGTGGCCATTCTGTTATTATTTATTCTGTGTCACAGCGTCGCACTGGCGGTCAAGCGTAAGCGTATAATTTAAAAAAAAAACTAGGCTCATCCCGTATTACATAGGATCAAAACCGGCAAAAAATACTGGCGATCTGTGGGTGTACACTCACACCTCTGCCAATACTGCGGCGAATACAGGCGTGATGATATATACATTATATATTATACTGATCTTTTTGTGTGTTCAAGGTGCTACCGACTTAACTAAAATTAATTTAGCGTGAAGGTTATAAGGCCTAAAACATTAGCGACCTTTTACCTTTTTGTCTAACCTTAGTGGGTTAAGGACTAATTTCGTTCATCGTCACTTTTTAACCCCCGACGCCAAAACGACGGGGCGTTATAAGTTTGACGTGTGTATGGTGTTTTTGTAAAGGTGAATCCCGACTAGGGAGTGTTCTTAGCTATGTTTGATGAAAATCAGTCCAAGATGGCCGCCGCCACAACATAGTAGATTACATATTTTTTCACAACCCCCTTAGGGTTTGACTAGTAGAATACTAGTCAATCCTGTGTAAATATAGAACCCTAAATATAGACTATGATAAATTACAAATCCAAGATGGCCGCCTGTTTGAAGAGCTGTTATGCGTCGGATAAATCATTAAATAGAACCAAATTTGTATAATTTGAAGGGAACTTACTAGGAGATAGTGAAGCAGACCTTAAATAATAATTAATCCCATCTATATGTAGTATATCACTTTAAAGTAAGATAACAGAGATGGTGACATAGATACATCCCTTAATCACATTTAATTCACACACAATGATACTATTTTATGATTTTGCCCTCATTCTCTTATGAGTAGGTACAGTGACAATACCTATGTTGTCTATCCGACAATTTGTCAGTAAGCTGTGAAACATTACAGGCCCCTAGCTAATGAATCAGAAACGACAAAAACTTACGCTTGTCAAAGTTGGTCATCAAAAGCCCATACAACTCAGGCCAAATTTCTAGCGGAGGTATATGACAGCTGTCAAGTTGACAATTTCTTACTATGACGACACGTCAACATGTGCATTGTGTTATTTAGTCTATACAAACACTTATTTTCATTTTCCGTCAAAGAACTGGAATAAGGAAATGCACATAACATGATTTTTTCTATATTATTTAATTTTAATAAGGTGTCTACAGCATCCACAATGTCCTTTTTTTTAACACCAGAACTATTTCCCAACAACAAGACTAATGTGGTGTGAGCATCTATAGGTCTATTTACAATTTGTTTAATAATTGCACTTAATTTAAGATCAGGATAGCAATAATTAATAACCCTCTGAGACAAGTGGTTCTGTAATAATAATCCAAAACCTGATCCTAGCTGATCCGAGAAAACAACAGCTTTGTCTTGTTTAAGATTGACACCACATGCTACAGGCTGAGTGATTTTAGGTGAGGGTGCAGCAGGTTGGGGTGTGGGTGCAGCAGGTTGGGGTGCGGGTGCAGCAGGTTTGGGTTTGGGAAGTGGTGCGGAACAGGCACAACTGCATACAAGATTATTTGTCAGAGACTCATATCTCTCAGCATTGTACCTAACTAAGTCCACCAGCTCCCCTGCCTCCAAGATGCGTGTGCTCAGTTCTTGTTGAGCAGCCTCATATTTACTAAAGATATCAGAAAGTAAGTTTTCCCTAAGAAATAATTCCTCCCGCAAGCCCTTGATGTCAATGTCATATGTAGCCCTACTTAGTTCTAATTCAGAGGTGCAGGCATTTAATTGAGTTAATAAATTGATGCGCTCCTTTCTTAAGCCTAGATTTAATTTTAAAAGATTTTGTTTCCTAATAGTATTACGGCACCTTTTCATAAATTTCCTAATTTTAATATACTTTTTTAACTTATTGTGACTTATTAACATAGGGCATGTGGATGTAGTATCATCACCAGTCAAATCAATAGTCACGGCAGGCTTACACTCAGCACTGAACCCGCTATGACCAACCAACTCATTAAACAGACTGTGGGTGTTAGCAGTCTGTATGTTATCCTTGACCGACTCCATGACAAGTATAGTTTTATGGGCCTCTAATAGTTCACATTCTAGTTGTGAAATGCGTTTCAAAGCTAACTCATGTGTGTCTGTACAGTCTTGAAAGTTAGACACTTGTTGTTGCAATTGGTTGAATTGGTCAAGCAAGTCCATGTGCTGTATGTGCAGCTCAGCCAGGTCATTCTTAAGTAGGGTATTTTTGTCAACAATGTTCTTGACTTCCACTTCACTGTCTTCCCGTTCCTGGAGAAGTTGCTCACATAGGTGCTTCGAAGAGTCTAGTTCCTTAAGGGTTGCTCTTAGTTTAACTTCCATATCTCTTGCAACTGCACTGCGGGTCATCATTTTCTATTTTTAAGTTCCAGTCACCTGGAATGTAAAATAGACAGCTGAATAGCAAGAAATAAAGAAAAATCAAAGTGAGATACAGAATAGGGGGTAGGAGTATGGAATGAAAATTAGATATAAAAATTAAAAACTAAAAGACTAAAGTTATATTATTATAAGTTATGGAAAGTCAGATGTCTATTTTAAAGTATGAGTTACTACTGTTTTGATGTTTATCATACCAGTTAAATTAAAAAACAAAGCTTAATGATGATCCTAAATATAACAATTATGTACTTACTTAATAGTTAGTACACAATGTAAATTTGTATTTATTTATTACCCATTGAAATATTAAAACTAAGGAAGTTCTGTGGGCTAAACCTTCTGTAAATAGATGGTAAACAATGATTTTGCACAAACAATATTTTCAAGCAAAACCAATGCAGTGAATAGTGGATATTATAACTCAAGGCAATGAGTTTTTTAGGGGAAATTGAAAATGTAGTAAAATAAAACAAAATACTCCCCGGGATTGTTAAATTCAGCTGATCCAATGTTGACAATGTTCAAATCTGAATCCGTCCGTTGACCCCGTGTACTGGTTGACAGCCGGTAGTAGTTATCTTCTTGATTTGCAAGAAAAGTACCACACAATATCTCGCAAACACTTGGCACATCAATGTAGTTATAATTTCGATAAAAATTACAATAGTCTGTCACGAATTATACACAGAAATTATTTAAAAATTAAATTAATTCACAGAGCAGTTTCTTTTGACAACAGGCTACCAGTGTTGCCAGCAGAAAAAAAAAAAACTATAATATATATAACTATAAAAAAACTATAAAAAATTAAAAAAATATTTGGTGCAGTTGTTCTGAAGTTATGCGCGTACAAACATTTCGGAGATTCATTTTTATACATATATAGATTATTAAAGTATTGTGATTTGTGAAATGCACCTATTCATCATACTAATGAATGTTAATAATAATATTTTAATGTCGCCAAATACTACATAGTACATAGAAATATTTTCAATTTTGTTTAATAAATAAACCTTGCGTTGTTGTTAATTTAACTGTTAACAGTTTGCATTTACTTGCGTATTTTTATTTAAGCGTAATTTAAAGTCAATTTTCACATCACTAATTTAATTTTTATTGAAGGAAAAAAATGACTTTAGGGCAGGATTCTAACTTGAGTCTTTTCGTTCAGTGTCTGGTGTATTTAACCAGAAGACGTAGGTTCGAATCTTGCCCGCAAGGCGATTTTTTCCTTTATTAAAATAACTGATTATCTTAGCATGGAAAATGCTAAAAAAATACAAAAAGATAATCAAGAAAATAATTTTGATAAACTTAAGCAAATAATCCTCCTACGTAAAGAAATTCATGGGCATTCTGTAGGCTTTATGAACGTAAAAGGCTGGTGTACCTAATACCAATGTACCTTGCTTGTCACAAACTCATAACATAATATCAATCTGTGTTAATCTAAGTACGCTTCCAACCAACAGATAACGACGCACGCGCCGCGAAGCCAGACGTCTCGACGACACGGCCAAAAAGCTTCGCTAGTTTAAAATGGTTATCAAAATATCGACACAAGTGCCCCACAGTGCGAAAAAAGAAGACAGTTTCGCAAAATTGTTGGGTGATTTTGGAAAATGGCAGCTTCTCATTTGTGCGACGGTGTCGTTAGTGAAGTTCAGCTCGGGATGGGTGCAGATGGCTATTTTATTTTTGACTCCGAAGCTGGTCTTTCGGTGCGTGAATTTGCCGAACTCTACAGTGGATGTAGAGAATTCTACATGTTATAATGGATGTTTGGAATACGTTTATGACACCAGTCCGTTTGAAAATACCATTGTGTCGGAGTGGGACCTGGTCTGCGACAGGAGTTGGATGGCCAGCTTCACACAGATGATGCTGCAAGTCGGGATACTGATTGGCAGTATCATATTTGGATTTCTTTCTGATAGGTGAGTCAATCTTACATTATAACCTACTGGCTAAACGACGTCTGTGGTCTAGTGGTTCGAGTACCGGACTGCTGATCACGAGGCCGTGGATTCAATTCCCACAGGACACAAACACACACACAATTTATTTATTTATCAATTATATTGTTGCTTATTTATTATAAGTATGTATTTACAAAAAAAGTAAGTATATAAGTATCATATCCATTGTCTAGTACCCATAGTACAAGCTCTGCTTTGTTTGGAACTAGATCGTGATGTGTCAAAATGTCCCAGGATATTTATTTATTTAACTATTGCGCCCATTGCCGCGGATTCACTCATTTAGACTCGCAACGCAAAAGCTTTTCGAGACAAAACGGGATGCAATCTTTCTCCTTGAAAACTTTTATCGAAATCTATTCAGCAACTTAGGCGTAGCCGAAAATGGTACAGACATGTCAATTGACATTGACATTTATAATTTAGGATGGATTGCAAAATAGTTCCAAATTCGTCTATATTTCTTTAGGTATATACATAGAATAGATAGAGACTTTATATGGCGAGACAACTGACTAATTAGGATCCTGCTAACGTATGCGTGTATCGGCCTACAAATACTTGCCTGTAGTGTAAACAATGCAGAAGGAGAGAGTCTCGCCTTCGACACTCGAATCCGAGTATCGGATAAGTGCTACGAGTTTTGGTCACACCATAGGAGAGAATCGCACGGAGAATTCTCGCGATAAATCGCTCTACGATTTTCGCTGCTTGCGTTCGAGAAATAGTCCTAGTGTATTCGTGTAACTTCGGCTTAAGGTAGGCTGAATATTTTGCGCACTCGGAAATTCATGCAAAGCTGCGCGCGTCGCTTATTGTGAAGGGCCTGTTTCACAACCTCCTAGTAAGTTCCCGTTAAATTACCTGGCAGATAATTTCATACAAAGTTTGTTCCATTTATTAATATATCCGGCGTTTAGCGGCAAAGGTGGTGAAAATGGCCTTAAAGTTTTGGATTTTTTGTAGTGTTTGAACTTGAGACCTCTCTCAATATAGTCTACGTGGAACTAGTTGGCCGCGCCTTAGGTAGGGACGGGGGTGAGGCGGCGGGTTGCTGTTAACAAATGCAAGCGCCTCCGCCCCTCTTTCCCACCGCGCGCAGGTGACCCTGCCCCTCCGTCCCGCTGCTCACATACCTAAGGCGCGGCCAACTAGTTCCGTGCAGACTATAGGTCAACACCACTGTACTGTTGCGGTTAAATACTGTGCTATAGTAATCTTAATCCTTTAAAACTAATAACCAATTAATATTAAGGTTATTAACCTAAAACCTGTCGCCGATCAGATTTGTAGCCGCTTCTGAATTTATAAGGTTAATTAAAATTAAAAAAAAAAAAAAGTGTTTTCGACATCTGACATTTTATATTAAAATTGTAAGGCTTTACGGTTACAACTATGTATGTTTTGTAATACACAATATAGAAGAAGTTTGGAAACATATTTTTATGGAAATCAGTTGAAAGCAATTGGTTTTTAATTTGATTATCAATTGGTCATGGCTGAACTTTTGGTTACTGCTCTAACATACCATCACGTTTGCATCCTTGAAGGATTAGGCAGAGGTGTAATGCGGGTAGGTAACTAGGTACACAAAGCACACACCTCGGACTTTTCGAAATCATGTGCGTAATTATCACTCGCTTTAAAGGTGAAGGAAAACATTGTGGGGAAACCTGCGTAACTGAGAGATTTTCTCGACGGCATGTGAAGTCTACCAACCCGCATTAGGCCAGCGTGGTGGACCTGGCCTATAATAACCCCTCTACTACTGAGAGGAGACCCGTGCCTAGCAGTGAGACAGTGGGTTGATGATGATGTTAACTGGACCAATTATAAACAAAAAAACTTAGTTTTTACAATATGCCCCATTACCTTTCACTCCGTGTTAATGTCAGATTATAGAGTTTACATCAGCAGAAAAATGATTTAAGAATGTTGTAACTAATTAACTATTTGGTGTAGGTACAGTAGCCGCGGAGTTTATGGAATCGCTTCCTCAATATTAAGGTGCTCCCTCTCCCTCTCCCACCCGGAGCATTTACTTGTAATGTCACGTTTCAGATTCGAATTTCATTACATTACAGTTTTGCCTCCCTGACATGACGAACATTCGCCTGTAATGCAACATCTGAGACTAATGTAAACCAATTGTATCTAAATATTGGATGCTGGTGGCATATAACCGGTCCTTGTGGAAGTGTTTGGGGGAGGCGTTTGTTCACCAGTGGACTCTATAGGCTGATATGATGATGATGATGAATGCTCGGTTCTCCTCTCTCACTGATATAATGCTCGACTCTGTAACGTTACTTTACAGGTGAAGGGTGCAAGTGAGGGAGCACTTTAATGGTTTAACACCAGGCACGTAATAATGTTACTTTTTGTTAGTATGTTACAAAGTAAAGACTTCAAGTTCAACTTTCTAGATTCAAGTCGACAACCAGTTTATCGGTATTGGTCCTATGCGTGACTATTACGTTTGAGGTCCTGCGGGTCTAGCTAAGTTGCAATCTATAGTTTTGATCGACGAACGAATAGAAACAAAATGTATGGAAATGACATGAGCTTTCGACAAATAGTGCTCTCTGTCGGTTGTCACTAATGTCATTTCCATACATTTTCTTTCTATTCGTTTGTGGATCCGAACTATAAATTGCAACTTGGCTAGGGGGGCTGGGTTCCATTCCCAGGTCCAAAACTAAAAGGAAAACTGTGTACATTAGTACAACTGCCTAGAACTCTTCACAATATATAATATTCTTCTAGAATACAGGCGTGATTGCTTGTTATTTTTATTTCGTTCAATTGATATCTAATCAGATTTTAACCGATAAAAAAATGTTTATATTGTCAAACAATAGTTTTGTTGTAAATGTAAACAATTACTTGATTCTTATGATAGTAGGTCGATATAGATACGTAGGTAAAGGTACGTAGTTAAATTCAGGCCGAAGACGGCCTGATGACGTAGAACAATACATTAGATAATTATGTGTCTTATCAAAATCAAATTAGTTAAGCACTTAATACTAAGTAATAAAGATTATGAGGAAATTCCGATTTCGAATTCGAAATGCTCGCAGTTGCCGCTCCCTTGCAACGAAGGAGAAAGATAAAGGGCTTGTTTCCCCACCTTCTGATAAGTTCAAAGTTAAGAGAGGTAGAGCACAGCAATTTATCTCTCAAATCTGGAGCATCCCGACTGGGAAAGTACCTCCAACTAACAGAAAACTGCAGCCAATTAACACACTTTATTGTGTGTTGTGTTCCTGCAGTGAGTAAGGTTGCCAGAGCTCCTTCTAAGGATGCGCTACGCTGGCAGCAAGAGGAAAATTGTCTTAAACTGTCGGCGCAGTGAATCCTCCATAAACCGCTAAGAGGTTTTTGCAGAGTCGGCAACGCGTGAGTGACGCTTCGGCACAGAACAAATAATACACAATGGCCACTCTCCGCCCCTCCCTAACATCAGATATCTCAGGTCCCCCGCATTCTGCCGGTGTTCTTGCCGGACGTACTGCCAACAAACCCTACGCACTCTCACGCACACATTTGCATTTGCACGTGTACAAACGTAATTTTGACAAGTTTGACATTTGGTATTGTAGTGTGCAGCAGTATCGGAAAGTTTAGTTTAGGTGTTGTAAACGTCTATATGCTGCGGTAACCGTCTACCATCAAACGGACCGCATGCTTGTTTGCCACCCTTGTGGTATAAAAAAGTTCCCAATAAATTACTTGGCAGATACTTTCATACAAATATTGTACCATTTTTTAATTTATCCGGCGTTAAGCGGCTATCTAGAGGTGATGAACCAAACCCTTAAGTTTTATGTTTTTTGGTTATTTTATTTTTAGTTCACAAGTTTATTGATATACAGTGTCGTAAGGTTTAATGGCCTGAGTCAGTCTGATATCACAAGAGAGACAATAGCCAACATAATATTATGATTAAAAGACTATTTTATGGTTATGTTACTACTACATCGATACTCGTACAATGTCGAAAAAATATCTTGACAATAACGCTCTTCATCTTTTCAAGAGACGAAAACGCATGGAAGTAGTAAGTATACTTAGAAGTGTAATGAAGTTTGACATATTAGTTCCATGCGAAAACGTAAGCTTTTTATTAATGTGAGAAGTATTATTTGACACTTATACAAATACACTAGTCGGACAACCCTACACATGCGTGTGAGTAACTCAGAAATGATAAATACTTAGGCTGATATTCTTACAGAACACACATAAAAGAAACATGTGATAAAGCGAAGATCGCATTATTACAATGCAAGAGAGCTGTAGGCAGAACCTGGGGGATGAAACCGGCCATAGTAGCTTGGATATACAAGGCCATCATCGTACCCAGAGTGATGCATGGAGCAATAGTCTGGTGGCACAGAACACAAATAAAGACAAACGAAATAGAGCTATCAAAGGTACAGAGATTGGCCGGACTAATGATCTCTGGGGCAATGAGGACGACCCCTTCAGCTGCCCTAGACGTGATGTTAGGCATGATACCACTAAGTCTTCAAGTCAAGAAAAGAGCCTTGGAGCAATGGTCCAAACTGCACAGCCTCAACCTTTGGAAGGGCAATTTCATGGACAAAGGTCACACAAAAATAGGCAATTCGTATGGAGATAACCTGTCAATGATCATGGCCAACAATGATCTGATCAGGAAAGAGAAGATGTTTGACAAAAAATATATGGAAATAATGGAAAATCGAAAAAGATCCATCCACAACAGTCTGCTATACAGACGGATCTAGAAAAGAGTCAACGAAACTAGCCGGCTCTGGGATTCACATACCAGAACTGGAACTGAATAGATCTTACCCATTAGGCAGATGCGCGAGTGTATTCCAAACAGAGGTACACGCTATCATGGAATGCACTAGAATATTAAAAGACTCTCTAACAGGGGATAGTAACAAAGTTGTCATATACAGTGACAGTCAAGCAACACTTAAAGCACTAAACAAAGTGGAGGTTGCCTCTGCACTAGTTAAAGAATGCAAAGAAGCACTCAATAAACTAGCGGAGAAAGTAGAAGTCACACTAGCATGGGTCCCTGGACACCAAGGACACAAAGGAAATGAAAAAGCGGACGAACTAGCCAGAAAAGGAGCAGATGAAACCTTTGTGGGACCAGAACCGAGGCTACCGATCCCATACAACATCACAAAAGGAATCATCCATAGAATAATGATAAGAGAATCGAACAAAAGATGGCACACGACAGAAGGCTGTCGACAGTCAAAAATCTTTCTAAAGTCATATGATGAAAAGAAATCCCAAAAACTTCTCAGAATGAGCAGGGATAACATAAGGCTAGTAGCAGGAATTGTAACAGGACACTGTGGCCTTAACAGACACCTGACAATCATGAAAATAAAAGAAGACCCCATATGCCCTGCATGCGGGGAAGCAGAAGAAACAAGCTTCCATCTAGTAGCAGAATGCAAAATGTATGCACTACTCAGATGGGAAATACTAGGTACTGACGAAGCAAACGAAGAGCAACTTGCAGAAATATCCATCAGACAACTGGTGGGCTTCTGCAGAGCCACTAGGAGATTCGCGACGCCGAGCGCCAGTAACCCATGAAGGGATCCACCAAAAAATGGGGAACTGGGCGAAATAATCCCAACAAGAGGACTGATCGCCCGCCTGGTGCCTGCAGGCGTCCCTGAAGATAAATAATAATAAATAGGCTGATATTCAGAAACGAGACTCAACATGAACTTATGCTTCCGTATGTCAAATTTGTATGACAAATTGACACACGGGAGCGTAAGTTCATGCTGAGTCTCTTCTCTGAATATTAGCCTTAATCCTATCCTACAAATATTATAAAACAATGTGAAAATTTGTGAGGATGGATGGATGTTTGTTACTCTTTCACGCAAAAACTACTGAACAGATTTCGATGAAACGAATGAGTATTATTGTTTATACATCAGAATAACATTTGAGATTTTGGAAAAATCCCACAAGATTGGGAAAAAAATGATGAACGCGTGTATCATCGCGGGGGATCAGCTAGTACCTACTTACTTAGATAATTTTAACATTCTTTGAATATTGATATTACAATGGTTTATTAATTTATCTAGAGACAATCGTAATGTCAAGGATGATACACAAAAACTGGACATGAATGATTGAGTTTCGCGATACGAATCTATTATTAAACGTAATTTAAAAAGAACAAGATTAATTTTAAGTACGAGTACAAGTTTTTTGTGTTCATAACTTCATACTAATCTAACTTTTTTAACTAAACTTAGATAAATGCTAAATATCAAAATCAAACTGTCTATCTGTCTGTCTATCGTCTAAATATAATCTGTAGATTATTTTTGGTCCTAATTTTCACAAGACAATAAATTGTGGGGCATGAATTGTTCTAGAATAATTCGGCTAATAGAGATTTAAGGAAGAAAAGGATATACTGCGCCGACCCCTAGTGAATGAATGAATGTGATAAGTGCAGGAAGATGATGATTTTTTTCTAGAATATATAAATAACGTCACATAATTAAAGATAAATTCGTTTGCCATTACAATTGAATACTAATTTCATACAATTTCTTACGTGGGAGATTTGAAAAATGTCACTAACTTACCTGCCGCCCCGGGGAAGGTGAGCTAAATGGCCCAGTCTCCTCCTTGGACCGGGACCAGGTTATAGCTCTGTGCGGCACAGCCTCCCATGCCTGCCGTTTCAACGTCATACTACCTGGATCAAAGAAGGACCAAATTACTTACAATTATAGAATTGTCTAAGTAGTAAGTACCTAAATTAAAAAGAATATATACAGGACAAGATAGTTTTACATAAGAGATATTTTTTTCGTATTTCCAATACCCCTCTAAACTCTCTCCGTTTCTTCAATTCACAAATAGAATTTATGAATGGTAAAATAAACTATAATTCAAATGAAAAATATATTAAATTTAGCAAATAGCAAAGTTACGAGCGCCCAGACTCATGGGGCGATATTAAAATTAATCGGGCACGAATATTAACTCAGTGACACTTTGGCAGCCGTGCCTGCACTTGACCAATAAATAAAGCAAACAAAAATAATAACAATAAAATTTTGGTTATCAGTACCTATACATCTTTCACTTAGTATCTTATATCTTATTTTAATAATAAGGCACACGATAATTATAGCTAACATTTCAATGCTTCACCTTCGAATCACAGTGGAGTAGGCTTATACCTTGACATTTTTGGTAAAAACAATTGAAGATTTTTTTTATAGTGTCCCTTTTCGAATCCATTGACCCGAATACCAAATAATTTATTCGTCTACTTACTTCCAGATATGGCCGCAAGCACTCATTCTTGGTCGCCGTTTCGACTCTGATAATCTTTGGTCTTGGAGTTCCTTTCTCTCCGAACTACTTCGTCTTCACGCTGCTGCGGTTCCTGCTGGGTGTGGCGACTTCGGGCACCATGGTGGTGTCCTTCGTCATCGTGTTGGAGTCCGTGGGCCCCCGGTACCGAGAAGTAATTGGATGCTTGTTCCAGATACCTTTCATTGTCGGTGAGTTGACTGGGAGAATACATCTGAATACTTACATATTTTCTATAAACCATCGAGATTACAGTTGTCGGTC
This sequence comes from Acronicta psi, assembly GCA_946251955.1. Taxonomy (NCBI): domain Eukaryota; kingdom Metazoa; phylum Arthropoda; class Insecta; order Lepidoptera; family Noctuidae; genus Acronicta; species Acronicta psi. The sequence continues at coordinate 11,702,733 of OX276488.1, read as the reverse complement.
CTCACTAACTAATTATTTAATACTTTTGTTACACTAACTACCTACGCAACTTTAGGAATACTCAGGTTAACACTTCATAGTTCGCGCGCGTGGGTAAACTAAATCTATCTGTCAATGGTAGAACATTATTCGAAATTCGAATTTCAAATAATGGCCCGCCTTCTATATTTTTTTTTTGCGTTTAGGAACGCAACGGACCTATATTGGAAAAGTAAAACAAGTTGATTTATGTTATAGAATATTTTAATTATGTAGATTTTATCTGGACTCTTATAAACAATTTTTTATTTTAATGAAATTAATTAGCGGACGAACGGTCCTATTTAAGTAAGTATCCTGATAAAGATAGTAGGTACGAACTAGTTTTTCGTCGGTGTTTAACATAATTAAATTTATTTAAAGAAGAATTAAATAATGTAAATACTTTGATTAAAATTAAAACTAGAATAACTAGTTACAAAAATTTACCACATGTAGGTAGGTATCAAAGATCATCAGAGAACTCAGAGAATGACCGATAAGGCCGTTTTTTTATTGCTGTTTTTAATTTTTAGGACAAGGTAGGTTTTTTTTACATTTATTAGAAAAAAACTATAGGTAATTTTTAAAACTTTTATATTGCGTACCGGGAAATCTCAAATCTTTTTTATCCATCTTCCAGGACACATGACGGTACCTCTTTTCGCGTACTTCTTCAGGAGTTGGAACACATACCTGTTGGCGCTGGGCATCCCACCACTCGTCTACCTGGGCTACTTCTTCGTGCTGACGGAGTCACCCCGTTGGCTGGTCAGTGTCGGCAGAGTGGAGGAGGCCTCGAAGATCGTCAAGAGAGCTGCTTTGATGTTGGTCATTTAAATATTGAATTGCGTCCGTTTTGATGATTTTAATACGACCTTTTAAGATATACCTAAGAGTATGTATTATGTTATTAGCCATGTTTATGAATCGGGTCAAAGTCGGAAGTCTGGCGAGATTATTTTACTAGGTTTTATTTCATTATCTTGTTTATTTTGTTTTCTTACAGTCTAAGAATACTTACTCACTGTAATAAATGCTTCATGTTGATAAAAATGCCGTACTACAATCAGTCATGCAAGTCTCACCAAACCAACTCAGCGTAGGAAATTGAACTACATATTTACTTGTTAGTTTTTGGCTAACAACTACCAAGTAAATATGTACCTACTTCAATTACCATGTAAAATGTCAGAACCTGTTGTAGAAAAGATAGTTGCCAACACTGCTTGATTAGTCTAGTCTACTTAGTTTGGATTGGTGTCTGATTAGTGGCGATAAGCTTGCCCTCCATAACATGGGACTTAAGGTGAACTAGTGAGCAACCGCATTGCACATCTGCCGCCCCTTGTAGGCAAGGTAGTATGTACTGTGGAGGCGCTCTGATCTTCCATACGACCTGAGCTTCTGCGAGTGGGTCTCTACAGTACTAAACAACGTTATTTTCTTTCAGGAACAACCTTCCAACTACGAAAATAGAAGAGACTTTGACACAGTTATCGCGAGAAGTGTCCGCAAAAGCCGACGATCCTAAGCTCAACTACACGGCGCTGTTCCGACACGGCTTCCAGCTGAAGAGTGTGTGCTGCTGCATCATGTGGCTCGTCACTGGCGTCTCCTTCTTCGGCTTCAACCAGTACATCAGTCAGACCAGCCCTGATCCTTTTTTCAGTGTCGCTCTGGCTGGGGCTATACAGGTGAATAAGAAATCGTATGTTGCTCTAGCAAGGGATGGGATTTGCTTAGGGGTTACCATAGACAACCTATAAATAACGGCGTCCATATTTTTTTGATCGGGCGCGCATTGTCCAGTTCCAAACATGTTATTCGAAGTAGATAATTTACATTTCGAAATAGTCGTTACGTACCTAGTTTAAGTTGTTCTAGTAACTAAAGGACCATATTATATTATTAATAAGTATATTATTATGTTCTTTTCCATTATAACAAAAAGACCACAAAAGCCTATCAAGCTATTATGGTATTCTTGGGTTTTCTTTAGACTAAATATCGAGAACATCATCCTCCTGCCCTTATTTCAATTCACTTGAGGTCGGCGTGTCTTTTCCTTCCATACATCTCTATTAGCCGTCATCTCGTCATTCAACTCCTTTGTGGTCATATCCTCTCACACAGTCCATCCATATTTTCTTTTTTTCTCTTCCCTTATATCCATCCACTTGCATGCTCGAAACCTTTTTGGTAAAATGCCCTTCACTTCTACTTTTCTTTGGCCTTCTTCTTCCCTTACATCAATCCACATTCATGCTCAAATTGTTTCCGATTATCAAGAACATTTTTCAAAATTACAGATACCATCAAACTTAATCGCCATGTGGCTCATCAAGAAGCTAGGGCGGAGGCTCACCACCATTATTTTCTTCATCCTCGGCGGAGTCTTCGTGATCATCCTGTACTTCGTGCCCAAGATCTTCGCGTTGACCCTGGTCCTTGGAACTTTAGGAGTCAGTTGCGCTTCTACAGTGGCTATAACTATCTATATATACACTTCAGAACTGTACCCTACGGTAATAAGGAATATGGGTATGGGAGCTGGTTCTACGGCCATGAGGGTGGGATCCATGGCCGCTCCCTTTATCGCTAATACGGCTGTGAGTGTCCCATGGTTACCGACGGCGATTTTTGGGCTGGCACCCATAGGGGCTGGCCTAGTGTGCTTGTTACTCCCAGAGACGAAAGGCAAGAACTTGCCTGACAGTATGGAAGACATTACAAGTGCTAATTAAGTGATAAATGATGCATGGTATTGATTTCTCTAAATTATTTTTGAGACACTGACAAGTGATTGGTTTAGATTTCTTGATACTAGATGGCGTTGTTTCCTAATAGATAATGACAAAACGAGGTAAATAAGAAAAAACAAAGAAAACGGTTTTATGTTGTAACCTCGTGAAATAATACGAAAACTACGCATTGAATAGGCTTTTGAGGCAAGAGATGACTACTTTAAACTACGGTAAAGATTATGACTGGGTACTTTAGCAGTTTTGAGCTCACAAATTGAAGTGATACATTTTAGCCAGGTTTTTATTAGTATTACGGTCAATATTTCAATATTTTTTATTGTAATAATTTGTGAGGTTGTTGTAAATATTTTGTAAGAGTTTTAGTATATAAGTAGCTATATTTTATGACGGTATAATAATTATGTTTGTAAGAGAAGAATTGTGTTAATAAACTTAACATTCCGTTTGTAAATACTGCTTTTTACCCCCTGGTTGATGGGGTTAATTGGTTTTTAAATATATCTGATAGAATAGAATGGGTATAAGCTATTATTTTAGTCCTTATGGGTATTAATTGTAAGTAAGTTAAAGTTCCATGTCAACCAATATCTAAATAAATAGGTACATAACCTTACTTAGATCGAAAATGCGAACGGTTTTTGTTTTTATCAAATAATGTATTCATTACAATCAAAATTTATTTAATCTAATAGAAATATACAAAACAATTATTATGATACTTACCTAATTCACTCGCAAAGTTTTCAAGCTTACGCAACCTCTCCGAGCTAAAATACAACACAGCGGCCACAATAAATAGGTTTCATTATAATAGTCAATGACATTATAATTATATACTTAGTTTAAAAGAGTATAAATATAAGTCATTTGTAACATTAGTTCCTCAGGTCACTGTTAGAAGATTACCAAAAAAAACAGGTACTTCATACAACTTGCAACTTAACGTTTAAATCGACGAACGAGTAACAAAATGGCATTTATAAAATAATCTAAGAAAGAAAAAATATTTTCACACAAATTGATGCACACAAAAAAAAACAATAATAAACTAAAAATACTATTTTTTACATTATACCTAAAGTAGAAAGCCACACACAAAAAAAAACAAAAAGAAACTAAGAAAATCAGGGCGACACAGAAATTTAAGGGTCTGTCCCATCACCGCTTATGGATGGAGATAAAAAGGAGGTCATCAAAAGCCCATACAACTCAGCCCAAATTTGTTCCGGAGGTACATGTCAGAAAGAAGGAAAGAAAATGTGTTTATTTTCATCTAAAAACGCGTGACAGCTGTCAAGTTGATAGTTTTTACTGGTTTTTGCCATGAAATCAATAGAAACTGATAGTAATGTGCCGTATAGGCATGTGTTTGACATTTCGAAACTGACAACGACAGTTTTTACTATGAAATCATTAGGAAACAGATAAAAGTGTGCCAAAATGCCAGATAAAGGCTTGATTTTTCTCAAATCAAAAGTTCCTGATCCCCAGTCAACATTAAAAAACGATGAGTTTTAACCAGCGTAACACAGAGTATTTTTTCCACTACGTGTCCCTTCGGTACATCATTTGGGCCGATTTCGATGACCTTCTTTAACAAAAAATGGTGATGACTATTTCGGTGAATTGGTTGATGAGATGGTGGTCGCTGCAATCTTTGGCGTCTATTCTCAATAACGAAAAGACAATTTGTTATTTAGGGTAATTTTCACCACCTCCTAATAAATTCGTCCTAAAAGTTACTTGGCATATAAATTTATACAGATTTTGTTTATTTTTTAATTTATCTGTGGGTTAGCGGCTATCCAGAGATGATGAAACAGACCCTTAGTGTTTTAAGATGTTACTATAAGAGTGAAAAGCCGGCTCCCTTGTCGCCGAGACCAAAAGGCGACTTCGATGCAGTTTTCAAATAGAAGTCCCCTGTTGTACTGAAATTATAATAAAAAGGACATTATTATCTTTTTGTATTTTTTTAAGCATTCTCCATGCTAAGATTACAAGTTATTTTTAATGAAGGAAAAAATCGGCTGGCGGGCAGGATTCGAATCTGCGTCTTCTGGTTCAAGCATCTGGTGTACCGAACCAGAAGACGCAGGTTCGAATCCTGCCCGCCAGCCGATTTTTTCCTTCATTAAAAATAAGAACATTATTATTATTATCTATACAATTTCATTATAAAAGCATAGAGGCGACTCAATAACACTGCTAGATCTGGGTATCGAATCCAGGACCTTGGTCAAAGCAGTCAACTATCACCACTAGGTGGAACGAGGCAGTTACGAGGAAAAAATATATAGACAGTTTTGGCACCAATAGACCGACTTGAGTTAAAACTTCTTTTCTCTATGTTTACTTTTTTATTGTATTTCATGTCTGGTAAATTTCAATGCAAGAGTTTGGGCCCTGTTCTTGTGTTTAATAATAATATTTAAAACCTTTTTGGTAACATGCTCTTCACTATTACGCATCACATGTCCATAACACGAAAACCTAATGTAATAGCTTATTTCATACAATTCCAACGACGTAAGTTTTATATACATCTCCATATAAAACCTCTTTGTTTACGCGGACCACCCACGAAGTATCGCGACAGATTCCGCCATTTTGCAAAAAAATGCTTTGACAGCTCAGAGGATAAGCGGATACTGCACAACTTTTCAGTAATCGGTGCACATTTACAAACCCTTCGGGGAAAATAGGTGTGATGGCTTGTATGTTATGTATTAAGAAGAATTTCTACTTACCCTGGTGGAGACCTGTAGCCCATTTCAACCATAGACTCGTTAGCGCAGCCTCCGCTCAGAAACTTGGCGTAGTCCTGGCACCGCCGCGCCATGAAGGACCCTGGGGCGTTCACCGACTCAGCGTAGTACCTCCATGAGCGATAGTGACTGCAGAAGCCTAGAAATTAGATAATTCAAATTCTATTATTTTTTAAGTTTATCGAGGAAGGCTATAGGGTATATATCATATCACATCATCACGCTACGACCAATAGGAGCGGAGTATCAATTTAAAATGTTGCATAAACGGGGGAAAATATAAACTTCTACGGGAACAAGGTCACGAGCAAAGGCTAGTTATAAATAAACTCTCCAATGCTCTCATTTGCTTAGCATCAGGTAGCTCGTGGTGTGCGGAACCTGCAGTGGAACGACACAGCTGAAAAAATGACTACATAACTCCTTACTTTCGGTAGTAAAAGGCACAGTAACCAGCGGGCACCCTGGCTGCACGGGAAGTCCCCCATTGGGCCGGAAGTTGACCTGCGCCGTGTCGAGGGGAGTCCCGTAGGTACCTCCGCTCGTCAGGATAGCGTCCACGAACACCGCGTCTGTCGCCGACATGGGGAGTGCAAATGTTGGTGGGTAGAAGCCAGGAAGTGCTGGGTCTAGGCCGGTCAACCTGTGCAGATAACATTTTAACTAATAAAACATACTATCATAACATGCCATCACGCCCGTGTACCAATGTACAGTAAGAGGCCATATGTCCATTATCATGTCAAGGATCGTATTTGCCTGCACGTTACTGCGCGTATACGTAAACATATTCTTAGTGATTTGAAATTTAATACCACTACCTTAATACGCCGTCGCGACATCACATCACTGAATGATCGCTCGCTTTCCAACTAGATAATTATGAAGAATACGATATACGAGATCGTCTATGTATGCAAAATGTTTAGTTATAGAAAAAGGTCGTAAGTGGAACTTGTTTCATGCGATACACTTGCAAGAATGGTAATGGACTTATGACCTCGACCGTACACCCACAGTTCACCGGTAAGTTTACGTCCCATGTGGCAAGCCTATTACCGCCTATTAGCCATCAACCGGGCGCAGTTTAGTTTAGCTGGGCGTTTTCCGCACTTAGCCACTTTGGGCCACTGTACGTGTCTTTCAAACGTTCCCTATTATAACCAGCCCAGGCCCTCCCAAAAGGCCAGCAGCCAACCGGGCACAAATCCAGACTCCGAGCTGCTACTGGAAATTTCACAGAAAACCCAACAACACTGGTCGACCCGAGGAGCGAACCCAGGACCTCTAGCGTTGCAGTCGCGCTTGGGACCACTAGACCAACGAGGCAGTCACGTAATACTTGAACGCTCCCATATCTATTTACAACCTTAACTTACAAAAATTGATAAACTCACCTAGCTACTGGATATCCATTAGACTTAAGGTGTCTAGCAACATACCCAGCCAAGTGGCAGCCCATGGAGTGTGCCAAGAGCTGGGTATTATTGACGGATAGTCCTTTTTCCACCAACTTTACAACCGCCTTGCCTATGTACTCTCCTGCCTATGAACAAAACAGTGAAGTTTAAACATTAATGATGAGGTTGTAACCACAGACTTTTATGCCAACTAATGTAATAAATGCGAAAATATGGCGTCGTGTTGGCTTAGCGGTGATAGCGTCTGGTGTATTGAACCAGAAGACACAGGTTCTAGTCATGCGAGTGAGTCGATTTTTTTCGAAAACCTAGCTTTTCTAAATCATGTGCGTAATTATCACTCGCTTTAACGGTGAAGGAAAACATCGTGAGGAAACCTGCATGCCTGAAAGATTAATAATAATAATAATAATAATAATATCTTTATTTGCGTAAAAACATGGTATATAAAGGTGTTACAAAGAAAATATAGGTACATACATGTTTTGCTTAAAAATAAAGCATGCAAAAGTTTTTGACGAAATCAATTTAAGTACATTTATATTCAAAAAAGTCTTTAATACAATAGAAGTTATTTTTATTAAGCCATTCGTACAGTTTTATTTTAAATAGTTTGGAATTAAGTGCTTTTAAAGTATTCGGTAATTTATTATAAATTCGTATACACAATGGCTAGACAGCTTTTATTATATTTTGATAACCTAGGAGTTTCCTCTAATACAAGTCTGAATTGGTCACGGCGACTTCGAGAACTCACATCCTCTGCTGTTTTGAAGAGTTCTTTATATTTACGTACAAACATACATGCTTCATACAAATATAACGAAGGTAATGGTAGCAAACCAAGCTTTTTGAATATTGGTTGACATGATTCGTCCGATGGAATCCCGTATATAGCACGTATGGATTTTTTTTGTGCAATAAATGCTCTATCGCCGTCGGTACTATTTGCCCACATGATTAATCCGTATCGTAACGAAGATTCGACATAGGCGCGGTATGACATCACAGCAGTTTTGATGTTTGTGACATTCCTAATCTGTTTCAGGGCATATACAAATTTATTTATTTTCTTGCATACATTGTCCACCTGCGCTTTCCAGTCTAAGTGTTCGTCTATTATCACTCCTAAGAACTTAGTTTGTGTTGCCTGTGTAATTAGTGGTATGTCTATTTTGAAATTAAATTTATTATTGTACGACTGATTAAATTGTATGTATACAGATTTATTAAGATTAATAGATAAATTATTATTTTTTAGCCAATTAATTAAATTATTTATTGTATTATTAATATCGGTTTCATGGTGAGAGATAGATTGACATTTTTTGTCAGTAGTCACAATTATGGATATGTCATCAGCAAAAAGAAAACATTTATGATTGGTCACCTCAACAATATCATTTATATAGAGCAAAAATAAGATGGGACCCAAAATGCTGCCCTGAGGCACGCCGTACTTTACAATATTGTATTCAGACCAATATGGCATCAGAGTTCTGTTTTTATCAAGTTTATTGACAGTAACGCACTGTTGCCTCTCATTTAAGTACGATGATAGCCACTGAAGAGGCAGTCCTCTGATCCCGAAGGCTTCCAACTTTTGTAACAACACTTCGTGTGAAACTAGATCGAAGGCCTTCGATAAATCAAAGAACAACCCTGTGGTTATCATATTATTGTTAAGGTTAGACAAAATTGTTTTCAGAAGTGAAAACATAGCCAAGGTTGTGGATTTCTGTTTTTGAAAGCCGAATTGCTCTTTTCTTATAATATTAAATTTCTCGCAGTAGTTAGTTAGTCTTAGGTACATGCATTTTTCATATATTTTTGATATGATGGGTATTAATGTTATAGGGCGATAATTGTTCATATCATATTTCTCACCTTTTTTAAATATAGGTTTTACAATTGTCAGTTTCAAGGCATTAGGAAAGACTCCTTGAGAAAAGGACAAGTTAATTAGATATGTTAATATCCCACACAATTGATCAATACATGTTTTAATCACTTTGGTGTTAAGTTCATCGTAGCCTTCAGCGTTAGTGTTATTCAAAGATTGTATCTGTTCTCTTACCTCCTTTTCAGTCATAGGTGCAAGAAACATTGAGTGAGCAATACGCTTTATACTGGAGCAGTTATTGGTGCAACTTTGTGTAGGGATAGAATTTGTATAGTGGTTGTTAAATGCGGAGGCTATTTCTGCTGGTTTTGTGAGTAAGATTTGGTTAATTTTTATAAGGTCAATGTGGTCTTTGGGGTTAGTATTGTGAATTTCATTTTTTATAACTGTCCATGTCGCTTTACTTTTGTTGTTATTGTTATTCATATACTTGATGTTAGCAATTCGTTTAGCACTGTGAATACATTTCTGTAAAAGATGAGAATATGTGGTATATCTAGTCTTATTAATTATACTTTTATTTTTGTAATAGTGGTATCGTAAGAAACGCTTAGTTTTAGAGCACATTTCTAGAGCAGATTTCCTCGATAGCATGTGAAGTCTTTCAACCCGCATTAGGCTAGCGTGGTGGACTCAGTCAATCCCTCTCATACTGAGAGGAGACCCGTGCCCAGCAGTGGGAAAGTATAAGGGTTGATTATTATTATTAAAAATAACTAGTAATCTTAGCATGGAAAATGCTTAAAAAATACTAAAAGATAATTATGTCTGTCTGTTGACCGTTTCACGTCTACGGTAAATGTAAACGTAAGGCGTAACAGTATGTAGAATAAGTTTATTCTACATTCTATTACGCCTGTATTCCCTGAAGACTTAGGCAGAGATGTACTAATGTACACCCACAGTTCGCCGATATGTAAGGTCCCATGTAATAATTCCTCAAAAGGCCGTTGCAGACATAGTCCTACAGTGTGACACTCACATATTTGATAAAAAAAAAAAAACTATGTCTGGACTTTAAAAGAGACCATGTATATAGTATGTAACAGACGTGGTCACTCACGCTAGGGATGGACTTGAGGTCGTCGATGTAGTTCCCGAAGGCGAGGTTGGACCAGTCCGCTAACAATACGTTGCACACCCCTGCCTGTAGATGCGCCGACATCACGGTCACCACGCTCTCATCAGTGAATAGCTCCGCGTAACTAAGAATAAAAAAGCCGTTGTTCGGTTACAGAAACAGTTTATTAAGCGAGGGCACAGCCATTTATGGCTTAAATCCGGAGCAGCCCATCTGGGGGACCTCCACCTTACAGCCAAATAACACACTTTATTGTGTGTTGTGTTCCTGCAGTGAGTAAGGTTGCCAGAGATCCTTCTAAGGATGCGCTGCACTGGCAGCAAAAGGAATATTCCCTTAAACTGTCGGCGCAAGTGAATCCTCCATAAACCTCTTAAAGGGTTTTAGGGTCGACAACGCGCGAATTACCCCTGGTGTTGCAAGCGTCCATATGCTACGGTAACGACTTACCATCAGGCGAGCCGTGTTTGCCACCTTAGTGGTATAAAATAAAAACTACTAACTAAAAATCTAAAAACAAGCTCTGTGATGTTGGAAAATGTATTGCAGGCGGGACAGGCAAAGAAACAATTTTGTTTATGAACGAACAGCTTGTCCCGCCTGCAATACATTTTCCAACATCACAGAGCTTGTTTTTAGATTTTTAGTTAGTAGTTTTTACGCAGTCTGGTTTTTTGTTTCTTGTAATAATTGATTTTATTTCCTTCTTTTTAGTTAATAAATCATCATAGAATCACTAGATAGATCCTAAATGATGATTTAAAATATAAATTGATACAACTAAAGATCATTTTCAAAATCAGTTCGCACATCAAAGCGTATAAAATCCGCCATATTGATTTTTTGATGTACCCAGTGACAATCGTGCCATCAAGACGAATCTAATGAGGTGTCATTTATCTAATTCGGTTGAGCCGTTGAGTAGTTACGACCGGACATAGGAACGGACATACATACATACATACGCGTCAAACACATAACCGTCCTCCTTCGGCAGTCGGGTAAAAAGAAACATAAGGTCGTCCCATTTTTTATATAAGTAGAGTTGGGAATCGGCAGCGGAGAAAAGTCACGCTGCGCCCGCTCAACCTGGAGTGGCGCAGATAAAACTTAGGTGAGTTTTATCTGCGCCACTCCACAATGTTACACAAAAATCATGATCACTCCTTACCCGTGAAAATATAACATTGTGGGTCGTCTGACGTCAAACAATGGGTCGGAGATCAAGGGGTCCAACTCATCGATCTTATACATTGTCGGCGAAGATACATTCGTTCTGAAAATGTAATGATTAGTTCGTAAGAATAATTATTTTAATTGAAATTGGTGATAAATGTCATCGTCACATTCATCACCAATTTCTATTAATAAGAAAGCAGTGATGGCTTCGGGGTCTGGCGACTGGACTGCCAAGTCGTTGGTCTCCACTTAGAATCCAAGGCACTCACCTCTAAGTTTTCGTAATCAACAGTATTTATTACTCATAACAATGATGAAAAACATCGTGAGGAAACCTGTATGCCTGAAACTTTTTCTAGACGGTTTATGAAGTCTGCCAACCAGATCTAGCCGAGCGTGGTGGACTATAGCCCCTCTTATTCTGAGAGGAGACAAGTGCGGGATTAAAAAAAATCGCTGTGACTTATCACCGTGGCGGGAGTCAGACCCTCACCCCACCGGCCTCCATTAGCTGTGGCCTGCGGGCGCCTGACTTGGCAAGTCCGCCGTCCTACCAGACACGTCCAAATAGGCAACCGGGACCAACGGCTTTACGTGCTCTCTGACGTATGGAGGGGTCTCATTCCCAGACTGACCGCGGCAAGCCTAGCTTAACCTTGCAGATAGGTTAATCTGAAAAATTAAAGCCCCTCTAGTAGGTATCTTGCCCATAATGAATTAGGCTTATATGTGACTGAAAACCCTACAAATTACCTACTTACGTAGTCATTAGTAGATACTTATAGTTAGGAACGATTGACGAACACAATGAAACAAGGTAATCAAAGCTAGTTTGCCGCAAATTGTCCTTACTTGTAATGTCGGATTCTTATGTCGCTGTTCGACCGCTCTCTGCCAGGCGCCTCTGAAACATGCGATTCTTTTATTTTAACGTTGGAATACACGATGGAAATATATGATACAAATAAGCATAAACAGCATTGTTGGACACTGAGTCGATCAGGGAATCAAGGACTTCTTACGTAGGAGTTGCGCTGTGGATCAATAGACTAATAAGGCTGCAGAACATATAATAATTATGAATATGATGATATACTGGTAGGTACACTTACCGGTCAACGCTCGACCTACCGGTCGGAAGCTGTCTGGTATCGACAACGGTATTACAGGCTGTAGACTCTGCCCCTTACACGACAACGCCACTTGAAAACAAACGTTATAAAATATTAAACAAGATATCATTTGTTCAATATACTTACTAGGTATTACTTAGATCAACGTTATAGGTCCTAAATGTTTAGGTAATTATAAACAACTAGCACTCGTTGTCATACGAAAATCTATGACAGTCGCAGTCGTTAGTAGTATAAAAAGTCAACCAGTCTATCCTTCGAATATCGGTATTGCCCAAAAATTGGGTTGCGGAGGTCTGATGGCGGTCGCTTCGCGTAAAATACTGATATTCAGCCGCATCTGGTTAGAGTTCAGAGAGAGTTCAGAGTGGGTTACCCATATCTGCATTGCCTCTGAAATATTTATTGTCTTCTTCTTTTTTAACCCCCGACGCAAAAACGACGGGGTGTTATAAGTTTGACGTGTCTGTGTGTGTGCGTGTGTGTGTGTGTGTGCGTGTGTGTGTGTGTGTGTGTGTGTTTGTGTCTGTCTGTGGCTCCCGAACGGATGAACCGATTTTGATTTTGATTTTTTTATTTGAAAGGTGAATTAGTCGGGAGTGTTCTTAGCTATGTTTGATGAAAATCGATCCAAGATGGCCGCCGCCACAAAATAGCGAATGACATATTTTTTTACAAATCCCTCAATATGGGTATCAAATGAAAGGGCTTAATTAGGAGAATACTATACACTATGATGAATTTCAAATCAAAGATGGCCGCCACCACAAAATGGAAAATTACATTTCGTGTCGGGGTTTTCTAAATTTTTAATTTAGGTTATTATTAATGGCAAGCGGTGCCGATGTCGACAATTCTGCCAATGTCGATTGTGTAATGGAAAAAAAGTGTGTATAAATCGGGAAAATCAAAAGAAAATATAATTATGTACTTGATTCTAAATAAAACTAACTGTGAAAAATATTTATTTTCAATTTCATTAAATACCTAGTAATAATAGTATCTAGTTGTATAACAAGTAGGTACGTAGCTTCTATTTAATTAAATTGAAAAATAAATATTATTGCATTATTTATGTTAAACAATATTATTGTTTTATGTTTTTACAACTGTTGCTGTTTTCTTTTAACACTTAAAGTGAGTTAGAGGTCAAAACATACATTATTATTAATTAAATAATATAAAAGAAAACATCTGAACAACATCGAAACAACCTATCTGAGGAACCTTTGCAGGGGATGGGAGGTATACAGAACAGCTCACCAATTTTTCATCATAATCGGATGAATAGTAGGTACATTGATTATGTATACTAATATTATAAAGAGGAAAGATTTGATTGTTTGTTTGTTTGTATTGAATAGGCTCCGAAGCTACTGGACCGATTTGAAAAATTCTTTCAGTCTTTCAGTCCCATTTATCACGCTACGACTAATAGGAGCGGAGTAGCAATGAAAAATGTTACAAAAACGGCGGAAAAAAGTTATCAAGACCACGCGGGCGAAGCCGCTGGCGGGATTCTAGTTATTTATATAGATAGCTAGGTACAAAGACGGAAAGACCATTATAAATAAGATATGTAGATAAGTACAATAGTTCAATTCAACAAGTTCAAGTTCAATTTTAAAATCTCTTCGGATAAGAATAATTAATTATTCGGGCTTAACATTGACATACTAACTATGGCCGGGTGCCCTCGGTCTTATTTTATAAACACTACTGTTACCCGTAGGCTTCACTCGCGCCAATAAAAAATTACTGAAGTTCAGGTTCTCACCCATCTTATTGTTCGCTGTATCGCTTGCGCCAACTTCAACCCGGGCAATAAGATTAGCGAGAACTGTGGGTACCTGCTACAATTCGTCTTCTTGTGGGCGCCACGAAATAGATTTTAATATAGACCTACAGCAATCGTGAAAACCGCATCCAAATTCGTGCAGTTGTTGCGTAATGCGCGTAAACATACATACATACAAATAGGCGGACAAACAAAAGTTCTAAAGTTTTGCTTCTACCTATTCCTCATAAGTAATTAAAGAAGACAAAATCAGTTAGCGATTCAACATAGACTAAGTATTAGGTTCAATAACTATAAGGCTAATATTCAGAAACGAGGCTAAGCTAAAGTAACGCTTCCGTATGTCGCGTAAGTTTACGCTTAGCGTCATCTCTGAATATTGTCAGACGTGTATGTATGTATGTTCGCTCGTAACTACTCAACGGCTCAACCGATTTAGATAAATGATACGTCATTGGATTCGTCTTGATGGCACTAGTGTCACTGGGTACATGAAATTCTAAAGAAAAACGGATTTTCTGCGCTTTAATGTGCGGGCTGATTTGAAAATCCTCTTTAGGTGTATAATTTTTCTTTTCAAATGTTAGGATCTATTGAAGTATTGAGTGATACTTTGATGATTTAAAAATTAAAAAGGACGAAATAAAACAAATTATTCAATGAAACAATAACCCGACTGCGTTAAAAGTACTAACTATAAATCCAAAAACAAGCCTTGAATGTTGGGAAATTTATTGCAGGTGGGGGTTTTTGAACGTCATTTTACATTTAAAACAGCCCCCCAAAACGCCCACTTTTCACCATAACCTAGTGATTTTGCTGGGAAGAAGAAATGGTGCAACAAGCTCTCCAGCAACACATTTTTATATATATAGGCAATAGTTACGTATAGACATCGGCAAATTACAATTTGATTTTATGTATCGATTTTTACTAACCGGTTTGCTTACTCGAATGTGACGGATTAAAAAGAAGTATGTGCTTTTTTATTACAGTACCTTGGGGACCGAGTTCTAAAAGGCTAAAATGGCTGCTTCGGCTGTACGCACCGTTACGTTGAGAATATAACAAAGCCGAAGTTACACTAGCCACGCGAGCGGCGAAAAAATCTTTAGCGACTTAAGTATGCGAGAACTCTCCATGCGATTCTTTCCTATGGTGTTTACAGTCGTAGCACTTATGCGATACTCGGATTCGAGTGTCAATGGCGAGACTCTCTCCTTCTGCATTGTTTACACTACAGGAAAGTATTTGTAGGGCGATACACGCATACGAATATCTTCTTGTGTAAACAGCGCTTATGCGAGATTTTCATGCGTTGGTGCGAGGCTCGAGATTTGTTTACACACGCGGTCACCGAGGAGAGTTTATAAGGCGAATCTCGCTTTCGAGAAGCGAAAATCGCACCGTTTGTTTACACTAGGCGATAAAAGTCTCCATCTAAATTGTTCATTACTATGTAACCTTGTGTAATGATGATGAGAAAAATAAATTTATTTCTTTTTCTATTTCTATTTCAATTATTGCATAGCAAAAAAATCACCTCTCGCATTCGAGAAACTCTCCTAGCGTAACGGGGGCTTTAGACATACAATGAGAGGTCAAACTGTACTAGAAAATTACTTACTTCTTTTATTATATTACCTACGTAAGTATGTGAGCGGCGGGACGGAGGGGCGGGGTCGCATGCGCGCTGTGGGACGGAAGGGCTTGATTTCATTTACAGTAACCTGCCGCGTTACCCCCGTCCCTGTCTAAGGCGCGGTCAACTAGTTCCGCACGGACTAAAGTGTATAGACTTAATAGTATATAAGATTTCAGTATCATATTATGATATAACATCTAAAATTATTTTCCGTATACTATAAATATTAAATAAAGGCCTCTTTTGAAGGCCGCATATGTTCAAATAACCATCTACTTGTTTCCGCTTTATAGTATTAAATATACGCTGCAAAGTTGGTTTTGTTACGTAAAAAAATATTTTAATTGAGTCATTCATGGTCTAGTGGTTGTGCGGCTGCTGAGCGCGTGGTTCTGGAGACAATTTCCAGGTTGAGCAAGGTGTTATTATTTGTATATGAAATTCTCAGTAGCAGCAGCACTTTGAATATGTAGGTACCTGGTCAACAGCACGGCTTGCTGCCACTTATGTAAAATATCTTCATAAGATTACATATGAGACCTATACTATGTCTAAAGTTATACCAGAATAACGGGCGGCCCTAATGTGTAGGTAATACAAACCACAATGGCACAAAATTGATAATTTCGATGTCTTTTCGAAATGAATTTATGTCATAATAAGTATGACTGTAGGTAGGTATAATTATTTCTGATGCGAGTGCCTGGAGACCTGGTATAGAGAAGGTCACCATCGTTATCTCATTTCACCATTATTTGGGCAAACGGACAGGTTTCTTGACAATGGTGAAATTTTGCGGCAAATGAGATATTTTGAGACGAGCGACGAGCATACATGGGGATGTTGATAAGCATAAATGAAGCGAAAGTGGTGTTCCAGGATCGTAGCAAGTGGAAATCTATTGTCTCTGCCTACCCCTCTATGGGAAACAGGAGTGAAGCTATTATATGTAGGTACAGTTCTCGCCAAACTTACAACACGACACACACTTACGACAGCCTACGACTTCAGCTTTTGTTTTTATTTATTACAGTCCAATATTTTTCTTTCTCCCATTTTTACGGCCGGGTTGAAGTTAACTCGTGCCCACTTCAAGCCGGACAATAAGTTTAGCGAGAACTGTACTATGTATTATTTATGTTATTTTATAGGGAATATACTATAGGCTATTGTGGGAAATTAAAAAACAATAATGAACTTTATAGGAAAGCTTCTACTATACCTACCAAATAGGTACCGGTCACGGATTCAAAGTATTAAGTACTTATGTACTGTTACAATTCGCCTGATCGCGTTTAAGTCATCAACTAAGCACCGATCTAACTGCCAGCTGCTACTGATAATTTCATAAAAGACCCCAAAGGACCCTGTTCGACCTAAGAATCCAACACAGCCTACTTCTATTTAGTATGGCAGTTGATTGATCAGACAGAGTATTTATTACTAAGCCACGGGCGCTTCGAGTGGAACAGTAATGTTTAAAATTAAATGATTAATTACTACAGTACCCACACTGTCTCACATTTTATAAAATTAAGATTTAAATAATAATAGAACGCGATAAAATCCGTAAAAAGTAGTTTTATTTCAATTTAATTATTTATTTAGCATTACCATCAGGTGAGGTGCTGCCAAACACACTCAAAATAAAAAAATAGTTTAAAAAAATTAAACCGAAGCCCAGCATTGGTATTACAAAGTAAAAAGAAATAAAGAATACATACCCATAAAAATTACGATCAACAAATACATATTGCTCTCAATAAAAATAAAATGAATGACGTATTATGTAAACTAATTAATATTTTTTATTCTTCACGCTCGCTCGAGTGGGCTGGTGCAGGACGACTGCTGAGGTCTCGATCAGTGTGGTATAGCATGTAGTTGTGTATTAAATCCTTGGTCTGACTGATTTTTTCTCTAACTAGTTTTTCATGCGACCTTTCTTGTAAGTGGTGTTTTAATGATTAGATATACTCATTCGAACAATGATAAAACTAAGTTAGGTACAACATACAGTCAGAAGCGAAGAGCGCGCGTCTTCTTACATTTATTATTGTTTTCGTGGTGACCATCAACCACTGACCACTGCGTTTTCATTGATGTACAGATAGAGAGGTAATGTTATAAGTATACATTTTAGTTAAAGAAAATGCGATCTTTTTGAACCTGCGTAAACCGGACGCTTTAGCTAACTGAGAATTTTGCTTTCAAATTCTACTAAGGTGAAAACATCGCAAGCGTCCTAACTAGAGGGACGCAGGTTTGAACGCTGCCTGATATCGTATTTTTCTTTCACTACAATTTATGATCTTTGAAGATATTTAGTACGAGCGATTTATTTTGCCCGCTTTTTTTGCCCAGCAGTGGGACAAAGTGGGTTGGTAAAAAAAGAAGATATTTAGCGTGTTATTGCAATAAAAAATATCTCCACTAAATGTGTACCTAAGCCATAGCCACCCATCCGAGCACCGACCGCAGAAAGCGCAGTTTGTCTTAAACGTTACAAGATATACTTAGTGATAGCATTATTTTCATTTGTAGACACAATGTAGACTAAATGAATCTGAACAATCTATTGATGTTTCTTTATTATTTTGCTGTGGGGGCTGGCTTTTATTAGCCAGTAACACTTCGACCCAATGGGATCTTTTGTGTTGTCCCCATTACCGTATATTCTTTATTCTTTGAAAACGTGGTTCATGAAGGCGGCTAACAAGTAACTTAAAGTCTTCTAGCATAAGGTACCCGTTGCCGAGCAGACTCATCCGTTTCGTCGCCAGGACGTCACAATCGCACAACATAAATGCTGCAGTGTTTTCTTTTATTCACCACAGGCTCTGCAAAGCACTTATCTCGCGATAACGTGAGTTTTAGAGGTTATTAGGGGTTAATGGCATTATTATGGTTTTTTAAGCTTCTATATTAATGGAATAAAAAGCATGGAATCACAATAATTGGATAACCTAAGAGAAAACATTCAAAACACACAAATTTCAAGCTTCAACTTGGCTCAAATGACCTGATTCGACTAAAACTTAAAAGTAACGTCACAGTGCACTCAAACATAATGGTTTAGCCTCTTGAACGAAGGATAAACATTTTTTCACCTACCTGTATAAGCAACAACCCTTAAAAACCTTCAAAGCTCACGTTATCGCGAGATAAGCGCTTGGCCAAGTTTCCGTGCAGGTGAGTGTACTTTTTCCAACAGTTTGATAAAACCAGAGGGATTTGGTATAAGTACTTACCAAAGATAGAAAAAATTAAGGTTAGAGTTAGAGAGATTAAAGTTAGAGTTAGAGAGATTAAAGTTAGTTAGAGAAAATTAAAGTTATCTTTTTATACCCGAGTGAGTGCTAGTGGAAATAACATTGTTGCAACTGTGTTCCGTAACATATACCTGTGTAGAGTTGCTAAGTAATACTTATACGGGTTTTGTTAATATAATGGTATTCAATTCTATATTTTTGTGTGCATAATAGATATATATATTTACTATAATAATTTTGTACTATATATATAATACTATGGGTTAATTGCCTGAAATAAAGATATATTATTATTATTATTTCCTGTATTTGTCTTTATACATATTATTTGTATTTTTAAATATTTTTATAAAAAAACAGAAAATATAAAAACATTTAAAAATATAAAAAATATTATTATTATTATTATTATTAAAGTACAATTTGAATGAGATTTTTGTCGGTACCTATATAGATCAGAGTTTAGCGAATTGGATATTTTAAGGAAGGGTAATTAAAGAAAAGGATATTACGAAAAGAAGGTCATTATGAGAACATATAAAAATGAATCTCACTGGCCAGTGCGTGCGTCACACTATAATCTTAATATATCTTCTGTACGTGTGTTTGTCACCTAACTCCCTAAACGGCGGGACCGCTTGGGTTGAATTTTTGACAAATAAAATAAAATCATTTATTTGCCTAAATATGGGTAAACATGAGGTGATACATAATTATAACAAAAGTTATTTAAACAATATCTTACCTTAACAGGTGTTTGCACATCTGTTATGGTAGGATATTCTCTAAATAATACGTAAGTAGTTGTCATAAGAAATATTACATGGAGCATACACTTATACATGACATATATATGTCTCCATGCTAAGTATGTTCTCTTTGATAATTATTTAACTATTAAACAATAATGTTATAATGTTAATATATTATGTGTAAAAGTAAACAACGTATGGAAATGTTAACTTTTTAGTAAATAAATTTATTCTTATTCTTATTCTATATACCATTATCTTTGCATGTGGTAGGTGGCGCTGCTGTCGGTATGAACATTACATAAGATTTTTAAATCCACACACAAAAAGCTGTACGCGGATCGCCTTTACTTATTGTAATTATTGTGATTCCTGCAGATAAATAAGAAGTTGGAACAAATATACTGCGCGCCGGCCGTATCGAGCCAGCGCCCCCTGCCGCCGCTTTCAAACCCATAATTTTTAAATTTGACGTCTGTGGTCTATTGGTTCGAGTACCGGACTGTTGATCATGAAGGTCGTGGGTTCGATTCCCACAGGACACCAACATTTATTGTGACTTAAGTGTTTGTGTTTGTCTGGGTGTTTCTTATGTAGGTATTATAAGTATGTATTTACAAAAAAAAATAAGTATCATATCCATTGCCATAGTACCCATAGTACAAGCTCTGCTTAGTTTGGAACTAGATGGTGCTGTGTAAAAATGTCCCAGGATATTTATTTAATTGACCATATCTTATTAGAACTACGCATCGGCAATGTTGTATATTTTACTAGGTGCGAGTTAGCTACGTACCACCCGGCATAAAATCTGACACCTTACTCGCGTTCTTCAATGAAATTTTATGTAATGTATTTGTTCAGGATTTCTATGATAACTTTGCCGTATCTTGACTGGTCTTGATGGGGGTACAAATGAAACCTAGTATAATTAAGCGATCTGATCCCACCATAATCCCATCTATTAAACTTTATGTTCACGATGAACTGCATACAAGTGAATATTAAAAGAAATAATTCGAACAGATTACTTGATCTGTGCCTAACTAATGTCCATAATAGTAAGACTGATTGATTCCACCGGATTCACATCACCCCTATGCTAAATCTAAAATATTGTTACGAGCAGGGATAAATTAATTAAACAAATAACAACAAAACAGTTTAATCGAACTTAAAACACACACAAACAATCGCTATGATAACACTGTACCACGCGCACGCCCGATGTATTAAAACCTGATTTAAGAAAGAAAAATATTTTCACACAAATTGATGCTCACAAAAAAAAAATACAATAAACTAAATCTAAAAAGCCACACACAAAAAAATAAAGATACTAAGAAATTCCGGGCGACACAGAAACTTAAGGGGCTGTTCCATCACCTCGTATGGAACATGCCGTTAAATTATTTGGCAGTTAATTTTATACAAATGTTGTTCCGTTTTTGAAGTTATCCGGCCTGTAAAACAGGCTCTTAATACCTAACCAATGTTAGCTAGTTGCCAAAATATTGTGGTCATTTGTAGGAAAGTATGTTATTTCCATTATTATTATTCATTCGGCGATACTCGTGCAAGCGGAACGTCGAAACTACGTATCAAAACATTATAAGTTAAACAATCAAATAATATTTGGAAGAAATTAAAACTGGAAAATGGATTCTATCAACCGATAAACGCGTGTGCTAAGATTCAGCCCAATCTGTTGTCAGCCAGCTTTTCCTTTTGTAGGTAAAAATTTAAGAAAAAACGTATATAATTTATGGTGATGACTATTTTCAACCGACTTCAAAAAAAGGAGGAGGTTCTCAATTCGACTGTATTTTTTTTTTGGTGAATTGGTTGGTGAGATGCCCGTGAGATCGTTATATTTTGGTTGTCGCTGCAATCTTCGCCTTCCGTCCTCATCCTCAATAGCGTAAAGACAATTTGTTATTCAGGGCCTGTTTAACCACCTCCTAATAAGTTCCCGTTAAATTACTTGGCAGATAGTATTATCCACCAATTAGTTTAACTGGACAATTATTTAACTGAAACTAGAAACGGAACTAAAGGAGGTCATCATAAGCCCATACAACTCAGTCCAAACTTTTACCGGAGGAACATGACAGCTGTCAAGTTGACAGTTTTTACCATGATATCATTATGAAACTGATAATAGTATGTCAAAATGGCGTGTGTTTTTTCTTTAAAAGTATTTTTTTCTCATCAACAAGTAAAAAAAAAGTACGACAGGAGTTTTAACCAGCGTAATACAGGGTATTTTTCCAATAAATGTACCTTTGAGCAGATTCTGGTGACCTCCTTTGTATGTATACAAACATGTACCATTTTAATAATTACCTAATTAATTACCATTAGGTTAGTGGCTATTCAGAGGTGGTGAAACAGACGCTTAGTATTATAAGATGTTACTATAAGAGTGAAAAGCTTGCTCCCTTGTCGCCGAGACCAAAAGGCGACTTCGATGCAGTTTTCAAATAGAAGTTCCCTGTTGTACTGAAATTATAAAAATAACATTATTATTATTATCTATGTTTTTTTCATAAAAGCATAGAAGTAACCCAATAACACTGTTCGGTCTGGGTATCGAACCCAGGACCTAGGTCATTAGCATCCTCATCTACCACCGCTAGCTCAGACGAGGCAGTCACTAGCCGAAAATATCGTTGTACTTTTAGTACCAAGCTTACGACTTGCGTTGAAGTTACTCTTTTCTCTCTTTACATTTTTTATCCCCTTTATCTTTCATGTCTTGTTAGAGATAGGGCACAGCCATTTATGGCTCAAATCTGGAGCAGCCCGTCTAGGGAAGTACCTCCACCTTACAGAAAACTGCAGCCAAATAACACACTTTTTTGTGTGTTGTGTTCCTGCAGTGAGTAAGGTCGCCAGAGCTCCTTCTAAGGATGCGCTGCGCTGGCAGCAAGAGGAATATTCCCTCAAACTGTCGGCGCAGTGAATCCTCCATAAACCTCTAAGAGGTTTTTCGGGTCGGCAACGCGCGAGTGATACCCCCTGGTGTTGCAAGCATCCATAGGCTACGGTAACCGCTTACCATCAGGCGGGCCGTATGCTTGTTTGCCACCTCAGTGGTATAAAAAAAATGTCCGGTAATCTTCGATGCAAATTTAAACACGATCTAACTTGGGCTACTTCTACGAACTTCTACGAAATTTTCAGTAGGAGCTCAGAGTTTGCATTTGCGCCGGTTCTTCTTTCCGTATCAATATCAATGGTAAAACTATTTTATTCATATATGTATAGATATATATTTTTGCCAAGTGGCCACTTTATTTGCGGAATCAGTTCATTTAGTCTTCATAAGCTCGTCTTTGAGTACCTACTAAGATATTAACATTGTGTGTATGGACATTTTGGGCACTCCAGTAAATGAAGCATGTCTTGGTTGATGGCAATAGACTCGCCACCACATAGGACCCAAACATACCGGCGAACTGTGGGTGTACATTAGTACACCTCTGCCTAATCCTTCGGGAAAACAAGTGTTGTTGAGGATTCAAGGCTAACCCACACATACATATAATCATCGCACTACTACAGCCGCAGGATACAAGCGGAATGTCGGCGCGCGGGACGTCATTGCTAGTCAGTCACTGTCAGTGTGACAGTGACACACTCAAATCGACTCAAACCGCCTCGAGCGACACACATTTCGTGCACCAAATTTTCATTGTTTGCAAAGATACATATTATACATTATCCAAATATTAAATAATTACAGTCCACAAAAATCAACTAGTTTCAATTCAATACAAGTGTGATGGCTTGTGTGTTATGGATTAAGAAGAAGAATTTCTACTGACCCTGGTGGAGTTCTGTAGCCCATTTCCACCACAGACTCGTTAGCGCAGCCTCCGGTTAGGAACTTAGCGTACTTGTGGCACCGCCGCGCCATGAAGGATCCTGGGGCGTTCACCGACTCAGCGTAGTACATCCATGAGCGATAGTGACTGCAGAAGCCTGGAAATTAGATTATTCAAATTCAAATATTTTATTTCAATTAAACCATAACTTATGTGGGTAAATACTTTTGAAAAGTCAAACTAGTTGCAGGGTTCCAAAAAGTACGGGACTTGCGGAGAAGAGCCGACAAGAAACTCCATTATAATCACTTTATTTTTTAAATATGGTAACATTTAGTAATTAGTGCGTTTAGAGGATCATGCAGATTAAAGAGTATTAAGATAAAAAAAAATAGCTATATGCAGTAAGAGCTGGCCAACCCCGACAGACAGCACCCGTTCATGAGCGTGACGTGTGTATCGGCGCCGTTCGACTCAACCATGTTGCAGGCATTAAAGCAAGCCGACACACAGAGAGGTAACCAGTTGTTCCTCGCGATTTCTGCCTCGTAGTTGTTGAAAAGAAAAGTGTTGTTGGGCTTTATATTTATCGATTCTTTATATTATTATTTTTTTATCTTAGATAGGCTTGCGCTTGACCACAACTCGCCTGATGTTAAGCAACGATGTGGCCTACGATGGAGCGCGCTCGCCTAGAAGAAACCGATTCACTCTCGTCTTAAAGACACCCAAATTATAGGTCTCTGGGAATAAAGATTCCGGCAGTGAGCTCCACAATAGAGCAGTTCGCACTATGTATGTGAAGGCAAAACGTTTAGTGCGGGATTTAGGCACTTCCACCATGTAACGATGGTGCCTTGCCGTAGCCCTGCTTGTCCGATAGTGGAACTACATGACATAGTTATGTCATGTAGTTCCGATGCACACTCTCCGAAATGTAGGACCTAGACTTCTGTCTAGCTCTTCGGGTTATGTGAGATCCATGTAATACCAAGATAATTTATTCAGTACCTACTTAAGGGACCTTCTGTCTTAAGTTATTACTTATTTAGCTACCCTAACAACATATTATAGTGATCATATCAATATTAAAGTCTTTTTTCTATTATATCTGAATTTTTTTTTGTAGGTTGCTTGTTTGGTTGAACCTTCTAATCTCATGAACTACAGGTCCGATAAAAAAAAAATTCAGTATTAGATAGCCCGTTTATCGAAGAAGGCTATATGTCATCGCGCTGCGACCTATTGGTCTATTAGAGCGGAGTATCAATTTAAAATGATGTTGAAAAAAACGGAGGGGGGGTCCACTTCTACGGGAACAAGGTCACGACTAAAGGCTACTTTTAAATAAACTCTCCAATGCTCCCATTTGCTTAGCATCAAGTAGCTAGTCTGCTCGTTTGCTGACATAATCCATAAATATAAATACTGCTACGCTAAAGGTCCAGGATTCGATCCCCGGGTCGAGCAAAGTGTTGTTGGGTTTTGTGTGAAATTCCCAGTACCACTCGCTCGGACTCTGGATTTGTCCCCGGTTGATGGCAATAGGCTCGCCCACTATTACATGGGACCTAAACATACCGGCGAAATGTGGGTGTACATTAGTACGCCTCTGCCTCCCTACCTACCTTCGGGGAATATAAGCGTGATGGTATGTAACAATGAGATGTCGGAATGAGCTTGACTACTGCAAGGGTTCGATCAGAAAGCTCTCAACCGGTGGAACAACAGTGGTGCAGTGGAACGACACAGCAGAAAAAAATAATAAATAACTCCTTACTTTCGGTAGTAAAAGGTACAGTAACCAGCGGGCACCCTGGCTGCACGGGAAGTCCCCCATTGGGCCGGAAGTGAACCTGCGCGGTGTCGAAAGGAGTCCCGTAGGTACCACTGCTCGTCAGGATAGAGTCCACGAACACCGCATCTGTCGCCGACATGGGGAGCGCAAATGTTGGTGGGTAGAAGCCAGGAAGTGATGGGTCTAGGCCGGTCAACCTGTGCAGATAACATTTTAATTGATTAAACATATTTTTTACTTTTTACGACAACCGACCGGGAGCATTTTCAACCGACTTCAAAAAAAGGAGGACGTACTCATTTTTTTTTTGTTGTACCTTCAGATCTTATAACAGATTTCAGACAGCAACCAAATTTATATAAGTAGGTACAGTTTTCGCCAATCTTATTGTCCGGCTTGAAGTTTGCACGAGCTAAATTCAACCCAGTCGTAAAAATCGTAGAGAGAAAGATATTAGACTACCAAAGTATCAACATATAATATCATTGACTACAATAAATAAAAGCGAAAGCTCAAGTCGTAGGCTGTCGTTTTAAATAATTTTAATCTAATCTATACTATAATATAACATAATAGAGGAAAGATTTGATTGTTTGTTTGTATTGAATAGGCTCCGAAACTACTGCACCGATTCGAAAAATTTATAAGAGTAGGGAAGGTTATGAGATATATAATTATCATAATGCTGCGACTAGTAGGAGCAGAGTATCAATGAAAAATATTGCAAAAAATTCATAAGACCACACGGGCGAAGCCGCTGGCGGAAAGCTAATATACAATAAGATTGGGGAGAACTTTATATTCTATTCTATTAGTCCCCGAAGGGTTAGGTAAGACGTACTAATATACACCGACAGTTCCCCGGCATTTTATATCTTCCATGTAACAGGGGGCGAGCTTGTTGCCACCAACGGGACAGAAATCCAGACTCAGAGCTGACACGAACGGACACTCACCATGGGACTGTTCCACATAGTCAAGGTTGCTCAGCGTGCAATGGCTCTCCATTGCACGCTGAGCAACCTTGACTGAGCAATGCTCGGAATTTCTTTGGTGGGTAGGATTCGAAACGAGGTTATTCGCCAAAGAACTAAAGTCACCGACATTGCGCGAAGAATAAGCACACAGAAGTGGAAGTGGGCCGGCCATGTCTTTAGACGGACAGACTGTCGATGGAGCAGACAAGTGCTACATTGGAGACCACGTTAAGGCAAGTGTAGTGTAGGACGCCCTGCGACACGATGGACCGACGATTTAAAGAAGGTGGCTGGCAGCGGATGGATGCGAGCTGCCCAAGACCGGGATGGTTGGCGCTCTTTGGGGGAGGCCTACGTTCAGCAGTGGACGGCAATAGGCTGATATAATGACTGCTCGATCGGGTAATCGAACCCAAGACCTCGAGCGTATCAGTCGCGCTTACTGCTAATGAGGCAGATGAAAAACAGTCAATTCGAAATCAAATGTTCGTTTTCAGTAACGCTCTGCCTAACCGTTACAGGAACATGGCCGTGAACTGTACCAACGATTGCCATGGGTATGGCGACATTATGACTCCAAATTATAAAGGGTACTTAGTATATCTATTTACTTCACCTTACAAAAATGGTTGTGTACTCACCTAGCTACTGGATGCCCATTAGACTGAAGATATCTAGCAACATACCCTGCCAAGTGGCAACCAATGGAGTGTGCCAAGAGTTGCGTGTTATTGGCGGATAGTCCTTTTCCCATCAGCTTTAGAAGCGCCTTGCCTATGTACTCGCCTGCCTACAAAAAAAACAGTGAACTTTGAACAAGAATGATAGGTAGGCAAAAACATGCTTTCATACTTATATAAGTAATACTTAAATGTGAAAAAATTATATTATATGAACGCCCCCCGGCAACAATGTAATAATACCGGTTTTTTTTTCAAATTTAACAACTTGGGATCCATTAATAAGTATGTCGGATCGGACAACCGCCAATCGACTCGTTTGAGACAACAGCGCCACCCGGTGACAATAAATGGAACCAACGACGTTACATAAAAAGGCGCAGCAGCGCAGTCCCGGGAGCAGTTGTACTTCGCGCACTTACAGTTTACATTCAGTGGTTGACTCGTGTTGACGTCTAGCTAGACTGACTGACTCGCGTTACTTTCTAGTTCTACCTACATTGCTATTGCTAAGTTGTGATTTTAATGTAACTGGATAAACGTAAATTCAGAACAGACAAATGTGCTAGAGGAGTTTCTTCCGCGGCTTCTTCTCCTCTTTAGGTAGCACTAGCGAAGCTGCGAAGGGCGGGCGTTTTGGGGGATGTCTGTATTGTAATATTTCGTACCAAGTCTATTAAAAATAAGCAGACTGAAGTACGACTTCTTTGTTTTATTGTTTGAACCAGCATTACCCACTGTTGCCCACGATATTGCTTCTGATGACGATGCAGGTTTATGCTCTGCGCCGACATCAGAAGTGGGATCGGTGTTGGTTCAAGCAGTGGTTAGGTCTGTGGTTAGGTTAAGCGTGCATTTTGACCGCCATGTGGAAAACTTCAAAATCTGGTGAGTGTTGTCCAATTCACAGCAGTTCTAGTACCGAGTGCTCGTTACTAAAGTTTGGTTATGAAGTTCCGTGGAATACATTCTATAATGTTGGTTGGTTGGTAGTTATTGTAAAATCAAGTGCAAATTTTACGTGTGTAATTAATCGGTACTCGTTGGTAGAACTGTTGTTACATTTTATTGTTGTGGAATTTTAAATGAAGATTCTGTTCCCATTTGGTATAGTGAATAAAAATTTTTGTGCGCTCGCATAATCTAAAACATGAGGGTAGCCGCACATATCACGGAAAATTTTTCAAAATGTTTACCTATTGCTGGCTTTAGTGAAACTATGACCGTGTGTATGATATGAAGTGTGTACTGATTATAGGGCACTAATAGAATTGTCTGATAACTGAGAGGTTATCCGTATACATGTTGTGTTGGACGCATTCAAATCTATTTGGTAAGCGAGATCGTAGACATGGCAATTACTTTCGCCACCAAGGTCCCTATCTAATGGGATGGCGAATTAATCTGTCTACTTGACATAAAAGCAAGTCTATTTTCGTGTTTTTATTTGTGTGACGATTTCTCGCTTGTTTAATAATTGGTGACATTCACTGTTTCGTTAAGTAGCTCACGTATTCGAAACCGATGGAATTAGTGTCGTGAAACCGTAACTATTTTGATTTTTGAAGTAAATGACTGTTTACATTATACTTTCGATGGCATTTTGAAAACTTGATAATTCTGCAATGGTACTGTGATGAGTAACAATGATTTAACATTGTGAATAAACTACCGCCACCGGCGGATAGGTTACTAACGCAAAAAGGCGGGAGTATTTGAAGCTGATTACAGGTCTCCATTGTTAAACGCCAAAGGACTTCGGAGGTGTGTTCTTGGAGCTATCAACTAACACTTCACAACTTTCATCACCTCGTTTATGTCCTGATGGTACTTCAGGACTGAGGCCCCTGCCTGCATCCCTATGCTGACATGATGCTGTATCCTGGTGAGATCAAACCATGTTGTTTTATCAGTGAACAGTGATGATGATGATGTATACAGTGTAAACTCGTACAGTGATCGTAACCATAACGAGATTTCTAATTGAAATTAGGATGACCGTACGGTGTTCGTTTTTGTTGTAAAATCATACCATATCATTTGTCCCCATCAAACGTCACGGGTCTCGTGTGTGTATAACAAGCTGTGTATTGCTCAGTTGTTTCTCATTTCCATGTATTTTGCTAGAAGTTAGTGAATTATGTACCAGACAATATTAAGTGTCATTTGTTTTTCGTGTACACTATAAATTGCGGTGTTTGTGGGTACCTAGGGTGACTAACAAGAGATCGACATAAACCCTTTGTGTGTAGTGATGAGGACATAGACGTTTGAAAGGTATTCGGGTGTGGGAAGAAACAACGGGGCCTACCTATTGTGTAAACTGTGACTAAGGATTTTATGGTGTCAATTTTTGTGTTCGGCACATGGTCTAAGTAATCTAGAGCCCACAGTGCGTGGTGTGTACCCTGTAGTCACTGGGTGCTGCACACTGGCTATCCACCCAATGAATATGCGTACGAAGTTTCGATTCATGCGCTAGATGTGTGAGTGCAACACGATTGCCGGTCAGCTAGAGAGTCGTGGCGCTAGAGGTTTTGCTCGAAGAAAATATAACTTAGGTTAGACATGGGGCTTCCAATATCGGTGTTGCAGGATCCCGTAGTCTGAGGGCCCGGTTTATTTTACAGTATTGACCTACCGTAGTTGCGGTATTACAAATATTGATGTATGGTATAATAGTGGTTTGGTGGGTAGTGGGAAGTTGTGTGGTGTGGTGCTAGTGACCCCGGCCTCACACGCGAAGCAAATAGATGCCAGTTTTTTTGTTTACAGGGGAAGCCTTCTAGGGCCAGCCGTTTTTTTTGGGAGGTTCTCACCCTACTGGAACTACCCGGATGATTTTAGTCGGAACATGAAGGGGGTTTCCACTTGAAATTACAGTGCCCTTTCAGCTTGCTGGTCCTCCAGCTCTAACATGTGTCAGCGGCTATGCTTCTTTTGAGGATCTCCACATTTCTGATTACGTCGCGTGGAAAAGCGTCGGGTATGAGACCCTCCTGGGTACGGCTTGGGGCATGGCTCGCTGAGTGCCTTTGATCTTTCTTGTAAAACCCGTGTTGAGTGGCCGCTTCTGTGCACCGTGCGTGGGATCATCGTTTAGGGACGTTACGGGGTTTTCCGAGCGTTGCTCGGCAGTGTAAGGCAACTGAATTGAATGTGTTTTGTTTCGCGATAGTTTTTATTCTGCGAAGTGTAGAGGTCACCATAAACATTGTGCTATGCAAAATGACGATTTAGTTAAAATTTTGATGATCTACTAACCAAAGTTAAATTTCGAAAGCCCTGGTTAGACATTACCAGACGAAAGTGATGCTGCGTAAACTTTGTTTCATTTCAGATAAGCGCGACTGTATGTATCTTATCTTGGCTGTGACCGAATGCTGATCACAAGGAACGATGCAGAACAAGGCGAGTAGCTGAGGCGTTTAGCTGAGTCTCAAGGTGGTGTTGAGCTGTTGACATGCAATCGTGGCGGTTACCATGGAGCGAGATAACTGTTATCGGATACAGAAAAATTGAATTAAGGGTGAGCTGTATTGTTTAACTAAGGTGTTTTGCTGGATGTTTGTTGAACAACATCGTAGGTAACTAGATCTGAAGTGTACAGGGCCGTTTAAAGTAATTGAGGTTCTGAATGGTGATGAAGATAATCTATTACAGCAGCCTTACCTTTTAAGCTAGCTAGATAAGTTGATAGAAGCAGTGATAACATGCGTTACCAGTAGCCTCTCCTATGGGGCTAGCTGGGCAGCGTGATGATGTGCGTTACAGTAGCCTCTCCTATGGGGCTAGCTGGGCAGCGTGATGATGTGAGTTACAGTAGCCTCTCCTATGGGGCTAGCTGGGCAGCGTGATGATGTGAGTTACAGTAGCCTCTCTTATGGGGCTAGTTAGGCGGTATGATGAGGATGGTGATATGCGTCACAGTAGCCTCTCCTATGGGGCTAACTGGCCAGCGTGATGATGATGTGCGTTACAGTAGCCTTTTCTGAGGCTATCTGGGCGGCATGATGATGATAAGGGTGATGTGCGTTACAGTAGCCTTTTCTATGGGGCTAGCTGGGCATGATGCTAAGGGCAGGGCTTTGCGCTGCAGTAGCCTCCCCTAGGAGGCTAGCTGGGTGTCATGATGATAAGGGCAGAGCTTTGCGCTGCAGTAGCCTCCCCTAGGAGGCTAGCTGGGTGTCATGATGACGACAGAGTCATCCGGTGGTTGAAGGGATGCACTGGTTCGTGCCGCTGGGCGAAAGGACAGTGTCTTCCGGGCCAGCTCCATGTGGGTGGTTAAAGACACACTCGTCCTGTCCAGGGTTGTTGCGTGAATGAGAGATGACAGAAAGATTTAATTCAGTCTATCAGTTACGACGGGCGAAGGGATCGCTTTCATTGGGCTATGTTTGACGTAGTGCTCTGTTCGACAGGTTGGAAGAATGGATAACTCGTGATGTTTTGTTTACTGTTCACTGTTGTTGCGAGGTGTCTTTCCTTCATGATAACCTTGTAGTCAGGTTAGGCCGAGCAAGATGTTTGCTGCAAATGAGATTTATGTTACAGATACACACGAGGACGTGTGAGTCGTCAGTATGGCCGTGTCGGATCGGACAACCGCCAATCGACTCGTTTGAGACAACAGCGCCACCCGGTGACAATAAATGGAACCAACGACGTTACATAAAAAGGCGCAGCAGCGCAGTCCCGGGAGCAGTTGTACTTCGCGCACTTACAGTTTACATTCAGTGGTTGACTCGTGTTGACGTCTAGCTAGACTGACTGACTCGCGTTACTTTCTAGTTCTACCTACATTGCTATTGCTAAGTTGTGATTTTAATGTAACTGGATAAACGTAAATTCAGAACAGACAAATGTGCTAGAGGAGTTTCTTCCGCGGCTTCTTCTCCTCTTTAGGTAGCACTAGCGAAGCTGCGAAGGGCGGGCGTTTTGGGGGATGTCTGTATTGTAATATTTCGTACCAAGTCTATTAAAAATAAGCAGACTGAAGTACGACTTCTTTGTTTTATTGTTTGAACCAGCATTACCCACTGTTGCCCACGATATTGCTTCTGATGACGATGCAGGTTTATGCTCTGCGCCGACAAGTACATATTTTTTCAGATTTTTCCTACGGTTACATAAGAACAAAGACATTAAATCTCTTTGCCTATAAATAGTTATTTGTTATACAAGAGTGCAAAGTTGCTTTTTAACCGCGTGCTCAATTTTGATGACCGAGCAAGCGAAGGATTCTAAAATTGAATCACGAGCGGAGCGAGTGATTCAAAAATTAGAATCCTGAGCGTCAGCGAGGGAATTAAAAGAGCACAAGGTGAAAAATCTTTGCACTCGAGTGCAACACGTATCTTTTCATCCCACCTCAGCGAGGAAATGACTAATAATACTAGGTATAATTAAGAGAAATTTAAAGTAACGTTGCTACAATTACTTGAGTGTAATATTTTTGTTAGGTATTGTAATGTTGGTGTTAGTGACTTAAAAAAGTACACCAAGAAAGTTCCGATAGGCTTGTTGAAAAAATAATGTATCGATATTTTTGAGCGATATTTCAATATATCGATGCATCGATATAAAATTCAAATTATCGAAAAGGTATAAAAATCTATATTTTTTACAGACCAATAAACATTTATAAGTTTTAAGATTATAAAATCCCAAAAAGGATTTTTTTTTACACTAACATCTTTTTAACAAATTATATTAATATTTAATGTATTTATTGTTTTTGTCGACTTGATTTGTTGTTTTATAATTTGGTTTTTAAGATATATCGCCCATATATCGATATTTTTTAATAAAAATATCAGTATCGATACTGATATTTTCAAAAAATATCGATACGACATATATCGATACTTTGTTGCGTTAAGACTCGGAACCTAGGGAAGGTTCCAAGTCTGAGTTTTTAACAAATTAAAAAAAAGTTGTATGATAAATTCGGCGCCAAGGGGGTAAAAGCACGATGTTCTGAATTCAATTTACTTTGTCTCTCTAGAGGATAAAAACGACTTTTGCACTCAGATATCGAAGAATAAAAATACTCTTTCCGAGATGGTGGGATGAAAAAAATATTATCATGCCAGTTTTATTGCACGGAACCTAACGACATAAATAAAGGTACGGTCTTTAAAATACTACGTTTAAAATATTTTGGTATCCGTTATTTGGTTATACGGTGGTATACCTATAACTGCAAAAAAGTTCTTCAAAGTTTTTGGTTATAGAATAGGGATTATGGGATTATTGTAGTGAATTCTGAGGAGAGAAATTGCGGAAATAGTTGGAAACAATAACATTCTGCGAACAAGACTAAAAAGGGACATTCTGCGCAGGGAATATTCATTCATACCAGCCTATTGCCGTCCAATGCTGAACGGACTCCCGGTCTTGGGCCGGAAGAAAGGAACATACTTACACTAGGTATGGACTTAATGACTTCAAAGTAGTTCCCGTCAGCGAGGTTGGACCAGTCCCCCAAGAGTACGTTGTTCCCTCCTAGCTGCATATGCGCCGATATTATGGTCACCACGCTCTCGGCTGTGTATTGCTCAGTGTAACTAAGGAAAACAAAATCAAAAATAACTAATAACATGTTCAAGTCTTAAAAAGATGTAACTATGTAAACAGCTCGGTTACAGAAACGTAACGAGTTCAATTAGTGGGTCGAGCAGTGTTATTTTTCTGTGATTTTCCCAGAAGCAGTTGGAAATCCCAGAAGTGGCTGGGTGTCGTTGGATACATGGCGGAGAACTTTGTTCAGCAATGGACCTGTTTTGGGTGATATTATGATGATTTGATGATTAAATAAATACCAAGTGAGCCCAAAAGCAGACAGCGCATGATAATTTTGGAATGCGACTGATTGAGACAGCGAAGTATAAGAGTTCAGTGGTGCCAAGAGGTTTTCGGTTGAATGATAGTCTAGAGATTCGAGGTAACTCGTGACAGTAAATTTATACTTTGATTTCAGTTGAGGGTATATTTGAAAAATGTAATTTAATTTACTGCCTGCCTCGTTGGTCTAATAGTCCCAAGCGCGACTACTACAATAGGGGTCTTGGGTTCGATCCTCGAGCAAAGTGTTGAACTTGGGTTTTCTGTGAAATTCTCAGTAGCAGCTCGGAGTCTGGATTTGTGTCCCGTGGGTGGCAATAAGATTACCCCCTATTACATGGGAAGAAGTTATGCGAGAAAGCCGAATGTAAGGAGTGTTTAGTGAACATGACCTTTATGACGCTTGTCCTTTAGTAAAACTGGATCATAGTGTAACATTGAATGTTGTTTTAGAACGGTCTGTAAGTTAAAAGTTTGCCTGACAGTGAGGACGTCCCATTTTAAGTCTGCAGTTGATAACGGGAAGGGGAAACCCACCTCAACAATGAGATTGGTTTTATCTGCCGAAGGGGTCAACCTCGGCGAACGTACCACAACCAAATTGCTGACGTTCTCGAAAAAGGCAAGGTTAAGAGCACCCTAAACCGACGAGCATGCATGGGGAGGTTGATGAGCATAGATGAAGCGGAAGTGGTGTGCCAGTATAGTAGCAAGTGGAACTCTATAGTCTCTGCTTACCCCTATGGGAAACAGGCGTGAAGCTATGTATGTATGTACTCCTTACCCGAGAAAATATACAACTGTGGGTTGTTTAACATCAAACAATGGGTCGGACATCAAGGAGTCCAAATCATCGATCTTGTACATCACCGGTGACGTTACATTCGTTCTGAAAATGTAATGATGAGTTGGTAAGAATATTTATTTTAATTGGATCTTCTTAGCTTGAAAGTTAAATGGGCATTAGGCATACTGGCTTCACAAGGGAAAATAGATAAAAAATCTGGACTGCCAAGTCGTAAGTCTCCATTTCGAATCCAAGGCACGCACCTCTGAGTTTTCGTAATCATGTGCGTATTTATCAGCTTACAACGGTGACGGATATAGTGAGGAAACCTGTATGCCCGAAAGATTTTCTCGACGGTATGTGAAGTCTGCCAACCCGCATTAGGCCAGCGTGGTAGATACTATACTCTAATCTCTCTCATACTGAGAGGAGACCCGTGCCCAGCAGTGGGACAGTGTATTGGTGGGTGATAGCTCAATCACACCGCCGCAAGCGTAGCTTAACCTTGTAGATCGTTTGATCAGCGCAGTTATAATTTAGCCACGAGCCCCTCTATGTGTCTTGGTATTAGACATATTACCAGTCAGGCCACAGTGAATTAGGCTTATTTGTGACTGAAAACCATTAAATTACCTACTTACATAGCAATTACTAGATACTTAAAGTTAGAACCGATTAACGAACACAATGAAACAATGATATGTTACAGTAATAGGGTAATCAAAGCTAGTTTGCAGCGAACTTATCCTTACTTGTAATACCGGATTCTTATGTCGTGGTTTGACCGCTCTCTGCCGGGCGCATCTGGAACATGAAATTGTTTTATTTTAAAGTTGGAATACACGATTGAATAAAATATTGTTATTGATTTAAGTACTAGGGGCCCGTACCGGCTTCCCTTGGCACAGCATACAACGCAATCGTTCATGTTTTATGCAACCCTAGTACTGTAGTATCTCAGTGTCCATTCAGTGCCCTGCTGGGCACGGGTCTCGTCTCAGAATGAGAGGGATGGCTATGTATGGTCCAACACGATGGCCTAGTGCAGGTTGGCAGACTCCTTATGTCGTAATAATAATTAATCATTAATAATTATTAACTCTTTAAACAATATGATATGAACCTCCTATGAATAATATACCATCACGCCTTTAATCTCCGAACACTTGCAGAGGTGTACTAAAATCTACACCCACAGTTCACCAGTATGTTTCGGCCACATATAACAGAGGGCGAGCAACCGCAACCGCAGGGGGGCCAAACGGACACAAATCGAGACTCCGAGCTACTGGGAAATTCATAGAAAAACTCAACAACTCCTCGACCCGAGACTCAAACCCGGACCTCTAGCGTAGTAGTCGCGATTTGGACCACTAGAATACATAGTACATACTGAACAGGACAGTTTTTTTTTAAATAGGACTCGACCACACCTGTGACACTCCATACAAACTTTCAGATACCGCTGCACACTACAATACCAATGTCAAAATTACGTTTATACACGTGAAAATGCAAATGTGTGCGTGAGACTGCGTAGTTTGTTGGCAGTCCGTCCGGCATGAACACCGGCAGAATGCGGGGGACTTGAGGTATCTGACGTTAGGGAGGGGCGGAGAGTGGCCATTCTGTTATTATTTATTCTGTGCCTAGACTGTACAAAGGTACCTACTGCTTATTTCTTAAGTTTCTTCCAGCAGACCTACGCCTAGGAGTGGATAATTTAAAACAGGAAATGTGGACAACAGTTTGAAAAGAAACAAATACCATCACATACAAGCAAACACAAACACATACAGAGTTAGCATAATCTTGTACAGAATTTATAACAACAAAATAAATGCAATGGATAAAATGAAAAATGAAGTTATGGTAATAATGATAGGTAAAAATATATTAGTAGGTATTTACCGCTCAAACCTCGAGGCACCGTTCGGAAGCCGTCTGGAAACGACAAGGATGTTAGAGCTGGTGAGCTCTGCCCCTTACACGACAACGCCACTTGGAATCAAACGTTAAAATATTAAACAAGATGATATGATTATTCAATATACTTACTGGGTAATACTACTACTCTGTGGTAATACGTAGATCAACAAGATTACTAGTTATTTATAATGAAGGAAAAAATCGGCTCGCGAGCAGGACTCGAACCTGCGACTTCTAGTTCAATACACCAAACGCTAAGCCACCGCGAGTCCTACATGCCAAGTCGAAATCCTCCTTTTCTCAATTTACGTCAGGTGACGTTGGCAAATCTACTGGAACGCATGGATTTTCTAAATGCATTTAATAGGGTACGAGCCCACTCCGGGCACAAAAGCAAACTCCGACGTACTAGGTACTGAGAATTTCATATAAAAACCCAATAACTCTTTGTTCGACTTGGTAATCGAATCCAGGACCTAGAGCGTAGCTGTCGCAGGTGACTACTACACTTAGTCGATGATTACTATCGAGTAGATTATATTACCTACGCCTCTACCTTAGCCTTCGGAGGTAGTTTATAGGCTTGATAGTGTAACTGATTTCAGTATCATAATATATAACATCTAACATTATTATCTGTATAGGTACTACCAATAAAGGCCTCTTTTTGAAGGCCGCATATGTTCAAATAACCATCTACTTGTTCGCCATCCATCCAGCTCCTTGTCCGCTGTATAATATTAATTATAGGTTCCAAAGTTGGTTTTGTTACGTAAAAAAGTTAATGTTTGTGCGGCTACTGAGCGCGTGGTACTGGAGACAATTCCCAGGTTGAGCAATCTATGAAGTTCTCAGTAGCAGCAGCACTTTGAAAAGAGCCTACCTCTATTTATTTAGTATGGCAGTTGATTGGTCAGACAGGAGTATTTATTACTAAGCCACGAGCGCTACGAGTGGGAGAGTAATGTTTAGTTTACTAAAGTACCTACAATTAATTACAATGTTAAGATGTAAATAATAATAATATAACGCAATAAACTATATGTAAAATTTAGTTTTCTTTCAATTAAACTAAAAGCCAGCATGGTACCTATTAACAAAGTAAAAAGAAAATAATAATACATACCCATAAGAATTACGATCAAGAAATTCATATTGATATTATACCGCCTCAATAAAAATAAGATAAATGACGTATTATGTAAACTAATTAATATTTTTTTGTTCTTCACGCTCGCTCGAGTGGGCTGATGCAGGACGACTGCTGAGGTCTCGATCAGTTTTGTATAGCATGTAGTTGCGTATTTAATAATCCTTGGGTTGACTGAATTTTTCTATAACTAATTTCTCATTCGACCTTTCTTGTAAGTAGTGGTTTAATGAGTAGATACTTATTCGAACAATGATAAAACTAAGTTGGTTACATACAACATACAGTCAGAAGCGAAGGGATTAGAAGAACGCGCGTATTCTTACATTTATTATCGTTTTGCCGACTGCCGAAGGAGGGTTGTGTTAGACGTATGTATGTATGTATGTCTGTTCCCATGTCCGCTCGTAACTACACAACGGTTCAACCGATGTAGATAAACTATAACCTCATTACATTCGTCTTGATGGCACGAGTGTCACTGGGTACATGAACAAAAACAATAAGGCGGATTTTGTACGCTTTAATGTGCGAGCTGATTTTGAAAATGTCTTTAGTTGTGTCAATTTTCATTTTAAATTATCATTTAGGATTTATCTAGTGATTCTATGGTGATTTATAAACTAAAAAGTACCAAATATAATCAAATCTTAAATGAAATAAGACGTAGACACAATGTAGACTGAATGAATCTGAACAATCTATTGATGTTTCGTTATTACCAATGGGATCACTTCGAACCAATGGGATCTTTTGTGTTGTCCCCTACCGTATATTCTTTACTCCTTGAAAATGTTCATGAAGGCGGCTAACCCACTTAGAGGAAGGAACCTAAAGTCTTCTGGCTTAGGGTACCCGTTGTCGAGCAGACTCGTTTCGTCGCCAGGACGTCACAATCGCACAAGATGTGCTACACTGTTTCCTTGTATTCACCACAGGCTCTGCAGTTTAATATTGTCTTGTACTATATTGCCTAAATGCTAAGCAAGCTTGTGAATATCATCTGTTATGTCTTACCCGAGCTATTATAGGCTTTCAGTACGATTACAGGTCATCTTATGATTATTCTATCATTGTAGTAGGTACCTACACCTCCACAATTATATTCTAATGATTAGAATTATTATTTTCAACAGTTTGATAAAACCAGACAATTTTAATGAGGTTTTTGTCGGTACATTATAGATCAGAGTTTAGCGAATTAGATATTTTAAGGAAAGGTCATTATAAAGAAAAGGACATTACGAAAAGGTCATTATGAGAACATATAAAAATTAATCTTACTGGCCAGTGCGTGCGTCAGACTATAATCTTAATATATCTTCTGTACGTGTGTTTGTCACCTAACTCCTAAACGGCTGGACCGATTTGGTTTGTTTTGTTAAATCAAATCAAATATTTTATTATTTGCCGGAGTATGGGTATACATGAAGTGATACATAATTATAACCAAAGTTATTTGTACAATATCCTACCTTAACAGGTACATGAGGCATACATTTATATATTACAAATATGAGAGTTAGAATAACCATTATCAAGAAATTTTATTAAGATTTAGCAAATTAATTACATGTATCATTTAAATAATCTTTAATTGAGTAATATGCTTTATTAATCAAGTAGATCTTTAATTTATTATTTTAAAATGAAATAAGAATTTTTACTTCTCTTACATTCGTAGTTAGTTATTTAGTAGGTATATTTTTAATTTTTAATGTAGGTAAATTGAGCTACTTAGCTATATATGATAGGGTACAATTCATTTCATATGCATAATCTTTTAGGGTTTTAAGATACAAACATTGCAGCACTGTCGTCAGCAGGATTTAGGGCGATCGTTTATATAAATAACTAGCTTCCCGCCAGCGGCTTCGCCCGCGTGGTCTTATAATTTTTTCCCCGTTTTTGCTACATTTTTCATTACTACTCCGCTCCTATTAGTCGTAGCGTGATGATATATAGCCTATGTTACTCGGGGATAATGTAGCTTTCCAAAGGTGAAAGAATTTTTGAAATCGGTCCAGTAGTTTCGGAGCCTATTCATTACAAACAAACAAACAAACAAATCTTTCCTCTTTATAATATTAGCATAGACTAGCTTCCCGCCAGCGGCTTTGCCCGCGTGGTATGTTATATTACATATAAACCTTCCTCTTCAATCACTCTATATCTATGAAAAAAAACCGCATCAAAATCCGTTGCGTAGTTTTAAAGATTGAAGCATACATAGGGATATAGGGACAGAGAAAGCGACTTTGTTTTATACTATGTAGTGATGATAGTTTATGATTGACACAGTCGAAAGCCTTCGTCATATCCATATAAAGTGCAATGACTTCAGGTATTCTTTGATAAGTTTGCCGTATCTTGACACAAATTACCCCTCCTAGTTAATTAAGAAATCTCACCCCACCATATTCCCATTTATTAAACTTTAATACACACACTAATATAAAAAAAAAACTATATTTTATTATAAATATCAAAGCTATATTTGTATGATATTTGCCATAATAGGTATGACTGTATCGATATTGTAAATGACATTAACTACAGAGTGCCCACCATACTGTAACTATACACGAGCTTGTCGTAATTATTCTTACAATTGCAATTTCAGCCACATTGATATTAATGCAAATAGTGTGAGTGCATATCGAAAACATAATTATTATTCAGAAGCAACGAAACAGCTAACGATAAATAAATACTTTACAATGTCTACACTATGGATATACCCACTTCTATAGTAATCTTGTAAGCGCATGTATTACTTCTCGCAACTTGTTAACTATTATTTTATGTATGTATGTACTTTATGATGTACTTGTGACAAATAGAGTGGATGTCACCATCATTCATAGTGTATAATATGTATTTGTATTTTAAATTTGTATTTTGAGCTTCGTTATTGTGATATCGTGTTTTTCAATAAACAAAAATACGACTGTGAAATGACTGCAGTACGTTTCTGTTTGTATTTAAAACTATTTACTGAATTTAAATTAATGTTATCACTTAAATATTTTGCATTTCTAAGCAGTTTTATATTAACTTTAATTTGTTTTCTTTCCTGTTAATTTATTTTATCGGCAACACAAGCAAACGGCGTTTATTGTTATTGGTATACAAGGTGAAATGGCACATCGACGCACAAACGTCGTGACAAGGTTTCACTCAAGGTCAATAACCTAACCTAAATTAAAAATTTAGAAAACCTCCGACTGTAAATTGCCATTTTGTGGTGGCGGCCATCTTGAATTTGAAATTTATCATAGTGTATAGTATTCTCCTAGTTAAACCCTTTCATTTGATACCCATATTGCGGGAGTTGTGAAAAAATATGTAATCCGCTATTTTGTAGCGGCGGCCATCTTGGACCGATTTTCATGAAACAAAG
This sequence comes from Acronicta psi, assembly GCA_946251955.1. Classification (NCBI taxonomy): domain Eukaryota; kingdom Metazoa; phylum Arthropoda; class Insecta; order Lepidoptera; family Noctuidae; genus Acronicta; species Acronicta psi. Next base: position 11,661,592 of record OX276488.1, on the reverse strand, counting down.
CTAAGAACACTCCCGACTAATTCACCTTTCAAATTAAAAAAACAAATTCACACACACACACACACACACGCACACGCACACGCACACGCACACGCGCACACACACACACACACACACAGTGTGTTTTGTATTTCGCCGATTTTGAAATGAGTTTTTATTAGTTCCTAGCAGTTCCTAGTTTTCGCTCGTGGAGTGCAAACGTATGTGCAGTTTGTCGCGAATTTGCGATCTTACCGTAAAGGTATCAAAATCAAAAGTAATTTTCTTAGTGTGTGTGTGTACTTGTGTCTGTGTCTTGTTATTGTTTTGATTGCGAAAAATTTTAAATGCATTCCGTACAATAAGTACTTTACTGCCCGTGAATATTGGAATTATGCTCATGTTCTATGGCGAAGCACATAGAAAAAGTCAGTGAGTTTATTAATAATACCTACATTAGGTACTCTGAATCTGTTTTATGGAAATAATGGAAATAAATTTATTTCCTCGCATTTTCATATCCTTTTTGGTATAAAATACCTGTTATCGGTTATAAAATTAATAAACTTGACTTTATGATTGTGGTATCAACGTTTAGGTGATGTTTTGTACGAGTAGGTAGCTATCACGAAAACAACGGTCGCGGACTCACGGCAACTCCCAGCGGTGACTTGTGTGTGTAAATAGGTAGGTAGTTGCGGATCGCGCGTGATAACATTCACCGCGGAGCGTGATCGCGTTGTTATCAATACACTGCACGCTCAAAAATTACAATATCTGTAACCGGTCATTTTCTACATGAATGACCTAGGTCATTTTATTTTTGACCTTGAGTGAAACCTTGTCACGCCGTTTGTGCGTCGATGTCCCTTCCACCTTGTATAACAACAGTAACAGTATACTATAGTAACAGTAATTTTTGAGACTAAAATCCACTTAGGTACTTACTCCTTAGGCTTCGGTCTCAGGCCCGTTAACACGGCCCAGGAGTGGTAGATTGACCTCATCACCAAAACTACAGTTGAGGAGTTCCACTTCGATTGTCTTTTGTCCATCGTCAGATCAATTCTAGGTCTCCACCATGTTGTATCTCCAAGTAATTACGTGTGTAAATACATGTAAGTACTTAAAATTTGAGGATTTCTGTAAATTTTCCTAAGTTTCCTGCATCAGAACTTGGTTAAAATATCAAAATTATAATATACTACGATAAAATTTGTAAAAAATACCATATTTGAATAAAATGTATTTTAAATAATTATTAACGACGACGTCTGTGGTCTAGTGGTTCGAGTACCGGACTGTTGATCACGAGGTCGTGGGTTCGATTCCCACAAGACACAAACATTTATGTGATGAACTTAGGTGTTTGTGTTTGTCTGGGTGTTTCTTATATATTATAAGTATGTATTTACAAAAAAAAAGTATATAAGTATTATATCCATTGTCTAGTACCCATAGTACAAGCTCTGCTTAGTTTGGGACTAGATGGTGCTGTGTAAAAATGTCCCAGGATATTTATTAACGTGAATTTTAAGAACACAGTCATGAAGATTAAATTTTAGAGATAGTTTTGTAACGAAATTACCATTTAAAAGAATTTTAAAATAAAATGACTATAATGCTATACATAAAAAATTAATTTTAAATTACTTTATTTGACGTTATGACTTAAAATAAATTACTCTAGTCTTCTAAATAAGAATAATATAAATTTTCACATTTAAACTAGGTATGTAGGTAATATTTATATTTTACATATTAACAATAACATGCAATAATTGAAAATAGTGTTTAGGTAATTATAAACTAGCTATAACTATAATAGCTCAACGTCAGAAAAACAGAATAATGACGTCAGATCGCCAGTGTCTCCTCCGTCACAACTTTTGTTATGAATTCTTTGCACAATCATTTTTTAGCTGAAGTGCCCCCACTTCAGCTAAAAAATTATGATAAGGAACACGTAACCAAAACAACATGTCTTCTTGCTACAACAAATGACATAAAGGTGGTCAAAGGTCATCAAATCTCTAAAAAAAACTATTTGTTTTAGGGTACTTGCAACGTTAGGTATGCCAGACTCCATACAAAAAGTTTTTTCTTTTAAATGTCACTTTAGTCACAGAAATTGGATGACAGTAGCAACACTCAAAGAAATCTATCTGATCAAATCTTGGTCCAAGACTCTTGATCCAAGATTTCATAATCTGATTATTCAACAAAAACATTTGACCAGTGGCATACGACTCTAAGGCTAACATTCAGAGACAATGCTCAGCGTAAAGTAAGGCTTCCGTATGTCAGCCTAAGTTTATGCTGAGAGACGACGCTAAGCACAAACTTAGGCTTCCGTATGTCAAATGTTCATACAAATTTGACATACGGAAGCATAAGTTCATGTTGAGTCTCGTTTCTGAATATCAGCCTAAACCTACTAAGTTTAACCTAGATTTAAAATATCTTCATCACTGTCTAATGATATATCACAAAAAGAAATGGTGAACATTTTAAATCTGCGTCTTAGACCATTTTGTAGGAGAAGTTTATTATAACGTCTTGTAAAATAACATTAAATGGTGCCATGGGCATAGCCGTGGCTCAATGAATCAACAATCCTAAAATCCTAAAATTAAATTTTTTTATACATCGAAATCAATTGCCAATTTAATAAAAAAGGGACATACAAAGAGAGGATCCTACCTACCTCCTTCTATGTCCTTTTCCCTATCCCTCTCTCTCCCCTCTCCCTCTCTCTTTCTGCAGGAGAAAAGTGTGAATGAAAAGTGCTATGAACACACATCTATGCCCACGGTATCAATCAAATTAAATTATCTCTATACAATATTTACAAAAACTAAAATATTTCAATAGCATGCACAATCATTTAAGTAGAACTTCAAAAGATTGAGATAAGGTAACTTTTAAACTACCCACGACAGACACTTTGTGGTTTTTTGCAGAAAGTCACTAAGTATAGTCAATCAGCTCCAAACTAGTCAATAAGGAATGTAAATCTAACACCATAGTAGTACCATCTTAATTATAGGATGGTAAATTGAGGATTCAAGAAGTACATGTAAAAACTGGTAATATAAATAAAAATGTAGTAATAACTACAGTTACTCACAGGTAAGAATAGATTTCTGCAGAAGCTGCCGCTCGTTTTCTCTCTCGCACACTAGTGAGGCGTGTTTAACGCGATCATTGCTGTACAGTAGTTTTTGCTCCCACGTTTGAGAGAGATAGCACGAGTTTCGATGCTATTTTATAAATCAGTATCTTTACCATCGTGGTTTAATTATGTGAAAATATAGTGAAAAGTAATAAGATGTAAAGGGAATCCTCCCTTATTTAATAATGTTCTATTATTTATCTGGCGAAACTAAAAGACGAACTATGTATTTACTGTGTACCTAACACCTAATCGAATGCACAGTCAGTAGCTCATATTTAATAGTAAGAATGAAGCACACAATCAACCCCGGCTCAAACTGATCGGAATGTTTTAAATGAATATCCATACTGCTACCTACACTACGTCGTGTCACGTCATATAATATTTGTCGCGTTATACTACTAAACAAATGTCAAGTAGCGTACATTACTTATGTCACGCTTTATACATCATCTTGGCATAAAGACGATGTATAAAGCATGCAAATGTATACTGCTACACTCGATAGGCCATACAAACTTCCTTAAATCCTACCTCTTTTTAATCCTACTTCACCTGGGAATTCTAAACTTAAAGTAACCCCCATTGTGATATTCGGTTAGCTTCACGAGTCGTCACTCTAAAATGGATATAATATTAGATTGACATCTATTCAACACACATCGTAAAGTGTAATGTATCTATACTTCATTACACTTAACATTATTTGTATAAGGAGGCTGTGTAGGTAGAATCGGCCAATCTCCGGTCCTACTTATAATTAACTTCAAACAACTGTTGATTTTCATCATACCATTTCTAGCCGATTCAAATTGTTAGTGATACTCCTACAGAATGTCTGTTGCCACAATGGCCCATCGCGTATAAGAGAGAATAATCCCAAGCGTATACACAAGCATTGCGTAGTGAGGTAAGTGCACTCTTACTCATCATCATAAGAATTTAATTGAGCTCCGTGTCCCCTATAAGAAAAAGAACCACTTACCATCTAGCGGGCCGCATCTTTGTCTGCCACCCTCGTGTTAAGAAAAGGAGATCCTAAAACCTATTTAATTAAGATTACATTTTGCAGTTTTTATAATATCGTCCTAATTTTGAATAAAAGCCTCCGATAGTTCTTAATAATAATTTATCATACATTAGATATAAGAGTGAATTATAAGTACCTAAAATAGATCAACGAAAACATTAAAGTAAATAAATTCTATTCAGAAACCAAAACCTCGGTGTTTAGGTTTCTAGAAACATTGTAACATTTTTACAGCCATTATATTATTAAACCAACAATTCCATCAAGACCATTCTACATTCTAGCGCGTCGTTCGGTCTACTCCAAGGTAGGCGGTCTACTGGTCTACTTGAGATCCACGTCTTCTCCCAACAGGTCCTCACACTCCTTCTCCCATTGCTTGTCGTCGGCCTTGTCTGCTACTACCTCATATTCCTTCAGCTCAGCTTCCAGCTCTTTCTCCCATTGTTCTAAAAAGGTCAAGGTAGTAAATATTATTAGTATTTTTTAAATTTTAAATATGGCAACACTAAGATTTGCCCACACCAAATCGCTGAGTACCTACGGTGTTACCCGCAATGATTAACTAATACCGTTTCAGTGATCAAATATGTCATTTAAAGAATTCATGTACTTTTCCGATTGCTTACAATAAAGTTGTTTATTATTCATAGGTTGGTATGCGTTTTATATTTATGTAACTATTATGGTTCAATTCTCAGTGGCTACTTACTAGATAATCACAGGTTTTAAGCAAAGATTTCTTTTATTTATACTTACTTAGACTCTATATCTAGAGTGATTTCAAACTTCATTTTTTCAAGAATTTCTTTTTGAGATTTCAGATATTAATATCCTATGGTTTATCTAATCTAAAAATGTATTGATGACTAATATTTCGACACATTTCAACGTCGGATAGTAAATGACGTATATTCTGCTTTCAGAATACCGATTGAAGCTGTCTGAATTACTATGAATACTACAACTAATATGTGAAATAACAACACCAATATTATTTTAGAATAATATAATTATTTCAATTCATAATAACTAACTATAAATGCCAATTTTTCATTTTTAACTATACGTCGTAATTTCACTAAACAATATTCAAGTGTTGAAGAGTATATACTGTCGCTAGTACGTGATATATGATCAGGGACTCTACTTGGAGAAGCAGACCATACCAGGCAAGGTTAAGACAGGGTTTGCAAGGATAATCTTTGGATAGAAAACAAAAATTTGGAGGAAAATCACGAAGACACACAGATAGCCAAATTATTTAGTATCATTTTTGGAACTATGATTAATTATGGACACCGATTAACGATTACAATCACGACTAATTTATTGCTGGATAGTTTTAATTCATTTGCTAGAGGCTTGAGGTGAAAAGCATTGAATAGGACAGTTATAGATAGATACATTATTCTTTATTACACACTTCTAAACTTTTAGGCTCCATTTCTTTGATGTTTACATAATCTATTTGCGCGGTATCGAGTATAATAAATCAGATGGTATTGTCCATTTCCTACTTAAAAATATATTTTAGTGTCTAATGGATGTCATTGCTTAAGTTACAGATAATGTCAGAAGTGTTAATAAACTAAGTGACTCCGGAAAATCTGTGCCTAAAGAAGCATAATATCAATATAGATGTAAAGGAACTGGTTCAACACCAAGCCTCCAGCAAAAAGCAGATACTAACAAGAATCATAAACAAATAAACCCGGGCGACAGCATACTAGGCCTGTAGTCACAATCGATTCAACCTTCAAACGCTATCATAAATGACTCCACCTAGTTCTACACAACTTTTATAACATTGGATTATTCTCCTGATTAATATAGACCTAACGCTAATTGTAAATAATTACAAAACAAACAGGGAAGATACTGTGTTGTCAGTAAAAGTTCCAAATGTTTATGAAGACGGCAGTTGGTTTGGATTTATAATTGACTGTCACCCATAAGTGATATGTCGCGGCTGTGAAGGGTTACTGGTGTTCAATTGATCAATCTTCAAACATTCCATAAATATATAATCATTTTCTATACAAGACCTTCTTGTGTTTTCATTTAGGTCTGCATCTTTTAAAGATAAAAGATCAATATCATTTGCACATCCAATATAAGTAACTTTGAAACCATTATATACTATAAAAGATTTTAGATAGGCTGACAACACAAGTGTATGTACAAAAAGATTAAAAGTTTCAACATTGCTACGGTAATTAGTCGAAAGGCAGTGAGAAATAAACGCGAAGAGGCAACGACCAACTTTGAGTAATATGTATGCAGATATATAAATAAATAAAGACACAAGACCATCAAGCAATAGTATAATAAGCTCGAGTAAGGTTGAAATACAAGTAGCAATGTCAAAACCTGAACAATATATACTTACAGTTAACGCTACTGAGCCGAATTTTAATGAACTGTGTGATATTATAGCTATATAACCTTAATCAATACTTAGACATATATAACATTTAGTAGACATTAAAATAGGTTCCATTGAGAAAAATTATTAGACTTTAATTCTTTTATAGATAAGTATACAATTCAACCGTAGTGGTCTTTACGTCAATAGCAAAATCATGAACGGAGAACGTTCCATTCATATAGATGTAACCAGCTACTGAAATACAGACCAATGTGCTACCAGTGACATACAACAGATTATAAATAAAGACATGGTTATATATACAGTTATTATAGTCCTTAATTCAAGGACAGAAAAGCTATATTGTCATATAACATTCACTTTGTATATATACGACACACGAGATAACAACAAGGATGAAGATATGACACAGTGATATATCTTTAAAAGTTCAAATAAAAATGCAAACAGCGATAAATTCTATAAGTCATAACGCTTGAAATTATATTTGTAAGGTGTGAGAGGATTAACAGTGATGTGGGCTTGACATAATAATGCCATGACTACTGTCACGCATCAATGCAAACAAAAAAAAGGTCATCTAGGTAAACCAAAATCTCTGGCAGCAAGAATAATATAGGGAAGGTGAGTATATTGCGTCACTGCAATCCATTTAAAATATAATTTAAAATATCTCGCAGCGAAATGACAGCTAAGTGTTGAATTTTAACAGTAAAACCGATTATTAACTTTCTATAGTTACATGTGCGTACCCGCTAACTAGATCGTGATGGCATTATTTTATCAAGAATGAAACAATTCTCATGAAGATAATAGCATAGTACATTCTTGGATGCAAGCATCGTATCGGCTTACTGTTCTATACATTATTACACGAAGGGATACTCACAATCGATCTACATTTTCAGAAATCCAATGACAATATTGTGATTTTTCAATAGTGTTGAAAAAGCAACAGTTATTACAGGTTATGCAATGTAAGATTCAACTTCCATATAACAAGGATAATTGAAAATACACTAGATTCCTTAGTAAATATCTAGATAGACCATAATTAGAGAATAATATATAGAACAGTGGTGTTATATAATATGTACTGTGGATGTTCAGACGTCCTTTAAGCTGCATTCCAGGGAGAGAGAAAATATGCGTTTAGCAATTATATTAATATCCAAATATACCGTTATGGAAACATTCGAGCGTAATGATATTTTGATTATGTTTATGGGTTCGCATTTGTTATCAATTGATGGTATTTAGTCGTTAATGACTGTGGCAATTACACTTGAATGAAAGAGGTTACGTTTAGTAAAGGCATTAGTATTACTGATACTAGACTAGTTTAACTGTATGTTCTGTTATAAAGAAAATTGAAGAAATTTATTGTGAAAAAGACATTTTTAGTAAACAGTGAGTTGTTAAAGGTGTAGCCAGACAAATATTTACATATACAGAGAGCATGCAATGCAATATATTCCTCAAAGTTGGTTCTAATTTATTATGTGGATGGTTCGCAACGACGTAAGTTTCTAATGTCAGTTTTAACGAAGTTTAATGAAAATCAAAGAAATTGAAACTGAATAATATGGCTATGTGCGTGATAACATAAATAAAAAAGTAAGAAATCCAAACGTCATTTTTTCTGGGATATATCTAAAGTAAATATTCCCAATGATAATAAAGTAATAGAGATCGCTAAATTAAGACTTTAAATAAATGCCTTTTGTTTCAGTCTGTAACTCCTTATTTGAACTTAAAATACTTTCGTTATAACTTAAATAACAATACTTTCGTTAGTAATAAATAAATAATTGTTAAAAAGGGAATATAAAAAATCAAATCTTACCATCTTCGTTCTCTCTATCAACTTTTAAGGACTTTATTCGTTTCTTGACGTCATCAATCGACTCTTGCGATGATTTCTCATTGGCTATCAGATTCTCACTTGCCGATTTATCATCGTCTGATTGGGGAAGAAAATAAAACAATGCCAAATAATAATAATAAACTAAATAATGGAACTAAAGAGAATGATGAATCAAAAGACAGAAAATATAAATTATGTTTATAAATAATTTTTAGTTTTTGGGTGTTACCTAACGATACTTGATGTTGGGTCCAAACTTGATGTTTAATAAAATATTTTTGTTGCGATTAAGATTTGTTGTCTTGAAATTGCTAGGACACAATTAATGTAGTATTTAATAACAAAATCAACCACAATTTGGGTCCAATACGCGTAATGATATTATCTTTACTAGACAGTACGAAACATGCAAGTGAAGGACGTGCAAAAGTAGAAACAATTCAAGCTAACACAAAATAAGTTACCATCCCTATCTTTACGCGTAAAAGACCCGAATGTTGGTATTTCTACTTAATATTGTTTTGTCAAAGGATTTGTTTTGATTATGGAAGTGTTATGAGTGAAAAAAATGTACTACATATATTGGTTGTGTGGTATGCATACCCTGGGAGTCGTCGGCGCTGCTCTGGCGGCCGGCCGCTGCGTCCGCCTCGTTGGCCTGGCAGATCAGCGACAGGCGATAGAAATAGTTCCGCCAGAAGTTCTCCTCCGTGATACTGGAATGTTTTAAATTATAGTTTTATTAATAACTAGCTGTGCCCAGCAGCTTCGCCCGCGTGGTCTAGGTATTTCTTATAAATTATTAAAACAAATCTATTCCACGGGAACCATACATTTTACCGGGATAAAAAGTCTATGTACTATTCCAGACTATACTATCTCTGTTCCAAATTTCATTCAGATCCGTTCAGCCGTTCTGGCGTGATTGAGTAAGAAACATCGACCCATTCAAACTTTCACATTTATAATATTAGTAGGAAGTAGGACTAGCTCTGCCCAGGAGTGCTACTCGCATTGATCCCGTGGTAATTTACTAACACTTTCAGTGTCCCCTAGTATTAGCATTTTTTCTGTCTTTTCCTTAAAAACCTAAAGAAAATAGTCAAATCAGTCCAGCTGTTCTCAAGTAAAGCGCTCACTAACGAATAGAATTCGATTCGATCGATTCGATCAAGCAAAGTTATTGAGATATTCTTTACTGCTACGAAATTTTCTACCGGATAATGGCAATATTATCCCTGTTACATTGGACCTTAAACATACCGCGATCGGTAATGAATAACCTGACTGAGCTTGTTTTTGGAATTTAACTGAGATTATTTTCTTTTTATTATAAATTTAGTGCCAGTATCTCTGGACTGACTGACTTCGGAACTGACGCCGGAATCCAGTGATTTTACTACTATTTTAGACAGTGTTTACATTTTATATAACATTTACGCATTTCGCTTTTTTTATCACATTATATAACCTTCGATAAGAAAAAACAATAAACCTAGTCTATCTTTACATAAGTACTAGTTTAACCTGCGGTGTTATTTGCTCTTTTCTGATCTCCTTTTTTAACACTCCTGTAAAAATATCTCTACACATTACTGCATTTACCAGCTTTATCGTTTACATTTATTCACAAAGTTGAGTTTACAAAGTCGTGCCTAGTGATCCCAAGCGGGGCTGCTACGCTAGAGGTCCTGGGTTCGATTCCCGGTTCAAGCATCGTTGTTGGGTTTTTCTGATAAATTCCCAGTCACAGCTTGTAGTCTGAATTTGTGCCCGGTTGATGACAGTAGGCTCGCCCTCTATTACACTAACATGGGACCAAAACAAATTGGCGAACAGTGGGTACATTAGCACACATCTGCCTAACTCTTCGGGAATACAGGCGTGATTGTTTTATGTATGTTATTTACAAACCATAGTACATAGTTTGTAAATAAATGTCTATTGGCAAGTTCAAATGTGAGTTCTGATCTTATCTAACCACTCAATACTACAAGATATGGGTAAACCTAAGACTTGAGGCAAGGTTATCTTTTATTTATACATTTATTGTTTTTCTTAAGTTCACTAGATTTTTGCCACGGCTTTACTAGCGTAGATTTAAACCCGATTTAGTTTCTTCCAGAATTTTGGTGAACTTCCATTCACCTAAATTCTGCCTTTGTTGGCCTTCGTCCCTCTATTTTGCACCTCATCATTAACTTCTTGTCCCAATTTATTTGGGACAGCGTGACAGATCGGCGCAGCATGTCTTTTTCTTCTATGCATTCCTCCTTTTCTACTATTCATCCCTTAAAATTCAATCAGAACCTATATCTTTAAAAGAAGATACTGACACTGTTTCATCAACGCACAGCTGAAACCGCTGGGTCTAGAAGCATGAAAGTTTGCAGAAATGTTCCTTAGGTGACGTAGGTGTGCACAAGAAAGGATTTTGGGAAATTCCCACGGGATTGGGAAAAATTTGATGAACGCGAGTAACACCTCGGGGAAGCAGCTAGTCTTCTATATAACAATCTATTCTTTCCAGATACCTGCCAAATTTTACCTTTCGCACAACGCGCACAACCAAAACTAATAGGTCTAGCACTGACACTAGTAAGAAGGAAGTTTTAGGAATCAAAAACTACCCGTCATGGTTGTGGTGAATGTTCCCTGATGGCGCAAAGGACAAGTGCAGTTTTTAGTCGCACACAAAAAAAAACTGAGGAAACGCAAAAACTAGAGACCGTGGCAGTCTCTACGATTCTTCTATAGGTACTTCTTTTGTTCTTCCAGGTTCATACATCTTGTCACACTAGGTGTTCAGTCGGCATCAGATAGATAGACATACAAACTGAACTTATTATTGAGAAAAAAGTATCTATATTATTTATAAGATGACTAGGAACACACCACACGACACCTGTCATTGTAACATCAATTTTATCGAATGAAGATAAAGTTTAATTTCTTTAGTGTTTTAGATAATTCTAAAGTGCCTGACGTCAGATATCGAAACGAAGATACTGATAAATCTTCGTTTCGATATCTGACGTCAGGCACTCGTGCTTATTTTCTCTTTTATTTATAAACAGAAGATCAATGAAGTAGTGTCATAACATGTTAGGTATTATCTTGTTGAGATAGGCTGATGCATTAAGCAGCCCTCTTATGCGCAAATAGTTTCATATCTCAAAGTTGGTTTTGATCTACCGCACAGTGGCAGTGCAGGTAAATATTGTTTTTATTTTTTCTTAAAATATTAAATTACTTCATAGCCTAAAGGTATGACCACTGGGACTGCCAAGTCAAAGGTCTCGAATCGAATCCAAGGTCTCTGACTTTTCGAAATCATGTGCGTAATTAACACTCGCTTTAACGGTGAAGGAAAACATCGTGAGGAAACCTTCATGCCTGAGAAAATTTCTCGACGGTATGTGAAGTCTGTTTGCCAACCAGCATTAGGCCAGCATGGTGTACTATAACCTTATCCCTCTCATAATGAGAGGAGACCCGTGCCCAGCAGTAGGACAGTATATGGGTTGGTGATGATGACGATGATGAAAATTGGTTGCATCGGAACACAGCTTGTCATGGTCGCAGTAAGTGTTTAGAATCCTATAGTCACGAGTCATGACTAACAAAGAAAGGCAAGTGCGGTTTTCCGAGGTGGCAGTCGATCCATGTCCCATATTTCGACTACGGGTTGACTATGACATTTTAACCTACAATGTCCATACATTCTGATATACTAATATTATACCAGTAAAAAAAAAATCTACTCTTGTTTAAAAATAGTGTCCATGGAATTTCTTTCCAGATTTTCCGCTATAAGAGCATTTTTTCACCTACCTCTGATAGAGATAAAATAACTAAATGTATACGTACACTTTTGGCACGAGATCGAAGCGCATCTTCTCGAGGTTGGGGTCCTCGCCCATGATGGCCACGGCCACTGGGTACATCTTGTCGTAGTCAAAGTCGAACTCGACACCCGCCGGCGGCGCGCGCACAAAGTTCCGCCGGTCCTGGAAAATAATGTCCTGTTGTTTGAAAATATTCTTTTGGGTGAAGTTCGAAAATTCGCTTTAATTCGTCGTGTCAAACATAGCTTGTCTAGATAAATCTTACCCTAACCCTATTAGGACCACAAACATTGGTAAATCTAGGGAGTGAATCATTAGCGACCAATGTAATTTCCAAGACTAATGCATATTATACAGATTGTTACTGGTGACACTCAACCGCGCTGGTAGCTATATGATGATCTACAGAATGTTTGGTAGCTTATAGACGTCACCGTATCGATGTAATCTTTACATCTTAATAGTTATGTCTGTCTTCGCGATGTTACAAGCGTTAATCTTGGATTTGGCGACGATTTCGATCACTATCTAACATACATTTGTGTCGCCTGTAGTAATTTAGGAATTGGTATAGTAAGTATTGGGTAGTGTATACTCACAGTGGAGAGCGAGAGGCACTCCTCCTTGAGGGCGGGCTCGTTGGGTGCTCCCACCCAGGGCGGCACGGCGGCGGCACTGCCGCGGCCCTCCTGACCCTTGATGAACGCGTCCTGCTCGCGGTTGAACTCGCCCAGGATGCTCTGTAGGACAAACATAACAAGTTATTAATAAACATTTATGCGAATCTATTATAGTCTAGGCGTATGACCACCACCACCATCATCATGTGCGTAATTATCACTCGCTTTAACGGTGAAGGAAAACATCGTATTCCTTACGATGTTTTCCTTCACCGTTCACCTGCATGCCTAAGAGATTTTCTCGACGGCATTTGAAATCTGCCAACCCGCAAGAGGCCAGTAGTAGGACAACGAATGGGTCGACGATGATGATGCGAAACTGTAGATAGATTTTTCCGAATTTGACAACTTTTTTTTCTGTCTGTTTTATACACACTGGGAATATCCCAGCACGCTTGGTAGTATATTTAGTTATAGTATAGGATCTAGTGATCAGTGTCATTAGCTAACGGTTTTACTGAACCTGTTTTACGAAGCTATAAAGGTTGACTTTCGTCTACTACTAGTGTGGTTTAAGACGAGATAACACGCCGACAACATATCAATATCAACATGACCCATACTTGAACTTCGCTTTTAATTAGACATTTTAGAACGCAAATGATTCTGTATTTATCTTTGCAGATCCGAAGACTGCGGAGTGTCGATAAAATAAGTGATAAGATTGGGACTATAAGCGCTACATTCACAGTACCTATACGAGTCCGTTTACAAACAGTTGTAATATTCAATCCCAGACACTCGAGATAACAGTTAATTCGCGCGTAAATAATATAGTACGTATAATTAATTTAGATTATAAATAATGCAATCTTACTTGTTTGGTAAAAGATAATTAAATCAAAGTAGAAAGAAACGAGAAGACAGACATAAAGATGGAATCGAAGGACCAACAAATTGAAAAACCAGAAGAGACAGACAAATTGGTGAAGGCGATAGGACAATTCGGGAAATGGCAGTTTATGCTATGGTTGCTAATAGCAACGCCAGTAAAGATTTCAGCAGCTTGGCAGCAGATGGGGATAGTGTTCATAGCTCCGACTACAACGTATATGTGTACAGAGACGAATTTAACAGATACGGTAGAATCAGGAAAGTGTTACAGTGACTGTGTGAAATATGCCTTCTTCACGGATTTCGAGAACACGATAATCTCGGAGTGGGAGCTGATCTGTAGCAGAGCTTGGCTGGCCAACTTTACGCAGACGTTGTGCATGTTCGGTGTGCTGGTTGGCAGTATTTTCTTTGGATTTATTGCTGACAGGTGAGCTATGGAATTTTCAATAATTAAAATAAATATAAGAAATCGTAGGCTTTTAAATACTTGAGTACTACGGTACTTCTGTACATAGTCATTAGTGTTTGTTTATAAACGACACTCCTTATATATTTCCTTTTATGCAGTTCTTGTCCTATATTTTATTAGTTTGTCCTTTAAAAGTTGTGTCTATTATTTATACATTTTAGTTCATTTGAGTGCAAATTATGTGCTCATAAATTATATCATAATTTGATCAAACAAAACAATAATATTAACAGATACGGCAGGCGTCGAGCTCTGCTGATCGCTTGTATGCTGCAGCTTGTCACGACCTTTGCGGAGCCATTCTGTCCAAGCTACTGGTTATTCTCAACAGTCCGGTTCCTCATTGGGTCATCTACTGCTGGCACCATGCTGTGCTCCTTCATCCTTATGATGGAAATCATCGGGCCGTCGAAGAGAGAGCTTATGAACTGTCTCTGCGCACTTCCACTGACAATAGGTCAGATGCTGATGCCAGTCTTCGCTTACTACTTGAGGACTTGGGACAGATTCTCTTTGGGCGTGGCGATTCCTAATGTACTGTACTTGATGTATTTCTTCGTGGTGCCAGAATCACCGAAGTGGTTAATATCCGTCGGAAAGCTGGAGGAAGCAAGCAAGGTCATGACGCAAGCCGCGAGATGGTGAGAGACTTTATAATAATAGTGAATTTTATTTATTTATTATGTTTGGTTAAAGATTTTATTATTACTGTTCAATTTGCGCAACAACTAAACAATAGATTTCTGCCAAAGAATTATTTTATATACGGATTAATCTAGACTTCTGGGTCTGAATGTTGAGAAATTAACATAAAATTTATAGGCGCAAACGCACCTAAATAAAAAGTTCTGGCTGATAGCTGTCATTAAGCGAACAACATTTTGCCTTTCAGGAACAATCTGCCGTCAGAAAACATGATGGACGTAGTCAAAAGTATTGCAGTTGAAAAGGCAATCACCAGCGACACAAAGCAACATAAAGCCACATACTTGGATTTGCTGAAGACCCGTGTGCTCAGGATCCACACGCTGTGCTCATGCATGATCTGGTTCATCCTGGGCATCAGTTATTATGGCAGCAACCAGTACATTGGACAGTCCAGCTCAAACGCTTTTGTTACTGTGGCTTTTGCTGGAGCTTTACAAGTAATTTTATTTCATTATCTATACTTCTATACTTAATACTTATATACTTATAATATTATAAAGAGGAAAGATTTGTATTTTTGTATGTAACGAATAAACTCAAAAAGTACTGGACCGATTTGAAAAATTCTAAAGTAATGAAAAATGTTGCAAAAACGGGGAAAAAATTATAAGACCACGCGGGCGAAGCCGCTGGCGCGAAGCTAGTTATTTTATACATAGAAATTTCATACCAGTTCTTCTCTATAGGGCATTTTTTTTTTACTGGAACTAGTTTTTGAATTACAAAATGACCGCATGACGAATTGAAAAATATTGTAAACACCGTCTTTTGGTTTCCAGATTCCAGGCATCATGCTGAGTGGTCTGCTATGCAAGTACTTGGGCAGAAAGATAACATTGATCAGTTTCTTCATAGTTTGTGGGATTAGCAATGCGTTCCTGGTGGTGCCCGATGATTGGTTTGCTGTGAGACTTACTATGGGGGCTCTTGGAGTAGGCTGCGCTTCGGGAGCATTTTCTACTATGTATGTAGAAGTATTTTATTGCTGTTTTAAATTCATGAACAAAACAATAATTATCTTATGATAACTTTGACGTGACAATATCCTTTCGTTTGATCAAACTATGAATGGCAAAAACACAAAGAGAACTGCGTATAATCTTTCAACGGTTCTGAATCATTTACTACTATTTTTTCTTGTATTTTATAGAATTTGTGTCTCATTGTGTAGTTGTCCAAATGAACTTTTCTTTCTTTTAGGTATATGTACACTACAGAGCTGTTCCCAACAGTAGCCCGGAATATGGCCATGGGAGCTTCCTCCACTGTCTCCAGGGTGGGCTCGATGATAGCTCCGTACGTCGCAGGCCTGACAATATTCGCTTCATGGCTCCCTCCAACTGCTTTCGCCATAGTACCTTTACTTGGTGCAATCACCTGCTTCTTTCTACCGGAGACGAGAGGCAAGACGCTGTCGGACCATTTGGCTTAGACAGTGTGTACACAGACTTATTTGTGAAATTTCTACTTTTAAGTTATGAGAATAAGCCATTGGCTTTGTAGGGCGATTTTATGAAAACGAATTTATGAAAACTCGTTAATTTTAATTTTGTTAAAAAACTAACTACCTATTAATTTTATTGAAATAGAACTAATTGAAACGTCAAGACGCCTACCAACTTAGTCACCCGTGAATGGACGCTGTAAAGGGTCCGAAACGTCGGGATTAAAATAATATAAATATAACGCGATGAAATCCGTAAAAAGTAGTTTTATTTCAATGTCTAGTATTCGCGTAAGTGTCAGAAATCAGTATATTAATTTTATGTTAATTTATGATTATTGTGTAATCATATCGTTAAATTTAGATGTTGACTTTATTATATTGTGATATTGGAGTAACTTGTTATTGTCATTCCAATTAATGTTATATTTTTAAACTAGCTTCCCGCCAGCGGCTTCGCCCGCGTGGTCTTATAATTTTTTCCCCGTTTTTGCAACATTTTTCATTACTACTCCGCTCCTATTAGTCGTAGCGTGATGATATATAGCCTATGTTACTCGGGGATAATGTAGCTTTCCAAAGGTGAAAGAATTTTTGAAATCGGTCCAGTAGTTTCGGAGCCTATTCATTACAAACAAACAAACAAACAAACAAATCTTTCCTCTTTATAATATTAGTATAGATGATTACTAATGTTCTTAACCTGGGAGACGCTTGCACAAGCGGTGCACGACGATAGGTTGACTAATGTTAAAATTCAATCAATTGCATTATTATGACATTGTTTTACAACAATATATTAATGTTGATTATTTTCTTTATTATTTACTTCGCTATCTAAAAACATTTTTAATTTCAATATCAATTTAGCTAAAAGAACATAATTTAACGGTTCAATGAGCCAACACAATCGATTTCGTTTACTGATTATCTTGAACATTAATCAAATTGTTTTACATCAAATAAAACTCACATTTTTACTGTAAACAAACAACGAATTAATGTGTGTTAATTGCCTTGTATGCTATGCGTAGTTATTAATTTTTACTTCTTATGGAATTGTTATATTTATGTGCCTGCTTTATAAGCATATTTTTGGTACAATACTTATGCCCTGGTATCCTGCACGCAATACTATACATTATGTTGACATGTCTTGCATGATTAAAAATGAATTCAAAATATAATTCACATAAGAAAATGGTCACGGATTTAAACTAAAAAAATAACTGAAGAAATTTCTGTATTTTGCCTTTGTTACCGGCTAATTAGTTGTTAGTAGTTTGGTAGCCTTAGATTACATGGATGAAAACCAATAAAGGCATTCAATCAAACTGAACTTACTACCGAAAACTATAACAATAAGTAAAAACATTATTATCCATAGACTACACCCCAAACACCCTATCAACTTGATCGTTGCTAATAATGAATAATACCAAAAATCGATGTCAAACTTCAATGGAATCCTATTTACGGGCAAGTTGAACAACAAAAGCTATAATATAAATTAAATTCCACATTAACACGTTGCCGTCGCGCGTCGCCGAGGGTGGCGCTGAGAACAACTGGGTCAACTTTCAACACAATTTATTATTATTACAGAACGCCCCACAATTAAGTAATGAAATAAAAGGTAGCGAAACAATGTTATAACAATAAAAAGTAATTTATGATTACGGGTAATCAAAAATTTAAAAAGGAAAATATGAAAGAGGAAAATGTATACCATAAGAACAATAGAAGTGGAACATTCTGATTGAATAGAATTTTCAGCCAATTCAAAAACGGAGGAGGTATATATAAAAAAAAATGTTTAAGAGTTTTGTAACATTTTGTCTTGTATCTTCCAAACCAAATGGGATACAGGCAGTGGCAGGATATATAGCAGGATGTACGTAGTTAAGTCACTGCAAAATAAAAAAGTTATGAACTTGGTCGATCCTGACAGTTGGAAAAGAGCCACTGGCCCTTCAATAACACGAAATATTCACCAGAAGTTGGTCAGTTTTGATGATGATGATAATAAAGAGAGCAAGAAGGAGAAACGGGAGACTTTTGTCCTGAAGTGAGACATATCAGGCTATTAAAATACAAAAGCACGTGTAAAGATAGGCCTGAAAGCATTGCAGTAGATATACCGAAATACAAATAAACCAATTGTGCATGCATAACTGCAATAACTTCGCTGAAATTATATCAACCCTGCATATCCGTGGAAATAATACTTATGTAATCTATGTATAAAATTCAATGGAAATTGTGTTTTCTATAGAAACCAACATGAATGGCTACTATTATATAATTATATTTCTACAGGTTAAGTTTGATGGTTTTAATGTAAGTAATTATTATGATGATTATAAACAGAACCAATTATTTAATTGTGAATTCTATTCACGCTATCTAGTAATAAGAGTGTCAAATAGCATTTTACGATGCCTTCTGTCTGTGACAGTCTTTTTATAAAGTCAGAAGATCTAAAGTCAAGGTAAATAAAATATTGTTTGTGTCCCTGCAGTAAAAAATAAAGACAAAAAGTTATGTTAGAGATTATAAGTTTTAGCGTAACCTCTACAACTCATGATTTGAAAAGTAACATTAAAAACAATTATTAAAAAGAAAAACCCAAGCAACATAAAAACAAAAGACACAAGACTGATTAATAGAGTACCCTCCAAATGTTCTCCCCATTAAATTATGTAAAGTGACAAGCCTGTCCAGTTCGTTTCACAAGCAACATAAGACGACCCAGGCGACTGCAAGGACCTGAATCCATTTGCTTATTTAATACGCTTTCTAAACGTCCGCCTTAATAAGAAATTAAGAACGTTAATTATGACGCCATTTTGAAAAAAGAAGAACAGGGCTGTTTGCTGATACAAATAGAAAATAAAATTATAGATATACAACTGATACTAATTAAAAACATTTCCGTGTTCCAGCTAAAGATCAAACATCCTTTATTACTTTACTGTTTATTACAATTAGGCACTGTCCCTTTTTACAACATAATTAAAATTATAGAATGTATTTCATTGACTGCCTCGTTAGTCTAGTGGTTATAAGCCCAACTGCTACGCGAGAATTTCTTGGTTCGTTTCTCAGATCGAGCAGTGTTATTCGATTTTTCTGTAAAATTCCTGCTACTGTTAATTTCTCTCGGAATTTTGATTTGTCCCCAGTTCATGGCTCACCCTGTTACATGGGATCTAAACATATCGGCGTACTGTGGGTGTACATTAGTACACCTCTGTCTTGTCTTTTGTATGAGTGAGATGAGGACCTGCAAACTTTTACCTGCTAAATATAAAGAAGTAAGTACTATCAAAAACTGTTTAACGTCATGACAAGAATAAGTTATGATAACTACGGCTGACTTACGCTGTAGGAGGTCGTCAAAATCAATGGTGGTTTCTTCTATTAAAATAAGATATTAAAGCTTTGCAGGCTGATAATGTTAATAAGTTAACTTCACCACAATCCCAACTAAAAGCCTCTTATAACTATGTCGTTATTTTCAGTTCTAAAACAAATTTTCACTTCCATTTTGCCCATCTTGCAGTACATTGCATATTCATGACTTTAAAGCGTTTCGGAGCGAGGAGTAAAATGTCTAAAATAGCAATACGGAACATGGTAACTTTGCATTTGAAATTCCTGTTACACATACAATTTGGATTGTACTTTGACGCGATTTCTAAAACTTCCCTTTCAAGTCTTCCGACTTCTACTATTGTCAAATTCTAGTCAAGGTGAGCCATTTAATCAAACTCTTCATACTCAAATTTACCTTTCGCCACTGCCTTACTGAACCCCACCAGGCGAAGAAAAAGATGTTACTATAACAGTACTGCCTAGAAAGCTTGCATTAAAGAGATCTATCTGATGGCAGACTGGCACAATCTGCTAAGCCTAAAGCTGGACCGAAAAAAATAAGCAGAGGAAAGGAAGATCTTTTCTGAGTGAGATAGACCTGAACTAAAAGCACGAATAAATGAAAGCTAAACCCATTCACAAAGTTTGGAGCTTATTCATACCGGTCCAATTTGTAATCTGTGGGACGGATCAATGATTCTCTGTATGTGTGGGACTATTGACGATAACGGTGCTATGATTTGACGACGAAAGATTATTTGTATGTAGGAGTCTTTTGAAGTAAGTAAAGAGCTTCGCAGAATTAAGATTCATTAATGTATTCCAAGAAGGAAATATTCATAGGATTTCTGAATTCTTGGAGATTTTTTTCTAGAATTTAAGGAGAAACTTCGAGAATTTATAGAGTTCCTACACTACGAAGTTTAAACAAGGAGAGCACTTGAGCTTCTTAAAGACTTCTCAAATATCGCGCATCGGTTTGATCTGTCCAATAAAATAGAGGAAAATAAATGTGAGCACAAAAGTATTCGGTAGTATTAAAAAAATATTAAAACAGAAACTGTTTGCCAAAAGTTAAGCTGCAACGGTCACGTACACATGTCGCTGACCATACCTTTAATCCTTTTCGATACTGGTTGAATGAACAACGCTGAGCTTTTCACAGAGCAAATCCGTATTGATTAATACTTTGAAACAGTTCGTATTAAGGCTGTGATCACGTTGCACATAGCAATTGGATTTTTAAAGGAGATATATGTGATGCAGTGAAAGTAAAAACTGATTGGAGTTTACAATATAAGCATACATTGACGATACATGATAATGGTACAAAAGATGGATAAGAAGGTAAATCTCACAAATGTGGCGATTTGAAAAGTGTTTTATACTTACAGTCTTGTTTTTCTGTTATCCCAAGATTAGCATGGAAAAAGTGGAAAGAGAAACATTTAATCAGTGCACAATAGACATAAGACAGTGGTAAGACAGACGTGAACAGTGAAAATGGACACATAAAGGGTGAAGTATGAGAAGCGATTGCAAAAACCAAGTCGTGGATATCATTAGATAGAATTCAAGCTCGGAAACCAGTAACAATGTTCGTGAATGTAATTAGTAGTTTGAAGAATTTAACCAATGATTCCTGTTACTTTTGGAAGTGGGATAGATCGACGTTTGTAAGTTTAATAATTAGATAAAGCTGTAATCGCGCCGAATCCACAAGAACTTTGCAAAGTAACTTTTGAATTGCACGTTTCGTCACGTTGTCCCATTTACCGTTAATTTGAATATCATTTTTCACCTGTAGAACTGTAAAGAAATGCTCCAAATTCAATCTTAAACTGTCGTGTCCTGACCTTCTTTTGAAAAGTGTTGGTTTTTATGGCTTGTTAGCAGTTTATTATTTTATAAACTGATTGTAAGTTTCTTTTTGGACCCAAGGCCTTAGTTCCTTGAGCCTATTTTAAAATGTACATAAATGCAGCACCCGGTTTCGGGTCGCCTATACACAAGAGCCTTTCAGAAGTAAAGCACCCCAACATTACTCATGCACTGTGCACTACATTTGTCTCATACAGCATTCGAATGTGGGTCACAGAGGTGGGGTATCCGATTTTTGTCGATGTTATACGTAATCTTGAAGCCTTTTGTTTCGCGATGTGATATTCAACAGGCATCGATCATGCGAAACCTTTTGTGACAGTGTCGAAGAGATTGATTAGAGGGAATGAAATGTGGAAAAAATGGTCGCCCGGAGATCTTTTTCCTACCGAAAGAATACAAACAATTCTTTTGGCTACCTAATTTCTTCGTTATGGCCAACGTCAAAAATCACGAATCCCAATGACAATTGGGCAAGTGCATTGTGGGGTTTGTAGTCGATACGACCCCGATATACCCTCGTAATTCTATAATTCACAAAGAAATACTGGTCCAATACTATAAACCTTAGCCAGATGTACGGAGTAAAGTTTATTGTAACTGTTAGTGTGGTGCTGAGTTCCTACACAAAGCAATATAACCGAAGCAACGTACCGACCAACAAGCAAACAGGAAGTAAATCCAACCGCACATATACCAGCTCCAAACCACGTATAATCCGGCCGATTGATCCGGATTTCCGGACAGCGCCCGGAAAGGGAGGGGTGATGAGGTTATATTCTGTGACGTATGTGGCCCTATTCACTAACTGTGAACTCGATCATTGTACAAATTGAATGGATAGGTATACGTTTATAAATACGTATCTAATCTAAGTAAAAAAGAATAAGCGACGTCGTTAAAGGGTCCTATGAAATGGTGTCAAAAGGATAGATATATACATAATGCATATAGTATCCCAATCATATCGCACTCAAAGATATCCCACTCAAGGAGCCATTGTGAAGATATCTGCTTTAATAATTCAACCGATAACGCATCGTAAAAACCATGAAAACGTATGGATTTGACATTTGAACACATTACATTCGATTACTATAATTTTACATGCAACTTTTCATCCGAGCAACTTAGTCATTGTTAACATTTTATAAATGCTTGAAATATTTATTGTTACATTTGAACTTGAACTTGAGGTTTCTAATTTTTTTGAAGCGTTATTACTAACAGATTGTCACTTGTCTTTAGGACAAATAGGTACAGAGGAAAATCTAGAAGCTGTGAGACAATTAGGTCAAGGTACAGTGTAAAATACGGATTTAAGCCGTATCTAGTTAGACTGGAAGCCGGCTCTTACATAGTTGGGGTACCAGGCAGATGACACAAGTAGGTCAAGGATGGCACATACATAAATGTGGCTACAGCACAGTAAATAAAGTTTGCAGTCCTCTATAGTTGGTCCCATGCGTTTAATTAGTCTTCAACTCGAAACCAAGTTTCATGTTAAAGAGCGCCGTTTGGGCGATCATGAGTTGGAAAATACAACCAATACTTAGGGCTTGTTTCACCACCTCTGGATAGCCACTAACCGCCAGATAAATTAATAAATGGAACATAATTTCTATGAAACATCTGTCAGATGAAAACTATAGCGAATTAAAGAAATCTGGTTACTAGTTTTTCCATAAAAACATGAGAAGTTCTCTACTAGGGGCAACATTTACTATGAAGGTACTACAAAGGTCAAAAAGTCCCACTGACCTTTAGAAAACTTTTATAGGTAAGAGCGTAGTTTAGGGCCGCTAAAAGCCTGAAAGCCTTTTGAAAGGCACTCTCTATATTACTACTTTTACGACTTCAGACAGCAAATATACATTTATGTGGAACTTTGCCCCATAGTGTGAGATGTACAGATGAATTTGAAAAGAAATGTATTTTAAAAAGGTGAAAGAAAGTTTTTCCATTTTTTTCTTTGCTCCTCGTCCTCTCCAAATCTCAATGAAGACTTCCAGGTATATTATTTAAAACTACAAAATGATCATTAAAATCTGTAACCGTAGGAAAGATAACAAACTTCGAATCTACTCCTAAATAAACCTGACGAATAATCAAAGTATAAAAGAAGATACTGAAGCAAAATAAATATCTGGGGCATATTGTGACGAGTGACCTCAAAGATGATGAGGATATAGAGCGGGAACGCAGGGCGTTGGCGGTGAGAAGCAATATGCTTACTCGCAGGTTCGCTCGATGTACAAATCAAGTAAAGATAATGCTCTTTAAAGCGTATTGTCAATCTTTCTACACGAGCGGCCTGTGGGTAAGTTATACGCGACGATCCTATGACGCATTGCGGGTGCAATATAACAATGCATTCAGAATGTTGTTAAGGCTACCGTGGCGCTGCAGTGCCTCCGGGATGTTTGCGGAAGCCCGCACGGACGGCTTCAAAGCCATAATACGCAAAAAATCGGCGTCATTGTTGCAGCGTCTCCGGAATGCAAACAATAGCATTCTGAAAGTCATTGCTGCACGGTTCGACTGCCCCATTCAGAATCACTGGGTGAGGGTAGTAAATGGCTTTGCTTAATGTTTAATAATTATATAGATAAGTACCTACTAACAATACTAACTATCATTATAAGGTAATATTGTATCTAACATACTAACAAGATATGGATTTATAATCTGAAATAAATATATTATTATTATTATTATTATTATTAAAACACAACTCTCAAACCGAAATATCGCGATACTAAATAGTATTAACTTCAGTAGCATATAATGTGTGATGTTTTAATCCAGGATCTAGTGGGTACATCTAGTAATGTCTTCATGTAGGTAGACTAAGTAATTTTACAGTAGACTAGCCTACGACTTCATCTGCGTGGAATGCATTGTTTTAGTGATCTAAAACCATCTTCACACTTTTCTTTTTCTTTCATTCGCACCTTTTTTTCT
This sequence comes from Acronicta psi, assembly GCA_946251955.1. Lineage (NCBI taxonomy): Eukaryota > Metazoa > Arthropoda > Insecta > Lepidoptera > Noctuidae > Acronicta > Acronicta psi. Next base: position 11,636,937 of record OX276488.1, on the reverse strand, counting down.
GATGAAACCATCCCTTGGATGGTTTCAAAGTCTATAACGGACATAGAGCACAGACATTATTTGTGTTTTATTTTAAAGTAGATACACAGACTTCTTACACACACAAATACACAATATTTACATCGTATATTTAGACATTTCAAGCAACGCAGCAAATTGAATCACCACCAAAAATATTCTCTCCCCTCGCACAAATTAGCTTATATTTAATAAACGAAGATATCTCTGGGAATTGCCAAAAGTATATAATTTAGGGGAAATGGCTGCTATAACATTACCATGTTATTTCACGCGTGGTATGAAATAACAAGACGTGTAAATATGACTGTATGATATGATGAGATACAATTTATCATACCTATGTCTAGCTGTATTTTTTTATTTTGTGAAATCATTTGTCGCAAACATTTTTGCACTGTTCTCATACGTATGTAGTTCAAGTTTAAGTTCTTTATTGCATCCATGTGTTACATAGGTGCTAGGATCAACATGAAGCCTGGAAAGCTATATTGTATTGAACATCAAGAACAATAGGTTTAAAAGAACCATGGAGTTTCTTGCCGGTTTTTCTTCATAGGAGACGACTTATTTGATATTTGAGTATAGACACGATATTGTTTTGGCCTGTATATTCAATGAAAATAATACTTATTTTGGTTGACTGTTATGATTTTCCGGTTAATGGCAATAACTTTGGCCCCTATTACATGGGGCCTAAGCATACATCAGCATATCAGCAGTACAGTAGGTACACCTAACTCTTCGGAGAATACAGATATAGTATGATATAACTTTCGAACTGAGTAGGAATGAGGAACAGCGCTCGTGTTACGGGACCTAATGTGGCACTTACACTGTATTGATCGCGCTGCCGCCACGGTTAGGGCACACAAATCTAGGTTCCATTTTCGGCGCCGGAATGTCTGCGTAGTTTCAGAGCGTCGTCTAGTCTTTGTAAAGGGAGATAAATAGTTTTACGACCAGTTTCTGTTATTTAAGTTGTTGCGACTTCCGTAAATTTACTAGCAGATGAGAAGATTCGTGGTTTAATTATATTATTTAATTAAATGGACGTCCAAACCCGGGGTTGACTTTATGCGGGCTTAAAGATACTAGACACTAGACAGTTGATTTAGGTGTAGGCGTATACGGTTACGGTACGGCTATATAAATGCAGTTACAGCTGACAGATATCGAAGAAATCTTAGCAGAAAGATTTAAAATTTGAATAGATTTTCCTGGAATCTTTCTTCAAGCACTAGGTATGCCAAGTGATTGAACATAAAATCTGTACTATAACATTTGAACCGTAAGAAGTCGCACCAACATTTTCAGGGTTAAAAAGTTTGATAAATGACGTTGCCCAAGCTCCTAATCGATTCGAGCCACATTTTCTTAGACATCATGTATATACAGTGTTGGGGCAGAAATGAAAACATTTTCTTTCTTCATCTCTTACAGAAGAATTCCGAATTAATTCGCTCCAATCCCTTCTATACAAAACTTTTCCTGTAGCATTTCTTTGAGTCTGAACAGGTCCTCAATATCAACGACATTATAGTGTCTATATCCGGACATTCAAGATGGCGTCTGAACGATGAGATTCGTTTCATAAATATGTTATGACTTTATTGCCTGTATTCGCAAAAAGCTTTGAATAAATATTTTTTTATTTGATTATAACTCAAATAGCTTGTCAAGCTTTTGGGACATCGATAAAAAATACAAGAACAAAGTACAGGATAGAGAATAGTGGCGGATTACCGACATGGACTGAACTCCTAAATTAAAGAGAGATAACAGATAATATCTATTGTTTATCTATACTTAGTGTATGTCTTATTTTTTTGCCCAAGATTGGACGAAAAGACATTACATTATTGTTTGGAGTCAGATTATTTGAAGTTGCTTCAAATTAACTTTTACTAATTCTCATCTAAAGATTTTAATTTTGAGACTTATTTAAACTTAATCTAGACGATGGTAATAGGAAACCAAAAGAAATACGTATATTATTTGGTTTGATAATTTTAATATTTTTCAGATAATTTTGGGTTGATCATTTTTAAATGTTTCATTAGTCTTGTAGTCGACGGGCAAGGGTTTTATTCCCAGGTCGAACATAACACATGGCACTTGATGAAGTCATTCAGCGATCAGAGCGCCATTTTGGAATATATTCCTCAGAACTGTGTCACAAGAATTAGGGCAATGAGGTGCTTTATACCGTCATCGACGAACTGTGACCCAAACATCTCGTCAATAACAGCTTTGCCAACCCCTTTTTGGATTAAAAACATGACGGTCATATAATATTAAACCAAATTGGGGGAAAGTCGTGTGCTCATTTATAATGCGGTACCCAGGACACGTCGGTTGACGTGTAGTATTCCAGCCAGAATGTTTACATAAAACGGAAATCAAACCTTTTTACAAATCCAACATTTGAATAAAAGTGAAAATGGGTAACGAAGAATTTGTTGATGGGGGTAATTTTATAGTAAACATAGATTTCAAATGATTCCGAAATCACTAATCACAGAAAATATAGGACCCAATTAAACGAAGTACCTAAACCTACCCAATAATATACCAACATTGATATAACTAAGATACCATATACCATAACCAATAAAAATAACTATTATTACTAAAAAGCATTGGGAGTTCATTTCTATTTAAATTAGCAACTAGTAAATCACCTTGCCCTGAAAAAAAATTCTATTAGGTACGCTTCTCCGAAACGAATCGAATCGGGAAATAATTGAAGACAATTGCTGAGACCCTCTTTTCTTTTAAAAGAGAGATCATTGAGAAGCCTCTGATAACTGACTGGCGTTTCTTTTTTCAATATTAATCATCTACTTATCAAGACACGAATCAATTCGAAATGATTTTAGAGTTGTTGGATCCTGATGGACCCTTTCACAGATTCTTTTATGAATTAACAGAACTTTGTACGAGAAGCATAAAATTTAGAACAGTACCTCAACCAGGTTTGAGTTCTATCGAATTGTTTCGATAGGTTTTTTACGCATCGAAACGTTGTAATCTCCTAGCCGGTTTTAGTTCCTTACGTAATCGCTAGAGGCGCTGCGAGGGTTTTCCCTACAAATATTTTACGGCGTTGAGTGAGAAAAACTCATGGTCGAGGCACAGGAGTCTGTAACGCAAGTTAACATTAAACCGAGGGAAGAAAAACAAGATTATCGCCCGTATATTTAAAAACTCACATACAGTTCCTATTGTTCGTCCGCCTTTTAAATATTTAAAAAGCAGGTACAATAAAGTTTGCACCGGTACAACAATTCTCACCATGCCATACGGTTACAATGTGCTTTGTGAAGCCCGGTTGGCCGCCATTTTGTCGCACACACGCCATTCGCGCTATTTTTATTCAACGCTGTTATTTTTATATGAATATACACGAAATGCCAACCCACTGACATTTTGCTGATATAAAGTTATAGTTAGGAAACAAAAAAAAATATGAAATAACCCTCCTTCGGCATTCGGGCAAAAAGGACCATTCCCTAAATATTCACTGGCAAATAGATAAGACTTTGGTCAACCCTGATAAATAAACAGAAAAATCTAATAGGGCAGAAGTAAATATCAACATAGTAAATATTTTTTAGTAATTATTTAAGACAAACATCTGACTACTAAAACAGATTGATTGTGATTTATAAATTATGTCTCAAAGGACCAAAATTTACATTTCGAAAGAAAAAAAAAAGAAAATGATTAGATAGATCTTATTTCTGATTTCTGAGTGGTAGTTCATTATTTCATAAGGCTGATGAAGTCACTCTCATGAAAAGATCTAGTTATAGAAATGATTATCATTTATCATGAAAACTATGAGAAGCCAAACCAAGGACTAAAACGGTACATCAAACTGAAAACCGATACTGTTTTGGCTTTCAAAGCTTGGTACTGTGACAGGTAGTACACATAATCATTCTATATTCGAAATTGACGTTCGCGGTCAACCAAATATTACTACTGGTTATATATATAGAATAAATAAAATGCAGAGCAAAATGCGAATATGATTTTGTTCTGAAAGTCGTAGAGACGAGACTCCCGTAAATCCTAATTGTGTATTCAAGAAACACTACAGTTATTCATTATTGTGTTCTTTAGTGACATTGTATATTAAATTAATAATTTAATCAACAGAACGTGTAGAACAATATTGGCCCTTTGTCTTAGAATATTAAAATATATTGCTTTATAAAAGGAGCTTGTATAACAGATATTGGTATACATAAAATCATATTGTTGAGACCTAATATAAGGCACGATAAAGCATGTTACATAATGATATCATATTGAATTATAATTTACATTACAAAAAAAAAGGGAAATTTTACGTTGACGCCCGTGCAAGATTACACGATAAATTAATATTTTAATAGCAAAAGATATTGTCTCTCTGTTTGAGCAACTGCTAGTTATTAATGTAACTGAATGTTTATAGTGGCTTAGGTACCGAAATCCAGATGTAAATTTACTTCATATGTATGTTTCGACAAAATCGTGTAACTGACCTACTATGTTCGTAATATCACAAAAGTTCTATTAGTTCCTTAGGAGAAAATCGTTTTAGAACTTTTGCTAGTGTATACATGTTTTTGCTCGTGACTGTACTTATCTTGTTCCCACTAGCGGTTTTGGTAGCATACCGAAAAACCGCACAATTAGATATAAAATCCTCCGCAGGAAAACCGCAAATACGTACGCTTGCTTCAAAGCACATGTTACATTTTATAACGGTTTTTAACCACGTGCGGTTAACCGTTCAACAAGCTACTGGGAAGAAAAAGCAATGTCAACTGTAAGTCTATTGGTTTAGCGACCATAATTTACTGTGTTCGAGTATAGATTAAAGACAAGAATCATTAATCGTAAAGTACAAGTTTCTACCTATAAATTTTGCAACTTGGCCCCTCAACAACATCTGTTACCACAAATCAGAAGAGGTTTTCATGAGACAACATCCAGTGTCGTTTGCGTCCTCGAATCATTCGGGTAATTCTAACAGAACAACAAAGCATACACAGTACAAGACAACCTTTCTCCCCATACTGTTTTCACGCATTTTTCGCATAATACCAGTCATCTGGCTCAATGTAGTAATAGGCGTTAGTATCAAATTTTCAAATGTGGTCTAATTTTGGATCAGTATCAAAGCCTTTGAGGCTGATTTAAGATTAAAAAGTGATTACTCACCGCCTACATGAGATAAATCCCACGCAAGTAACAGTAATAAAGTCTCCATTTCAAATTTTCAGAGCTCAACGCTCTTGTACAACTATTCATCGTAACATTCACAAATACAGCTCGCAGACGCTAATAAGACCAACTTGCTTCTGCATTACATTTAGGTAAATTCACCAAAGGTAATCCGTAGACATATTAGGATGATCTTTATTAAGCGAGCGTGTTTCGAAATCAAGACTGTTGTGAATATTAGATTTGATATTTAATCACATTCACATTTCTGTCACACAAAGGTACATGAATGTGGATGGTTATAAGGGAAAGTACATATAAAAGTAAGTATGAAATTATAAAAGTTGATATGGTCACAGAGGAAGTGAATGATGGCATGAAAGAAGAGTACCTACAACAAACATATCTATTTCATCATCTTTATCAAGCACGAATTTTGGCTAAAACATTTCCCTGCTTTTCAACACCATAAAGACTAAGTCACGTCACGGCTAGTGGTAGGCAACACCAGATCAATAAAACCTCAAACACCAAAATCTCAGCTACCGGGTATACCATTTCTACTGTTCTCTTATAGAAGTTTTACAGCCAGCAACACAAGTGCTGTTAAGATAAGCTGCGTAGGTGGAGCTGAAGCAAGCGTTGTTTAATGGCGCCAGAATTTTATTGGCAGTCTTCTTTATCTGGTCGTAATGTGACCATTTTATTGTCCAGCAGTGTGCTCGTAAATGGACGATGATGGTCTATTGATTTAATTGTGATGGATGCTCCAGTGCTTACCGTTAAGCTGCGCTTTTAATGTTCTGGTAGTCTCTTGGAAAAAATCAAATAATAGAACTACATTTTCAGTCACTGCCTGAACAGTTAGTTCAGTACCTATAGCTAGTTCAATTATATTTATGTTTAATTATTAGGTACAAGTTTTTATTCAACTTGCTTTGTTAGTAAGTTTTTTATTTGTATATATATGGATGATTTATAATTTTATTGTAATGTCTGGAATAAATAATTTGAATTTGAATTTTAAACTCACATAGCTGAGCCAATTTAAACTTCAAACCTAACTTAGAAAGGCAAATGATATTTTAATACCACAGCGACTTGTTCTTTCTAGAACAAAGCAAATCAAAAACATATTCTTTGAGAAATTTTCGATGAATTTAAACCTTAAATGTCAATTTCGGCGTCAACGCTCCAACACAATACAAGATCCCTGTCATAATATATTACGTCTTGAGGAGTTGTGTTTAAGTCGATTTGACGAGGGATCACTAACCAGGAAGCAATCAGAGTGTTGAGGGTAGGATTAATACTACCGACTGACAAAGTTTCACCCTGTGCGTAATACCTACGTAACTTAAAATTATTAGTTGAGATCAAAGTAATGGGATACGCGGTAAGGATAATTAATTATGCTTGGATTAGGATTTTGGTGTGTAATTATAATATTATTATGTCCCACTACAGCTCAATCTCTAGATGATAACGACCACTGGAGTAGCTGGCAACTTTGTACAGGAGTGCTTTAGAAATTAATAAACTTATTTATCAGCTTAATAGCCAAAAGTGCTAAACATAGACTTCCACGAGAACCGGTTACATGTCGCGTGCATCCAAAGATTGCGATAAACTTAAAAAAAAAGTAACAGAAAAGGGTGTACAAGTGTACATTACATCAATTTGTTATTCTAATACAGTATATATGTAATAGTCTTTTATGTGAAAATAATACCCAAGTATAAACCAAAACAAGTAATACCTACACGAACCTACATGTGCTTTGTATAGTAGGTAGTGTACGATATTTTACGAGAGCCATTACTATTCCTAAAGGCGCCACAAAACCATTGTCACTTCGGCGACAACAGTGCACCCCAGGGGACATCGTGTTGAGTTGCGTGACGTAAAACACGAACCCACGTAAAAAGGGCCAAGGAAAGTAATGACTATGCGAGTGTCGTGCTATGAAAACAGCACTCGAAAAGCGGTAAGTAATCTGACAAAACTTGAGATACATTTTAACGTAACGTAAGAGTGCTATAAGCACTAGGTTACAGCGCATTAAACGTTTAAATTAACGCTATGAATGTAAATAACTACATTTTAGAGTACAACGGTTCATATTAAGCTAAGAAGCGAGGGCAGCTAATGAACACACTAAATGTAGGTATGAATGGCTGGCATTAGCTGCGAATGGAGTGAAATATGTATGAAGCAAATGAGATGTAAATTCATGATCTCAGCTTTAGTGCTTTATCAGATTATCACAAGACTTGTGAAATGTCTGGACTTTTAAATTAAAAGCTAGAAAAAGTACCAGTATGAAGTAACCGGAAAGCAGACAGTCAAAAGTATATGTAGACTAGCTTTCCGCCAGCGGGTTCACCCGCGTGGTCTGGGTATTTCTTATAACTTTCATCCACTATTTCAACCCCTTACAGCATATGTCCTTTATCACGCTCTAGAATATCTGTGTACCAAATTTCATTTAAATCGGTTCAGTAGTTTTGGCGTGAAAGCACGAAAGACAGACAGAGTTACTTATCGCATTTATAATATTAGTGAGGATAATGATGACAGTAAAATTAAACTTTGTTAAAGTTTAGGATCTTCAATATCCCAAAAACAACGTTGACGATGAAGTAATATATTATATTACTTCCTCGAATAGAAGAGACAGAGCTATTGCAAATTTAGCAGTCCCAACCAATTTGGAAGCAATTCCATCAATCACAAACACAATTGAAGCCATACTGATCAACATTGCGACGTTGCAAACACAAATACCTACATCACATGTTACATGTGTGATGTACGGAAGCCGAGGGGGGTGACGGGACCTAATGAGGGAGCCGGCGCCGTGATGAATGTCCGGCATTAGCTGCAAATGGGATGAAATACGTGCGTACGTTGAAAGCTTCGTGCTGTAAACATTTTAGCTTAGGATTTGTGAAATGTCCAGGTTTAAGCTAACATTTTATAAATGGAATACTTATCTGATGTTGTTTTGTTAAAAGGAAATAACTCTTGAAATAACTCTCGTTTTGTTAAGCTTGAAATCGGTAAAAAGCTAAATTAGTTATTTGTTTATTTACTCTGTGTTGCACTTTTACGCATACTTCTAAAGATAATCGTTTCTATGAGTTTTTGTATCTCATCCTCCTCCTAGTCTTTTGCCAGTTACGAACATGGCTTTGAGTCTAACCAGATGCGGCTGAATTTCAGTAATTTTTACGAAGTGACTGCTGCTATTGTAACTCCAAACCTCTATTTCTGGACATTACTGATATATGAAGGAGAGACTGGGTTGTGTTTTGTATCTAATTTATAAAATACTAGCTGTCCCGGCAAACGTTGTTTTGCCATATAGGGGTGGGTCATTTTAGGGGGATGAAAAATAGATGTTGGCCGATTCTCATAGATACCGGATAAGCACACAAAATTTCATACAAATCGGTCCAGCCGTTTCGGAGGAGTATGGCAACTAAAACTGTGACACGAGAATTTTATATATTAGAAGATGATCAAGATACAATATTTATACAATGAGACGTCTTATTCTTATTTAAACTTTCTTTCTACATGACTTACTTTCACATGTACACTGTCATATCACACGTGTTAATATAAATAAATTTTTGCACTTATACGATACTAGCTTTCCGCCAGCGCTTCACCCGCTATCCCACGGGAACCATACATTTTACCGGGATAAAAAGTAGCCTATGTGCTATTCCAGACTATAATCTATCTCTGAGCCAAATTTCATCCAGATCCGTTTAGTAGTTTTTGCGTGAAAGAGTAACAAACATCCATCCATCCATCCATCCTCACAAACTTTCACATTTATAATATTAGTAGGAAGTAGGATAGGATTAGTAGGATTAGCACTACTTTACTATATAATCTCCATATCGCATTACTGCCTTTAATTGCTATAATTTCAGTTGGCTTCTACATATTAACATACCTAATCGTGATAGCAGCAATAACCCTTCCATTCATTATCTTGAATAGTACCTTTAGTAATATCAACATTATCGTGCAGTTCATCTATTTTTGTAACAATAGCTTATTCTTTTGATAGATTTTATTCGCTACAAGGATAGTCATCATCAAACATGCTCGTGTGTGCGACTACTAGGCTAGAGAGTCGAGCACTGTTGATGGCTTTTCCTGTGAAATTCCTTATAGCCGTTAGCTTGGAGTGGATTCGTGGCTCGCTCCCTATTTCATGGGACCTAAACATACCGGCAAATTGTGGATATACAGCTACGCCTCTGTATCGGGGAATTCAACCATAATGGTATGTTGTGCACAAGGAGAAGCTTCATCAGATATCAATAATGTGGATACGAATAATATAGACAATGGTCAGAATTAATGCAGCGTTTCGAATTCGCATTATGCAAAAGCGAACACACCTCAATGTAGATTATGTACGGACGGCGAATCCTCTGTTAACATTACATAATGTGCTTGTTAGGGCTTCTGCTGACTGTGTACAGTTCAGCTACTGAACGGATTGGATATTGATTGCTGTATTACGAGCATGTCATTGGTTGTTGATTCTAGGGTTTTATCACGTAGTAATTGATGTTAGACCACAATATTAAAATGAAAACTATGCAAGAATCGTAGCAAATAGCGTTCTATAGTTTCTGCCTACTTCTTTAGCTTCCTCCACGTTCATACATCTTGTCATACACACCCGCCGCCGGTTGTGAGTACTACCTGAGCTTTTTGAAGGACCTTACTATGAGGTCCATATGGCCCATATCCACAAAATAACTCATCGAATGTTTATCAAATTCGAACACATTCCAGAACATGTTCAACAATGAACACGTTTCAGTGTTAAATCGATATCGTTAGACTTTATTTCCCAAACATTCCGCAACAATTTGGGACATCGCATGCCTAAACTTTTTTATCAAAAGTCGCGTGACACAAAATATATAGTTGAATGGAGCCTTTGGCGATTATATCACGGCGTCGTAAGCAATAATAGCTCATAATATTTATTATGATCTTCCTCGAATTTTCCCAACTATTTTGGGGTCGGCTTCCAGTCTAACCAGATGCGGTTGTATTTTAGACGAAGCGACTGGCATCAGACCTCCGCAACCCAATTTCTGGGCAATAACGATATTCGAAGGATAGACTGGTCGTTGGATTTTTGGGCTTCTGACTACCAATAACAATTGTCTAGACATTCGTATAACCGGGATATGCGGTATGCGGCATTGCGTGCTCTTCGAGCACGGCTCATAACATGATACAAAAATTTTGACATGCTTTTCATGAGACTTCTTCTCGCAAGAGCATCACGTTAAATAAAGAAAGAATACCGCGTCATCACATTTTGGTAATGTTAAAAGGTTTAAAATAAATTCTTGAAGGGAACGCGCAACGAGCAAACGTAAAGAGGAATGTGAGTGCATGTACTGTTTTTTTCTTTTAAATCAACCAACCACACAAAAGTAAACCCGGTGGAGTTATTAAATTACACTTCTTTTATACCAAGTCTTTGTCTTGAAAATGAAGCATGTTTTTAAGCCCCATTTTTCACTACCACAAGAACTCTAGAAAACATAATGGCGAACATATTTATGTTCCAACAAATCCTTGGTTTCGTACAAATCTTACCATAAACCTGACCTATTTTCGTACATAGTAAAGCATTACTAGCTGAGTAGTCTCCATAATGTGATGAATAATTAAGCAGTTGGGCTTAACTGAGCGGAATGGTAGCCGTGTTGGCTGTTGTAGACGTGCATGATAAGTATGACGTAACTACACAATGGCTAGTAATGAAGAGGAACGTGACGTCATAGATCACTGCCTCGAGTATCCGAGCTGAGAATAAAATGGCGACACTACTGAGAATATGTGCCATCAGTTTTATAGCTGTAAGGAACAACATAAAATAAGGCTGAGTAATGGTGTGTGAAATGTACTATGCTATTCATCCAGACACAATATTTTAAAAAAAGAACCTTACATAGAATCAAACTATTTATAACTATCAATAATCATACAGATACAAAAAACTAAGTTTTCATTAAAACATGAATCACAGAAATTATTAAAACTTACTCTAGTTTAAATGACACCAAAAGATGGTATGATTATTGATTATAAAAACCTATAATAAACTGATTAAATGTCACCTATAAAAGATTACAACAGTCCCACAAGAAAACCCACGCAGTGGTTCAAAGTCGTTATATTCCACAGCTAAAACTAATTAGAAACACAACAGAGAAGACATTTCTAGGCAGAATGAAGAACGCCTACTCAACAGAGAGTAATGAAAGCAATTACTGAACAGAAAAAGAAAAGTTGAAAGAGTGAGACTGGAAATAGAAAAACTACGCTGTAATTATTGGGAATTAGGAGAAACATAGTAGCAGTACTGATTATTCAGTAGCCACTTAGGGTTATGGCGATGGACAGACTGAGATGGACAGACGGATTCAGAAAAATCGTCAGTCAACCTGTTAGGTTAAGCTAGGTAAGGTAGACTTTGCTGCAGTTTGTCTTTGGATGGATTTCTGACTATACAGTTGCAAGTTCCGAGAGTATAAAAACAAGTTTATCCTACATACATACGCTTTTTTCCCCAAAGGGGTTGGCAAAAACTAGAGAACGCTACCTACTTCCTACGATTCTTGCATATTTCTTTAGCTTCGTCCATGTTCATACAACTTCTCATACACAGGGGTCTATATACTACTATATGGATATTACGTAATAAGTTTTCGGTGACATTATTACATTGACAACCATTTACCCATTCTGGCATCCCGATATCGTATTGCCAATTCGATAATTACAGACAATGAAGTCGAAGCGTACTAACATTAATTCAAATTTAGCTGATAAAACCATTGTTGTAGTATCACCTACAAATTCACAACTAAGCAGAACTTGAAACAGTGATTCACTGCCAAAATGAGAATGCTAATCGCAACACCGAAAGCCAGCATAACGTAGTACAATTAAATTCTATTCGTAAAAATAATATAGCGAATAAGCGCTAACAATTGCAATTTCCAAATGTTAAAATTGAACTAGATCCAAACCCTGGGCTATGTAAGGAGTCGAATGAACAAAGAGAATTGATTTAATAGAGTGAAATTTTCAAAATTTTCAATTTGTGTATTGATTTAATAGAGTGAAGTTAATAATCTCAAACCTTAGGTGTAACCTTACATTGAACGGGAAAGATGAAGCTATACCAATGCTCTTAAATTAGGTAAAGCACTTACATTATACCTTATAACCTTCCGCTACAGATAGCTTCCAAAATATACAAAGAAGTTAATTCGTTTTATGTTTACCGTTTATACCCAAATCAACGAGGAAAAATCCTTATTCAAACAAACCAACATTATTTGTACAAAATTGGGTGAAAATTACGAAATAATCTTCTGAGAGAGTGTGGCAAATAAAACATTGTGAATTCCGAGAAAAGTGGTAAGGACAGGTTTATGGCAGATGAAATAATTATCATTTATAATAATTGCCTTTACAAAGACCTAATAAAATGAGGTCGCTTACGACCAAAATGTCGGGTTTTACGAGTGCTTAGAATTTCGCAAGACGTAATTACGTACGACGTATATTGGTTAGTTAAATTATAAGCGTTGTGGAATATAAATGTAAGTATTTTCTAGCTAATTACTACGAAATTAGTAATTAAGGAAATTTTATGCCACAAAAAATAACTGGTTGATTATAAGACACAGATTGTGTTACTATTTTGACTTAGTTCGAATTAAAAAAGATGTTAAAATAATTTGGGAAAGAAGACGATATAAAAAAAAAATAAGAGCACCCCAAAAAATTTGTATATCCGAAGTTAATATAGAACCCCTTCGCAAGTCAGAAGCATACACATCTTGAGACAAACCGTAACTCAACAGAAAATAACGGATTACAAAAGTATCTGCGAGGTAACCCCTATAATCCGATTTTCTTAGCTGACATTGACTTAGTTCTCCCTATTTCTATGTTTATCAGATAAGGAAAACAAGCGTGACAGATAAACTTGTATTAAAAGAAATTTCGTTTTTTTTTTTTTTATAAAATACTAATGATTTAGTAGCGCACTGTTACACAGTCGCCGAAATGTAGCTACGAAAATTATGACATCATCAAAGTATACCAACTATCGTAAGCTGATGATAGCCCCGACCAAAATCTCATCAAATTTTCTAAACGTTTGCTCAATAATCTAATTTAAAAATATCTACTTCATTTACAGTTTGCATCACTTCCACTTTCCGGCTTATGGAAAGTTGTGAACTTAAAGCGGATTGGCGACTTCCCCAGCGGGGAAACTAAGTAAATAAGCTTTAATTTAATGCGACAGTCCACTACTAGAAACTTGTTTTTCTTTTCATCTATTTTCAGAAATTATAAAAATGTAAATGAAGGCAAGGAATATTTATCCTAAAATACAAAACCGATGCTATACCAAAATGTATATGAATTAACAAAAATATCACAAGTCCCTTAGTTACATACTATTGTGTAATTTAAACCAAATTAAACCACAACTTCATATCATGTCTAACCAGTGTTAATTAAACTCAGTAGTTTAATTAACTGATGCAGTTGTAACTTTGAGAGTACCTTGCTACATAAAGGCCCGACAAAGGCTTACAATATTCTATTTCTACCCGGAAGGTCGATAAATAGGAAGTTGCGCACAACGGAGGTGACTAAATTGTATGCACGTAGGGAACGTGTCATGATGCTGCGTTCTAATTTAATAAAGTTTCGGCCACCCGCAAGTTTCTAACTAGGCTAGCGTAATGGCAGGCTGTTACGGGGAAATACAAAACGCTTCGGTAAATAATTTTGATAAAGAAATTTACATTTCACTAGCTTCAACATTCATTATTACATTTAGCAAATCCTTTATAGGTCAAGTTGCTTGAAATGAAATAGGAATAAAAATTGAATCAGAGAGCGCTAGATCTTCATACGAACTCAAGTTAGACTGTTTATATTTTGTGAAATGAAATGTTGTTTCTGAAATATGCAGTGCTGCTGCACTTAACATTTGCATTTCGTTGCAGCTCTTCTATAACAGAATTTTAAAATCATATTTTTATATCAAAAACTAAGTAATCCTAGTAATGCAATAAGAGTCAGTTCAAAAACAAGGCAATAAAATGTAGACTTGGCAGCAACTGTCGGTTAGTTGCTGGAATTGAAACATTAAACGCGTCTAATGTGCAGGCGCTAGCGACATATGCCACAACTCTTCAAAATCTTACGTAACGGTAACTGGTACAAGTTATAAGAGAAGTTATAAGTTAAATGTCATTTAACCTTACCGACGGGTTGGAACGATAGCATAGTTAAATGTTATAAAAAGTTTTCATGGAATTTCTTGACAGATTCTTTTTTATGAGATCATTTTTGTGGAATCGTGCAACGTGCAAGTCATTTAACGTCTCATAAATGATTGTAAAAGCTTATTTGAAATAGAACCATTAGAACTTATAAGGATTAATTGAATATGATGAGAAATAGAGTTTCGTATAATTATGAAAATAGTTCCATAAAGAAAACAGTCTCGTCAATTTAACGTGCACGTTGAAATTTCAATTAACAAACATAAATAGCAATCAGAGCGTGTTTTAATTAGGTACAGGTTGTTTATTCTAGTCTTGCATTTCTATGATAAAATAAATACCAGGGAAGACAATTGACAAGCTTTAACTATATTTCTCTAATTAAACCAATTCGTGAGAACCATGCACATGACGGAAATGCAACATATTTATAGGTAATTCAGAACTAAACAGTCAATGTAAAACAGATAAAAGTAATGTTCTCACATAAATCTCAATAAATTAAGTTGTACGTTTAATTCGCTCACATATAAAACCTTATTAGTTAATTATATAACCGGGGGAATTTAGCAGGCACCAATTCGTCCGGCAATAACTAACTACAGGTATTTAGGTCGGATTATTGTCTAGTGTCTTTACTGGCCCCCCGTCTGTCTCCAATGTAGAAATTATCACTACAGTTGTTGATAACATCAGATGTGTACTTTATGTGAGGTTTATATAATACTTTTGTACCTAACCCAACAACATAAGTAGCTTATGTATATTTCTAAATGTATACTGTGAACATTCTTTACTTATTTTATTCTCATTAGACACCAGGGAATCATTGAACTGGCTCTGCAATGCAACTTCAGAACTTAGTTCTTATCTGTAGTTATAAATTCCATTCGAACTTCCATTAGGGCATCTAGCCAAACAACGAATTCTGAACTAAACCAATAGCAAACTAGTTATCTATTCAGTAGGAACCATTATAGTATCTATTTTGCAATGTTGTTCTATATCGCATACCCTTGCAATGTTGAGCGTTGTGATTATTATCTCTTGCTTTTACCATACTAAAAGCAAGTTTAAAGAACTGAAGATTTTATGCTTCCATCAAAAGAAACTAAAGTCTATTTCAGTATAAAACACTTTGTGTAAGCAGTTCTAGTGTCAACTCCCATCGGAGGACACAGAAAACGACACACTTGAAATGTTTCAAGCGACCGCGTCATAACAGCCGTAATTGGCTGTCGCAGTTTCAGGGTTGGGCTCTTTGAAGCACAGACTAAACTGTGTTTGTGATATAAGTGCCTGGCAAACCTACCGTGTGGTTTCGGATGATGACTTTTGATGATGACAATATAGCATATAACTTACCTGAAACAATATAATATACGAATTAGGATAAAGGAGACTAAAATAAAACTATAGAATATAGATATCAAAAATATTTAAAACATTGTTTAATATATAAGCCCCCTACAACGGTCTGTCATCTGTAGATATCATAATTATCAGGTGAGCAAAGACGAATTGATAGAAAGTAGACATAACAGGATATAAGGAAAAAGAAATAAGATAAATATACGGATTGTGTGGACGATGATACAGGTACTAAGAAAGTAAGTTATATGGCGCCTGAAAGAGATAATTATGAAAATAAAAGATATACTGCATTGATCTCAAGTAAATTGCTTTGATAGAATGATGGCTTCGTAAAGAAAATAATTCAAGTTTTACATGTGTTATTTATAACACGGACTACTTTATCGATATTTAAAACGACTAGCTAGCTGGCAAAAACAAAGCAACGTCGGAAATAAAAAAATATGAAGAATTATAACAAAGAAACTAAACGAGTCACGAGCTAGTTCTTGTGTACTTGAAGAGAAAAAGGTTATTTCTTCATTTCCATAACCTATAAATAGAATTAAGTAGTACACAGGCAAATACATTAAGTCAGGGTGATTATATACTGCTGTAATAAAAATGAATCATTTCAAGTTAAATGGGTTCCGTCTAGAGCCTGCGTAAGAGTTTTTTATGAGCACGTTAAACGTGATAACGACCTATCTTTAGTAAATATTCACAGCCAATGTTTCCGACGTACTAGGTTTAAGTGTACAAACTTGAGGCTATTTTTGGATATTGAATAAAAAAATTGGAATTGTTTATTTGTTTTGACACGCAACCGCGTGTTTAATGTTCAGAGGGTGTGTGCCGAACTGTAATTAAAAATTCAACTGCCAAAAGATAAAATATTTAATTAATTCTAAATTACTTTTTAATCTCTAACACAATACAATTTCTAACAATGCGTGTCGTCGGGAGTGGTAGTTACGGTGCCACAGAAACCAAAGTGCAATACTAGTTCTCATATGCTAAAAAATATGGGTCAACATTGTAACTAGAAGTCTAAAGTATAATAAATAGAAGACAAAGGAATAACGAGCATAAAAATCTCACAAATTATAAAGAGGTAAAAACCCCTTACTGGTGGACATACTGGACATAACTAAATTCGGATTAAATGTAGGAGAAATTTGTTAAATTACTTTGGTTCTGATATATAAATTGTATTGGGACCGTGAGATCTTTCCTTGGTAAATGCGATCAATTCTGTTGGTCTGACATGTCACAACCCTCGACCAAGAGTAACAACTATTTGGAAATGTAATTTTAGTTGTGGTTTGGCTTAGATTTTGGGTCAAACAACTATTAGAAAAGGTAGAGGATTTGTTTAGCCTCCGTTTGTTGTCCAGTGCTACTAATAAAATTGTACTGTCAATAAGCTTGGTTAAAAGCCAGAATCGATATATGGAACAAATCCCAATTATGTAAAAGATATTGAATTTATTAATTTACAGAAACGACATTATTTACATGCAAAGCTATGATGGAACCGGGGTCTTACGTATCGTTTATCAGTAACTTTAATAATTGACCAAATAAATCATAGTCAATTAAGAATGTTTCGTGAAAATGTTGACAATTTAATTCAGGACACGGTGGCAGGACATTAATACTCTGTTATTCAGACACGGAGGTCCATTTGTCATCAATCTTCATTACCCCGACATAGATGGGAGCAAAAAATATGAAAGCCTCTTTTGTAAAGGCTTATATGGGCCATTAAGAATTAGCATTGATCCCGGTTTTGGTAAAGCTCGGCTATTTTTAATGAAAATCATTAAAAGCCACGCCCTTTTTATAACGAATATAGGTACAGTTACGCTTTAACAGTTTTGAATTTGTTTATTATAGTTAGTTTATGTAATCGACTCCCTAAATTTGTTTAGGCCTGAAAGTCTAAGAACCTTTAACAGCAAGTTTATAACACAAATACCTACATAATATAATAACGATAGAAACAACAAACACATAACTAAAACATACCATCCTACTCAAGAAACTAATAAATCAGATTCCCTAAACAAACAATACAACGCCAGGAACGAAAATGACTTGACAATCCTTGACGACAAAGAAAATTAATCCAGAATTTATAAGGGATCGAGGATCTCCATTCTATTATTCGAGATTTCTATCAGCTTTCAAATCTTTGGAGACGGACATTTGAATACCTATTGCGAAGTTAAGCTTCAGAACGAGCATGATCGCGCATTTTTCAAAGGGTATTGAGTTTTATGGATTATTCTTTCCGGTGTCAGGGATTTTTCCAAGTCTACTGTCACTGTTGACCTGTGTAATATGATACAATACCCATGTTATATTTAAAAGTTTTACAAATAATAATAATATACAAACAAGTACATAAAAAAATTCACGTTAATGACCAAAAAATCCCGTGATATTTTGAAGCTTATTCATATAATGAATATTGATTCCCTTCAATTCTCCTTGCAATTAATTTCTCTACGTTTATATTGGGGTTAGTTGTATTATTAATTACTTCCTGTATTTTCAATGTTGATTCCAAATCAGTTTATGAATACAATTTGATCTACGAGATATCCTTGTATAACGTAGTTATATCCTATTTGTCAGATAAGTGTACCATATGCATGGTGGGATCTACGATTCGATTAAATTATTAACGTGAGAGGGGAGTGCTTGGTCATAAATTGTTTGTAACATGCAAGTCCTCCCAAGAGTTAATAAAGGATAATAGAGATTGGTTTCCCTTGACTTTAATTCCGTTGTCATATTCGATGTATGTAGGTAAGAAAAATAAGTTTCATCTAACTTTTGTCAATAAATTAATAAATTTTCTTATAAATAAGTAGATAGGCACATTATAAATTATAATAATCATTATACCAATACGGATACGGAAACAATCTAATAAAGATTACAATACCTACTTAAAGTTGACGACAAACAAAGGCACAAACAAAGAATAATTTATAATTTTAACAATAATAAATCTAAATACAAATAGCAACGAAATCCCCTAATTTGAATCTTCTATTACAAAGTTTGTCTCGGAAAATTGTCGCAACTAATTCTCAGGAGCTACAATGTAAACAGATCGCCTCCGGAAACGCAACTCCCTGAACTTATGTCCAATGTATGGAGTAAAAGCGTCGAGAGGCAGAGAACTGTCAGGAGGCGAAAATAGTCTTTACTAGGCTGTGAATAGGTTAGATAATGGCACGGTAGGGTGTTGTCTGTTAAGGCGGCGACTAGCTCTGTTACGTAACGCATCTCGTATTGATCGCGTCCCCCACTTCGCGCACTCGCGCACGTCGCCCGCGGACCAATCACAGCGCACGGTTTAATTTTAATTTGATAGCCGTTCGGTGCGAGGCAGCCTCTGATTTGTCGGCTCGTTACGCGTCAAAACGATGCGCTGAAAGTATTTGTTTGACAAAGCACGTGCTTTTCGTTGTTTGATATCGTTCCTGCTGACGGAAGTAGAATTTTCATTTTATTTTAATGAATTCGTGATATTATGAAAGGTTACTTTACGTCACAGGTCGATCAATGTACATATATTGTTATAATATAAACCTTTTGATATAACTTAGTTACGTAATTACTGATTTACGTGATATTTAAATTCAGTAACGGAAAAAAAACTGATTTCCTGGAGTGATAAAAATTACTTAGTCCAGGTTTCGAGGCAGAACATGACAACCCTAAGAGAGATTTATTTATAAAACAAAGGTACGATTCCAAACTGTCACATGGTTTTTTGTCACCTCGTGATATAAAAAAAATTTAAAGCCTTTGTAGATTTCATGTTACGCGTATATTTTCCTCTCGACTCAAATCCTTCAGAATGCTTTACACGTAACACTTCAATCTCGACTTGGTTGAATCCATACAAGGCTACACGAGGCGAGATAATTTACGAGTATTCAACACGCCTACACGCCAACGTTATGACTTCATAGAGTATATAAATAAGCAACCCACTGGCTTTAGGAGTCTGAATTATGTTATATAAAGCTTACGAATAGGGTGTTTCATATTTTGTAGAGAATTTTAGCAAAGGAAAAAACCATTTGAGTAGCTTCTATTTAATAAGACTTTATCACTTATTCTGTTATCGTCATAATATAGCTCGACTTTACTTACTGTTGTTTTATCTTACGATTATTGTAGGCTATAGTTTTGCGTGATTTTCATACACATCTAGATTAAATTTGCAGATGATGTATAAGTATATCCAATAAACCATTGGTAGCTTTAATACAACGAGGGTTTATCATTTTCCATTTAGGTATATTCGTCTTAATAAATTTTTCTTTCTTTATTTTATTTTATCGACTGCTTTTTTAAGTCGCTTATTAAATTGCCAACTCGTTTTTAGGTCGAATTAGGTCTCTATCTTTTCAATCAAATTATTCTATTAATATTATAATTATCTACGTGTCCTAACTTTCAACAGCAAAATTATACATTTTATTAATTACATTTCTAAACTTATAAATTATAAGTCTTCGAAATATTCAAAATAAGGTATCCGTAACAAATTTACAAGTAATCAAAGTTTACGGTCAACCGGGACCTGTTATTATAAATTCTATAACTTTCTCCGAGTTAATAATCACAATACGATAATTCCTTAGCTCAATACACTGTCTTAATATAAGTGTTGAAGGTGTTATTTTAGTCATTACGTCGCAAATAAACTTAGTTTGACACTTGACACACATCGACCAAAAACAGACACAAACGTACATAGGCATAATCGATTTCTACCATAATTCCTAATGGATTTATGAATGGAGCCAAATTACTACGTTTAGAAAACAAGTCCTTTTCTCCGATATATCCATTAGCCGATCTTTTTGACATTCAAAGGAATAGAAGTAATCCCTTAGAGAGATCTACAGTCTGGTGAGAGTGGAAAAATATGTAATCGTAATAAGCCAGTCATCCAATGTGCCATAAAGCCTTCAAAAATTGAAGATATCTATCAATTGTTCTTTAAAATGAAACTAATTTAACTTGATCTATATCGTTGCTTCCCCTTAAGTATCGAAATTCTCGAAGCGAGTCGAGCCGCCGTCAAATACCGACATTCAATATCGGAAACTTAATGTTCCGACGAAGAATTAATATCACGCTGAGGTCGCCAGCGATCCGGGATCAATAGGGATCAGTGTCGTGTGAACAGACATTAAGGCACAGAACAGAAATACGCCGAAGCTTCGTTATCTGTCTTACAATAAAAAAAAACCATTTCGCAACTCTCAACCTTGCTTACTTAGTATAACGCGATGAAATTAAATCCGTGAAAAGTAGTTTTATTTCAATGTCTCTTAAAGTCTAGACATTGTAGGTACTGCCTACTGGATTATTCAAGTGCTTGAATGTCGGATAGTGCCGGGAAAGCCTTTTGAGGAGAGAGCGAAATTATGCAAAACGACTGAGAAACAGCCTAGGACGATTTAAATCGACATAGGAAGCACCCACCCGCCCGAAGCTCTAAGTCTCCTGTGTGTGTTTATTTGTGACTTATCTCTGCTAGTTCTGTTGTACTCACGCCGTACCAACACAGTTGATTTGCCATTATGTGGCCGCAGTCGCCAGTATTGACAGACACGACAAGACGGCACCTTCCACGGTGATAGAACATTGTAGAACACAGGGCGAATTAAACATCTATACGTATAGAAGAAAGTCAGAGATGGACAGATGACCTGATAAATGTCGGGCACGGCAATTTATCGCTCAAATCTGGAGCAGCCCGTTTGGGGAGGTACTGTAGAGACCACAAAGGTCGCTCCCAATATTTGGATACGACTGGCAAGTTAGCAAGCATTCATATAAAAATAACATAATGACGTAGAATGTACTAGAGTAGTTGTGTCACAGACAATGACATGTGAACTTGATTGAGCGCTCCCAATAAAAATCTATTAACAATAATAATCAAGAATATTAATTATCAATACCCTGATCCGGTACTGTGGAGGACAAGAGCCTCCACAGTACCTTCACCTTACAGAAAACTGCTGCCAAATAACACACTTTATTGTATGAGTGTGAGTTAGGTTGCCAGAGCTCCTTCTAAGAATGCGTTGCGCTGGCGGCAAGAGGAACATTCCCTGTCGGCGCAGTGAATCCTCCTTAAACCTCTAACAAGTTTTGCATGTTCGGCAACGCGTGAGTGACACTTCGGTGTTGTAAACGTCCATAGGCTGCGGGAAGCGCCGCAGGCTAGTTTGACACACTTGTGGTATAAAAAAAATGCAGGCAGCATAGTCCAGTCCTGATGGTAGTCTATGGGGGAGAACCTCTTTTCGCTGATTAAAGAAAATAAGATAATGTAGACATGATGTGTATACAAGCTGTTACTGTGAGGCTTCTGCACATTTCTGTTTAGTAGTGTGACGGTCGATACGCTCCTGACGTTTGGCGCAGAGCGTGGCCGTGAGAGACGATTTTATAATGAGTGCATTACTCATCGGGTTTCATTTCAGCGAACATTTTTAATGACCCGACCAATGAATATTTTTTTTTATGTGTAAAGTATCTCGATAAATTATATATATATATATATATTATATTATATATATATTATATATATATACATTTTTACACAGCACCATCTAGTCCCAAACTAAGCAGAGCTTGTACTATGGGTACTATACAATGGATATAAGACTTATATACTTTTTTTTTTTGTAAATACATACTTATAATATATAAGAAACACCCAGAAAAACACAAACACTTAAGTTCATCACAATAAATGTTTGTGTCCTGTGGGAATCGAACCCACGACCTCGTGATCAGCAGTCCGGTACTCGAACCACTAAACCACAGACGTCGTCAAATATGAAGCTCCTACGCATTTGTAGACGAAGGCAGACAACGTGGGTATATTTACTTTTACTAACACTAAGTTAAGAACATTGCTACTAACATATCTATGGACAAGGTCTGAAATAAATATTATTATTATATTATTAGTGGTAAAATTTAAACCTCAGATCATTATTGCGATATTAAATTATTTTTAACCGACTTCAAAAAAGGAGAAGACTTGAGAAAACTATATGAACGCGAGTAACACCGCGCGGGACAGCTAGTCTATCTATAAAAGCATAATACCACACAGTCACCCACTCAATCGGCCCACTCACACTGATTAATAAAGAAATCTCAGAATTGTGTATCTTATAAACTTGAAATTTGAGAAGGCTAATAAAGGATCTAGTCTAGGGGTAACTCCCACAAAATTCGGAAAAAGTTAATTACAGAACGCGCAGGGCAAATATTTCTGGTGTATTTTTAATAGTAATCTGTAGCCTTATAGCGTGTGATTGATAATGCCATACCACTTAATACAGAATCTCTTCAATTCAAGGAATCGAATCCAAAAGCGTTTCTTTGTAATCTTCAACAATCGATATTATTCCGAGTCCTCTATCAGAATCTACTTTATGTATTCTATTAGAAATACCATGCAGTTTTAATATCACATTGACTTTACAAAACGTTCTCGTGCACTATTGACAGTTCAGCAACGTCGCCTCCTAGTGTTGCCAGTAATATTGCATTTGCAATTTTGCCGTTAGCAAGTAGACTGGTATTACTTCACTTGAGATGGAATTTTTTCGATATATTTTGTACTCCTATTATTTCACTATTATTTCCATAGATTAAAACTGGCAAATGGCGTCCATGCTTGAATGGAATTGGGCTGGTCAATGGCAGCCGCATGCACATTGGGCACTGGGCATGACTCTCCACACAATGGATGCCTGAAGACGACAGGCGCTATCGAAGCCGGCCCAGAAAGAGGTGGCGGGACTACCTCGATGCTCACTGCGAGGACTGGTTTGAGGCGGTACGAGAAAAGAGTACCTGAAAGAACCTGGAGGAATCCTTTGTCCAGGAGTGCGACAGTAATGGCTTAGGGAAAAGAAATGAATTTTACTCCGGGGATTTTAGTTTCCAAAAGAGACCTGATGACTAATTCTACGAGCTACAAGATTTTTTTCAGCGTTTTTTTTAAAGGGCGTCGGTTAGGAAATGCTTTTGAAAGGGTATTTTAAGTATCTATGTATAGAAATAAATTCAATTTAAGTTATATTACAATCACCTGTAATGCCGCTGGTCTTTCAGTGCAATAACAGTTGTTTCAGACATTATTAAGGCAAAGCCTCAGGGACAGAAAGGTGTTCAGCGGATCAAGCGGACTATCAAACAGTGACGTGTTTCCGCACAGACACCGTGTAATTGCTTTGTGTAAGCTAGGTGGATTGCAGGCCTTGGGAATATTGCAAATGTTATTGAGCAAGGTGGTTTTACACATACCTAACTACTAAAATTCCTCTTTCGGATCGGCGTCTCGCAAGAGGTGAGAATGTATGGTAGTAGGTACGCCTAGCGGGCCACTGCCGAACGGTTGATGTCGGGCGGATGTATATATGCAAGATGCACGCTAAACTTCACTAGCGCGATTCATGATTTGCTTTGTACAAGATTCGTAATTAGTGCGATAGATGTCGCTAGAATCAATTAATCTGAATTGGTAGGTGGTAGAATCTCTTAAGATTTGACTGGATGCCGACCACCCTCACGTCGGAGTATGTCCCCATTCTGTGTATCACAATGTAGGATATCTGAACTGGCTTTTAGAAGGCTTGGTTGCTGGCTTTTCAGTTTTTTTTTAATACTTTAAAAGACAACAAAATATACAGAATTTGAATTCAACGCTCGTGATACGTACATTACTTTCCAAAACCTTTATATAATATACCTATATGCATTGGTAAGTAGTCTAAAATTACATAATACCCGTAAGATGCTAGTCACACTAACATAGCTCCCAAACGCAGGGTAATATGACTGTACAAACACTTTAGGATACAAAAGGGGATTTGGGTCTAATCCACACCGAGTTGGTAACAACTTTGTTGATTCTGATGAAGGTTACCAAATGTAACCTCAAAATGTTTTACAGACTCGATTAAGGAAGGTATTAAAATGTTAAAAATGTCATGTTTACTTCGAAACACAATTTCCGTTCTGTCCTTTATGGAGCCATTCGAAATAAACTTAGAGAAACAGAAATCAATCATTCAAAACGTAACGTTAAGCGAACTTACGATACGTTACTGAACTTTACGTTGGTCCTAAGCGTAACTGGTACGCTTGAAGTCCTGGGTTCGATTCCCAGGTCAAGTAAATTGTCTAACTCGAAATCTGGATGTATGTCCGGTTAATGGCATAGGCTCACCCCATATTACATAGGAGTTATCAGGCTTAATCATAGCGGCGAACTGTGGGTGTACATTAGTATACCTCTGCCTAATCCCTCGGGGAAAACAACCTATGTAGTAGATAAGCATCCAGTCGAATTGAGAACCCAGTCGTTTAAGTCGATTGCAAAGAAAAACTTTTTTTTTTCCATTTCCCTAGAGTAACTCTATAAACATCTGCTCTGTGGCTGGCCACAAAGAACCCACTATGTGTTCAAACTACAAAGTTAGATAACAAACCATTGAACAATATATTCATTTAGCTAGTTCCGATACAAGAATATTTATATGCAAATATTTGTAGAACAAACATTAAAACTTTGTGTATTTACATGACAAATGTGGCTTTTGACTTCGCTCCGGCCCCAGGGAATACGTACTATTTGGTCTACTTTGAATATATTCTGGGGTAGAAGATGCCCGTCGGGTAGGTTTAGGACTTTAGAAAGGTTATTTATAACAGTTTTATTTTCTTTTTTCTGGAGTAAAGTTCTGGTTTATTTTTTCTTTATGTCAGAGATTTTCTCGACGGCATGTGAAGTATGCCAACCCGCATTAGTACAACGTAGGGTATAGCCTAATCCTTCTCATACTGAGAGGAGACCTGTGCCTAGCATAAATAATTTCAGAAGAGGCTTTTGACCCTGTATGTATTACATAAGAATGTAACCTGGAATACAAAAGGCAATCTAATTTATCATCATCACTATTAGCCCACATTCATCATGTCGGTCAGAAGCCTCTCCCAGTTGAAGCCACAGAGCCCAATCTTCAGGTTTTCAAATCCAGTCGCCACGACCTACCAGCGACTTTCATAAAAAAATACGAGACGCCAAAATGTCTGGCCTAGCCTCATACACTTGGGATGTCTGGATCGATAACACTATAATTGGAGTTTCCACTTACTACCAATTTTAGTTGTAGGAGAGAATTGGATGCGTGCCAACACATCTACAGATCGATATCTGTGACGAATACCGTAGCCTCTATGAGTGACGCTAATGTTAAATGATCGTCTATTATCTCCAGGTTCGCTGTCAAGCTACTGAATGGATGAATTAATATTTTTAACCACAGACAGGTAATTCACACTGGTATATTAATATCATCATCATCAGCCCTTTTTTGTTCACTGCTGAACATGGGCCTCTCCTAGTTACCATAGAAGCCGGTCTTCGGGTTTCCTCATCGTCATCACTTCACGCTTGCCTAGACGCGGTCTCCACTCGAGAACTCGTTTCCTCCAACGAATCTGCAAGGCTTTTTCGAGAGATGTGACGATATAACATAATGTATACCAGATACATACTAATTTAAGGATCCGTAAAGTGAAAACTGTGAAAAAAGTAAAAGTGATAACTACTATTTCCAAGTCGGGCAGAGCTTTGTTGAGATTTTCCTATGAAAATACCTGCTCGGAGGTTGGATTTGTAACTCGTCAATGGTGATAGACTTGCCTTAAAGAATGTATTAGAGAGGCTAAGTGTGATGGTAATGTATGTGCGTGAATTCCCCGCAACGGCTTTCAAAGGCCAAAAAAATTCAATTTACCATTCTCATAAGTTGATCCTTTATACACAGGTGCGAATTCAACACACATGCTCGATATTACTCATATTTTACAAAGTAATAACAGCGCTGTGACAAACAGTATTAAGCTGTACGTGGAAAACACACAGAAATTTCGCCTGTTGGAATACGAATTAGAATTGTTACAATTTCCAGGCGAAATTCTGAAGGTAGGTAATACAATTTCACATCTGACTTTTGACGAGTTTCATAAGCAAACGGGATTAAAAAACTTTGCTGACAAAGGATTTATTTTCCGGAGAGCCTTGGTTAATTTAATTTGGAATTGTAAACGTTTACACTTCCTAATATCATAATTGCTTTAACGTATTAAGTTATAACTCCATAAATCTTATAGAAATTAATTGAACGACTTAATTAAATATATTCTTAAGGAGTTCCATCATAATCTGCAGATAAAACAACATTACAATTTAAACGTTATCATAACTTTGTTGGCTGCTAAAGTTATAATAAAGTTATAATTATAATATACGGTAACGTAAAGTATTTTTTATAGCATTACGTTACCATGAGCATTTTTATGTTGGTGTTTGCTGTCCAAAACTCCTATTGTAAACTTTGTCCCTTTGCTAAGTTTTTTCGCATCCTTAAAAAAGTTGAATAAAAATATAGAAGCCTCTCTTTTTTTGGTGGAAGCACTTCAATGAAATTTACTGTACAACTCGAGTGGAGCCGATAAGAAGCCAACTTACCCGACAAGAAGCCCAATACTGATTTCTGACACTTACGCGATACTAGACATTGAAATAAAACTACTTTTTACGGATTTTATCGCGTTATATTGATATTATTTTAATCCCGACGTTTCGGACCCTTTACAGCGTCCATGGTCACGGGTGACTAAGGTGGTAGGCGTCTTGACGTTTATCAATATAACGCGATAAAATCCGTAAAAAGTAGTTTTATTTCAAAGAAGCCCAATGTTGTGATACGACCAGATTCGACAGTCAACGACTATATCAACCGATGCCATAAGAGCAAAAAAGTACTATATCTTCCATCTCAAATAATTATGGATGTTCCAAAATTCCCTAGACCTAAGAAATTCCTAAATGACCTTAGATTCTCAGGTCCCTCAGCATTGAGAAAAACAACGTAGGGACAACAACGTAAGGGTTAAATCTTCTTTGATTTCATTTTCGCCGAGTACCGTTATACACTGGACTGTATAGCTCCAAAGAAGATTGTTCGCGTCATTAATCAAAGTTTCTGAACTCAATCAGCGTTGCAAAGAGTTTTTGTATCGTTTTAATACAGTTTCGTAGCTCATTAGTGGCGACTAATTATCCGGTTAACATTACAAAGCCTTTTTGGAAATCATGGCTAAAAAGGGGACAACTCGATATTTAAGTATTACAAATAGTGACTGTAATATCTCGTGTAATTAATACACATTTTATTTCAGTAAAACTCATTTATTACAGAGAGTCAACAAGAACGAAGACAATGAATTCCAGATGTTTAAAAATTGTTTTTTTTTTACTATTTTGCCATACACAGCAGTGACGACATAATAAGTTCTTTAGCTAAATATTGATGAATTGTGTACAGTCGACCAAAGAGTTAGGTATACAGACTGATAACGACGTCTGTTTTGAACAAGATTGTATTTTATTGTATCACAATATCACGTCAAAGTCAAAATCATTTACCTACCTATTCAAGACAGACTATTAGGTACTAGGAAGTCTACACCTCCGTCATAGTATGTACCACATACGTAGTAACGTACTTAAGGAAAAAAAACTGTTTCTTATAAGTTTCCAAAAATAATTGTACCAACAAAGATTTCCAGAAACAATTTCGTGACATAAAGGTAAAAATTCCAACATCAAATAAACTTCAAGAGAAAGATTTATAACAACTAACAAGAACATTCCTGTCTCAAAAAGGTCCTGATTCCTGGCAGCGACAAACAAAAGGTCACTGAACCCGTATACTTCCCAATCCTAGTTTGTCACAATGTCAAAAAAATCACAAAAAATAAAGGGAAAATATTTGACTGTCACCTTTTTTTCTACGGTAAGTACATTTATTGCCTCTTGACATTATGATATCCTCAAATTGGGGTCTATGTTGAGATATCCAACAATTGAAGACTATTTATTTAAGTTGCGCAAAAAGTCGGTATAATACTAAAAATTCACCAAAGCTGACAAGTTAAGTAAATTTACGCAGACGCAGCTTAAAATATTCGCTTAGATAAAGACTATAAATCTTTTCAGTGTAGCAAACAAATTGGAAGGTCCACTAAAACAAACAACTTCGTGGAGCACTTACAATTTATTTAAGAAGATACGAGCAAAGATCCATTACAGTTCATCGTGATAAAAATAGGAGCGAGTTTGCCGGAGCTTTTGACGAAGGTCCCTCGATGTCCCGGTGCGTTGCCAAGTCCTATGGGGGCGATTAATGCGACGTAATGCGATGCGAAAATATCAGTCACAGTCAGCTTGTTTTAGACTGTGTTATTTATCTAGTGTGGTTAAAGCCTTTGGAATACTAAAGAAGTGTTTTTGTTTTATGGAGCCTGCAGTGAATAATAAAAGACGCACCAATAAAATAAGTACCAGTCAAAAATTCCAGCAAAGGAACCTCGGTGACTTTTCGACGGAACCTTTAGGTTCTGTGGAACCCAGTTTAGGAATCGCTTCTAGTATTGGACGCTACGCTACAGTTCTTGGGTTTAAATCGTCGAGAAGTGTTATCTCTATGAAATTCTCAGTAGCAGCTCGGAGTTTGGATTCATTCCTAGACTCGGCCCCTACTACATGGGATCTAAACATACCGGCGAAATATATGGCCTCTGCATTACCTTTCGGGACTTACTGCGTAATACGTATTGAGAATTTTAATTTTGACTCAACTATCTATCAAGTTTAGTCAACTGGATGTGTTACAGCTTGTATGGCTGTAGCTACATTCGCATAATGATTTATTATCGCATCGCGTCGCATCTGTCGCCTACGTGGGACGACATGACAGTCTAGGGGCAGTTCAACGCGATCCCGCTAAAAGTCAGTGTAACGACGTTTATTTCTGCCGACGACAGACATAGGGCGGTAATTGACTAAGTTATTCGACCCTCCCTTATGGAGGTACTTTGCCAGACTAACTGCCGGAAGTGATGAAATCAATTTGGGACCCCTTAATCGGGTTTTTTTTACAGAAATACGCGAACATTATCAAGGAAAAACTGTGAGCAAGGATATTTATTTGAATCGTGTGTTCTATTTGCCTCTCTAGTATTATTCGCCTACAGTGGTTACAATTGGTTGTTAAATTGTGAGTATTGTGACTCAAATTAATTAATATAATAATAATAAGACGTTTGTTATGATTGATACAAAAAATATTTAAAAATCCCAATACCAAGAAATCCCCTCATTTTTAAGGATTGTCGCCAATGTAAAAAAATATCTCTCTCAGACCCTTCACATGAGATTTGTTTGCAATCTGTTGGAGGGTGGGGACATTTCTTCCCATTGTCCTTTAAATAGACAAGCAATAGCACTACCCTAATTGACTAGCTAGGTACAAAGGCTTTCTGTACAATGAGAGTTGCGCTTGTACTGGAAATGTATAAACGTATATGTACACGTTTGTTGATTTTTGTTAAAGTTGAACACCACATCATATGTGTACTTACATCTGAAAAACCACAAATATTTCTATAAATTAAATAGACAGTTCTAAATTCTGACACTCATGAAACAAAATCAAAAAATTGAACATTTCTTTATACTAAGAAACTTTCTTGTCCGAAATAACTCATAGAATTCTCGATACAACTCAATTCGTGGAAATTCGAGACGGTTTTATGAAGTTATGAAGAAGAAACGATACCCCAACACATTTGTAAAGCATTTTATTGCTCAAAAAGATAAGAATATTAAAGAAATCAGTTATCGAAATGATCGGATGGGGAAATTTTGCGGAAATCGATTCCGGCGGTAGAAAGCGCTCCGAAATGTAAGTGTTATGATTTTTTCATTTCGTATTCATGAGTCTCAGAAGCGTTCAACGCAACTTTTGCAATATATAAATTCCGATTTCCGATCGAATTCACACAGCTTTCGTTGATTCGTTTAGTTCTGAGTTAAGTACTGATTTTCTACATATTTATGAACGTCATAATCGCCATTTTGTTCCTAGTCCCGTAAGATGACAAACAAACATGCGTGCCATCTGATTGTAACAACCACAGCGAATGACACCAGCAACACCAGTAGTAAAACTAGCGCGTTGTTATCTATACATCTCCGTTGTTAAGTCTCATTTTCACAGTGATGTCACTGGCTACATTACCCTTCAAACCGGAACACAATAATGTTGCTTCATCATCATCATAAATTTAAGAGCTCAGCTCTTGTCGGTGGAGCAATCGCCAAACATGGACATGGACCATGACCCAAAGAGACCGAGAAAGGTTAGAGGCATTTGAAATGTGGTGCTGGAGGAGGATGGAGAAGATCAGTTGGAAGGAAAGGAAAACAAACGAGGAAGTATTAGTAATTGTAGACGAGAAAAGACAGTTGTTAAGAACCATAGAGAACAGGAGAGGAAAGATGTTTGGCCACTTGATACGACACGACAACTTCTTTAAAACCATACTAGAAGGGAAAATTGAAGGAAAAAGAGGAAGGGGAAGACCCAGACGAAGTTTTATAGAGCAAGTGAAGGAAAAAGTGAGGAGCGAGTCGTATCAAGAGGTAAAACGAAAGGCAGAAGATCGAGAATAATGTTGCTTAGCGGCAGAATATTTGGCAACCCTGTGGTTCCACCCCAGACAAACTCCAACAGCCAAGCAACGACCAGAATTAGGGTCCATTGCATGGAAGCAGTATAAATTCGAAATTCTTTCCGGCTTTACGCGTTCAAGACAATTTTTCTGACAGGCAGACAAAAATTCTAAAAACTTCTAGGAACCTTCAAGGCGAGAGAGAATAGACATTATTTGAGTTTGCGTGCTCCATCCTCGGCAGCATGTTCACTTACCAGCAGGTGAGGTGCTGCCAAACGTACTCAAATTTATAATAAAAACCTGTACTATTTGTAATATTGATATCTATATTCGTTCATTACTTCATCGTACAGCTAATTTCGTAATAGAAAATATCTTCAGCATAATTTTCTTTACGTTGTTGGCTTGCTAAGATAATATTTATATTATTACTTTTCCTTTGTTGGATGAAGTTAGGACCTTAATAGCCATTAGTTTTCTATTACAATGTTGAACTTTCTGCTTCTTAGAATACAGTTGTTCTTGTTGGTAAAGCGCAAAATTTAAGTTATAGAACCTCTAACAGCATATTCCGTATTTTAGTTTAATAGTAACATAGCAGCGATAATATTTCATGTTGAACCGCAAAGTTGTAATATTTTAGAAGCCCAAGTTTTACTATTTATATAATTCTGTGGCGCGTTGAATATTGTAAGGAAACTAGGGTAACGGAGCACTGGAAACCATCTAAACTAGGTACGGAAACACCTGGGACTAGCTGCTATACTTTATCTGTCCAGACTTGTAATAAAATGTATTCCCGGCGCCGCAGATCCTACTAAGACTTTAAGCCGTTTAGCCGAGGCATTGAAACGAATAGGCTTAGCCTTCGGATAGATTTAGGGTTTTAGATATTGGCGCCCAACATGGGCCGCAACAATTTTAATAAAATACATCAAATTGTTTTTTTTATCGAAATAACTACTCAATATTTAACACAATTAACATAATAATTGGAAAATAAATTTTAATTTAAAATAATCTTACAGCAAACATTTCTTCGTTTATCTGCGAATACTTTGTCTTGCAAGGCTTCCTATTTAAATGTTTCCACTCCAGGGAAATTGGAGCTCCACGACAAATGAGCATATTAAAAAGAAAGTCAAGGAAACCTTTTTAAAAGCATTAAAAACTTAATAAATCAAATCAAAAGAAAATTCTCGAAAGTGTGAAAGCACAATGAGGTCGTCACAAAAACAATTTCTTTTGTGTTTATAAGGATCTTTACGTCGAATATTTCATTATTTCGTTTCCTATTCCAAGAAGAAATCTAATTAGAACAGAATTTATTGCCTTATGTATACGAAGCTATTAAGTTCTATAATAACACTTGTTTATTGATTTATTTACTGTACCAAGGGTTGGACCACTTATATCAATCGTTATACCTATTACACCAGGAAAATGCCATAATTTTATAACAAATCTTGTCAGATTATAAACTACCGAAAGATGGCGAACACGAATTTGAAAATACGGTTAAATTAAAAAAAAAAATATTCTAAAATAACATTTTTTTAGTCCAATAGCAGAACAAACAACTTCAATAAAAGAGCAACGTCGTGACTTCGAAAACAAGCACCCATTCCATTTTAGCGTCCTAAAAATAAAACTAGACTGCTTCTAAGTGCTACAGTAAAATCGATCCTTCCTCCATTGCATCCATTATGTATTTAGGCCGTTGATTCTCTAAATCTCCGAGGACTCTCCACCCCAGTCTAATAACATCGAAGGTCCATTAAAAAACAAGGTCAAAATCGGGGACAGTCCGCAGGTAAAAGCGGCCCATGTCGTTCCGTACTGATAGCCTGGTACAAAAGCCAGTGCAATGGCGCGAGATGGACCGAAATATTAAATAAATATTCATTGGATCAAGTTGATTCAATTTGAAATATCGATTGATGGCAAAGGTCGTAGGCTAGAGTATGAATTGTAAGGAAACGTTCTAGGATTCTTTAGATTCTAACCTGAATTGTGTACTTTCGAGTTTCGGGCTTTTGTCTTGAAAAATTCGAATAAAACCACTCTTAGACGAGGCGCGGAAGTCTGATTCATTCGAAGACCCAATTGAGCTTCTGACAAAACTATGCCTTATAAAAAAGAGCCCGCAAAACTGCCTCATTCGTCTAATGGACGTAACCGTGACTGCTAAGCTAGAGGTCTAGGTTCTGTTTCAGGTCAAGCAGTATGTATTTATACCCCGTTAATGTTATGCAACCAAAGCATACCGGCGAACAAAAAAAAGCTCGAAAACCCATATATATTACTCTAAGATACATGTATATACTATCGAGTATTCCCAAAACAGGACAATAGGTATCATGTATCTTCCTGTGACACCCCGCAATGCGGCACACCTGATCGATCATTACTTTCGAAGACAGTAATCCGGGAGATCGATAGGGTGACTCATAATCTGCTGTCTCCGAACTTGCCCGGGAACTTCTTTTTGGCTAAGCTTTATAGAAATATTTAGATAGTGGTATTTTTATCACGGGCCAAAATTTAAGGGCTCGTTATTGTTTGATTACTATTAATACACGATTGAAGGATTGGTTCTAGCGTAAATGTTGTTTATAATGATAAGTACAGTAACCCATTAATTTTTAGCAATTTTAATTAAAAAAATGGACATTGTGGTGATATAAAGTGATGAAGATGATCAAGATTCGACAAACTTTGAGTTGCAAACTACTAGATTAACTAAGCTGAATGAACGATGGTCCAAGATTGTATTTCCCACGTTCTGTGAAACGTTTCACAAAAGATACCTATCTCTGATAGAGAGACCTTTTAGGGGCCTTAAAATTTAACCAGGGTTTCCATTGCCTAACATTGGAGAAGTAGCGAAAAAATATATCTCATCATTTCTTTATTCTCATGCAGATTCTGCCTTAGTAACCTTTAGTAACCAACCACCACCGTTTCTTATCAAAGATTTTTTATTCCAATAAGAAAAGCCAAGATACAGTTTTACCAAGGACAAAACTGGTACAGTCTAAAAAAATATTCTATAAAAACTTTAATGTTGCGAAATAAGACCTAACATCAAGATTTATAAGTTCTCTGGGAAGCAGTTATCTGTACCTAACGACCCAGTAACCCTATCTAGAAAAATGGCTTTACAAACTTTATTAGTGCCGCAATGCGTAAAATAGGGGTCGTTTAAAATAATTGGCCTAACTTTCAGAACCTCGCACCTACGTCACTTCTAAATATCGGGAATTTGGATAGATCTGGTTCTAGTTATAAGCAGTGATAGAGAAGCAACTAATAGGAAGCCGTTTTAATTAGAATTAGATTTTCATTTTAAAAAAAAACGTTATACTACCTTGCACTATTATGATGTATCCTTAATGTCCAAGGCCCAGCTGAAAATCAGCGTTGTGGTTCAGTACCGCAACATTAGGCTGAGCTGGTAGCCTCTTCAGCTCAGATTTATGTGTTTTTAAGATTTATGTTTTGTGTACCTTCAAATAATTTGAGTTGAATAAATGTTTCTTTCTTTCTTTCTTCTTCTTTTCGTATCAATGGTAAATGGTAAAATTCATCGATAGCCTAGTGATAATACTATTGGTCTGCCAAGTCAAAGGTGTCGAGTTCGAATCCAAGACACGTACCTCTTGACTTAATTATCACTGGCATTGCTGGGCGCGGTTCTCCTCCCAGAATGAGGATTAGGGTATAGTCACCACGCTAGCGCAAGCTTTACGTTTTGGCAAACTACAAGACAGAGAAAATGAGCCATGTCGGTTTTTTTTTAATTTGACCAACATCAACGACCACCAATTTTCAAAGCTGGCAACACATACTCACGCCTGTTAACTTACCCACTCTTTAGCAAAAGTCAAAGCACAGGTAAAAGTGTCCGGCCAACCAAAAAGACCCGTATAATGCCGATACGAGGCCTGACAAGGGTCACAGAAGGGTCGTCTGATACCGGCAGGGGTTGGAGCGATAAATATATTGAATTTTATTTATTGCATAGCGGTCACCATTAAAGAAAATAAAGGGGATGTTGTTGTTTCTTTTGAATCTAAATTAAACTGTAGGAAATAATTAGAAATTGCGTTTTTTATATTATAGCGGCTATATGATGCGTAAAAGTGAAGTTACTATAAGGCTGTATATATAAATGTATATTATTGTTTGTCATATTATAACAAAAAAAAGCTTTTGAAAGACAACTAACGAACTGTCACAAGAACAGAGTACCTTCTCGTAACAAGGGCAAGGAGATAGTAATGGTGTCTTTATAATTGAATTGGATCGGGCCCCGAGTGCTTCCGGCACACTGCGCGCAGGATATCGCAGATAATCATGGTTGCGCACCAATTACCGGTTGTGACGTCAATAATGGCGGGCGGTGCTTTTAGTGCGTTCATTCAATTTTAATTGTGCTATCGGAGACATAATTACAGCGGAAAAATTAAATGAGTTAAAGAATGCTGTTTATGGGTTGACAGGACGCACAGAAAATTAATACTTACTAGTCCTTACTAATATTATAAATACCAAAGTAACTCTCTGTCTGTCTGTCGCACTTCCACGCTAAAACTACTGAACCGATTTAAATGAAATTTGGTACACAGATAGCCTAGAGCCCGAGAAAGGACATGGGCTCCTTGTCACTGCGAAAAAAGGGCTATAAGGGATGAAAGTTATAAAAAAATCCCAGACCACGCTGGCGGAAAGCTAACAGTTACATAGATAGAACTGTTGCGAAAATGTGCGGCCATTGCTCAGCATAATGCAGT
Organism: Acronicta psi; assembly: GCA_946251955.1. NCBI lineage: Eukaryota > Metazoa > Arthropoda > Insecta > Lepidoptera > Noctuidae > Acronicta > Acronicta psi. Next base: position 11,600,513 of record OX276488.1, on the reverse strand, counting down.
TTCTCATGCAGGTAGCAGAGCCACGGCGAAATATATAAAAGCTCAGAAAAGAAATCCCAGGTTTTATTATCTGCTCTTGCCTTATATACAGAAAATAAAGCTTTACATTGAGAAGACAGATATTTCTAAGAACATTCTAAATCCTCATAAAATATGGAATATAAAATTCTCCAGATATATTTACAACACAAAGGGAGTCGTCTAAAATGTCTTCGCGAATCTACATTCCAAATCACAATGCCCGAGGTAACGTTATGTCTATACTCCCCAACGGATTCCACGATATTCCTTCCGATAAGTATTGAAACATTTCGTCAATAGAAAAATCTTCGAAAGATTTTTATACTGTGAAACACTTGAGGTAAAATGGCGGCTATGACGTCACAGGCGGCGGAGCTTCTGCGAGACTTGCAGTATTTGTTAACGAACAAATTTAATCAACAGAAAAGAAAATATCCTATCCTATTAAAATTGTTGAACACAGTTTGTTGAGATAATATCGGATGGCTCACCTCAAAGTTACTTACAAAAAATCAATGTCATATTTTATTGACACACCCCAAATGATATAACAGGACGATAGCAGACCTTACAACGCCTCAGCAAACAGTAACTCGACAAACACGACACAAAGCGCCGCGCGGTGACATTCAACAATCGTTCCAATATTTAACGAGAACCTTTTGTGCCGCCATCTTTGTCTATGTCTGTCTCGGAGGCGGTACAAAGACCCTTGCGTCATGTCCGCATTATGCCTCGCCCTGATTCCACTAGACCTGGCTCTGTGCCAAATAACACACTCGTGAGGCTTTTACAACTGTTTAGGAACCATCTAAAGTTTCCACTTGAAGGAAATTAAACACTGTCTTCTTGTGCCATCGCCTTGTGGAATGGGTCATACATTATCTAAGATTATGTCATCCATAAGGTTCTTTATTCTAGGTTCAATTTAAGAAAAGGAAGTAGGGTTGAAGTGACAGATCTTTGCTGTTGAGTTGGAACCATCGTACAACACAAATATTCTGCCACATATTACGTCACCATCATCGGAGAGAGAGGGTCGTGACGAGTGTTACAAATATCGGAATAGGCGTAACGATGACGAAGTGACGATGACGAAGAACAAAACGTCAAAAATATTCGTGCGTAGTATGTTGACAACCTAATGTGCTAACATTCAATCTCTAAAATAAGCGTGTCATTTAAAGTAATATAGAAAGAAACAGTAAAGAAATAGTCATTAACCAGACCTAAATCCAAACTCCGAGCTGCTGCAGGGAATTTCGTGTTAAAATTCAATACAGTGCCCGCCCTGAGGATAGGTGCTCTAGCGCAACATGCGCTTTCAACCAATACACTAATGAGGTAGTATTTAAAGTCGAGTTGTAAAATTTCTCTAAGTACTCTATCGCCCCTGAAACCAGTGATTCATTAAACCTCCCCCCGCCATGTCCGATAACTCAATTCTTGTCGGCTTAACTAATTCCAAAGTTGTTATCTAGGGACGCACTCGTCTGGACCGGCCGCGGCCGAGCCCAGTGTTGTTCACGGTAATGACTTTCTTATCAACTTCATTAATGGACGTTTCTTTTATGAGGTTTCATTAACTCTTCCATTTTGGCTTGGTGGAAATACGATACTATCGTCATAAATGGTTCGGAACTAGTCATAATAATATATATGCTTTCTTGCCATTTTTAACTCTGCTGCTGACGCTGGGTTATTAAAAGCGCATTGATAAAATATATTCTGTCACTGAAATATGTCCTAGCATTATTGTTTCTTGGTTTGAAGGATAATATAAGATGTATGTGCTGTGCTGTGTGAACTGATGAGAACTGGGTTTAAAGAAAGAAAGAAAATGTATTAAGAAAGTGTAGCCCTGTACACTAGTCCTATGTCAACCATTTGGTAAATTTTTTGCTTAAACTTAACTTAACTTAACTTTTAGATTAAGACTGAGGAATTCCCCTGACTCGAAGTCAAGATCCACCCCTGTATGAGACGAACTCGGCAGATCAACGTAAACGGCTGACAAAATAAATGGAAGAAAAGGACATGCTACCCCAAACAAATTGGTAAACTGACAGGAGGATGATGATGATGACACTTATCAAATGAACTCCCCAAGATGACAACGTGATACCGTTAGCCGTTAGCTGAAAAAGGCTAGGATGACGACAAATGCACGCTCCTACTTGATTGATCCCATAAATTCCAACAAATACATTGGTGACGATACTGCACTAAAGATTATAAATGCTTGAGAAATAAGATAACTACACTATTCGGATAAGAAACTATGATAAAGCGGTTTCAAAGTGCCAAGTAATTTTGTACCCAAGCCATCGCAGCGGAAACCAAACTCATTTTGAACTTCTAAAACTCTGCAGCACGGGTAACAAGGTCGATGAAGTCCATTTACTATGGGATGTTAGAATAACTACTTCAAGCTTTAATATTAAGTCCCTATCCCAGCCGAATAAAGGCATATATAATAAAGTACATAACATAATAAAATATTAATAGGTACGTTCCTATCCTTGGTAATAATGTAATAAAGTATTAAAATAAATCCACAATTTCTTTGCTGTGAGATTCCAGAAATAGTATTTTTCTTTTTGCTGAGATTCCAGAACTAGTAATAAAACTTAAAGCATTAAAATGTCATAATCATTTCAGAAGAGTATATATTATATTCCTTACGTAAGTAACCGGGTGTCTGTTCAATGGCCAATTCAAAGACATGAGTGAATGTGTCTGCCAAAAGCCTTTATGGCCAAAGTTGCCAAATGTCTAAATAACTTGGCTACTCATACACTTAGAATAGTACGCGAAATAACAATAATGATTACCATTTCTAATTTATGGGGGAGGGTTTTTACAGAAAAGTGGGACAATACAAGCTTAGTAAAATATATTTGATAGAATATTTAAGCTAAGTAATGTAGCACGTTTTTTAAATAAGTGTGACTTATCTCAAAGAGAAATAACCTCGCACAAAATGGAATTGTTACGCTCCGTGGGCTCCGAAAATTATCATGTATAAACTTTTTTGACATTTGACACAATTACATAAGTCTGCAAGTGACCGGTTCCCAGGCCAAAAGCCAATCCATTGGCATGTAATTCGTTCAACTTAAGTCTGCCAAAAACCTTATAGGCGTAAGTTGCCAAATTGTATGACTGACTTGGCTACTAATACACACAAAATGACAACTCAGTTCCAACACAAAATCTATTGAATTTATTAACATTTTATTATAGCCATTTTTAGCCTAACCTCGTTAATGTCTACTAATCTTGTCAGGCTGTGTCTAGCCTCAGAACAGCTGAATAAACTGTGGCCGTCGTAAGTCGCTTAGAATTCATTTATATTCTATACTGGTTTCATTGTTATGTCAAGGCTGTGTTGACGATTGTCTTAATCTGCATATTAAATATAATAAAATTACAGCTGTTTTGCCTTATGTATAATGAACAAGTTGGTTGCAAAGACCCTACTCTTGTGAAAATATATAAATGATCGTCCCGAGTAACCATAGTCAGTTTGACTTTTTTATCGAGTGGAAAATGTTCATGAATTGTCTACGGCAAAGGGGAAAAGCACGTTCCTTCCCTTCCCCTATGGTCGGGGCCGCCTTGTAAGGCTCACTGTCCAGTTGAAGCATGTGATCTTTCACATGATTCAACTGGACAGTGAGCCTTACAAGTTACCACAGAATAGAGATTAGTCCTACCCACTTACATCCTATCAACTTGCTAATGAGCATTTTTTACTAAAACATGATCACTAATTGTGTAGCCCTTGTTAAGCACTAAGTTTTTTAATTATTTCTACGCAAATACAGGAACAGTTAACCTCACCAATAATGTAGTAACTAATTCATAATTCTAAGCAAAGTCAAAACTTTTTTTAAAGACACCATGATTAAATTCTATGATGAAGCATAAAAAATTAAGTCTCGGTTCACATTTCCATACTTTACAGGCACCAAAATCCAAAGCTAGTAAAATATAATATAACCGCCACTTATCCTTGCGACAATTCGACAGAGGCTGTAATAAAACGTAACGTTCCCACTGACCTAGCCTCAATAGTACCATTAATGAACACAGTAACGCACGGGTCTGTAATCTAACGAGATCGCAGCAATCAACCCGGTTTACTTAGGCAAACAACCCAGGGGCCCATAATCGTACCCTTAGAGTCGCAATCATAGATTTCCATACAATTATTCCATACAACATTCCCGTGTTAAGTAAATAAATGTTGGATGGTGTCGAAATTTTCCGCGGATAAAAGGACCCTTTTTGTTACAGACGACGACAGATTTGGGATTTGGAAATATAATCCAGGATAACTCTATTAGAACGATGATTTATTGCGAAATATAAACAAACGAAGACGACACAACACAAATAAAAATAAATATATGAATAAAGAGACTTTTTCCCGTTTCCTATTTCATGGTTAGTAGACCAATCATAATTTCAAAAATACTTTAAAAGGACAATTTAGACTGTGATAATATTGATTCTGGTAATGTATTTTATGAACGCATATACTCGTCAAATCCCTGTGATGGGGAAATATCTATAAACAATGGGCATTCTGTCTATTAAACGCTTTGTATAGACGCTCATGCCTGCATTTATGACGTGCTTTTTCTATTCATATGCGAAACATTAATAGTAATTCTAAACTAAACACCGATAGAACTATATTTCGAAAATGATAAAACATTCATACCCCAGTGTAATATTCGTAAGAGAAAGATGTAAAGATATCCTTTTCCAATTCTATGGTCACCTCGATTAAAGAAAAAATCATTAAAACTGCCGCGGATATTGGTTTTGATTATATTGCAGTTTGTGTTATTGGCTTTAGAAATAGCCGCCTATAGAAATTAAATTCGTATAAATCGAAATTAGGTCCAGTATTTCTCACCCTACAAAAAAACAGTCAGGAAAAGAAATTAGTTCTTCTGGTCTCACTAGTCTTTTTGGTCCTTAGGTACTAAATACTCACGTTTTCCTCGACGGTCTTCTTGATCTTGGCACTCGCCTCGCTCACTTTAGCGCCGGCTTTGTTGACAGCAGAATACAGGAAGTTACCCAGGGACTTCGCACCCGCAACCGCCTTGGTGGTCACTGTCGAAATGATATACTTACGTTGAAGATAGTTTTGGCAAAGGTTATTTTGCGGAATAAGGGAAGATTAAAAAGTTGTTAATATATAAGTAGATAGAGATTTTATATTGCGCTGTTTGTTACTCAGCCATTGTAGTCAAGTTACAGAGGGGCGTTTTCCGCTTAATATCAGGTCATATTTATTTAGGGTGATTATGACCACATTGACCACCAAAAAACGGATATATTTTACAACTAATATTATAAAGAGGAAAGATTTGTTTGTTTGTTTGTTTGTTTGTAATGAATAGGCTCCGAAACTACTGGACCGATTTCAAAAATTCTTTCACCTTTCTTCCACCAAAAGAATTGAACGTTTCCCGTTTATTTTACTTTTTTTAAATTGAGAAAGAGACCCGGGATATAGTATAAACGTAATACTGCGATTCAATTATCTATTATATTCTTATTGAAATAGAATTCCCATTTCTATCTAAAATCGTAATACGTCGTTTACTGCAAGATATATCCTCCTAGCAGTAGTATCAAAAGATTGGACACAAAAGAAATATAACTAAAAACAAGAAAAATTAAAATGTTAAATGTTGAAATAAAACTATCTTACGGTTGTAAAAGCTTCAAGTGCCTAAATGGTAGAAAAAGTAAAATATACTCAAACCGCAGCATGTAGCAACAGTGCAATTTGCATTCAAAGCTTTTCATTTTAACCCGAAAAAAATTACCACATATTTTACTTCACACAAAACAACTGGTAACTGGTTGTTTCTTTTTGAATGAGTCGGTCTATAGAGAAATAGTTTTATTTCAACCAAAATAAAAAATAAAACAAAATTACTAACACTCTTGCATATCAGGTACTTCAAGTGCATCAACTGAAAACATCTTTTTACTCTGGCCATCTGGAAATGTGCGAAATAAAAATTGGAATATAAACTAAATTAGCCAAGTACAAAAAAAACTATATGAAAGAATAAAAAAAGGTATCACAAGACTCGGCTGTATTCCCCGAAGGGTTAATATTGTTCATTATTCAATACAGGTATCATTTTCCTAATTTGAATTTTATCCCTGAAAGTCTTCACTGAGATATGAAAAGATGACAATTTCTTAAATTTTCATAAAGATATCTAGCGAAAAAAAAACAGTTTTCAGACCCGTAAATTCTAGCAAAATCTACAGTTACATACCGTTGCCAACTCCGCCAGGCTGCTCTTCAGTAGGAGTGCCTCCAGTAGAACCTGGTCTGCTGTCCGCACCACCAGTAGCGCTGCGTCCAAGCACATCAAGATTAGTCAACATTGATTAATCAATATACTTGACACCATGGTCTTAGAAAAACATCAAAACATATACGGACGAAAGGAAAGGCCGTTGTGATTGTGACGCAACATCAGATAGGACTGTGTTCAGCAATACGGGAACAACCTAGGTGTCTAACTTTTACAATTCAAGTCTAGTCTAAAATCGACTCGTCTTAAATGTAGCCGTTAACAAAATCTTTTTTTAATTTACGTAGTAGAACAAAGACCAATAATAATGAATAATATATTAAATTGTAGTTGGAACTGCTATTAATTACGGAATTCCCAAGAAGCTTTACATTGCAGCAAAACCACCACCCACTACTCAGAATCGCGAGTTTGCGTGGAAAAATCAATACCATTAATATATTCACTGGCTCTTTCGCTCAATATATTTGCGACCTCAATCTGGCATGCTAAGCACAAATTTGAAGCAAATGATCCCTACACTGGCCACTGAACTATTACGTAATACCCCCTTACTGACAAAAATATCGTCGTTTGCCTGCTAAATCGTGGGAATATCTCACGCGTCTCTTGGGAACATTATATTGTCCAGGAATCCTACATAGTTTTAGAAAATAATTGTTGTCCTTTAAATTATTGGATTATGATATTACAAAAATCGGCAATCAGGTACGGAAAAGAAGACCATTTTTTCTAGCTTCATATTTCCCGATTAATTTCTTCATCGACTCATTTATATGAAGGATTAAAAAAATATGCTTTTTATAGATTCAGGTTTAAATAATTTCGTTATGTACCTACACGTGTTTTCATACTTTAACGGCAGGGGAAACGAAATAAAATCTCGGTTTAACTAATACGCAGTAAACTCCTTATCTAAAACTATGTAGGTAAGGTTGGAATAGTCAAGCCAAATTCATTTTCGTTACGAATCTAGACAGTTTTATTAAATTTTGAATGCGATACTCGCATCATGGCGAAAATAATTAATTTCCAAGAATTTGACTAGACCAAAAGATAGTAAAAACAGTACACTAAGAGAATGCACAACAATGAGAAATTAAAAATGGGGTTTGAGCAGAATAAATGAGTCTGTAAAGTTTGCATGTGCATCTAGTCAAAATTTCTTTCTTTAATATGTTCTAAAGTATCTTTATTAAAAACTATTGCACTAAAGTATGCAATGTTATAGTACTGCTAAGAACTTAAAATGTATATCTTGTATTTTAATGTAAAAATGTTGTAACTGTTGATGTCTCAAAAGACCAATAAAAATATTTATACTCTTAAAAAAATATTGATGAAATATTTCGAGAAATAAATTACGATAAAGTGCTCGATAATTGGAATGTGCCAAAAGCTGTGAAAATAAATTGATGATTAAAATAAGCAAAGCGATTTTTTTATATTTTTGAAGTGCCATAAGTAAAGCATCCTCGTGTCAGATTAAGGCTTATTAAAAAAATTACGAGCATGACATGTTATATTCCAAAATTTGTGATAGCTTATGAATTATATCAATTTTGGGGTTGATATGTTGGTACCGATAAAAATCATATTAAGTTGGTAAATGGTTAAATCTAATCATCTTGCTTCCTGTCCTTTTGCTTTCTTTTGTATGTTTTGATAATAATTATTTAATATTAGTAGTTATGCTTCATTACGTTTTTCTGTAACTTTGTTTTTATCATACCTCACAAATCTTTAAAAAAAAAACTACCTCCAAAATAAAATGTTCCTAGTTACAGAAACCTAACACAGATTTTAAATAGGATTTTTAATTGCCTCATCTTAAAATAATTTTTTGATAAAATTTAAAAAAAAATATATCAGAAACAACACATCAACCAACAACCGAAACAAAGAAAGCTGAACAGAACCGCTCCAACTCATTACATCCGCCAACCCCTCGTACCTAATATACCTAGAATTATCATCATCATCGTTGCCCTCAGGTCTTGGTTCTGCAACCTCTGCAGGTTCCACTGGGGCTGGCTCCTGTTCTGCTGGAGCAGGCTCATTTTTCCTAAGACCAGGGATTGGGATTCCAGAGCCGAGCCATCCAGTCATCTGTGACTTCACATTGGTGATGAGATCCAGCTTGCTGCCTCCTTTTGTGGGACTGTGAATGAAACAAAAAATTAGAAATAATGAAGGTATTGTTAAAATAAAATTCCTGAAGTTATTTTTTAAGTAACAAAGGTGTTTCCTAAGTATTGCATAATTTGAAAACCTATCTTCAGATTATAGTTCAGACCACCCAAAAACTTTTATTTCTGTATATACCCATTATACCCATGCTAGATACCCTTTAATCATATAATGTGCAGAATTTGTAATACATTTTCTTCTGAGTTATTTGCAGTGCAATGTTCACAGTACTTGACCTAGATTTAAAATTCAATGTAGCTGAAAATCAATAATTTTCATAAGCTTCATTACATTGAATATCGTCGCATAAAAAATGCGCAATATGGTAACAAAGTGAAGAATATGGTTCAGTGGATTTCTACAAAACAAAGGAACTGGGTATAAAAAAGGAAATAAAAGTTACATTGTTGTCAATGGAATTTAAATGTAGTAATTGTTTTATAGTAATCAATATCTACGGATTCAACCAGATAACAGGGTAATAGGAATGTAAACAATAAACCTGTGCTACTTATACCTTAGTTTTTCGCCTTCTACCGCGGCCTCGCCAGTCGCTTCCTTCGTAGGAGTTGGGACTTCCTCATCTTGGGGTTCGCCTTTAGCGGCTCCCATCCACGAGCTGACCTGATTAGTAAGTCCTGAAAACATTTTCACTGGCACTAGCTATTGAAACAACTACACAACACAATCACTCAGCGATTTCACTACGCTGCGACAGATTCGCACATGACCCACGACACGGACGGTCTGCTATGCGGCTGTAGAAAGCGTGATCAGCTGAAAAACTAAATGAAAACCACGATCGACCAGGAAAATTGAGGAAGAATCCACTGCGCATGAAAACTTGCGCTCCTGCGCTATTTACGCTATGAATCTGTATTCACACAAGTAACAAAATGCATAGTAGTAATTTAGTTCTTAAGTCGCGATAGTTAAGATCGAGAATAGCGTACAAATTGCTTAAATATTTTATTGACTTGAGGGTAGACTTGTATACGTCAAAATATGTCAAAGCACAGATAAAATAAAAACTGGAAAGTCCATTTAGTTGATGGTTCACTTTAAAGCAACCGTTTATTACTTTATAAGGCATGCATGGATTATTATGGTTTATTTATCGTTTTATTTTATAAATGTTATGTGTTGAGGCTCTTTAAGTGCTACCCCTATCATCATCATCATCTATAACAATATTAATAAAACACGCATAAAGTAAGCGTAAAGTGGAACGCAATATTTAATCATCTGTATTGAAAACTGGCAAATAAAAAAAAATACTTGACATTTTCTGATTTGATTCACAATTTTTGTTTGCAGTGAATTTTTACAACAATCCCTGTGTTTTATATAACAAATGTAGTATTCCGTAGTCCCGGAGACTTTAAATTACGGTAATACCTTGAATAAAACGTGAGGGTGAGCAAAATTTCATCATGACAGAAACGCGAAGAATACAACTTCACCTTGGGAAATGTATAGAGGATTTGGACAAATTACACAATGTACCAGATTTGAAGGCGAAAAGGGCTACTCTGTAAGTAATCCCAGGTTCTTTACGCAAAAAATATCTCATGTAAACGAAAAACACAAAGTTAAATGTTATTTATGTTGTAGGTTATGCAAAACTGCCCAAAAATTATTCGAAAGTGCTGAAGAGGCTCGCGAGAAAGGAGATGAAGAGTACTCTTACGTTTATTATATGAAATACCTTAGAGTGGTAGCTTATATTAGTAAAGACAAGGAGTATTTGAAGGACAAGTCTTACTTCAACAACATGCTTGGGGCAAAGAACCCAAATAAGGCCATTGACCATGCTGAAAAACTGAAGAATAGCCTCATAGACAGGTAAAACCTTGCACCTATTGTTTATCATCAAAATTGTTTTGGTTTTGTCACTATTTACTTTTAATTTAATGGTACCTATGAGTTATCAGTCAAAGATAAAGACTGAGTCAGAATGTAAATAATGTTTTGTTGTAATTTTGTAGTTGTATTATGACTTTGCTATAATACATTATGTTTTATATTAAAATAAAACATATTAATTTGTCTATGAATCCTGTGAAGAAATTAAAAGTCGCTCAACGTTAAAGTATTTTTGCTTCTATGTGTACATTTCAGTGTTATAAAATAATAAATAAAAATAATATAAATATCTTGTAACATTTTTACACAGCACCATCTAGTCCCAAACTAAGCTTGAGACTTGAGTTTGAACAGTACCCATAGTTCAAACTCAAGTCTCAAGACAATGGGTATAATACTCCTATACTTTTTTTCTGTAAATACATACTTATAATACATAAAAAACACCCAGACAAACACAAATACTTATAGTCATCACATAAATATTTGTGTCCTGTGGGAATCGAACCCACAACCTTGTGATCAGCAGTCCGGTACTCGAACCACTAGACCACAGACATCCTCTAGTTTTGATCAAATAGTTTTGATTCAACATGAAACCCTGTTAAGACACAGCACAGAATACATAATTATATGAAGTTACATAATAAAACTAACTTAAGTACTTACTATTACTTAAATAATACTATTATAATAGTCTGAAAAATAAATCTTATTTCTGGAGATTCATTAGACTAGTTGCAAACACCTCTGTTGAGTATAAGGTCTTCGGTTTACTATTGATCCCAGATTACTATTGTGTTTTTCTGTTAGGAAATTTTCAGTAGCATTTTGGTGTTTGAATGTATGCCTGATAAATTGATTCCAACATTTCTCGAAAGTCAAAAGTAGGATTTGCACATAATTACTACCAAAATCAACACACACAATAATAGCTCTATATGCAGAGATACATACAAGTCTATTCATATTATATGGACAATAATTTAATAGTAAAAAAAAAAAACATCAAAATATTTAAAACTAGCTTTTCGCCAGCCGCTTCGCCTGCTATCCCTCAGGAAACAGACTAATCTATCTCTGTGCCAAATTTCATCCTGATCTGTTCAGTAGATTTTGCGTGAAAGAGTAACAAACATCCATCCATCCATACATCCAAACTTTCATATTTATAATATGTATTAATATTTAAAATTATTTCAGATACCAGAAAGAACATAAAACAAAGCGATTGAATGACATTAAAGAGAATGAGCTAATAAAGCAGAAGATGGATGAGAATAGAAAGAAACCAATGGAGAGCACACCAGTCATAGAACAGCCGCAACCCCTGGGACTACCAGGTGACTTAATTTGAAATTACATTCATACATAATCGGTCTCTTTTAACAAGCATGCTCCATTGTTGATTGTAGTATCGCTTAACATCAAATGGACGTCAAACGTAGGCCTATAATGAATAAAAAAATATACACCCACACATTTTTCCCCATAGACATAGGCACAGAATACTACTTGCATACCTGTTTCGAGCGTGGACTGTTTAGGCTGGCAGATCATGGGGTTGAGCAGACTTGGTGGAACCAGTAAAACCAATGTTGCAGTGAACAATTGTAATTATAAGTAAAAAGTTAAAATCTTACAACCGAAGCAAAAGGATTCGTGACAGAGAGAGCGAGAGTTGCCAAACATAAAAAAGTATAAACTTAAAACTAAAAATGTTAGTGTTACCAACAATACCATCTGGCATATCACTTTTCGTCCATGTTCGTACATCTTGTCATACACACACCCAGTTGTGTGTGAAATTGAGTTCCGTAAATGTTTGGTTACAAGGTTATTATAGTATGAAGAATATGTTATTGCAGTTACTTTCTACTCATAGGGGAACAGGCTCACTCCCTATTACATGAGGCCTACAACATACCAGTAATGGGACGATTAAGATCCCTTTCCCTGGATATAATAGTTCAGGGGTGCACATAAGAAAAAAAAATTATATATAAAATATAATACTCATTTACAATCATATTAGAACAATAATTATTTCCTGTCAAATAGAAACACAATAAAATTATATGTAAGGAAAGTGTAACTATGAAGTGTGAATAACAAGAGGTTGATACTTTTATTAAATTAAATTTAAGCTTTTCAATCAATTTTCTCACAGGTCCAGATGAAGTGACAATCAAGAGTGAACAGTTATATACTATTCTGAAGAGTGGTAAGCTGAAGGTGATGATCTTAGACGCAAGGCCTGGCAAGGACTATGTGGACTCACATATCAACTACCCAGCATGCATCAGTGTGCCGGAAGAGTGTATATCTCCTGGGTGAGTTTGGATACTATAAAGCTTTTGGTGTTTTTTGTCTCAAAACATCTAGCCATCTTATTTCACACCGTGGACATAGCGACACAAACAAGTTGGTTAGAGTATATAAACGATCGTGAACCCAAAAAGTGATTTTTAGAATTCTTGTCTGTTTGTTAGGGGTTGGCGCTAAATCTAAATGAATAGATTTGAATTTTGTGTTGACTGTTGTAAAGCATAAGAGTCTATAAAGCTAATTTTATCGAAACAAGGTTTATGATGCTTTCATTAGAGACCATGAGAGCTAGAGTGGCCTAAATACTTAAACAAGCCAACACTGTGGTGCTATGACTTTTACCAGGTAGAGCAGTTTTTGTTTTTTTCAAAATAAATTTAGTATTTAAAAAATGACAGCTAGGCTCTCTGGCTCTCATGGCCTCTTACATGTGACTAATAACTGATCGGCGAATGGTGTACAACTGTACATCAAAGCATGTCTGCCTAACCCATCAATATTAAAAAGTATTTTCATCTGCAGCCAGTCAGCCAACGTCCTAGAACAGAATCTGCCGACACTGTCGCGGCCGGTGTGGGCGGACCGCGCCACCATGGAGGTCATCGTGATGCTGGACTGGAACAGCACCGCCGTCATACCCGGCAAGACGCTGCACCTACTCAAGACTATACTCCTCAAGGTACAAAGACATCTGTGATATAGTAGTTCGAGTACCATACTGCTAAACACGAAGTCGTGGGTCGGATTCCCATATGAATAAAAGTCTTTGTGTTTGCCTGGATATTTTTAATATAACATGTATTTTCAAAAACATATAAAAGTATTATGTATCCATGGTCTTAGTTTGGGAGATGGTGTTGGTGTAAAATCGCCCGAAATTATTTAAAAAATTCATAATCGTTTATTTTAGACAGACTAGATTCCTGGGCTGAGTAAAAGTGTATTGGGTTTTCTATGAAATTCCGCTCAGAGTTTAGATTTACCTGGTTAATGTCAATCGGCTTGTTCCCTATTACATGGGACCTAAGCATATCTGCAGACTGTGCGCTTACAAACAAACTGCCTAATGAGATGGTATTTTTTTATAATCATTAGAAAAGAACACGTCAGAAAAAAATTATCGCTATTATCAAGGATATGTTGTGTAAAGGATACCTACTGACCGACGTTACGGGGCGTAATGTTACGTGATGTACCATTCGTAGCGCGCGTGTAACGTTCCTTATAACACGCTCGAGGCTCGCCCGTGCTCCAAAATCTTTGCCACTCATAGTTAAGACCGATCAAATATTGACTGAAGCGCGTAACACTCAAAGGATTCGCCAAAAAACTGACAGCGGGGTGGAGCACTCGCAGCGAACAACGAGCGCCTTGTTTGTCCGTACTGACTGCACGAATGTTCGCTTCGTAATATGTTACATTACGTTAATGTTTACAGGATTATAAGTGAGTTTGTTGTGATACAGTGGGACGTGAAGGTGCAGTACTCGCGCGCGCCGCTGGCGCTGGCGGGCGGCTACGAGGACTGGCTGCTCAAGTACCCCGCGCTCACCACCAACCCGCAGGCCGTGCCGCCGCGCCAGGACGACTTCATGGACGACATGCTGGGTGAGTGCCCTCCACATGCTGCTACACCCACAGGACTGCTGAACCACTTTTTTTTATACCACTAAGGTGGCAAACAAGCATACGGCCCGCCCAATGGTAAGCGGTTACCGTTGCCTATGGACGCTTGCAACACCAGGGTGTTTGGAGGTTTATGGAGGATTCTGCGCCGGCAGTTTAAGGGAATATTCTTCTTGCTACCAGCGCAGCCTATCCCTAGAAAGAGCTCTGGCAACCAGACTCACTGCAGTAACACAACACACAATAAAATGTGTTATTTGGCTGAAGTACTTCCCCAGATGGGCTACTCCAGAGTTGAGCCATAAATGGCTGTGCCCTAGCTCTCTTAAAGATTCTCTTACTCATCATCATCAACAACTTATATGCGTCCACTGCTGGATGTAGGCCTCTCCTAGTGAACGCCACAGAGCCCAATCTTCGGCTTTCCTCATCCAGTCTCCGCCAGCTGCCTTCCGCCAGTCGTAACTCCACTTGGCCGGCGGGCATCCTACACTACGCTTGCCTGGACGTGGTCTCCACTCGAGAACTCGTTCACTAACTACTATCAGCTTGCTGGCAATTTTTGAGGAGTTAGGATGGTTCGAAGAAACAGTCAATATTATCACCCCATATGCAAAATATACGCTACATTGATATAAAAACTCCAACCTAGGCAGTTATAATAATATTCAGGACATTTTTACACAGTGGGAAACGAACACACGACCTCGTATTCAGTAATCCGACACTGTCGAATTGATTGATTGGTGTATTGCGTGATGGTTGCAGCTCTCAACAGCATATAGTTTTTTTTTATGTAATACATTCTATCCACTTTTCATCCTCTATGCTACCAGTAATCAAATATTATACAAAAAAAAATATGATTGTATGAATTCCAATATCAGCCTCCTAAATGAATCAAAATTCTGAAAGTTGTAAAAATTTGAATGTTTACCACAGTGTAATCATATCAATCAACACGCTTCATCATCAGCATATGAATGTAGATTTGTATTCTCAGGAGAGATCTCGTACCCCAGCTGGTCAGATGCCAGCCCTGTGGCGGCGCCCGCGCTGGTGCGCAAGCCGGGAGAGCCGCTCATCGACAGGGCCAGCAAGGTAACCGCACTGTACTTACAGTTCGCGCCAAACTTATTGTCCGGGTTGAAGTTGGCACGAGCTAGCTTTAACCCGGCCGTAAAAATCGGAGAAAGATAAATATTGGATAATAATAATATAAAACGATAGCCTATGACTTGAGCTTCCGTATTTATTTATTATAATCTAATAATATTCTTTCTCCAATTTTTACGGCTGAATTAAAGCTAGCTCGTGCCAACTTCAACCCGGACAATAAGTTTGGCGCAAACTGTACTATATTATAATTTATCGGCAACCTTATACCCCGAACTAGTTTTCCGCCAACGACTTCGCCCGCGTGGCCATTTATATTTTAGCCAATGTATACAAAAACTTGACAAACTATATACTAAAACCTTCCTCGAAAACCACTCTATCCATTGGTGAAAACAGCTCTGAAAATCAGTGCAGTAGTTTATGAGTTTATCGCGAACAAACAAACAGACAGACGCGACTGAAGACTTTAAAAGCAGTTACCTCGTTATTCCGCCAAAATTATGAACTTTACACAACACACCTCTTAATAATACGTCTTTATGGAGTGATCATAGAGTTGCAGGTTTTAATATTATTTAATTCCACGTTCCTTGCAGGCAGCTGCAGTACAGATGTACTCGGAGCGCGCGCGCAGCATGCAGCTCATCCTGGAGCAGCAGGAACGTATCGCGGATACCTCGCTCACACTCGAGATGCAACGGATAGAAGCTGAACAAGTATGTAACACTAGCGTCCACCGTTTATACATATTTCTATACTGATGCACATTATTGTTATACCGGTGCACATATTGTTATACTGATGCACGTACTGCTATACTGGTGCACATATTGATATACCGATGCACATTATTGTTATACCGGTGCACATATTGTTATACCGGTGCACACATTGTTATAGTGGTGCGCATATTATTATTATACCGACGCACATATGCTGATACTGGTGCACATAATGTTATATTAATACTCATGATGTATTCCTCTGGCTGCCAGGACTGGGAGAAAGTACGCGAGCAGCGCGAGGGCGAGGTGCAGGATGAACTGCGCGCCATGTACAAGCTGCGCGAACACGAGATCATCTCGCAGCTCATGCAGCTTGAGAACAAGCAGTATGATATGGTAAGTACTTATGTGTACAATTGTACACACATAGCATACCAACGTTTACCCGCAGTCACTTAGATCCTTTAACTTTGAAGACTTTTTACTTTGAAAGGGAGTGATTTCGTACCTTTGAGAACAGCCTATAGTCAAAAAGTCAACATAGTTCTACTTTAATAAAAAAAAATGAATTGGATACTTGTTAATTGTAAGTTTGTGAAGTACCCCCACGATACAGGGTTTGTTCCTTGATGTCGAATAACAGCATTAATACACGGTATTATTCAGGAACAAGAGAATCAGAGTCTTCGCGAGCAGCTCGAAGAATATCAGAGGCGAGAACGAGAGGAAGCCGAGAAACTCGCAGAGACCATCGCGAGCTCCACGGAAGAGGTCGAAACTGCTGATGTCGAAGGTACCAGATAAAAAAAATAAACCCATAGCAAAAATCGACTGATGGGCAGGATTCGAATCTGCGTCTTCTGGTTAAATACACCAGACGCTGTGACCACTAAGCTACCGTGAGTCCCACCTGCCAGATCGAAATTTGCCTTGACATTCAAAATTTACGTCTCAAGTTGATTTTTCATGCATGGAAAATGCAAAAAAGAAAATCCCAAAGTATTTCTTCTTAAGATGATGTGCTGAGAACTTCGATTCGATAGGGATATTGCTTTACCGAACCAAACGACATAATTATGTTCGAGCCCCATTAAGGTGTGAACCAATTGTTATTTAACAAAAACTTACCAATTGCAACTAAATATCAATATCCCTTTGGGTAATAGACACAGTATGATATTGACTATGATATTGCCGGTTTAGACATATTATGGCAAGCACAGCAGTGTTTATCATAATACAAATTGAACTTTATATACAATCATGTTTTGGTTACATCATAACAAGGGGACGAGAGTCGGCAAGGTCTCGCGACTAATGAGAAATTCTTAGAATAACTCAATAATACTGTTTGATCGAATCCAGGTACTCAAATGTAACAGTTGCTTACTAGGCTAATGAGGATATTCAAGCATTTATTGCACTCCACAAGTTAAAGAGATGTTACAATAGTAGGTATTATAAGAAACTTGTTGGCCTTGTCAGGCACGGCAAATGTAGGAGAGAGGAAGAATTCTGCTCCTCAATCATGAGTTCTATCGAATGACTTTCGATAGGTTTTTTATGCATCAAAACGCTGAAATCTCATAGCAGGTTTTAGTTTCTAACGTAACCGCTAGAGGTGCTGCGAGAGTTTTCCATACGAATATTTTACGGCGTCGCTAGTGAGTCTAGTGAGAAATACTCATGGAGGCACTGAACTGTTTTATTTAGATATTACTTTAATCACCGATTCATATTCCAATCCCCTCTTTCTAAACTCGTTCCCCGGGCGGCAGCAGAGCGGCAGCGCCTGGTGTCGGAGCAGGCGGCGGCGGCGCGCGAGGTGG
The DNA here is from genome assembly GCA_946251955.1 of Acronicta psi. Classification (NCBI taxonomy): domain Eukaryota; kingdom Metazoa; phylum Arthropoda; class Insecta; order Lepidoptera; family Noctuidae; genus Acronicta; species Acronicta psi. The sequence continues at coordinate 11,582,447 of OX276488.1, read as the reverse complement.
CGGCGGCGCGCGCGCGCATCGCGGCCGTGCGCCAGCAGCGCGACCAGCTCGACCGCACGCGCGAGGTGCTCGAGGCCGAGCGGAAGCGCAAGCTGGCGCAGGCGCGCGACAAACGGAAGCCCGACCTCGACAAGCCCATGCATGGCGTGAGTCAGCTATTCATCTATACTAGTATACCGCACACTTACATCTAAACTTAGACACTTCAAAAATCTATTTTGTTTGAGAATTGACATCATAATAAACATCATTAAAGATGAGAAATTAATAGAACGGAAGAAAAATACGATCTCAGGCAAGATTTGAACCGCTGTGGTGTACTGACACTTTAACCAACTAAGCTACTAAGACCACTGCTTATAGATATCGTATTTTGCTTCTACCTTCTCATTACGTCTTTAAGTAACGTCAGCAACATCCATTAACAATACACAAAAAAATAACTTTAAAGATCTTAATTTTCGTAAAAGAATTGCGATCTCAAACTCGAACCGTACCTGAGATCGAATCATAGACAATAACGTAATACGTACTTGAAGGAAGCAGCAATGACAAATCAATTAATATAGTCCGCGCGGAACTAGTTGGCCGCGCCTTAGGTAGGGACGGGGGTGAGGCGGCTACTGTGAACAAAAGCAAGCGCCCCCGCCCCACCGTCCCCCGCTCACCGCCCACATACCTAAGGTGCGGCCAACTAGTTCCGCGCAGACTATAGTCACATTCACAATATAATTTGCTTGTGTGTTGTGTTTTGTGTTTCGATTTACCCTAATTTCAATTCACCATACATGAACTAAGTTCCATACATGACACTGAACCATGACAGCCCCATCACCGCCCACTCATACTGTACAGGACGAGGATGGGGACTCTTACATGATGTCACCGGACAGTCCAGGGGCTGCCGGACTCAATAGATCACACTCCTCGCCCAATATCGCCAAGGTAATGTTACCATACATACTATCACGCATTTATCCCCTGTAGTTTGGCAGAAGTGTACAGTAAAGACCAAAAACATGTATACACTAAACAAAGTGCTAAAGCAATTTTTAATGAAGGTAAAAATCGGCTGGCGAGATTCGAACCTGCGTCTTCTGGTTCAGTACACCAGACTCGCCATTCGAAATCTTTCTTCACATTCTAAACTTCCGTCTTAAGGTGACGTAGCGACATCTATTGTGAAAATACTTCACAACCGACACGACTAACTTTACAGGTAGTTCGATATTGTAAGTGCTAAAGCGATTTTTTTATAAATGAACGATTTCAACTTTAATATAATATCAATGTCACTATAGTATTGGTTCGTAAACACTGTGTTCGTAATATACGACGACGACGTCTGTGGTCTAGTGGTTCGAGTACCGGACTGCTGATCACGAGGTCGTGGGTTCGATTCCCACAAGACACAAACATTTATGTGACGAACTTAGGTGTTTGTGTTTGTCTGGGTGTTTCTTATATATTATAAGTATGTATTTACAAAAAAAAAGTATATAAGTATTATATCCATTGTCTAGTACCCATAGTACAAGCTCTGCTTAGTTTGGGACTAGATGATGCTGTGTAAAAATGTCCCAAGATATTTAAAAAAAAAAAAAAAAAAAAATATCACAAAAATTGTATTAGTACTCTAGGAGAAAATCGCTTTAGCTCTTTTGTTAGTGTATACATGTTTTTGGTCGTGACTGTACAAATACCGGCACGTAAGTTGAACTAACAGAACGGAACGTCTGCGCAGTGCATTTGGGTGCAAAATGTTTTAAAAATCCACTACTGCGCATCCGCCGTTTTAGTTAAAGTTCTTTGCCGGCAACGATACTGCTGTTAAGCTTGTGTGCCGGGAAAAATAGGACAGTACATTTTTCTTTTAAGAAAAGTCCTTCATTTATATTTTATAGTTGTGTCTGTTTCAAGAGCTAAGTCACGAATTTCGAAGTTTCTGTTAGATGGATTGCGATCCATTTAACTTTGGGAATCACTGCACTAGACTAATGAAATTAAAATGTCACTCTCATTTGTGTGTATATAGCTAATCATTTGCATGCTAAAACTCCTTGAGGCCTTTAAAAAGTCCTGTCCCGCAGCTTGTCATGGTCTTGACAAATGTTTCATGAAGACATCCATGGTGATTTCCCGCTCCACAAATACATTGACTTGAATGGCGAAATGACTGATCGATCACCTTATGGTACCTGCAGATATTGTAGCTAAGTCTTAGGGCCTGTTTCACAACCTTTAAGATCCCGTTAAATTACTTGACAGATAATTTCATAAACATTTTGTTCCATTTTTTAATTTATCTGGCAGTTAGCAGCCACTAACCGTCAGTTATGGTACAAACTCAAAAGCTACGGGTCTGTTTCACCACGTCCAGCTTTTGAGTTTGTACCTGGGAGACCCGTGCCCAACAGTGATACAGTATATGAGTTAGTGATGTTTTTCTAACCCAGATCAGCCAATTCTTAGACATAAACTACGCTCATGTCCTTTTTCTTAACGACCTGTATCATCTGCAGTTGTCTTCGGATGAAGAGGAGCCCTGTGTACCAATCTTCGACCGCAGTACTAAGCCGTCGAAGGTGGCGCCCTCCAGCGATCTGCACCAGAGAGACTTTCAGCCGGTGTGGGGAGATGTGGTAAGTCTACAAGACAAACACTTTACAATAGTAATAAATACAAATCAATTGAATAGGGCACACGTAATGAATCGGCTAGCACAATCGAAAATAAGTAATTTCTATAATTCTCAAGACTGGTTGAACTGGCTGGTAATATTATTAATAAGTTGATTCAAAAGTTCTATAATTATGTACGACTAGAGAGAAAGAATTGAGTTATAAAGATTGTGGTTTATTGAAGTGTTTGTGCGTTGAGGTTTAAGTCTGTAAACGCGCCAAAGATGTACAGGAGAAATCTCGATATTTTGACAGACGTTTATATTGTTCAACTAAGAAACTGCCTAGAAAATACTTGAGACGCTAAGTCGACTGAAGCACGCTCTTTAATGTGACTCATTACGTCGTCATTGCATTTCTAGTGCAACACTAGTGCAAGATTTACAGTAGCACAAATTGCAACGGTCTTTTAAATATTTAGTTGTAAAAAAATGTAGTAACATAATCGTTGATGGCTGGCGATACCTATGTTTAGCGGACTTGTGGGTCATATAGGTATGTCAAAGGAACAAATACCATCACGCCTGTATTCCCCAAAAGGTTAGACAGAGGTGTACTAATGTACAGCCACAGTACCCCCATCGCCGGTCATGTTTAGGTCCCATGTAATAGGGGGCGAGCTTATTGCCACCAACCGGGCACAAATACAGACTTCAAGCTGCTACTGGGAATTTCACCGAAAAATCCAACAACACTGCTCGACTTGGGAATCGAACCCAGGAGCTAGTGTAGCCGTAGTGTAGTTGAGACCACTAGACCAACCAGGCAGTAAGAAATCCAAACAGCTAGTAATATCGATTACCGGCTTAACATACTTATTGTTGTGCACTGTATGCACTGTGTATATCGCACGGTGGTCGCGATGCTCGTCATCGGAGTCAAGGCTAGGAATCCCACCGCGTGCACTAATCCTGCTCGCTAACTATCAACAAACGTGCCGACTATACACGCTAATAAACATCGCTCTACTCGCCTCATGATCAATTACTGTTAGCAATAATGTCCTATTTGAACATTGTAGTTTTACAGAACTTGATTCGTTGAGACCAATAAATGGAAGCATTTTATTCCTTTTGAAGTCTCCAGTAAGTTGAAATTTGCTTGTTATAAAAAAACATCATGAACTTCAAATTTTAGTCTATACTATAATAATCTATAATCTATTTCCATCAGTATTATCAAACCATCACGCCTGTATTCCCCGAAGGGGTAGGCAGAGGCGTACTAATGACGACGTCTGTGGTCTATAATATAATATAATATTATAAAGAGGAAAGATTTGATTATTTGTTTGTTTGTATTGAATAGGCTCCGAAACTACTGGACCGATTTGAAAAAATCTTTCAGTGTTAGATAGCCCATTTATCGGGGAAGGCTATAGGCTATATATCATCACGCTACGACTAATAGGAGCGGAGTAGTAATGAAAAATGTTGCACAAACGGGGGAAAAAATTATAAGACCACGCGGGCGAAGCCGCTGGCGGGAAGCTAGTAAGGAATAATCAAAAATAAGGGCTACGGCAAGGGTTAGGCAAAAATCTACGCCCACAGTTACTGTTCGTTGGTATATTTATGTCCCATGTAATAGGGGGCGAGCCCATTGCCATTAACCGGGCACAAACTCCGTGAAAAAACAGCCCCCGTAGCCAAGTTGCAATCTATAATTCGGATCGACAGCCGAACAGAAAGAAAATCTATGGAAATGACATTAGTTTATTATTAGATTTGTCAGAAACCAGTTGATCTGTTGCGCTACGGTGTTACAGAGAGAAAGCTTGAAACTTCTAAATAACACTCGAAGTCACACTAAAAGAAACGTGCCATATGTCTTGACCTGATAATCCCGCCAAATTATGTGGTATTCTATGACTCTATCACATGGCGGCTCGCGTGCTCACGCGCGTGGTTTGAAGGGCTTCCTGAAGTACTCCAAATATTTGTAAGATTTTAATGTTCACGTGTTTGTTAAGCCGTGACTAATTACTTAAGGGTAGTTACATGCATATGGTAAATAGAATCCTCCTATCTTCTAAGTTGCCGTGCCCTGCAGGGTCCATAATGTACCTATTGTGATATTTTAACATCGAACATGATTATTTATGGAGTGCAATAAAAATATTGAGAATTGGCAGTGGCGGACCTCCGTCCAGATGGGCAGCAGAAATGTGATCACTGATCACCCAATCCTAGGGTCAGAGAAGGAAATGACGGCATTTAGTATTTAGAAAGTATTTTACCCGAAACAACTGCCATCAGACCTCCATTACCCAATTTATGGGCAGTACTGATATCCTTGTTAAGAACCATAGGGAACAGGAGAGGAAAGGAGAGACAACTTCCTTAAAATTTTACTAGAAGGTAAAATTGAAGGAAAACGAGAAAGGGCTTCACTAAGACGAAGTTTTATAGAACATGTGAAGGAAAAAGTGGGGAGCTAGTCGTATCAAGAGTTAAAAGGGAAGGCAGAAGATAGAGAACACTGGCGATTGCTCCACCGACAAGCTGCAGCAAGCTGAGCTCTTAAATTTGAGAAGGAGAAGACTATCGTTTTGCATTTTTTAAGCATTTTCCATGCTAAGATTACCAGTTATTTTAATGAAGGATAAAATTGACTGGCAGGCTGGACTCGAACCTGCGTTAAATACACCAGGCGCTGTGATCTCTAAGAATGAACAGTACCTACGGCAGACTTTGTGTTACTTCCTACCACTAACGATTGTCATAGCCGTTCGTATGACACCCGGGACCGACGGCTTTACATGCTCTCCGAGGTGCCAAAAAAGTCTTTCTTTTTTAAGTATGGTCACTCATATTTAGACTGACGGCGGCAAGTACAGCTAACAGCGTAACATTCTAGAACGATTGGTCAGTTTAGTACTCCTATAAAAAATCATTCGATAGGATTTGCTTACAACAGATAGAATTTTGACATTATTTGTAGATGTTATGTCAAAATTCTATCCATAATAAGCAAATATATCAACTGATTTCATATAGGCGTGCCGAGACCAATGTATAGTTGAATTAGTTAGTCGGGCTGACCAGCCCTGGGTGAAACGATAAATTTCAGCCGCCATGATTAATGTAGCACTTCGGCTACACCGCAATAGTTATGCGATTTAAATAATTGTTTCACTGGCCTCGACCGTGTAACAAATTCATGTAATGCGGCATTTTATTACAAGAATATTAACAACATACCATTACGACTGTATCCCGGAAAGCTTAAGCAGAGTTATATAGGTACTGCTAGGTACACATCAATAATATTCTGATACGTTTTTAGGTCCGAACGAAAACCCACAGAATAGGAATCCTGTGGGCTAACCTAATCCAATAAAGGGTTAAAAATTCAAAAACCCGATACTATTCCACTTGGTACAGTTTGATTTAGGAATAGAATCCGACACGTCGAGATTCGTTAATTATAATCGCTTTTTCACAGGGGTAGGCAGAAACGACGTGATGTATGTTATGCTTATATCCAATAGCTGTCAACTTGATTTTATTAATATAAATCATTTTGTACAGCTAAAGCACGGAGACTATAATATATCGTTGCCTAAGTTAACCGATAGTTCATACTGTAGCTTCCCACAATGAAAAATATCCATATTGCAATAACTAGAATGTTTTTCTCTTTGCAAATTTCTGAGTTTGTTCAACCGTTATGACGTACGTACCTAATTAATATTCAGCATATTATACATGAAAAAAATCGCTTTGAAATACGCGAAGGTGATATGGAAAGGTTAAAGTTCAAAATGTTTTATTTCAAATAGGTTTTTCTATGCTCCTTACAAAGGTCACGCATTTACATGATGTTTATTACTGTTGTTACAAAGATTCTTTAAGATTAACAGTAAAATATTGAAGGCAACCATGCAAGCATTAAGGATTTAAGATTTCCTTATGCTATTCAAATTCAAGTTCAAAATATTTTATTTCAATTAGATCATATAAATAGAGACTTTTGAATTGTCAAACTAGTTGCACGGTTCCAAAAAGTGGGACTTATGGAGAAGAGCCGCCAAGAAACTCCATAGTCACTCTTTTAAAAAAATATAGGTATTTATAGCAAGTAACAATAAAATGTTGTGATGAATAGTATGAGTATAATGCTATACCTGGTTAATTCATTTGTAATTAATTATTATGATTGAAAATTTGCATGGCGTGAGCATGAGTATGGCGACATAACAATCTTAATTGTAACATTCTTAGACGTTCGTTATGACGACGTGTGTTCTAGTGGTTCGAGTACCGGACTGCTGATCACGAGGTCGTGGGTTCTATTCTCACAGGACACAAACATTTATGTGATGAACTTAAGTGTTTGTGTATGTCTGGGTGTTTCTTATGTATTATAACTATGTCTTGTACCCATTGTCTAGTACCCATAGTACAAGCTCTGCTTAGTTTGGGACTAGACGGTGCTGTGCAAAATGTCCCAGCATATTTATTTATTATTTTATTTATTCTGTATACCCATATTCTGCAAATAAATTATTTGAATTTCAATTTAGACTAATTAGTAATTTTTTAAATTGTAATAATATTAGCTGTTACTCGCGGTTTTAGGCGCCTTCAAAAATTAAACTTACTAGGGAAATATAAGGTGTATATCTTTAGCGATGTACGCGTCACGTGCACGCGCCTCTGACGGTTACACTGTGCGTAAGATATAATCCGTTCGCCGACACCCACACACATATGTGAATGTACATTAATTAGTACAGCTCTGCCTACAGCTCACTTCAATGGTAGATGTTCATTTCACTGAGCTATCACTGTTTGTAATACAGTGCGCCGGTATATTTAGGACGCCCCATACACCAGGGATCGAGCCTATTACCATCAACCGGATACTAATGCAGACTTCGACCTGCTACTGGGTTTTTCTATTCATCAACACTGCTCGACCCGGTAATCGAATCTAAGACTATGAGTCGTGCTTGACTGTCCTTCGTGTAGTAGACTGATTGCCTCACAAATCTATTAATTGTGAACTTGAGACTTAATGGCTAAATTTAGCTATTCATATTTAGAACCCGTAGTAATCCCATAACAATTCTACGGTGAATCGTCTCAAAATTCACCAAACCAACCACCTTGGATAGTCGTTTACCCAAAATTTCCCTTTTCCATCAAATTTCAGTAATGTTAAACTTTACTAAAATATATTCCAAAATGGTTTGCCGTACGTTGGTCACGCCCTGAGCACACAACGGTCTATCAATCATGAAAATGTTTGGTCACCAAACACACGAGTGTGCACGAGCTATTTCTTACGCACACGGTGACTTTAAGCGAAAACGTAGACGGTCTTTGCTTTTCTGAGACGCATGTACCTACTACTTAAAGAAGGAACATTAGTTTTAGAAATTACACTACAATTGATAGTTTTGATGGTTTTACTAGCTCACTTAGGTAGATTTCATTGGTCTAGTGCTGAGCCTGAAATCTTAGATCAGATACCCACGCCGAGCAAAGTTCTTAATTGATTTATAATATATTTTTAAAATTCTTTGTTGAAGAATTGCAGCACTTGTGTCCTTAGGTACATCATACTAGTAGGTGTACAAGAGTGCACCTCTGCCTTACCTTTCTAAAAAATCTAGCGTGATGGTTATGTTGCGTGGTACAGTAACGATTTAAATAGAAGAAGTGTTATTTTGTATAGAAACATAGAATATTATAATTATTAGTTTCTTTCTTAAACTGATGGGCAAATAAGCAAGAGAAGGCGTTTTAACATTCCAAACATAAATACAATAACATTAAGCTGCCTGTTAATAATTGCCAAGAATCTGTACTTATTGTACTTACTGAAATGACTTATAGCCACCCTAAGCGCCACCCCCAACCCTCGTAGTAGGTGACCACTCGCGTGAGTTCAGTTCTAACGCAACTATGCTCGCGACCGCACGCCCGCCCACCGGACGAAACATGTTTATAAACAAAGTTCTAAACAACAACAAATAAACAGAAACATTTCCGAACTAAAAGTATTTTGTTTAGTGTTTACTCATGCTGCCGTCAATTTTGTCAACTTTATTTATGTTGTATTTGTTAGTGTTGCTTATTCTAGTGTTTCCTTTGTCTAGATACACTAATTCGAAGCTTTTGTTTGAATATGATACTTGATTCACACATTATGACATGTGTTTATTTTTGTGAAAACAATAAATAGCCTTCTTAGTTTTTTATCGTGTTAGTGTGAATAGAATTGTCTCGTAAACACGTGTGTTTTAAATAAGTTTTTGTTGGAGAACTTTATAAACTACTTTTTCAAAGTGTTATGATATAAATTTATAAAATTGTGCAGTTTAAAAATTGACATTGAAGCGCAGAATTAACAGTATTGTCTAGTATTATATAAAACTGAAACAAAGACAGAGAAGCAAAGAATTCATGAAGAAATATTTTGCCAAGAAAATTCTAACGAATTTAAGACAAAAAATTTCGACGATAGAAAACCTGGACTAAAAAAAACACTAAACATCCAAACCCAAGTTCAAACAACCATCATAATACTACCATACCAACAAGGCTTTTAATTCATAAGGGTCACTTGGCCACTCGGATAATACGCCATAAGGAGATAGCAGCTACTGCGATTGCGGTCGCCAAGTGCAGTACAATCTTCAAGATTCTTCGCTACGAGCGGCGATGCATCCCGCTGGACGCCGCCAACATGGTGCTCAAGGTCAAAGTGCGGCTTAAGTACTCGCAGAACCATATCGTCTGGCTCTTTAGACGTGTAAGTAAATATTGTACTAGGTGCGACTCGTACGATATGAATAATTCTTGGCGTGTCGATGGCAAATAGGCTCATATTGTATCCGTTGTTTTATTGTTACGAAAATTGTGGGAGAGAAATTCAACATCACTATCAAGAACGATAGCTTAATTGGCTAAAGCGCCGTTGTACCAAACAGGAGGACACAGGTTAAAATCAAGTCCGCGGTCGAATTTTACTTTCACAAAAATCTTAAGAAATTGCATACATACGTAAATTCGCATTGATCGATCGAGATGTGAATAAAGTTTATTTTTTAACGAGCTGTCTCCTACTATAGTTTTCTCCTGTATCGCGCGTGCGTTTACCTACAGAAACCCCACATGCACTGACACCCCACCCCTGAACAAATATTTGTATGACCTGTAGATATAGACTACCATACAAATATTTGTTGCTATTGGGGATAGAGCAATAGTCAATGTCTCGACCAAGCGCCAATCGAGCTTTCAAAGAATAAGTGCAAGATGGAAACCAATCGATCAACACCATCATTTTACAAATTGCACTTTATCTCTTTAAATATTCACGAAGGCTAGCGGTCAACTTGTCAAGTTCTATATTAAAAGTGAAACGCCCCGCCCACAGTAAATTGTACTGCAATAAGCAACATGACATTTCCACCGTAACCGTGACCTTGGGGGCGACCTCCGACCTATGGGGCGATAACTATCGGCGGTCGAGGCTGGCCGTTATGTGTCTTTATTTATACCTCAAGAAAGAAGTAGCCACAATAATGTATTTTTGTTTTAGTAGACGATACTTAGAAGCTATTTGCTTGCTGATATATACAACCTTTTATTGTGTATACAGTTTTAAAGGTCAGTGTCTCGAAGGACCAGAAAAACTTGGTCCTTAGGTCCTTGAACTTGATACTTTAGCACCTTGCAGGAATGCCGTTATTGAGTAATGTATTTAATCCAGGGTCGAGGACTCACAGGCCTGAAGAACCTGGGCAACACGTGCTACATGAACTCCATCATCCAGTGCCTCAACAACACCGCCATACTCGTCACGTACTTCTGCAACGGACAGTACTTGGAACATGTCAACAGGTACGATCGATTGACTATTATTGAGTATTTATTACTTTGTGTTGTTTCTTGGTGTACAATAAAGTATGTTCTATTCTATTCTATTGACTAAATAATCGTCTCGTTACATTTCTCTCTTGCATAGTACTATATGTATTGTGTGGTTGAGATAGTTATATTTTAATTGTATTTATTTACATAAATACAGGACGCATGTTCGAATCCTGCCCGCCAGCCGATTTTTTCCTTCATTAAAAATAACTTGTAATCTTAGCATGGAAAATGCTTAAAAAAATACAAAAAGATAGGACATAAAGTTATTCGGAATTATTGTCCTGTCAGGTCCCACAGCACTCGCGGCGCGATAGCAGAAGAGCTGGCGGCGGTGGTGCGCGCGCTGTGGTCCGGACAGTACCGGTTCATCGCCACCCGGGACCTGAGGGTATGTGCCACATATAGGACATGGTGGGATATCTTTTGGGAGATGGGATTCGTTGTTTGTAAACGCGCAAACATACATTTTCACATACACTTCTGTATGTGAAACTGGGTAGGGGTTAGAATATAATTTCTCATTGGCATTTAAATTGGCATCTCGTAAATGTAAGAATATATCTCTTGGTGGTAAGATATCATAAGGGATCTCACAAGGGTTCTCCAGGCTCAGCAATGACTCTGGTGTTGCAGATCAGATCAGAGACTAGAAGGCCTAGTGAAATTGCAATCTAACGTTCTGATCGACGACCGAATAGAAACAAATTAGGTATATGCCAATGACATTTATAAACGTCAGATTTGTCGAAAGCTGATGTCATTCCCAATTCTGTTTTTTTTTTTCTATAAATTTGAGTGCGTTTGGCAGCACCTCACCTGCTGGTAAGTGAACATGCTGCCGAGGATGGAGCACGCAAACTCAAATAATGTCTATGTTTGTATTAGATCGTCAATCCGAATGTTAGATTGCAACTTGGCTATGCTGATTCGGAAAAACTATTTCTACGTCATACTAACAAATATGTGTTCCGGGGATCGCAACCGTAACGCGGGGCGCATGCGCCCATCGCTCGGCCACAACAGCAACCCGTGCCGTGTAGTTATATCGGATGTGTGTGTTCAGAACGAGGTGGGCAAGCACCAGCGCGCGTTCCGCGGCTGCGAGCAGCAGGACTCGCACGAGTTCCTGACCATCCTGATGGACTGGCTGCACCTGGACCTGCAGTTCACGATCAACGTGCCGCCACACAAGGTAACCAGAACACAACATCAGGTATATCTGAAATAAAATTATTTTAGATAATTATGAATGGGCCTTCTTTTGATATGTCATATACTATGTCTTATAAATTATAGCCTACTAGCTTTCCGCCAGTGGCTTCGCCCGCGTGGTCTAGGTCAGTGATGGCGAACCAATGGCACGCGTGACTTTGCTGGCACGTGTCAAAATATTTTGGGCACAGGACTTTGGGCTTTAGGTGCCTCATTGATATTCTTCTCCCCATTAATTACTGAATTATGATTGCATGATGGCACGTCACGGTCTCTTAATATTTTTTTAATAAAAATTAGAACACAGATGAGTAAAGGTTCGCCCTCCCTGGTCTAGGTATTTCTTACAACTTTCATCCCCTATTTCAACCCCTTGCAGCCCCTTTTTCATATTAAAAAGTAGCCTATGACCTTTCTCTAACTCTAGACTATCTGTGTACCAAATTTATATTAGTAAGGATGTTACTCGGGAAAGATGAAACTTTCTAATGGTGAAAGAATTATTAAAATCGATCCAGTAGTTTTAAAAATTTACTCATTATTAACACACAAAAATACAAATCTTATCTCTTTATAATATTAGTATAGATGTCTTCTTTTAAGCAGTTTCAAGTTATGTACTTGGTTTCAGATTATGTAGGAACTTAAGAAAAAAATATGAAATAGAACCTACAACGAAGAAATTCAAAGATAGAATTTATACTTTTTATTTTAATATTGTAAAATGATCAATTTAGGAGAGTGCAATATATTACACGGTTTTTTGTGATAATGGAGTGGAATACAAATGTACTGTTCCTTCTGTAGGACAGTCTGCCACCGTCAGAGAAGGCGTGGCATGAGTACACCAAGTCCAAGGAGAGCCTGATCCTGAGGCTGTTCTACGGGCAGATCAAGTCCACGGTGCGGTGCACTGTGTGCAGCAAGCAGAGCGTCACATACGAGTCCTTCTCCAACCTGTCGCTGGAACTGCCCGCCAACGCTAACAGATGCTCCCTCAGCGTGAGTACTCATACAATCACGCCTGTATTCCCCAAAGAGTTTGTAAAAACCAATAATATTTTGCTCGATCTGGTAATGGAACCGAGGTCTTCAAAAGTAGCAGTCACGCATAGGATAATAAGACAGTTTGCTTGAGTTTTTTCAACGTTAATGCTCACTTAACAAAATCATTTTTGATAGTGGGTAGAATCACCACGACCACCGAAACTCATGCCCTTCATGAGTTCCACTGGTGAATGATTCGAATCCCATACAGCAACTCCTCGAGTCTAAATGTGTCCAGACCTTGATCGTTCTTATAAAACCTCTAGCAAGCGACCATGTCTCACGTCTTCACTGGAACTAACTTATCACATGAAATTAAGGTTGCTTTCACACTAAAATTGACACCCACAGGACTGCCTAAAACTCTACCTGAACGGCGAGACGATACCCGGCTGGAACTGCCCCAACTGCAAAGAGAAGAGAGACGCCGTTAAAAAGCTGGACATCTCCAGACTGCCCCCAGTCCTCGTCATCCACTTCAAGAGGTTCTACGTGGACCCTAAGGAGTACATGTGTAACGCGTATCGGAAGAAGCAGACGTATATAGACTTTCCTCTTGAGGACCTGGATATGAGACAGTTCTCGCTGCACTGTCCTGGAAACCACTCGTACAATTTGTATGCGGTTTCCAATCATTATGGGTCGATGGAAGGCGGCCATTATACCGCGTATTGTAAGAGTAGTGTGTATGGCAAGTGAGTATACAATAACATTTTGTTTTGTTTTTAATATAACACAGCGATTGTGTGGTGGAGAATTTTTATGTAGGATTAAATTCTCAATTAGTGTGTATATGATTTTGTCTGTCACGGTGTAACCCGCGTTATAGACAATAAATATAAAACACCCCTTAGGCTTTAATGGGGATCCCATATCTTTAGAATTTATAGTCAAATGGCAATCATTTTTGTATAGGGACATATAGAAAAATTGGATCATAATAAACACTTGGCCATAAAGCCGCCAGCCTTAAATGGAACTGGGGTGGACATATCTGCCGCATGTCTGATGAACTGTCGGCTAAAACCACGACAATGTGGATGCCCCAGGACATTAAAAGACGCCGCGGCAGACCCAGAGTGAGATGGCGAAATAAACTTGACTCATACTGCAAGGTTTGGATGCAGAAAGCTCTCAACCGAGAAGAGTAGGAGGAAAGGGAGGCCGTTGCCCTGCAGTGGGACGTTCACGGCTGAAATAATAATAATAATAAACACTTATGTGCGAACTTAAGTAATAAAATGTTAAATATTGTGTTTATTCGTGGCAGATGGTACAAATACGACGACCACGTAGTGACGGAGATATCGTCGAGTGAGGTGAAGTCGAGCGCGGCGTACATCCTGTTCTACACGTCGTGCGGCGGCGGGCGCCCCGCGTGATGCGAGGCCGCGGCCCCGCGCAAGCGCCGCCGCCCCGCCGGGGCGCCCCCGCGCCCGCCCGCGCCGCCCCGCCCACCCGCGCAGGGGCCGCCCCGCGACCCCGCCCCCGCCCCTGGCCCCCCCACGTAGCCGTAAATTTACGAGTCGACACTATCGGGAAAAATTCCAAGTGTTTCACGTCTACAAAAACATTGTTGCGAAACATGTTGCGCATCATGTTTCGTTGTTTGTGGTGAAATGACTGGAGATTTCAGTGTTTGAAATGATCGAGTGAGCTTTGTTGACGCTTGCACCGATGGATTTAGCGTTAATGTTATACAATATAATCTACTACTAGACGATTCGAATAAAATCGATAAGGAGATAATGTCGGTGATTAGTATCGATGGGCAACAAACAGCCTAGCCCTTTTGTATATTTATTATTATATTATATAAAAGACTTGGAGCAATTATATATTTCATACGAAACTTCGGTTGGAACTCCACTGCAAGCGGTGTGATATATCTTACAAATATTATAAATATGTAAAATGGGTTTTAGATTCTCGTTGCTGTACTCTATTGCATGAAGAAAGTATTATCCTGAAGTTTTATTATTACAAATGAAATGCATTCGAATTTTGTAAATATATTCAGGTGCATCTGGATTAAGTATTCAATTGATTAAAATACTGATAGAATACTATCTATTTTTTAATTTATTACTCGTTTTCAGTGGGTTCTCTCAGGATATATTTATAATTTACTATATTATATAACGAAACTATAGAAATTTCTAGATAAATGTATGTAATTTATATTCTTTCACTGCTACCAGCCTTATATTGAGTAGACCAACAATGTTTTTTATTTTAAAAATATCGTTGTTTTTAAGAAAACCGACCCGACAAGCTTGTAGTTGTAAAATGGTTAATGTATAAACTAGGCTTTGTACAAATAGCTTTTTCATGTTGCGATTACATAGGGTAACATTAATTTATTGTAATTATTTTGTTCTTATATTTGTTTAGCGATTTTTTTGGTTAGTCGCAGTTTTTTTGAAGTTAACGAATATGCTTAAAAATTCTCGTCTCCCTTGTAATAAAAGATGGTCTAAGCAATGTTAAACCCTGGTTTAAACATTAAGCTAACAGTCTTATCGCAACCTAGAAAGAGACGGTACTGTTTTAAAACCAGGGTTTTCTTAGACCATCTTTTGTATTAAGGCGAAGGAATTTAAGTCGATGTTATTACAATGAATGCAGTCGAAGCCCTTTATCACATATTAAATGCAATAATGATATATCTTTACGTAATTTCAGATTATTTTGTTTATAAATGAATTCTAATACATAACTGCGACAGATTTTTTGCGGCATTACACTTTGTACAGTCAGCAACAAACTCAGGTGAGCATTGGACTAAGTATACCTGAACTTTTAGGAACGTATTCTGGAATTGTGATCAAGCAATTTGTATTGTCAGTTACTTGTAGGGTCACTAAATAAAAGTGCCCTCACTTACCTACTAGTTGGAAATGACATTATTCAGCGAAATACGGTGTGCTTTGAGTTTCTAGTTTAGCTGGTCGCGGATTGTCTCACTGTACATGACGGAGAAATAACAGTTGCATGTCACTAAAATTTGTCGCCGCAATATATTTTAGAGTGAATGAAGAACACTATTGCAACATTAGTTACGCCATCAAAATACGATTTCAATTTTGGAATTGATAGTTTCTCGTATACATAAAGATTGCCCAGGCGCATAATTAATGTTGTTCTAGTGTAAGTGTATGATCTAATGTTTATGAATGAAAGACTGACAATGATTGGTATTGTACCTAGATTTATTACATTAATATACTGCACATGGCCGCTCGTATCGTTTAGACACTGGCGATTTAGTTTAGCAATTAGTTGGCGCAAAATTTGTTTTACGAAAATATTAATTAAGGCATTATGATAAATTTGTGTGTAAAAACAACGTTGGAGATACTTTTTTAAGATACATTTTTAGGTTTATTTAATAAAACAGTTGAGCATAGAAATTGTTAAAATGGATTATGATAACAAAATTATCTTATGTATGATGGTGTTGGTATTGACTGGGATACATTGCGGTCTTCCAATATCTCTAAAGATCCGTTAATAGCTCTGTTCTATAGGCGTGTACTTGAACTAATCTTGCAGGGCTATAAATGTGCATTATATTATGGTTCGCAAAAGCGGCCTTATTAGCCCTTTTGTTACAAGTACACAAAATCCACATAGATCAGAGAAAGCTGGATATGTCAGACACATATCAATTTAAACCCGTTCCTGTCTTTCCTTGCTCTATGGTCCGGTCGATGCCTATCATTTTAGCCCTGGTGATACCAAAATCAATGCAATGTATATGAAATTATAAGTTTTTGCTACTAATTGTGTTGCTAACTCACCAGTTCGATATAATTAGGCATTGTACGCAATATGCGACAGAGTTTTTGTAACTGTTTTTGTTTGAGCACAGACAATCATAGATTTAATCAATCATTCATTCATTCAGGGGAAATACCCTCTTGATAAAATACATCAAGTTAAAGTACTAAATTAATTATACATGATAATGTGACCGTCGCGTTATATTATCAATGAGGTCATTACATATTTAGATGTTTTGACAAAGTTTTAACTACCCACACTTTACATGGCGTATTAATGTTATTTGGCCAAACAAATTACTATGTGCATAGTGCAAGAATTTACAGAATAAATTAATAATGTTTGTTCTTAACTGTAGTTATTTGTTGTTTTATTTTATTTTATTAAATGTCTTTGTTGATATTTAGTTAGTCTGTGTTAATTTAAAACAAGCTACGATAGCTCTGAATGAATTTGTATGTCGCATTATGAGTACATTGCCCACTTATATACGAAGAAACGGCCAAGGATTTGAACACACGCAGCTGTGATCAAACATTATCTCATTTTATTATTTTAACATAGCAAAAATAAACGAATAGCAGTGCCTAAATTATTATTAGCAACTTAGTTTACCTTGCCGAACGCATGTGCCATTCGCAATGACGTTTCCCCATAAGTAAAACATGATTTGGTCTCGGAAACATTGTTTTGTTAAAAACTGTTGTATGAACATTTGTATATAGCATACATAAATGGTTTATTGTATGTAAAAGTAAATGTAAGACAAACTTTATTAAATTCTTTGTTAATATATTTACGGTCTTTTTTTAATGTTGTTGTTTTTGTGTTTATGTTTTAATAGGAACTTTTAAACAAAATTGTTCATAAATAGTGTTAGACACACTTCACAGACTAATGTGTGTCTATAAACACTGGCATATAATAATATCTCAAGTGTAGATTGGAACTACAGTAATTAAACATCAGCTTTTAATAAAAACATATTTATTTCACTAAATCACATAATATACTTATACTTACTTATACAGCAGAGATCTATGGAGATAGGGAGGTTTTTGCTCAACAGAGAAAACAATAATATGCCCATGCCTAATGGTATTGCCTTTTATATTGTGTTAAATCAAGAGACATGACAAGAAAAAGGCTTTTTGTTGTGATCTCTGCATTAATCTTCTGACTACCCCAGTCACATATGCACAACGAGCCAGTCACAATTGGATAAATTATTTCAATAGTAACAGCTGTACCTTGGTGCCAAAAGTGCACCGTTGCTTGCTTTATGTGGCAGTCAAAAGGTTAAAAATTCTTGCCCACAAACTAAATTAGTTTTGTTATATTAGTAAATCAATTTTCTCCTTCAAAGGAGCCACTCAGCAGTGGCATATCATTTGCCATACATAAACATGTTCATATCTATTTCACAATTCTCCATGTCCTCATCATCTTCCTCAATGTCATATGCTGCGGTGTCTTGTGATGCTGGAATCATAAATGTTTCAATTAGTTTATATAACTATTTTGTACTAGTACACAATATGTTATGCTAAAAAAACTATTATTAATTTACCAAGCCAAAATGCAAAAATCAATTAGAAACTATTGATATATTTTACATGAATCGCCGAGTGCTCTATATTATATTAAAATTTTACAAAATCATTGGTTAATTTGTTCCTTGATGAGTTAAAAAAATTGTAATTATATAATAGCTAGCTAATAATAGCTTATTCTTTTATGATTTAAATCAAATTGTGCAGAAAATATTGTAAAATAATATTAAACTCACTGAATACAGAGTTTGTTACAGCCAGGTTAAGTTCCTCATTATTGCACATATCATCGTCAATGCCAGCCACAGGACCTTCCAACTGAGTCAAAGATGTTCCAGGGACCTCTGGACTTGGCTCCCGAGTGGAGGCTGCAGCATTGCTATCCTGAGATGATACAGATGGTAATGGTGTTACTTGGCCATGCTTGCTGGGTGCAGTGTCCATTGAAGATATTAAATTCCTCAAATCTTCTTTATTTATTGTCGCTTTTAAATTCTCTAAATGTAGTCTCTCAATCTGAAATCAAGACAATAATTTACTATATAATAAGGTATGGATGTGGCGGTATTAAGTCAGTCAGTGTTAAGTCAACAACATTAGCCATCGGAGAGGTGGCTAGCGGCCCAATACTAACTTGTAAGCTATTTCTTTGCTGTTTCAATTTTTTCAATGCATCTATGATCCATTTCTCTTCAGCCAGAAGTTGTGCTTCTTCAGCTATGCGCTGGCTCAGACGAGCATTATACGCTTTATGCATTGTGATTTACGAAACTGCAGTTTTCCTCTGACTTATTTGACCACACCAAGTAAAATAATCGATGAATGAATATTGCAAAGTATATTGTACTCTGAAATTACTCTTGCATAATGGTGTGTAACTCAGCTCTGAGTCAGCTCAATGAATCAGATCGCACGGGTCTGAGCCGTTGAGCTACAGCTCAGCAACGAAATGACTAGCTCGCGCGGCTCAATTCAGCTCCCTTGAATCCTTGAATCCCTCCACAGACAGATGAGTCAAATGAGTCAAATGAGTCAATTGATTCAATTGAGTTGATCTGTGATTCTGATCTACTTGAGGCTTGTTCAGTGACAGTCAATGAGTCCAGAAAGTAAGTTTTTGAACGAGTCATTCGTTCTGAAACGTTTTATTGATTTGTTACTCAAAAAGCTCTGGTTTTTTTTTGTCTATTAAATTAAAGTATTAAAATCTCTATATATTATCATAAATAAATATATCGTATCATAAATATCATCAGTAGTGTTAAATTTTAATTTCATTTTCATTATAATTATTAATCAGACCAAGTTTTTTTTAATACATCCGATAAAAAATAAAACATCAAAGATTCGATGTTTCTATAACTAAATACATCGATATATTGTCAAATAAATATTTTATTTTTTCCTTTATTAAAAATAACTTGTAATCTTAGCATGGAAAATGCTTAAAAAAATACAAAAAGATAAATAAATATTTGTCAAAACATCGATTAAACCGATGTATCGGAATACATCGAGTAGTCAGAGTTAAACGAACTGTCAACTGCCGCAGCTCAGTCGGCTCGATTCGGCTCAATTCGGCTCTCAGCTCAATTCAGCTCGCGGCTCGTAGTAGAATCATATACCTGTACAGGTACAAACTGAGCTGATCTGCGAGCTGATTCATTGAATCAGCTCACTCGCCTGAGTCACGAGCTGATCTGCAGCTCGCGTATTTTTGATGAGTTACCCACCTCTAACTCTTGCAAAATCCGAAGAAATAAATAAATAACATGGCATCGCTGACAGTAGTGACACTGACAGACAGGTTCACTTCGACTGTCGACTTGACACTTCCAGTTCCATGTCTATAATTTACTGTAATTTAATATGTTCTTTGCGGCACAATAGCAACAGAAAACTCAATAAAAATACAATTGAAAATCAACAGTAATATTAATTTTAATTTTCTTTCTATTTTCTATTTTTTTCCATTTATTTCCATTACAATCATTATTACCATAGTCTATGGTTCGAAAATTCCACAAATAGTTCAACGTTCTGTCCTTCTTCCTTCCCTTCAACAATTCAACTTTCCTTTGTGAATTTATGTTGTCATTTAATTTTTGCGTCGTGGCGCGGTCGGATTGTTGGCAAGCGCAAAGTACAATACTCAATACAAGTCTAGCCTAAACAAAAATATTGTTTAAAATCATTAAAATATTGTTCTAATTCGTTGCTCGAAAATGAGTTATTACGGTTCCGATTCTGATTCTTCTGACAACGGCTATGAGCGGGTGTGCACTCGAGGATCCTGCGGAAGCTCTAGCGCTTTGCCCTTCGACCCCACATCCATTGAGAACGTAATCTTATCAATTAGCGACAGTTTCGACTTCCGAGTGATTTTGAGTGACGAAAGGACAAAAGGAGCCCTCCTGGTGACTACGGGGCTCACGATAGCTGGAGGCCTGATCGGCCGTCATTACGGTGGAAAAGTTGGGGCTGCAGTTGGTGGCGCAATTGGCGGTGTATGCGGCCTCGGTATTGTCGGTAAGTTTTCTAAACATGATTAAAATTAAAAGAAAATTGTAGAAGCTGTGCAATGAAAAAAATAGGTTTGAGGGTAGTCTACCAAATGCGCAAATTATCGTATTTTACAACGCCAGTAGTCATTTAGATACTGATGATTTTTATAAATGAGTAGAATAAAATGTACCTACTCATTGGACACAAAATTGGCTTGTTCTTGCCCAACAAGTTCATGTTTTCCTTTGCATGAGTTACTTTATAGGTAAACCCAGTTTGTTGGTTACTATGTACCTTGAATTAATTAAATTGTATTAGAAGCAATTTTGTTAGATAATAAGTAATATATGTAAATCCAAAATTGTTGCCTTAAAGACAATAAATAGCATCTTCTTAAATTGTCAATATTGTCAACTACCCTCATATTTTATAATATTATTTCCTTTATTTGTTTTAGCTGTTTCCATGAGGAGCATCTGGGAGGAAATTAAGGAAAAGCTATCTGACCTATTTGATATGGTGTATGACTACCTAGCTGGACTAGGCTTGGAGGACTACAAGAGAGCTGGCATGTTCCTAACACAGCATGGGAACAAAACTCAGCTTGCTATGCTCATCCTAGAAACCACTTCAAGCATACTTGGCAAGAAAATTCTTTCAAGCATTGCAGCTGCATAATAAAAAAACATTTTTGTATGATTTTGATTGAAAAATATTAACCAGCAATTTCAAAATTAGTTTCACAAATTATTGTAATAAATCACAACAGAATTTAATATTGTGACAATTGGTTTAATTTGTAGGTAATATAGTGTAGTAAGTTTGATATTGTTGACATTGGAAACTTGTTAATTTTGACATAATAATTTTAATTAAACTGTTGTGGTCATGTTGATTGTGATTAATAAAGAGTAACAATATTGTACATCACTTTTACATTATCATAATTTTACTTAATGTGTGCTAAAATGTGATTAGATTAAGTTACAAGAAAGAAGCATAATATTGTTGTATACCTAATATTGTAAGAAATTGGTGATAATGAATAAATGGTTCTTTTATATGATGAATGTATGTTGTTTTGTAATCATTTTTATTTATTTATTTATTTAGGACATGGAGGACTTACAGCTAATAAAAATAGAGAAAAAGGAACTCATAGTCACCAGAAAGCCAATTACAAATCCTCACGTATAGACTTAGAGTGATAATTTGTAATGTGAGCACAAAAACAAAAGTATAACTTAAGTAGGTATAACTATAGTAACCTACCGCTACTTGAAGAATTTGAGGCTTAAGCACCTTCTGACTAAATTCACACTAATTGTGAATGGATCAAAATCATATTCCTTGCAAATATCATTAAAATTTCTGCTTGCTCGCACGATATAACTGTTCTGTCTATAATTCGAAGACGCTTGAGGTACATATATGGGTGGATTAAAACGAAGTGCTTTATTTGGCACATTGAAATAAAACTTTGACAATAATTCAGAGTTATCAATATTGTTATTTAAAATTTTTAGTAAGAATAAGCAATCTGCAATTTTACGTCGATCTATCAATTTTACGTTTTAGATAATAAACAATGATTAAGTACCTACTTATGTTTCTTTTTATTATTCTTTGACATCCACCAAAAAATATTTATAGGTACCTACATCATTTTAATGTATTATAGGTGGTTATACGTTACAAGAATGATGATTTTATTTGGACGAAAGCCAAGGTGGCCTAATCCCAAACTTCTCGCCTACAAAAACTACATTCCCTACTAATAGGTAATATAAATGCATCAGTAACTGCCCAATCTGTCTATTACGCTTTATCGCGGAAACTGCTCAACCATTTTTGATGAAGTTTAGTACAGAGATAGATTTAGACCTTGAGAAGGCCACAGGCATGAAGAGGTTGAAATATTGATATGAGTTTGAGTCTTGTCATTGAAGACGAACCTATAATATTTAGGCCTGAGACCAATATCATTATATCGGTCTGAGATTTCTTCAAGTTTTTGTAATCACGAATTATATGGCGAAGTTGCGGGCAAAAGCTATAGGTAAGTATTACATTAATGTAAGGTCGGAGAATCTCGGTTATACGCAGAAATTTTATGTAAACGAGGGCACACCTCTAGCGTGCGAGTTTCGGCTTTTCGAGCATGGAATACAATTGGTTGCGAGGTTGCGAATGTTGCGATTGCGACTCAACTCGCTGCTTGCAATCTTGTACGGTTGGGGTTGGTTGCACACGTATGCTGCCTGCAACAGCATACATGCGATGCATGCTAATAAAGCATGCTATATCACACATACGTTTAATGTACTATAATATATATAATTGTATAGCTCTTGTTTTTTGTTTTGTATGCGTATGCGCAACTCGCACAGAAGTAGCAACAGATAAAATGTTGATTATAGATAAGTAAGTAAGCATTATAAGTTCGGTGGATTAGTCTGTTATCTTGATTGTTATTTATATTTATATAATGACGGTCATTGTGCGACATATTTATTTCGCGCTAGCCCTTTAAAAACGGCAGTGGTACGGAGCGAGCGTGCTAAGTGAATTTCATTCTTTCTGTTTGCTTTACTTACTTTATAAACGCGTCGTATCACAGACAGTCACCAAGACATGTATTCATGTCATTCATTCATAATTCCATTCACTCACTCTTGACATTAGATTTATTTGTTTACTTGCCAAGAAAATTTATTTTGGATCATTCGATTAATTTCGTAATAATTTAAAGCTCTAATAATAATTTAGAATATCATGGACATGCAAGTGGAACGGTATGGAGGCCTTGGTGAAGTTAGATTTGACCAAAATGTATTAGAACAAATACTTTTGCAAATAGGTAAGTTGTGTGTTTTCTAGTAATTATTCAAGGATAGCCTAGGATAACGTATAATCATTTCTTGTAAATTATTGCGTTTAAAATGAAACTGACCCTTTGACCGATAAACTAAGGTGTGTTGGTTGTTTGTTTTGTTAGGGGGAAACCGTTGTACACATAAGTTTAGTGTTGCCATTAGATCAATAAAACAGATTTTCTATTGCAAAAAGGTATACTTAAATGCACATTGCATTCAAGTTGCAAATCAGAAAAAATCTGCAGATTTTCTGCTTCCTCTATTCCTTTCGTTATTGTAGGTGATCCTTTATTGTATAATTTTTAGTAACATTCCTTTCGTTATTGTAGGTGATTACTTTGAAATACGCATAGTATGGAACTGTGACACTGCAGTACTGACAAGTGTCCTGGCAGTTGCCGGGGGCTTATTAGGAGGCTATGCAGGTGGGAGGTTTGGGGCAGCATTAGGTGCTGGGATTGGAGGAGCCGCAGGGCTGGGTGTGTCAAGTAAGTTCTTCATTACTTTACTTGCTTTTCAGCTTTATTTGCTTTACAGCTTACAATTTTTCTCTTCCTAAGAACCTTCCTCAGACTTCAACTAATAATTTGAAAAAAAAAAAACAGCCATTCTCGAGATATGGGGTGATCAAGAGAAATACAAACTATTTTTTTTATAGATATAGATTAACCTCCAGAAATATCCAAAAACCCATTGCACATACTTTCTTTATTCTTTTCAAATTATCTAATAATATGTCATGTCAATATTGTTTTAATTTTTTTATGTTTCAGCTGTTGTATCACTCCGAGAAATATGGGGCAAAGTCAAAGAGAAGCTAAAGGAGGTTTTATACATAGTGTTCAATTATCTCCGAAGACTAGACCCTATTGACATGGTGCAAGCTGTCAGGATACTCATGGCATGTATGGAAAGTCGCAAAGAGCTTGTCTTAACAATCATAGAATTCATTGCACAAAAGCTCAGTACAGAAGTGTTGTCCAATGTTACGGCTCACTGAGTGGATTTTTGATTATATTGATCATAATAAAAACTGATGTATGATAGTGCCTAACTCATCTTAGCTACATATCTTATACTAGCTTCCCGCCAGCGGCTTCGCCCGCGTGGTCTTATAATTTTTTCCCCCGTTTTTGCATCATTTTTCATTACTACTCCGCTCCTATTAGTCGTAGCGTGATGATATATAGCCTATGTTACTCGGGGATAATGTAGCTTTCCAAAGGTGAAAGAATTTTTGAAATCGGTCCAGTAGTTTCGGAGCCTATTCATTACAAACAAACAAACAAACAAATCTTTCCTCTTTATAATATTAGTATAGATGTACACCAATGAAGAATAGCTCAAGCACTTATTTTGATGCATAATATAATATGTTAAATGTAAGTATGTACACTGTTATCATAAAAAAGTTGTTGGTATCATAATTATATTTACAAATTATCAGGAGTGGACTATGTGGGCTTGGCTTCAGTAGCACCAAGAATGCATTCTGAGGGCTATTTATGATTAACTTACTTGAGAAATCACAATATTGTAAGTGTGTATTTCACTTTTTATATATTACGTAAGAAATGACGTAGTAAATAGGGCCTTACCACATATTTAGATGATATATATATTAAAATATGAAAAGCAAACCTTTCTGTGACATTTAAATTGTGATATTAATATTTTTGCTACCAAATACAATATATATTATAGTTATTATTATTATCTAGGTAAATCTTTAGCTCAATATTAAATAATAATTGTTTTTTATCACACCTTCATACAACTGTGTTGAATTCTAGTTTGCTTTGACTATTCTCAACTTCTTTTTGTTTTTTAAAACGATGAGAAGGGGAAAGGGTAACCTTTTTCGGTGCTGATTACTCAAAAAATGTGTCATATGATGATTCTTTTTTATTGTTTCTTGTTCTTTCTTCTTCTTGTTTTATATCAATATCAATAGTTGCATGAAAAGCAAAGTTGTAAGTGATGTATGTATAATCAGTGCTAATCACTTTAGCTATACTTTACTTTTAAAACTAGGCTTTTTGGCGTTTACAAAAAGAAAACTTGGAAAAAAAATGTCTTTTTCCTTCTATAAATGTAATTTTATCATTCAATTTTAACAGTTTCTGCTTACCATAGTTACTAATATGGATTCGGACGTTTTCTCCATTAAATAACTGCTAGATTAACAGTGTGGAAAATGCTAAAAAAATAAAAAAAGAACAACCATTAGTAATTAGTGTTTGAGTTTTAGAAAAAAGCGGTTTGGTTTTAAAATTGTGCTTTAGTTTTAACATATTTTGAATTTAATAATGTGATTTGGTTTTAATAGGTATTGTATTTTGGTTTTAGATTGTTATTAAAACTATTATAGGTAAATTAGATTGTTAAAACTGTAATTTGTCGAGTCCATGTTTCTAAAGTACGTCTGAGTACCGATTTATAGACTCCATTTGACTCGTTGTTAGGCTGTAGCTACATAAATGAAGCGACAACGACTCGTTGTCTGCGGTGACTTTTTATTCAGCTCATTGCCTTGTTGCTTTACTTAATCCATTTCGGCTTTAATTCAGGAATTTTAGCTCAAGTTTTAACTTATTTTGTTTGGTCTTTTTATAATACACACCTTGAAATTGTTGAATTTTGTGGATATTATAATCTTTAAAAAAAATCTTCAGTCCTCTAATGTTATTTGTTACCAAAGAGTGGAATTTAAACATAAATATTGATCCAAATCTGTATATGATAGACGCTACCTACTAGGTTTTAAATGCTCAGGGATATCATGGTGTAGGGTTTTGTAAGAAAACTTAGTTTAAACACGTGTTTTTTTTAACTGAAATGTATAATATGTATAAAAGAATGTTGGTAAATAAATCATCTATTTTGTACCATTGATTTTTCATTATGGCAAGTGTTCTTAACCATTTGAACTGAATTAAACTGAAAAACATTAGCTGAAAACTGATGCTGTTTTTGCGGGTCGTTCTGATGCAATAAATAAATGACTACACTAATATAGTTAGGTATAGTTAAAATAAAACGACCACAGTCTTAGAATATTTATATTCAGTGCACATTAAAAAAACAGGAACAACCAATGTAAGCTATCACATCTAGTAAGGCAGCGGACGACAATCACAATATATTAGGTGCCTCTGTTTATTAACACTGACCTTTTACAATATTAATTGGTTTAACTGTTCAATATGTATATATTTTCAGACAATGATAAGAACAACTGCTATTAGACGTACACAATATTAATAAATAACATTAATTACAAAAATAAATAACTAATAAAAAATAACAAAACATCTTAGTGTCTGTTTACACAATTTAGGGCCTGTTTTACTTGCATCTTTCCTAGTAAGTTACCGTTAAATTTGGCAGATAATTGCATACCTAAAATTTTGTTAAATTTATTTTTTTCCGGCGATTAGCGGTTCTCCAGACTCGGTAAAACAGGCCCTTATTGATGTAATTGTTCAATATTCAGGTCATTATAAGAACAACCACAGACATACACAATATTAATAAATAACACGAATAACAAATCAAATATAACTAAAAATAAAAACAAACTGAAACATCTAGAAAGTTTTAATTCATAGTTTTAAAAGCGCGCGTGATTCATTTAAAATTGAGCTTTAAATCAGTGTCTACATATACAAATCATCATATTTTCTACTGTGTCAAATATAGGTAAAAATTTTGTGTATAATACTGTTATTTAAATGCATTATAAAACTACGTAGCTAAGTACATTATTCTTTATGAACATAGATGATACAATTATTTGTTCTGGTTTTTATAATACTGCATAGTACAAATTATTATTTGTCTTTAAAGCCTAAAGGCTAGATGCAATATAATTTATAAGAATGTCAGTTTTAATAAATAGAAGCCGAGACCTACAGACCTATTTATAAATATCACTACCAAAAATATGTTTAATCGACAGATCATTCCGTTTCTTTCACACAATACAATGTTAGACAAGGACGGCACACAATCTGAACCGATTAAAATGTCGACAGATCGTACCAAAGTATTCGCACAAGCGATTTTGAATCCTATCTTTGTGAACAGAGAGTCGCTTGTACGACAATGACGTTTACACGGAGTAATGTCAAATCTCTGAAGCTAGGCAAATAATCACAAATGCGAATTCTGCACCGAGCGAGAGGGACATACCTATACATAAAAGTAAAAGAGAGAGTGAGATAGCATATGATCGCTTGTGTAAAATTTCAGAGCACATTTACTTTATCAGTACCTACTGTTGTAAAACTATGAATGCCATTAATAACAGTATTACTTATGTAAATGCTCTCTAAGAGAATTACCTACGTATATAAGTGTACTTTGCAACTATATCTACGTTTCTGCCTACCCTGCTGGTGCTAAGCTTAAAGATACAGGTATGATTCGGTACAATCCATCGATATACTTATATCGTAATGTATTAATACTATTAGTAGTCACAAAGAGTAATAGCAATATATGTGTTACCCCGTAGGGTAAGGTAGGGATGTATTCATGTACAGACACGAGCAAAAACATGTCTACACTAACAAAAGTGCTAAAGCGATTTTCTCCTGAAGTACTAATATAACTTTAGTGATATTACGAATATTAATACACACGAGCATTGAGCGAACATTGGTATTATCTCAAAGTTGCAATCGTTAATTCATGAAAAATTCTGTTATTGTATATATGACTGTAGTAATGTAATTGGGGGCGAGCCTATTGCCGTCAACGGAGAAGAAATCCAATCACCAAGCTGCTACTCAGAATTTCATTATTAGTTATTAGAGTTTTCCATAACCTGGGCATGGAACCCATGACCTCAAATGTAGCGGACTTACTTACCACCAGGAGAATGAGGCAGTTATTTAAATACATGTAATGTAATACTATTACTCATTGTGTCTACTGTTATCATTTTCTTAGTTATCTACAGGAATGTCTAAACAGGTGCACTAAAGAAGGTATGCAAACAATAGTATTCTTAGGCCCTGTTACACCACCTCCTACTAAGATCCTGTTAAATTACATGTCAGATAATTTCATACAAAAATTTGTTCCATTTTTGACTTTATCCCGCAGTTAACGGCTATCCAGAGGTGGTGAAACAGGCCATTAATATTCTAATGTTATTAGAATTTTCATTAATTCACGCCTTCGTTACAAGAAAAGAGCATATCTGTGGTTTGACATTTGAAATTATACAACATTTTTTTTTCTTTTTATTATAGAAAAGGGTTTGGTCACAAAGTGAGCATGTCACCCCATACACTATCTTCCTAAAATAGTATCTAGAAATGTTCAAAATGTTACCCCCAAAGATTTCAAATTTTTACCCCCTTTCAAAAGTTTACCTACAGGCTGTTATTGGTCATTGTATATTTTTAATTTTTTAATTACACAAACAACGTTATTTATCATGTAACGAAGGTGTAACTCGCCCTAATAACCAATATATCAATAACAAATTAAAACGATAACAAATATAAGTTCTAATTATATATATGACAAATAAATTATTCTTATTAAAGTAAATACTTTTTACAACAACCGAATAAATTATAGATGTCATAAAAAATGTAGTGTCAAGCTGTGTACACACACACTGTTTTGACAGTGAAACAAGCAACAGTGTAAAAACAGGGTGTTCACAGGTACAATCTCTTAAAAAGGTTGTAGAATATGTATAAACCCTATATATGATTTTGAATACACTGTATAACCCTTCAGGGGATGAAAATACTCATAAATATATAAAACGATGAAACCAAACCAGAAATATTTAAAAAATAACAGAGGTTTAAATTAATAATCACTGTGTATAAACACAATTAACTACATCATTTCTATGGAAAAAGTCATGTTAAGAGATTTCTAATATTTCAGTTATTTAGATTTATAAATAAATAATTTGTAATACCACTGAATTTGTGGTCTTATTCCTCTTATATCACATTATTAACAAAGATCCTTATGTTTGTACTTTATTTAGTACTTTTAGTAAGTACTTTGTTTTTTATTTGAGACTAGTCGCAATACACCACCTTAAAATATTTGAACTGAGCGAGCATCAAACCTTTCCAAGAACCAATTTTCATTTTCATATTTATCTTAAGTTTATTCTTTGGTGCAATAGATTTTGCATTTCTTGTATTGTAAAGATAGTAGGAGGTGTTAAAGAGAGAACTACTTACTTTGTAGCGTCGTCTCTTTTACACAGCAAAATATACCTAACAATTACCAAATTGTTCCTAACATTATTAGTAAATTGATTTTGTGTTGCCTAAATCTAGGAACAAATGTGAATCCCTAAAATAAATAAATTAAATAAATACCTAACCCTAATTTCCATTTGTGATACGCTAAATAAATATTAAACACTGGACAGACACTTCAGATCAAGATTTCGAATCAAGTAATTACCGATTACCCGAATGCACCCATTTGATATTAATTTGCTAAACACCGCGCATGTTCTTATATTTTCCGTTCGGAAATAATCCCCGACATTCATTTCGGACTCGCCGATGGGATCTAAGATTAAAAAATAATAGGAACTGTTTGTATCATAATTATTTTTTAAATTAAGTTAAAGCAACCTACTTAAAAATTAAATGGTCAGGCACATGGTGAACGCTATGCATTGCCATGAGACAAAAAATGACATACCAACCTATTTTTCAATTATAGCAAACAAATAAATTAATTAAATATTGTGCTTACTATTCTATAGTTTAAGTAAATTTTTTGTACTAGATTTCTATTTAATAATATAATAAAGCATTATTGAAAATATACCAGCAAGCTTTTTAATATATGGATATGCACAAACCATTTATGTTTAGTATTTTCTTATTTTAAAAGAGTGTCCATGGAGTTTCTTGCCGGATTCTTCTCTGTAGGCTCAACTTTTTGGAACCGTGCATCTAGAATCATTATGAACTTTTTGTTATCTCGGTAGTTTAAGTCTTCGCTGTTAGGCGTAGAAGCACATAGGGCCGTAGTATAAACCTTTAGAGCCATCGTCGTTCCAGTGCGAGAGAGAGACTCTGCTATACAAGTTGGGTATCTCTTTTTTGCAACGTAACAATTATGGCCATTGCATTTCATAATACGGCTAGTAATAGAGTAATGGTGGCCACCGTAGTTTTAGTGGATGAGAATCCCACACTCCCCTATCAAATCCTGAACGACAGGCAGCCTTATAAAGATTTCCCCCCGTAATTAACAAAAAAAGAAAATATATAGTAGCACTTAGAACTAGCTGGTATAGTTTCAATAACCCTAAATATAGGGACAGTACTTATAGTACTGCCCTGAGATATGTTAGAAGAGGGAATACTTGTTTTTTTTAAATATAATGGTATAAGTACTATATTTAAGTCACTAGGTTTAGCGGAATAATCATATCACTAGTATGTCTAAGTATACTCTCACTTTTTGCTAAAACTTAACTTAGATTGAGACAGAAATTATTCAATGTTGCCATTATAATAAATAATGTTGCCACTGCAATTAACTAACGTAGATCCTAGAGAGGCGGTTTAACTAATTACTAAGTTAGTTTAACGCCATAGTATTCGCGAACTCAAGGATTGAACCTGTTAATTTACTGTCCGTTGTTTAAACGATATTGACAGTATTTCTTTTGTATTGTACGGTTGGTTGAAGATTAGACAATATTCGACGTCCTAAGCCCCCCATGAGCCCCCAACCAGGCGGCGTGTTTCATACAGGCCTTCGCCTCTTGAAGGCGTCCATCAATGATTAAACCACAGCATATCAGGGTCGTTGGGGCTATGGTTCCGATTATAGGCAAAGGGAAAAGGCAAGTTCGATTTCTCTAGGTTATCGCGTATTGTCATTTTGAGACCTAAGTATTTTCACTTTGCTCTTTAAACCGGAATACAACAATGTTCGAAAATTATTGCTTAGCGGCAGAATATTTGAAAACGCAGATGAATTCAGCATCAAGAGTTCTACCACGTCACTTTCGAAATTCTCAACCTGCCTTGTGGGCGAAATAATCCCAGCAAGAGGCCTGCCGGCGTCCCCGAACATAATAACCTGCCAAGGGGTCGTTCTTCCTTCATGATGAGCTCGCGAAGACTATGATTGCTCTTAAATATTGGCATGTTAGGCAATAAATAAATAAATAATCCGTGCTAATTAATTAATAAGCCATCATCAGGTGTTGTCTCTCACTTGTCATCCATGGCGTTCTTGAGTTCCATGGCCAGTTTGTAGCCGAGCTCCGGCCGCCGGTCGCGACCTTCCACCATTGCTAGTACCTGGAAATCAGAGAAACAATCACTACATATTATAAAACAGTCTCCCGTCGCGTCTACTTATTTATCTGTTAACGATAAACACAGAAACGACTTAATGGATTTTCATGGCTTTCATCAATAGACAAAAATAAGGTTACAATGTATCATGTGTTTTGAGGTTTTGTGTAAATTGGCTGAAATATAACGATGAGGGTCGCCGCTAGTTAATAATAATTAATTATTCGACTACTACGCTCGAGGTACGCTGGGTTTGATTTCCAGGTTGTGTAGTGTTGTTGGTTTTGCTATGAAATTCTCAATGGCAATAGTTTTGCCCCCTATTACGTGGGATCTAAACATATCAGCAACCTTGGGTATACAATAGTAGTTCGTACTTTGGCTACCTCTTCGGGAATACAGGCGTGATAATTGTATTGCAATGTGGGCAATTGTAGATATGAGAATGTAAGATAAATGAATCTCGCGACGTTATAACAACAACATTTATTAGAGCAATTTCCTATATAAATACAGGAATAAAATGAAGGTTATTTATATGGAACATATCTCGGGTTACATTGTTTAATTGTTTATACTTAGAGCCAAGTTAAATTAAATAATATTATTCATATTACATTCGGGGAATAAAGTAATTCGATATCTATACTAATATTATAAAGAGGAAAGATTTGATTGTTTGTTTGTTTGTATTGAATAGGCTCCAAAACTACTGGATCGATTTGAAAAATTCTTTCAGTGTTAGATAGCCCATTTATTGAGGAAGGCTATAGGTTATATACCATCACGCTACGACTAATCATAGCGGAGTAGCAATGAAAAATGTTGCAAAAACGGGGTGAAAATTCATTACACCACGCGGGTGAAGCCGCTGGCGGGAAGCTAGTTATTTATAAACAATAGGGCACGTTGTAAGTATCATATTGCGTAAAATATAAATGGTTTTTATTATATTTTTTTACCTACACTTAGTAATACTTTAAAGTCCTCCACCACTACAGTATTTACCTCATCGGAGTTGACAATAACTCCATTGTTGTTGACGATGGTGGCCTTGGTGTTCTCGATGTCGGCGAGGTCCACGCCGCGGCTCGCGTCCTCGATCAGGATGGAGCGGTACCCGATGGCGAGCGCGTCCGCTATTGTGGCGCCTGTTATCCAAAAAACAACAATAAATTGAAGAACTTTTGGTATGGTACGGTGGCTGAGCAATCGCTTATCGTGTCAGGTTGAATCACAGAATAAAATAAAAAAATAAACGTCCTTTTTTCTAAGTTATTTTTAATGAAGGAAAAAATCGGCGGGCGGGCAGGATTCGAACCGGCGCCTTCTGGTTCGGTACACCAGACGCTCTGACCACTAAGCCACCGCTCGCCAGTTGAAATCTTCCTTCACATTCTAATTTACGTCTTAAAGGTGACGTAGCGACATCTATTGTGAAGAATGCTTCAAAACCGACACGACTAACTTGCGAACTAGCTGTAAAGCAGCTAGTTCGCAAGTTCACAATAGATGTCGCTACGTCACCTTTAAGATGTAAATTAGAATGTGAAGGAAGATTTTGACTGGCGAGCAGGGCGAGCGGTGGCTTAGTGGTCAGAGCGTCTGGTGTACCGAATCAGAAGACGCAGGTTCGAAACCTGCCCGCCCGCCGATTTTTTCCCTCATTAAAAATAACTTGTAATCTTAGCATGGAAAATGCTTAAAAAATACAAAAAGATAGTCCTTTTTTCTATATAAAAGTGGACAAACAAGCAGACAGGTCTTTTTTTTAGATGCGGAAAACCTTATGGATCCCTGTCATCTGGGGAAGCGGCAGGCTATATCGGACTCATAGCGACTAAAAATCGCATTTGCCTTCTGTTCTTTAGTAACATTCCTTCCTTCCTTCCATTCCTGGATTAGTTACATTCTCCACGACCATGACGAGACGGGAACACCTGCCACCAGAAGGGCTAAGTCCCACAGCCCCTCCAAAACTTATATCCTAGATCCACCACTGACTATAAGGTTATCTTTTCTGAAGTGCTACTGACCCACACACACGTCATACGCCAGTCCGCAGATGTAGATGTCGGTGGCGCCGCGCAGTCGCAGCTGGTTGCCCAGACTGGTGTCCGTCAGCTTCTTGTTGTCCCAGAACACGGAGTACGAGTCCACCTCAGGGTTTGTACCCTTGTAGATCTTCACTGCGCCGTCCAGTATCTGTGTGTAATAATGTAACGTACGTGTGGACATTGTAGGTTTTAAAATGGTTTTCATTTATCACACACCCTCATGGTTATAGTCCGCGCGGAACTAGTTGGCCGCGCGACGGGACGCAGGATCAGGGTCGCCTGCGCGCGATTGGATGGAGGGGCGGGGGCACCTGTTTTCGTTCACAGTAACCCGCCGTCTCACCCCCATTCCTACCTAAGGCGCGGCCAACTAGTTCCGCATGGACTATAAAGAAATAGTTATTATCCGAAAATGGTGAGACACATGCTTTAATGCTTAACACGTTACTTCACAAGTTGAAGAAGATAATAAGTATTATTATGGTTTTTGTTTGTAAAAAAACACAAAAATAATACTTTTTTGTTGGCCAAATAAATGTTTCTCCTCTCTTTTGCTTTCATGCTCGCTGTTTATGGAACTCTTCGTATTTTTTTTTCATTCCAAGGACATAATCCTAACCGTTACGGTTGTCGAGCAGCTCCTTACCTTCAGGTCTTTGTGCAGCTCAGCCCCCCAGGTGTCCTGGACGCAGTGGCGCGGCCACAGGCGCTGCTTCATGGGCGGCGGGCCCGCGAATACCACTGTGTCGTACGCTTGCGCTTTGTCTGCCGACACCTACAGCAATTAATTTACATAGATATTTAACGGGTAAACGCACATTGCTATCAACAAAATTAGCTTCAAAACTTGACCTTTTGTTCAGTGCCTCGACCATGAGATTTTCTCACTAAATTCGCTAGCGACGCCGTAAAATATCTGCATGGAAAACGCTACAACGCCCTTAGCGGTTACGTGAGGAACTAAAATCGGCTATGAGACTACAGCGATTCGATGCGTAAAAAACCTATCAAAAGCAATTCGATAGAACTAATGGTTGAGTTACAGGTAATACGAACGCTTTTCGTATTGACATACTTATGACTAGGATTTACTAATAGATGGTGCCCACAATTTATATGAGACCATCTTAGAAATAATACTCTAGCCAGATATAATAATAACTCTAAATATCAGTAAAAATTGATCAAAACAGGTTCAATAAAAACAAAAACTCCTGGAACTTGTTTCAAGTATCATCTCATGTCAGTCTTCAGTCAGTGGAGTATTAATGGGTTCTCGACTTCTCGCCAACAATCAATTACCCCATAAAATTGTTTCGCAATAACTGTAGCTATCGATTGGGCCGGTGACGTGATTGAGTAACAAAGTTTTGTTGATGCGCGCCGGTACCGCAGACTGACTTTAGCACGCACGCGAAACAAGTAAAAATGTCATAGGGCTGATGTAAAAAAAAATCAACATCATCATCAATCATCCACAAAATAAATTTAATTCCAAGTTTTTTATTTATGGCTTAGACCTGGGAGTGTGGGCTTGAGAACCAACCCGGTGGTCACCATAAGCGTATGGTGGTGGGTACTGTTTCCTCTTAAAAGACAACCCCAGAACCCCGCTGATAATCGCCTGGTATACTTCTGGGCAAACCGTAGAGGAGACTGACCCTGAACCTCACTGAACACGGCAGCGCGTGACCACTGCGGTGCCGTCTTCTTTGACGTCACTGAGCACTGAGCAGTGAGCACCCACGAACCCTTAATGGTATTGTGTACCTACAGCCTTTGGCCCTGGTTACCATACGAACATCTATGATAATTATTGGCCTGAAATCTGACAATCAGTTTGTATATCCTAAGGATAACGGTATTATCCATAAATTCGGTTGCGGAGGTATAATAGCAGTGTTTCATGTTAAATAATTATATTCAGAAAAAATAAGTATTTTTTTGCACTATTGTGGTATCCGGGCCTGTTGGAGAGCGTGCTGTCGTCCTAGAAGACATGGTGGTCACGATCCTCAGCATTGAGGGACCGACGAGATGGATGGATTGTGGTATAAAAAAAAGGAAAGAAATATTCAGCCGCATCTGGGTAGACTGGAAGTCAATCCCTACATTGGGAAAAGGGTACAAGGATGATGACTGAAAAATATAAAAAGTTTTTCGTACGAGACAATATTGGAGACAACCCTTACAATGCTATCGAGGTCAAGTTCAAATTTAACTGATGTCCTCAGAAACTTTGTGACATTAAATTTTTATTGACATTTTTATGGCAACTTACTAAAGGTACAATTTGTCACTCAACCATTTGTTTGTATATCGTTTAGGATAAGTTGTCAACTCGTATTTTGCGAAGTGACAATATTGACGTAACAGATAAGCAACCATTTGATTGCCAGTCAGGTAATAGGTTGTGAGTTCGAATACAAGGCACCTGGGACTTGTACTAATCATATGCACATGAATAATATTAATTATCACTCGGTAAAGTGAAGGAAAATTAAGAAAGCGTTGTTGTTTGTATTGAAACGACTCCGTAACTACTGGACCGATTTGAAAAGCAGATAGCCCATTTATGGGGGAAGGCTATATACCATCGCGCTACGACTAATAGGAGCGGAAAGCTAGTTGTTATTATGTTATTTTTGGTAATATAAAAGGTACCAATTCGAACCATATATCGCCTAAGTTTATTGAATAACCTATACTAAGTGTTAATTATAAAATAATAATAAGGTTATTATTTCAATGATTCTAGATTGCCCCTCGCCAGCGGCCAGACTGCCTATCATCTACAACGCGGGTCTTGAGGACTTGACGAGATACATCCTTCCAGATCAGTTGGTGATATTAAGTGGCCTACCTACCGCTTAAAATACACTGCTGCATTTTTATAGTTTTTATAGGCTCAGACGACAAAAAGGGGGAAGGATGAGATCCTAAATTCAGCACATATTTGTAGAGATACTGTAGAATAACCCGGCCAGCAAAAGTCTCTCTTATTATTTATTTCATTATTATCATAACATCAGCGGAAGGACGTGCACTACTGAACAATGGCCTTCCTCATATATTTCCTTTGGGAGTAACTATTATTATTATTATCAGCCCGGTTGGTCCCACTGCAGGGCAAAGGCCTCCCTACCTTCCTTCCTTCTCACGGCTAACTAATAATAATAACACGGGAATAACTAATTACTAAAAATCTAAAAACAAGCTCTATGTATGAAAATGTGTTGCAGGCGGGACAAACAAAAAACTATTAGTTAGTACTTTGACGCAGTCGGGTTTTTTGTTTAATTTAATAATTGACTTTATTTCCTACTTTTTAGTTTGTAAATCATCATAGAATCATTCGATAATTATATCCTAAATTATCATTTGAAATGAAAAATGATACACCTAAAGATTATTTTCAAAATCAGCCCGCACTTTTAAAGTGCGGGCTGATTTTGAATACGCATAGAATCCCCCATTTTAAAAAGGGTAAAAAGGCCTACTTACAGTATGTAGAATGTAAGACGTACCGGACTGGAAGGATGCAGCTCTCTCATGTGCACGTTGTCGATAAAGGACACGTGGTCGGGCGGGTGCCAGTCCAGCGAGTAGAACAGCGCGTCGAACGGCACCGTGTCCAGGAGACGGTTGATGGGCTCCACCACCTGGAATACAAGATATACAATCAATATTTAATTTTGTGTTGCTATCCAAAATATGGTGAACAGCGACCTAATTACTGTGACGACGTCTGTGGTCTAGTGGTTCGAGTACCGGACTGCTGATTGGGTTCGATTCCCACAGGACACAAACATTTATTGTGCTAAACTTAAGTGTTTGTGTTTGTCTGGGTGTTTCTTATCTATACTAATATTATAAAGAGGAAAGATTTGTTTGTTTGTTTGTTTGTTTGTAATGAATAGGCTCCGAAACTACTGGACCGATTTCAAAAATTCTTTCACCTTTGGAAAGCTACATTATCCCCGAGTAACATAGGCTATATATCATCACGCTACGACTAATAGGAGCGGAGTAGTAATGAAAAATGTAGCAAAAACGGGGAAAAAATTATAAAACCACGCGGGCGAAGCCGCTGGCGGGAAGCTAGTGTATTATAAGTACGTATTTACAAAAAAAAAGTATATACGTATTATATACATTGACTAGTACCCGTAGTACAAGCTCTGCTTAGTTTGGGACTAGATGGTGCTGTGTAAAAAATATGTCCCAGCATATTTATTTATTTACTATAGTCTGCGTGGAACTAGTTGGCCGCGCCTTAGGTATGTGAGCGGTGGGACGGAGGAGCGGGGTCGCTTGCGCGCGGTAGTACGGAGGGGCGGAGGCGCTTTTGTTCTCAGTAACCCGCCGCCTCACCCCCGTCACTACCTAAGGCGCGGCCAACTAGTTCCGCATGGACTATAATCAACCGGCTTCAAATTGAGACTTTGTATAACTTTAATCACGGAATAAATAATACAGCACAGATGTAAAGAAGTTACACATTGCTGTTGGAGAGTTTTTTTGTGATATACCTACTGTTTTTTTTTATCAGAACAAGCAAACGCTAGTTGAATAAAAACTCTTATTTGCTCGTGTTGATAAAAAACACTGCTTTTGGTGTTCTTATTAGTTCTAACGTTTCTCAAACCTATTCGTAGCAACACTTACTGTGTGTTCGCATTGATTAGGGTCCGCTACTAATTCTGGAAATGAATTTATTTTAGAGAAATTGCTCAATGTGCTCAATCATTAAATCAATCTTCTAAGGAATACAGGCATATTGAGAACAGGCACTATAATCTTCTACTAACGATTTCCATAATATAACATACCTTATTATGCTACAAGAAAATCAGTTTCAATACATGATAATCATGGTTATATGCCTTCAATGTCATGTAAATGTAGCGGAGTCGGTACCATCAGGTCTTATACGTTAATGTATGGCTATGAAGGCTGTTACACAGGCTAATTTGTTTGACATTGAAGCCAACATAAATACGGACTTGTATGAAGATGTTTTGACGTTAGTTTACTTAGGTTTTTGGTTAGTCCTAAAACATAATATTGAGGGGTTATTGATGTGTTAATAGGGAACCATCATCCTAATAGGTAACCATAAGAATGTTGTATGCATCTTAAGCAATCAAGTCAGCATTTATGGATATGTCATTAAATGTTCAAAGTGGATTTCAGTCGAAATCGGATATGTAAATAATAATTCTAAACCCTAAAGGTCTTGTACGAAAATCGAACTACGAAGTTTCAGCTGTCGTTTCGGTCCCAAAAATCGAATCCAAGTTCGCGATTGTTTTGCGTTGACGCTACTTCAAGCTTTTAAGTGACGTTTAGAGTAGTTATTTACAATTTATCACGAATGAAGGTAGAAGAAACGCCACAGCACGTGCTTATGGAATGCAGGAGCGTGGCAGATCAACGGGTACAACTTTTTCAATCCCCACCATCGCTTCCTAAAGCCTGTAGTGGTCTAAAGAGGCTGCTAACCTTCTGAGAATGCTTGTTTTTTTTAATATTAGATAGGCTTCCGCTTGACCACAACTCGCCTGATTTTAAGCAACGATGTGGTGTACGATGGAGCGCGCTTGCCTAGAAGAAACCGATTCACTTTCGTCTTGAAGACACCCAAATTATAAGTCTCGGGGAAAAAGTATTGGTTGGAGTAGTGAAAAAACTGGAAGTCACGTACAATGGCCAATAAAGGAGCTAAGTGCGGGAAAGCCTAGCGAAACTAAAATTAATTACGAAAATATTGAGTACTTTTACTCTTACTTACGGCCGAAATTAATAACGTATCTGTAATTTTTTTTCCCTACTGGAGATCGAAATTTGACATAACCTCCATGGAAGTAATGCCTTTCTATCTCCAGTAGTGAGAACAATCTACAGACGACGACGAATCGACGACGTCTGTGGTCTAGTGGTTCGAGTACCGGACTGCTGATCACGAGGTCGTGGGTTCGATTCCCACAGGACACAAACATTGTATACGAATTTATAATAAATTACCGAATACTTCAAAAGCACTTAATTCCAAACTATTTAAAATAAAACTGTACGAATGGCTTAATAAAAATAACTTCTATTGTATTAAAGACTTTTTTGAATATAAATGTACTTAAATTGATTTCGTCAAAAAGTTTTGCATGCTTTATTTTTAAGCAAAACATGGATGTACCTATATTTTCTTTGTAACACCTTTATATACCATGTTTTTACGCAAATAAAGATATTATTATTATTATTATTATTTATGTGATGAACTTAGCTGTTTGTGTTTGTCTGGGTGTTTCTTATATATTATAAGTAAGTATGTATTTACAAAAAAAAAGTATATAAGTATTATATCCATTGTCTAGTAACCATAGTACAAGCTCTGCTTAGTTTGGGACTAGGTGGTGCTGCGTAAAAAAAAAAATGTCCCAGGATATTTATTTATTTATTTTACATATACGTTATTAATTTCGGGCGTAAGTCCATAGCGTGCCTTACCAAATATAAAATAGCAAAAATGCGCAGAATCAGAATATTAATCACATCGGTAACTTAGGCTAATAATTTAGTAAAATACGAGGCATTATAGTATAATGATTTCTAGACTCGACGGTGACTACGCCAAGCTATTATTCTGACGATGCGACCATCGTTCATCGGCTGACGTTAGGCGATTGGTTGTACCTACTATTGTTGTTCCACCATTGTTGGCGGCTGCGGTTGTAGAACTCTGGTTTTCAATGGGTTTTCACGACATTAAACTGGTATTATAAATAGAGTAGCTTCCGCTAGTAGCTTTGTTCGTTAAAAATGTTATTGTAAGGTGTATAGCTGTGAATTATAAATTGATTAGGAATAAATAAAGCACTGATACATAACTTCACGCCTGTTTCCCATAGGGGCAGGCAGAGACTATGGATTTCCACTTACTACGATCCTGGCACGCCACTTTTACTTTATCTATGCTCATCAACCTCCATGCTCGTCGATTTAGGTTGCTTTTAACCTTGTCTTTTTTGAGAACGTCCGCGATTTTATTTCTGATACCTACTCAAATATACTATAACTTTTTAAAACAAGCTACTTAAGTATGTACCACTTGAAAAAGAAATAAATTGCAAGTTTTTTACTGTTTTTACATTAACATTAGTTAACTTCCGAGCGAAACTGTCTTAATTATTATGTAATTCCCCATACAAGTGAATAATTGTAATCTCTTTGTGTAAAACATAAAATTCTTGAAGGGTAATATTAGAAAATGTCTGTTAAAGATAAAGAACCCTGTGTCGCGTATTCATATGCATTTTAGTAACTGCAGGCCTAAACTGTCCCACTGCTGGGCACGGGTCTCTTTTCACAGAATGAGAGGGGGTTAGGCTATAGTCCACCATGCTAGCCTAGTGCGGGTAGGCAGACTTCATACGCCGTCGAGAAAATATTTTAGACAGGTTTTCCCACGATGTATTCCATCACCGTTGTTGAAATTAGTAAATTAGTACTTATTTTGACCAATAGATGGCACTGTCCAAATGACGTCATTTTCTGAATGGCGGTGTTAAGATTCTCCGCCATTCAATGACCCGGGCAGTGTCATGTATTGTCAGTCAGTTCAAAACCAAAAGCCAATAAGAAAAGTATAGTTCACAAGAAGAAGAACAAAAAAGTGTGTAGTGAAAGTTAAAGTCCAAAATAAAATTAGTTCAACGGTCAGTTTGGTTTCCTTGCTATAGTGTGACTTTTTTTTTTTTTTTTTTTTATCGTCTGAAAATGCTTTATGCACCGTCACGCCGCCCCGGGGAGGACGGCGCGGTGTGTGGGACTCCGCCCTGAAAAGGACGTCTACCCACTAAAAACAGACGGGTGTTCGCCTCATCACCGTTCGGCCGGGGTCACGGGTACGTGTGGACATTCTTCCGTGACCCCGGCGGTGACGGGCCGCCTATGCGGCCCCCGGCTCTGTACGGGGGGTGCGTGTGGTGTGCACCCCCCTCTCCTGCCAATCCACTGAGTGGGACGCGGCACACTCCGACCGCATCGCCTACTCGGGCCATAGTGCTGGGCGACAGACTTCCCCAAGTCTGCCGCCCGTGGCCACTTTAAGGTGGATGGAACAGGGCACGGTTTGCCCTGTTCCTGCGCCCAGTACGTCGGGCGCGGATTGGCAGGGTGGCGGCAGCGGATTCGCGCTCCCGCTCCGCCTCCTCCTTCTGCGAGATGACGTCCTCGCAGAAGGAGGCCATCGCTTGCCAGGCGTCAGGACACCCGACCATCTCCCTGACGACGGCCGGGAGGTCGAGGTTCGCCCCTACAGTGTTGCGTAAGACACGGCGCTGCTCTGCCCATGCGGGGCAATCCGCGAGCGTATGCTGCGCCGTGTCCTCGGGGCAGTTGACACAATGGTGGCAGTGGGCATCCGGCTCCCTCCCGGCGATTGCTATAGTGTGACTAGTGCATCCCTAAACAACCGTTGTAAGCGAGTGATAATAATACGATTACGAAATGTCTGGGTTCGAACTCCAGACCTGCGATTTGTTTTTTTTATTTATTTTTTTATACCACTAAGGTGGCAAACAGGCATACGGCCCGCCTGATGGTAAGCGGTTACCATAGCCTATGGACGCTGGCAACACCAGGGGTATCACTCGCGCGTTGCCAACCCGAAGAACCTCAGAGGTTTATGGAGGATTCACTGCGCCGACAGTTTGAGGGAATATTCCTCTTACTGCCACCGCAGCGCATCCTTAGAGGGAGCTCTGACGAGCTTACTTACAGTTATTTGGCTGCAGTTTTCTGTAAGGTGGAGGTACTTCCCCAGATGGGCTGCTCCAGATTTGAGCCATAAATGGCTGTGCCCTACCTCTACTTGTCTATCACTGCTTTCTGATTTACTTTTTTCTTTCTTTCACGGACATTTAAATTATTTGTATAGGTGCACTTCTGTCTCTGTCTAACCCATATGGAAGTACTGACTTGATGGTATGTCATTTTATATTGGTAAATGGCAATCTTTTGTAGCCATGTCCTTCGGCTATTGTCAATGGGGATCGAATAGCCTGAAGGTTGAATAAAGAAGGTTATTGGAATTAATTCAATGAAACTGTTTTGCACTTTGTGTATTGTGCGGTTAATTCGACCTTTTTAAGGTATTAAAAATAATTTTGTAGTATCTGTAGCATTAAGCCATTAACAATATTATTCCTAACTAATTAATTAAAGAAACCGTGACCCCAGATCGTCAAAAAGTAGTTTGAGGTTAAACACAAAATAGTATTTATGTTTAGCAAATCGATGGAATTGTTTGCGTGAATTGACGTCGAGTTTATTGAGAAAAAGGGTTTGATTAATTGAACGTTCACTATTTAAAAAAGTTGACAAATTGTCACCGTAGTAGAGTTCATAGTCGTTTATTCTCTAGCAGTACTCGTATAGTAGTCTGTCTAGAAAGCCTAAATAGCCAACAGTGCTAAATAGTTATTTTCTCTGTACTCTTTCTTGCTTGCGGGGCGAGTCATGTCCTCCGTGAATTACATTAATCAGG
Organism: Acronicta psi; assembly: GCA_946251955.1. Lineage (NCBI taxonomy): Eukaryota > Metazoa > Arthropoda > Insecta > Lepidoptera > Noctuidae > Acronicta > Acronicta psi. The sequence continues at coordinate 11,538,970 of OX276488.1, read as the reverse complement.
TACAATTGCGCTTCTTAAAGATATTAGGGGCTCAAACCCAGGATTGGCAAGAGCCTTGATTAAAGGGATTCTTAGAATCATTCACAATTTTTTGTTAAATACATGGAAAAAAATTATTGAGTTTAAGTTTCTCCTCTACCTCTGTTATGCCCAAAGACACGGAGTCCTGACACGGCTGACACGACCCAAATCATGTATCATCTTTTCAACCATGATCAAAGGCACTGCCATCCACCTATCACAGGTTTCCAGTTAACGTACTGAACTACCCAGTACCCAATCTTTCCTCCAGCAAACTGCCATCATTAATCAATGACTGCAGATACACGGAATGCGCAAATTTGATTCGTGTACGATTATTTACGTTTCCTGCTGCGGTGACCTTGACACGACAAGCAATGCAGTTTCAGGAGTCACACACGTAGCTACCTAGATACTGAAAATATTGATTTACTTAGGTTTAACTAAGTTTCAAGGTATTTTTTTGAGGTACAACTGTATTTGGCAGAGTGCCTGAAAAGCCCGGTACCTACCTATAAGACAAACTATTAAAAGTTGGGTAACGTCGTCGGTCTAGCAGCCGCAACTGCGTCTATGGAACGTTAACTGTTCCTGGGTTGGTTTACACACCCCCAGAAAAAAACTGATGGCAAATCAAATATCAATCTAATACATTTTCATCATATATAGTGACGTGATCAGTCGATCAACAGTGATGCGACTTGTCTGAAGGTCAATACGGAAAATGTGCAGTTTGGATTTTTGGCTGATAACAAACAACCAACAACTGTACATTATATATTTGAATTTTATAACTACCATTAATTAGAATAACAAATCCTTAAATTCCAATAAACCTCGTAACATGACGTCAAACATCCCTCTTAAACACCCACGTCGAAAAACCAATTTTAGAAAACCAAATTTCAATGTTCAACCCTTCCAATGCGGCACTGTGGTGCCTGGCACCGGGGCACCCGCTTGAAAGCCTAATTGCGATCCCTCGCGATAGGTGTGAACCTCAAGCCGTTCAGAATTAACCTTTACAACATTATTTTTGGCTGCTGTCTTGTTTTTGACAGGCAATTTACAGTTTGTTTTGAAAGTTGGTGCACTTCGTTTAGCTTTTCGAAGTAGTTTTGGCATGCTTGGAGTTGATTCACTTTGATTAGATGAAAAGAATAAGTACATTCAGTTTTAGCAACATAATATACATGTAGAGGTACCTACGAACGGTCAGACAATGTACTGGCGTACATGTCAAACCAGCTTAGGCCATCGTGGTGAACTATAGCCTAACCCCTCATTCTTCCGCAGTGGGACAGCGAAATTGATGATAACTTTAACCTAGTTCATAATAAATATCGAGTTCAAAGAAGTCCTTTTAGAGAAGTCTCGTGCCAAACTTGGGATATCTATCAATTCATTGCAGTACCGTAGACATGCAACGCTGATTTACGAGTCAATTCTACTTTTGTGATTCCAAAAGTGTTAAATTGCAACTTTCACGCGATGTTAGGGTCTGATAGAATCTATATGTGGGCAATATACCGCGTTTATGAGCCCTGCAATCACGACAGGACTACCGGTGTCAGGTTGATGACGACGCCGGTGTTCTCAGAAAGATTGGGAAAAGATGTACTGCTCTAGACCAGTTCAGGTTTGGTAAATATGTGGTAAGCTGTGGATGAGAATTATGAGGTGTGAGTTGAGAATGTACTTCTCAACTCATACCTCAACTTAACTATTAAAACGAGACCTATGACTTGAAGGCCCATCGTTATATCATATGGCTAACGTTGCGTGCTATCGAAATAAATACAAATGAATGGCTAAAATATGCAGCGAAAACTCGAAAAAGGGCTGACCATTTTGTAATTTTTTTCTTTTTTACAAGATTTTTGTGAAGGTAAATATTGGAATTTAGATAGCTTGGGTGTAAAGAGGGTTGAGGCGTGAATGAAGCAAGAAAAAACTAAATATTCTATGGTAGTCAGCAAACGAGCAGAGGAGCAATCGTCGCCGTGTATAGACACATACCTATAACACGGCATTGCTGACCCCTACCTACTGCAGCCTCCTAAAGTCTCTGTAGCAGCCTAGGGGGCGCCAAAGTCCGAAAACATTTGTTTTTACAACAGACTTCTACGTAAGGGGAGGTCGCCACCCCACCCAGCCAGACAACAAGCGGTATTACCACCGAGTAATTGAACCTATTTTTTATTTTACGAGTATGTGACGTATTATTGTTACCTCTACGAAAACTACAAAACACGTAATACCTAATAATCTTGCCAAAAACAAATTTCGTAACATTTCACGCGTGACGACGCATACTACATAAATAAAAAACAGCTGTGTCATATTTCTGTGTCAATGGTGACGCATAAAGGGACACTCCCGCGCACGGGTGAACAAAATCGTTTCTCTTCGATGCGCATGAGTTGATGTCACCCGTGTTTTTTATTGTAACCATTGTAGTCGTTTCAGTTATTTCAGTAGTAAATAATACTATGTAAGTATGTGTCATTGGCAGGCTTTAGTGTTGTAAAACATGTAAGTACTTGTAATTTAACCTTGAATCGACTGAAATATAATTTGTATGAGTATAATTATTATGAATGAGTTGTGTTGTTGTAGGTATGGCTGAAAAGCATGATTGCTTACACAGCTACACAATATTATGATGATTATACTAAATAGGTACATAATTATGCTTGTTCCAACAACAAGTTTACCTTATTTTTATTATGATTAGAATTCGACAATACAAGCAAAGTACAGGGGATTATATTTTGACCGGCCGGAAATCGAGCTAAGGAGTCAGTTGTTTTTTTTTATCTGTCATCATCCTTTAGGATCAACCATCAAATCACCAAAGTAAGGTCGCTATTCGATAATATTTCTGTCGAGTGAAATGTATTATATAAATGTATAGAAGAGCTCATTTTTTTTTCCAATTTCAGGCTTGTTTTCACATCGTCATGTTGCATGACATAAGGGCAAGGGAAGACCAATGCTGTTTTTACCCGACTGCCGAAGGAGGGTTATGTGTTTGACGTGTAGGTATGTATGTCCGTTCCTATGTCCGCTCGTAACTACTCAACGGCTCAATCGATTTAGATAAATGATACGTCATTGAATTCGTCTTGATTGCACGCGTGCATTTTTGCATTCACTGGGTACATACAATATAATACATTTTCCTCCCGATACATTATGCAAAATTTAAGGCTTGTTTTTGGATTTTTAGTTAGTACTTTTAACGCAGTTGGGTATTTTGTTTCATTGAATAGGTAATTCTTAGTCGCTATGAGTCTGACATGACATTGCCTACCCTCCCCAGGTGGTGGGGATAATAAGAATTTTCCGCGCCCCGCCAAAAAAGCGCCCATTGTATAATTTGTGTATAAGTAATGGCGAGTACAAGGCTCTTTAATTTATACGGGTGCAAAACTTTCATAAATATCTCGAAAAACTTACTTTAACAAAGGAATTTTGCATGTTTACAGGAAATTTATAAATTGATAATGTTCGGAAGTTCATTGTAACTAATATATTTATTGGATAAAAACGTAGTTTCGTTTTCGTAATAAAAAGGACAATGACCTTATCACTAATCATGCAGAAATAGGTCTTGAGAACTAGCTTTTGCAAGAGACTTTCTCTGCGTAGAATACTCGTAATTACTTTCTATCTATCTAGCCAGTATTGTCCCAATGCTGCAATGACTTCTATTTCCCACACATCTCTGGATTCTGCTAATGACAGCCAGTCTTCACGGTAAGAGTCCAGCTTATCTCTCCATTTTCGCCTTGGTCTTCTGTGTCATCTTCTTCTTAGCGTGTCGATGGCAGATAATAATAGTTCACGTTGTGAGCTCACACTTGTCTGGTCTTCAGTGTCGTCTAGCATTTAATGGGACCCATTTCGTTTGTCGTGATAGCTTTGTGATATTACCATTAGAGTGCTAAGTCAAAAGTCTCGAGTACAAATCCAAAGCGAACCTCTGACTTTTCGAAATCATGTGCGTATTTATCCCTCGCTTTAACGGTGAAGGGAAACATCGTGAGGAAACCTGCATGCCTGAAGGATTTTCTGGACGTCGCGTGAAGTCTGCACACCCGCACAAGGCCAGCGTGGTGGACTATAGCTTAATCCCTCTCATACTGAGAGGAGACCCGTGCCCAGCAGTGGGACAGTACGGGTTGATGTTTCGGTGGGTACTTCCTTTAGCTAAAGTTCATTTCTGACCATGCACTTAAATACAAAGTTTTATTGTTTTATATTTATTATTGACCAACTCTTATACAAACTTTCATGACCTATTTCATTCCCTTCACACCGTGAGAATAAATGTATGTTCTCCAAGGTCTATTTTATCTTAAAATTTCATCAAAATCAGTTAAGTAAGCGGTTTACGCGTGAAATGGTAGCAGACAGACAGACAGAGATACTTTCAATATTAGTCGGAATTTAAATGCATCACTAAAATAACCATAATAGTAATATGTTTTAGGTAAGTTAACTTTACTAAGTTCTGAATACATAGTTTAACCATTGACACGATAAGAAAGAAAAAAGAAACAGGTTCTTTCGTTTTGCCAAAAGATAAGGAAATGGCATTATACTTTAGTTTTTCGCCACTTCTAGCAGTTTTAGACTTGTCGTTACTATGTTGTTATCAGCTTCCAGTCTTACCATTTACCATTTGCGGCTAATATCAGTATTTAACATTTTGCACATCCTCCACAACCAAATTTCTCGACAGTACCGATACCTTCTAAGGGACTGGTTGTCCGGTTTATCGGGCTTCTGACTACCATTGACGATAGTCATAGGTATCTTTTTCTATGTTTTTTAAGCATTTTCCATGCTAAGATTACAATTATTTTTAATCAAGGAAAAAAATGTCTGGCGGGCAGTATCACAATAGATGTCACTACGTCACCTTAAGACGTAAGTTTAGAAAGTGAAGGAAGATTTCGACTCACGATAGCTTAGCGGTCAAAGCGTCTGGTGTACTGAATCAGAAGACGCAGGTTCGAATCCTGCTCGCCAGCCGATTTTTTCCTTAATTAAAAATAAGATAGTCGTAGGTGTTCGTATGACAACCGGAACCGATGGCTTTATGTGCTCTCCGTGGCACGGAGGGGTTAAGAATGTCTTTCATATCCTTTTAGTACAGGCTCGGCTCCTATTACATGGAACCTAAACATACCGGCGAATTGTGGGTGTACATTAGTACACCTTTGCCTAACCCTTTGGGGAATACAGACGTGATGTTACGTTATGTTCTCATGAAAGTTTTCCCTATTGCCTTGTAACTTGTTTATACAAAGGGCGGCAGTCGACACTATCGTGGATGATAATCAAAAATCTATAATTTATAGGTCTCTCCACGGTAATTGTATCGACCTAACAGCGACCATTGATTAGGAACGTCGCGAGTTTGTGTGTGTGTATATGTATAGTATACGCACACACTGTCACGTGTGACGTCACGACATGCCCCATCGACGGTAGAGGACGGATACTAATCAATGATCAGACTTCAAATTGCGTTTGAAATTTTCCATGATAAACTGTGGCGGTTTTGTGGGCTCCTGTTATTTTGCCACAAGGGTGGTAAACAAACATGTGACTCGCTTGATGGTAGACGGTTACCGCAGCCTATGGACGTTTACAACACCGAAGCATCACGCGTTGCAGACCCTGCACAAACCTTTGAGCATTCACTGCGCCGACAGTTTAAAGGAATGTTCTTAATACTTCTTAAGGATGCGCTGCCAGCATTAGAAGCTCAGTGGCAACCTTACTCACTGCAGGAACACAACACACAATAAAATGTGTTATATTGTCTGCAGTTTTCTGTAAGGCGGAGAAACTTCCCCAGACGGGCTGCTCCAGATTTGAGCGATAAATTGCTGTGCCCTACCTCTCTTAAAATATACAGGCCGATATAGAACGTGTACTCCCAATAGTTAATACATTGTCAAATAGGAATAAAACCCCATTTTCAGTAGAGCTACACAATTGTATGCGTGCCGTTTGCTGTTGTGTTCAAAGCCGCTAAGAGCCATGATTCTCTGATTTTGTTTTGGCGTAAGAGGAAGTTACGTCAAGCACGCCAACAACGGCTGACATAATAAGCGAGAAATCGTGAGCAGAACTATCAAATGCGCGAAAAAAAAAATTCAAGCATTTTCCTGACCTTGTACCAATTTATTTGGGGTCGGCGCAGCCTATTCTATTCTTCCATTTATCCCTGTTAGCCGTAACCTCTCGATTCACTGCCTTCTCCATCAAATCGACCTTAACACAATCAATCAATCTTGTCTTTGGCTTACCTCTACCGGTCTACCCCTTCATCCTTCTAAATAATAAAAAATATTAAATGAAAGAAAAAATTGCATATTATTATTGAATGCCTATAAAATAATTAAATACTTATTTCCACTGCTGAAAGCTGGCCTGGTCCGGGTTAGCATATTTCACACTAGCTTTCTGTCAACGGCTTTGCCCGCGTGGACTTATAATTTATTCCCCCGTTTTTGCAACAATTTTCATCACTACTCCGCTCTAACGACGACTAATAGCAGTGTGAATGTGTTAGATAGCCCATTTAGGATAGGATAAATGGGCTATAGTTTCGGAGCCTAATCAATGCAACAAACAAACAAATAAACAAGCAAATCTTTCTTATTTATAATATTAGGTATATTAGTAATTTAGTATAGATACCGTCGAGAAAATCACTCATGCCTGCAGGTTTTATCACGATGTTTTCCTTCACCGTTATAATCGACTAATTATTAATTTATTAATACACACATAAAGAAAAGTCAGAGGTGCTTGCCTTGGGTTCGAACTCGAGACCAACGACTTGGCAGTGCAGTGGGTATATCCCAAGGCTATCACTGCTTCCTTTCATTCATCTATACTAATATTCTGAGCATCATCATCATCATCATCATCATCACTAATATTCTAAAGCTGAAGAGTTTGTTTGTTTGGTTGAATGCTCTAATCTCAGAAATGGTTTGATTTAAAAAATCCTTTCAGTGTTAGATAGCCTGTTTTCCGAGGAAGGCTATATCATCACGCTACGACCAATAGCTCAGTATCAATTAAAATTGTTGCAAACCCGGGGGAAAAAAATCAACTTCTACGGGAACGAATTCGCGGGTAAAGGCTAGTAGAATTATATAATCAGCTCAACTTAAACAGTTAGCTCTTAAAACTTGATGTTCATTTATCTGGTAGTTTAGTTATTTATTAATTTATTAACCACATACATAAATTGACAACGCTTAAATAATACATCACATAAACCAGAATAGTTTTTAGGTGATATAATCATTCTACACGTGCCTTAAAAACAAAATATAATACAATTTTCAATTATCAATAATAATTAGTAAGGTATTTAGTAATTATTTCTAGGCGTTCGATAAAATAAGGCCTAGGGCCTAGGGTAATACCCGACATAAGGAAAAACAATATCAATGCAACTTATACTGCGGCACTGAAAAACTTATAGGTACCCTTCTATTACGCAACCGCGGCATATGGCTAATCCATTACTTTGGTATTTACTAATATTATAAATGCAAAATTAACTCAATATCTGTTAGTTTGTTAGCTGTTTACGCCTAAACCGCTGAACGGATTACGATGAAATTTGGGAAATAGATTGCATAAAACATATAAATTAGTTAATTAATAAGGGTCAGTTTTCCACCATTTCTTTTCCATTACACCTTAAGAGCAACCATAAATTGACCATGAACTCTTTACTCTTCGATATTAACTGTTCACGGTACATAATTTGCCAGGCCTCTGTTCGTGCCTACCCCCCATATCCGCGGCATTAGCATACCGTGTACTGGCTTATCGAAAAATGATACTATGACGTATTAGATGAAGGTACCGATGGAAAAATCACGGAAACTAACGACTGTGTACAGAGCTCGCAACTCATGACGTAAAGAGGTTAGGCTGTATGAAGGATGGTTCTTTGTTTGCAAATAAAAAAAAAATAACACTATATCCACGTTTGTATTCCTAGGAGAGCTGTGCAGAAAATACAGGGCAACGTTTAAAAAATAACGGTGCTTAGCGCCAAAGAGGCCCAAGTCTAGAGGCAAAAAATAAGATATGGTAGTTATTAAAATATGTATAAACAACATTCTTTACCTACGATGCTCAGTTGAAAAATTTACGTTAAACTTGATTTCTTGTTTGTTAGTTATTAGTTGTCAAGCGCAACTGCTGAGCTAAGGTTTTATACCCAAATCGAGCAATGATTTCCAGGGCGGGGTTTTCCTCATTTAATGGAAATGGCTCGCCCCTTATTACGTGGGACAACACAGGTGTGTTTTCAAACACAAATGTGGGAGGGGCAATATGTATTTATAATATTACTAGCTTTCCGCCAGCGGCTTTGCCCGCTATCCCACGGGAACCATACATTTTACCGGGATAAAAAGTAGCCTATGTGCTATTCCAGACTATGTTCTATCTCTGTGAGAAATTTCATACAGATCTGTTCAGTAGTTTTTGCGTGAAAGAGTAACAAACATCCATCCATCCATACATACAAACTTCCACATTTATAATACTAGTTTTCCGCCAGCGGCTTCGCCCGCTATCCCACGGGAACCATACATTTTACCGGGATGAAAAGTAGTGTAAAGTAACAAACATCCATCCATCCATCCATCCTCACAAACTTTCACATTTATAATATTAGTAGGATTTAGTAGCACTCACCTCGCTCCCATCCTGCTGTGCGTTACACTTGCTGATGTTGAGCGTGCCGGAGATGAAGTCGTTCTGCACGTCCACTATGAGGAACACGCTTACCGGCCGCACGATCTATCAATAAATACTATATTATACACCAATTACACCAAAGAGAAGAAAGTGACACATTTCTTAGGAGTGTAAATAAATAAAATTTCAGTCAGTTTGTAATTTCAAATTAAATACGAAACTTTTGTCTGTCTGTCTGTTTGTTCCGGCTAATCTCTGAAACGGCAGGATCGATTTTGACGGGACTTTCACTCCCGGATAGCTAATGTTGTAGGAAGAAACTTATTTTAATTTTATTTTAGAAATATTATTTATTTTAAAGAATTGGATGATCGCGAGTACCACCGCGGGTAACAGCTAGTTCGAGATATAATTACAAAGAAAGAAAAAACTACAAACGGTTATACAATTCCTCAATGCCATTCAACTCGGCGTCTAGTAAGAGGCATAAAAATATCAGAGTTGCTTGGTGGTAGGACTTTTTGGGGTTTGACTGACTGGCGTCCACCCATACATCGGTGTCCGTAAAGAATTTTTGGGTGTGTTTCCACTTTTGCATCTGAGAGCCAGTACCCCTCCCGGTAGCTGTGGCCCCGGCAAGCTGCAGTCGGTAGCGGTTTTAAGTAGGCATCGCATAGCAACGCCGCTGGGGGATAGTCTGCTCATTTGCCGACATAGTTAATATCTTTCTTTTCTTTTTTTTCTTTCTAGATAGACCATTAAAACGCGTGATGCGCTGTTGTCTTACATTGTTATTATTGTCATACCTACTAACATATATCACCATAGTTAGTGGTTTTTAAAGGCCCCAAAAAACCTGACAACTAGTTTATCAATAGGATGTTGCCCGAAAAAATTTAGAGGATGATGGCACTGGCAGACTGATGATTACAGTGGTGGTTTAAGCGAAATTAAGCCCTAACTTCCTTAAAGGGGTCTATCCGACCCTTAAGTTAGGGCTTACTTACGCTACGGGCGAGTAAGTCGGCCGTACTTGTGGGTCGGCAGACTTGCTCGCCCGTGTGTGACCGCAAGACCGCGAGCTTTAGATTATCGAGAGCCGAGTAAGTACGCGATCTTAAAGTCCGCGGTTTTTAAAACCGTGCTTCTATCTGACGAAAACGGTTTTTGAACTAGGATAGCGAAGAGCAAAAATACTCTTTCCGAGATGGAGGGATGAAAATAAACTTACCACTTTAATCCAATGGTTCCAGCAGAAAGTGAATTCCTCTTTATCTATGAAGCCGTCGTCGTTCTTGTCGAACACCTGAAAGATGTGGCGCGCGCGCTCCTCGGACAGCGGGTAGATGTGGCCCTTGTCGTTGCGGAACAACGCCTTGCAGATCACGCGGAACTCCGCCAAGTTCAGTTTACCATCCCTGGGTAATCACACAAATACTACCATCACCATCAGACTGCTTCGTTTGTCTAGGCGTCCTAAGCGAGACTGCTACGCTAGAGGTCCTGGTCCCAACACTGTTCGATCCCGGTCGAGCAGTGTTGTTGGTATATAGCAATACCCAGTAGCAGCTCGGAGTCTGGATTTGTGCCCGCTTGGTGGCAGTAGGCCCGCCCCTTATTACATGGGACTTAAACATACCGGCGAAATGTGGGTGTACATTAGTACACCTCTGCCTACCCTTTCAGGGAATATAGGCGTTATCACCATCACCCTCTATTATTCCTAATTACCCAAGTTTGCCGTGCATGTTACCTAAGTGCGCTAATTTGGGCGCAAATCCAAACTCCAAGCTTTTATAACTTGACTTCAATAGTTCGACTTGGGAATCAAACCCTTAGCAGCGCTCACGACAACTAGACCAATGATATCTCGATATTAAGTACTAGAGTGCCTACTTAAGCATATAGTATGCCTTGTGTTAACTTTGTTAGATCACTAACAAATTATGAATGTGTACAAAGTAATAATAACTCAATAATTGTAAATGTCTCTTTAGTTTCTGTCTACTGCGATGTCCAGGATAATAAGTATATTTATATGTTGACAGAAAAATTATATGCCTATCTAACATTGTTAATACATTGCCAACAATCTCAAGGTCCCATCAAGAATACCTTAGTATTAAGAGTATCTCATTTATTTATTTTTATAATTACTAGTGTACCAATTAAGTTACTAACAAACAAAATTTATTAAAATCCACACAACAAAAGAAGTTCATTTCTCGCCAAACTTATTGTCCGGGTTGAAGTTGACACGAGCTAACTTTAACCCGGCCCTAAAAATCGGAGAATCAAAATTATAGGATTGTAATAAATAAAAACGAAATCTCAAGTTGTAGGCTGTCACTTCGTATAATTTTTATGCGATATTTTTCTTTCTCAGATTTTTACGGCCGGGTTAGCTCGTGCCAACTTCAACCCGGACAATAAGTTTGGCGTGAACTGTAAGTAAATAAAGAAAGGAAGTACTTGTACAGTCATGAGCTTAATTATGTATACACTTACAGACTAAACTTCCAAAGTGGTTGATTTGGAGACTTATGATTGCAACTTTGAATTAAAATCACTATCACTCACTGTGTTTTGGTTAGAAAATACTATGTTCATAGCACAATAAATAAAGGGAAAAATCACTTTTTAATTTTGACAAGTGTATACATCTTTATGCTTGTGACTGTACAGGAACCTAAGTTTAAGTAAGATATAAAACACCCAAAAATTGCTTGACCTAGGAATTTAACTCACGACCTCACGATGAGCAGACAAAGGTAAATAAAAAAAAGATTTAAAATAAGTTTGGCATTTAGTTCCATTATAAATAAATTTTGTAGAACTGTACAGTAATGTTGATAGAAAAGAAGTGGTTAATAAAAATAGACTATAAGTCAAACATTACAGTACAGTTTTGCATTAGATATCATTACCATTTGCATAACAAATTAATTCAAAGGTATACTTAGATAATTAATTTACCTATTCTTTTATACTTTTTCTGCAGATGAATAGGTATAATTAAATACTCCAGGTGTTTAACTCAGTAAAAGTATGCATGTTTTTTTTAATGTTTGTTTTATTAGTTATTTTAGTAAACTGTTTTGATAGTTGGTATTTTTTTAAGAGTATACAAATTTTATTTGTGTGGACCCTGGACTATGGACTGAAGATACCACAAAGGTGTGAAGTCACTAAGACACTGTCCCACTTTTTTTACAAAAAGGATTCAGTCATAATAAGTTGAACATTTCAATTCAAGTTTTGAATTAAAAATAATGGAGCAATAAAATTTAATTCAAGTTCTATTCATCATCTACTAGTCGAGGTAAATTTTGGAACCAAATCTACAACTTTAATGTAAAGTTTTCATTCATGAAAACAAAGTTCTTCTTTCCCGATTTCATCAATGAAACCTCGTTGTATTAACGCCAAAAAAAATATCCAAATGCCTGACCATAGGGGGGAAACCTCTAGGGCCAGTTTTTAAGATATTTTTCCTCGAAATTATTACGAAAAATATGATAAAACATACCCATCTTTATCAAATGTCTCATAGCAGGCGTCCATGTCGCTACAATCGAACTCGTCGACTGGCGTGCCGTTGCTATCCTCCAACATTGGCGGTTGGATCGAAATAAGTCGCCAGCCTTCGCGGCAACCGCTTATAAGCACCTCCAGCATGACTACCGAACAGTGCGTAACCTTTTATGACCTATAACATAAACAACACTTAGTAACGCACGTGATAACATAAAAGTACCGCAACAGAGTTAATTTTTTAATGATACACAAGTTCTCTTACTTAAAACTAAGTTTATTGTAGTTTTGCTAAGTTTTTGTGATTTTAATTATTTGAGAAATCATTGCGAAATCAACAGCCGACGATAGAGACGAACGAAACTCAGGCCCTCAGCTGCTCTGGCTGACAGAGCTTGACTTTGACTTTGACTCAATGTCAGTTTTGGGTCAATGTCATCAGAACAACGTTTCTACGTTTCTTTACGCGAAGAAATGTATAGATCGATATAGCTTTGTATCAATCCACCTCCACCAAGCCTTTTCCAGCTTATTAAAGGTAACTGAAGATACATATATATGTATAAATAAACCTTAATTATGTTAGTGTAGTTAAATAAACCTTAATTATAGTAGTGTAGGTGCACATTATGCACATTAGTAACAATGTTCAGAACTTCTGATCATGTTCTCCGATTTTTGAATTTCTAATTTTATTTAATCGGTCGCACCGATTCGGATTCAGCCTGCTAGAAAATTAATCCGATTTGGATTCGGTTCGCTAGAAAAAGCGACTTTGTCGCTAGAAATGTCCATATTTGCCTAAGATTTACTTAGCGACAAAAAAAATATTTAGTGGCTTTTCTGACGACATTTGGAGTAGGTATACCCCAAAATAGCTTTATGGTTAATTTAAACTGATTAAATGAGTTTAAAGAACTGATATCAGATTATATAGAAGACTGATTTATAGGAGTTAGTTGGCAATATTGAACTATCCGATCAGACAAGAGTCAAGATGCAAATTATGCAAATACATGGCATATTGGCAATATTGGCAACTGGCACTCACTTGGCAGTGATGGCAGACCATGGAAGTAGTAAGTATACTTACTAATGTAAACGAAGTGTTACGAAGTTTGACACATTATATTAGTTCCATGTGGCACTCTAGACTGGCAATAGGCTAAAAGGACAATGTATCCAGGGCCGTAAAAATCATGAAAAAAAAGTAATAAAAAAAAGGCAGACTGGCAGTGGCAAGCAGGGTTGGATTTCGTAGTATAATTATACTATTTGTACCATTATTTGATAGTGTGTAGTATGTAGTATCGTTATGCCACTAAACTACGCGAAAATACCATAATTCTGATGTCGACCGACTTGTATGAAGTGAGCCCTTTTACTATTTAATTTTTCCCCTAAAATATCGGGAATTTCCGTATGTACGGCAACACCTAATCAGGATTGCTCTCAGGTAGGGATGTTAAAAAAATATCGATATATCGATATTATTTTTTCAATGTATCGATATTTTTGAGCGATATTTAATTTTTCGATATATCGATGTATCGATATAAAATTCCAAGTATCGAAAAGGTATCAAAATCGATATTGTTTTCAGATCAATAAACATTTTGAAGTTAAAAGATTACAAATTACCTTTTTTTAGCTGTTTTATAATGTGGTTTTTAAGTTGGCCGATATATCGATATTTTTTGAAAATATCAATATCGATATTGATTTTTTTTTTAATTTCGATACGATGTATATCGCGGCATCCCTAGTAAAATAACACTATTTGTCCAAAATTATACTATATTATTGAAAAAATAATATTGGTATATCGATATTTTTTCAACATCCCTATTTTATTTTCTATGTAGCATAATTTTTTGAGGGTCTGAATCCAACCCTGGTGGCAAGAGCCGGAGCGTCATTGCCGTCATTTCAGAAAAATTTCTTTGCTCTTCTAAATATTTGTATTAAATTACGCTGTAATTCAAATTTCAAATAGTACCTATATTTATGGCGATTGACCTATATTAGTGATTACGTTTCATTTTAGTGTGGCGTTTGAGGTTACCTTGTTTTGATTTACCGATCGAGTGTTCGAGTCTTGGAAATATGGTGATAGAGAAAATCCACGGTCTCCATGCAACGGAGCTGAGCCTCCACGAGCGTTTTACGTTGTTGTTAAATGCGGCACCGGACCTGGTTGTTATGCAGCAGCGCAAAAGACGAGCCTCCGTGGGGTCTTTGAGAAATCAGAGTAATTACAACAGCAACCGGTTGATCGCGCAGGTTGCGCGGCAACTAGAACAGCAATCCAAACGGGTAATTATTTTCGAATTTAACCACATTTAAGAAAAGCGCGGGAAACTTTGATTGAACGGACGCGATTTTTTGGCTGGTTTCTTTTTATATTAAAATTGTGCATTTAATTAGCTTGAGAGTTGTAGATATACTGTATATTTATTGTATTTTTGTAAATTAGTTCATATTTAGTGTTTAGATCATCTGTTTCTGGTAAGTTTTCTTTAACATAATTCTTGTATAGGCGTCATGAAAGACCCGCCTGATCCGGAGGGCTTTGTCCCTCCGGCAGGCCATTTCGTTACAATAATTTCTAACGAGTCAGGTATGGACACAGACGGGTCTACATCTACTCGTTCTTTAAAACGTAGTCGTGTACATATTTGTAAACATTGCAATAAAAGACGCCGTAAACACCATGGCTCGGAAGGAACATCGGTATCACAGTCGGGATGTTGTTGTGCTGATTCCCAAGCACAACTAACGCAAGCACCTGCAATACCTATGATTAATGAAAATACGTCACAAAAAATAGCTAATGCACCTAAACCTGATGTAACACCAGTGGGTCGTACACTTTACGACAAAAACGACTGTTCTCCATATGTTGTACATGTACAAAAAAAAACTGTTTCTCCTACCGATGGTGCCACACTGCACCCATTAACGTTTGGTAAATTTCTTAAACGAAATGCATTTAATAGTATAATTAACGGCAGTGTTAAAAAAATTGGACGCAATAAAATTTCTTTATCCTTTTCTTCTTACTCAGACGCTAACTCTTTTATTTCCAATGGTAGCCTTGATGCTGAGAATTTAAAAGCTTACATTCCATCATTCAATGTTACAAGAATGGGATTGGTTCGGGGAGTGCCCGCTGAGTGGTCTCCGGAAGAGGTGATTAGTAGTATTTCAGTGCCAATAGGATGTGGTCCAATAATAAAAGTTAGGCGTTTGAATTTTAAAACGTTTGTTGAAGGTTCTATTGTGTGGAAGCCATCTCAAACAATAGTTGTGACGTTTGATGGACAGGTACTGCCGAAACGCATATTTATTTGTTATAATGCCTTACCAGTGGAGCTATATATTTACCCAACGATACAGTGTTTCAATTGCTGCAAGTTTGGTCATACCAAACTGCAATGTAGATCTAAACCACAATGCTACAAATGTGGTCAAAATCACACAGGTGACTCCTGCAATACAGAGACTGATAATGCATCATGCTGCCTTTGCTCAGGTTTTCATTTTGCCACAAACAAAACTTGCCCAGAATACACCAGACAGAAGCAAATCAAAACATATATGGCCCATAACTCTGTGTCATATGCAGAAGCTGCAAAATTACATCCTCCCATATCTAAATCATATGCTGATGCTGTTCTTTCTTCCCCTTCCAAAAATTCAATAGATAAAGCACCCTCCATGCCTCTTAAACCAAATGACTCTACTATGAGTTATAAAAAAACAGTATTCATTAAACCACATTCTCCTCCTCCTCTTTCTTATGGGTATGATAAGCACACTCACAATTCTATTATCAAAGAATTTACTATCCCAGAGCCATCCAATGGTTGTGCTCTTATTAATAACCAAGAAAGTAAATCAGACAATCAGTTTTCTCTAACAGATTTTATTACAGCTCTATTTAATCTTTTTACTCAGTTTAATTTTTCACCGTCCAACGTTGCCCCATTATTACAAATGCTCTCTCAGTTAAACCAAAATGTCCAGACAGACAAACAAATTAATTCAGTGGAATTGTCGCAGCCTCATCAGCAAAAAAAGTGAACTTATTTATTTGTTGAATAAATATGAGCCCTTTGTCTTTGCTGTGTCAGAGACCTGGCTCAAACCAAATCATGTTTTAAAAATTAAGAATTACTCTATTATTAGAGATGACAGATCTGATGGGTATGGTGGTGTGGCCATACTTATCAGAAATTCCATTCCCTTTTCTATTATTTCTTTACCTTTGCATAGTGATGAAATATCAATTGTAGCTATTACTGTAAATAATACTTGTTTTGTATCTCTATATATTCCTCATCCTTCATCTTCCATCCTTCAGGAGACGAACAGTCTCCTTTCTTCTCTCCCTAGACCATTCTTATTATTAGGTGATTTCAATTGCCACCACCAATCTTGGGGCAGCTCTATCTCCAATTCCTATGGAGATGAACTACTAGAAATATTTGATTCCCATAACCTGTGTACTTTAAACACTGGTACTCCCACTCGCCGGTCTGATCCATCACAGAACCTAAGTGCAGTAGATCTTTCTGTCTGCACTCCAAACCTTGCATCTTCATTAACCTGGTGTACCCTGACTTCTTCTTTTGGTAGTGATCATTTCCCCATTTTAATATCTTTTCCTTTTTCTATTCCAGCTAGGATAAGTAAAACTTCTTATATAAAGTATAAACTTCCTGATAGGGCTGCCAGAGACTGGGACAAATTTAAAAGTAATGTTGAGACCAAGCTTTTTTCCCTTCCTGTCCTTTCTGAAAATAATGAAAATATGTGTGCTGAGGCTTTTGCTCGCATATTGATTGCAGCTGCAGACGAAGTGTTTCCAAAAAAGTCAAACCAAAATAATAAAATCCCTTCACCCCCTTGGTGGGACGCTGAGTGTTCAGATGCTGTTAAAAAACGGAAACAGGCTGAATTAAATTATAATATAGATATGTCACAAACAAATTTTGAGATTGTGTCTAAAATTATTGTTGACACACGAAAACTATTTAAAAGAAAAAAATTTGAAGGGTGGCAAAACTTCTGTACATCTATTTCTCCTAACACTCACCCCACAATCGTTTGGCGTAATATTAGAAGATTTAGGTCTATTTATAACAACTCCTCTGCTTGTCCTATCACTGAATCCTTAGCTAGTGACTTCTTGGATAAATTAGCTCCCTCTTGGGTTCCCCAGGACTTTTATTTAACTATTCCCCACGAAATTAACAATGATAATAATAACCTTAACCTGCCTTTTTCAATGACTGAGCTAAAGGGCGTTATCCTTAATACAGTTGACACTACTCCTGGTGTAGATGGTATTCCCTATTCATTTTTTAGTAACCTCAGTGACAATGCTCTTAATTATTATTTAGATTTAATTAATTCTTTCATGAAATCTGGACACATTCCTCAAGAATGGAAACGTCATATAGTGTTGCCAATTCTAAAACCCAATAAATCCCCATTGGAAGTAAATTCGTACCGTCCTATAGCACTGTCATCTATTTTGATAAAATTAGCAGAACATTTGATTAAAAATCGCCTTGAGTGGTACGTTGAGAATAAAGGCCTATTGGCATCCTCACAGTACGGTTTTAGAAAAGGCAAGAGTACCATTGATTGTTTAAGTATTTTTACATCTGACATCAGGGCATCATTTTCTTGCAACCATTCAACTGTAGCAGTGTTCTTGGATGTAAATGCTGCTTATGATAATGTTGTGTTATCAGTTTTATATAATAAATTACTTGCTCTACAAGTACCGGTAAATCTTTCCAAATTAATTATTTGTATCTTGTCTGAACGTTTGGTACTATTGACAATGGGTGATCATCGAATGTCACGTCTTGTTTGGAGGGGCCTTCCACAGGGTTCAGTGCTGAGCCCACTTTTGTACAATATTTATACTTATGACTTAGATTCAGTTTTTGTTAGTCACGTTAAAGTTTTACAATATGCTGATGACTTATTATTGTATCACTCTGGTAATTCTGTAGAACACTCTGGTACAGTTCTTTCTTCTGCTGTGACTTCTCTAGCATCATGGTTACATTTAAATGGTTTAGATTTATCTCCATCTAAGAGCTCAGCTGTGATATTCACTCGTAAAAGAACCACTTCTCCTGTTAATATCTTATGTAACGACACCTTAATTCCTGTCGTTGATAAATTTAAGTATTTGGGTGTTATCCTTGACCCTAAATTGAGTGGAGCTCTTCACTGTGATTATATCGTTAACAAATGTGAACGGCAGTTAAATATTCTAAGGTGCCTCTCAGGAGTGTGGTGGGGTGCTCACCCATACTCGCTAAAACTTATCTACAATGCCATAGTCAGAAGTATACTAGACTATGGTTTGTTTTTATTAGAACCTGGCAGCGCTATGGCTTTTAAAAAATTAGATCGTATCCAGTCAAAAGCATTGCGAATTATTTTAGGTGCCATGAAATCGAGCCCCATAAATGCCCTTCAAGCTGAATGCGGTGAAGCCCCCTTACATCTAAGAAGGCAATTTATAGCAGACAAATTTTTGTTTAGAATTATCCAGTTTGCGAATCATCCTCTTTTTCCCATATTAGAATCTCTTTTATTACACATTCACACATCTAATTACTGGACACATAAATCTGCCCCATGTTTAGTTACAAGTTACCAAAAATTTCTTTCTCTATCCTCTCCTACCCACCGTTCCACCAGTCTTCCTATATTTAGTAGTAACTATGACTGTTTACAATTTTCACCCAACATTATTTTTGACCTCATTGATAAATCTGACCCTAATGTTAACACCAATATTAAAGCTCTTCTGTCTGAAAATTTTGAAGGGTTCCATCACATTTTCACGGATGCCTCAAAACTTTCTGCAACAGGTTGTGTTGGAGTAGGTGTTTACCACTCTCAATATAATATTGTCCAAAAAATTAAACTTCCCCCAGAGTCTTCTGTTTTTACTGGTGAATGTTACGGCTTACTCAAAGCAGTGGAATATGTTAACTTATTTAAACTCAACAAAGTTATTATTTTTACGGACTCTCTCAGCGCCCTACAATCTTTAAAAAAATATCCATTTAAATTGAATAAAAATTTATCCGTTGTTTTTCATTTAAGAAACCTTGCCTACAGTGCTTCTTTAAAAGGTTTTTCCATACAGTTTGCGTGGATTCCTGCGCACGTTGGTATCCAAGGTAATGAAATTGCCGATAAACTTGCCAAAGATGCGGTGCAATGTGGCGACATGTATCCCTATCAAATATTCAGCTGCGATCTCCTGGATTTACCGTACTCCTTCCTACGGGACGCGTGGAGGGAAGCTAGGGATTTAGACAAACTTACAAAGGGAAGGTATCATTCACTTATTCAGCCCGATGTTCCGGTAAAGCCATGGTTTTTTAAGTGTAATTTTAGTAAGGCTGAGACTACTGTTTTAATAAGAATGCGACTAGGTCATGTTTGCTCTCCAGCCCACCTTGCCAGACTGCACATTATTACTAGTCCAGTGTGTTCGTGTGGATTTGAGGTGGGAGACGTTAATCATATTCTATTTGCCTGTCGTCTTTTTGATCATTCTCCTCTTTTTAACAATTTGACATCCCTTGGTGTTCCTCTTCCTCCGTCTATCCTTTCCCTCTTATGCTCTAATAATCTTTCTGTTTATAAATGTATAGCGTCTTTTATTTCTCATAATAACATTAAATTGTAAATTCCTCATGTTCATCCTTATTTTATTTCTTGTGCATGTATTATATATTTTAATTTACTATTATATACCCTAGAACTCTCCTGCTTTTCCAAATTCCGTATCCGAATCCCAATTAAATAATATAAGTCCAGTTTCCCTACCTTTGTTAAAAACATACCTACTGATTTTTATCACTGAACACTTGTCATTGGCTAAATGCACAAGTAGTGCGATGCCATAACTTAAGAAAAAAAAAAAAAAAAAAAAAAACCACATTTAACTCATGGTAATTTTCGGGACTATTGAATAATATTTCTTCTTTGTTCAAGAAGAAATATTATTCTGCTATTTCAACATAAATCTTAGGTGGGACTAGCAGGAACCTAACATATTGTGTGAATGTAACATGCCTGCCTTTATAGTGTTCCTAGCATTGTTGGATTGAAGTTTTTCAATATTTTGCAGTTTCTATTGTTGACTACACAAGGTCCCATTCCAAATTAAGTGTATGTTTTTTCTTTCTTATCTTTTTGAATATGTTGTGTAAGTTTTGCTAAATGCAACCTCAATAACTTGCAGCAGTCTTTGAGGCAGCGGCTGGGTTTTCAGCAGGGTAACCTCCGACGCTTCGGCAGTGAGAGTAGCCTGGCAGGACTCAAGAGGTCCAACAGTTTTGGCAATCTGAGCCAACAGAGTGTCAAGAGTAGAGTGTCTTGGAGACAGTCAAACGGAAATCTGAGGTTAGTAATATTCATCACAGAATTAAATCACACAGTGGTAGTTGTAGACAACCTTTTAGTTTACGTCTTCAGTCGGGAAAAAAGCTGTCCATTCATTTAATCCCATATCCATTAGTACTTCTACTTTATCAAGTTTTATAAACAAAAGGTTATGGCATAAGTTTAACAAGAAAGTAATTTGTAATAAAACAAGAATGTGCTGAATATGTAAATAAACATTCAAATAATATTGTACCTTATTCAAGAAACCATAACTGTCTTTCTCTAATGCAAGTTCTCACTCGCTCTCAGCCTCTGAGGACTTTGGCTTATTTGTACACTTCAGTTCTTATTTAACACACAAACTTGTCAACAAGTCATTCTAGGGTACTCTTACAGAATTCTTATGTAACAAACTCTGTCAGCTCACAGAGTACCCACTTGATAATAAAGTTGTGGGTCTGATATCTATATAGAAGGCACATCAGCTTCATCAGATTGCTCACTGTTAAATACCAAACTCAAAATCAATGTTATATACACCTGTATTCCCAGAAGGATTAGGCAGAGGAATTAGAGAGTACCCCCGCAGTGTGCCAGATTTTGTCCCATACATATTTATTAATTTTATGTTCGAGGGTTTACAGTGAACTAGAAACAATCAAAGACATTATTTCGAAGTATAGACAAGTTGCAACCTATGGTTTGAATCAACAAATGAATAGAAAGCAAATGTATGTAAATAACATCAGTAAACGCCTGTTGAAAGCTCATGTGATTTCCAAAATATTCTCTCTATTCATTTGTTGATGCGAATGTCAAATTGCACCTAGTACAGGTACAGTGTCTGGGCACCTATGTGACAATCATACTTGTATTACAGCCGATCAGGGTCTTTGAATAACCTTGCAAACATCGCGTGGCGCGGGCGGGCGCTGCGCGGGTACCGCAAGCGCGGCGGCGGCCAGCGGGCGCTGCGCGGACGGTTCAGGTATGATATCAGGGTACTAGTAATGACAAGAAACTAGTTATGTTTTTTGTTTTCATTAAAACTTCATACATACACTTATTATTTTTGAAAGGGATAGATAGAAACTACAATGTTATACGCTACAATTATTACTTGAAGGAAGCATAGCAGGGGTTTTGCTTCATCCACCATCGTATTGGGGATAATGCAATACCTTGTAACTAACATTTTGCTATAAGGCCTATGTTGGTTAAATAATGTTGGATATTATAAAGCAGTGTTAGTTACGCGGTATTGCAGTATACCCAACAAATATCATACATATGGACTGGTTACAAGTAACTACATGTTTGACGTTTCTGTAGGACCTCACCAATATACTCAGATTGTTGACTTTATACTAATAAAGGGTTTAGAAATGCTACTTATTATTTGCCACCATATTTTCTTATAAAAATAAATACATATTATATAAATAAAAACATTTACTATTGCTGACATCTACTATGTCTTTTGATCCAATGTTCATAATATTTACACAGCTGTATTTACTTAATATTTATAATTATTTGTTAGAATGAAAAATAATGGTGTAGGTATTTCAATAAAACAAAAACAACAATTTTACTCCTTTCAGGAATGGTCGTCAAGGAGTACCTCGCGTGCAGCAGCGAATCGGCTTCCAACAACGCAACGGCTTCCAACAACGTAATGGCTTCCAGCAACGCAATGGCTTCCAGCAACGCAACGGCTTCCAAAACAAGGGCGTACAGCAACGCCGTGGGGCGCAACAGCGCAGGGGCGCGCAGCAACGCAGAGGCGTTCAGCATCGTCTAAATGTGCAGCAAACTAACGGACAACAGAATGCAGGCCCCTCACAGACGCAACGACCGCAGGTGGCGAGACGAGGGGCCAGGGGAGGCGCTAGAGGTAAATATTATGATGTACTGATAGCAAGACCACCAATTTCATATTAAGGAATAACTGTTCGCCGCGTTCATCCAATTTTTTTAAAGAAATAAGTTTCTAAAATTACCCTTAGTTACTCCTTATTCGTTAGTTATCGGCGAGTGAAATTCCCTTAAAAATCGGTCCAGCCCTTTGAAAGATTAGCTGGAAAAACAGACAAAAATTAAAAAAAATGCGTTTTGGGAATCTTGTCGTCTTACCAATGCGATTATTTCCAGGAGGTATGGCCCGCAGTCAGTCCCAACCGCGGCTGTTGTCCAAAGAGGAGCTGGACGCCCAGCTGGACCAGTATATGTCCTGCACCAAGGCGGCCCTCGACCAGGAGTTAGACAACTACATGAAGAACGCCATGGAACTGGAGTGAAGTGACCAAGGAACAGAGTGCGGTGTGTGTATTCATTCTGTGTTCGATATATTAATGGGTGGCAGAAGACTTACGAGGACATACTATATATTTTACGGGTAAACTCATTCGGACTTATTAGTAGACAAGGTTTAGGCTAGTGGTTAATCTATGTTTTGTCTCTTCCCTTTTCCAGTCACTTTAACGGTGACAAAACATAGATTAACTACTCCTAGCATAAACCGTGTTTATTAATAAGGAGGATTGTGCTTCTAAGTTTTACGCGTCGTCAATTTTACGATTAAATCGTGCTATCTCACACTCATATGTCAAGGTACATTATGTCGTGCTCGCTTTTCATATGACACAGTTGACGTATGTCGCATTCATAATTACATATCTTGCTAAGACTTGATATTTTTGCATGGCAACACTTTTTTTATGTGATGTTACTTGCAAGGTTATTCAGAATGCCTAACATGGCGTCGGATTAGTATACCTCTGTGCTAGGCAGATTTGTACTAGTCAAAAACCGGGCAAAAACGATACTATTTTGCCTGACATAAAAGCACTACTCATTCTGGAAATTGAACCGAAATTCTTAGACTTTTAGCCGCGCTTGCTACCACTGGACCTGGCAAATACAATTTAAAAAGGTCTCACAGAGGTACTTAAAATGTTTTTTATTGCGAAGCTAACTATCGAGTTACCTGGTATATGATATGATTAATTAATATAACATTAAATTTTAATGAAAATGTTGTTGTTTTGGATGTCAAAATGTTGCAAAAACTTAGGTTTTTTATTCTCATAGTAAATTAGATTTTATAAATTAGTAATCATTGTGATAACTAAGCTATTTTTGACCGACTTCAATAGGGAGGAGGTACTCAGTACCTCGGATTTGATGTTCTAGAACACCCAATAAGTTAGAATCTAACTTATTGGGTGTTCTTTACATTACATAAGTTTCTATGTTAGGTATATTTTTTTAAATGTCTATATTAATTGCTTTGCGATATGTCTACATAAGAATGAATATACACATCTGGAAACTGTAAAAATAATGCAAATGCTTTAATCCATCGCTCAATAGATCTTATCCCACGGTGTCTTATCTCCTGTCTTATACGAACATTGTAAAAGAACAGAGTATATTACGAAATAACAATTAAGCTCCTGTCTTATGCGACCTTTGTAGATTACCCTACTTTTGTATACTAGACTATTATCTTACCTCCCTGACTTAAAACGAGGTAGTGAGACAAAATTTTAGTCATGTTGGTTAATTAATTTGTCAGAGAGGTATTTGCAGTTTATATATTGAGTCACCGTAAGACTATTGGCTGGAATGAGTAGAAATGTCTCATGTTTCACTACTAGAGAACAGTTTGACTTAAATACAATGGATATGGAGCTTATATCCATAATAGTCACGGAGAAAAGGGAAAACTGACCCATAAAATTATTCCTGAAACTAAAATGCAAATATAAAACATGTTTTATAAATCTAACTAATATCTTTGTGCAGTGAAAAATTCAAATACTATGTGACATTATCTTGTCTTCTAAGCCAAATGTGTTTTGATTCAGTTAAAGTTGCAAAACAGCGTCGTATCATTTTATACATTAACTGGGATAACGCAACAATTTTATGCGGGATTTTCTCCTCGCTAAAACGAGTTTTAATTTGACTGTAGATTGCCGAGGTGCATTTAAGTTTAGACTGGGGCGCTGTACCGGTCAAATTTTTTTTTTCTGTTTTTTTCGCAAATTAACATCGTCAATTGTCAGACTATAAAATATATAAGATTAATAAGTCTCATATTCTCAGTGACAGCTCGGTCTTGGGATTTGTGTTTGGTTAATAGTAATAGATAACTGTCGGCGCAGTGAATCCTCCATAAACCTCTAAGAGGTATTTAGGGTCGGCAACGCGCGAGTAATACCCCTGGAGTTCTAAGCGTCCATAGGCTACGGTAACCGCTTACCATCAGGCGGGCTGTATGCTTGTTTGCCACCTTAGGGGTATAAAAAAAAGCGATACCATCCCGTTTACAAGAGACTGGAAAATACAGGCAAACACACAACTCTACCTAACCATTTGGGGTTATAGACCTTGATGGTAACACTGCTTGACTTGCGAACCAAATCTTGGACCACTAGCATAGCATTCAGTTTAAGTTTCCCTCACTAGTAAGTTAAATTTTGCTGTTATGTTTTTATTTGCTTGATAAAACTGTCCAATGTATATTTTAATCATTTATAAAATGATTAGGTGTTTGTACTTTTCATACCATAGACTGCAAATCTGATCGTGTTTGTCTATGGTTGGTTGTAATGTAACCAAATGACATTTAGTTGTTTTTGTATGTAGTTTTTTTTTTGTTTTGTACCTTAATAAATATCTGATTATTAATTAGTAAGTATATTACATAAGATCAATCGATAAGTCCAGTGCTATGCCGAGCACTATCTTTTTGACTATCGTTGTATATATTACAGTACATAGAAAAGTGTCTGAGTTTCTGCCTGTCTCGCAACGACGTCTAAATAGTCATTTCCCACTCACGATACGTCAAGTTGCTCTGCAAAATCTAAAAGGTACACCGTATATCTCGATGTATCGTCGTGTGTACTAAATAACATTGTCGGGTGTGAAGTTGAAGCTGATACGAACTTGTCTCGTCACGCGTGACTAATTTCATAGCGGTAGTGTTATTTATCGTGTAATATTATGATAATGGCCACATTAAATAAAACTGCATTTAACTAAAGGAAAGTATTGATCATCGATCAAGCTATGTGACTGATAGCTGATATGACTTTCTTTAAATAATAAGCAAAATTTTTTTTTCGTCATTTATTTGGTGCGGCCATTTCTTCATGTACTTCCCATAGTATATTTTATGTAAAAGTATTTTTTCTTTTGCCAAAAAATATCATTTGAAAAATACAGTCGAATTTATTATGTAAAAAATTTACTATGGGGAATGTTTGCAGCTTATTTTCGAGATTTAAAATCACTCAAAATATTTTTTCACTAATATTTGTAAGTACTCATAAACAAGTGACATTGTCGCTGTATGTGATACCATAGATTTATAATGTAAGTGTAAATAAATACTTAGTGTTAAGATGTGATTGTGCATAATAAACACAAGAGGAGTACATGTTTGTTTTATTCTTAAATACTACACGACGATTATCCCCATAAACTCAAATACAGCTTTTATACATACACTATTCAACAATTTGACGGGGACCGATCACTAATTAATTACTGCTTTTAGTTTTGTACACAATAAGCAATTCCGCCACAAGCAGCGTCCAAGACATGATGGGTATCTTCCAGTTTCATTGGTGAATCTGTTACTATCCGACGACCATCTATTGTAATCGATCTTCGTAAAGCTCTACACGACTGATCTTCAGACCTTTGGTGTCAAACTTCATGGCAAAATATTTATAAATGGAGTAGAAATACTTGTTTATATTATACTTATCGTTTTGGGCTTATGTTTTTGGAAAGGGACATTCTGGTAAAATATGGACATTATGGGGATGGGGTGGGGAGGGGACCTTCTGAACCTGAACGATGATGATGAGTCATTTCCTTAATCACGATAGGAGATGCCCTACCCTTAGGTACATCCCACGCAGCTACCACGCATGATGCAAATTTTATTCACATATACGTTCACGATAATTTTATTTTACATTTTATTCATAACGGTACATGAGGACGGTACGGAACCAACTGTAAATGCGTGTGCCATTTATAAAGTTATATTTAAAATCTGAAGTAACAAAGTATATGAAATTATATCAATGCGTGCACGCATTGGACCTCCCAATGTAAGACTTGCGCAGTAATGTTGTTGATATCTGTGGTGGGACAAAGAGTAAGTACGCAGATATGACACAACGACAATGTCACTACCCAGACACCTTTATTATTGCTACCACGGAATAAAACCGGTTATATGGCTGTCTGGTCTGTTTTCACTAGAGAACTGGCATATTTGATTCTAATCTCGTAAGATGTGAATCAGACAAAAGGGGGAAAATAAACAAAATCTGTATACTTTTTTTTTAAATTTTCAAATGCTATATCAATGATGATCTGATGATATGATCAATACATTTAGGTGTTTTAGAGGGTTAATACTACTGAGGACTGCCTCGTTGGTCTAGTGGTCCAAAGCGCGACACGCTAGAGGTCCTGGGTTCGATCTCCGGGTCGAGCAAAATGTTGTTGGGTTTTCTGTGAAATTCTCCGCCCGGAGTCTGGACTTGTGCCCGCCCGAAATGTGGGAGTACATTAGTAGGTACGCCTCTTCGGGGAATAAAGGCGAGTAGAGCGTATTTTATTATTATATATATTATATTTTTTCTCTTTGTCAGGCTGGCGTATGACGGCGGGGGGGAAAACATGGCTGTAGGTAAAAAGGAAAGACTCCAGTCCTGTCTCCTCTCATAATCAATGACCCCCAGTTGGTCTGCCAAGTCCCGTTACCCCCGTGGGTGTCCAAGGCCGCACAATTAACGATCCGTCGTGTTTTGACTCAGCCGACCGGCGCATACGCAGACCGAGATACCCTCTGTTCCGCAAGATTAATGGCGGCGTGTACACACTCGTGATCCTTTTATTGGTCAATGAAATCTTGAAATATGGTGACGGGTCTTGATTTTAAAATGTATTTTATTTTATTGAAAGACACGCACACGTGTTGAGTAAGATGATGTCATATTATTTGTCCCTTTCTCCCTGTTTGCGGGTTTTTTATTTAGCCTGCAATTCTAGAAAGGAGATGAATCAAGGAAGTATTTTCTGTTCTAAACAGGTTCACCGTACGAACTCGAACCTATTTCAGGCTGCTCATAAGATAATAAGCGTAATGTCAGTGTGTGTTATTATTTAAGTAGTAGGTAGGCCTAACATCCTGAGCCACGCATTCTTCAGTTCCTTAACGAAATAAAAGAAAAGTGTAATTTCGAGATGCTTACTTTCCTACCTACATTTACTTCACAAGTAATTTAGGGATACAAAAGCTTTCAGCCCTACAAAAGCCAATAAATAGTATTAGGCTGTGTTATTCTAGCCCCTCAACACTAGAGGCGCTGCTGTGATGAGTTGAAGCCCTTAAAGACTGCAACCTCCTGCAGTCGGAGCAACCGAACTGGCTCTTATCCGCAAAAGTCAAAAACACACAAATGTTCCTATTTTACCAGAGATTCTGACGAAATGGACGTCACCCTTAGACATCCCCACCGATCTTTTCTCGCTTCCTAAGAGTTGCCGATCCGAATAACAGTAAGAAATTACTGCAATACTTACAAAATTAATAAATAAGTATTTCTGGATATTTTTATACAGCACCATCTAGCCCAAAACTAAGCAGAGCTTGTACTATGGATACTAGACAATGGATATAAAACTTACCTACTTACTTATTTACCTAGGACTTCTAATACATAAGAAACACAAACACTTATATTTATCACATAAATATTCAATCAATCAATCAATCTAAATAGTTTTTATTTTCGCATAGACCGGATGCAGGCACTTATGAAATGTCGAAACTAGGTGCACGGTTCCAAATTAGTCGTTTCCTATGGAGAAGAACCGGCAAGAAACTCCATGGTTACTCTTGTGTATTTGTGTCGTTTGGTCCTGTGGGAATCGAACCCACTACCTCGTGATCAGCAGACCGGTACACGAACCACTAGACGAGACCAACCACAGACGTCGTCTATCCAAGATCGTACAGCCGTACACAAATTTAATTTATCAATCTGACGATGATTTAATAATCGTAACTTTCTTGAAAATTCAAATTCGCCAGCTGACTCGTCCACCGTCCAGTCAACTAGTTATTTAGTTAACTAAACGTACGATGCCGAAAAACTTTCTCTTTTTACCACAGGCAGTTACCGTCACTTGTTTTAGTTTACTGTTCTAAACAGGTTCACCGCCCGGACTCGAACCTACTGCTACGTCAGGCTGCTAATATGTAAGTACCGTAATCACGTTACTTATAATGCGTATTGGATCGATGATTTTATTTTATATGATTAGTTAGGTTTGTCCCGTGGCTTTGGCTAGATATGACTATATTTATATACAGGGTGTTTGGTAGAACGTTGAACATACGAAAATGGTGGTTAGTTGGGGTCATCTGCTACCCACTTGGCCCAAATTATTTGACCTTGGCCGCACCGTTTTCATTTTTACTTTTTTTAATTTCACAGAAAATTACCAGTTTTTTTTACTTAAAATTCGAATATAATTAGACATTAATACAAAACAACATCCTGCCTGTTTTACCCATCACAAGTAAAGATATTCGAATTTAAATTGATAAAAAACTGATAATTTTCTGTGAAATTAAAAAAAAGTAAAAAAAAAACAGTGCGGCCAAGGTTAAATAATTTGGGCCCAGTGGGTAGCAGATGACCCCAACTAACCACCATTTTCGTATGTTCAACGTTCTACCAAACACCCTGTATATAAAAAACATGGTCAGTTTCGCGCTGTTCACAGACATAATTTTCGGGTTTATTTAACCACGAAAGGTTTTTGGTAACTATACAAAGTCCAGCGTGTGGCCTGGGTTTGATTCCCGTGTATTGTTCTACGAAATTAGCAGAAGGTCGGTGTTTATTGATTTTTGTTTGCCCCCCAGTATTTACCTAAATTAGATCTAAAAGAAATTCGATGAAGTTTAGTTACATCAGTAGGAAGCTATGCCGTTGAAGTACCAGCAATCAGACAACAGTTAAAATAATAGGTACCTATAACGAGAATTTGTTCGACAAGACAATTAATTAATTAATTATTATATTATAAATTACTCAATCTCAGAAACCTAAGCACAAAAATAATTACACCATAGGTATGCCTAACTTAACTGATTAAATAGTGAAAAGATTAAGGTGTTTCGTCAAAGAAATTCATAGCTATAATGCAAAATTCTAGCCCATACAGATTAAACAAACAAAATAAAGTTTAACAGAGGTCATCGACCCACTGCACACTGGTCCCACTATAAATCCTCGCCTGACCAATGACCATGGAAGGACATCTCTACTATAACGTGTTATTTTATGAGACGGGTCTATTTACTATATTTATAAACGTTTAAAGCAAACGAGTAAACACTCGCTGTATTAAAAAGACTAGATATAAGGGAAGAAAGCAGAGGCGGATTTTTTTATATGCCCGGGACTAGGGCGGCATAATTTAGGGGGCGGCAAAACTTTTTTTGTAGGTCATCATCATCATCATATCAGCCGAAAGAGGCCCAATGCTACACAAAGGCCTCCTCCTAACAGGGACCGGTCAATCGGTCATATACGGCGGTATATGACCGATTGACCGATCCCTGCCAGGTGCATCCAACGACTCCCAGCGACCTTTAGTAGGTAAAATAACTTTATTGTTACAAAATCATGTTCATTGTTCCTATCTAAAGACACGAAGTTTTTTTATTACTTAGGCTAATTTATGTCATTAAGATCATAAAATATCTTGTGCTTAATATAGGAAGTAGGGGGCGGCAATGTAATGTAGTCATTTAAGTTGGTCGTTGTAAAGACAACTTTTTTTTATTACCCATTCAGAATAAATACTAATGGGGTGTAACGGTACGGGGATTCAAACCTAGCGCGCCGTAGCTTCGGTCGCACCAAGTTTGAATCCCCGTTCCGTTACACCTCTAAAAAGCTAGTTCGTAAATAAAGAATAATTATCCTAATTCACAAACTCTATCTAACAGATATTGAGCCTTCAAAAAATTGTCGTTTCAGTTTGCTTGCTGTTTCAGTAATTTGTATAACAATGACACAGCTTTAAATGCAAATGAAACACTATACGTAGACATCAACTTTTACTTTTAAAGAGTTTTTAAGTTGGTCAATGTTTGTCGCTACGCACCTGAACGTCTGAGAGTAATTTGCACCTATTACGAGAGATAGCACCCAATGTATTGAGATAGAGACTGTTTCATACGTTTCATACACCTCTTTCTCTTATTACATTACTGCGCAATAGAGCAAAGCTAAAATCTCAATGTTTGATGAATCATTACAGGAACGTCGTTGGTCTAGTGGTCTCAAGTTCGACTGCTACGATAGAGGTTCGATTCCCGGGTCGTACAAAGTGTTGATGGGTTCTTTTGGTGAAATTTCCAGTAGTAGCTTGGAGTCTAGATTTGTGCCCGGTTGATGGTAATAGGCTCGCCCCATATTGCATGGGTTAAGATAATAGTTTTTTAAGCTGTCTATGCCAAAAAATGCAAAAAAAATCTTCATCTCTTGACAGCAACTTATCGAAAAACCAACGATAATTATTAACAGTATCTTTTGAGTATCGCAGCAATATGATGAGATGGCTTATTTGGTCTTAAGCAAAAAAATAAGTTCTTATTGTAATTTCTTAAGCAAGTAGAAAAAACAGATATCTTCATAACGTTAAGCACATAGCAATGGAGTAATTATTTATTTCAAAGTTTATTGAACTATTAGCCAGGTGCTCGTAAGCTTTAGATCTTGAGGAAACCCGTGTAAAGTAGTACATTTAGGTTTTTCTATAAAATTCTCGCAGCTCAGGAGTTTGGCATTGTGCCCGGCTGTCACTAATGGCGAAAAGCTATTTATTACATGGGATCTAAATATACCGGCGAACTGTAGTTGCCTTATGATCTAAAAGAAATAAATTAGTCTAAGTAATAAAAAAACTTCGTGTCTTTAGATAGGAACTGACGCTTGCCGTATTTGTGAGTAACATAACAATGAACATGATGTAGTAACAATAAAGTTATTTTAGCAAAAAAAGTTTTGCCGCCCTAGGCCCGGGCCCATAAAAAATTCCGGCCCTGCTTTCTTCCCTTACGTCTAGTCTTATTTATACAGCGAGCGTTTACTCGTTTGCTTTAAACGTTTATAAATATAGTTAACCCTTCGAGAATACAGGAGTGATGATATTTTATGTATGCTTTTTGAACTTCTAAATCGAAAAGGAAATTCTTAAAGACATGTTAGATGGAAAAAGATCCGCGTCGCGCGCTTACAAACTATTATCCTTACTAATATTATAAATGCGAAAGTAACTTTGTCTCTGTCTGTCTGTCTGTCGCGCCTTCACGCCAAAACTACTGGACCGATTTAAATTAAATTTGGTACAGAGATAGTCTAGAGCCTGAGAAAGGACATAGGCTACTTTTCAATACGTAAAAAGGACTGTAAGAAGTTGAAATAGGGAAAGAAATACCCAGATCACGCGGGCGAAGCCGCTGGCGGAAAGCTAGTAAATAATATATTTTATTGATTGTCATTGAGTCACTGAGATAATAACTCATGTTCAGATCTATGTATCATATTATATTATTAGCTAGTGGCGATCCCGCGAAAGTTGTCAGTGACTGTTATGGAGACAGGTCTTGATACTGCCCCGGGGTAAACGACCGGCCGACACTGCGTATACGCAACTCTGATGGATTTGAACTAGGCATCGTAACTATTATTTATTTCTAGTAAATTATTACATACTGCCGTCTACAGCCTTAAATTCTACCGATACCAAAAGCCATTTAAATATTATGTAAATAGTTGATAGTACAAACAAAGAGTTCCTTCAAGTTCCTTTTCACCTTTTTTGGGATGTGGAAAATCCTCATGGACGCTTCCACCTGGAGAGACGGCAGGGTATGTCGGGCCCTTTTTTATGTCCCATTGCTGGGTAAAGGCCTCCCCTAACTTAGTCCAGGATTTTCTGTTCTGAGCTTTTTCATACCATGGTGGTAAAAAACGATCAGTCATCTCCAAATAAAAACCCGCAATTGCATTCCCTTGCCCTATAGTCATCACTACGAACATGAGGCAGACAGCCTTTTTTATCTTGCCGAGAATACGGATCGTTCTGTTGCTGGGGAGTTGACGGTATATGTTCGTACCTACTAAAAACCCCACAAAGTAAGTACTTTTTCCGTATCGTCGCGGTGCCCGTTAAAATCTTCAACGCAACCACGATACAATACCAACGGAAACAATATTTTTATCACGGTATGCATGGTGGTTTTACTAATGAATTGTCATTAGGTACTCTAACTACAAACTGCTAATTGCTATGGAGAGAAAAGCCCAAAACACTGTCAGACGCGATAATCGACCCCAGGATCTCGCAACTCGTAGACTTTGTTATTTTGTTTCTTGGTAAATGGTGGTTATATCTAGAACTAGGTATACTTAATCCGATTTAGAAAATTCTCTTAGATTTTCTCGATGATTTCCCAGCACTTATAGCGTAAGGGACTATGGGTCTATGGCCTAATCCCTTTCAGTCCCTAGTATTCCCTAGCCCCTGTCAGTAAGTCTGATATTTGTCCGGCTGGGCACAACGTCTTCACGTGCTAGCAGGACAGTAATTTGGTTGACGACGTGTTTTTATTGAGTACTTCATAAGATAAACTTACAGAAGAACTCTCTAGTTACTTTACTACACTTGCAAGTGGTCTTGGGTGCCTTCGGAGCTCTAGAACAGGCTCTTATGGCCATTGATGGTGTATTACGTGGTCATTCATGGTCCACACGTAGCCATTCATGGTCCACGTCGATGGCACTACTTGCAATATCGAACCGCGGTCACCAGCATTTGCCGTTAAATGATGCTAATTTGGACAAAGATTATGCTAGTGCAGATGTGACAAATGTATGGGTTCTTGCCTAGTGTGTAGGTATAGTAACAAAATGAAGTTTGAATAATCTTCATGATACTAATTGTTCACTAATACGAGGCTATCTTCTTCGGAGCCACTGAGCCACAAAATAGAAAACTAAATATATATGCTTTTCGT
Source organism: Acronicta psi (assembly GCA_946251955.1). NCBI lineage: Eukaryota > Metazoa > Arthropoda > Insecta > Lepidoptera > Noctuidae > Acronicta > Acronicta psi. Next base: position 11,505,084 of record OX276488.1, on the reverse strand, counting down.
ACCAAATACAAAACGTGCATCCTCTTGATCAAGATTTATAATTAGGTATTATCATACACCAAAACCGACTATATTTCAGAACATTGCTCATCTTGATTAATTTGGTCCAACTGAACTAAGTAGGTCAAAGTTGTTATATGAAATCGTGTCATAGTAACTACAATGTCCTCTTTGTTAAAGAACAACAAATCAGAATCATCTAATCGAATAAAGATTGATAATGCAGGTCACGAAAGAAAGTCAGTATTTATTTGTGTTTTAAATATTTCAGCAACGTTGTACCAATCTCACAAAAACTAAGGAGCATCCCTGTTGAAGCGGTCCTCAGAGAATTCTGGTCTTCTGTGAGCCGCTTTCGAAAGCTTTGCGAGGTGCCGTATCTTAAGCATTTGATCACTGACCAGCGTTTACGCACCCAAACACGTCGCGTCCGTAGTGTATGGGGGCAGTGCGCGCGCGCGCGAGACGGGCAGCGGACGCGCCATGCGATACAGTGCTCTCTGACGCCAGTGACTCAGTGACCATGACAGTGGCTCGGCTCAGTGTGGCCGTGTTGGCCTTATTGGCCATACTCCCCCGTGCGCAGTCCCAGGAGTCCTTCGCGAGTTCCCTGCTATCTGGTGAGATATTTAAGTAGTCGTGATTTTTGGGTCAGTGTGCGAGTTGTGCTACTAGGAAACAGTTAAGAGAACTATGATTGATTTGTGACAGTATTGCTAGTTCCATTTGTGACAATTTTCTGTCTCAGTTAGATGGATTTTCTAATTTCTTGCCGCATCATTTTCTATTTAAATTAAAGTATTACTTATGTGGAAACAGACCCTGTTAGAATACAGTATATAAAGGTGTAACCAACAAAATAACGGTACTCCTAAAGTATTAAGACTTTCCAAAAAAATATTATGTCGGACGGTTGTTAAAGACAATATCAACCAACAGGTTTTGATCTAACAAATTATCAATGCGTACGCGTCGATTAATTTTTGCATATTCAGCGCAGACGCAGACGGAAGAGCAATTTTTAAAATTTCTGCTTTTATGCTAATAGTTTAGTCTTTCTCTCTAATATTATGTAAAAATGTCTAGTCGGCTTTAGCTTTCGAACCGACTGTAGGTACACATTCACGCTAGGTCAGTAATAGGATGGGTAGAGACAGTCGAGCGGCGGCGGGCAGGCGGCCACGGTCCATACACACAGCTTACTATTGACTTTCTTCGTCCACATCCGGGGTACATTCAAGCAATTAGACAGGGAACCAGAGCATTAATAAATTAGGAGATAAACAATCGTTAAAAGTATTTATAACTTTTTCTACTACTTTACTACTATTCATATACTTACTATTATAGAAAGAGAGCCTAATTGTTGAACTTGGGACTTTTTTATGGCAAACTGGTCTGGAGCCAGACATGCCCTGTTCTTTGTCCAGTTTTCAGAGGTTCTAGTCTTTTAATGGTCATTGCAATGCATGTGGACGACAAGAAATCCGTGGGTTTACAAAAGCCAAACGTAGATGGAATAGAGGTTCATTAATCAGTTTAGGTGCTCTAGGATATCGGAGCAGCCCCACAAACTTACAGCAAAAAAAACAAAAATTTGGCGTGGCTCATTTGCGACATTTTACAATCTTAATTTGAAAGAAACAATCTTCTCCTTCACTGTCCCCTTCACAGTTCTGATTTCGTTCACGCTTCCTTCCATATTCAATCCATTCTTCTTTGGAATGAGCTACCTGTTGAAATCAGGATGGCTACCAGTCGAGACTCATTTAAAAGGAATCTCCGTAGGTTCCTATTCGATAGAATTCGTGCAGAATCATTATCACACACAACTTAAAGGTATATATTATATGTATGTATTTATTATATTAGGTATTATATTTATTTTATACATATAACATATTTTATATATATAATATATGTTTATTTTTCGATAGAATTGTCGTAAAAGTATTATTTAATGTAAATGTAGTTATTTGAATTTTCACAGACTGTTATTGCACCTACCACATTATATCTGCACCACCCTATGGTTGACTGGTAGAGAATGCCTTAGGCATTAAGTCCGCCATTGTAATGTTTTGTTGCATAAAGATTAAATAAAAAAGAAATAATAAAAAAGAAAGAAAGAAATTTATTTAGCACAGCTTGCACTTTCGTACATCCCTGCTTATAAATACCGTTTAGCACAACCACAGCTGTTAACACCTATATCCTAATAGGCTAATAACCCCCATTCAGCAGTCGGGTAAAAAGGTCTATTCTTTACCTTACTAGGCCTTACTAGGAATTAAGTGTGTGTAATGTGGCCATTATAGCCGAGCAGATCCTTAACAATCTGTACGCTTAGCAATTTAAATTGTTTTGTTCAGAAATGATTGGGCCTATTGTCAGATATATCGCAAAAAAAATACCTCATTAGCGTATCGGTCGTACGGCGACTGCGCTTACGTTTTAAGTCCTAGGTTCATTTCTAAGTTCAAGCAGTGTTATTAGGTTTATCTATGAAATTCTCAGTAAGTAGCCCGGCGTTTCGATTTGTGCCTGGTGGACTGAAACAAACTGGCGTACTGTGGGTGGGCCCCACTCTTCTTCTTCAAACTTACAAATATTAAAATTAAATTTGTTTGTGTACTGCATCGTAATAACCCTCAGGGGAATTCAGGCTTGATGTTATGCAGTATTTATACAAGAAACAATGAGGAAGAAAAAGTGAACAAAAAGTCATTGAAATTAACTTCGTATTTGCTAAGATTTTTACTATTTATTAAACACATAACTGACGTTGCGTGATAAAGTGAAATTACTTGAAATATAATTCGACTGTTTTAGACTAAAATATTCGCTTGCGCACGCCAATGTGATGGCTACAATCGTAACCAGACATGCTGTCATGTTACTGTTGCCATTTGTAAGTAATTTTATTAACTCGTAAAAGTGGCACTTTCTCCAATAGACCATTAATTAGACCCTACATTGTGACACTTAGATGCTCGATAATTCTGTTTAGACTATATTCCCTGAGTTTGTTTCTTCTCAAAGGTTGTGTCTTGTTTTTTTTTCTCAAAGGATGATTCCGTAGCCAAATATTCTGTATCTAACATTAAAAACATAAATATTTACATGTAAAAGTGTTTTGAAAGGTTGATTACAGAAATAAACTATACATTTCTCTAAAGATGAAGAGTGTTTCAACACGCTCATCTCTGGAACTATCAGTTGGTTCTGAAAAATATATTTTTCCTTGTTATAGTCTAAACCTTAGGGATAGGTTCATAGGCTATTTAACATCACGCTACAATCCTTAGGAGCCAAGCAAAATTTAAAATTACACAGCTTAGATTTAAATACACGCAACACCACTTTGGCACAAGAAAAAAATCTCCGAGTTATTATTATCTTTTTCGAGTTACAATATTTTGGCGTTCCTAGACGCTCTATAATTTAACCTTACTGACCTACCACAAACTGTTTCGGACACCGACTAATTAACCTTATTCCATGAGTCGTAAGGTGCGTTGTCATTCATCGCTGACCTGCTTCACATAATGGAGAATTCGGCGATTGTGCACATTCATCCTGTACTTCATACATTAGAAGGTACATTCATCCTGTACTATCTTTTCTTTACATGATTGTCTTGAGAGAGGTAGGGCACAGCCATTTATGGCTCAAAACTGGAGCAGCCCATCTAGGGAAGTACCTTCACCTTACAGAAAACTGTAGCCAAATAACACATTTTATTGTGTGTTGTGTTCCTGCAGTGAGTTAGGTTGCCAGAGCTCCTAACGATGCGCTGGCAGCAAGAGGAATATTCCCCGCAGTGAATCCTCCATGTTCCACTTCACTTCTAAGAGGTTTTTGCATGGTTAGCAACGCGTGAGCGACGCTTCGGCGTTATAAACGTCTCTATGCTGCGGTAACCGCCTACCATCAAACGGGCCGCATGTTTGTTTGCCACCCTTGTGGTATAAAAAAAAAGTATAAGACAAAGTTGCTCTCGCTGTTCGTACGCTTAGATCTTTTATGACGCAACGGACCACCTACCTACTGTATGTTCCTCAATTACCAAATTCACGTGTTGCCAGAAATTCGCTCAATCGTACTACGTTGGCAAGTAAACTTCCATTCTTGTGCAAGCGGAAACGGAAAGTATAACTAATTGATTGTACGGAACCATCTTGTGTAACAGTGTCTTCGTGGTGTTTGTTTTTGAACTTCACTTCTTGTTGTAATAGGGATTACAACAAGAACTGACGTTAACACTGTAAAACATAGGATCCATATTAAATTTATGAGTTTTGGACACCGAATATTTAGTCAGTTAAGAAAAATACGAGATATTTTAAGTGAAAATCGACAAAGAAAATTATTTTTTGAGTTTTTAATTAAGGAAAAAATCGGCTGGCGGGCAGGATCTTGTGATTTTTTCCTTCATTAAAAATAACTTGTAATTTTAGCATGGAAAATGCTTAAAAAAATACAAAAAGATAGTATTTTTTGACTAGTTTAATCAACTGCTTGTAAACAGTTGCATGTTTTCGTAGTCCAAAGCAGTCCGGTACTCGAACCACAAAACCACAGACGTCGTCAAAACTAAATGTTCGAAATTATCTGACAAGTAATTTAACGGGAACCTAAGTATCTAAAAGTTATCTATACCTAAAATTATTGAAACAAGCCGATAGCTGTACCTATATTTATATTGAAAAAAAACATATTATATCCATATTAGAGTAACAAAAACCAAAACAATAGTTTTTAGGATTTTTGTCTGTTTATACTCGCATCAAGCAAAAACGACTGCATGGAATTGAATGCAGTTTTCACCAATGTATTTGAATATAATACAAGGTGGAAGGGACATCGACGCACAAACGTCGTGACAAGGTTTCACTCAAGGTCAAAAATAAAATGACCTAGGTCATACATATAGAAAATTAATGATCGGTTATTACAGATATTGAAATTTTTGATCGCGCAGTGTGTTGCTAAAAACGCGATTATAACGCTCCACGGTAAATGTTATCGCGTGTATGATCCGAAATAAATGAAATAATGTTTTTTTAATTATAAAACTAATTTGGGTAGATAGAAATAATGTTTTTTTACACGTTCAAGTAAAAAAAACGGCAGATTTTTTTTTAAATTGATGAAAAATGTTACGGAAACTGAAAAAAGTTGCGGAAAATTTCAAAGCCCGCGCCGCTGCGTTGAAATTTTTGCAACTTTTTTCAGAATCCATGTTCCGTTCGTGGTCCAGAATCATGTTATTCGGATGTGCGTCGATGTCTCTTCAACCTTGTATAGGCTCCATATAATATAATAATAATAATAATACCCGAAGTGTATCGAGGGCGGGTCGGTAGTAGAAAATATAAACAAAATACCTTTAGCATCTAAGTATCGCTGGCAGGTGGTATATGGGGCGCGCGTAACGGTGCGAGCGCCGTTAAACATGCGCCGCCGCCTGCGCCTGCGCACAGAACACGCACCTTATCACCACTGATAGTGTTAGCAACTTTGTACACTAGTACTTATTACTATTTATTTATTTGTGTTGTAAAATAATTATTAGTTGGAAATGTCAACCCCGGGATGCTACTTGTGTGATACTAAATACATACCATCACGCCCATATTCCCCGAAGGGGTAGGCAGAGGCGTACTAATGTACACCCACATTTCGCCGGTATGTTTAGGTCCCATGTAATAGGGGGTGAGCCTATTTCCATCAACCGGGCACAAATCCAGACTCCGAGCTGCTATTTGGAATTTCACAGAAAACCCAACAACACTTTGCTCGACCCGGTGATGGAACCCAGGACCTCTAGCGTAGCAGTCCCGCTTGGGACCACTAGACAAACGAGGCAGTCCAGTCCAGTAAAGCTAGTAGAATATCATAGAAATTGATTTAATTATTTATAAATCTTCTAAAGATATCATAAAGATAAGGCCTCCCCCTCTTTTTCCATGCCAGTCGGTTACACGAGAGTTTAGACCAGTCTGGTTGAAACCTATTCAAATAATCCAGACACCGACTTAATTATCGAATTAAACATTATGAACAGTAATACTACTGAGTGTTTGTGTATAAAATTAAACATTAGAAAAAACTTTTGCATCTCTAATGTGTGTATTTTAAAATTGAAATTTGTAATATGGACTAAGGAATGTAGTCATTAAATGTCGTATAATAAAACGATAATTACTTCCTGCTTACATACCGGTCTGTTAACATATTTGGTCTTAAATTGTAATCATTACAAACTCACAGCTGTTTACAGTTTTAGCAATACGATTACAATTTAAGTAACTAGGTTTATTGCATTCTTGCGCCAGTTCACGCGCACTCTACGCTCCATACAAAAGACATCAACGCGCAGCCTTACGTTCAATTAGTATTGTAATTTCATTGATTACAGTTAGTCGTTTGGTTACAATTTTGTAACCAATTATTTATTAAGTTTTATAAGAGAAGTAATATCAATTAAGGCCTTAACATGCGTGAATGACCTTGAGGAAATGGAGCTAATATGAAAAAGTCGCCATCTAGCGGAGACGCTCTGTACTGCTTAGAAACGGGTTCGAATAGTTCAAAGATTAGAGTCGCAGAGAGAATAAGTGGTATTATTTGGAATACTGCCTATTATGTTTAAGCATCACTGAGAGTCACGTCATGTGCACGGTATTAAGTGCCTAAAGCGGTAAGTTCAATTATTACCTGTGTAAGGTAAGTAAATTTTCTTATTAGTGACGAGGGTCTGAATACATTTTCCAACATTCAAGTAAGTACTTCATTTCCGACATTACCTACATATTGCTAGATTTTAGATTTTTAGTTAGTACCGATTTTTAACGCAGTCGGGTTTTCTGTTTAATTTAATAATTAATTTTTATTTTTTTGCCAGTTTATTTATTACTAGCTTTCCGCCAGCGGCTTCGCCCGCGTGGTCTTATGTTATTTTCCTCCGTTTTTGCACCATTCATTCCTACTCCGCTCCTATTAGTCATAGCGAGATGATATATAACGTATAGCCTTCCCCGAGAAATGGGCTATCTAACACTGAAAGAATTTTTCAAATCGGTCCAATAGTTTCGGAGCCACAATTAAATCTTTCCTCCTTATAATAATATTAGTATAGATTTGTTTAAAGTCGTATGTGCGGCACGGAAAAATGAGAACGGCGAAAATACTATAGTGTAGTTAAAAAAGACAGTATATTCTTGCACGACACAAGTGCGCATCGCGTTACTTTTATGTGCATAGAAATAGGGTTCAAATTCAAATGACTGTACCGCGCTTCGCCGCGCCCCGTTGCTCAATTCGAGCGGGCCTCGGATGCCGCGTAGGTACCCATAGTCACAGTGAGACTAGGTGGATCGAGTATTTTAAAAGTTCTTTGATCTATTCTAGTATATACGTTTCATCTTTAATTTCCATAACATAATATTAAATTAAAAAATAATGTCCGCCATCTTGTATTCAAAAACCTATGCCATTTTCGTATTCAGCATTCCAAGAAACCACAAATTTGATATCAATATCATATTAAATGCATCATTATCAGCGCCCTGAAGAATCTCAAAATTGAAAACCATATCATAAAAATTAAAAAACAATATCCGCCATCTTGAATTTAAAAATAAAGCTTATTTTCATAATCAGCTTGATACCGCGAATTTGATACCCATATTATAATTCTACATTTCAAAAATATATCCGACGTATTGGATTAAAGAAATAATGCAATTTTATCCTAATTCCCTAAGGAACCTTAGGATTTGATACCCTTAATTACATTTAAAATTGACGCCTATGTGGTTTTTTGAATAGCCATACCTAAATAAATAAAAACTTGATAAAAATCTGCGATAAGTACCTGCGGTAAGTAACTATAAGATTAATCAATATCCTGGGACATTTTTACACAGCACCATCTAGTCCCAAACTAAGCAGAGGTTGTACTGGTACTAGACAATGGATATAATACTTATATAAGTATATACTTTTTTTGTAAATACATACTTATAATACACAAGAAACACCCAGACAATCACAAACACTTAAGTTCATCACAATGTTTGTGTCGAATCGGAACGGAACGGAATCGAACCCACAACCTAGTAGTCCGGTACTTGAACCACTAGACCACAGACGTCGTCAAACGATTACTTTTAAATAAAAATAAGGCGCGCGGCGTAGTAATATTTTTATGCCTAAAGTGCGGAGCGGCACATATCAGATTTGCCAATCTGCAATCTTACTCTTTATGCAATTTAAAAATGAATTTATTGCGTAAAAAATATTTACAGCCAGCAATATATAAATATTAACTAAACTAAGCATTTCTGTTAATATACATATTTACGAATTAGTATAAAGCCTTCAAATCTTAAAATGTATTTTAAAATAGTCGCTCTAACACCGGCGCGCGGTCCACCCTCGAAGACGTCCGGAGACGGACTGCGCGGGTGAAGGAGCAGGGTACGCTCGCGTGGATACAATCAATTTCGAGGAAAATGAATATTTTCATTAGTAAAATGCAAAATAAAAATAATATTTTCAAGTGAAAATGTTGATATTTTTACGAGCTATTTTTGTACGTAAAAGCGAAATAAATAGCTTCAGCCGTTTAGCAATGAATTTGAAAATTATGACCAAAATAGGTAGTCATTGCGGATTTTTTTTCTAAAAAGTAGTTCACAGAAATGAAAAAAATTTCAAGTCAAAAAATCTATCGAAGCCTTATCTATCACATATATTTTTTCTGTACCGATTAAATGAACAGTTATCGAGACAATTTGAATTGAATATGCTTGAATTTCGGCATTTCACTGTTGTTAAGGCCTTAACAAATTAATTAATTTTATTAAAATTATTATGTATAAAGATCACCTATTTGGTACGATTATATCAGAAAAAATCTCGTATTTAAATTGTAATGTTATACAATTAATATAATTACGTTATATTAATTAGACAAAAATTGAAAATTTGAAGTACAAAATAAGTACTTTCTAAGTCACAAAACCATAAACTTTTTATGTTGAAAAAGGTTCGTTAATAGTCTTAAAGCACCCGTTATTTATAAATCCGTTGCTAGTCACACAAATATGTAGATCAAACACGACTTTTAGTGACTCAACTACATTTTTATCAGCAAAACATCCGTAAACATGAAATTTCAGGAAATCCGTTTAACCGAGTCACCCATCTGTTTCGTAACAGCGGCAAGCAACAGACGAGAAAAAGAAAGCCTCATCGTTCTCTCGTTAATTAATCGGCGTACGTTTGACATGCCGATATGTGTCAGTATATGATTCACGCGAGCGGTCGCGGTGACATTTCACTTCGTTACACGTTTAGTGAATCGTTGATTTAGCATAGATATTACGCTGTTATTACTATTGATATGTTAGTAATTATGATTGCTTTAATAAATAGTCTATGTAATAGATATACATACTTTGATTCTTAATTTTATGCATATATCATTCAATTTGTGTTGGGACTTGTGTTTGTTCAACGAGATTCGGAGAAAAAAAGAAAAATTTTCAGTCATTTTTCCAGGTAACTTCTCGTTTACACGTTTTCTTAAATGCAATTTTAATTACTTATTTTATTTACATATTATCAAAAATACCTCTACATGCAAATTTAAATCTTTAACCAACAAAAATATATTATGTATTCAATCAAAATACTTAACCTAAAATTCTTTAAGTAACATAACAGTCCATATTGATTCCAGTCATAAAAACCAGTCAACAGTAACGTGACAACGTTTCAGGCCACTCTTCAACATTAAAAAGCCCAAAGCAACTAAAACCAACCATTGATAAAAACGTGACGCCGCGATATAACAGATTATTCAACCTCTATCACATTCAATGTCGCGTAATCTGCGGCTCTTGACCATGGAGCGGGGTCGGGGGTAGGGGGGAGGGGGGATGGGAGAAAGTCCTGCAGACGCGACGACGCCGCACTGTGGTGGGCAGCGGTCTCGCGATCGATTACCATTGACAATTCAAGTACTGGTTTTGTGAAGTTTGTATTTACTAAAGTACCTTGTATTCACAAAATGATGTAACCTTTCTAGAACACAGAAAATAAAAAACTTATAAAACGGCAAATCAAATAATTGCTTGAATTTATAACAGATCAAATACAATCGATATAACTACATGCTCGCATTCAGTAAAATAACACAGTATCCAAAGCATGTTATTAGTCTCATGTAATTATTATTTCGCATAGCGCCGCTGAAACTCGGTGAAAACATTACGTGTAGCGCGTTGGCTGAAAGTGAATTAATATGTAAAACACCGACTGGCCGGAGAGGCTACAGAATGTAACGTACTCGTATTTACACAGGTGTTGTGTCGAGTTTCATTTACAGTAAGTTCCGGAATGTTCTGGCTAGCTATGTTGTATAGTTGTAAACTTGTAATTTACAGTTATTTTTGAACTATAAATTACCTTAAGTAGTCAATAAACATTAAGTGTATTTAGGTAAAATGTGTGCGCATGGTCATTGCACAACAATCATTTACGCTCGTCTTAAAAAAAAACACAATGTGATAAATTTACATTTTGTAATCTACTTTTACAATTGCAAAAATTGTAACTTTATTGCAAAGCTTAATTGAATCTTTGCATACGGTTGTAAATTATTCAAACGCGTTGAAGTCTTTTGTTCCTACGCTTTGAAATAAAATGTAAATTAATTCAATTAATTGCAATAATTGTAATAATTGTAATTTTTATGTTTATTAAAGGCTTTGAATCGTCAAATTGCGACGGATCGTCACATGGAGTCACAGCGCAGTTGTATCATAGCCGTGGCAGCGACTTTCGCGCGGTCATCGACCCTATAGAAAGCACCTCGCTTGCTGATCTATTGATTATTAAATAGTTATCGACCACACTCATTTGTTTGTCTATCCTTATTCAATAATCGCGTGAAGATACAGTTATTTATCCAGTTTTATTTTAATATTAAAGTTATGTAAAAGAGTGGCAGATACAGTCTGACCACATTATTATTTCATTGGCAGCTCGCCTCCGCTTCTTAGGTTCATAAATTATAGCGAATAATCTTCCTAGATAATCCCGCTTTCTGTTGGTGAAAACCATCTGAAAATCCGTATAGTAATTTCTGAGATTAGCCTAAACAAACACATACTCAGTACGGCATAATCCACACATTCTGATATCGCAATTGTGTACCAGTAAAAAATGTAAGAACTTCATTTTAAAAGAGTGTCCATGGAGTTTCTTGCCGGATTCTTCTCCATAGGACCAAATTTTTGGAACGGTACAGCTAGAATCATTTAACCTTTCATAAATGCTTGTAAAAGGTTATCTATACATATAAATAAAAATGAATCTATATAAATAAAAATGAATTGCAATTCTGTTAGTTTCGTTAAAACTCGAGAACGGCTGAACCGATTTGGCTAATTTTAGTCTTGAAATATTTGTGGAAGTCCAGGGAAGGTTTAAACGGTAAGAAAACTTTTATTGGCGGTACGAAATTCGCTGGGTCAGCTAGTTTGAAATAAAAACATTTTGAATTTGAATTTGGTAATTCACATATAGAAGCCATTGAATATTATTATAATAAGGTATTATTATTCAGTTTTATCAGATAATTTACAGACTCGTCGGTGTTAAACTAATTCGTGCTAACTGCTTGTTGAACATAATACCTATGCGTATTTCAATAGCGGCCCGTCCCGGCGCACGGGTGGTATAAGGTAATTCATTATAACAATACAGGGGCGTAGCTACCGCCGTATCTGCCGTATCAATTATACGGGGCCCCCGGGCCACAGGGGCCCCCGACGTACGGGGTCAATTTTTTTTAAATTTCAGAAATGACAAAAAGTTAAAAAAAGCACTATCTTTTTCCGCGTAAAGCGTGCGTTCAAAAGTTGGCAACACCCTACATCGGTTATCGCGGGTTGCGGGATTTCCCCCTTTCATTCATTTACTTCATGGGGAAATATTTCTTTTAATTTTATGCAAACATATTTTTTGAGAGAAATCTTTTCCCTTTTAAGGGCCCCCAAACAATTTTTTATACGGGGCCCCGCCAAGGCACGCTACGCCACTGTAACAATATCATGTATGCTGCCCTCTGTAGCTAATCTCTGGATCTACTGAAACGATTTTGATAATTCTTTCACTGTTAGAAAGATGCACATTATTCATAAGTGCTATAAACTTAGTACTACGGTTTACGGCAAAATTATAATAATAGTACCCAAAGTGAAGTGAGGGCGAATCGCTATAGTCTTACATTATATTGATATAATAGTATACTGGCGAACTGTAGGTGTATTTTAAAAGTCTGAAATATTTTTAGTTGGTCTAGTAGTACAGAATAGTTAATAGTCGCTAATAGTCTCCGAGTTTATTAATTACAAACAAAAATAATATGAATACCACATAAGTATTTATTTATGTAACTGTATATTTAATATATTTTATGTAACTGTATATATGCTATATTTTATGTAACTGTATTGATGTATATACTGTATTCTTGGGAAATAAATTTATTATTATTATTATGTAACACCATCATAAAAATAGCCATCATCACCACCATTCCTTCATTAAAAATAACCATTATAACGTAACATCACGCCTATATTCCCAGAAGGTGTAGGCAGAGGCGTACTAATTCCCACCGTACACCCAGGTTTCGCCGGTATGTTTAGGTCCCATGTAATAGGGGGCGAGCCTATTGCCATCAACAGGGCACAAATCTAGACTCCGAGCTTCTACTGGCAATTTCACAGAAAACCCAACAATCTTAGGTTTATTTCGTCTTTTATCAGACCAAATGTCGTTATTACTGAACTGTTATTATTAGTCTGTCTAATTATTTAGTAAGGCACCAATGTAATAAATTGGTAATTGTTTGACAAGATTTGTATGACAGTGGGCGAGAAGCAAAAGAAGTAGCTATGCAATAATTGTAGCGCTGGCGATCTATAATTTCTGGCTACCCCTCTGGGGAAAAGGCGTGAGTGTGTGTGTGTGTGTCTGTGCTGTCTTTATGGGTCGTAAAACCCGGAAGGTTTTCTTGGCCTTCGGTCCCAGTTGCTAAACTAATGATTCTGTTTATAGCAAAAAATTGGTGTTGCCCAGAAATTGGGTTGTGGAGGTCTCATAGCAATCACCTCTAACTCAACCTCAAAACATGTATTTATAATTAGATTTTTTACTTTTCTAGGCCCATTTCTGTACAATAGATTAAATAGAGAACTAAGTATTTATAAGTTAAATTATTTTTGCTGCAAGAAGCGAATAAATCAGTACCTACAAAGCATTTCTTATGACCAAACAGAAGATTTACTCGTAATTTGCAAATAAAATCGTTTGTTGCAAAGTATAAACATTTACTCTACTTTAATAATATATAAGTTTATATGTAAGTAGTTGTTAATTCCTGTAGATTTTTGTACTCACTAGCCTGAAACACAGGTCCAACCTAGTTCAGGCATATACATGAAACTGTGCTCTATTTAAAGTGTAAGATAATTATTGTAAAATGTATGTGAATTTTTTTATTTATTTATTTATTACTTCGAGTAAATTACCGATCTTCAGTCGCAGAAAGTAGGTGCATTTTCAGAGTAATACATAGTATTGTCACGTCGTACTGCAGTGCGGTCAAGTAATACAATGTCGTACTATACTCACACCTTTTTCTCACAGGGGTGAGCAGAAACTAGATACACACGTCATGCTCGTGAACGGGTGCTGCCTGTCGGGACTGGTCAGCTCTTACTGCAATGGCTATGTTCTTTTGTTTGTTTTTTGTCCTTTTTTTTTAGTCATACACTTCATACTGCATTATACTCATACTATTCATCACAAAATTTTATTGTTACTTGCCTATATTTTTTTAAAAGTGTGACTATGGAGTTTCTTGCCGGCTCTTCTCCATAAGTCCCACTTTTTGGAATCGTGCAACTAGTTTGACAATTCAAAAGTGCCTATTTATATGGTCTTATTGAAATAAAATATTTTGAATTTGAATTGAGACCGCCACTTGATTCTTGAATACTTCTTTAGCTTCCTCCAAGTTCATATACCTTGTGAGTACTACGCACCTGATCTTTTTGAAAGACCTCACCAATAAGGTAGGAATAAGTGTTTCTAGGGCGTCTCCTCCCAGCGCTTCCACTGACATTCGCCTTTTGTCAATCGCCGTTCATCCATCCTCTGGACATGCCCAAACCATCAAATTATCAAATTCAAAATATTTCATTTCAATTAGACCATATAAATATGCACTTTTGAACAGTCAAACTAGTTGCACAGTTCCAAAAAAGTGGGACTTATAGAGAAGAGCCCGCAAGAAACTCCATAGTCACTCTATTAAAAAAAAATAGTACGACAGTAAAAAAATATTTTGTTGGGAAAAATACGAGTCTATTGCAATTTGATGTGTAAATATTAAAAATAGAAAAAAAAGGGAAATAGCCATAGCAGCAAGAGCTGACTAGTCCCCATTTTAACACATACGTCTTTTAAGCCGCAACGTGCCCTTATCACTAATTCTCTATCATTCCGAGCTAAAGTAAATTAAATTGAGCTACAGTAATATTAAAATTCCCGAAAGCATCCAACCCACCCATACAATAGCCGTCGATTTATCAGCGTATCTAGTTATTTATCGATCGAATAATCGATAAAGCGATGATGTCAAAAGGCCGTACACATATAGAAGTAGGTTCACCATAAAAGAGAAGATTGGCCAAACTATACAACAGTGGTCATAATATGTAGACTTTATAAATATGAATAAAATACAATCTTTTTTATAACATTAAATGGAAAAAAATATGTCCATATTAGTCTTGTTACGTCAATTTATTTGAAGAATGGTTTTATGCAAATGCTTCAAAGATCTAGTGTTGGTAAATGCGGTTGCTCAACTTAAGGTTATGGGTTCGATTCCCAGGTCGAGCCACTGCTCGACCTATGAGTCTTACTACTTCTACTTCCACATCCATCAAGACCATTTTTTTTATCTAATGACAATTAATTTTATATTATTATTATATTATAAAATCGATCCTGAAGTAAATTGAACAGCATACAGGCGTTACTTATCAAAGGCGTCAACATGCGCATCATGGGCACCTGCCTGCGAGAGATGCCGCTCGTCAGCGCATGCGCATGTGATCGGTTGTGGTTGGAGGTAAATACCAGAAAATCTAAACGCGCGATTTGAGAACCCGCGGTATAATTTTGTCATTTGAACGTTACCTTAGACCGTATGCCACATATCAAATGTTTTTATCCAATCTCTTGGATCTTTCTTTGACGAATACAGTACGTGTTACTCGTATATTTGATAAAACCATCAAATGTCATTTTAAGTAAAGTCACTCGTCTACCTAATTTCTTTAATAAAAAACAAGAAATTAGACGAATGCTGCATACCATCCCAAAACACACAGGCACACTATAATAGTACACCTCTTCATAAAACTCCGCGCAAATTTTTACCCCTGTTTCGCAGCCCCAATATCCGTGCGTAACATTGTCACATCGGTGCCGCATCTAGTGTCGTATGGCGTTGCCGCCCTTTCAGCGCGGCCGGTAAACATCCAAGCATCACCGTCCAGTTACATGCGCGCACGCATGTACTTTCGTTTTCGGCGCTTGCGGTCGATTTCACCGCCCGCCGCGCATTAGGTCATCGGGTAACGGTTGTGCGACCGTCGCAAGACGCAATTCACGAGAGAAATGTCGCTGTGATAAGGAGTTACATAGAGGAAATGGTGGGGGGAGGGGTTTACAATGATTCTCAAAATTAATTTCTTGCAAGATGTTCCGAATTATATATTTTTTCTCGGTTGATAATACCTATAAGTTAAATTTAAGTTTCACAAAACTTTTTTAATTCAATTTAGTAAATTATTTTATTTTTCTATTCATGATTCATAGATTTTGAATCAGAATAACTATTATATTCATCACGTGACATCATTACTACGAGTATAAATATTTCTTACAACAATTAAATACATAGTTTAATACTTTCAATAACTATTACACTTTCAAGCTAAATCACAATAAAACAGTATTTGTAAAATACAGGTACAAATTGTAGAAGATTACAGCAAAATGACCCGCTTCCGCTTATAAATAAAGTCTTCGGCTGTTTTCCTTTCATTTGGCTCCGACTAATTCTGTGTCAGTGGCGTGAGGTCGCTGGGCGGCGGCGGCGGGCGCGGGGCGGGGCGGGGACGGTCACCCATCCATCGGCCGGGAGGAGCTAACGGCACTCCGTTTTAGAGCACCATGGGACTAGTGGAATGCCGCCACGCGAGTTATGGGAGAACAAACTTAGGCGATCATGTACACAGGAATAGCTTCTTAGACTTGTCTATACTATAATAATCTATACTAATATTATAAAGAGGAAAGATTTGTTTGTTTGTTTGTAATGAATAGGCTCCGAAACTACTGGACCGATTTCAAAAATTCTTTCACCTTTGGAAAGCTACATTATCCCCGAGTAACATAGGCTATATATCATCACGCTACGACTAATAGGAGCGGAGTAGTAATGAAAAATGTAGCAAAAACGGGGAAAAAATTATAAGACCACGCGGGCGAAGCCGCTGGCGGGAAGCTAGTTGTTTATATGACTGATTTATGATTTTTGGACAAGATGTCCTTAGATATCGAGTGTTGAAAGATGAGGTGTGTTGCCTCCCAATTAACGGGAATATCCTCCGACCAGGCAGGGGTTTTGCCTGGCCCTCAACCCTCTAATAGTCGCCCATGCCGGGACAGTTAATATCTAATTATAATTAAGTATCTAGTGAGATATTTGAGTATCACACGCCGCATAGCACACATTCTCGCTAGGACGGAGGCTAGCCGGCGCCCGCGCCGCGACGCATGCGCGTGCGCAGAATGCGGACGATACTAACGGACTCGGAACTCGGCTTCTGCCATTTTTGTAAACGACGGCAAAATACGCGGAAATTAGGACCAATGTAATTAAGGACGATGGCCTAGATAGATAATTACAATAATAGGTTGGAAGTTACTGTCCTTAACTATTCATTAGGCTATAAATGTAGCTCGAACTTAGTCTATACTAGTTCCATTTTGGGGTCTCTGTAAATATTTGTTATAGTACTGAAATAACAAACGAGCATACGGGACACCTGATGATAAGTGACAATCGCAGCCCATAGACACAGTTCGCCGGCTCTCATGTAATAGAGGACGAGCCTATTGCCATCAGACAGGAACTTACTTACCCCGAAACCCGAACATCTAAAATAACAGTCGCATAAAGGAACTCTTGACTAAAAAGGGAGTCATCAATCATCAAATCTGATTATCCTTACTCCTTACTAATATTATAAATGCGAAAGTAACTCTGTCTGTCTGTCGCACTTTTACGCCAAAACCACTGAACCGATGTAAATGAAATTTGGTACACAGATAGTCTGGAGCCTGAGAAAGGACATACGGCTACATTTTAATGTGAAAAAAGAGCTGTGAGGGGTTGAAATAGGGGTCAAAGTTATACGAAATTCACAGATCACGTGGGTGAAGCCGCTGGCCGAAATCTAGTTACTAATAAACTGTAATTATCGTTTGCAGGTCTACTGGACACGTTGGACACGCAGGAGAACGCCAAGAACTGCCCGGGCACGTGCATGCACGCGCTGGCCGCGCTGCTGTGCAACGACGTGCTCGAGGAGGTGGAGTGCCCCAGCCCCTCCATGAAGTGCTGCGCCGATGACACATCCAGTAAGATTTTTTTTTTATTAAATCCTTTCATATTGGACGTTTCTACGACGTAAATAGGTATGTCTGATAGGATAGTATGCATTTCCGTCGTTGTCGTGATGAATGTACCCACCCTGCCGGTTCCCCAGATAGAAGGGATGCATGAGGATTTTCCGCACCCACCAATGTGTATATATAACTGTAAGTTAGTTAATAACGCCTCGCGCTGGCTCAACTTATGGACAAAAGTGATTTTTAAAGTACATAAAACCGCAAAAACAATATCATCCATCATGCGTTGGGCATATACTTATAGGTATAATTTTACCTATTAACAAAATTTGGCCCTGATGTCCAAAAGGTTGGCCACCGTTGGCTTAAAGGTTGTCTACTTTAGTGTAAGTATCTTTCTAAAAAAGCTCAGATCGCTACAGTAACTGTAAGACACGAATTATATAAATTATTATTCTTACTAATATCATAAATTCGAAAGTAACTGTCTGTCTGTCGATCGAACCGATATAAATGAAATTTGGTACTCAGATTAGTCCAGTGGTCCTAAGCGCGACTGCTACGCTAGAGGTCCTGGGTTCGATCCCCAGGTTGAGCAAAGTGTTGTTGGGTTGTCTGTGAAATTCCCAGTAGCAGCTCGGAGCCTGGATTTATACCCCTATTGTACATAGGTATGGTACACAGAGAGCCTGAGAAAGGACATAGGCTACTTTTTAATGCGAAAAAACGGCTGTAAGGAGTTGAAATAGGGGATGAAAGTTATAAGGAATATCCAGACCACTCGCGCGAAGCCACTGGCGGAAAGCTAGTATAATATAAAGCCGTTATATCTATTAGTCACAAAGTTATAATAAATTAAACCCTTCTACCTTTATCCAGGGTTAATTTAACCAAGTTTAACTTACCAAGTCAACATGAAGATATTAATTAACTTGCAGACAACGAGACCCTGCCGACGACGCCGCGGCCGAGGCCGACGCGGCACACCACGCTGTCGGACGAGTACTATGAGGACCCGACCACGCAGCCCCCGCAAGACAAATACAAAAACAGTGGTAATTATTAGGTACACCCTATTAACTATTAGGATTAAACAATACGAACTTTTTACAAGAATAACTTTAAAATAAACAACATAACAAAAGATACCATCAAACATTTACATGATAACCATCTTATGTATGTTTTGTGGAAGAAAAATAATGGACGTCAGGCAGGATTCGAACATCCTGCGTCTGGTGTAGCACACCAGACGCTGTAGCCAAGGTTGCTGGTGGTATAAGAATTACTGTTTACTCATAATTTGCCTACTCAAAATTTACTTATTTAGTACCATGTTAGTTAAGCTGGGATTTGTGTGGACCCATGTTATAGGAGGCGAGCACAAAGCCTACTCCGGGCTGACAGAACCGAAAATATACCTAGAAAATTCCAATCTGTAGGTGCACCAAAAGAACCTCCGGAGTCAGATAAATAAACAATTGTCCGGTGCACCACACACACACACACACACGAGTTTGGACATTCGTACATAATATTTATAAATGAACAACTTACTGGTTATTCTTGTAGAACGGTAATAAACATAAAGTTAACCCTACAGTAGAGAAAGAAAACCACACAACATAACATGCAGTGATAAATATATTTATCATGCATTTTTTAAGAGACTCCAATATTTCGACACTGTTGATGTTGACATTTGATAAACTGAACTTGTTGCAGGTAGTTGATTATACTCGTAAGCAGAAATTTACAATCTACCCTCTTTATATTTATTTTTGTGCGCAATCTGTAATATTGCCAACATTGACGTAATAAAATTAATTAACATTTTTTTTTTAACCGACGAACGAAAAACCGGAGGAGATTCTCAATTAGGATGTTAATGTTTTTTTAATGTTTATCCTTTGTCTAGTTTGTTAAATTAGATAACACTTTGTTATGCATTTACATGCGCGACCGTTCGGAAACTTATAACTACTATAGTCCGCTCGGAACTAGTTGGCCGCGTCTTAGGTATGTGAACGGAGGGGCGGGGGCGCTTGCTTTCATTCACAGTAACCCGCTGCCTCACCCCCGTCCCTACCTAAGGCGCGGCCAACTAGTACCGCGCGTACTATACTTTTGTGTCAATCTATCCTTGATGAATTATCCTTAGCCAAAAAAAAAGCAATAAGTCTTCAAAACGTTCCCGTGACATTGCAGGGAACATCGCGTGCCCAGGAGTGTGCGTGGAGTCCCGCTTGTCCCAGTACTGCGAGGCGTACCTGAACTCCCCGGACTTGTGTGTGAAGGGCCGCCAGTGCTGCGTGTCCAAGGACGTGTACGGTGACAGACCACCACCGGATCTCGTGGTGCCCAACGAGAAGAAGTATTCGACCAAGAGACCGACCACTGCGGTGAGTAACATTTTTTTTTCGGAGATATGTTAACACAACAAGCATTCATGGAACAGGATATGAGGAGTGCCAATGTTCCTATTCCCGGTATGTTTAAGGTCCTAATATGGGGTGAGCCTATTTCTGTAGGCAAAAAATAAATAAAATTCCAGCTGCTATTATGAATATTCTAATTGCATATCCGACGAGAACAACGTGGCAGACAATTTTGACGGTCAGTGACCGTTCATAGGCAGCATATTTACTGCTCAATATGGGAGTCTATGAAACTGCATTTGTTAAGCAATGAACCTCTTTTGACTGTAAATACGCAATTTACTTAGAAATACACAATGTACTTCACAGCTGACCACAACCCCAGCTCCGAAGCAGCGGCCTGGCCATAAATGTAGGGGGGACTGCATATCAGGGCTGTTCTCCCTGCTCTGCGACAACGTGGACGAGGACGCCGTGTGCCCAGGAGAAGGCGTGTGCTGCATCACCGAGAACAAGGCCGTGGAGACCACCACGAGGAGACCCACCACGCCTCGGCCTACCACTCCGGTAAGGAACAATCACTTAAACGTTTATTTGAAAATCAGCGCCAGGAACAAATTGTATGCTAAAGATTGTTCTTCATACAACTTTGAATGGACAATTTTGTATAAGCTGACTTCTTATTGACCATTAATTTGTTTTTGATATGCATTAAAGAATGTGTATATTGAGCTTGAACTTTCAAGTGTGTTCTTTTCTTCTTCTTCCTAGCGTTTGGGACATCATACTATTAGTATTTTAGATATTCCAAGGTAGACTAGTTGTTTGGGCTTCTGTCTGTCACTGCTGATTGTCGTAGGTGTTTGTATGACAAGCAGGACCGACGGCGTTACGTGCTCTCCGAGGCATGAAGATGTTTCGATGTGTTAAGAATGGTCACCCATCCACAGACTGAATGCCGCAAGCGTAGCTTACCCTTGCAGATCGGTTGATCAGTAGTAGTAACTTGGCCACCAGCCTTTTGATCGATATCTATATGTAGTTTGGTTGATCAGTAGTAGTAACTTGGCCACCAGCCTTTTGATCGATATCTATATGTAGTTTTCGTATGTTACGTTTATGACATTTTTGGCTGCGTGTTATAATTGTATATGTACTGTTCCAGCCCCCTCTGCCCCGGTGTCCTGGACACTGCATCCACAGCTTCATGACCGCGTTCTGCAACCCCCCCGCTGTCATCCTACACCGCACCGACTGCAACCCCGATGGGTGGGTGTGCTGTGACAATACCAGGTATGTTAAGCAACTGTCGGGGACGTTGAGTCATTGATGTTTTATATACCTATTGACGTCCATAAATACTGCATCTATGGTCAAAGCACGCGGCTCTGACTTTTCAATCGATATAATAATATAGTCAGTCGCTTAAACAGCGAAAAAAAGCATTGTGAGGAAACCTGCATACCTGTGAAGTATTTCTGGACGGTATGTAAACGTAAAAAGCAGTGATAGCCTAGGGGTGTGACCACTGGACTACCAAGTCAAAGGTCTCGAGTTCGAATCCAAGGCACGCACCTCTGACTTTTCGAAATCATGTGCGTAATTATCACTCGCTTTAACGGTGAAGGAAAACATCGCGAGGAAACCTGCATGCCTGAGAGATTTTCTCGACGGCATGTGTAGTCTGCCAACCCGCATTAGGCTAGCGTGGTGGACTACAGCCTAATCCCTCTCATACTGAGAGGAGACCCGTGCCCAGCAGTGGGACAGTATATGGGTTGATTATTATGTAAACGTGGTAGACTACTTATAACCTAAATTTCTTAATCTGAGACCCGTGCCCAGCGTAGGACATGGAAAGAACACTGTGGATTTTAGCTAGCACATTTTGGACATACCGACTCTTTTGGTGGCGGATAAAACCTTGACCTATTTAATGTAAAATTGACGGCCAGTGCATGGGGAAAAAGGTTTTCGTTTGAACCTGGCGCAGCATTTGATGGCGTCCAACAAGACGGACAAACGTCCTGGTTAAGGTGTAATTGGGAGTCGTTGGTTGCAGACGGCACCATGACCGGTCCAATGTCCGAATGTCTATGGGAGAAGCCCTTTATTCAATACTTCAGTAGTGACTGATATGATGTGTAACTTCCAGAGTACCCCCACGGACGACTCGTCGTCCGACAACCACGACCACGACAACTACAACGACGCCCGCGCCCGCAGACCCTCGCCCCGACTGTCCGGGGTCTTGCATCGTGTCTCTACTCTCTTTCACCTGCTTCCGTAAGTATCACAATAGGTACTGCAATTTCATCCTCCAAGACCCTACACCCAAGGCTGGTAAAGATTCTGACCTGCCTAGCCGAAATTTGTGATTAATATTTTTGCATTAAATGCAAAGATTACATTTTAATCTTTTCTGACATATTTAATTTAGTTGACCACTAAGACTTACAAAGAAAATGTAGTTTTTACCAAAACCATGGGTGTAACCCAGGGCTCTATCCTCGGCCCATCACCTTATGAGGGAAAGTTATATTATTAGATTTTAATAAGACTTCAATTGCCACTACTTTAAATCTCTCCGTCTACAAGACAGCTAAATATCTAACTCAGTACATTTTATTAACAGGCAACGCAGAGATGACGGATGTGTTCAAGTGCAAGAAGGCGGGGACCCAGTGCTGCGCTCCCAAGTCCAAGGTGCAGGAGGTGGTGGGCGGGAAGGGCAACGAGTCGGCGCCGCTACCGCTGCCGCAGCCGGCCACCACCTACCAGCATTACACCTATACCACGGCCATGGCCAACACACACACGCACACCACGCCTATTGGTGAATCTCACAATAACGTTCTATTAACACAAATTGAATGTAGGTATTACACTATTGATGATAAAGCGAAAAATTGCATGATTTTGAATTATTCTTTAGATTATCACTCTAGACTTCATCGAATCCTGTCTTAGTCTAGGCGGTTGTTCATGAACCAGTTCCATCATCCTCCTAACCATTCCGGTTTCCAGTCTAACCAGAGAGTATTTTATACGAAAAGGCTGACTGAGCATCAGACCCCCGCAACCCAATTTCTGGGCAATACTGGGCCTAGATAGACTGGTTGTCTAATTTTTGGGCTTTTGACTACCATCAACGATAGTCATAGGTGTTCCTATAGCAACTGAGACCGGCGCCGACGGCGTTAAGTGCTCTCCAAAGCGAGAGGGGCACTAATGTGTTAAGAATAGTCACTCAACCAACGACCGAAAAAGTTTAACCTTGCATGTATCAAAAGAAATTATCAAATAAGTTTAATTATTTATATCTACTTATCCTTATTTTCAGTGCCATATGAGCCGAGCTACGGTACGACGCTGTCATCAACTGAGAAATACAACAAATACGTGTGTGGAGTTAAAGGTAAATAACACTCAACTTTATAAACAAAAGACAGTCTAATCGAATCAACAAACGTAAAGATATAAAATGTATAGATGAAGCATTTGACCAAGGAACCAGCCTGACAAAAGGAGAAATCAAACGCCCAATTATCGCTGTACTCGTATAGTGTAATACATACCACCATACCATTATCCCTGTATTCCTTGAAGGTTATTAAGCAGAGGTGTACAAATCTGTACAACATACACAAAGTTTAGGTCTCATGAGACAGAGGGCGAGACTATTGCCCTTAACCGGGCACAAATCTACTCCAAGCTGTTGCTGAGAATTTCATAAAAGAAAACAGTAAAAACCTGATTCGTGGAAAAACCGACAACATTTGGCTCGACCTGGAAATCCAACACAGGGCCTCGAGCGTAGTAGTCGCGTTTAGGATCAATAGGCTACCGGTGCAGTTAGGTAATAGTGTAAATTAGGTTTATATCATTTTAAATCTCCGATGACCTGTGAGAGAAAAAATCCGATGGACCGACAATTTGACGAGGTTAGCTGGCAGTGGATAGATGCAAGCTGTTTAAGACTGCAATGGTTGGCGCTATTTGGGGGAGGCCTACGTTCAGCAGTGGATGGCAATAGGCTGACATGATGCGAGAAAATATAGCAACGGTGGGACATAAGAGTTTTTCTGTTGTTGTAGGCACGTCAACGCGCGCAGGACGGCGCGTGGGCCGCGTGATGGGCGGCGAGGACGGCGAGCGCGGCGAGTGGTGCTGGCAGGTGGCGCTCATCAACTCGCTCAACCAGTACCTGTGCGGCGCCGCGCTCATCGGCACGCAGTGGGTGCTCACCGCCGCGCACTGCGTCACCAAGTCTGTATCTATATAAGCCACGCAAATTGCTAATGCGCCTGGACGCCATTTGGTGACGTCAAAATTACGTAATCGCACTCAGTACCGTTAGCCCCACTGGTCGACGAGTACGGAGAATGACGTCACGTGAATGTTTATTAGACAAGGATCCATCGCATTAGTAATTTGCGGGACTAATCTAGCTGTATCTATAAAAGGAACGACTGGACAGACTGATCTATCAACGCACAGCTCAAACCACTGAACAGATTGGGCTGAAATTTAGCACACAAATAGTTCCTATGACGTAGGCAAACGTTAATAATTACGGATTTTTGAGAATTCAACCCCTTTTTGGCGATGCGGAAAATCATAATGGTTGCTTGACTAAACTCCTATCGACTAAACCGCAGTTGCATTTTCTTGCCATGGCCATGAGATCCAACATTCAGCATCACGGTGAGATTTCAACCCCTAAAAGGATGTAGGTAACGCGGTTTCAAAACCGCAAAACCCAGACAAAATTTAGTCATTTTTTAAGAACGTCACTAATTAATTTGATTATCTCCAGTATCGTGCGTTCCGGCGACGCGATCTACGTGCGCGTGGGCGACCACGACCTCACGCGCAAGTACGGCTCGCCGGGCGCGCAGACGCTCAGGGTCGCCACCACGTACATACACCACAACCACAACAGCCAGACCCTTGACAACGATATCGCACTGCTCAAGCTGCATGGAAAGGCAGAGCTCAAGGAAGGTGGGTATTTGGAGCTTAGTCTAGGTTTTTGTCAGCACTAAACATACCTAACAATAGTATGTATTGGTTACGTAGAATTGTTACATCTGTGATATTTTTGTGGGCAATTTGGGTATATTTGGCCATGTTGGCCTAATGCTACATGTAGGCTACATTGACAAGACGCACACAAAATTTAAAGTTACAGAGACGTAAACTATTGCGGATACCTATGCGTCACATCCACGCAAAACATGCATTTAAAAAATGGAGCAGGTATAAATAAAAGTAAGGAAATTTTATTTTGCTTTACGTCGAACAAACTCTAGGATCCCATAAAGCCTCATAAAATAATTTTATTAATGGAGTTACATTCTCATAAGAATATACACAAAAGCATACCCATTACTGCTATACAGTGCAGGTATCCAACAAAATGAAGTATCCATGATACTGTTAGTATTTTATTTTTTTTATTTTTAAAACTATAGACATGTTTTTGATGATACGAAGCGTTTATAAAATCAAACTGAACCAATTGCATATAATAATTATGTTGTTCAACAGGTGTATGTCTGGTGTGTTTGCCGGCGCGAGGAGTGAGTCACGCAGCCGGCAAGCGATGCACCGTGACTGGCTACGGATACATGGGAGAAAGTGAGTATATTTCTATCCTATTGAGAATTACGAACACGTCTCATGAGATTTTTCGCATGAAGGGGAGGAAACAAAGCCCAGCATGGTACAGTACATAGATTAATATGTTTGGTACAGTACTCCTAAGCTCCGTCAACGAAGTAACGGGGTCTTTCGAAAGTAGCCCGATACGTCGGAGTGAATCTAGTGGACGGTACTATAGACAATATTCGAGCACGAAATACTCGTGGCGATAGTATCACTATTTTACCGAACGAATCATCCATCCGTAGGTGATACGGAGTACGAAAGCCCGTAACGAAGGCCTAAACTACGGACTTCGTGCTTTGGGTGTAGCCCAATGTTAATACATGCCCAATACCATAAATTATTAAGCTGTGATTTGATGTTTGAAGCTAAATTCTCAATTTGCAGCGGGTCCGATCCCCTTGCGCGTGCGCGAAGCCGAGCTGCCAATAGTGAGCGATGCGGAGTGCATCCGCAAGGTCAACGCAGTCACCGAGAAGATCTTCATCCTGCCCGCCAGCTCGTTCTGTGCCGGCGGGGAGCCTGGCAACGATGCCTGCCAGGTCAGCAAAAATCTATTTTTTCTAGTTCAGGTTAACCTGCAGCCGTGGATGGGTAGACCAATTTTCATACGTGTAATATGGACCATACTTGGTATACATAACATCAAATATATCAAGCTATACAGTTCCTGCGCAATAGGGGTGATTTCTATAGTGCAGTAGGGATGTGAGTGAGAACCATACTCGGCACTAGGCCTAAAACTACGTGAAAGAGCACTCGGTCTTAAAATATCGATACTTATATCGATATTTGTGGTCAATATTTACGAAACGGTAACGAAATTACTGTATAAAAGTACACAGAATTAGAATTTTGTGGTGTATCTTCTATCAGATAATTTTAAAGTATTTAAAAATGACAAATATCTGTCTTTCCAGGGTGATGGTGGAGGTCCTCTAGTATGTCAAGACGATGGCTTCTACGAGCTGGTGGGTTTGGTGTCGTGGGGCTTCGGCTGCGGCCGCCAGGACGTGCCGGGCGTCTACGTCAAGGTGTCCTCCTTCATCGGCTGGATCAACCAAATCATATCCGTCAACAACCTATAGTACAGCGAGAAACATAAAGAATAGGTTTTCTAAAATATGGACGCATTTGAATAGTTTTCAGTTTGCCATGCTTTGGGAAATTAGGCAAAAGTTAATAAATATCTCTATACAAAAGGTATTAATTTGTAAATGAGCTTAACGGTGATTATTACGAATTAAATAAAAGCTAGAATTCTTAACTACTATTAAAAGTATAATTATGATAAAATTATTAAAATGCAAACTGAAATATCTAGTGTGACTGTGGTATAAAAAGTTGGGTACATTATTGGATAAATCGTATTGATAGAATTCGTGTTTTGTGAACGATATTTGTGCGTGCACGCATAATTGTTTCACCTAAGTGTGATTCAGAGATCAATATAACAAGTCGAGACACTAAAAACCTTTCGAATTTTTATATCAAAGATTACATAAACTTATGACTCTGCTATTCTCAGGTTTTAATATGATGTGCATTCTAAATTTCATAAGAAAAAGTAAGATAATACCTAAAATATGCACATTTCAACTCTTTAAATAGACGTATAAATACCTAATAATTTATTCAAAATTTCAAAGAAGAAATCTTTTGTAGAATTAGTTATTATCATAGTAAAGTGACTGTATATCTGCATTTAAATATTATTTATTTTAAATTATTAATATTCTCTGCACTGTATTCGACGCCTCGTTGTTTACGCTAAGCAATGTAAATAATTACGGTAAATTAATTAAGTTTTAAGTTATTTATTTAATATTTATTTTAGTGTTAAGTATATATTTTTATATCGGCATTTATCACTCCCACCATCAACTCAGTCAAAATAACGTCGAATTTATTTTATATAACTTACTCCAATTACCTGTTTTAATTAAATTATGGACTCATTTTACTGCCTAAGCGCTACTGCTTTTCTGGGTTCGATTCCCAAGTCAAGCAATGTTATTGGGCAGTAGGGTCCTTCTGTTACATGGGACCTTAACACCGGCGAACAAATACACCTGTCTCACCCTCCGGGCAATAGAGGCGTGATGGTATTTTCTCTCGGATTGCTATTGATAATGGCTTTCATTTTTAATTTTAAAGCAGATTTTGAGATGACTGAATATAATGTGGAATTTGCGTCAATTTTTACTCGGATCATTTTATACATTTTGTGCAATACATGGTTGGTTGAGGGTTGAAAGCACAACTTTGATAAAATGTTTATTAAAATTATCCCCATCCTCTTGGTAATCTTAAAATAACTGTGTGTGTGAAGCTAAGAGTATAAAAATATCAACGAAGGGTTCGATTGTCTACTGTTTCGAAACCTACACTACTACACGTTTTTTGCTTATGAACTTGCGCATGCGTCTCGCTCTCCCAGTGTCCGGTAGCTACTCGTCTAGATTGTATTTACAGCAATACTTTTAGTGTATTTACACATGCAGTTATTCGGTGCCTGTTTTATACATAATTATATAAATTAATATACCTAGTAATTAACAGACAATCTTAGTTGTAGTACGAAAAACCAAACAATAACTATTATAATATTTATTATACATACACAATTAGTTGTTTTTAGTTATTTATACATAATAAAATGGAATAAGAACTGTCGGTACTGAAAAAATATTCAACGAATAAAGTAAAAGTTCTTCTATAATTATTTAATTTTTTTCACATTTAAATAAATGATTTCGTAATGAGTTAGGGGGCGTCCATAAATTACGTGAGGTGTTTTTTTAAATTTTCTATCCATCCCTCCCCCCCTGGTGAGATGTCGTCAGATTTTATTCAACCCCCTCCCCCATCCCCCAATCTCACGTGAGATTTTTCAAAATGTGGGTTTCTTACGTAAACCCGTTGGATTGTTATTGTAAAAAGAAAAAAAAATGCTTCGTGCTTTTATTTACGACTAGTTAAGACTAGTAATCAATATTGCTGAAGGTTTAATTATAAGTGTAATAAAAATAGTATTTTTTTTGTTTCAATCAGAAAAGAAAATTGCGTGATATTTGCCGAGACCCCCCCTCTCTCCAACGTAAGATTAGATGAGATTTGACTCGACCCCCTCCCCCCCTTAAACATCTCACGTATTTTATGAACGCCCCCTTACGTACTTCATTTCATACGATAGCACGTGTATTATAAGTAGTTTTACATGGGCGGAAACTGGTATTTAATAAACAAAGGCTATGCTGTTTAAAAAACCATATTTAATGTGTTTTTCGTAGAGTATCCAGCCATAATTGTCGAATTATAAATATAACTATTTAATTGTAATTAGCGCCCGATTTCACTAAAAATTTAATATTTATTATAATTTAAGTTCAATTGTAATACTGATATACTTTTATAGAATTTTAAAAAGACAGAAAACTAAGTTTTGTAGTTAGTTTCGTCTCTTCTACACTTGGGTTTAGTTTGTTTTTTTAATTAAGTCACTATATTTTGTACTAAAGGAACAAAACTGTAGTTTTGCAAAATATTTCGAACTTTAAATCGGGTGAAATCTGGCTCTCCTTGTGAGGTTGTAAATATTATTGAGTAAAAGTTTCAGCCTGATTAGGTAAATTCGCGAGTTGCAAGTATAGATGGTGTTGCCTTCTGCTTTGTTTTCAGTATAAGAATCAAAGAGTTTATCATGAAATTAAAGCGAAAACGAAATGAGAGGAACTGCAGTGTTGTTGACGGAAATTATGTTTTGTATTTCTCGCGCATTACCAGTCAGACTGATATAAGCTCAAGTACTTGTAAATGTAGGTATTCTTTATGCTATTAAATTACGATAAAAACAAAGATTTATTTTATTTATTTCGCACCTTACTAATAAGTATGTTAGGGCCTGAACTGCATTGTTTGCGAACTGATTGAGTTGGGTGCTATCAATAAAAACGGCACATTTATTCATTTATTTTATTATTATGTAATAGTAAATTTTATTTTACTTAGAGCACGTGAACAGTAAAGTATCGCATAACTAATTTGGAAGTAAATATATCGAATAATATGCTTAGTGTGAACAGGCTTGGCTATTACTATAGATGACCATAATTCGAACCGGTATGATGCCCAGCATCTGTGGATGCACGATACATGATTCCCCATTTGAATCTAGGGCAGACCGGAGTTCCAACCCAATGGATCATTTCGGCGTCTGTATAATTAACTTTCGAGTATCGAACCTAAAAAATCTACAAGTTGATGTATAAATACAAAGCAATAATTGTACACGAATCAACTTGCATGATAACTGTTAATAACATTGGATTTATTTAATTAACTATTTTAAATACTGTAATACATGGTTAAATAATATAGTGTTTAACAAACTATTCGATATCATTATCGACTCGCACACCGTACCTACATACATGTATAAAAATTAAAATAATATAATATTATCTAAAATAATGTAAAGCTAACATAATAAATCTTAACAATAAAATCATTTTGAATATATTTTTTTAAGATGAAATTTTAAAATTTGCTTTGTATGGTATTTATGTTAAATATAAGAAAACTTAGTTCAAAAGAGTAAGATGCATGGTGTAGTGTACTAGAAAGATAAAAATAAGCTCAGCAGTGAATTCTACAAGTTTAATAACATATACTATACTATTCTAAGATAGCTAACTGCCGGATAAATTAAAAAATGGAACAAATTTTGGATGAAATTATCTGCCAGGTAATTTAATGGGAATTTATCAGGTAGTGAAACAGGCCCTAAGTCAACAAGAGGTCATTAATTAGAACAGTTGTTAAAATAAAACCTTTTCTTGCTTGTAAACCTTTAATAGGCTGAGTTTATTTACCGAATTAGATCATAATATATATCTCAGTCCTAATTTACAGTAATAAAATACTAAATATCAAGACTACAGTAACTATAATAAGCTTGACAGTTGACCAAGTTGTTATTTTCCAGAAAGTTTTAAGTAAAATCATAGTTTGGAAACCCTAATAATTGTTGGTATCGAATCAAAGATATTTAAATATTGAAAACTGATAAACGGGATATCTTGAACCGTAAAATCGAATTTATTATTTATTTCTAGTTGGCAACATTGTACCAAAATGCTTCCAATGTCCACTCTATTACATTTTGAATCTTTCTGTATTGAAAAATGAACTGCTCGTTAATATAGAAAAATAACCCACGATTTTTTACTTTAGTGTCTCCAATTAGTAGAGCCAAAATTAACTACATAATTATTAATTATTGTCAAATTCTATACAATATCTGTTTACAGTTCGTCAACTGTCACAATATAACCTATGAATACATATCGACAGACAAACAAACACTGAATACATACTTCTTATACAAATATTCACTCCGAACATTATATAAATTCGGCGAGAATATAGTGACGAATAGAATCGCATGGAACCTTTATAATTCTGTTTAAAATGTGTTATTAATCAACTAACACAAGGTTCAGAACCCATAAAACTATTAAAATAGTATCAAAATGTATTTAAATTTTGGGCCAAGCGTAAGTGGCGCCTCTAGCGACAATTATTCGCAACCGAACGCATTGAACACAATAATTACTATCTTCACACAAAGTCTTAAAGATACTGAACAGTATTGGATCATATTTACTGTGACGTCAGTTCGCGTTTCGTTCCACGAGCGGTTTCTTATGAGAAGATGGGGCTGGCAGCTTGGAAGGTTTCTTGTATGAAATGGAACGGTCGGCGTTCTCTTTGGCATTTTCTTGTTGCTGTCAAAACAAAGCAATAAATTTAATCATTCAGCTCATTAGATACTGGGTGTTTTAGTGTCAAAATTCAGGAGAAAATCTTAAGAAATTGTTGAACTTTAACGAGTGGCGGGCAAGTGCGTACTATTTTACTATTCTATTATAAAAGGGCAAAAAACAATCATATTATTACCTTCTTCATAGTATAAAGTATGTCTGTCTCGGAGGTGCTCTTGACCATGTGCTTGCTGGTGGAGCGGCTGCTGCTGATGGGCGGCGACGGCGCCGCGAACACTGCCGAGTCCTCCGACGCTGAGCACTCCGAGTCACTCGCTTGCCGCGGCTCTGTATCCGACTCTACTACTACGCAGTCCTGTCAATAGAAGGTTCCAATTAGTCTCGTTAAAATTACTCGGCTCGACTCTCGTTAAAGTTACTGCGGCGTAAGTTTATTCAGATAAAAAAGAGTTAGGGCGTTTGTCGGACCGTAAAATTGCTTTGCAGTGTGCAAATATTTTACTTTTCCGTCCGCGACGATGAGGAGGTAGTGCGGGCGCGGGGTATAGCAAAAAAGCGCTTGAGCTACCCTTAGCTACGCCGAATCGATCCGAGAAAAGACGGACAAGTGCACAAGCCAATTATCCGGTTTTTTCATACCACATCGGACTGCCACACCGTAAAATTCTTTGTAGTGCACAAACGCTCTTATGGTGCAAAAATGTCGGAAGTTGTTAGGAAAACAATCTAGTCTCCGTCATATATTTTCGTAAGCAATCTGAAAGAGCAAAATATTAATATGGCTAGTGACCTCATCGGAGTTCTGTCTCATGGCGCGGAACCTGGCCAGCAGGCGCTCGTGGGGCGAGGTGGCGGCCAGCTGCCGCGGGTACCGGTACTCCGTGCGCGCCGGGGTCTTGCCTGCACACATATCACAACCATGGTTATAAAATAAATAATCAATCAATAATTATGATCCACTTTGCTTGGTATTTTTTATCTGCTTAGATTAGATCTAACAATTTTGGAGTTTAGAGTTGACGACTTGCTATGAAGAGGTTGTTATAACATTTACATACATACCATCAGGCCAGTATTCCCTAAAGGGCTAAAAGCAGCTAAGCCACTTTTTGCTCAACATATTTGCCGGTATCTGTACCACCTCTTTGTTTTAATTTTACAATAGAAGAAAATAAATGGTAGAAAAAACGATGTCATAATACCGCATACAAAACATAAATTGAAACGTACCTGTTGGCGAATAGATCTTGTACTCCTGGCTGAGGTACCGGCCCTCCAGCTCGGCATGTTCCTGCAGCGCGCGGCACAGCTGTTCCTGCAGCGCCGCCACGGCCGCCCGCGCCTGCGCACAGCGCGCCTGCTGCGAGCCCTGCTGCGCGCGGCTCCGCGACATCAGCTCCGATGTGGACGACGCCACCGAGCTCAACTCTTGTACACCAATATTGTTGTTTGTCTACGAACATAACATTTGTTATTGTAAATTGCACTGCAAGCAAGGAGGTGGACAAAGTCCTAAAATCAATATTCAGGTTTAAACAAACTGTTGATAAGCTAGAAAGCTTCTTCTTTTCGTAAATAGATCTTTTGTAGACACTTTTACACGTCAATGTTTGACATGTTTTTTAAACTAGATGGCACCAGCATTTTCTGCAAAGAAACTCAGAGAATCATGATCCCGACATAGTAGTAACAAACGAGTTACAATGTTAATGTAGGGATATCTAAAACAGCCTACTGAAAAAGAAAGAAGAAAGAGCCGCTTTGAACCCTAAATGACAATACTATCTACTGTACCTGTGCTACTACTACTATATCTCGACTACTCTATCTGTGCTTACCTCGATCTTGCTGAGCATTGTGTCGGTGATGCCCCTGGTGGTGTCCACAATATTGTTGAGCGTGGCGTCGGCGGCCTCCACAAACTGTTTGCACGTCGCCTCGTCTGTCAATATCACTGTGGCTACTTCTTGCTGTATGAAAAAGGAGTGGTTAAGTTTTAAACTGTAGAAATTATACATCAAATATTTGCAGTGTACAATGTGTAGCGACATCTATCACGCTACATACGAAACTTATACGAAACGATAAATCCTGAATCGCGCAAGTAAAGTTTACCATGCATTTTGCATATACAACCGCCCGACATCCACCATCAACATCCGACATCAACCGTCGGGCAGTGGCCCACCAGGCATGACACCCACCTTATCGGAGGATCCTCCCTTTGGATGGAGGAATATCACACCTAGTCTCTCCACAAATCCTTTACAGTAGGTACTCACCTCAACATGTGTCTTAGTCTGCTCCAGTACCCGCAGCATCTCGTTGTTGATGTGTTCCACTACATCAACCACATTCTTGCTGAATACTTCCATGTCCACGTTGATGGCGTTCGTACCTGAGGATTTATTGAAAAAGCATAAAGTAACTACTGTCATTAAAAAAAATTAATCCCTTGGTTGACGCTAGTCGGTATTCGCTATTTGATATTCAGAATTCAGTATTCAGGTTGTCTTTAGATTTTGAACCCAAAACCTTATAGCCTTATAGGTCACAGGCGACACTATGATACGAGATTATTATACAATCGAAGATTTAGATTGATTTTTCGCCGTTATTTTTCAGAGCTAAAAGCGAAAAAAGTGGTCTATATAATGCTATCATAATATATTTTTACCTTCTTCAAACTCCTTGCCGTATTTCTTGATATCTTGAGCGTACGACTCCCTTACACTTTCGCTCTCCTCGAAATCTCCGTCTGCCATCTCCAACTCTTCTTTATCTGCCTCCAACTGTATCTGCTGCCACTCTTTGTAGCGTTCCATGCGCTCCGTCAACATATTTCTCTGTAATTCTATTTCTGTGACCTTCTTGGCCAGTCTGTCTTCGAGAGCCTGTTTCTCTGTGGCCACATGTCTGGCTAGTTCTTCCTCTAGTAGTCTTCGCTTTTCTTCCATCCATTCCTGTAGTCTGTTTTCTGTTTGTTGTCTCTCTGTTTCAATGTCTGTTAGTTGTTGTATTAGGAGTTTCTCCAGTCGAGATGATTCTTCTTCCATTTCCTGTTAGTGTTGTAATATTTTAAGTATATTTTTTATGTTTAAGAAATACATTGTAAAGTCTGTGTTAAATATTTATAATTTATTTGGATTAGTCTAATTATTTTGTGTTGAGAGGAGAATCGTGTCTAGCAGTAGGATAGTAAATGGGTCAATGATTTATTTGTAAAATATTGTGTATTCATAAAATGCATAGCTATGATTTTAGACGTTGAAAGAAAAGTGACGGTGATGCTACATATGTGTTCTTTAGGCTTTCTGTCAATAGGAGAATAGGACTATTTTGTGTTTTTTTTTGTGAAATACAAAAGGGCCATATGCATGTTGCGACATAATTTTGCTGTCATATTATTTGGTATTTAGCCGAAGTTTCGGCACGGATGGGGCGCGTTTAAGTCGTGCAGGTGTGTGACATGAGTGTATTTAGATATAATAACGTACAGCAACACAAGCTTGTGCTCTGTTAGCTCGGCGAGTGACGTGCTCGCGGCGGGCATCGCGCTGCGCCCGCTGCAGCTCTGCGCGGCCGGCGCTGGCGGCGCCCGCCCGGCAGGAAAACGTCGCGTGCGCACGCTGCAGGGACGCCACTCGCGCCGCCGCACCCGTGTACTGTAACACAAACATTACTGTTATTGGGGAACACACATTTCTGCATGTAGCACTATTAGACTATTGAAAAAAATTGACTAATAGAAAATGTTTAATTCATTAAATAAATAAATTTCGGTTGGGAAAACCTAACATGCCAACTGCGATTATCTATCTATACTATACTCTAGCAAATCTATAAATTGCTTTAACAATTCACAATTTTGACTGTACTCCTGCCAATACACACATTTGAAATTGTTTATTCAGATTATTTGTGACATAATTATGATGCCTAATAAAAATCAATATTTCGAATACCTTACCAACTCACAGTCAAAGATAAACTGTTTAGATATAAAAAATCACAAATACATCAATATGAAATAATATAAATAAATCCGTATAAGTTTTATTTTTTAAATAGATTAAACTCACCCACTGCTGCACGAAAGCAGCGACATTTCCTTTGACATCGACAGCTTGAGCGTGCTGCAATGACGTCACGAAGCTGTTGAGGAAAGCGGCCAGAGTACTCTGCACGGCTGCGCAGTGAGAGCTCACTGAGCTGTGCAGCTGACTGCGGTGCTCTGCACTCGACTGTACCAGTGCGCTGTGGCTCTCTGATGTCGCTGACTTTATCTAAAGAAAAAAAAAGGACTCGTATAAACAAATCTGGGAAATTATCACATAATACAAGGTGGAAGAGACATCGACGCACATCCGAATACCATGAGTTCAGTACATAATTCTGGAACCCCCTGCGTTGAAATTTTACGTAACTTTTTTCATCAATTTTTCAACTTTTTCTGCAGTTTTTTTTACTTGAACGTGTAAAAAAAACATTATTTCTCTCTACCCAAATTAGATTTATAATTAAAAAACCATTATTTCATTTATTACGGATCGCGCGCGGGATAACATTCACCGCGGAGCGTTATGATCGCTTTTTTAGCAATACACTGCGCGCTCAAAAATGTCAATATCTGTAATAACCGATAATTTTCTACATGAATGACCTAGGTCAATGACCTAGGTTATTTTTGACCTTGAGTGAAACCTTGTCACGACGTTTGTGCGTTGATGTCCCTTCCACCTTGTATAAGAGCGATCCCTTGCGAGTTTGGACCAATTACGAATTCGGACGGTCTCTATCTCGACCTTGCAGGGCTTCCATCTCTGGGGGAGGCCTTCACTCACCCCAAGAGGCGTCCAGACGGCATTTATATTGGACTAACAATAACGACACCCATTACTATCCTTATGATTGTACATGCAAATAGAATAATAAAGGCTTTTTTTATTATTTATTTTTATATTAATTTATTAGATCATAAGAGCACTTTTAGTTTTTGCCATAATAAAATAAGCCAGCAGCATAAAATTTAAAAATAAAAGTAACATACCTCATTCATGGTTACAATGAATGTCTGCACCAAGTTTTCCAGCTGTTGCTTGTTTTGCTCCTGCGTCTGAGTACTCGATGTTGTGTATGTATCTGTCACCATAAGAAATTCATTATGAATATTACATTGAGTTTGTTTGTCTAGGCTGCAGAA
Organism: Acronicta psi; assembly: GCA_946251955.1. Taxonomy (NCBI): domain Eukaryota; kingdom Metazoa; phylum Arthropoda; class Insecta; order Lepidoptera; family Noctuidae; genus Acronicta; species Acronicta psi. Next base: position 11,468,248 of record OX276488.1, on the reverse strand, counting down.
ACTAATTTATGGACGAGAGGGATTTTCGAAGAAGTTTATAGGCCACAATTTATGAGCTTGTAAGTAGCCGAGGCGAGTCGCTGTAATTTCTCATTTTCCAATTTATGAATTCGCAATTTCGCTTTATTAATTTTCAATGTCGATAGAACAACATAGTACTTATAAACTATAGTTACCTAGTGCAGTCTGCAAGTTGTTGAAGGCGGTATTGACGGTGTCAGCAAATTGTTTCACTCCGGTACCGATGTTGTCGCGCTGTTGCTGTGACTGCTCGCGGTACGTCTGCGTTATCTCCAAGTTCGTCGACTCCACAGTTCTGTGGAGTTTGCGTGATTAATTGTAAGTTCGCATAGTAAAAAATTAAAAAAATTACACAAAGTTTTGAAATCATTACAAAAATAGTTGTAACAATAAGTGTTTGAGCTTAAACTTGCAAAGGACTGCAATAAAATGGAAATAAAAAACAATGATGCATACAAAAATTGCTGTTCAATTAGTTATGCCAAAGGGAATGCAGTACTGACAGTATTTCGTGGAAGGGGAGAACTAGAAGCGAGAGAGCCATCCAGAGGTGAAATGAGGGGAAAGATGTCCCAAAATAAAAGTGTGTTATTACTTCCGCTTGTCGACGGTATCGTGCAGGCAGGCGGCGTGCGCGCTGGCCACATCGGCGGCGGCCAGCAGCTGCCGCGCCTGCGCACTCAGCGCCACCTCCGTGCTGCAGTGCGCCGACACCAGGCACTGCTGCTCCTCGCACACTTGCTTGCTGCGGACCAGTTTCTGACGGACATAGCCATTCATTTTATTAGAAAACTCTTTTTTCATACTGACTTAACCAAATTCCAAGATAGTTTTAAAGCAGTGATAGCCAAGTGATATTTTATTTCATTTTATTTATCAGGTACAGAAACAGACCACAGATTAAGTACTACATACTAGCATTCTTTTAACATACAATTTGTATACCTGAAGTCCAATTATGACTGTACACAACATTCAAACAGTTAAACAAAAGTGATTTTGAATATGCTCAAATCAGTCAGTCTCGTGTTTCTGTGTTCGAATTAAAAACATGAGAAAAATGTCGTCAGCACTAAGCTACCTCTCATTTTTAAGAGGAGACCCAAGCCCAATTTAGATAACAATAAATGATTTGATCAGTAATGATTTCTGTGGAGATGGAGTATATTGCCCATATTTTATTTAAATATTGGCCCCAAGACATCAATTACATAAAAAGCTAGTATATTTTTTGTAAATGAAAACATTTAACTTACATTACTGGTAGTCGCCAGCTGTTTCTTGGTGGTATCCAGTTGAGTGGCGGTGGTGGCCAGTTCCGTCTCCTTGACCTGCAGCGAGTGCGTCAGCTCGTGGAACACGCTCTCCATACGGTCGCGTTCCTCCTCCATGGCTCTCTTCTTGAGGAGTAGCTCTTGTATCTCCTTGCGTTGTTCCTCTTCTTTCAACGTCATTTCTGCGTACGTCTCGCTCGCTAGGTAGACGCCTAGTGGAAGGGGAATGGTTGTTTATATTTGTATTGTTCGCCTTAGTTTATTTTGCCGAGTTGTGTATTATAGAGAGGACCCAGACATACCTACATAAGTGTTTTACAGTCTTTTCAACTGAACAGTTAACTACATTCCAGCATTACCTATGATATCTGTGAAATATAGTCAACCGCGAGAAATGTCAACTTTCGATTACTTTTTTAGTTTTCATTAAAATTAGGTACATGTTATATCTATGCATCTCATATACCTAAATAAGAGGGATATTTACAAATTGACGCGCATAATAATATGACGCCTATCGTTTCTCTTTTATCACTGGCAAAGGTTCTAATTAGTGGAAACTTACTTATTAAACCAGTTATTAACTGACTACGTTCTGAGTATATTTACAAATAGTACTGCGTCTTACCATTCCTATCCCTGGTCGCCTGCAGGTCTCTCTTGAGCCTATCAATCTCCTCTGCGTACTCCTTAAGTATAGCCTTCTTGGTCATCTTCTGGTTGACTTCAGGCTTGTTCTGTATGTTCTTGGCGCGGTGCGCGTACTCCAGTGTGCTCATAGTCTCCTCCAGGTCTTTGTGTCCGGGAGAGATGGTCGCGATGATCGACGTCTTGGTGCGACCGCCCAGGGATTCTTGGAGTATCCGGGTGAGTTTGGATTCCCTGTAGACGATTGTGATTAGTAACACTTGTGTAAGTTTGTAAAGAGTTAGAACGGCGTTATGTTCGTTTGCAATGCTTGAAGGTCACCTATGTATATTTTATGCCTACCTTAATTTTTTGGTGTACAAATTAAGCATTAATAAATAAATAACTATTTGAATATGAAATGCATAGAGAAGTAGGTGCATTACTTCTTTTTTAGACAACTTAAATTCCTTACCGTAATTTACGTTACGTCCGTAGACTATGTTAACCATCAAGGTACTAGAAAAACTGTACTAGACAACTAAGGACTGTACTAGAAAAAATAAAAAAATGATTGTCTCTACCTGTAGGGTATATGTGGATGCCTCTCAACAAGCGCGGTAATAACCCTGCCGAGGGTAAGCAGGGACTGGTTGATATTCACGCACTCCCGCGCACGTTCCTTCTTGGCTGGGTTGTCGGAGCCCGCCTTGCTGATGTTCTCCGACCCTGCCAGGTCCACTAGGTTCAGTTTGCCGATCTTCATGAGCTCTTCACCCTCGGGGCTGTTCTCTTTCATGTGAACCACGATTGTGAACACCGTGTGAGAGCGACTACGAACAAAGGTTCGTTGATATAATATCATAGTGGATATTATCTTTTTAATTTTATACGCAAAATGTACTAGGGAACCAATGATTTATTGGCAAAATACATAATGTTGCAGGTACAAACTGTCTAATGCAATAGACAAAGATGAAATGAGACGGGACTACGGGAATGAGATGAATATAATATTTGAATCATTATTAAATAGACCTTTCTACGGCGAATTAAAAGCAATCTATTAGTTTCTACACTTCATACTGGAAATTAAATAACAGAAGTAAACAAATATATGAGTAATATTCTAATAACAAAACTTACAGATAGATAATAAATAGTTCAGAGATAGATTTTTACTACCAATATCATAATATAAGTATCTACACAATCATATTTGATCATGCTTCCTCAGCATAATATCGCAGAAACCGACCCAATGTCTCACAAGAGAAAGAAAAACTTGTCTATAAATAATGAAGAAGCATAAACAAAGTATCCTACATTGATTTTATTGTTATGAAGACTTACACCTGATTGTGTTTGCCATTGGGTAGGCTGCTGCAATATTAAAATTATTATTTAAAATTAAAAAAAACATTCTCAACTGCACAGTATTTATACTGATAACTGCTTACCTTGATTGAGCATTCATGAGGGTGGATGCAACTCTTTTTCTCTCTTGTCCCTGTGCCATGATCTTGTATACTTCATTTTTGTTGTATACCTGCCATAAGTTAACATAAGTATTAGATTAGAGACATAAAGTAAACATATTTGAGTTTTGATTTTGTTGGGGATTGGATGGGGTAATTGTTTCAATTTTCAAAGAATTTAAATGTTTGTTTCTTCCTATATAAATGGACATACAGTACGCGCCAAACTTATTGTCCGACCGTAAACATCGGAGAAAGAAAAATATTAGATTGTAATAGGTAAATAAAAACGAAAGTTAAACTCGTAATCTGTCGTTTTAAATTATTCTAATCCATAATTTTTCTTTCTCCGATTTTTACGGTCGGGTTAAAGTTAGCTCGTGCCAACTTCAACCCGGACAATAAGTTTGGTGAGAACTGTACCTATTAGAGTTTTGATTTTGTTGGGGATTGGATGGGGTAATTATTTCAATTTTCAAGGAATTGAAATTGTTGGTTTCTTCATATTATAAATGGACATTCATACATACACTCACGCCTTTTCCCCACAGTAGTAGGCAGAAACCAGAGACCACCTACCCACCACTATGATTCTCTGACATTCGCCATACTATGATTCTTGCATACCCCTTTTACTTAATCTTCATCCATACATCTACACTAATATTATAAAGAGGAAAGATTTGTATTTTTGTATGTAACGAATAAACTCAAAAAGTACTGGACCGATTTGAAAAATTCTTTCCATGTTAGATAGCCTATTTATCGGGGAAGGCTATAGGTTATATATCATCACGCTACGACTAATAGGAGCGGAGTAGTAATGAAAAATCTTGCAAAAACGGGGGAAAAATTATAAGACCACGCGGGCGAAGCCGCTGGCGGGAAGCTAGTCTTGTATAAAAGTAATTGTTAAAAATCCACTTGCTGCTACCAGCATTACTGATACTTCACGACCTAAACACGCAACGATGTACTCAACATGTACTTACCGTAATCTCTTCCAGCCCATTAACAATATTGGATCCCTTCCGGGTAACATCCTCGTATATCCTGAGCTTAGAGTTGTCCTCAGAGGTGGCGAGCAGATCGAACAACTCCTCATTATACAGCTCCAGGTAGGACACGCGCACTGTGTACTCTGTGTTGGTGAGACGCAGCTCGTCAAACAGTTGGGAGAGCGCGCGCGGGATTATACCGGCCAGAGGATCCTGGGGGTAACAAGTTATGGCTCATAACTTTGGAGATTAAAGTTTCCACCTTCATAGACAGTGGAGTTCAGTTAATTAGTTATTCGTAGCTGGACAGTACACTCATGGCTAGATTTTGTTACATACAGTTATCCTTACAAGAAATACCCCAGTGTAGAAATTATGTAATGTATTATCTATACCAGGTGACCATCTTCAACACTTTGAAGTCCCTCTGTACCTCATAGAGCATGTAAAGCCCTGATTGTCCTACCAATAAGTCAATGAATTACAATCATTAGTGGTCTCTAGCAACCTTAAAAGTCTGAAAATCATTGTATCTTTAGGATATTGGTAAAATACTGTTATACATTAATATAATTAGGCAAGGGACAGAGGGTGATGTTTGGAATGCAGGGCCAGACAATCATCAGCATGAGTGACTAATGATAGCAATATACTCACATTCTGCCAGTGTGTATCAGTTCCCGTATGCTCCCCCACCATGGTGTGGGTCTTGCCCGTACCAGTCTGTCCATATGCAAACACTGTGCAGTTGTATCCATTGAGAACTTCTTCTATAAGTGGACTCACCACATCCTGATAGACTTGTAACTAGAACAAAAGTATAATGTGTTTTAAAACTTCTAAAACTGGAAATCAGTACTGGATGGTACAAAAACAGTGTCAGTAATAACAGAAACTAAGGTCTAACTAGTGTTAGAAATCAGTAAGAAACTAAATAATGTCTAACTAAAACCTACTGAAACCATCTTGAGACATGATATAGATAATAAAACTTGACTAAAAGTTGCTATTAGACTAGAAGTTACAGAGTAGTAGTTGCTTTAATTGTGGAATCCCTGTATATGACAAAGTCCAGATAAATCTTCAGATTATTTAGTAAAAGAATCCTGAATGCAAATAAAAAATACAAAGTATAAATAAATAGGTAGGTACTAGAAAGATGTATTTTACATTATAAAATATTTTTTGCAGTTTATGGTAAATCTGTGCTGCCTTGTTGTTATACACCTGCATTATTTATATACATGAAAAAAGTTTTATTGCAAAAACATACTTACTACATATTATCATAAAATAATTAGGTATATCTATGATGATATAAAAAATACATAAAGCAGCAGAGTTAATTAAGTATTTATCTTGTTATAAAATACCACAAGTGCCTATGTTTAATAAAGATAATTATCTCACCTGGCTGGCATTGGGTCCGAAAGCCCGGTCAAATGTGAACTTCTTGGTGTGTGAGGTCTGCTGTGACTGCCGCACCACCACCTCACGGTTGTTCACTACCTCGATCACTCCCAGCGACTTGATGTCCTTCTCACGCTGGTTTAAAGGTCTAGGAAACAAAATGAATATGTAAAATATTTTACTGGAGATAGCATGCAGAATTGATACCAGATTGAAGAAGTATAGGCAGTTATCTACTACTGTGTCTCCAATCTAGCCTGGTACTATCATACAAATAGGCTTTTCACAATTTCAACAACTTTGTAGTCATATTTGATGCACAACCTTGTCTACAAAGTGATAGGTAAGAGAGGAAGCACCTCTTTTTCTTTCACTGATATCCTAGACCAAATTGTAGATATTTTTCCAAAACTTATCAAGTACTTAGGATTGTCAGAGGTGACTTGAATCATAAATTGTGTTAGTAGGTAGTGCCAACCATGAACAGCACTTAGATTAGGGAGTCAATGGTTGTTTACATTTTACTTTCAAAAGAGCCATGGATGAAATGGATCAAAAGACCATCCTGCAATGGGTTTTTGGGCGTTAGATCGGGAAGATGTTTGTAAGTCATTGATATATTTAGCAATTTAGTTGAAACACCATTGAATCAAATAAGGAAATGTATAAATGCAAGAGTTATGTGTCAGTGTTAGTTTAATACACCTATAAGGTGGAAAATTACAATTTATTCTAGTGAGTCATGCCGTTAACGAAATGTAGTTCAACAGTAGCATAGATTTACACAAAATTTTTTACCTCAATCGAATAGATACTTGAATGTTCTGATTCTTGTCCTTCCGAATCTTATCCGTCGTCATCTTGACACAATACACATAAATTAATTCGCAAATAAACACTGCACCACAATTGTTTTTTGAATAAATTCACTAAAAACGCGTCAATTATTTGAAATTGTCAGAAAATCCGTTGAACGGTGCGATGCGAGCTTCAAACAAAATTCAAATTTGATGTAATTTCGGTGTTGCCAACATATTTTTATGGGTTGGGGTTACAGCTCAATAAAATACAGTGCGAAAAATTTAGCTGACACACAGAGTTAGTGACTGCAATTGAAACTAAAAAAATGATTTATATGTCAGTTGGTAAAAAATACTTTTTATCCTAGGCCAAGCAAAAATCGCACTGCGTTTGTCTCGGCGTGCATTGCGTTGACGGCTTAGCTCTGACCATTTACAGCTAGGTACAGTTCAGCGCTAAGCGGTCAAGTGATCATAGATTAGTTTCAGTGTTTAGTTTATATATTATGAGGAAATGCTTCATGCATGCCCATGCGTCACTCGATCTAGTCCACCAAATAGTATTCACTAGTATTGCGCTTGTGTAGCGTGTGGTCCGAAATTTTTACCCGCGAATGGGGAGGGAAAGGCAAAGCTAATTGTAGAGGGCGCCACCACCGAACCCTACATCGAATTGAAGTAAAATAAAAGCTAAATATGTATTCCATTATAAGTGTAGCTTAATTAAAAGGTGAACTATGGAAAAAGAATGCATCTCTGACTGGACAAAGGGCTAATCAAATCGCAAGGTCAGAGTAAATTACTAAAATGTCATGAATACAATTTAACTTCGGCTACAGTTGGTAATCGAGTGTAAAAACCAAGGGTTTTTACAATTAAGCTCTGAACATTGAGGCATTCTTGTGTAATTATTAATATTTTTGGTGTGAAATAAAAAAATGTATGAAATTTGACAGGACGTCAGGTACCAGCGGTGATGCCGCTAAAAATGAAGCAGCCACACTTCAGAACCTCATTCAACAGTGACGCCATCTGGTGAGACCATACTTATTAATATTAGTAAGGATAAATGCGAAAGTAAAGTCAGTCTGTCTGTCGCGCTTTCACGCCAATACTACTAAACCGCCTGAGAAAGGACATAGGTTACTGGTTAGGTGCGAAAAAGGGCTGAAATAGGGGATGAGAGTTAAAAAGAATACCCAGACCACGCGGGCGAAGCCGCTGGCGGAGGTCACAGCTTTTGGACAACTGTTATATGTTCTATGTACCTACAGGCTTTGCAGATTGTGGCTGCCTACCAACATACTGGCCATTCTATACTACTGCAACGTTTTGCTAATACTTTTTTCACAGGCGCTTTATTATTGAAGTTTATTATTTCAGTTTATTTATATAAAACATTGTTCTTTACGTCCCCTTCAACTGTTGTACATAACATCAGATAGAAATAACGTTACAATTACAACACCATTGTTTTTCGATGTGATCGTCTAAAAAGCTTCGTAATTTCACAATAAATACAAAGCAATGTCATTTAACTATATATGTATATGCATTGTATAAAGCTCTCTATATTCTACGGTACTTAGTAGGTACCTATTTGACGCCAAGTACCGAATATACATAATAAAAATGGCCCGCAGTAAGTCGTAATCTTACTATGTATGAAAGTAAAAAAATATATAAATAATAAGTAACGCCACGGTACAAACAAAATATTACAACGTTAAAAACTTGTATTGATTTTATTAACTTGTTATGCAGTAAAAATAAGCAGATGTACCTACCTACTGTATGGTTTTTCTCTTCATTCCAATATTAATATGTAAATACAATAGCTGTTTAACCACAAAAAGGTTCTATTTTATTATCATTATCATCATTTACATTTTGCAAGCTTTTCAGAATGAATTCTATAGTTATTTGCACGATACTTTGTAGACATAGACACGTTTAATTCTTATTGATTTTAAAAGTTATCTAGGTAATCTAATATCATGTCAGACTTCATAAAACAGGTAACTATCACTATTTAAATTATGGGGTTTTCTCACGTTATCTTTTGTAATAAGGGTGTCAGTTCCAAGCTTATACCCTGGATAAACAGACGGAGTTACTTCCGCATCCTATCCTACTTCCTACTAATATTATAAATGTGAAAGTTTGTGAGGATGGATGGATGGATGGATGTTTGTTACTCTTTCACGCAAAAACTACTGAACGGATCTGGATGAAATTTGGCACAGAGATAGATTATAGTCTGGAATAGCACATAGGCTACTTTTTATCCCGGTAAAATGTATGGTTCCCGTGGGATAGCGGGTGAAGCCGCTGGCGGAAAGCTAGTTATTTATAAAACAGTGTTAAGTACCTACATATATGAAGTAAATAATCTAATCAGGAGCAAACTGTATTTTTTCTACCCCATTATCTTTATTTTATTTATCTCTATTTAATTGATAGCAAGCGCCTGCAACCACTTTCGAATAGGAATCTCGTGCTTTATTTAGTTCGACATCATCAATGCAGATGGCGCTATATGAACATCAATTCTGGTTATTATTTTTAGTGAAACGCAATGTCGTGTATCGTGTGTCGTTGCAATGGAATTCAAATTTTTCTTGAACATCTTGGGTGGAAATGCAACTAATGCATATTTAACTGATCTAATGCTATACAGGGTCAACATTTATTGGAGGAGAGTTCTGTTTCTACCTCATGGAAGTAGGCCAGTAGTTAATAGGTAGGGAGAACTCCCTGACTTTACGCTTTACAAGAACCTCTAAAAAATATAGAAATGCCAGGTGCCAGATTCTCCTACACCGATAAAGGACTGCTTAGCAAATACAACATCAATGTAACTGAAGGAATTATGCAAGAATGCTTGATCTACGCGTAGATCTTAGTAACTTCGCTTCTAATAGGAGTCATCAATTGAGGCGTAATTTAAAATACGTCAAGTAGAAAAGTTTTATAAATCACACACTTAGAAGAACAACTCATGATTAAAGTTGCCTACAGATTAAGTAATAAAAACTTGAAGCCACCACAAATGATTACCAATATGCAATCTGCAGTCATTAGAAATGGACGACCATTATACGCTACCGTTTCTTATTAGATCAAACATTCTTCAATCGTGTCTGATTGGAAATAAGGCTTTTAAAACATTCCAACATGTACTTTTTACATATGAACCAACAAGAACAGAAAAATAAACTGGATAAATGAGCTACGTCATTATACAGATAGTTTTTGCGTCTGGCAACACTCATTACCTACACCATTTCCTCCCGCGCTTTCTTGAAGAAAATTAAAGAGTCGCCGCATTAATTCTATCCGTATGTCGCAACGTTTTTGCGTCGGTTAGCAGCGTTATGGCGGCCCTCGTTTGGTTTTTGCCCGCGACGAGAGTTGCCGCCGAGCGCTTCTCAGACTCCGCAACGCGCAAAAAGTCGCCTCGTCGCCACCGCTGGAATCTACACAAAAACATTAACCCCGCTCAATAACTGGCGACGTCGATGAAATACTATGAGTTCCTTTCAGTTTTTACTGCTCGCGAGCTTTTTCCGCGCGCAATTTGCATCGGACGCACGCCGTCGGCCATTTATAGTTTTTCCCGCGCAAACGATTCGAAATGATGGTCGCGTTCCGAAAATTGCAACCCGATAAAAAGTTACCGATGAAATTCTTGTTTGGAGAATGGGCGTTTATGTATAATGATATTTTTTATAACTGCTTTAACCCTAATATTATAAATATTTCATTTTGTATTTAATTTTGCCAAAGCGTGTAAAAACTGTAAAAAGCCAGATCAGGATTAATTTAAGCTGTTGGCAATCTAACTTGAAATCGACGTATTTGAAGTAGGAATGTTAACTCTTAGTTGTAAACTCGTAGTTTGTAAAACTGCACTACTTACGCTACTTGATTAAAAAAAAAACTGCTGCTTCAGATCCTAAGAATTATATTACACTAGCTTTCCGGGCTTCGCCCGCGTTGTCTTACCCCCTCACAGCCCTTTATATTCAGATTAAAAAGTAGGCTATGTACTTTCTCAGGCTCGTATACTGTGTACCAAATTTTATGTAAATCAGTTCAGTCAGACAGAGTTACTTTCGCATTCTTAGTAGGACTAGTAAGAATAAGGAAAGCCCTTCAGAAATTATCACTATAATTAATTTAGTATAATACCTACTTATCACTATAATTATGTATTAGTTACCTATCTATTCGTGAAGTGAAAATTAGTTTCTTCTAAAATAAGTAGGTATTTCCCAAAAATAATAAATTGTTCTCTATTTTTATACACTCTTTCAGACTATTACCCAGAAGTTCTAATAAGTAGATAATAATAATAATAGTATTTGTATGTCTAATGTACCTTCATAGGAGGTATCCTATTGGGTTTAGGATACCAAATTAAAAACAAAATTAAAGAAAGTAGTATTTTTTAATATTTCGTTTTTCATTTTCCAGCGTACGTAAAATGATTGATAAATAGAACTTGCTTGTTTTTGTGAAGAACTGAAAGAATCTTATTATTTTTTATGCATAGAATGCGAAAGTCCGTCACCCCGTTATCTTTTCAAGCCTAAACCGTTGAACGGATCTCGATAAAATGTTGATGTATCCTGAGGACGGCCATAGGCTTCCTTTTAGCTCAAAAAATCCTTTGAGCTGCGATTGCAACGGCGGAAGATCCTGCTGATGAAAGCTGATGATGATAATATAGTTAAGGCATGAACTTAACTATTAATTAATTGAATCAACTTTATAATTAGAATAAATCGAAGACTCGATGTTTCTCAAGCATTTTTGTGATTACTCTCAGTATTGACAAGTCAAGACCGCTATCCCGTCTAGAAAGTATGATGCGATCCACGAATCTTGGTCTAAGTTCTAACGTATGAAAATGTTTAGTGCGCAATGTGTGGAATTAGCGGCTAGTATGTAGAGAAGCGAACGGCCGGTCACCGTGAGAAAATACTCATTCGAGAGTGTCTTACTGTATAAGGTGGGCTCCGGAATCAGCGTTGCCATGAGCGGAGCGAGCAGCAAGAATATGCTTTAATTTTCTATTATATTATATAGATAGACGACGTCTGTGGTCTAGTGGTTCGAGTACCGGACTGCTGATCATGAGGTCGTGGGTTCGATTCCCACAGGACACAAATATTTATGTGATGATATAATAATGTTTGTGTTTGTCTGGGTGTTTCCTATGTAATATAAGTATGTATTTACAAAAAAAAAGTATACAAGTATTATATCCATTATCTTGTACCCATAATACAAGCTCTGCTTAGTTTGGGACTAGATGGTGCTGTGTAAAATGTCCCAGGATATTTATTATTATTATTAATATTTTTTAGGAAAATAAAACCGATTTCGGGAGATCTAAAAAGTAAGTGGGTAGGACTAGGAATATTATATCAGAAAAAGTCGGTTATAATCTACCTACATTAAGTCCTACAACACGCAGGAAAACTCTACAATTTGACTGCTTGAATGGTACAAAACAAGAATACTTGGCTCCTGTGCTATAGGTCGCGGGTTCGATCCCCACATGGAATAAATATTTGAACAAGTATTAGTATATTGCCGAAGATCCGGGGCTGGGTGTCTGTGCATGAGAGATTTGTTTTTGATTGAATAGTAGGTAACTAATCCAGTATCGATTTCATATGCCACCCGCTGTTTTTATGACCTCACTTTTTCTGTAAATAATATCCGACCGACTCTTAAGGCAGTGTAGGTTTTTCCTTGAGCCGGTGAAAGGTTGTCGCAACACTAGATAGCTAGAAATATGTCGATATGATGATAAACTAACGGCAACACTGTGGGAAAACTATGGTGCCACCTTTTTGTATACTGTCGTGAAAAAGGCTGAATACACGACTTCCTAGAGCAACGAGAAAACTGCACTTGATATTTTTTATCTATGCTATGTCGCCAATCACCAAAAAGGTTTTAACTGTTGATCAACACATTCTTTAAAAAATTACATCACGTTTCCGCGTTTCCTTTGGCATATCAGCGTGTTAATACCGTGTGGTGTAATGATATCCATCATGAAAACATTAATAAAATAACATAGGGGCTTCACAATGAGCAAAATTATACACCCAGCCCATAAGCCCACAAGAAAATTATATTAACCCATATACCGGGGCCTGTTAACCCGAAATATAGGATTTTTTGCAACATCATCCGTATACCGTTGTCGGGCCGGCAGTTTTATGTATTTTTTACAATTTCCGAGAACGGACCGCTTTCGTATCTCAACCGAATTAAGCTTTTGCAAACTGATTATCATTTTTAATTTGATACCGACACGAAACATTCTGTTCTTTTTTTCTGGACTGATCGCAGATTTCTGAATTGGTTAGTCTTTATCTACCTGATCTGATTTTTTGGGCTAGACAGTATTCTAAGGCTATTGATTTCAGATGAGAAATATGTACTTAATATGTAAGTATCTGGTTTCGAAATGGTAGGATCGGGGTTCATGTGGCCAAAAGAGTTTCTTACCACGGGGTCCCCATAAAAAAGATGTAGGTAATTAGAATAGTAAGAAGATAAGAAGAAGAACGTAATTTTCCGAATTCTTCTCTGTTACACAAGCTATTCTTTAGTGTGTTTTTGAACAACACCTTCATCATCATTTCTTTACTTTTACACTGCTTGGTACACACACTATTTTTTTTATTTATTATACACACACATTTACACTCTCTTCTACATTTGCCGTGCCTGACAAGGCCCACACATGTTTCTTCTTATATTATTGTTATCATCTATTTAACTTGTGGAGTGCAATAAATGTATTGAGTATTGAGTATTGAATTATAGATATTTAGGCTATACAGTCGATCAGAGTGCGGGTTTGCAGACTTCACTCGCTGTTTAGTAAATCCCAAGATGATTTCCTCAAGATGATTTCCTTCACGGTACCCGTGGCTTTCGATTTCGGGACTGACTAGAAGTGGGCCGTCTATGTTCAATAAAACTTGTTTAGTGACCCACACTCAATTGTGGGACAGAACAGAATATTTAATAAAAAGCTCTATAAGAATTAATTAATCTATTTTAGGAATTCACACCATCCAGTCCTTTTAAATCTATGCTAAGTATCTTGGGGGGCTCGTGGACAAGTTGTAACTACGCTGATCAACTGATCTGCAAGGTTAAGCTACACTTGCCGCGGTTAGTCTGTATGTCTCGGAGAGCACGTAAACCCGTCGGTCCCGGTTGTCATACGAACACCTATGACAATCGTTAGTGATAGTCAGAAGCCTAAAAAGCCTGACAACCAGTATTTCCTTCGAATATCGGTATTGCCTAGAAATTGGGTTGCGAAGGTCTGATGGCAGTCGCTCCGTGTAAAAATACTGATATTCAGCCGCATCCTGGTTAGACTGGAAGCCGACCCCAACATGGCTGGGAAAAGGCAAGGAGGAAGAGGAGGAAGAAGATCTTGGATAATCCTTGCTTCAAAATGATTTCGATTCTCGTCCAAATATTATTTGTAACTACGCGTAGAGCATACGGATTACGGCCCTGCTAATGTAATTTTACTTTCTAAGCAAATGCAAGTTCTATATGAACATAGACTCGACCCAAACCCTTCGCTTGCAATCCCTTTCACTACTATAATAATGCGAAGTCCAAGTCCATTTGCATATTGTGCCGTTGTATTGAAGAAGTGTGTAACACAAAACGACAACTGGTTAGAATTAAGATTTTGGATTGGTGTGCCATATACCTACACCGTGACTGCTTTAGTTCAGTTCTAATAAGATAAGATAACGGATCATTATGAACAACTTTTACGATGGAGCCAACCCTGAAATCAGAAAAAAATAATATCAACTGTCCCATATATTTTCAGTTTCAGTTTATATCAGTATTATAATATACATAAATGTATGGTGCAGCTGATTATTTTTCGTGATTTCAGGGTTGGCTCCATAGTGAAAGTTTTTCATAATGATCAGTACAATGCCATCCTTCCCTCTCTAAGTCGACTAAATCACGCTATATACACAGATTAGGTAGTGTAAATCTTCATCTATCTTATATATAGTATGAAAACTGTCACATACATTTTCTGTGTAAACAAATGCGGGTGAATATTATTAGTATTTTACACGAAGCGACTGCAAACAGAATCTGATTTCTGGACAATACCGATATGCACGTTACAGTCTTCGCTTTTTAACGAGTGTCATAGACGTTCGTACCAAAAAAAGGGTCGAGGGGTTATCGTTCCTTCCAAGGCACAAACTGTACAATAAATACAAGTAGACTAACATAAAATAAGTAAGGAGACTTTTAAACGATAGGTACTTAATCATCGTTTTTAAGTAAGAGGGCAACTTAATACCACCATATTTTACGACTAACATCTTTTTCTTCTGGCTCTGCGACGTCTTCAAAATTCTTGGTCTCAATTAGCGCGGGTCCTTAATGAGGCCCATTTTACTGCATTTAACTCTTAAATCAACAGTTTGCGAGTGAAACCGTCGTATTATGTCCATAGTCCAACTCCAAATTGAGCATTTTATAAATAACCCGTTTCCGCCAGTTGATTTACAGCTTGCGTAGGGCGATGTACCCTAAAAGATATATGGTATAGTTTTTTAGGGTTTTTATATAACCGTCACGCGAGGGCCTAACCTTTTGACAACTGTGGGTATGCAAACTTAGGTACACATTTTATAAGCCGGTGGCCCCGACTAGTAGTTTTTAGCCCCTGCTTTTTCGATATTGGGCCGCTTATCGAATTTTATCGTTGTGATTTCAACTCCAAAGCTTCATAAGACAAGAATAATATACAGTTCTACATCTGAAATTTTAATTCAAGATCACATATTTCAGATGAAAAAACGAAAATTACTAAATTGAAATGGAGGAATTTCAGCTGTGCAGTGCGTAATAGGTCACATGAGGTGAGCAAAGATGCCGTGGAATAAGCAGTTTCTGTGTATGTTGTAGTGTTTGAGGCCAAAGCTGTATTGTTTAAAAGATGAAGGTTCTAGCTTACTTCATAGTATCATCATCATCAATAGTCCGAACTAACCCAATGATTGTCTTTGCTGTTTTTTACAAATGCAAATATTGTATCTAAAGTTCAATTACCACATAACTTTGTAGTTTTTCCGTTGCATTCTTGGCAGTCTTGGCACAGTACGTGAGCATGAAAGCGTGAGCTGTCGCCTGTCGGTCCCTCTGATATTTTCGCCTCTCTCTAAATACTTGAAATATCTTACGTATGTATTGTGCCATAGGAGGCAATTGCTTACACGGTTAACTAATCTATCTAACTGACGTAATTGCTAATTTGTAGACCTAATCTTCCTCATTTTCTTACCCAGTAAAGGAAACTCGTACTTTTAATTACATTAGTCTTGCCATGACCAAAAAATTACTCAGTACGTACGATCGATAAGACCAAGACTGATTTAAAAAAAAAACTCAATAATGATCACTCGTCGACCCTCAAGTCTTACCCTTTCGGCCCCTTCCCCGCACACTAGTACAGCACAAACTTAACACACACATACACAAAATTTAAGGCCTTTATGTTTTTTTACATAAGCCGAGGGCAAGGAAAGCGTGGGGCCACGTGGAGGGGTCGCGTGGGGTGCTGGGCGGGGCGATGCAGCTGCACTAGGGCTCCGCCGGCGGCCGCCAGTCGAGGCGCGCGCGTCATCACGACACGTCACGGCTACCCTTCAAATTTTACCGCCAAAATCGGAGTCCGTCACGCCATAGTTCCAAAATTAATATTTCGAAAATTTAGAACTTTGATAACGGTCTTTTCATCTTTAGAGCCATGTATTTTTTTTTGTAAAAAGTTGCCAATATTTTTGTGAAGTTTTCAAATTGGCGGGTGTCGGGTTGATGTGTGTGAGCGAGAGGTGTGATATGGAAAGCCCGGGCGAGGAAACGGTACGTGGAGTGCCTCCCGCGCCGCACACCCCCGCCACCCCGCAGCCCAATGGCTCCAATAAGATCATCGGACGAAATGTGAATGGGACCAGTAAGTCACGCTGTGCAATTAATTTGTTAAATGTATATTTTTTTGCTCAATTTTAACTCGGCACCTTTTATCGCATGTTACGGGCTGGGATGTTGTGAAGGGAATTTTATTTAATGTCGGCTAATTTGCTCGCAATTTTCTACTAGATAAAAACTTTATACGTAAGTACAGTGCATTGTAAAAATTTAATGGCACGGAGTGAATTAAAGTAGAGCCTTCAGAAAAATTATGGAATCAGACCAATTATAAGGAAGGATACACAAAATTTTCCTTTTCGTAAGGCAAGCATATTGAATATAAGTAATAATGCAATTCAGGCAGTGTTCATTAGAAAGAAATGATACATGGGATAAGTTACCTAAACCAACTTTAAAAATGTTTTGTTTGAAACAAGAAAAACTATTAGTTTAAACCAAACAAAAGAGTTACACGATATAATAAAGTTTTTGGATGATGGAGCCTTTACTGGGGTCAGATTACACTCTAACCAGATGCGGCTGAATTTCAGTATTTTTACACGAAGCTACTATCCCAACATCCCAATTTCTTAGTAAGAACGATATTTGAAGGATATAATACTTCTTCTCAGACATTTTGGCCTTCTGTCACCTTCATTACACTTTCATTACACATACCATCACGTCTGTTCACACAGAGGTGTAGGTTACTATAGAGACCGAAGGAGGTTCCTCCATGAGGTTGGCTTCGCGGAAGCTCTGGTGGAATTTAAAAGGAAGAGTTGTCACGTAGAAAATATTGAATAAAAAAGGTAGTTATTTGTGCGTATGTCATTGCTTTCGTAGCTCTGATAAGATTAAAGCAGACTATGCTACTTGCATCAAAAATCAGTCTTTTCTTTTATGGATATGGATCCTCGGGACTGTGGAGGATCAGAGCCACAGTACTAATGTAACCACCAACGCTAGGTGTCAGTACGGCGGTATTGTTTAAGTCATAACCTCTTGTCTGTCCATCGATTGCCATTAATCGGGCACAAGCCCAGTCTCCGATCTACTAAGTGAGAATTTTATAGTAGATTACTAACGGGTGTATTGTCGAAAAATCCCATAAAATGGTTTACATTGGTACACAAACTAACCATGTAACCCACTGCATACCTACTATTAATCGAACCCAAGATCTCGTGTTCATTGCAGTAGCCGTGCTTGTGACTACGTATTTTTACTTGTTTTTGCGCAATATAAGGTTCAGTTTTAGAATTTCGGATTGTATAGGACCTAGATATAGTGTTTACCTGATTTCTTCTAAATTCAAGGATTATCTATCGTACCAAAACTGTTGTCTTCCTTTTATTAAACTACTTGCCATCTAGGTGGTATATTAATTACAAGGAATTAACCTTGATTTAATATTAAAAAACCTATTTGCCGACAAACAACCATTCAAGAGAATTCGTAGATATTTATTTTATACCTTTACCTATGTACCAATTTGAAAGGAGGATAAAAGTAGGTCTATAACTTTTTATGAATGTTTGAAAAAGTTGTAATTGGATCAAAAAGTTGTTAATGTCTTTAGAACTATTACTTTTTCCCATCAGAATGTTATAACCCTCTAAACAACACACCACTTTCGTAAGGAACTATTAGTTCAGCTGTGACACTACTTAAATAATTATTCTGACAAATGACATATTCTGACAAAAATATATTATATGCTTGTCTGGCGCACCCTGGTTCGTTTGCCTCGGCAATAATCGCTGACTGGCTTTTATTCACGACAAAACTATAATAAAGCTCATACGACACGTTTAAAATAATATTTATATAAACAATAATCGACCAACAGACGATGCAATATGTTTGTCCTGCGCACCCTGGGCCGTTAGCATCGGTAATAACCTCTGACTACCTTATCTTTTTAACCATGAAAAAACTCGTAGAACACGATAAAAAGAAAGACTGTATCTAACAATAAAACCAGTCCGTCAAAACTGAGACGGTTTTGATCGATTTCTGCTTAAAATATAATTATTCTTAAAAATAAAAACTGGAAATCGCATGTAACAGTCTAAGGTCTAATTAAAACAAGTAGTAAGTACAGCAAGAACAATCGTTCACAGCGGTGGGGCCAGTTTTTCTTAGTTCTCAGTGTGAGCGGAGTTTTTCCGTCGTTTCCACGGTTTTTCCGACATCCATGCAACTGGCCGTTTTTGTAGGGCTGACTAGATGTGCTGCGGGTCGACATGATTTGATACTTGACAATTTGACACACATCTTATTTCCTTTTTATTAAATTTTATGCAGAAACCGTGCTATATTTAATTTTAGAGACTAATATAATTAAGTATTCAAGTTTTGCAAAAGAAAATAGTAATACTTACTGCTGCTTTTAGGTTTTTTTAAGGGTATGGCAGATACATTGATAAAAATTATTCTGTCATACTTAATGTTTATGTTTGCCGTTCCTACAATAGATATCCGATAATAGAGTCCGACACTCGTTTTTAAAAGAAAATTTGGAAATCACTTGAGTCTGTAATAAGTTAGTGGACGATTTTGTAAGCAATATCCAAAATATGTTTATTGGTTTTGGACTATCCTTATTGGAAATAAATATTTCTTTGATCGTGCACATAAAATTATTTACGGAACATGTAAAACCACTTAATTTGTAACATTTTGTATGATGTTCGCTGAAGAATGGATGAAAGCGAGACCATTTTTTCTACACAATATTTTTTTCTAGAATAAATATATGTAGATATAGAAGTTAAAGCTAAGTATAATCTACTGCTGTTTGAAAATTACATAAGTACATAAAAAATGTTTTGCCTACAGACTGAAGAGTCCCTTAGAAATTCAATTTCAAAATTCAACTAAGTACCAAAACTATACAACCGCGCTATACTTTACTTATCAAGAAGCGGAGCATAGACAAAAACAGCGTCATCCCAAGACAAACCGACGCCAGGCTTGGCGCAGAAAAACGCAAATTACGCGACGCAACGGGTTCGATTCTCATCGCGTGCGTCTTTGAATATGATAAGTTTTTGTCACATTCTCATTGGTATCGTTATTAAAAAACTGTATTTATTGTTGTCTGGTGATGGTGATATAAATTTATGCAGTCGTCTTTTGTATTTTTAATTTTGTTTTTGTTAGAAATATTTATAAACGGATAATGCCATAACCGAATATGGGTTTGACATTCGTCGTCATTATAATAGTTATCGGAATATTATTTATTAATAGTTTTTACTACATAAAATAGGTCCTTTTTTGTTTAATTAAAGGTGCTCCTTCTCAGATAGTTACCCCTTAAAGTTTAAACATTAAAAATAAACTTTTATGAAATACTGATTTCTGACACTTACGCGAATACTAGACATTGAAATAAAACTACTTTTTACGGATTTTATCGCGTTATATTGAAATAACTTTGTAAATAAATAATACTAACTATATAATATATTATTATAATGTCATTGACTATATCGTTGAAGGCTTATTCATGTATAACTTTCTTTACCATTAACAAACACACTCACATTTCTTATTCCATACTCGCTGTTGCCCATAATATCCCGAAGGGACTTTTTGAGTTAAAAGGTTATATCGAAATCTTTTCAGCGGTTTAGGTTTTAAAAGGTAACACACAAACAGACAGATTTTCGCATTTAAAATATAATAAGTATGTACTAATATGGATTTCACCACAACAATGTAAAGTGTCAAGATCCATTTTCGTTTTGCGAATAGCGTGGCAAAAAAGGACATTATGCAAAATGGTTTCATAAAAATGCAACTTAATAAAAACAAATCTTGACTGAATTTAATCCGTACAATAATAAAGTATAACTACGTCTGCCGTGCGCCTGAAAAACTAAGCGAAATGAAACAAAATGGGAAGTTTAAAAAATGCGAGTGTCGTTTCAACGTGGAGTGGTTCCGTATAGATATTCTTCCGTAGCGTTTATTTAAGCTGTCAGGCCTTTATTTGATTAACTATTTGAGTAACAAACAACATTCTCATTTATTAAAATTCACATTCTCATTTATTAAAACAGTATTTTTATTATTATTATTTTTATTGAAGAGTAAAATTCCTCCTGGTTACGTACCTGCTGGGAACGTGGAGAGTTCTCTCAGACATGGTACTTCAATTTCTTCTTTACACGACTCTGGTAAGATGGCTATTTTACAGTTGGTATTATTAATCTACTAGCTTATGCCCGCAACTTCGTCCGCGTAGAAGTCGAAAATGGTTCTAATAGGATTTTTAAATTAAAAATTATTAACTTTTTTACTTTATTAATTTTGATAAAACATATATTAATATGTGAAATGTTTGAATACTTATAAAATATAACAATCTTTATTATGTTGTAGGGATTTAAAGATTCAAAAAGCATGAAAATAAAATAAAAATTGGATACATTAAGTATATATTTTATGAACATTAAGCTCGGACTTTGATCTGGTGTATGTTACAAGGGGTTATTATCTATTATCTTTTTACAACGAAATAGAAATACTACACCTGCCACAGTATTTCTTTGTAACAATATTTTTATTTTTATTTTTGGATGCTAAAATCAACAGGCTACTCTGTACGCTTACTCTGGAGAATGCCACATACTCTGCCCGCGGGAGAAACAGGCTAGAATCAACAGGCTACTCTGTGCGCTTACTCTAGAGAATTCCACATACTCTGCCCGCGGGAGAAGCAGCTTTCCCTCAAATCTTCTCCCGCTACCAAGAGTTTGACCTTCAGCTTTGTTTATGGTCATTGTAAAGCAGACTTTGATGGGAAACTGCACTCTCTTGAATTCAAAGGGGTAATTTGATGTTAGTGGAATCCTAGGAATAAATACATACTCTCCTCGAGAACAATTCGTCAGTATAGTTGACTGGATTACATTGCGATGCATGTTTTCACTTGAAATCTGGTGCCATTGCATAATTTTGGTGGATTTATATTCCGCAGCAACATAATTGGGGCGCCAACTCTCAATTTTAATGTGTTCCATAATTTCCTATTATAACCACCTTTATGAGCTATAGTAGTCACATCCCAAACAATTAATTTCGTTTTGCGGAGTACTTCTGCCATAGTGGTACTTTGTTTGTTCGGGTTCGGGTTTTGGTTTATATCAAATCGAGAAGAACTTTGAACGCCGAGTGTGAAGTTTTACCTCATGGCAATAGATTGTGCATATTATTTTATTGGATTAAAATAAATCTTTGTTCATTGAATAAGCCTTCACTACTTGACATTATTTACTGCTGAGGAATTGACATATCATGTGTCAAAAATTTGCGATGTGTGACGATGCAACCGATATTAAACTTGATAAAAGTCTTGCCTGTTACACCAGGAGCACTCAAAAAAAGATATCACTACGTATTATTATACAGGAATTTATTAAATCTTTCTTCTTCTTCTTCTTAAATCTTTGTTTATTGAATATAGAGCCTTCACTACTTGACATTATTGACTGCTGAGGAATTGACATCATGTGTCAATTTTTTTATTTTAATCTAATTTAAATAAAAAACACTAAGGAGTATTGATAACAACTTCGAAACAAAATTAACTTTTACCCCTTTTTTACCCAGTTAGGGGATGAATTTCAATAAAATACGAAACACGTCTTTCTTCAATTCTGTTATAGAATGTTTATGCAAAATTTGAAGTAGATTGGACCAAGGCATCACGTTGTCCCATACAAACTTTGCCCCCCTTTTTACCCCCTTAGGGATAGAATTTCGAAAAATCCTTTCTTATCGGATGCCTACGTCATACAAAGAATACACCCTCCAAGTTTCAGGTCTCTACGATCAGCGGTTTAGGCTGTGCGTTGATCCGTCAGTGAGTCAGTCAGTCATTCAGGACAAAGCATTTTATATGTATAGATGAGGTGCTATTTTGCTGTGCGAATATTCCCTCTACATGGGTAAGGGTGACGTTATGTTATGGGAATATTTGAAAGACTATTGCGGTTTCCATTGGGTTTAATTCAACATGTATTGTTTGTGAGATTGTAAACAATATGAAATCTAAAAATATTTTTAATTTTACCCGTAGGTATTGATTATTGTTCTTCTAATTCAGGTTAATTTAGATAAAAATAACGTTTTACCCCAAACTTTAATTCGCATTTTGGAAATAAGGAAGCTAACTTTACGACTCAAAAGTATCCTATTAAAAGCTACCTACTTTGTAATCCGCGAGCGTTTCTCTCCAACTCCGCGGGCCCCTATTAAGGCGCGGTGCAATACTTTTATTTTTAGCAAAGTTTTTTTACGTGGGCAGACGCCGCGGAGCCAGTCCTTGCCTTGCTAACTAATGTATGTTAAGGGGGAGCTCTGTGTAAGGAAGCACTTTGGACTGAAAAAACTGAAATAAAATGTCGGAGCATTCGGAGAACACAGTTGTTGATAAGTTAACTTTGAATATTGTGTGGATTTTTATTTCATATAGCTTTTGTTGCTAATATTACTTCAGTAGCACACTTAGGAGATTTTAATACTCAACTGTACATACCTAATAGATATAGATATTATTTACAATAATAAAGGTAAATATTGGACTTTGTTTTTTTTTATTCGTTTTGACGACGTCTCTGATCTAGTGGGTCGAGTACCCAAGCTCTGCTTAGTTTGGGACTAGACGATGCTGTATAAAATGTCCTAAGAATATATTTTTTTATTTTCTCATTGATTATACCATGTCCTGTGGGTGCTTTAAAAAAAACGAATTCTTACAGTGTAGAATCGGCGACTATAGATTTTGGGAAATCACAAAATAATTCATGTTATTTAATATTTCATGATTTCATTCATATCAATATTTCATTCATTAAATTAATTATTCATGTAAATATTTGTTTTTTTATAACTTCTTAAAATAACAGCAGAAAAATACTCTCCTTAACTGAAATACAGGTGTACATAGTATGTATTTCTTTTGCAGTCTGAAAGAGCCTGCCTTTAAGCACCCACAACAAAATCTGCATATTATGTAGATGCGAGCCAATTTTTACGAAACTAGCATGCATGATATCATACATAATATTTTAAAACATACAAATGTATGCGCCTGAGTAAGAACGCTTCCTTTCTTTAAATAAAATCTTTTATTTTTCATACGGATGAAAAATGTACCGGATAAGCCGACACATTTTTCCATAATATACCTATACATACGTAAATACATACATACGGCGTAAATACATACATCGTTCGAATCGTTCCAATAAGTTTAAGATGAGCTGAAAATCCCTCAAACAAAATATTTTAAAATTATGAAACACTTTCGCAGCACCGTAGAATCGGAACTATACCGATAATCTTTAAGTATAATTAAAAAAAAACCGATAGTGATTGTTTTTTTACAGCATTTAATATACCATCGTATGTACGCAGTTACGCACGCTCACACTTCGATCTTTTTAAATTTTCGTCTTTGGTCCTTCGGTACTCTAGGCTTAACTTTGGAAGAGGATGTAATAAAGAGGATGATTTAGGATTGAATTTCATTTAATTTATTTTCAGTATGCAAGAACATCTGATTCTTTGTATCTCAATTATAATTTAATTATTTCTGGCATCTAGACTTAAAGTCTGCACCTGTAGTTGACAGGTCGGCAACTAAAGTCCTTCTTATTCTTAAGCACGAAGGCGTGAACGTCACAGGGTTACTTAAGACCTCTGCCATTATTTTTATTGACGCCGTTTAAGGCAATTTACCGAATGGGCACCATATATCGACATCAGCAAATTCTTCAGTTTTTCCTTTTGTGTGATATCCCGCTACTTAAATGTTAACATGGCGTTTTTTAAATATATGTAAGTACTTGTGCCAAGATTCGAAAAGGTCATCTTAATTAGTTTCTTCAAAACGGTTTTAAGAAGAACAATGCTACAGATGTCAGTTTTCGTGTAAAAAATAACCAAGAGTATGTACTTACTGTTAATTATTTTTTTAATGAACAGTTCAGTTCAGTAAGAAATTCTCTACAGTTTGCTAATGTTGGCTAAATTAGAAACTAATATGATAACAGTCACAGCTTCAGAATTACAAATGTAAGTGTTAAGGTTTCTAGCCATTGCGTACCCGAGGACCAGTTTCATTATTAATAATACGAACAGCGTAAAAATAAAATTATGTAGATCAACTCAAATCATTGAACATTTACAACTTTATTATAGGGGTCACGACTCATTTTGAGATAAGGGTATCTACAGATATTTGAACTAGCATTTTTTCCGTGGCTGTTAGCACACCCCCACACACACAATACCTTTTCACTCATTCAATTCAAATAAAGAACTCGGTTACGCAAAGATGCGTTCGAAAACAGCGAAACGTATTTGAAAAAAGTCCTCTTTTTCTCCTTTCATTCGTTGGATCAGCTTATTTAACAATACCGCTGTGTGAATATGCAAATCGTATAATTGTCTTGGCGTTTTTATTATTTTTTGTACGCTGCGCTACTGTCCGTTGACTTAAGTTGGAATGACGCATCTGTCATTTCTGATATTATAACGCACCGCTTGCCACATACGTAAAACGGAACATTATAATGACTCTGGTTTTTTGTCGCATAAAAATAAACGCGCAACTGCAGCGATGATGTATTTTTTAGTCTAAGATGTGATGAAATATCTCGAAAGGAATGAGGTCCGATGTTTTTCAGGGCCACTCGCTTGGATAATGTGTCGCTGAATTTTCATGAGTAGCAATATTTATCGTGTTTGACGCCATTACGGCCGCTGTCGGTGAGTGGCATAGCGCCCGGAGTACCCTTTATTTATATTGCAAAAACTGTTCGCGACAACGCCTATATACTTTTATCGAATCGCGTATTTTTTTACCGTTGTTAATTCCGCAGATAATGGTCAGAGTCAAATGACCGGGCGGCGGTAAGAAACGGCGGGAATTTCAGCGATGCCTGCGCACTCTTTTAACCGTGTTTTTTGTTTGGGACGGGTTCGGGCGGCGGCTCACGTTATTTTTTGCAAGTCCACCGATGAAAACCGTAATGGCATTTTATCGTGCATAAGAGCGGACGGAATCATTAATTATTTATAATAAGTGGCTAGCGCCGAATCGCGCCATGTTTATTTTAAGTTCGGAAAGTTGAGCATCTGTTTTTTTGGCGAGCGGCTATTTTCGCGCGCTTTAGTTCGCGACCACAGATTATCTTCGAAGGCTTTGGCTTATAAATTCCAATGCGATATTAAAATATTAAATGTTAATGACTTCATTAAGATAAACATAATGATAACATATACGCAAGTACATTATTAAAAGGTTGTGCTAAATTATCCTGATAAAACTTCAAAATGCAGAGTATAATCATGATTTTTATCATGAAAAAATAATTATTATATAAGATAGAATGAATTAATTTAAATCGGCATATTTTGTATGGTTATTGCAAAATAATAAGGTTCGTCTGAAAATAATAACATTCATAATAATGTCAAAAAAGGCCCTTATTATTACAGTACAGGCATCATAAGGGCCTTTTTGACAAAAAACTAGTAACGAAGGACCAACTCAGCAATCGCGTTTACGACCACTAGATTATTGAGGCAGTAGGTAGCCATTTACAATCTTCCATAATGTTCACATTAAACTTACTGCAATTGGCCGCCATAGTTTTTGTTGGCCGTTGCCATACATAAGACGATTGTTAGTTTTTTTGCGAACAACGAAAGTAGGTCACTCGTGTGCTTAAGATCGTTAACGATACCGTACCAATCAGTCGCTGTTTTGTGCGTATTCGCTTTTTTAGATTGCTGGCAAACTGGGAGCTTTTACATTTACATATATGATGAAAAATTGGCAAATTCTACTTACTTATGCATACGGTCACAGTATCTGATGTTTTAGTCAAGTAAACATAACATATTATCGCGCCGGATTCCCAAAGGGATTAAAAAGAGGTGTACCTATCTCTTAAGTAGCTTGTCGGAGACTACTTAAAGCCTTCCAAAGGACCAAAATATCTTTCTAGTGGAAAATGGTCCATATACCATGATATTTATTTATAGACACAATTGCAGATACTTACCTTAATTCAAGTTGTATTTTTCACTGATACTTTGCTTCGGCAATATTGAGGATTGCCTATTTCTACCCTTCTTACCAGTACTAACGTTGAAAACTGGTCGGCTGATAAGATTGCCGATTATCCTTTAAAAAGTTACTTTGAAACTAAAACAAAACAAGAAATCTTGCACTTCGTAGTAGCCCTTGTAATAAATAATGTCAACATGTGTTAACATACAGATAAAATATTGATAATCTTATCTTTCCTTAATTAATTATTTACGGTCCATCATTGGTCTTTTTATACTGCGATTGCAATGGAGTTTTAAATGTTTTTTTACTTAAAGGACGTTTAAATCGTAAACACTTTATAAATAGGTAGTGTTTATTTTATCAATCATTTAATTTTCTTAGGACGATATAATTTCCTAGCTATTAGATTATTTTAATACGTCGCCTATTAAATTAACGAATTTAAGTACTACTTAATTTATTTTTAACAAATTGCATAAAAAACTGAAATCCCACTCCTAATATATTTCTTAAATAAATCTAGCGGTTTCCTAAAAAATAAAACAAAATTGTAAATTAAAAATAATACAGTATATACTTACTTATATACACACGAACAATAATTTAAAAGACTTCGTAAAAACTTATATGCTTCTAATCTTTAATCTATGCCTAAGCCGTTGGAGTTCTTTTTTCAAAAACAAAGTTAACCCTTGCCGCGCCGATGCGTTGATTTCCACCGGACAGGTCCGATATGATCGGGCAGATGTGGGGCAGATGTTGTGGCTTGGACAATTGTAGCAGTAAGGAGTTGGGTACCGAGGTGGATATCCGAACGGATAATTGAAATATTATATTTTTTTCTGAGGTTATACTGTATTTTAGTCTATAACTAGCTTATGCCCGCAACTTCGTCCGCGTAGAAGTCGAAAATAGTTTTAATAGGATTTTTAATTTTTTATTACGTTATTAGTTTTGTTATAACATTATGTTAAAATGTTTGAATACCTATAAAATATACCAATCTTTATTATAGAATTAAAGGTTAAATATGCATGAAATTAAAATACAAGTTTGTTACATACTTTTTATTTTGATGTAAGTTACACGGGGGTATCTATTATCTTTTTACAACGAAATCGAAACAGTACACACACATAAACAATATTTTTAGTTTTTCCTTCGGTGGCTACTCTGTGCGCTTACTCTGGAGTATGCCACATACTCTGCCCGCGGGAGAAGCAGCTTTCCTTTAAGTCTTCTCCCAAGTTTATGGTCATTGTGAAGCAGGCTTTGATGGGAAACTGCATCCTCTTGAATTCAAAGGGGTAATTTGATGATGTTAGGGGAATCCTATGAATAAATACAGACTCTCCTCAGAACAACTGGTCAGTGTAGTTACCTCGATTACATTGCGATGCATCTTTTCACTTGAAATCTGGTGCCATTGCATAATTTTGCTGGATTTACATTTCGCAGCAACATAATTGGCGCGCCAACTCTCAATTTTAATATTATGTGTTCCACCATTTCCTATTTCAAGGTACAGGTCTGAGAACTATCCGACAGTAACACCTCCCCTCAGATGGATTCTCATATTTTTGGTAAGGCTCAGTTTTGTTACTGAAGGCCACAAATGAGACCGCTTCGTCCGCTCGCGTTCCGCTGAGCTCTACTGGTAAAGTCTGTCGGAAATCGCCTCTTGACAATACAGTAACCCCCTTTGTTGGCGACTGGCTGGCAACAGTTCTGTTTTTGATAGTTTTTATTTTTGATATTTGATTGTATTGTTTTTGTTCTGTCAGTGCCTGTGTCATGTCGATTATTGTAAAATAAAATACTTCCCGTGCTACTAAATTCCTCTTAAAAAACCACCATAGTTTAATTTCATCTACAGTCCACTTCTCTCACGAACACCCTTTATGAGCCATAGTACTCACATCCCAAACAATAATTTTTGTTTTGCGTAGTACTTCTGCCATTGTACTTTGTTTAGGTATATTGCCGGTTTATATCAAATCTTGAACCCGGAGTGTGTAGTTTTACCTCCGTCCATCAGCGTGGCAGCAATTCCAGACGATGCGACCGCTAAGGCGATATCACGATTACTTCTCACTTTAGCCAATACTAAATTTAATAGAAGTCTTGCCCGTTCCACCAGACGCATAAAAAAATATCACCTGTAGGTGAGGTGAGGAGGTGTACCTCTACATAAATTTATTATACTGAAATATATTAATCTTTGTTCATTGAATAAAAAGCCTTCACTATTTGACATTATTTGCTGCTAAGGAATTGACATCTCATATGTCAAAATAAACTGTAATTAAAATAAAAAACACTAAGGAGTATTTATATCTACTTCGAAACAAAATAAATTTTTACCCCTTTTTAACCCAGTTAGGGGATGAATTTCAATAAAATACGAAACACGTCTTCCTTCAATTCTGTTATAGAATGTTTATGCAAAATTTGAAGTAGATTGGACCAAGGAATCACGTTGTCCCATACAAACTTTGCCCCCCTTTTTCACGCCCTTAGGAGTGGAATTTCGGAAAATCCTTTCTTATCGGATGCCTACGTCATACAAAGAACACACCCTCTAAATTTCAGGTCTCTACGATCAGCGGTTTAGGCTGTGCGTTGATCCGTCAGTCAGTCAGTGAGTCATTCAGGACAAAGCATTTTATATGTATAGATGTTATAGATAAAATTATGCTTAAAAAGACTAGAGGTGCCTTATTTAGAAAATCATAATAAATTCTTAATATTTATTTTTGAATGAAGTGTTAATATTTAATTAATTTAGTAAATACAGTGACTTTCACTTGATGAGCTATGACATAAAAACATCATTTTTAAACATCACCATCATCATCAGCCTGTATCATCCACTGCTGCTGGACATGTGACTGTTTGCCCTTTTAAATATGGGTTTTTATGGCCTTTTACATTTGCGGGATTGTGATCCTACAAATGCAAAAAAGCTGAGATACAACACTGTTTGCGTTCTACAAACGGAAATAAACCTTGTCCCTTATGATTTAAGTTGAATTTGCATTGAAATTTCTTGGTCCTTTTGTGCTAAAGGTCAAAGGCCTTCCCCGAATATTTGTATTGGTACCATTATTTAGTCCTGTATTGACAGGTGTTGAAGGGGCTGTCTGTCAGTTGTTGGTGACTTTAAATTGAAAGACTGCCGAATATTTTGTCGACGAAGTAAGATTATCTTCACCCATAAATTCAAAAGTTGGAAGTTAATTAGAATAAGCAGCATGTGCGTACAGTTAAATTCCTGGTTAGGCTGAAGCGCTGGCGTTTTTGGGCATTCTTATAGTTATATTTTTTATCCCTAGGTAGGTACTTAATTCTTGTGTAAAATTTGACATAATATTTCTATTTTCGATTAAGGATATAACCTTAAAATGCTGGACACTTCCTGATTTCTTATTAAAACGTAAAACTACAAGTAAAGTGTAGAATTTAACCCATATTTTCTTATTACAAATGCAAAGCAAATGTTCTTATTACAACATTATTAAACCGCAAACATTAATAAAACTACGACCACAAATATGAAAACTGATTTATAGCTTGTCACAAGTATTACCAGTTGAAAAAATCTAAGCCAACTGTCGTTTGACCCAAATGACATGGCAGCACTAATCTATAAGATTGTTCTCATAATAAAATAGCATTTATACGACAATCGACCTTATTATAAAATAGAAAAGGTCGAGAAGCAAGATTGTATTTTACTGTACTTAATTAATGTACTTAGGTAATGGCAGCATATGATTCGCAAATGGTTTTATTTCAAGATAAAAGGCCATTATTGCATGTGTATTGTCAAGATGCAGCCATAAAAGAATTTTCTCACAAGAAACAAGCACCGCTTTCCTACTAAATTACAAGTTTTCGTCACAACGTTTAGCTTTCTAGATTGGGACGAGTTTAAAATATCCAAGTTTTTTTGGAGAATCATACGGTAGGTCAAACAGCTGACTTATTCTCTTTTTCGTTCTTTCCCATGGTACAGATTTATTTTTTCCCCGAACATGACCGCAGGGTGACTCAAACAGCCTGGCTGACGTCACAAAAAACATTATCACACCTAGGGCGTAATAAATTACATCCTTCATTGCCCATTCGATTTCAATATAACTAGAAAAAATTATCGCTCGCGGCAAAGGGGTAACTTTCAATTTCTCTACTAATTAATTAACGTACCTAACACATGTTTAGACGTACTATTTGTTACGCTTTCTCTATAGGCATTACATCACTAACCCTTTGCCACCTGTTGATTAGAAAAAATGACAACAGTTGTTTCCCGCCAGGATTTGTTTATTTCTTTTTAATTGTTGATTTGAGACATTGGTTTTTCGGATTCGGTAAGGGTTAACTGATTTTAATGGCCGACGCATCGGAAGTGACATGTGTCGATGTATTCGTCATTATATTTAATTTTTATTGTTTGCTTCCAGCTTTTTCGATGAAATCGAGTTGTGGACAGATGGACAAATTGTGTTCACATTCTTACTTACCTATTTCTTATTTCTTGCTAAAATAAGTATGGTAGTACAATGTGTAAGTTATGCTTATACATATGAAAAACTAAACTGGTACTATTTATACTATGCGTGGTTACTACCGCCTCCATAAACTTCAACACCTTTAAGAATATTATGTGTTATTATCATTGACTTATATAGTATTTATATCAATGGTTATTATGCGCGGTCTATTATTATCTTATTAATGGTAACGCAGTAGCGCAACATGTGACAGATAAAGATTTATGAAACATCATAGCATTTTAAAATTAATATCAACGTTATCTTAATAAAATTAACAATCGTGATATGTCGTTAACTTTAAATTTCCCTTTATAAATAACAGGAAATAAATTTCAAACTTACTTTTCAGTTTCCGTGAATAGCAAACTTGTATTTTTGGTTTTCCGAACTATTTCTTGGCCAGCTCGGGCTAATGTATAATATTAAGAAGGAACACATTAAATACTCACCCCTATTGATCTCTACAACCAAAACAATTATAACACCAATTGAAAAAGTTTTGACGTAGAAAAACGCGGGAACTCACATTGACGTACAGTCTATGGTTAATACTTTTTTATAACGACACCTGTAGGCGAGGGAGGGAGTGCCTGTCTGCCTGAGGATGAGCTAAAAAACTTAATGAATTGAACGTGAGAATGAATGTTTGATATTGAATTTTGTACGGAGGTTTGCTTCGATAAGATTAGGGGTTATCAAGAGAAGATTTTTAACTAACTTATTTTGTCTCGCAGAAGTTACGCTTTCCATGCCGCTGAATGTTAGTGATATTTACATTAAATTAAGACTAAAACATTCCAAGTATGCCTCATCAACTTTAAAATTTTGGAAAAGCTGATTCTCCGGAGACTTCCATGAGGATAAACTGATGCCGATGTTTAAATATGAGGTAGAGAGAATATCGATTTAATAATTAAAAACTTGTCGGTCAACAGAACAAAAGTTTACTCAAGATGCTGATTTTAAAATAAAAATTACCTTGGTACGGTGGATATTGCAAAATTTGATCAAATAAACATTATCGGCATCAAATTCGGACATTGCAGTATCCGAATTCGATGAAGGCCACTCATGAAATTAACAACTATAAAACCCTTGAATGACTAACTATTAACACGTCATTAAAACAGAGATAGACTATCATTAAAATAAACCGAACACCAAAGCCACCTTTACATTTTTAAATCAGATAATACGCCATCAAAGCTATTTATTATTCATTTCTAAGCAAGAGCTTTTTTATCCGAAAACTGTCCACTCGCCCCCATTTCATTTTTTACTTTGTACTTTTTCTCTATGGTCATGTTTGACGTTCTCACGGAAGAGGCTGAATGGACTGGTGTTCTCTAGACTTAAAAAAACA
This sequence comes from Acronicta psi, assembly GCA_946251955.1. Classification (NCBI taxonomy): domain Eukaryota; kingdom Metazoa; phylum Arthropoda; class Insecta; order Lepidoptera; family Noctuidae; genus Acronicta; species Acronicta psi. The sequence continues at coordinate 11,435,611 of OX276488.1, read as the reverse complement.
CGGAAGGGTTGCTAGTATTAAAAATTATTAGTTTGTTTTTCGTGTACGGTAAGGTGCTCTTGGTGGGAATAAGTGACCCTCGCATTGAACATCCGGGAAGATGTTTTAAGTTTAATGAGAGGATATGGCCAAATAAAAAGTTCATTATTGGTTGGACCGACAGTGTTGGGTTACCCAGTATGTTACAATAGGATGGGTGAAAAGGGTTATATTGTCGAGACAATCTCATGGTCAAGATTTGTTTGTTATCATTGCTAGGGGTGCATGAGAGCCTCTTATGGAATTTATGTGGGAATAATTAGCTGGTTAAGGCAAAGTACACAAAGATAATTCAAGCAGTGGATGATGATGAATTAAAGGTTTCTCAGATCTATGTTTGTTTATGTTTCGATTTTTGTCCGATTCGAAGTTAGTGAGACTATTCATGTCTGTAAAATGAATTACTCATAAATTTAAGTCGTATGATGAAACAGCAATAGAGTTTTCAATAATAACTATAAACCAGAGTCATTTCTCAGTCTTTAGTTGAGATTTTCAGCTTAGGCATATTACTTCTTCATAAAGAAACAATTTAAAGTGTGTCATAGTACCATCTACTTTTAAGTTCATACAAAACTTGATAAAAAACTAAATTATGATCTACTTGCACTTCATTTAACACTAAAACTGCGTATAAATTATTAGACCGTGTCAATAAAACCCAGTGCAATGTAAACATATGAGCGCCGTTGAAGGGTTGACCCGCGCCTGTCACGGACTGACAGATGGCGGGTAGCCGCGGGACGGATAGGGTTGGCTGTCATTTTAGTTTTTGTAACATTTTTGATTGGGACACGGAAGTTGGGTATTGGATATTATTTTGACCTAATAAAGTTTTTTGTGATGACAGATTTAATTTTTACAATGACAGTGTGACAATGTATTATAATAAAATTATTTTAGTGCAATATCAAATTGTTGCTGTAATAGATACCAATTTTAGGATGGAAATAGTACACGGATATTATTAATACCTCAATTTTAAATTAATAACTTACAATACAACAAAAAAAAATTGCATAAAATTTTGGTACACAGAGTTCGTTCCCAGCGGTAACCCTAGCGCCTAACATAAATTCAACCCTACCACAGTCGATGGTAGTCAAAAGGAGCGTTAATTATTCCAAACGCATTTTTTACCATAAAAACGTAGAAAAAACTCACGAATGGTGAGGTGCTAAGTACGAGCCCTCCGGCTTAGGGTATCAATTAGACGCTCGAGGTAATGGAAACAATGAAACATGTGTAAAACTTATAAGTGGCGCTTCAGGGTTATAACGTTTTAGTGTCCGTCCAATTTATTGCCTTTTGAATAAAGAATATAAAAAATTGATATTCGTGCCGTGAATAGATTCTTTCCAGTGTTTTGATATTATTTAGTTCTACCAATTTAATTTTAGGAGTAATTAAGATTGTATTCAATCGAACTAATTTCATCTCTTCTTCTCAAATTTAAGAGCACAGCTCTTGTCCCGGGAGCAATCGCCACTGTTCTCGATCTTCTGCCTTTAATTTTACCTCTTGATACGACTCGCTCCTCACTTTTTCCTTCACTTGCTCTATAAAACTTCATCTGGGTGTTGCCCTTCCTCTTTTTCCTTCAATTTTCCCTTCTAGTATGGTTTTAAAGAAGTTGTCGTGTCGTATCAAGTGGCCAAACATCTTTCCTCTCCTGTTCTCTATGGTTCTTAACAACTGTCTTTTCTCGCCTACCATTACTAATACTTTCTAGGAAGTATTGGTAATTTCATCTAAGGCTAATTAAATCATCATCACCACGCCTAAATTCCCCTAAGGGTTAGGCGGAGGTGTTCTATTTTAGACCCATAGTTCACTGGTATGTTTAACATAACATTAAACTGGGCCTAAAACCCAAACTCTGAGAATCTGACTGAGCACTGATAATTTCATTGAAAACCAAATCACACTACTAAACCCGGGAATCGAACCCCTTCTCGAGCGTAGCCTGCAGTCGTGCTTACGATCACCGAGGAAATACAGGCCTCAAGCCTAGTATAGTCACCAGTCTCCCACAATATGCTTACCTACCGAATTCTATGTTACTATGTAAACATGTAATCAGTGTGTATTGTGGTGAGAAACAAACCTTTAATATTATTATTAATTCAGCAATTAAGCGCGAAACATATTTCACAAATTATTGACCAATTTTATCTATTATTTGGTCCTCGTCCAAGTATCTAACCCTAATCTACTGCAGAAGACTGTTTGATAAAAAGAACGTTTGTGAGTTCACTGGCGCACTGGGTCATTTTACATTTACTTAGGGGTCGACAAAAACCTGTTTTTTGTTACGGGTTCCTCGGGATGAGATCACGCTTTTGTTGTAGGGTTGTCTAAGTCTAAATTGTATACTCGTATAAATGTGCGGCGATTGAATTGTAGAGCTTTGTTTTTTGTCTTCGTTTTGATGAATTCTGCACAGAAAGGTAAATAATATTTTTTCATTAGGCTATTTTAATAATGTGATCCCGGAGATTGAGGCATTTCTCTATTAGCCCATACTTAGGGGTATACCTTTACCGGCACGTAATGTTGCGGAGATGCCTTTCACTGCAATTTAACCCAAACTTTGGACCCGATTTATCAATGGGGAATAATTTTAAGTTTTGGGACCTATTTCACCACCTTTGGATAGCCGATAACGGCGATAACTGACGGATAAATTCGGAAATGGAATTATTTGTATAACTTATCAGTAATTATGTTACAATTTTAAAAGTAACAAATGTTAATGTTATTTTCTTTTAAAATTGAATTGAACATGAGTATAAAATAAGTATTACTTACTCGTTTGTATAGGTACTCTATATTTAAATTATTGGTTTAATTTTTTCGCAATTTCCATCTAATTTCAAATTAATGCGGAAATTTGCAATTTCTGCAAAATGCAAGAAAAAACGAACATTGCCAGTATTATTTATTACTATGTCACTTAGTTGTTTCTCATCTCAACTTCTTTCACACAATACTCTTTTAATTTGCGTGAAAACCCTATCGTTTATTCACAAAAACAGGGTTGAAATATGCATAAAAAGCTGAGGGAAGGCGATTTATTGTTTATCTCTGTCGGTCACTCGAATAGAATGAAATGTTTCCCTAGATAGGCTGCTGATAAACATGTTAACACTTGAGAAATTGAATTTATGTAGGTGTTTTATTTATGTAACGAATTTTATTAATAGTAGTCAATTAGGTAATATTATAAAGTGGCAAACCGTAAGCAACATCGTAACTTAATTTTCAAAAAAAAAAAAATGTAGTATTTATAAAAACTAGGAACACCACACAACAAACCCCTGCCAAATCGATTCTGTCGCGCTGATAGAGAGATATACCTACTTAGATTAAGGTCAGTGGCACAAAAAGTGGATAGAAATTAAACTTTTTCTTTTATAAAACGTTGTACGGTTTTACCATAGTGTAACAATTTTAAGACTGGTTTTACCATCAGAAATTCAGAAGAGAGGCATCAAAATGTAATGAATTAAATGTTCTAATAACTTTGTTATGCCCAAAAATATTGACTCAACTTAATTTTATCAAACTATTTATCAAAATTCAGCTTCAGCGATTCATTAAATAAAAACTACATACCAAGACCCAGAAACACATGTCGGTCAAACTAATTTCTTTATTATATTTGATTAACCCTTCAAATGCGGCCGGTGGGTCGTAATTACCCAACAGATGCAACACTGATTAATTACTAGAAAAAGCGTTTGGGTCAGTCAGTGCCACCTGCCCGAAAAATCTCACTTTCGATCGGTGGAAAAGATTTAAAAAAAGTGATGAGGTGGATGAGACACATACACAGAAGAGGGTTCTGTCAGTTCTGTGTAGGTAACCCAGAAACAATTATTTTCATAATAAGAAAAATAAAATATTTTTAAAGGAAATAAAAAAATGCAAAGAAAGAAAATCTTTTATGATATCGTATGGATTTTAACACAAACTGGCTGCCATCTGACATTGTAACCCTTGAAACTTTTACAACACACGTTTTTATAGCTTTGTTGGGGAACCCTAAATCGTAGGAAGAAAGTTTTTTCGGTGTAATCTCGTATGTAAATCGCCCAGTCATTGTCTTTGTCGGTTTTTTTAACCTCGTCAGCGGAAGTCATGTGGGATTAGGATTTTTATAATCGAACTTTTTTATCGGCTGTCATTAGTTTTATTTGATAAAAGTTAAGGAAGATTGTGATTTTATTACTTTTAACGATAGCAAACACAAATACAGCGACATAAAAGAGATTCGATATGAATAAAATTTATTTGATCGGATAAGGGTTACATCGCTAAGCATACGATACCGTCCTTTTTTAGCGATAACTCCTTTGTTATTTTATTAATTAACCCGTTCATTTTTCTGGACTCTGGTGGATTTGTCATTAGAACTTTAGAGTATCCATTGCCAAATCTTGCTGGCTTTTCTCACTGCCATTAGATGATAAATAAGTTAGGGAGAGACCATAAGTTATCATCCAGTGTTGCACATGAATTTGTGTATACCTAACTAAGTAATTTAACAAGTCGTATCAATCAGAGAGTAATCCTGGATTAATCCAATAGTTTTAGTCGAAGTGTATTTTCCCTTTCGGTGACCGACACTTGCCGTCAAGGGTCGTATATGGATGAGTATAAAGGGGAGGTCTAAGGCCAGCTATGACGTGTAGTCAAGAAACTGGGCAATTAACCCGACAGTCGCCGCAGGTAATTTTCACGTTTTAAACGTAACGGAAAAAACTACTCCTGCATACTGCGCGTTCTCCGAATGCTTATTTCTAAAGATTTGCAGATTGAGACACTACTAGCACTATTTAGCCTCACGTATACACGATTATGTATAATTATTTGATTCCAATTAATTAATGATTTGACGGAAACGATTAAAACATGTAATTTTATTTTAATTTCTTCGTCTTACTTAATCACGCAGTATAACATTATAATTTAAGATTTTACAAGATTAAAAATTACGAGTGAATTCACACAGCTTTTTTTCTGCCGCCTAAAAACGCGCATCCAAATGCACAGACACAATTTCGCACGGAAGTTTACCAAAAAAAAAACTAAAATAAAAAATGTCTTGGCATCGTTAATCCAACCTGTACAATGCCGCACGCATAAATATTCATAATTTGGCACAATATTACGCATATCAATCACTATGCAAGTGCTAAAAAGGATCTAATGGCATGCGCAAGCACACCCCGCCATTTTGTTTTCTCCGCACTGTCATTAGCACCTTTTCATCGGGAACTTCTTTTTGTGTGGCTTATTCAAATTGGTGACAATAGTGTGTTTTTGTTTATCCGTTATGATTATGCGAAGAAGCTTTGAATGATCTTTGGGAAGAATCATGTTAACATTATTTTTGTAACCCTGTATTTCATAACTTCTGGATAGCTGCTAACTGCCAAATAAATAAAAAAATGGAACAAAGTTTGTATGAAATCATGTGCCAGCTAATTTAACGGAAACTAATCAGTAAGCTGTGTAACAGGCAACTGTTTAATTTTAAAAACAATATCTAACTAAATTAAATTCGCCGTACTATACGATTGTAGAAAATAAAAACTACGCATCTAATAAGCTTTAACAAAAAAAAATAGTTTTGATACTATAATTGATCGAAGATCCTATCTCCTCCCGCCAACAATCCAAAGACAATCCTCCCGCCTAAATTATAAAGATGCGTTCAAATTATGCGTGATCACACCATAGAATTAAACAAGTTTTTTTTTATGATTCCTTTCGATTCAACCCTCACATGCTAATTATCGTTTTGAAGAATTAGTTGATATTTTCGCACGGTGGAATATGCACGTGTATGTTGCGGTAACTGAGTAGGTAATTAGATAGGAAGTTGTTTGTTATGATAATTATTTGTTTCATTTGCGGGAATTAGTTTATCAGCTTAACCAGTTCTGATGTCATTCGATTTAAATTTGATATTTATTTGAAATTAGGGGTATTTTGAGTGAATTTGGTCCTCATTTACATATCAAGATAGGATAATTATATTTGAAATGTTTTGGTCTATTCTACTACTCGGAAAATTCATGGATTATAAGTAAAACCTTTATGTAATTTTAATTGTATAGGTACTATAGTACTGTGATTAGCTAATGAAATAGATTAATCAACTTATACATAAGGAGGTCTAGCAACTAATATTTGGAACCTGGGTAAAAAAAATAGTATTTAGAAGATAAATAAATAGAAGTCTAGAATTTAAAAAAACAGGCCTATTATTTTTGTCAGTGCACCAGATTTATTTGCTTGACCGGGGCATTCTAATCTGCTTTTTCCTCCACCCATTTGCATACCCGTATCTTTAATTGATTAACGATTTGTTAAAAACGCTCGGCTTGCTACCATTTCAGTATGCAAATGCTTGAGTTAACTCTAGCTTAGATTTTTTGTTAAATTTCCTTATTAAGGTATTTATTAACTAGACGAAGTTAGCTAATAGCTTGTCTAATGTTGGTTTATCAGTGTTTCAATATCCCTGCATATCTTCACGCCTTCATCGCCCTTCGGTGAATCCGAAGGGTTTAGTAGAAAAAAATGTACTTTATGAATGTATTACTGTTCGTTGGTAATTTAAGGTCCCACGTATCATAAGATGTGAGCTTATTTTCACTAACCGAGCACAAATCTAAACTCCGATCTCAAACATAGAAAACCCCAATTGCATTTTGCTTAACATTTAACATGGGAATCAAACCCAGGATCTCACGCTCAGCATTCACGCTTGCAACTGTTGTTTTGTTTACATAAATGTAAAAACAGGAGTTCAAATGTCAGGAAAACAAGAATGATAAAAATAACTGAAATAATGTTAACTTTTAATTAATTGGTAAATTAAATATTTGGTAAAACTTAAATTTCACTAAAATAATGCAATATTTTAAATAATAGACTATTTGTTATACAAGAGTGCAAAGTTGCTTTTTAACCGCGTGCTCAATTTTGATGACCGAGCAAGCGAAGGATTCTAAAATTGAATCACGAGCGGAGCGAGTGATTCAAAAATTAGAATCCTGAGTTTCAGCGAGGGAATTAAAAGAGCACAAGGTGAAAAATCTTTGCACTCGAGTGCAACACGTAACTTTTCATCCCACCTCAGCGAGGAAATGACTACAAAAAACATTTACAACCACAAGATACTTTTATTTCAGTTTAGGTATTAAAAACTATATGATAGGTAAGTTTTACAGAATACCTATTCTTTAAATTATGTAGGTATAATTAAGAGAAATTGAAAGTAATGTTGCTACCATTACTTGAGTGTAATATTTTTGTTAGGTATTGTAATGTTGGTGTTAGTGACTTAAAAAAGTACACCAAGAAAGTTCCGATAGGCTTGTTAAAAAAATATCGATACATCGATATTATTTTTTTAATGTATCGATATTTTTGAGCGATATTTAATATTTCGATATATCGATGCATCGATATAAAATTCAAAGTATCGAAAAGGTATAAAAATCTATATTTTTACAGACTAATAAACTTATAAAAGTTTTAAGATTATAAAATCCCAAAAAGGAATACTTTTTTTTTTACTAACATCTTTTTAATAAATTATATTTAATGTATTTTTTGTTTTTGGTCGACTTGATTTGTTGTTATGTAATTTGGTTTTTAAGATATATCGCCCATATATCGATAATTTTAAATAAAAATATCAGTATCGATACTGATATTTTCAAAAAATATCGATACAACTTATTATATCGATACTTTGTTGTGTAGACTCGGAACCTAGGGAAGGTTCCAAGTCTGAGTTTTTAACAAATTAAAAAAAAGTTGTATGATAAATTCGGCGCCAGGGGGGTAAAAGCACGATGTTCTAAATTCAATTTACTTTGTCTCTCTAGAGGATAAAAACGACTTTTGCACTCAGATATTGAAGAGTAAAAATACTCTTTCCGAGATGGTGGGATGAAAAATACATTATCGTTACTTAAATTGTCATTGTCTGACTGTCGCTTTGCTAATTGTCTAAAGTGTCAGAAATCAGTAGCTAAGTTTAAATTAAAGTTTCACTTGATAAAAAATTATTTCGTAATATCACTAAACATATCAGGAAGAAAAAATCGTGATGCAGAGAAAAAAATAACTTCGCATATCACAATTTTCTCACGAAAACCATTACCCTTCTTCGGTAGTCGAGTAAAAAGTACCGCACGCTAATGAAACAAAGGTACACTGACAAACAGAAGACAAGAAAAAACTTTTTACTAATCAGCAAAAAACGACAAGACATCGTGAGAGATGCATAAAATTAACTTGTAATAAATACACGTATGCAAATGCCTACGTGACCACTTTTTAAAAAGAAAAAAAAAGACAAAAGTGCTCACTGTGGTCGGTGCTACCCCTTCGCTGAATCAAATTGAAATTTGCATACGACTGTGGCGATTTTTTTACTCAAAAAGATTATGCAAATGTATTTTTTGGACATCGGATGAGTGTGAAAGACTTTTTTAGTGCTAAAAAAGTTCCCTCGGCTAAGATAGGGTTAAGTATGAAGTAGGTTGAAGAAATGAGTTCTCATACTTTTCATGTGAACCTTTTTTACTGAGTAGGTACAGAACCAAAAAAATGGTTGATATTCTTTGTTTTGAATAATTAGTTTTTATACTACTTAGTTAGTTTTTTATTAGTAATTTGAAAAAGCGTGTTTTTGTCGACTAAGCAAATTAAATAAATACCTACATCCTTGAAAGTGTGGACGTATTTAATTTAAAAAATATACTAAAAACTTGATTTACTTACTAAAAACAAAAATAAATAAATTACTTAGGTATAATTATGATTAATTTACCACCAATTAATTTAAAAAAAAACACATTTTACCAATATATTAGGTATTTGAAGTTATTTATATTATGTGATACGTAATAGATAGCAATATATAAATGACACAATACACATAAACCTTTATATCAACCGCCCATTTTTTTTCTAACGTTTTTTAATAGCGCATTAATTTTTTTACCTGCGACCCAGGGTGGAGTCTATCCACCCCATATTTTTTTATTACACAAAAACCAATAGTGCACCAGGGGGTGTCAACATTTTTTTCGTAGCAACCCTGATCGATATTTTCCCGCGCACACATCGTATTGGCTAACCCTTTCGATAACAAAGGAGGTCTTTATGTAAAACTTATTCATTTATTTTTACTCTGGTAACGGTCGTCGTTTGCTATTCTTTTCGGTAATAGCAGGGGTTGCTATTAAAAGGGGTTATTTTTTACGTGTGCCTCTCCTCACGCGATTCAGCCTGTTCAAATTGTTTGGGGCACGCAAATTATCGGGTTTTATTATTGAGAAGGTTTTTAGTTTTATTTTTGAGATTTAAATTACGTTTTGAGATGGATTAGGCTCTTATTTGTTGATGGTTGAATGGAAAAATATTTAAACTCTAGAATGTAGCATATTCATAAGTTTGTACATACATAAGTATATTGTAATAAGGCATAAAATCCATAAAATAAAAATACATTAATTTCTGATTGAATGTAATCATAGCATTTTAGCATTTAAGCATAACATATAATTTACAATCTTATATCAGAACACAACCTTTTCCGATGGTTTCGGGTAAGACGCGCTTAGAACTGAGTGAGCCAGTCTATTAGTGCAAGGGGATCAGCATCATCTTCCTTCCCTTATCCCATCCCAATTAATTTGATTTCATCCTTTCTTATCTTATAATTAAAAATATATTAATCTATACTTACCAACACTTACTTTTCCAGTGGTGGTGACGTCAGCTCCGGCGAACGAGGCAGAGCTTCAACTGTACCGGGTGATGCAGCGCGCCAGCTTGCTTGCTTACTACGACACCCTGCTAGAGATGGGTGGGTATATTATTCATAATTTGCCAATGTCTCTCGATAAGTAGTCACTCGATTATGCAAAGAAGTATTTTTTCTCATTAGGACTTTGTATTTACTTGAGTCTACCAGGTTGGCCAAAATTTCAGTTTTTCATGAATTAAGTATACCATTATTTACATTAGAAGTATGATAGGTAGTAAAAATGAATGGATTGTAGAGATATTACTAATTGTGGTCCTTTTAGCTTTAGCTCCCAAATTTTCCAATTCCCGGCCTAATATGTTCAAAAACAATAAATTACTTGAATAGGTACCGAAGTTTCTCACTATAATATAAATACATACACTCAACTTACACAACACTCTTATTCAGGATCGCCGACAACATTCTATGCTTGTAAATTGCATCACTTAAATAATCTACTAAAACGTGGAACATTAAAAACACATGCTATCAAAAGACAATAATTATTATCCATCCCAAACAAAAGATCATAGGAACACAAGAAAAAACACTTTCTCATAACGAAATAAAGAAGACCAAAGTAAAAAACTACAAAATCTCCATAACGCTAAAAAACGCGCGCTCAGCGTCGACATGCAAATTACTTTTTTAATCTTTTACTTTTTAATACCGCCGATTACTCGAGCTAAGGAAGGGTTTGGCCAGTCAGCCTTATCCTTTTGTTTTTTTTCTCGGCGCCCCTTCGCAAAATGGTCACGTAGGTATTTGCATATTTGCCTAAATTAAAACTGGGTGTGTGAGCTCGTGTTTTTTTACGGTATCTCACGTTTTTGTGAGGAACAATCATAGCGAAATGAACTTGTGGCGCAAGAAAGTCTTGCATATTAATGTTTATGGGACTAATCTATCTGCTTGCAACAATGCTTGAGTTTTTTATCTGAGAATGTAAAGAACTTATTATCGCGGTCCAGTTTTTTTGGATTCTGAGAAGTTATCAAGAATTATTGTCGTGCTTTCTTGAATCCAGTTTTTAATGACGAGTTGATAGCACGGTACACTTTGAGAACCTGTCTTCAATTTTCAGAATAAAATATATTTACTAGGATCTAGATATAGTACTGGTGGATTATAAATTATAAAACTTTTATAATTTCCGTTTCAGGCGGCGACGATGTACAGCAACTCTGCGATGCTGGCGAGGAGGAATTTCTTGAAATAATGGCCCTAGTGGGCATGGCTTCTAAGCCTCTTCACGTCAGACGTTTGCAGAAGGCGCTTCAAGAGTGGGTCAATAACCCAGCCCTCTTCCAGATACCCATTGTACCTAATCTTTGTCCTACCGAAAATCCCTTCATCCAATGCAACCAAAGACTGCTAAACCTGCCTCCTTCAATACCTAACGTTTTACCAAGAACTGTGGCTTCTCCAGAAAGCAGTAGACCAATGTACAGTCCTTCTCCAGGTGCTCCTGAAAACAGTTGTGGCTCAACTGCCTCAGCACCTAACGCCAGTCCCGTTCACCAAGCAAATACCTTCGCAAAAATTGTACTACCACCGTCCCCCGCGCCCGCAGCCCCTGTTACTTCCACAGCTTCCAGGTCCTTCTCTCCTCAAAGTGCCTGTCCTCCTGCCTCAGCTGGTTCAAGTCCTAGCTCAGTCACATCACCAGTTCAGTTAACGCCAGTACTTTTAGATGTTCACGTTCAAAAGTTGTCGGCAGCTGCGGAAAAGTTAAGTAAGCATTTGCCACAACTAGAGCCAAAACCTCAAAACACTAAGAAGAAGATGTGCAAGGATCTGGAGCTGGTGATGATGATGCCGGAGTCAGATCCGAGGCGGATGGAGGAGATTAGGAAATACGCAGCGATTTATGGGAGGTTCGACTGTAAGAGGAAGCCTGAGAAGCCATTGACGCTACATGAGGTTAGTATCCATTTTATTATTCCACTTACGGTGGGTTTTTCAATCAATGCCGGGTTCCGGGAGTCTAGTTCGTCACTCGTTATGTAGCTTATTAAGCAGCATTTTATATGTCGTTTACATCATATTATGTTAATAAAAATCCTATTAATGGCTTCTTAAAATGTTTTTTTCTAATATTGCAAAAGAAAATTTCTATTTATAAAGGTATGTACCCTTTTTATCTGCAGGTAATGGTGAACGAAGCAGCAGCCCAAATCTGCCGCTGCGTGCCCGCATTGCTGACGCGGCGGGACGAGCTTTTCCCTTTAGCGAGGCAGCTGGTGAGGAGAGCTGGGCTGCACTATTCAAAACACGGGTAAGTTTGGCCTTACAGGTTAACTTATTAATTATACCACTGCTGGGACGAGAGGAACCTCCCTAAGACATCGTGCATCGTACAAAGCCTAAACTATGCGAGGATAAAAAATATATAATGCGTGCACACATAGAGCAAACCAAATACGAAAATGAAGAATACAAAAGAGATCAAACACGTGAGATAAATTTAAAACTGTATTCCACTCTCGATGCACTAAGTACTTAATATTCTATCCATGAAACAAATCTGATAACGGCTCAGAGTAGGTAAGTACTAGAGGTGTGCGCCGATTTTATTTTCGTCGGCGGCGGCGTGATAGCAAAATTTTGCCGGCGGCGGCGGCGTAACCGGCGTGAAATCGGCGTCAGTACTTTTGATTTAGACTTCAAAGATAAGAAAGAGAATTCAGGTTTTATTACCTTTTAGTTTTAGAAAAACAACATATTACAATATCATCATAATCATATCAGCCAAAAGAGGTCCACTGCTGAACAAAGACCATTGACTTTCACAGGGACCGGTCGTATGTTGTCTGCATCCAACGACTCCCTGCGACTTTTACCAGGTCTCTGGTCTATCTCGTTGGAGGCCGTCCCATGTTGTGCTTTCCGGAGCGTGGTCTCCATTCCAGAACCATTCTGCCCCAGCAGCCATCACGTTGCGAAGTTTCGCGAACGCTGCCCAGCCGAGTCGGATTCGAAGTGACCTCTTCCTCGAAATTGGACCTGCCTAGCTGGACGGTTTGTCCTAGATAGACATACTCGTCAACAACTTCGAGAGCAGAGTCCCCAACGGAAATTGAGATGGGCACGACATGAGCGTTTGACATAACTTTCGTCTTACCCATGTTCTTTTAAGACCCACCTGCTTGAAAACTGTTGAGGTTATTGAGCATTGTGCTGAGCTCATGAAGCGATTTTGCGATATCCATATCGTCGGTAAATTGAAGATCCGCCAAATCCTTTCCACCTCAGTAACTTGAAGACATCTTCCATTGCGGTGGTGAATAGTTTCGGGGATATAACATCTTCCTGGTTAACACCCTTTTGCAATGGAATTGCCCCCGTACACTGTTCGTGTACTCGGACCGACATTATGGCGTTTTTGTATAAGCACTTAACGCTTCAAACTGTGGTTGGAGATATCTCCCCCGCCTACTTATTACCTACCACCAAGTGAGCACCTCTCCACAGGATGTAACCTTCCTTGACACATTTGGAAGTCACTAATCCGACTCCGAACCCAAGTCGGGAGGTGTAATTCAAATCTGGTGAAGTGGGGACGTGGCGATGACGTCTTTTCGTCAACTATACCACAATGCCTCTAGATAAAAGTCTTTAACCAGTGTGTTTTACCAGTGATGACATATGACACAGAGACGTGGTCGCTTACTATGGGCCTCATAAGAAAGCTCAAGGTTACTCAGCGAGCTATGGAAAGAGCTATGCTTGGTATTTCTCTACGCGATCCAATCAGAAATGAGGAAATCCGTAGAAAAACCAAAGTTTCAAACTGAAGTGGCAGTGGGCGGGGAACATAGCTTGTAGAACTGATGGCCGTTGGGGCCGAAAGGTTCTCGAGTGGAGACCACGCACCGGAAAGCGCAGCGTAGGACGGCCTTCAACGAGATGGACGGATGACCTGGTAAAGGTCGCTGGAAGTCGTTGAACGTAGGTGGCATAAACCTAGTCCTTGTGGAAGTCTATGGGGGAGGCCTTTGTTCAGCAGTGGACCTCTGTAGGCTGATATGATGATGATGAAATGGGGGTATTTCGATGAAACGGCTGCAGGGTGTGGTTGTGGAACTGTGCAGCAAACAATGGTGAACCTCCTATCCTGTCCTTTGTGCCCCACAACAATCAATCAAAGGTACCTCTGCGTAGCAACTGACGATAGTGTTACCAAATTTAATTTTGAAACGTCTTACCTTCGACACGAAGAATAAGAACGCTTCGATATACTATTCTCATAGTCCACAAACGCTAAGCAAAGTGGCTGATTACACTCCTCGGTCTTTTGTAAATATGCCGCCGAAGCGTATGGAAGTGGTCTATGGTAGTAAAACCTTTTCGGAAACCGGCTTGTTCCGAGGGCTCGAAGTCATCAAACTTGAAAACAACTTGTAGACATGACTCAGAAGCGAGATAGGTTGTTCAATAAGGTGTTATCGCCTTTTTTGAAGAAAAGCACCACCACGCTTCTGTTCTATGCCTCCGGCGTTGTGCCCTCGAGTATGACAGAGTTAAATAGCTTCTGAAAGACTTGATTAGGCGTTTATATGTCAATGAAATAAACTTAAAAAGACACGCCGATTTCACGCCGGTCTAACGACCGGCGGCGGCGGCGTGCTTCAGGTCCACCGGCGGCGGCGGCGTGGCGGCGCAGCGCACACCTCTAGTAAGTACCTAGTATGTAATTTATGACACATTACCATCCAATAAACATTATATTATAATAATGCCAGAACAGGGCATCCCTTTATCTTTGTAAATACGTGTGACAACAATACTAACTTGACAAAATTTCTAAATATTCATTCCTTTATTAACAGACTTCCGCCAACAGCGTCAACGGGCGAGGACCGGGAGCGGGACGAGGACGAGACGCCTCCAAAGCGACCGCGGCAGGTCGCGCCTCCTACTGTAGACCTCACGGAGTAGCACTAACACTATAGGATGTAGATGGCACGAGATTCGTGTATTGTGGAATCTTTGACGTCATAATACCAGGGAAAGACCGAGATTATTCGAGAGGATTTGTATACATGTTCCCCGAATTTGTCTAAATCTAGGGAGTAAGGGATTTACCATGATTCCCTCACGTCTATATTTCCTGATGAGGTAGAGATGTAGCGATGCCCAGACAGAATAGAGATCCATCCAAATCCATTGTTTATATAAAAAAAAACGCTTTTGCTAATGATTATAGGACCGACATAGGCATGTATGTAATACGATCTTTATAAATACGAAGGTGACGATGTGTCCCCTAATGTTTCACATGAGGCTTCTGAACCTGGACGATCTCAGAAAAATACAATGAATGGTGATTGATAACCACAATTAATATGTTGGGTAGTAAGTGTTTCTATAAAATACATATTTACGTACATCGTGGAAACTGATAAGATTCAAACTATTAGACTAACTAGACAAAAGCAAAGAAAAAGATTCCATAATTCACGGTTCATACTCGAAATAACAATAAAATTCTAATGGGTAATTGTGACTAACTGGAATGATTGGCTGACGGACTAATCTTAACATGTAAGAATATAACATGTTCTCATTACTTATTATGAGATTATTAGTTTCTATAAGAAACAAAATTAAACTCGACAAAGGACCCACAATACGTCCTTGGGGAACACCACGGTTGCGGATAAAAATTTCAAAATTTTAAGCTATAATTATATGATCTAATTTATTCTTTATATTTTTAACCAGGCATATACTATAAGTATACGCATTTATTTTTAGTTGCATTCTTATAGTAAAGGTAAGCATGAATCAATCAAATGCCTGCGGCAGTTCTAATTAAAATGGTATTTGGCACTGTAGTACATTTTGTTTTAGAATGGTTATGGAAAATTACTGATTCGGTGAGTAGAATATATTTTTTTAAACACTAAGTTTGCATGCATTAATTAAATCACTTTCGTTGCTAATTTTGTTAATTTAATATTCAAATCTTAATATTTGTTTATTCGGCTATTCTATAATAAAGACGTTGTTTTAAGCGTAGATTAAATACTATTTTCTAATGATTTATGATATAACAAAAAAATTGCTTCAGCTGAGATAAGGTGTAGGTACCTACAAAAATCTTTTATTCTTTATGTTAGATCTTTTTCAAATGACAGCTATTTTAACTATACAAGCAGGTGGAGTGTTAATAATATTTTGTAAAATTTAAGCCTTCATATCACCTAGATAGATAGTAGCTAAATATAAAATATACCCATATTGTTATTATTACATAAATATTATTACAATATCTAGCACTTCATATAAAAACAGCATTTTCCATCTTATTAAATAGAACCTTCTTTCTTCTTTCAGGAAGTTGAGGAAGGCAATGGTGTTCGTACAAGTCCTGATGCAGCCCGAAGCAATTGTAATAGGTAATCTTACTTCTTATCAGTTTACAACAGGAGCACGTGTTTTAATAGAAACTTGTAAAATGTTTGCGCACTAGGTGAATTTTGAAGACGTTGTTCTATATTATTATAATGTAGTCCTCACAAAAAGAATATCATCCTGCCACTACTTATATTTCTTCATTTTTCTCACTGCAGGCATTTGTTCAGTAACAATTTATATTTTTCCAGCTGGTGGGGAGTGAAGGCAGAGAGTGACGACGCAGACTCCAGATGTTCATATTCCAGTACCAGCACTCCACCGCCGGTGAGCATCAATAAGATCACCATGAGCCGATACCCTCGTTTTAACTTCATATCTAGAGGCTTCTCGATCTTACTGTAAAGGATCTTTCTTCTTTCCGTTATATACTTATTACGTCATGCCGTAAGTGACAACCTGAGGGATCCTGGGTTAGACTCGGGATCAAATTACTGACTGCATAATATTTTTATTGCGACATAAACAAGGCATCACTGTGTGACCCAAAAGAAGAAAAAGTAATCCTCTGCCCTCCTTTTAGGACGCTGATGAATCTAGACCCCAAGTGGTGGCCGCCCGAGGGGACAGTATCATCGCAGTGGCCAACCCCGCCCTGCACCCCCCGCACGCGCCGCACCTGCCCCCCCACGCCGCGCACACCCCGCACCCCGCCAGGAATCACTCCAACTGAACCACACGGAACCAAAAAATTATCTGGCATAGACAACAGAACTAAATATACAAAGGGCCTGTTTCACCATCTCTGGAAAGCCGCTAATCGCTGGATAAATTAAAAAATGGAACAAAATTTGTATGAAGTTATCTGCCAAGTAATTTATTGTGAACTTATCAGGAGGAGGTGAAAGAGGCCCTAAGTTGCGGGGGCAACTTAGAGACGCGAATTTCCAGGAATTTACTGTGATAGGCAGGTTAAAAGCAGTCTTGTTGTACTTGATGTTACTGACATAATCTTGGGATATAGCAATAATAAATAGCATCTCGCCTGTGCTTGAGAAAGATCAGGCAAATAGGCCTGAATCACATTTACCAGCATCGAAGTTAATAAATGACATTCAGTATTGGTATTTTTTGTCTTATAAAGGAGATGGAATCTATAGTGTCTGCCTGCCCCTATGGGAACAGGCCTGAAGCTATATAGAATATTATAATAATTCAGCAAAGTTTTCAAGTAAGGCACCGTATTAGAAATACAAAATTAACAACATTTCAGAAGTTCTGAAATAACATTCTTGAGGAAGGAGTTTTCTTTTACTTTTAACTGTAATTTTGAAATACACTGTAAATTTTAAGTTTTTAAGACCCCCACATTCTTTCGGGGGTCTCAAAAACTCCTGCAGGAGGCCTAATGTAATTAAGTTCATTGTTCCCCATAAGGAACTTTGTAAAAAAACTGACACAGAGTGTACAAAATACATTCCACCAAATATAAAACAAATTTATATTATTTTGTAAATAGTTTAGTAATAATTAGGCGTAAGTAAAGCCATAAAATGCCTTGTAGTCATTTATCTATCAATTGGGATTAATGAGTGGATTGCACTAAAGATCTTAATATTGAAATTGTCTTATAAATTTAATAGTGGTCCCATAATTCAAATACCATTTTCTGTATGCAGCTTCCAATTATATCTTTAAAAATACCAATGTTACTATGGCCTGATCACAGATTTTATTTTAAAAAAACATGAAGCGTCAATTATATTTTACTATTTCATCCGCTATTAATAAAACGTCCATTATTAATCAATAATTCTCCATCAATTAATTATATAATTGCCATGTAAGTGCATATTCATGTAAATACCGGGTTCTCGCATATATTTTATGTACAATGTTTTATGATGTTCGCATTAAGTGAATAAAGATTTGAAGTCAAAGTTGTTAGTGCTAATAACTTGCAAATATTAACCAAATTTTGCCTTAAGTGCGCTTTATTTTTTGGGTAGAGAATTAAAAATAGCAGACATTAATAAATTAATTGTTGATTGTTAAGAATTTTTCCGATGATTTGTGCAAGTTTCAGTAACACAGTGATCTTATAGAACTATGACTGCGTTCTGATCACTGTGTTACGCGTGTGTCATGATTATGTTCATCATAATTATTCCTGCCCTATTCCCAATTTAATTGGAGTTGGCATATCATGTCCTTTTACTACCATTCATACCTTATTAGAATTCACTTTGGTTTCAATCGCATCGTCATAGGTACCGACTTGATTAGTCAAATTCCTATAATCCAACCTTATTATTCTTGAACAAAACATGCCACGGAGTCATTTAAAATAAATGAAACAAGAAAAGTAATTTGTTTCACATGTAAATTACTTGACACGTACAAAATTAACACGCAATTGATTGCGTAAATGGCTTCATTAGCATCAAATGATGATTTTATTGTAGTTATAAAATTCCACAAGATCTATGGTGATAATAATGTTTGTTTATAGCAAAGTTTTTTTAATATCATTCACAACCAATCTAGTACAAGTTACCAAAGGTAACAAATTTCTGTCTCATGTCAAACAGCAGAGAAAAAATCAAATAAAATTAGGATTTTTTTGTATGAAAATTGTCCCTTATATGTCCCATCTAAAAATATATTTTAAAACTCTTTGGTTAATACAAAGAACTTTGGTGCAATCCACTGCTGATGTTTCTTAAAAGGTATTGTTTGTGTATTGTTTACGTTTTATGACCATTCAAATGCTCAAGATAAATAATAAATGATAAGTTTTCTAATACCTAACGACACACAATATTTTACAATATACATAGGTCCTCTATATTTTATCTGGGGAAATTAAAAAATTCACATAACTTCTACGGAACATATGTGAAACAATTTCCAGT
The DNA here is from genome assembly GCA_946251955.1 of Acronicta psi. NCBI lineage: Eukaryota > Metazoa > Arthropoda > Insecta > Lepidoptera > Noctuidae > Acronicta > Acronicta psi. Next base: position 11,416,453 of record OX276488.1, on the reverse strand, counting down.
TCGGTAGGTCCAAAGGTTACTTACCTATTTACCTAGTTCCAACCGTAACCCATATTTTTTCGACTAGGAATGATTTTCTTTTTGTTTATTTTTCGAACCTAATCGAGAAATCGGACTCCGGCAAAGAATTTTATTACAAATATCACGATTTTTTTAAACGAGTGACATTTTTAAACAACAGAAAAAACTATTCATACACTACAATGCCACCTATAACTATAAATCATTCTGAGTCATCCCACAATTATTATTTAAATATGTTTTGCATACCACATAAGTCCTAGCGGGGGTCATTAAAAACGTGAATAAGATACAAAAGCTATAAAAATAAATGTGTAAATAATATATTTAAAATGTTAGCGTAGAAATAAACGACCATTGCGAGCCATAACGTGTTTACAGAGTTAAACTGTAAGGAAAATAAATACTATGTTTATACCACAGAGGTTTTTTATTGAAGGTTTGTTATAAAAAAGACTAAGAACTTGTGATGATGACTTGTGATGTGACTGATGACAAAACCTAGTAAGATATTGTTGTGTTCTGAGGACTGAGCAGATTCATAAGCTGTTTTAATATTGGACATTTTTGTGTTCCATATGTGGGTATTTGGGTAAAGACGTATCTGCACTACTCACTAACCGACAATTCTGTAATATTCATTTATTTTTATGCACATGCATAACATGACAAATTTAAAAAGGCGTTGCACAGTAAACAATCAATAAACAATAAAAAAAACAAGAACGACAATTAATATTATGACTCTTGTCCATCCAAATTATCCATCTGTAAGAAATTGCATCTAGCGATAAGACCGCCAATTGTACTCCTGTGTAACTTTTATTCTTTTTCCCCTTTGGTGTACAATAAAGTATATTCTATCTATCTATCTATCTAATATTTTAGAGACAAAGATTGCGAAAAGTAGGTACTTGTTTGAATTTGCAGTTATGGTCGGACGATTCACCTACAAGCAATCGAAATTATTTTACCAACAACGTCTCTCCCAACCGACCTTTTCTACCGTTTGTGTTGTACCATTCCCGATGGGTTAGGCAGAGATGTACTAAAATGTACACCCACAGTTCGTCAGTATATTTAGGTGTCATGTAATACCTAGGGGGCCAATGCCATCATTCGGGCTCAAATCCAGACTCCGAGCTGCGACTGGGAATTTTAGAGACAAACCAAACAACAGTTTTCTCGACGTGAGAATTGAACCCAGGATCTCTAACATAGCTGTCGGGCTTGGGACCACTAGATGAGACAGTCGGCATAGTGAAGCCAGCATCTGAAGACACACCGACTTCTTATTGTATTAATAATCTATTTTATTATTATCTACTATTACACTATTTGATAGCAGTGATAGCCTAGGAGTATGACCACTGGACTGCTAAGTCAACGGTCTCGAGTTCGAATCCAACCTCTAACTTTTCGAAATCATGTGCGTAATTATCACTCGCTTTAACGGTAAATGAAAACATCGTGAGGAAACCTGCATGCCTGAGAGATTTTCTCGACGGCATGTGAAGTCCGCCAACCCGCATTATAGGCCAGCGTGGTAGACTATAGCCTAATCCCTCTCATACTGAGAGGAGACCCGTGCCCAGCAGTGGGATAGTATATGGGTTGATATTTTTTTTATTTATTAATTTATTTTACTATTACCTTGAAAACAAAAACATCTCTCCATAAGCCACGTAATAATAAAGCTCGTAACTTAATTATTCAATCTATCAAAACTCACTCAAACTCACTCAATTACAGTTATTAATTAATTAATACAATTAACAAACTATTCTAAACCTTCGGGGATTTACCTGGCGGTTATGATTAAACAAAAAACCACAAACTATTTTATGTATTAATTAATTAAACAGTTATTACCTTGTGAATGTGAGAATCAACGCTAATGTTACCTTGCACTAATGAAGCAAGGGCAGGGTTACATTTCTTACACTCTAATTACATATTCGGATGTATATTTTATATTAATAATATTATATTAATAATGGTATTATTTACTTTATGCTTAGTGCAAATTCTCGACGGTAGGTGAAGTCTGCCAACCCGCATTAGGCAAGCGTGGTGAACTATAGCCTAATCCCTCTCATACTGAGAGGAGACCCGTGCCCAGCAGTGGGACAGTATATGGGTTGATTATTATTAGTGCAATTAGGTAACATAATATTTCAAAAAGACAGAAGTTGACAAAAAGCATTCATTCATATATGGCAAATATCAGTGGAAGCGCCGGGACGCCCTAGGGGGCTAGACAAGTTGCATTTTGACATTCGAATCGACAAACAAAATGTATGTAAATGACATTAGTGACAGCCCGATTTGTCGAAAGCTTGTCTCATTTCCATACATTTTGATTGTCGATTCGAATGTCAAAATGCAAATTGTCTAGCCCCCCTAGAAAGACTTACACCGACCTTATTGGTGAGTGTTGGTGATGTCCTTCTAAAAGGACTTTAGGTACGTAGTACTCACAACCTCCGGGCGGCACCTGTGTATGACAAGATGTATGAACGTGGAGGAAGCTAAAGAAGTAAGCAAGAATCGTCAAGCAGAAGCGGTCTCTAGTGAGAAAGTTCAGCCTACTCCTGTGAGAAAATAACTGTGAGTGTATGTAATGTATGTATGTATGTTAAAAGGCTAATATTCTTTTGTAACTGACAACACTGCAATACATACTGCAATACTACTGAAATGAGGGTAGATGCGAACATTATACAGTTTTAGCACACCTGTGACACTCCATACAAACTTTATACCGCTCCACACTACAATACTAAATGTCAAACTTGTCAAAATTACGTTTGAACACGTGCAAATGCAATTGTGAGAGTGCGTAGGGTTTGTTTGGCGTCCGGCAAGAACACCGGCAGAATGCGGGGGACCTGAGATATCTGACGTTAGGGAGGGGCGGAGAGTGGCCATTCTGTATTATTTATTCTATGGTTTTAGTTCAAGCTACAGATCAGTAATCCAATCTACGCTGAACAATGGCAAAGAGTATACTAATACAGTTAGTAGCCCGTCCACAGACGAGGATCTCAAGGACCAGAAAAATGGAGACATCCATCAGTCTACACCAGTTTGAGCTTCTGATTAACGGTAAGTTTAACAGTTCTGTTCTAAACTAAACTAGTTGGTATTGACGGTATTGACCTCCGTTCATTCTCGGTGTGTCATAAGACTAGTGTCGCGGATATTCCAGCTTGCGACCTTATGTGTTTATTTTAGGCTTACGTAATAAAATTCCTACCCAATTAGAAATTGTTTAATCAATGAAATGTATATTTATATACTGGTCTACTGGTATTGCAATGCTAGAGGTCCAGGATTCGTATCGCACGTTCAGTCAGTGGCATATCAAGTTTGTGCCCGGTTATTGCGATAGGTTCGCCCCCTATTGCTCCATGGGACCTAACCAACCCGGTGAACTGTGACTGTTATTAGTAAACTTATATCTAACCTATCTCCATAAGACCCACTTTTTAGAACCGTGCAGCGTGAAGTCAAACTAGGGGGCTAGACAAGTTGCAATTTGAGATTCGAATCGACAAACGAATGTCAAGAAAATGTATGGGAATGACATTAGTGACAGCCCGATTTGTCGAAAGTTTTTGTCATTTCCATACATATTGTTTCGTTTGTCGATCCGAATGTCAAATTGCAATTTGTCTAGCCCCCCTAGTTAGTTCGACTTTTCAAAAGGACCTATGGATAAGCTCTCGTCCCGCCATCTCCGTCTACGTCTCTTGTTATTGTTTAATAAACTAAATAATTCAATAACGAAATCGCTTACCGACAAATAATCTACAATAAACTTGCTTTGAGGGAAAACCATTTACGTATATTTTTTCATTATTTTATCATATAAAGTAAGCATTACAGATTCGAGTCAGAGGTGCGGCGGACATCTTGACAGACCCGCGTCAGACCCTGACCTCATTGCGAGCCACTTGAATCACAAATGGAGGCTGGTTAATCGATATACATGCCGTGAATACTAGTAAGCTGATACATATTGTTGATATGGCCGATATTTCCGAAATGACTTCATCAGTTTGGTAGTAGCAACTTCTGGTCCTTGGGGACAATAGGACCAATTTTAGTACTTACATCCGATAATCACAGGAAGAAATATTTAAGTTGTTTTTTTTTATACAAGAAAATATGGTAAAGAACTGACTCGATAACTTAGTGGTCCTAAGCTCGAGGTCTGGCTTCGATTCCCGGATCGAACAGTGTTATTTGTTTTTTTTATAAAAATCTGCAGCAGCGTGTTTGGATTTGTGCCAGGTAAATGGCAATAGACTCGTCTCCTATTACATGTGACCTGACCTAAAACATTGAAATAACCTAAATTAAAAATTTTGAAAACCCCCGACACGAAATTTTCCATTTTGAGGTGGCGGCCATCTTGAATTTGAAATTTATTATAGTGTATAGTATTCTCCTAACTAAGCCCTTTCATTTGATACCCATATTGAGGGATTTGTGAAAAAATATGTCATTCGCTATTTTGTGACGGCGGCCATCTTGGACCGAGGAACACTCCCGACTAATTCACCTTTCAAATATAAAATCAAAATCAATATCGGTTCATCCGTTCGGGAGGTACGATGCCACAGACAGACACACACACACGCATACACGTCAAACTTATAACACCCCGTCGTTTTTGCGTCGGGGGTTAAAAACTGAGAAATAAAATTCTCCTACTCCTTGAATCAGTCATTATCATCATGAATCCATTTACAGTCTTGCTGGGTACAGCTCTCCTCTCAGTTAGGACAAGCTGACTGGTTACGGTTGGCAAAACTCCCGTCATGGTCGTAGTGAATGTTACTGATCCCCTTACCATGACAAGGGTATGGTAAGGGAAGGCAAAAGTCTTACCCTAGCAGGAGCAGCTGGAGTATCGTTTCCCCAGCAGGAATCGTTTTATCCGAAATGGCAAAGCGCACAATTTTGTTGTAGTGATTTCACAATAATTATACGTTCCACTCATACTTTAGGAGACACTTTCTTGCTAGTGTACATAAGGTAGCTTTTAGTCAGATCGAGGCCGATATACCCTGCAACCTCCCCGATTGGGAGGGATCCATGCGGATTTCTATTTTCTCGCATCCCTAAAAACCGGTTCGCAAACTGCAACATATCGATTTAAGAAGTTTCCTTAGTAACAGCGACAGTAAAGACACTTGCGCTATCAGCCAAACATCAATAAATAATAGGATCTCGTATATATATATATATACAAGCACACAAACCAGTCTTTAAGTGTCAATATAAAGATTACGTTTTACCAAAAACTTGTTTTTGAAAATCCCCTAGAACACTATCAAAACCAGTTTGATATTAAAGTGTGACTTACTAATTCCAGTAAATGATTACCATATTTGCTATGCTGCTGTGTATTTACATACAACCATCACGCCTGTATTCCCCAAAGGGGTAAACAGAGGTTAATAATTGAGTTTTCAGTGGTTTGGAGTGGTGGCACTCCAAATCACTGAAAACTCAATTATGTTTGCTCGACCTGGAAATCGATCCCAGGACTTCTAGCGTAGCAGTCGCTTACAACCTTACCTTGACTTGCTATTTAGCAATAAGTACGACACTTATAATAAATGTTAAAAAGTACTCTTTGGCATAAAGCTAGTGGTTATTCCCAGATCGATATACAAGGTGTACATCGACGCACAAACGACAGGTCATTCATGTAGAAAATGGTCGGTTATTACAGATATTGACATTTTTGAGCGCGCGTGTATTGCTAAAAATGCAATTATACCGTGAAAATTTGATTAAAAAGTTACGGATTATTTCTATGCGGACGGGGGGTCCAGAATCATGTACTGAACTCATGGTATTTGGATGTGCGTCGATGTCCCTTCCACCTTGTATAGTTTTTATTATTGAGTTTGCTCGGAGTTTGGATTTATGTGCAGTTAATATCAATATTCTCGCTCTTATATATATATATATATATATATTTATACCAATAAGGTGGCAAACAAGCATACGGCCCGCCTGATGGTAAGCGGTTACCATAGCCTATGGACGCTTGCAACACCAGGGGTATCACTCGCGCGTTGCCGACCCGAAAAACCTCTTAGAGGTTTATGGAGGATTCACTGCGCCGACAGTTTGAGGGAATATTCCTCTTACTGCCAGCGCAGCGCATTCTTAGAAGGAGCTCTGGCGAACTTACTCACTGCCGGAACACAACACACAATAAAGTGTGTTATTTGGCTGCAGTTTTCTGTAAGGTACTTCCCCAGATGGGCTGCTCCAGATTTGAGCCATAAATGGCTGTGCCCTACCTCTCTAATATTATTGTTGTACAATAGTACATCTATGCCTAACCTTCCGAGAAATACAGCCGCCATGGTATGTTCTAAAGGAAAGCTGGTAGGCCGAGCTATATAGAGCCTTCGCCTCTTCATACTTGTGTGACGTCACAAACGCGACACCCACATACAAATTAGCGCCAACCGAACGGGTTTTCTCACCGGACGTAAATCTGAAAACATCCGGCCTCAGAAATAACCAGAAATCATAGAATTATTCAATGATTCATATTATGTTTTGTTCCGGTATACAAGAACCCCATGATGTATTAGATATTTGCGAATAACGTAATACCATTACTGCTGTATTCCCCGAAACGGCAAATATCAATATGTACCTACTAATATATAGATATATATTCGCTGGTAAATTTGGGTCCTGTATAGGAGGCGAGCCTATTACCATTAACCGGGCACATACCCAAACCCTAAACTGCTACTGAGAACCCAATAACACTGCTCAACCTGGGATTCAAACCTAAAACATCTAGCTTAACAGTCATGCTTAGGACCAATAGAATAGCGAGGCGGAGTTAAAATTTAAGAATGACACTTTTTTTAGACATTTGCGAATGCAAACTTTTTTTTAAGACATTGCTGGCCCACGGCTGGGCAGAGGTCTCCCTGGGCACATCCAATGCCATAAAATTATTTAATTTGCGGTAACCATTATTAAGGTCGTCGAACTCTACCAAGTTCGTCTAAGGCACCATTGCCAAATATTCAACCTCTAAGCAGGTTTGTAGGGTAATAATATGTATAGTCGGTGAAATTACTGGGTTTTACAATTAACGAAGTGTCAAGATAACGCGCTAGTGAACTGGTGTTGTATGGTGTCAATTTGTACCCTTGGCACATAATCAAATGAAAAACTGTACTATAAAACTTTAAAAAATTCTACAGTAAAGAAATTCGGTTCGAAATATTTGTGAAAATTTGAGTGCAATCCGCAATGTTCTAATAAAATTTAAGTTAAAAAAAAACTACAACCCGCCGACTACGGAAGAAATCAACTGAAAATCATGTAACAAGAACATCATTCCTATGTCACCTTCCTGATAAACAATTTACTGAATTGAAATCAACAACAAAAGAAACTGATGTGTCCAAATTATAGCCGTGATGGCATGATTTCAGTGAAAGTGTGAAAGTGTCAAATAAAATGTAAGTTTAACATTTTATTTGACACTTTTTGTGACAAGTACAATGTATTTTTACCCGACTGCCGAAGGAGGAGGGTTATTGTTGGTGGTTTCATGGTTTAATTTTATTTTCTGTAACATGCGCGTACGTTACAGTAATATAAAATTATTAAAAGAAACAAAAAACCCGACTGCGTAAAAACTACTAACTAAAAATCTAAAAACAAGCTCTGTAATGTTGGAAAATGTATTGCAGGCGGGACAAGCAAAGAAACAATTTTGTTTATGAACGAACAGCTTGTCCCGCCTGCAATACATAGATTTTTAGTTAGTAGTTTTTACGCAGTCGGGTTTTTTGTTTCTTTTAATATTTGATTTTATTTCCTTCTTTTTAGTTTATAAATCATCATAGAATCATTAGATAGATCCTAAATGATGATTTAAAATATAAATTGATACAACTAAAGATCATTTTCAAAATCAGTTCGCACATTAAAGCGTATAAAATCCGCAATATTGATTTTTTTTAAATTTCATATACCCAGTGACAGTCGTGCCATCAAGACGAATCTAATGAGGTGTCATTTATCTAATTCGGTTGAGTCGTTGTGTAGTTACGACCGGACATAGGAACGGACATACATACATACATATATACGCGTCAAACACATAACCCTCCTCCTTCGGCAGTCGGGTAAAAATAAGCTTGTATTGCTTGATGGGTTAGGCAGCTATTCACAGATTGTTTAGTTATATTAAATAGGGTCCGAGCATATTGCCACTAACCGGACTCAATTCTAAACTTTACGTTGCTACTGAAAAACACTGCTTCACCGAAATCAAACCCGGGACCTTTTGTGGAGCAATCGCACTTTCGGCCACTAAACTTGAAATAATTATAAGTTAATATTCTGGGACATTTTACACAGCACAATTTAGTCCCAAACTAAGATGAGCTTGTACTAGATAAGGGATATAATAATGCTTAGATATATTTTTGTATTTTTTAAGCATTTTCCATGCTAAGACTACAAGTTATTTTTAATGAAGGAAAAAATCGGCGGGCGGGCAGGATTCGAACCTGCGCCTTCTGGTTCGGTACACCAGACGCTCTGACCACTAAGCCACCGCTCGCCCTGCTCGCCAGTCGAAATCTTCCATCACATTCTAATTTACGTCTTAAAGGTGACGTAGCGACATCTAATGCTTAGATACTTCTTTTTGGAAATACATAGAATATATACGAAACACACAGCCAAATAGAAACACTTAAGTTCATCACATAAATATTTGTGTCCTGTGGGAATCGAACCCACGACCTCGTGATCAGCAGTCGTCATAATAAGAATACTTTTTATTGAATAGGTAGATAGACCGGCTCGGGAATTCTATAGTAGGTAGTAGGTAGGCCAGTACGTGGGTACTCTGTTGTGGCCTACATGAATAATGACTTTGGATCGAAGTATTTTTAATAAAGAATTTTAATTATGTTGTAAAAACTTGTGTGTCATGGCAGTAATATTTTGAGTAAGTATTTTCTTAGAAACTACTACTCATGACTGTTTCTTGGCTATCGCGGTATGGTGACATTTTCCTATTACTGTATCGGAAAATCTTATGATCTATTTGTTTATTTATTCTTTTATGTACAAAAGTAGCACATAAGGCGGACTTAATGCCATATGGCATTCTCTGCCAGTCAACCTTTGGGTTAAATAGAATACCTAAGTAAAAAAAAGGGTACAAAAAAATAAATATTCGAACAATAGTGGTAAACTAATGTAACAATATGCAATAACCATAATATGTTTAAATATAAGATTTTATTGATAAATAAGTATAATATATCTACTATATAAAAATAAGTCGGGTTTTCCTTCCTGACGCTAAAACTACAGAACGCACGAACCGATTTCCACGGTTTTGCATTCGTTGGAAAGGTCTCGGGCTCCGTGAGGTTTATAGCAAAGAAAATTCAGGAAATATTTCAACTGAAAAGCGGGTTAAAAAGGTTATCAAGACCACGCGGGCGAACTCGCTGGCGGAAAGCTAGTATTGTATATAATATATATGTAATATAACTATATAAGCCAGTTATAACAGAAAGGGACCAATTTTTAATTTCTTTGCAATGTAGTACCGTAATGTCTATCCGAGTAAGTGGTGCTGCGTACTCATGTGTAAGTCTTGCTTGTCTTGTTTATATATGTAGCCATCAAAGATTTGATTGTTTGCATTGAATAGGCCCCGAAACTATTGGACCAATTTGAAAAATTGTGTCACCACTACATCTTTACGGAGTAATAGAGGATAAGGGTGCATTGAAAGAACATCAATAAGTGGCTATTCTTGACTCTTGATGGAACACAAATAAAAAAAAAACAGGATAAGTTATAGAATAAGAAATTCTTTATCGGTGACCAAAGATAAATGGTCGGTGGTGTCGATACAGAAACAAGATACATCACCATAAAGAACATATTTCTCATCATCATCAACATCATCGCTTGGGCTGCCCCGAAGACACGGTGACTAGAACAGCGTTATGATATCGAGTTTTATAAAGGTACCGAACCATGGAGTTTCTTGACGGTCCTTCTCCGTAGGAAACGACTAATTTGGAACCGTGCACCTAGATTCGACATTTCATAAGTGCCTGTATAAGATTTATGTGAAAATAAAACTATTTTGATTTTGATTTGATTGACCCAATTTTTAAAAAAGGTCCCTAAGTAGAATCTTAATTATACCACCACTTTTACTGACGCGGAAAACATGGATGGACGCCTCTTGGGGAGGTTTTTAGGAGATTGGAGATTTATTTGCTGGACTTGTACAGACTAAAAACCACTTTTGCCTTCTCTAGACCTACATATCATGGGATCAGTAACATTCTCCACGTCCAAGAAGGCCACCTAAAAGTTTGAAAACAGCTTCAGCATTTCCTAACAAACTCTAATGTCTTTAAAAGGGTTAATGATTTATTGACTAACCTTTGGCTCCGTAATGTCCGAGATTGTCCGCCTTCGGACACAGAAGGGCAGCCGGATACCGGACACTAGCAATAAATCAAATCCTATGAAAGCCTGTCAGAAACCCAGTATATGAATCAGCAGTTTCAACCTTGTTGTATACTTAAAAAGGCGTAGGTACTTACTTACTACTATTAAAATAATGTTGTTTAGGTTATATATATTACTAGCTTCCCGCCAGCGGCTTCGCCCGCGTGGTCTTATAATTTTTCCACCCATTTTTGCAACATTTTTCATTACTACTCGGCTCCTATTAGTCGTAGCGTAATGATATATAGCCTATAGCCTTCCCCGATAAATGGGCTATCTAACATGGAAAGAATTTTTCAAATCGGTCCAGTACTTTTTGAGTTTATTCGTTACATACAAAAATACAAATCTTTCCTCTTTATAATATTAGTATAGATATAGATAGATATACGTACCTATTTGAATATATACATAGAGACTTGGATAAAGAAACGGGTAATTCTAATAGAAAAATGACTTGTATAAAATGTAGATATAATTTGAGGACAACTAAAAGAGATTGAAAATTTAAGAAATCGTAATTGATAATCACAAATCATCAGAACAGAAGAGGTTAACTTTTAGTTATTTTTTAAGCTACTGCGTTTCTAAACCAAAATTATAATTAACTGTGAGTCAACATTGACCTTACTTTGAGATAAACATAACGTTACGTTTTTGCCAAAGTTAAGATTAAAATACTTGTGTTTTTATGATTTTGTCGTGTCTTATTATTCACGTTGTGGATTCTTAGAATTTTATGGTATATCTGCATGTAGGTATAAAGGTCGTTGACCTGGCAACGAATTCAAATAATAAACTTGATTTTAAAGATATTCTATACATTCAAGGAAGTTAACTACAAAATATATAACCAAGGCACCTTTAAAAATCTTCACCTAAAAATTTTAAGTTACTTACTTTGTACAGAAAATAAATAAGTAGTAACAATAATTATAATTACAAAATTTTGCTACCGAAGTGTAAGATCAAAAATCGGTCCAATGTCAGCTTAAGTAAGTACTTAAGAAAGTTCTGTTTAAATTACTTAGCAGATAAATTCATAAAATTTTTCAAATTATCGGTTATATTGAGCAACAATTGCAAATTGCAGTTGCAAAATTCAGCAACAACGGCGCAGCGGAGAGAGGAGCGGTGCGGTCGCGACTGTTCGACTTTGCCATGCTATGCTTATCCAGAGGTGGTAAAACAGGCCCCGAGGTGACCCGAGTATAGTCAATTATCACATTGGGCTGGCTGTGCCGCACAGTGGAGCGGAATCCTAAATTTACCTGATGCAGAACTGTTGGGCCAAGCTTTTGGGATACACAAGGAAAACCTGAACAGCTCATTACTCTCTTATTCAAATTCAAATTCAAAATATTTTATTTCAATTAGACCATATAAATAGGCACTTTTGAATTGTCAAACTAGTTGCACGGTTCCAAAAAGTGGGACTTATGGAGAAGAGCCGGCAGGAAACTCCATAGTTACTCTTTTAAAAAAAATATAGGCGAGTAAAAATAAAATTTTGTGATGAATAGTGTGAGTATAATGCAGTATGATGTGTATGACTAAAAAAAAAATAGGACAAAAAACAAACAAAAGAACATAGCCATTGCAGTAAGAGCTGACCAGTCCCGACAGACAGCACCCGTTCACGAGCATGACGTGTGTATCGGCGCCGTTTGACTCAACCATGTTGTAGGGAATAAAAAGACCCCACACACAACGCCACTCCTTGCAAATTATTCCTTGCAAATATCAAATAAATCGAAATGGAATTCCGTATGTCATGAATACCCTTATAAGTTGCAGCTGAATGTCACACTATGTTCTAACTATACCTAGTTTCGTCTGACTAATACAATACTGTCAGAAAAGGCACCATTTGAAAGTGGTAGGTGTTATAAACTAAAATGTATTTGCAACCTTGTTACTGACAGTGACAAGTTACATTTCCGTGACGATGATGACGACGACGGGTTAGAAAACAATTCGTCACTGACATTCAGCTCGGCATCTCGTAAGAGGCGAGGAAATATCCAACTTTCTCGGTAGGAAGGCCTCTTGGGGTCTGACGGCCACCCTTACGAGTCCGTGACAAAGCACCTTTGTGTGTAAAAAAAGAAAGAAAGTTTATAAACAAACAGACACTAATATGCTGAGTTGAATTGAAATAATCTTATATCTATCATAATTATTTATAATTAACTTTCCGCCAGCGGCTTCGCCCGCGTGGTCTTTTTTTTTTGCTTTTTATTTTTCATTGCTACTCCGCTCCGTATCGTGATGTCATATAGCCTATATATAGCCTTCCTCGATAAATGGGTTATCTAACACTAAAAGAATTTTTCAAATCGGTCCAGTAGTTTCGGAGCCTATTCAATACAAACAATCAAATCTTTCCTCTTTATTATATTAGTAGAGATTAGCTTTCCGCCAGTGGCTTCGCCCGTGTGATCTGGGTATTTCTCATAAATATTATCGCCTATGTAAATCGGTAAAGATTTATCGTTATAATAGTGAAGAAATTTTCAAATCGGCCCAGTATGGGAGCAAATTATCAAATCTTTCCTTTTTAACCCCCGACGCAAAAACGACGGGGTGTTATAAGTATAACGTGTCTGTGTGTCTGTCTGTGGCATCGTAGCTCCCTAACGGATGAACCGATTTTGATTTTGATTTTTTATTTGAAAGGCGAATTAGTCGGGAGTGTTCTTAGCTATGTTTGATGAAAATCGGTCCAAGATGGCCGCCGCCACAAAATAGCGAATTACATATTTTTTCACAACTCCCTCAATATGGGTATCAAATGAAAGGGCATAGCTAGAGGAACACTATACACTATGATAAATTTCAAATCCAAGATGGCTGCCACTACAAAATCCCAAATTACATTTCGTGTCGGGGGTTTACAAAATTTTTAATTTAGGTTATTATAATATAAGTGTAGATAATAAAACGCTTAGGTACATATTATTAGCTTGAAACTTAAACATTTCTATGGGTATGAGTCTCAGGAGTTGTTCCAAAAAGGTTTCCAGATCAGTTGAATGTCAGGCCCAATTATGTACTTGACGCTGGTTTTCCCCTGGAACCATCTACTCCACTTGTGTGTGATGTCATGATGTGATTAAAATCAGGCAATTGATGAATTTACCTATATATTACATCAAACTGCAATTTGCTTTATCATAAATAGAAACTTTATCCGCTATATAATAGATCATATCGATATCAAACATCAATTGCTGTACAACAATACAAAACTATAACCGTGCTCTCAAAAAAACAACCGATGCATAAACTTACTCAATACTTTGAATAATTTTACGAAATAACGACTGATGATTCTGATAACCCAATTTCACGAAAATCCACGAAAATTCGTAACATTTCAGTTCAGTTTCGTTCGGTATCTCGCCAATAACACAATGACAGTGAAAGAGGGAACCATTTGTAGTTTAATACAGACTTTTCCTGTGTTACTAATTCTTGCGCAGAACGCCCAGAAGTGTCTCAAAACGCCTTTAGTTTACAAGCCGCCGAGCCCAACGCCTTCTCCCGAGTACTACGAAGCTTTGGATGCCCTTTTTCAAAGCTTATACGGACATGGTTACCAAGGGTCCCATGGAAATGAACACGGTTACCATGGTTACCAAGAACCTGGGATAACCCATTGTCAATACTCATACGGTCACAGTAAAAAATGGCCGAGCAGTTATGGAGGAGCCTATGGCGGATCTAAGCCGTGTTATCAATACGTTTACACTTCGGGCAATAATTATCATACGTATGGTACAGGGGTACAAGGGTACCCCGGCTATGGCAAGTATGGTACCGGGGTACAGGGGTACCCAAGCTATGGCACTTATGGTACTGGGGTACAAGGGTACCCCAGCTATGGCACGTATGGGCTCAAAAAGGGTAATATTTACTCGCTAGCCGGCAATATAAGCACGGGATATGCTCCGACCCAAGTGTATAATACGAAGAGTCGGTACCAGGTAGTGGTGAAGAAAACCAGGATAGGTGGAAGGAGGAAGAATGGGAAAACACTGAGAGGTAAGATTTTTTTCCAAACAAGAATAAAGTTTATGTTTTTCTGATGAATGTATGTCATCATCATCAACCCATTAACATTGACGACGTCTGTGGTCTAGTGGTTCGAGTACCGGACTGCTGATCACGAGGTCGTGGGTTCGATTCCCGCAGGACACAAATATTTATGTGATGAATATAAGTATTTGTGTTTGTCTGGGTGTTTCTTATATATTATAAGTATGTATTTACAAAAAAAAAAAAAGTATTTAAGTATTATATCCATTGTCTAGTACCCATAGTACAAGCTCTGCTTAGTTTGGGACTAGATGGTGCTGTGTAAAAATGTCCCAAGATATTAAAAAAAAAATTAAAAAAAAAAAAAATTAACTGTTCCACTGCTGGGCACGGGTCTCCTCTCAGTATGAGAGGGATTAGGCCATAGTCCACCGGTCACGTTGGCCTAATGCGGGTTGGCAGACTTCACATGCCGTCGAGAATATCTCTCAGGCATGCAGATTTCCTCACGATGTTTTTCCTCACTGTTAAAGCGAGCGATAATTACGCACATGATTTCGAAAAGTCAGAGGTGCGTGCCTTGGATTCGAACTTGAGACCTTTGACTGCCTTTGACTTGGCAGACCAGTGGTCATACCCCTAGGTTATCACTGCTTTTTATGAATGTATGTAGGTAAGTATTTATTTTCTCTCGAATAAGTTATTATATGTATAGATTAGCTGTTATGTACCGATGATCTCATTCTGTCACAATCCCGTGGGTATTTTTTCTTTCCCACCCATAAGCTTTTATGGAAAGTTAGCCCTGTAGTTAGAATGACAGTGTGTATGAGAATACTAGAATATTGAGTAAAAGATTATTAAATACCACTATCCTTTAATTACCACAAAAAAGGATACATTCTTGACATTTTTTTCTTAAATTGTAACCAATTAATTGCACCCTGGCCGCGTTAAACGATCTCTTGGATTCTAATCCAACAGGCGTTCTGTTTGCGGATGAGTGGACGAAGATTATATTGGTATGTCAGAAGTACTGTGAGAGGAATGAAAGTGTTTTTACCTTCTTTTATTTACTTTGCTTTGTTTTGTAGATTTAATTATTTTTTTTGTTACTGTAATTAGTGGATTCGTAGTAATGAATTCATTAAATAAATAAATAACAAAAAAAATTATTGTAAGTAAATATGATTTAGTAAAAGCACGGGAAATGTGTTGAAATTCATTTAATTCATGATAAGAGGGAGGTGCGGCCAACGTACTCCCACATTTCACCGGTATGTTTAAGTCCCAACTCCCACGTAATAGGGAGCGACCCTATTGCCATTGACGGGCCACATAAAAATTCCGAGCTGCTACTGAAAATGTCATAGAAAAGCCCCAATAGCACTGCTTGACCTGGGAATCGAACCCAGGACCTCGAGCATAACAGTTGCGCTTACGACCATTAGGCTAAAAAGGGCATTTTTGTTTTCCTTGGATGTTATTTATATCACAAGATTAAATATGACGCTTAAGTACTGATGACTGCAATTTATAGTCATTTTGTACTATTTACTGTATAGATACACACATGATTATAACATAAATTGTGTATGTCACATGTTTTCCAGTAAATATTTTATAATAGACTTATTATAATGTTGCTATCATTCCTGAAATACTCAGTAGAACTACTAACGTCATAACCGTAGTGGATAATTTAAAACTGTACACCATTTTCAGTTTAAATAGGGATTTGCAAAGATTTGTCTTAGAAATCAACTTTCCGTCGTAGCAATACTTAGTTGTTTTAGATTAACAACAGACGTTAAAAAAACGTGGGTGTCTCTAGATTTTTTTTTTAATGTAAGGCGGTCAAAATAAGGTTGAGAACCAATGGTTTAGGCCGAGTTTACCTACTAATGTAAACTCACAGTTGACTGGTATGATTATAGGGCCCACTAAACCATTCTACATATAGGTATACAACTAGCTTTTCGCCAGCGGCTTCGCCTGCGTGGTCTGGGAATATATTTCTTATAACTTTCATCCCCTTTTTTTTTGCGTCTGGAAATGCTTTATGCACCGTCACGCCGCCCTGGGGAAGGCGGCGCGGTGTGTGGGACTCCATCCTGAAAAGGACGTATACCCACTAAAACCAGACGGGTGTTCGCCTCATCACCATTCAGCCGGGGTGCGGGAACGTGTTGACATTCTTCCGCGACCCCGGCGGTGACGGGCCGCCTATGCGGCCTCCGGCTCTTTTGGGAGGGTGCGTAAGGTGTGCACCCTCCTCTCCTACCAATCCACTGAGTGGGATGCGGCACACTCCGACCGCATCACCTACTCGGGCCTAGTGCTGGGCGACAGACTTATAACTTTCATCCCCTATTTCAACCCCTTACAGCCCTTTTTTCGCAGTCGGTAAGTAAGAGGTCATAAGTCCATTATCATATCAAGGATCGTATTTGCCTGCACGTTACTGCGCGTATACTTAAACATATACTTAGTGATTTGAAATTTAATACCACTATCTTTAATACGCCGTCGCGACATCACTGCACTGAATGATCATTACATCGCTCTCTTTCCGACTAGATAATTATGAACGAGTATGTTATACTTACGAGATCGTCTATGTATGCAAAATGTTTGTTATAGAAAAAGGTCGTAAGTGAAATTTGTTTCATGCGATAATAATAATAATAATAATCAACCCATATACTGTCCCACTACTGGGCAGGGGCTCCTCTCAGTACGAAAGGGATTAGGCTATAGTCCACCACGCTAGCCCAATGCGGGTTGGCAACTTCACACGCCGTCGAGAAAATCTCTCAGGCATGCAGGTTTCCTCACGATGTTTTCCTTCACCGTTAAAGCGAGTGATAATTACGCACACGATTTCGAAAAGTCAGAGGTGCGTGCCTTGGATTCGAACTCGAGACTTTGACCACTGATTTTTTTTCCAGTGGTCATACCCCTAGGCTATCACTGCGATAGACTTGTAAAAATGGTAATGGACTTATGACCGCGACCGTACATGGGCAGCGATGCCTACTTAACATTACGTAGCTTGTCTGCTAAAAAAGCTTAGCTGTACGCATTAATTTCTAGGAAAAATACTAATAGCTAATACATTATACAATGTCGTAAATAGTAAAATTAATGACATAGAGTATGTATGTAAATAATGGTAATTTATTTGTATATCTAGTCATAGTATATACTTGGTAAGGATTGGAAATGGGGATACTGTTGCGTTGGTAAATTGGATTTACCTCTCGCTACTCACTCTTAGCGGTGATAGCGTAGGGGTAATGACCAATGTGCTGCCAAAGCCTCGAGTTCGAATCCAAGACCTCACCTCTGACTTTTAGTAATCATGTGCGTATAATAAATTAATTATCACTCGCTTATATGGTGAAGGAAACTGAAAGCTGATTTTTTCGACTGCGTGTGAAGTCTGCCAACTCGAAATAGATCAGCATGATGGACTAACCCCTCTCCATCTGAGAGAAGACCCGTGTCCAGCAGTGAGACAGTTCAGTGACTCACACTTTCTTGAAACAAATTTAACTTATATAGAACGGCTGAACAGATTTTTATGGTGAGGCTAATCCTTCACAGTGCGATTGATAGCCATTTTTCATATTAAGTATATCAGCACATTCGTCACTCGAACAGGCTCTTTTTACGAAGAAACCAATCGCATAAACTGGTTAAGCACAGCTACTTTCTAACACTTGAAAAGTATAAGTAGACAACCATTGTGAACTCAAATATTCTGATGCTATACAATAATGTGCTCTATTCAGTTTAAAGTGTAACGTAGCCAATTAAATTACTGGACAAATGACGCTAAGGGGGCGTTCATAAAATACGTGACATGTTTAAGGGGGGAGGGGGTCGAGTCAAATCAAATCTAATCTTACGTTGGAGAGAAGGGGGTCTCGGCAAATATCACGCAATTTTTTTTCTGATTGAAACAAAAAAAAAATTATACTATTTTTATTACACTTATAATTAAACTTTCAGCAGTATTGATTATTAGTCTTAACTAGTTGTAAATAAAAGCACGAAGCATTTTTATTTTTTTACAATAACAATCCAACGGGTTTACGTAAGAAACCCACATTTAGAAAAATCTCACGTGAGATTGGGGGATGGGGTAGGGGGTTGAATAAAATCTGACGACATCTCACCAGGGGGGGAGGGAGGGAGGGATAGAAAGTTTAAAAAAACACCTCACGTAATTTATGGACGCCCCCTAAAGAACTAAGGACCCAAATTGGTCACGCGCTAGTTATACCATTGATATTGCTAGCGTCAAAAGGTGATACCGTACCTATGCTTTTCTTCGTCACCGTCAGTCAATGTACTGGCCCAATGCTAGGTACGGGTTCCCGCTGAGACTGAGAGAGATTATGCTATATTCCATCATAGTCACCGGTCCATGGTCGCGATAGTTTGTGATGTGTCATTGCCTCTTGAGCTCACTACTCAACTCCCCAATTCCGAGATATTAAAACTACCAGTTCTGATAACCCCTCTATCACGCGTGACGTACGCTATCACGGAGCTTATATCACATCTTGGTCAAGTACAGCCGCAGTAGACTGTTGGATTCCGCTGAGCACGCACGCGCTAACTGTCAAGTTCATTCTCGTGTTCCGTGAGAACACAGTGCAGTGCAGAGAATGGCTCAAGGATTTTGTGTGTTTTTGTGTGTTTGTTTATGTGTGCAAACAGTGATCTGTCAATTTGGTGAGTAGTTTTTTTAGTAACTGTCAAATTTGAATCAATAGAAATAAAAATAAAAAATGTCATCAGTATTTTTTTTTAATGTTGTCCTTGTTGTGTTCTTTCTGGTTTTTGAATAGATTTTTGTAAATAGAATGACGTAAAAACTGGCCAGCTTTAATTTATTATTCTAGACAATTTAAATCGAATTGTAAGTAGGTAGTTCGTAATAATTAAATACTGGCTCACGATATAGGTACCTACAAATGATAATAATACATGTTTAGGTTATCGTTATTTGTAAATAACGCACTAGGCTGAATAGGAGAATATCTTGGTCAACCAAAACAGTCGTACATTTTCAGATTTTTGACCTGTAGGTGGATATGTACAATAAATACTAATACAATTTAAAAGATTATGAAATGTCTTTGAATAGACAGCATAACAGGACATCCATGCTTCCAGGACTTGCTTGTTTTGGACCATTTCATTTCAATTTTGTCCTTTGCCATCGACGAAGAGATGCTTTATTAGATTTAAGAAAATATTGATTAGGGCTCACTTTTTTTATTTGAACACAACTTGCCTATTTATATTATATTTACAACTCAAAGTCATCCGTCGTATGGAGAAGAACCGACCAGAAACTCCATAGGCACTCCTTTAAAAAAAAATATTATAGTTACAAAAATATTCTTCTTATACAAACTATTCGACAAAACTTACACGTTACACTACAATATTGGTTCGAGTACCGGACTGCTGATCACGAGGTCGTGGATTCGATTCCCACAAAACACAAATATTTATAGGATGAATATAAGTATTTGTGTTTCTCTGGGTGTTTCATATGTATTATAAGTATGTATTTACAAAAAAAAGTATTTAAGTATTATATCTATTGTCTAGTACCCATAGTACAAGCTCTGCTTAGTTTGGGACTAGATGGTGCTGTGTAAAAATTTCCCAAGATATTATAAAAAAAAAATGTTCCTTAAAAGGTTAGCTGAATTCCAAACACGGTAGCGGAGATTCAACGGTAGGCCATAGCATATAGCCTACATCAGATGATAGATTTATACAACACTTCTTCAAACTCTTTAATATGCAATCGCAACGCTCATCTGGGGACACATGGGGAGGCGGCACGGTATTTTGGACTCATGCTGACTAAAAACTGCACTTGCCATCGCTTGGTCTATGGACATGGGATCAGGAACATGACGGAAAAAGGTCGAGCTCACCCCTAAAAATCTGCAAATCCTGCAGTTTGTGATAGCAGAGTTTAGCGATGAATTCTAAGGGCGATACCTAACAATAGACCGACTATTGTCACAGCAATTTTATACATAGTAGCAAAACCAAAGGCTGGCCTTTATTTTGGTCAAAGAATCAGCATTGCCATACAACGTGGCAATGCAGCCAGCCTTCCAGCTAATAGCGATGCGGAGGAGTTTTCTGATGCCTTATTGTAAATAGTTATTTTATTATTATTTTATTTTAAGTACTTATATTTAGGAATAGACTTTTAATTTAGTAGATACTGTAATATACATATAGTTGTAGCAAAACGAAAAACGATATTTACGATAACTTTTCCCTAAGATTTAGGTATACGAGAAGAACTAGCTTTCCGCCAGCGGTTTGGCCTGCGTGTTCTTATAAATTATAACCTTTATTGATGAAGTTTTCTAAAGGTGAAGGAATTTTTTAACTCGGTCTAGTAGTTTATGGTTTTACTCATTACAAACATACAAAAATACAAATCTTTTCTCTTTATATTATTATTATAGATTATAGAAGTATAGAGTGTAAAGAGTAATTTAATTGCAATAATTTGTTAAGTATTATGTTACGTAAAAATAAATAAAATGTGATAGGAGTTTCGTGTTTTCAATTTAAACTTTGACATTAGATAGTGTCAACTACGTAGATATGCGACATCATAAATAACAAATGTAACATGTAGGTAGACAAAAAAAAACTCGGTCATAATTTAAAGCCAATAATATTTTTGCTTTTGAGGCAAAAAAGGGAGGTAAATGAAAAAAACAACGTTAATAACGACGTCAGTGATAAAGCTTCAATAATAATGTTATCTTAAGATCATGAGGTCAATGTGATGGAATCGGAAGGGCTTCCCCTCTTGAAAGTTTATTACATAATCATGTATATTGTACGTAACTCTACGTGTCTGATGATGGAGACGGAAGTTAGTCAAAGGAAAACCTCAACGGTTTACAGCAGCTACTTGATATCATTTAGACCTGACTTAAGTATTTAAAGTAAGGTACCTAGTAACTAATTAAACATTAGAAACAGTCAACAGATAAAATTATAACTTTTAAAGCGAAAAAATTTAATAAAACATAGTCTAAGTTCAATTTTGAGTCGGTGCCAAATAAATTAATTTTTTTGTTAATTGTTTGTTTGGGCCAACTTAAATTAGTTTCTTATGTAAGTATTTTTTGTTTTCGTAGTTTTTTTTATTATTTGTTATAGGTTTATATTTATATGTGTTTTTCTAGATTATGTAGTTATAGATTTAATTCTACATAAAATACTTATATAATCTTTTATCGCATCGTGGGACAGACAGCTTCGCTACCAACCTGCTTTCTTGTTGGTTTCTTTTAATTTTTTCAAAGGATTCAATTCATTTTAAAGGTTATATTTTAGTATTGTCTATTACTCGATACAAAAATATTGGCTTCTTGGTTTAATATAATTGTGTCACGTTATTAAGAATGTGTTGACAATTAATTAAGAAGATCTACCTAATGTGAGATAATATTAAACACAAAACAGGCCAATAGGTCAAGTGGAACACAAGGTTAAGAACTGAAGACGTTATTTTGACATTTCGTGTTCAAAAATAGCTGTAGGTATATGCATATAAGGAACAGTCTTTGTGCAATACAGAATATTCTATTTATCAGAATATTCTATTTATGTATTTAGGTATAAGCGTAATTAGTGGTACAAACAAAGACCAAGTGTTACCTATTAGTTGCTAATCAAGTTTCTTTTTTGCACAAGGCCGCAATTGGAATAGGTACAAGTACAAAGCAACAGATAATACTCTGTTTAAAAAAAAGAAATAATAAAATGTAGGTACTTAAATTGCAGTTGCATTTAATTTCTGGATGCCAGAAAATTGTGGAACTTGTCATCACATTTTATCATCATCCGATTTACTGTCTCACCTGTGTAAAATCTCATAATAAGGTAAGGTAACTTAAAGTACATACATTTACAGTACCTACTCGCGGTATACCCTGACCGGACTGAAGTTGGCCGTTTTGCTGCGCAGTGTACAATTTTTGCTTTTCTTTGAGCTTGTCTGTGATGGCGTACGCCTGGAGAGTTATTTGTTTCAGTGACTGATACAACACTGTCATTATTTTGTGAGGTGCCCGATCCAATTTTACGGCAGAGATTTGCGATTTTCATTTTCTGCTCAGAGTTCAGCTTGCCATCACCGGCAATAGAGCAACGTAGACAATCCATTGCGCAGTCAAATGGGCTCAAATGGTTAGTCAGTCCGGCCGGAGGGTGGTCCCTTTACGTCGAAGTCTTCCGTATCTCGTAAAGAACCTTTGTGTTCCGACTTTTGCGTGAGAGAAAGTTTTGAGTTTCTTTGCAGTCGGCTTAGAGGCTAAGGGTCGGCAACGTATCTGCAACTCTGGTGTTGCAAGTGTGTTTGAATGGCGATAATTAGTTTCCACCAGGTAGCTAGTGAGTCCACTTACGTAAAAGAATAGCTGCATTATGTGCCTAAGCGTGGTTTTTGTTTTACACTTTTGCATTTCAATTTTCAGATTAATTTATTTTGGCAGTTGCTTGTATCGCTAACGTCACTTCCTGTTACTGCTATGTAAATTTTGAATGACTTGTTCCGGGTTACTGTGTTAGGTGCCTACCTTAGATTAAATATCTAATTAAGGGTACAGTTCTCGCAAGTCATAAAAATAATAATCATCTTAAAGAAAAATACCAAATAACTAACAAAAATCTTACGAAAATAATAAACTTAGTTAGTATTTTGATAAACACTACTGAATATTATAAATTTGAGTTATAGCTGAGAGTCATCTCGATCATGTCAGCTGTCAAACAAAACCGGTCCATTCACTTAGAAACTGATATGCAGCAGACAGACAGCAGACACAAGTATATTTTTAAGTTATGAGCCGCTATTTTTGGGTTGGGGTTAATAATATGGTATGCTCTCGCAGTGCAAACAAAGTCGAAGCTGTTTGTCAAATAGTCAACTTGCACTGAAAATTGAATGTACTGCGTGCAGTCGCGTTTCATATTATGATTCATCATAAGTGGCCATTTAGCCCTCCCATTCCCACTTTATTACCATTACCGGCGATGTCCTAGTTAATTATTGTCATTGACAGTCAAAATTGACTATGATGATCATGAATTTTGTGAACCGAAGCGTAAAGCTTAGAGGAATCACTTCATGACGTTTTTATGTATTTTGGGAAAATTTATAATCATTACAACCGGGAAAAACATACCGGACATACATACAAAAGAAACGCAGATTTTACACGTAATATGTATAATATGGATATGATTAGGTGGTCTGTCCAGTGAGGCGATATCTAAGTTCATGGACCGATACACTTGAGGCCAAGGTTAAAATGATTACTTAACGTGGCCACGCGTTCGGATAAAGCTGGACACAGTCAGACTTTTTGGTTGCGTATCCGGCCAAATTAGACGGGGTCCAATCTGTCCGGCTTTTTAATTTGGAACATTTTTTGTTACGTTTATCATGTGTTAGTTTCTGCTCCGCACGTATTGTATCACATTGTATCGTTATATTAGCACAAAAAGAATGTTGGGTTATACTAAAGATTTGGCAGTACAATGGTCTATCGCTCTATCGCTCTGCTCAAATCGTAATCAAAGGTCTGGATTTCGAATTCAATGCATGCACCTCTGAGTTTTCTTAATCATACAGTGCGAAATTCTCACTCGCTCTCTATCGGTGAAGGAAAACATCGTGAAACAACCTGCATGCCTAAGAGATTTTCTCAACGGCATGCATGGAAGTCTGCCAACCCGTATAAGGCCAGCGTGATGGAATATAGCTTAATCTCTCTCATACTGAGAGCAGTCCCGTGCCCAGCAGTGGGGCAGTATATCGATGAAGATGATAATCCTAAAGACTATGAAATTAAAGGTGTCCGGGATTTTTACCCAAACTGGCGGACTGTCCGGCTTTTCGGTACTAAAGATTGGCAACCCTACTGCTATATACCGTTTCAAATGTGACTAGACGTGATGTACCGTGTTTTTGTAGTCCTCGAGTCTCGAGTGTTGTACGGTAAAAAATTTGTTTGTTGTACCTAATTTATCTGCGGTTTATAAATCGAATTATCTACTCGGGGATTCCCTCGAGTGTAGGCTCAAATTGCTGAAATAAATATGGTGTTCGGGGAACTCTGTGGTATGGGAAAGTTGTTGGCTACGTCTATGAAGACTAGTTGCGGTGTTTTTGCTGTGCAAAAAATAATAATTATATAAAAATACTAGCTGAATCGGCAAACCTTGTCTTGCCATATTTAGGGGTGGGTCATCCTTATCATTTAGGGGTATGAAAAATAGATGTTGGCCGATTTTCAGACCTACCCGACATGCACACAAAATCTTATACAAATCGGTCCAGCCGTTTTGGAGGAGTTCGGTAACACACCGCGACACGAGAATTTAATATATTAGAGAAGAAACTTAATCTAATCTACCTATAAGCTAAATTAGCTGTTACCTACCTATAGTAAGTATTTTAGTGAGTTGCATTAACATAAATCAGCAAATTTTTTGGGGTTTTATTCCCATCACCTGCCATCATAAAACTTGTCACCGCTGTCGCAGTATTATTGGAACACAACAACCATGTACTACTTGGTAATAAACCTTAAAAAATCTTCTTATTCCACAGGATTCTTCCCACAACGAAACAACCGAAATGGGGGTTTCTTCGACCCCAACAGAATACGAGATGGCATATCAGGCTTCTTCAATAACCGACAGCGACCTATGATGATCAACACTGCATCTAACCCTCAAAGCATATACTTGGTTGAAGCCAGTGAGGGCAACCCAACAATTCCTAATCAGTATGATAATTACAATGGACAAAATGTTAACAGACCGTTCGCCTTCCCAACGAACGGTCCAGTCAACCCTGGGAGTAATGGAAATGTGAATTTCAATACTAACCAAGATAACTATAATAATGGAGAAATCAATTTTAACCAAAACCAGGACAGTAATAACGTTAGACCTAATGAAGGTAAGTTACTCATTACTAAAGACTGAGGTTCTGCCCGTGCAGCAGTGATAGCGTAGGGTATGGTAGTATGACCACTGGACTGCCAAGTCAAAGGTCTCGAGTTCGAATCCAAGGCACGCACCTCTGACTTTTCGAAATCATGTGCGTAATTTATCACTTGCTTTAACGGTGAAGGAAAACATAGTGAGGAAACCTGCATGCCTGAGAGACTCCACGGTATGTGAAGTCTGCCAACCTGCACTAAACCACCGTGGATTTAGCCTAATCCCTCTCATTATGAGAATACTCATGTCCGGCAGTGGGACGATGATGAACTCTGTTTCTTTTTAACTTCTTCACTGCTAAAACGTTGAGTAGATTTCGGTAAAATTAGGCGGGCAAGATTGGATTTATAGGGAAGACCTAGACTGAATTATATCACATTACAATAAGTTATTAGATCTTTTTGGACGCGAGGGAAACCTAAAAGTTTCCCTCGCGTCCAAATATATAATAGGAATGATTAGAAGATTATTTTCGATGGCATGTAAAGTCTGCCAATCCGCATTAGGGCAGCGTGTTGGCTATAGTAGCCAAACCATATGAGACCCAGTGACCAGTGGAGCAGTAAATAGTTTGCATAAATGTTAAATATATATAATTAAATAGCGTTTAAAATGGTCAACGACCCATGTGTTAAGGTGATACCAGAGGTTATATTTGGCAATACTGGTGTTAATGACCTTTGCCAGCGTACATTATTATCTGAATAAAAAAACAAAACTGACTGCTCTACAATGTGTTAAGAAAACCCTGTCCGACCCGTGAAGGTATTACTTATTAGGTATCGATATTAGATTACATTTATGTAATCCTTTTCAGTTTTGATACCGGCTTGGACACCTATAGCTGCCTAGTTTTATAATAATTAAGAACAACTAAATTGTGTACCTCCCACAGCAGATAATGGGGTGTCGGATGAGAACGACGCGGTGAACTTTGAAGAGGCTCAAACCGTACCCCAGGAGACCACAACCCTGCCGCCGCTGACGCCGGTACCTGTCAACACCGAGTCCAGGAACAACTTTAATTTCCAGTCACCCAACCAAGGAGTATTCAGTAAGTTCTGTACCCAAAGGGTGCCAACGGGACCTTATAACTAAGCCTAAGCTGTCCGCCATAAACCGTTATAGGTAAAGAGCGATCGGGATATAAACTAACCTATCTAAACTAATATTATAAAGAGGAAAGATTTGATTGTGTGTTTGTATTGAATATACTCCGAAACTACTGGACTGATTTGAAAAATTCTTTCAATGTTAGATAGCCCATTTATCGGGGAAGGCTATAGGCTATATATCATCACGGCACGACTTATACTGTCGGGAAGCTAGTGTATAATAAATATCCAAGATATTCGTCCAAACATACTTACTTTCAGATTTATAACGTTGTTAGGATAATAGAATTTTTCAAACTTTCATGCTTTTCTAAACCCACCGGTTTTGCTGTTTGTTATCAGTTGGATTTTCATTTAACAAACAAACAATAAAAAATTACTGTTCGAATATTGTTTAAAAACCCTTAGTTTTGTTAGTTGTAACATTATTTGTACCAATACTACCAATGTTATAGTGTTGTTCCAATGTGCGTCGAAATCCCGTTTTGTGTGTCAGGGCTATCAGGGCTGGCCCACCTTGTCCAGATGACCTCACGACCGCAGTAACATGATAAGTTACTGTTTACATTCTTATTATATAGAAATTAGCTATACAAAGTAGTTCATCTTATTTATAAAAAAAAACACATCCACAAACTAAAACCTTTAATTCTGTCCAGCGGGCCTACAAGTTGCAATTTGACATTCAAATCGACAAACGAAAAGAAACATAATGTATGGAAATGACACAAGCTTTTGACAAAGCGGGCTGTCACTAATGTCATTTCCATACATTATGTTTCTTTTCTGTTGTCGTTTCGAATTTCGAATTGCAACTTGTCTACTGATTAAACTATCAACACAGCCAGACTGCGAAGTCTAGAAAACTGGGAATAGGTACAAGTTTGCATTAGAAGAGTATAATGGGATATTTTCACGGGATTAGGAAAAACTAGAAGAATAATTTTTACACCACGGGGCAAAGCTAAAGGTTGCGCTATGGTAAAAAAAAACATAGATACTGATATAATTATAATTATCAAAAAAGATTTTATCGTCTCTCGTGGAAGCACCTGCCACGCTGGAAAATAATTGATTATACATCATTTGAAATAATTAGTAAGTAAAAAAGGTGATTATTTAATGGTGGGGGGCTCGTGGCCAAATTGAAACTGCGCTGATCAGCCGATCTGCGCGGTGTAGCTATGCTTGTCGCCGTCAGTCTGTGGATGGGTGACCATTCTTAACACAACGAGACCCCATGGTGCCTCGGTCCCGTTTATCTATCTCTAAATCTATGACAATCGTTGTTGTTATATAGTCAGAAGTTCAAAAAAGTCTGACAACCAGTCTATAATTTGAATATCGTTATCGCTTCGTATAAAATACTGATATTCAGCCGCATTTGGTTAGACTGGAAGCCGACACCAACATGGTTGGTAAAAGGCTATCTATATAGAAGAGAAAAGGTGTTTATTTAAAATTGGTAACTGTGTCAGTGTTAGAATTTCAGTGAGAATATTTAAAATGTATCTAGGTACTTGTTCTACTTTTATTATCACAGTAATAAATAAATTACTAGCACAAGCAGTTTAGAATTAACTAATACCTATTTAAAAATAGATTTCCTTATTTTAATTTCAATTGGCAAAGAATTTTCAGGCGTGTGAATTAGTCATTTTATGAAATTTATTATGAAAAACAGTCAAAAACCTACACCTGAAAAATTAATTAGCGTCTCAGTATTCGGCCAGCTTAATGCCGGTCAAGTGCAAGTGGCTCTTGCATGTTCAGTGTTCCTACAGTCTATTTATAATAATATATTTTTTTTAATACACAATAAATTAATTGTTGACCCCATTAAGCTACTACCCTAAGTAGAGATTAAATTTATAGTTACTATACTATGCGCTAGTTGGAAATTCCACTTTGAAAGTTACATTATTACATAATTATTATGATATTATTAAATACAATATTCCTATGATATCTGAAAGACGTTCTGGACGGCTGCGTGTGAAGTCTACAAATCCGCAGTATGCTAGCATGATTGATTATAGCCTAAATCCTCTCACTCTGTGAGGAGGCCCGTGCTCAGCACCAACATTAACATTAAATGGGTTCATGATGACGACATTTCTGTGGCTTCTCTCCGCTCTGCTACGTAAACTTGTCTTTGATTGTACTCAATCAGTGAGGTCTCCGCCTCTTCAATGCGGATCGCTAAAAATGCAAAGCATAATGTTACGGATGTATAATTAAAAATAATAAGTGTCTGTAACAAATTTGCTAATACCCCGATCTGTTAATTCGTTATATAAAAACACTAATAGCAACAGCAGTAATGTCTTTGTTCGTACCTCCAAGGTCAGCGAGTTGGTCAGTGCGGGTCAAACATTTTGTATTTGGTCGACTGTGACACCGAAGCGTAACGCTAACGCACAAAGGTGAATGCAGATCACATGCTCGCGTAGTGTAAATGCATTGTTAAATTACACTCCATAATAGCACAATTACACTACACATTGGCTCAACTTTACGTGGCAAGGATGGGGGATTATCTGCACCCAAAAAAGATTTGCCCTATTTGTGGGTAGGGTTGTAGACAGAGGCCTAACATTTCCATTTCTTTTTTAACTTTAATCTATATCTATACTAGATAATATTATAAAGAGTGTGGAGGGACGAGGTGTGTTGTCCCTCGCACCAAAGGGAGGATCCTCCGACCAGGCGGGTGTTATGCCTGGTGGGCAGTGGCCCACCAGGCATAACACCGTTGGGCAGTGGCCCAACGGTTGATGTCGGGCGGTTGTAGGTATATACCTATGCAAGTTGCACGGTAAACTTCACTTGCGCGATTCAGGATTTTAGCTTCGTAGAAGTTCTTATGTAGCGCGTTAGATGTCGCTACAAGAGGAAAGATTTGATTGTTTGTTTGTTTGAATTGAATAGGCTCCGAACTACTCGACCGATTTGAAATATTCTTACACCGTTAGGAAGCTACACTATCCCCGGTAACATAGGCTAATTTAGAAATAGCCGGGTTGCGGGTTGCGTGGTCTGGGTATTAGCCTGGCAAAAAGCATACTGCATAAATTTCGGTGTAACAGGCAGTCGATCTCAATGTTTCCGCACGTGCACACTGCGACCAAAATAAACGTCACCCGAGGCGGATGTTGCATTAGTATGGACCTGACGCGTCCTACTGTCCTTGTGAGTGATCGATCGCGTGCGAATATCAATAAGTTATTAATATAACGATTTTATTGATCGTAAATCAATATTATATATTTTTGATACCACTTAAGGCACACAGGCGTACGGATAAGCGATTAATTACCAAACATAACATAATTAATGCTAGTAACTATAGGCGTACCACTCAAAAGGGGGTTCTCGGCATTTCTAGAAGTGCGCCTCAGACAGATATTGCATATAATTGTAATACCTACTTTAATTTTGTATTCTTTTAGCATTTTCCATGCTAAGATGATCAGTTATAAAATTTACTAGCAGGCAGGATTCGAACATGCGTCTTCTGGTTAAAAATATACCAGATGTTATGACCTCTAAGCTACCACGAGTCCTAACCGCCAACTCAACAAACACCTACTTATAATAACGTAAGAAACACACTAACTACCACAAAACAACTAACACAAAAACTTTTTGTTTATCACATAAACATTTGTGTTCTGTGAAAGTCGAACCCACGACCTCGTAATCGGCAGTCCGGCTCAATACACGGCACTTGAACCACTAGACCACAGAATTCGCCAAGTCAGAGTAGCTTGTTACGTCATAAGACCACAAGGATGAGTTTATTTACATTTGCTATTCGCTCGTATGTTTCTTCGCGATGTTTTCCTTAAAACTTAGTTTGAAACCGCAGAACATAATTACTTACTCAGATTTTTTTCAATTTAAAATATTTGTACTTCGACGTCGCGTATGACCGTTGCTACGACGCATGATGGAGGTACCTACTGTAGGTTGATTTTCCACCAGTAGGTGTATTCCACTAGGTTATGATATGCTAAACTCGGGGGCGGATTTGATACTTTGAATTGCTGCTTATGGAAAATTGCCGTCTTCTGCATTACAATTAGTCGTGCTTTAAAAGAAGTACTCTTAAGTAAGTATTATTACTTCTTATCGTCATCAACCCATAATAATGTTCCACTGCTGGACACAGGTCTCCTCTCAGTATGAGAGGGATTAGGCTATAGTCCACCACGCTGGCCTAATACAGGTTGGCAGACTTCACATGCTGTCGAGAACGTCTCTCAAGCATGCAGGTTTCCTCACGATGTTTTCCTTCACCGTTAAAGCGAGTAATAAAAATTACGCCTATGATTTTGAAAATTCAAAGGTTGGATTCGTATTCGAGACCTTTGACTGAGCAGTCAATATGTCATATGTACCCGCAGGCTATCACTGCTACTTTTATAAGGCACGGAAATGTTTAAAGATGATGTAGATATGTAAATGAACATTGAAAACCGGTTTCCACACTATATACTATACAGGTACATAAAGGTATTTAATTACTTAAGAAGTGGGAGAGGTCGTTGATGTAATAAAGTAAATACCTACCCATTTCAGTGATAATTAACTAAGGTACTTAACTTTACGGGTTGTGTTATATTGCATTTGAATAATTAAGTACTGTTTGTGGTGTACTTATTTCATTATAGACTATTAAAGATCTAACAATAATGATCCCTACTTTATATCGGAATGCATACTACAGAGAGGTCAAGCTCTGTCACGCAACAGAGTGAAATGAGATATACCTCATTTTTTTAGTTGACCGATGAACTTTTAAATAGAACATAATCAATTAAAAACCAACAATGATGTTGTATAATAAGTATTAATAATGCTGTTGTATGCAAACCCATATAAAGAAGAGATCTTTATATGGGTTTGCATACAACAGAGAGGTCAAGCTCTATCTAAGGATCTATTCAAATAATTGAAAAAAGCTTCACATCAGTTTTTAAGTTGGGAATTATGCTTTACAACAGTTAATACTTTATTCAAATCTATTCAGTAGGTTTAGCGCCAACCCCTAACAAACAGACAAACAGACAAGAATTCTAAAAATCACTTTTTTGGGTTCGCGATCGTTTATATACTCTAACCTACTTGTTTTTTTTAATATCTTCAATGTACAGAGACGACTTTTTTACAATTTTATAATAGTATAGAAGATTAACCATAAACAGTCGGGAAAGCCCTACTGCCCTTTAGTTATCAGTTTTTTAACTTTATAATCTAAAGTTATAATTTAAATTCCCGGTTATCAAATGGTGGTCCCCAAATCCCGGTGGCGGTGGATAAACAGTCTTCCCTGTCCATCCAAAGTCCCTCGTGTCAGGACGAATTAGAATACAATTCTTCACAACCATTCTTAAGAGTCAAGTTCAACAGGGTCTTCTTTCCCCGCCCGATTCTCCCAAGTCCGTTCCCTTGGCTGTGGTTTCGCTAGATAGTAGGTAGGGACAGTGGGAATCTCGCTAACAGCACCTCATAGGATACGAAAAAAAACTCGGCTGGCGACACCGAAAACGACGGCGAAAACACCTTAGTGTGTATGCGTGAAAGCCAGTTCCTCCTCTTGGTTGCCTGGCAACGCATCAACAACGCTTCTGGTGTTGATGCTGGACCGATGTCCATGGGCAGTGATGGCCTATCTGGTATCGCTATGCTCGTGTGCCCAACATCATCATCATCTTCCTGCCCTTGTCCTAATTTATCTGGGGTCGGCGCAGCCTATCCTTTCCTTCCATTCATCCCTGCTAGCCATCACCTCCTCATTTCATATCGGCATATGAAACTTTAAAAACATCACAAGTCCCGCAAGTTACTAATGGGCAGGAACCTTGTCTCATTAACCTACACGTGACGTCATCCGCCGTACTTGCCGTTTAATGGTGCTAACACACACTGAGTGCGGCTACGTCACTTTTACGTCACCAAGATGGACACAGGCCACATTATCAATTTGTTGAGCAGTGATAGCCTAGGGGTATGACCACTGGACTGGCAAGTCAAAGGTCTCGAGTTCGAATCCAAGGCACGCACCTCTGACTTTTCGAAATCATGTGCGTAATTATCACTCGCTTTATCGGTGAAGGAAAACATTGTGAGGAAACCTGCATGCCTGAGAGATTTTCTCAACGGTATGTGAAGTCTGCCAACCCGCATTAGGCTAGCGTGGTGGACTATAGCCTAATCCCTCTCATACTGAGAGGAGACCCGTGCCCAACAGTGGGACAGTATATGTGTTGATTATTATTATTTTAGGGCTTATACCGCCATATTCTAATATTCCATGTGTTTGCAGTGGACGGTTGCCAGACGGTGGATGGTGGCGTCGGCAGCTGCATCTCGGTGTACCAGTGCCAGCCGTACCTGAGCGTCATCCAGGACTCCAGGACCAACCCCAACGCCGTGCAGCTGCTGAGGAAAGCACACTGCGGCTTCGAAGGAAGTGCTCCTAAGGTAAGCCCAGACCTGCCAAGGCCACTGGCCAGTAACCAAAAGTCGTTTTATTTTCATTCCTCACGATGCCTGTTGCTGTAGTTCCTCCTGTTGTCTGTAGTTATTTTATTTTAATGAAGGAAAAAATCTACTAGCGGGCAGGATTCGATTTTTTTTCTGGAACGTATTTAACCAGACTTGATACGTAAATTTAATTATAAATTTTTAAGAAGGAATAATTTCAACTTGGCGGGGAGGACTCGCGGTGGGTTAGAGTTCATTGCGTCTGGTGTATTTAACCGAAATGCGAATCTTGCCAGTCGAATTTTCCTTTATATTTAAAATAATTGGTATTATCTTAGCATGGAGCTATCTGGAACTGAATAAATTGCTTGCAGGTGTGCTGTCCCCGGCCAGGTTTACCTGCCACTCCTCTGCCAGTCACGACCACAACTACCACCACTACCACCACCACCCCAGCGCCTACCCCGGCTCCCACCCAGGCGCCAGGAACAGTCGCTCCAAAGTCCAGTTTCGAGGACTTCCTGCCCGCACTCCCAGAGCCTCCCGTTTGTGGGCTCAGCAATGCTTCCTTCAGTAGAGTTGTGGGGGGAGTGGACGCTAAGCTAGGTAAGATTTGCACAAAAATTACGTGTTGCCTGACTTGACTGGAGGACTGCCTTGTTGGTCTAGTAGTCCCAAGCGAGACTGCTACGGTAGTAGTGGATCTGGGTTCGATTCCCGGGCGTGTCGAGCAAAATGTTGTTGGGTTTTCTGTGAATTCCCAGTAGCAGCAGAGTCTGATTTTGTGCACGGTTGATGGCAAAGGGTTACATTGGACCTAAACAAATATACCGGGTATGCACGTACGTTAGTACACCTCTGCTTTACCCTTCGGGGAATACAGGCGTGATGGTATTACGTACTGAAATACTAATTTCAAAAAATTAAAATAAAAAAAACAGTATTGGATTTAGTTGGAAAACGTACCTACCTACCTAATGTTTTTTATTGAAATTTAGATTACCTACTAAAATCTTTTCCATTAGGGTTGTACGCATTCATAGATCTCATATTTGGTGTAGTGGTCACTACTGGTCACCTTACGACTACCGTTATGCCTAATATCGTGGGTTCCAATCCCAATTGAAACAAATTTTATGGTGCCTACATATTTGTGTGTGCTGTTTCTTTTTTAAATAAAGGTCTTTCTCGGCATCATTTTTTTTTAAATACGGCATCCTCACTAGTAAATATATCTCCCCAGGTGACTTCCCCTGGATGGCACTCCTGGGCTACAAAAGCTGGAGGACTGGCAGCACCGACTGGTTGTGCGGAGGATCACTCGTGAGCGACCGACACGTCCTTACAGCGGCCCACTGCATCCACAACCACGAGGATGACCTGTAAGTAACATAAAACTAAAGGAGGTCAGCAAAACCCATACAACTCAGCCCAAATTTGTACCGGAGGTACATGACAGCTGTCAAGTTGATAGTTTTTACCATGAAATCACTATGAAACTGATAATAATCTGCCGTAATGGCGTTTGACATTCCGAAACCGAGACTGACAGTTTTTACTATGAAATCATTACGGAACAGATAATAGTGTGCAAATCGCGTGATTTACTTTTTCAAATTAAAAGTTATTTTTCCCATCCCCCAGTCAACAAAAAATAGTACGACAAGAGTTTTAACTTGTATTTTTTCCAATAAATGTACCTTTGGTACATCATTTGGGCCGATTTCGATGACCTCCTTTAAAACTCATACAATGCCTAATAGTCAAATGTTTTATTTCAATTTGACCATGTGAATCACTTTTTACAAGTCAAACTAGTTGCACGGTTCCAAAAAGTGGATCATACGGAGAAGAGCCGGCAAGAAACTCCATAGACACCTCCCTTTGGTTACATTCTGCAAGTCCAGGCCGAAAAATAATATGATGAGCCAATACTAAGGCATTTTGTCCAACTGCTCGTTTGGCAGGACTAACTGGTTTAGTATAAATTTTATTTCAATTACTAACCATAATTGAGTAAGTTTTTACTAACCATTGGACCAATGTTGTCAAATAAATTAGATATTATTATTATTATTTATTTATTTACAATCCTGTTTTGGATAGCCGTTGAAAATAGTGCAGTTTCACTTGAATATGCAATATATAAAAAAAACAGTAAAATATTGCAATAGCAAGTAAGAGGTGACCATCCTCGACAGACAGTACCGTAAATAACCCTCCTTCTTCGGCAGTCCGGTAATAAAAAGGGATAGCCTACTGTTGACTGTTTGACTGCCAAGTCAAAGGTCTCGACTTCGAATCCAAGTCATGCAACACCTTCAGGGTCTTCCGGGAACTTCCATGTGGATGGGTTATCAGGCATTTCGGGATTTTGACCACTAATGATTATTATCGTTCTATGTATGACAATCGGTAAAATTGTCATCAATCATTGACACTGATATCAATTCTTAGAACGTAACAACATAATTTCTCACGCAGTGTGGGTTCACAGTTAATGTATTGTTATTTTATTACGTTGTAATAAGATTACCTACTTCAACAATATTATGATACAGTGTCAGTTTATTTCCTTGTTAAAACAACCTTCAAAACTTTGAGAACCAGCCGTAGAAGCCTATTGATACTTATAAATTGTTTCAAACATACGAAGAAGATTTCGACAATTTTTATTTATTGGATTTGTGCCCGGTATGGCAATAGGCTTGCTCTCTACATGGGCCCAAAAAATTCGTGTGATCTGTGGATGTACATTAATATACCTCTGTCTAAACCTTCGGGGAATATGCGCGTGCGGCGTGATAGCATAACATGTAACGTAAATAGCTAGCTAACTTCTTTCTCATATGGGAGCCATATAAGTCGCAAACTTTCAACAAAGTAATAATTCTAAAATAATGTTTTGACTCGAAAGTAACATTTACTCGACTTGAAGACTCGAATTCAATTGTGTTGACCATCGCTAGAGTATCACGATTCACGTCTAAAGCGAATAACTAACGCATCAATGAAATCCAACCTCAAATCAGAACGATATGTGTTCATTACTTCAGTCACAAAATCAATTTAAAGAAATGCTTAACATTTGTAGATAAATGCATAATAAAATATAACAACATTGTTTAATTCAAAAACCGACGGAAGTTGCGTTAACCTAGTTATTTTTAATGTGTTCCAAATAAGTGAAAGACAAGTGATCATCGAGTGGAGTGCATCTACATCGGAAGCCGTTAATTTTCAAGTTCACACTGAATATATTATGCCAACCGGTTTCGGTCTGAATTGTAATTACGTTGTGCAAGATGCGCCCGTGTCTATGACGTATTTAGATACAGGCTGTTACAAAACAATAGATATAATTATTTTAAATATTGTATGATAACAAAATATGTAGTTTATGTTCCAAAACGGATAAATACCTATAAAGATCTTATTTATATGTATACAGTGTAAATTAGATATTGCATTTACTTAACTACTTCTTAGATACCCCAATGTAATTAGAATCAAAGAATTAATAATACTGAGGCATTTTGTACCTACAGCTGCTCGTTCGGCAGGACTAACTGGTTTTTATCTACATTTTATTTCAATTACTAACCATTGGTGAATAAGTTTTTACTAACCATTGGACCAATGTTGTCAAATTAATAAATAAATTATTTTATTATTATTATAATATTACTTTCATCAGTTTCATCAAATATGTTGGAGTTGACTCCAACATACGTATCTGGTTGACCAGATACGTAGACTAAACATTAGTTTTTAGATTAAACAATTGTCATCTGATGGCGGTCGCTTCGTGTCCACTGGCATGCTTGTTATTTTGTTATTATTTGCGAATTTTATTCGAAATAAAAATATTTTTTTCTAAAAACATACTTTACTTACTACTTACCTGCTACCAATATGTACAACATTCGCACGCTGCTCACACCGCTTTAACCTCAATCATTCTCGGGCACTAATTATAACAACATGCTATACAAAGCAACGTCATTAAAAAGCCGCACGCGCCACACCATCTAAGTAGTAAATAGGTACATTTTTATACACTTGTTGATCTTGACCGACTACACTATACTACGGAACATAAGTGGCGGTGGTACCGACGTGAATTCGTCCCGTGTTGCAGATGTCTTTGACCATCAATGGTCATTCTGTCATTCACCATCTTGTGACTTCTTCCACCACCTCAGAAACTTTGTTGGACCTAGAGTGGACGAATAGGCTATGCATCCATTGACGCAGTAATAAAAACTGCATTTATATTTAAATTTATGTTCCATTGTGGTTATCTAAGTAGCTTGCCAGTTAGTCCAGTTACTTGCCATTGTTACTGTCTCAAATTAAATTACGAGTGCCTATTAGGAAGCAATAATAAATTGTAGCAATGTACGAGTAGTTACTCCTACGTCGAACAAAGTTACTCATAATTATAATACTTCAATTCAATTCAACTTTATTGCGTTCCATACCATAATTGGTAAGACTTAGTGCTAGAATCGATTACTCTATTATGGCTATTATGGACCCTATAAGAGAGAGAGAGAGCAGGACAGGTGATATTTTCAGGAAGTTTCTTTTACGTTATAAATTATTATTATGTAATATAACATGTCATTGTATTTAATATTGTACCTATAGTATTTATTACACTTGATAAATTGTTTTTATATGATATCCAGTTTTATTATTCTATTTATTTTATTCTTCTTTATATTTACCTTCATATTTATTATTACCATAAAATAGTTTATTATTTTTAATATGGGTATTTTTTATTATAGATATTAGGTATAATTATGTGTATTTTATTTATTATAACTATTATAGGATAATAGCTGTTTGTTTACACGCAAAAATATTTCTTTTCTCGAGGCCCCAATTTTTTTCAACGTGTAATAGAAATATCTCCTCTGCCTCGATGGTCTAGTGGTCCCAAGCGCGACTGCTACAGTTGAGGTCCCGGGTTCGAATCCCGGGTCGACCAGTGTTGTTGGGTTGTTGTTTCCAGTAGCAGCTCAGTCTGGATTTGTGCCCGGTTGATGGCAATAGGCTCGCCCCTATTACATGGGACCTAAAAACATACCGGCGAAATGTGGATGTACATCAGTACACATCTGCCTACCTCTTCGGAAATGCAGCCGTGATGGTATCGTATGTAATATATCAACGCCCCCTAATTTTCTCGGGGTCTTCTAATTATCACTAGGTTTTTCTCTGAAGAGAACTTATGGTGAAACCCGAGCCAAGACCCATGATTAGCGGTGGGAGAGCAAATAAGTGAATGATGACGAACTATTTTGGTTCCAGTTACGTGGTGCGCGTGGGTGAGCTGGACCTGGCGCGCGAGGACGACGGCGCCACCCCGGTGGACGTGCTGATCCA
Organism: Acronicta psi; assembly: GCA_946251955.1. Taxonomy (NCBI): domain Eukaryota; kingdom Metazoa; phylum Arthropoda; class Insecta; order Lepidoptera; family Noctuidae; genus Acronicta; species Acronicta psi. The sequence continues at coordinate 11,377,742 of OX276488.1, read as the reverse complement.
GCGGATCATCAAGCACGAGCAGTACGGCGCCACCTCCTTTACCAACGACATCGGAATCCTGCTCCTGAAAAACCCTGTTACGTTTTCTGGTGAGTCATTAGGTACTTATGAGTAGTGGTGCGACTCGAGTCGAATTTATTCGAGTGACGTGAGTGAAATCGAGTGGAGAAAATATCGATCCAAATGCACTCGGACTTTTATTAAATTCTTTGCTCGTACATGTCATAATCAAGATCAGTTGATTGTGATAAGTATTTTTTTAGAAAGCAAGGAATAAACTTCATGGTTTACTCGAAAATCACCCGAATCACTTGTGAATCACACTGGCCAATCATTTGAATGAGTCGTTCCAGTCAAGTGGAACTCGATTGAATTTTTGAAATGACTCGGTTTCTCGATTGACTCGGGTGACAGAATAAGACTTGAGTGATCACGGATATGGAGGGACTCGTTGCTCGTTGTCTCCATTGTTTTCCACACGAGTGGAAATTTGGGTTGAAATGAAATGATATTTATTTCTGTAAGTAGATCCTTTAAAGACACTTTTACAAGTCATTATATATATTTTTTAATGCTAGATGTCGCCGGTATTTCCTAACTGACGACCTCTGAGAAGAAACGCCGAAACAAACTCAGAGAATCATGGTCTCTTTTAAAGTCCAGACAACCGTAGTATATATCGGATATGCGAGTTAAACAATGTAGGGCAAAATCTGAAACAGTTTAGAGTTGACCAGTCTTAACTGACGGCACGCATGAAACAGTCATCGCGTAGCTCAACCATTATTAGGGAGTGCACGACGATACCAGATCAGCAAGACATTTACGTAGGTCATATGAAATACCCAAAACAGTCAGAATTCGTTGAAATATGGAACGGGCTTAAACTAGCCTACATGGTACTCACATTTACATTTCAATTCATGTTTTAAATAGTAATCGTAATCGCAATTTTGCTGTGAATAGTTTTGAGGATAGTGGTAGGTAGTAGGTAGGTAGTAGGTTAGATGTGAGAAAATGCCTTTTGAAGGGGTCCTGCGAACGCTGGACAGCTAGACCATGGCCCGTCATGCTCATGGTAATATTGCAGTATCTCAGAAGGCCAAACTTGACGGTCCTTATCCTTATGTTAAATAGGTTGCCTAGTAATTGGTGTCAGATGGCTAAAAAGGCGACATTCAGTAATTCTGTTGGAAAAATTTCAAAGAAGAAATTTTCTGATGTGAATCATTATTATGATCCACTTAAAGTTTTTTTTTATAAAATGTTGATTTCCTTATTCCAGACCTGATCAGGCCTATCTGCATCCCCAAGGACAGTGAGCTGAGGGCGAGAAGCTTCGAAAACTACAACCCTATGATCGCTGGGTGGGGACACAAGGAATTCCGTAAGTTACTGACTAATATACCATTTAGTTCAATGAAAAGTTCCCCTTCTTTCACAATTAGGAATAGTTATTATAAATAAGATTTTGTGCCATTACTATACCTCTTTTTTCTATCCACCTTTTTATTGTTATTTTCGGGCGAATGGTAAGGCATAGAGGATGAACGGACAAACAAATATTTATGTATATACTTAATTAGACCCCCAAGTTCTTTCGTACACCTACTTGGTATGTTCTTGGTAACGAAATAGTGGATTTTACGTTATTTTATTCTTCTTCAGCATAACTGCATCCACTATCTATTAGATGTATACCTCTGGCATGGCTTTAAGAATTGGCAGAAAAACCTTTAGGATAAAAAGCAGTATTAAGTACCTCTATTCTTAGCAGAAGACTAAGAAAAAATATTTTTAAGGCTGACGTCATAATGATTTCAGGTGGTCCTGCCGCCACGCACCTGCAAGTCCTGCAGCTGCCGGTGGTGAGCAACGAGTACTGCACGCAGGCCTACAGCGCTTACAAGGCGCAGAAGATTGACAAACGCGTCCTGTGCGCAGGATTCAAAAAGGGGGGGAAAGACGCTTGCCAGGGTGACAGCGGGGGACCGCTCATGCAGCCTATTGTGAGTAGGCCATACTGATCTCTATTTTCTTTAATAATTTAACGACATACATTTGACACGACCATTCATGCCTCAAATTATAGTAGAAGAAACTTTCTGCAGAGCATAACAAAACAAGACTAAATCTTTTGAAATGATATACTTTTTACGGATCCTATCACGTTTATTATAATTAAAATCTTTAATAAATGCGATAGAATCCGTAAAAAGTATTTCATTTCAAAATGTCTAATATTCGCATAAGTTGAAATAAAACTACTTTTTACGGATTTTATCGCGTTATATTGATATTATTTTAAGTAAGTGTCAGAAATCAATATTCGCAGTAACCAGTATAAAACGAAATCTGTCCAAAGATTCTGTGTACTGTTCTAACTTCACATACCATCACGCATGTATTCCTTGTTGGTGTAAATACACCTATTGCTCGCTAGTGTGTTTAGTCATGTAATAGGGACAATCCCTTTGCCATAAAGAGAGCATAAACTCTAACTCTACAGAGAATTTCATAAAATAAACTAATAACACTGCTTTATCTGGGAATTGAACCCAGGTCGCACAAGTTACAACCACCAGGTTAATAATGCAGCTCTGATACTCCTTATCTGGAATGTCAATGAATTTCCTCCTATACTTAGCTGCTAGCATAAAATATAATCAGTTTCATACACTTCTACTACAGATAGAATAACTGAATATTCTTTTCCAGTACAACCAGCAGACGTACAAGACATACTTCTACCAGATCGGCGTGGTGTCCTACGGGAAGAAGTGCGCCGAGCCCGACTTCCCCGGCGTTTACACCAGAGTCACCGAGTTCGTGCCGTGGATCGAGGAGAAACTGCTGGGGAGATCCACGTGACTAACATCTTAGGGATGTACCAATTTATATAATCTAATGATTGTACTTACTAGGCTGGGCTATTTGTTGACCAAAATGTGACTCTTTGGACCTGTTTCACAGCGTACCGTTAGCTGATAGATCATTTCATAAAAATTTTGTTCCATTTATTAGTTTATCCCGCGGTTAGCGTCTATCCAGAGGTGGTGAAACAGGCCCTTTGTGTTTTTAAATGTGTTTTTTTTCTCGTGGAGCGCTAAAATGGCCACTTTTAACGAATCATAATAAGAGCGATGATTTAAATTGCTACAAATAATAAATATGAATCGATTCTTAATGTGGCCTTATTAGCCCAAATGTCTGGCAAAGAAATATTTTCTAAACGAATTTGTCACAAAACGGTTTTAGATTTTCCAAAAACAAGGCTCAACTAACAGTTACTTTTGACGAGGCTGCCTCGAAATGAGAACTTATATCTATAAATATTTAATGAAAATAGTTACCATTTTTATGTCACAAACTAAGACTTAGATGTTTATCTAAGTCAATTTATGTTGTTTTAAGGTAAATTCTATTTGTCACAAACACATTTTGTATCTTTATTTTCTATGTCTATATTGTACAAATAATTTAGTTCCTTCTTTTTTCTTTCTGTGATATATTACTTTGATTTCGTCATTATATTTTATTTTGATCGAATTGTAACTACTTACTTAATTCTTCCAAGTAGTTATAAAAACAATAATTATTTAAAATTAGGAAAAACCTGAGAGTACATTATCAGAACCTTTGTATTACTCAACTTGAGGCAGCCTCGTCTAAATCAATGTCCAAAAGCTCTCAATATAAATGTTATACGAGTAAGATTAAGTTATAATAATTTACTTATAAGTATTGACAACTGTTATTAAATAATTATATATAGATATAATAATATTTTTAAGTATAGTTCTTGTCACTAAAAATATTTTTATACTACCATGGCGCAACCAAGTGATTTTAATTTAATAAATGCTCACGTTGTATGACTTTTCTTCTTTATTCTTCCTTATTGACGAAACGGAAGTAATAATTGTAGTTTAATAATGTTCCTTAAAGATAATTATGAATTTTGGTGAAAGGAAAATTCGTTTCGCCGAAATAAGTTCCTTGCCAAAAAAAAACAAACAGCTGGATACAATCATATCTAGGTCTGAAGAGTTGTGGCGACCTCCTTGTCTTCCGACCAATGGGCACCAGGTACGATAATACAATGTCAAAAGATTCTAAAACTACCCTCTTCAGTATAATCGGTATTTTGTTTCACGTTATACCTAGGAAGATACTTAGATACTTAAAAAGTATTTTTTATGATTTTTTGTCGTTACAAATGCAGCTTATTCGTGGTTTTGTCTATTTTCTTTTCAACCAGTGATAGAACAGATACATTTATTTATATCGTATCTTAGATTCCGGCATGACCTACGTCACAATGTATTGACGATACTCGATGGTAAACCCGAAGATATAAATTAGTGTCATTTGATTGGCGAGTGATACGGTTGATTTTATCAGATAACGGCAGTCGCGGGCCGCAGTGTGTGCGAAACAGTTGTCGAAAAAAATGAGGGTTATCACCAACATTGTAAACGTTCAAGCGATCATTTGAATTATTTATCGAATAATGTGTATATAATAAAAAAACAAAAATATTGATGATACTCTTGTGTAAAAATTTTGTAGTCTCATATTATTTATGACTTTTTTGGATGTAGCGATTAAAATTATTACTTTTTGTATTTGTATACCTTCTTAAATAGTTGTTCAAAAATGCTACAGTGATATTTTTCGAATAGTGTAACATAACAGGACCACAATGATGTTAAAAGGAGATACATGTAAGTAATTTACTTTAGACTTTACTATTAGACTTTTTATTAATTTTCTATTGGCTTGTCTACTTTGGGAAAATCTATAACGATTACATATGACCTAGGTACCCGCTATTAGGTACCCGACAAAGTCACATCGGCTTGTTGCCGCCAATTTTCATGGCCGCCATGACTTTTTGAATACACGACTAGATTAGTTACCCTACCCGCCGTATATAATGCGCAGGGCCGCATTTAAGGGAGGGCAACAGGGGCTACTGCCCTGGGGCCTCCACAAAAGAGGGGCCCCCACAATAGAGACTTCGAAAAAAAACCTTTAAATTCCGACTGGTAAACAACTTTTCCTTTGATATATTTTTTTCGCGGTTCTACCTTTACCTTTACCTTACCTTTGTACACATGATTTCTTCTTCTTCCTCCTAGCCTTTTCCCAACCATATTGGGGTCGGCTTCCAGTCTAACCAGGATGTGGCTGAATATCAGTATTTTACACGGAGCGACTGCCATCAGACCTCCGCAACCCAATTTCTAGGCAATACCGATATTCGTAGGAAAGACTGGTTGTCTAGCTTTGTAATTTGTACACATGATTATGATAATATAATTTATTGGAAAAACTCGACAGTTTTTTTTTTTCATTTTATTTGGATAATAATTTGGGGTTAGGGGTCTATACTCCTTTTTTGCCCCGAGGCATCCACACCTCTAAATCCGGCCCTGATAATGTGGATGGAGAGCTATATCCGACTACCAACAATTCCCTAAGTATACTATCAATACATAGATCAGAATACCAGCCCGTCATCTTTGTAGTGTTTCGGATCGTGACATATTAATCGGCCAGGAAAGCAACCTTTTTGGCTTATGGGTCCCCATTGGTTACCTACTTCATCGCTAAAGCCAGACCATTTACTATAACAACATTATAAGTAGACCTTATCATTTCAATAACATCTAAGTACTTCTGGAATTTATTTGCCTATCAATCAATACTTTAGATAATGTAATTGTACTAATCTTTTGTAAATAACTAATTGCGAATTGTCTTATATATATGTATGGACAAGAGTTCCGTAGTTTCCATACAACCGTATCTACTATTAACCTTCAGTGTTTTATATTTTTCTTTTTACCTAAAGGCAAATGGACCCCACGGCTTTAGGCAGAATATTTTTTTTCTGGGGTAGAAAACTAAACGCGTTGTCAAGGGGCCTATAGGTATAAGGGTTAATCCGGCCCTGCCTCTATCTAATGACTACAGATTACTGATAAATAGGTTACAGTCATAAGAATTTTCTGATGAACTTGTCACTTTTAGACACTTGGAGACGTTTTATTCTTTTTCAACGAATCTAACACAACACTGAACCCTAATTCAACATTTATCAGATTAATTTAGCTATCAATAACGGATATCCAAATAGATTTCAAATAAAGAATGAATTAACTTTTGCCCCCCACCAGAAAATTAAACCAATCAGTGATTGTTCCTACAAATCCTGTGGGTTAAACCTAAGTGGGTAAAACTGCACAAAACTGAGAGAACTAGGAAGGTCGAATTAATTGATTTTCCATTGTGTCTGCTAAATGTTATTTTTAAGGGATGCAAGAGGTCATAATAAACCGTCTAAACCGTTCCCAGAACAGTCCCTTTTAGAGTAAGGACCGTTCCAAAGTCGCGTGCCGTAATTTACCCGGCAAAGTGATAAAACGAGTACTTCTAATTTTTTTGCTATATTGCCAGTTTTCCACAAGTTATGGTACTTCCTGAGCACGTACGTGTTGACGCTGAAGAGATTCGACCTGTTCCTCCAGGGCTCTCTCCTCATCGTCATCCTGCTGGAAACCAATGTCTACCTTCTCTTGAGCAGAGATGCCAGTGAAGGCTACCATCCCGGACTTGTTGAAGGTACGTAATCTTAAAATGAGGTGGTTTTTTTTATAAAGCTTACTGCCACTGTCACTGTCAGGTAAATATTAATTATTAGATTCATAACGACAACCCGCGAGTGACGCTTCGGTGTTGTAAACGTTCATAGGCTGTGGTAACCGCCTTGTTTTATTTTATTTTATTTTATTTTATTTGGGAAAAAAACGATATTGTTGGCCACGCTTGTGATATAAAAAAAATATATTATAATTACCGAACAAATGCCTTATTTCAATAACGCAGCAGTACGTTTTGTGATGTAATTGCTATCATAACTTTCTCAGGCGCTAAAATATGTTATGCTCTACAAAACAAAATCTACTCCAAACTATAGATATACCTAACATTCGGCTAAAATAGGTTCTTTTGCTAAATCATCATATGAATCGCGAACACGTGCATGCATACCGTGCTTATAATGTTCAGTGGAATCTTACATTGCACGGTAAGTCTATGCAATGCAATGGCCAGACCAGTGTGCAGCCTCCACATTCATAATTATTATGATTCATTGGTCGTCAAATGCTACATCTGTATTCTAAATAGTTTCTGCTATTTTCAGACTACGTGATGATGGGGACTGGAGGCGTTGAGTTCGTTCTGGGCGCGGCCGTAGCGTGGTGGGGCCGAGGCAGGAGGCAGCTGAGTCTGTCCAGCTGGCTGGCTGCCTCGTCAGCGGCAGGGCTGCTCGTCCTCGCCTTCCCGTTCGCTAAGTCCGATCCTGCTAATGTAGGTGTGTTTGTAATTTGAATAGTATTAGTTATACGTGTCCTTCTCGTGGCGTTCTGTTAGGTCATATAGTGCCCTTCACGTCGTTAACAAACATTTCGTCTTTGATTTATATATTTAACTGTGTACCTAGGATCCTAAAATAATAAAATAAAATATCATAACTCTTTGCTCATAATTATCCTGGACGTAAAAATAAGTAACATAAGCAATAAAACCATAAACATCAAGCATGTAGGTACGCAACGTAAGCATGTACGTTTTATTTTATTTTATTATTTTAGGAAAACTTACAGCTTGTACAGTCATATAGCAGAAGGTCGCCAATTACAAGTTTTCACCTATTAAGAATTTAATAATGACAATCTTTACTTTGATTGGGGCTTACCCTTGTACAATCAAGTTCTGTCTGTTGCAGGTTGAAAAGACACAGATTGCAGACTATTTAGTAATACTTCCTTCTTAATTTTCAGAATTATGCGGCGGGCAGACTGTCGCGAGTCTTCAAGACATCGTCATTTTGGACGAGAACCTTTCATCCAGGACGGCGGTCCTGGTCATCACTGCGTTGCTGTGCACACTGACCAAGGTCAGCATCTGGTCTCACGGACTCACGTACCTCGATGACCATGACCCTCAAAATGGCCCCTACTTCTACGGTAAGATGTCCAAATTATTGCAACTGGAAATTAAAGTAAACTACAGAATATATAAGACTACCAGGTATTGTCTAATAGAAAAGAATATTCTTTAACGTACCTACTTCAAAGAACAACTAAGAAACATAGTACAAAATTTTACTAATGTGCAATTGGCGTTCTTATCGCTAAGCGCAATTTCTCACAGACAAGACAACCATTGGAATAACGTGCGGTTGAAACGGTTGTACTGACTAACTTAATAATTGAGTACTAAGTATTATAAAAAAAAGGAAATTTTAATAAACAAAGTTTAAAAATACAATATATCTATCTATAAACGCACAGCTCTATCCACTGACAGGATTAGGCCGTTTGGTATTGACGCTATGACCTCTAAGCCCGTCTGGTGTATTTAACCAGAAGACGAACAGATGCGTATCCAGCCCGCCAGATTTTTTCCTTCATTAAACAACTGGTAATCTTATTATGGACTGGCTTCCCGCCAGCGGCTTCGCCCGCGTGGTCTTATAATTTTTTCCCCGTTTTTGCTACATTTTTCATTACTACTCCGCTCCTATTAGTCGTAGCGTGATGATATAGTATAGCCTATGTTACTCGGGGATAATGTAGCTTTCCAAAGGTGAAAGAATTTTTGAAATCGGTCCAGTAGTTTCGGAGCCTATTCATTACAAACAAACAAATCTTTCCTATTTATAATATTAGTATAGAAGATGCTTTAAAAAAAATACAAAAGCACAGAGATAGTTATTATGACGTAGACATCCACTAAGAAAAGATTTGGGAAATTCCCACGTGATGGGAAAAAAATATGAACGCGAGGAACACCACGAGAAACAGTTCATTATGCATAACATGAGAAATTCTCTCCTTCTCTTCCAGGTATTCTAATATCCATTCGGCTGTCGCTCGGATTGAGCGGCAACAACTGGCTCCGCCCCACCTCCGTGCGCGAGGACTGGTGGGAGGCGCACCTCTCCCTTTGCATGCTCACATTCATGTTCGCTGTCCTCTTCACACTGTTCCCCAAGAGGATGCCCCACTGTGAGGAGATCGACGAGATGGCGGATTCAGGCGTTGATCCCGGTGAGAACTATAGCTAAAAGAGAATTTATAGTTTAGGAAGCTTTTATATAAATGAAATACCAACCTGCATTAGGCCAGAGTGATGCCTAATCCCTCTCATGCTGAGAGAAGACCCGTGCCGTTTGGGACAGTATTATGAGTTGATGATATAAATAAAATAAACACGTGTCTTGTGGCAAACTACAAGAAAGAGTTTTTGTAAAATAAAACTTATCATCACCAACGACATCTAGTGAGATTCTATAGAGGTCCAGCAACAAATTGTTATCGTTAGTTATTGCTTACGACCTCTGGACCAATGAGGTAGTTTGAAGATATAGCTTTAAAGTGTTGAGCTATAAGCGACGCAAGTTGCTAATGGGCTGGAACCTTGTCTAATTAACCTCAAAGTGACGTCATCCGCCTTACTTGCCGTCTAGTGGTGCTAAGGCGTGCTGAGAGCGGTTACGTCATTTTTACGTCACCAAGATGGCCGCCAGGCACATTATCAATTGCGGGGCTTAAATTAATTTTATTGATTTATTAATTCTTTGACTATTTTTTTTAAGTAAATGCCTGTCTTGCCAGGTTTCCTCGCGACTCTGAATAGGCTGGTGCACAACAAGGCGCTGGTGGTGCAGACGGTCGGCCTCACCTGCCTGAGCACCGCTGTATTCTGCTTCGTGCACTACGACAGGGCTTACGTCCAGGTATATATTATATTTCGAACGACACTTTACACTCAAGTTCAGTCTCATGCTCCATAACTCTTAGCACATATTTTATTGTATGATATCAATAATAAAGCAGAAAGCGCTAAACCGAGATGAAGAAAGGAAGGAAGGAAGGCTCGTGGAAGGCCTTTGCCCTGCATTGGGACGATAATGGCTGGAAAAAAAAACACATAGTGCGCACATTGTCACCTTGAGGCCTCCGGCATAAAATGTCCACTTTTGGTGAATCATAATTGAGATTCACATCAGACAGCCACGTCATTCCAAAGGATTTTAAATATCAATTGATTTACCTAGAGCATCTGTTGACACAAGACAATTAAATGATATTAGAACATAATTACCTAGCGGACAGAATAATGCCTGTACAAACTCCAGCAGTAGAGTTCTACCACCTCAAAACTCATTAAAACTTCTAGTTTTATAAATTGCTAAGCTCGGTAGGTTTGTATCGACTACATAAAACAAATAAATAACCCCTATTTTTTATTACCAGGCGAGGTTTCACGTGGAGGCGATACGTCAGGACCCGCGGACGTCAAGAACTCTCACTGACATATTCAGATCGCTGGTGATCATCTTCTTCGTCATGGTCAGTGCCTATCATTATATCTCATCAATTCACGTGGGGTCGGCGCAGTATGTCTTTTTCTTTCATACATCTCTCCATCATCTCGTCATTCAACTCCTCTGTGGTCATATCCTTTCTCACACAGTCCATCCATCTTTTCTTTGGTCTTCCTCTTCCCTTATATCCATCCATATTCACGCTCATTATATCTCATCATCATTCATAGATAAATATAAACAATCACTTGAATTCCCCGGAAGGTTGAGCCCACTAATATAGACTACAGTACACTGGTATTTTTAGGTCCCATTTAATAAGGGGCGAGCCTATTGCCATTAACCGGGCACAAATGCAAAGTAAGCTGCTACTGAGAATAACACTAAGGGCTTGTTTCATCACCCCTGGATAGCCGCTAACTACCGCATAAAATGAAAAATAGAACAATATTCGTATGAAATTATCTGCTAGCTACTTTATCGGCAACTTTTTAGTAGGCTGTGAAACAGACTCTAAGACTCAATAACACTTTGTTCACGACTTACGAGGCCGCTAAACTAGAGAGGAAGATTTCCTATTTTAATGTTGTTTACTTTCTCAAAGATATTCCGCGTGCGTTTCTCTGCGCGTCGTTCGGACGGCGTTAAGGCGAGCACAGCGTCCAGGGTGGCCGGTGTGGTCGCCATCTTTGTGGCCGTCTTCTTCGTCGTGCTGGCCTCCGTCAGCTGCAACACTGGCACCATCCAGGGGCTGCGCGAAGGCAGCTATGAGACGCTGACTTGCAGCCAGAACTGTGGGTGAGTGGAACCAATGGAGATACGGTTTTTTTCAACTGAATGCTTGATATTGATTGAGGGTCGTTAACCTAGCGGTCGAAAGCAAGAGGTCCTGAGTCCTAGGGTTATTGGGTTTCTTGCACAGACGTCGTCTGTGGTTTCTTATTTCTCCTTCTATGAAGTCCTCAGTAGCAGCAGTTTGTATTTGTGCCCGGTTGACGGCAATAGGCTCGTCCCCTATCAAATGGGACTTAAACATCACGGGCGAAATGTGGGTTGTTTAAGTACACTTCTGCAGCCCTTTGAGGAATATAGGCGTGATGGTATGTGTTTATTTTGATGGTATGTGTTTCATGATAAGTTATGTAGGTATTTTTTTATAGTAAATTCTGCAGGAGTCAAGTAGTTTCCTAGTGGTAGAACTGGTCAGAAATTAACCTCGCTGCACCTTGGGATATTTAATTCCGTAAATATATGATTTACCGATACCAAAGCTTGAATTTTTTAACTTTTTCCTTTCTAGCTACACCAAACTTAACGGAATACCGTCTCATGGTTCCAGGTGCACGTCGGAGCGGTATGGGTTCAGTCCGGTGTGTGCCCTGGACTCGCGCACCACCTACTTCTCCCCGTGCAACGCCGGCTGCACACAGTCCGTAGACCTCAATGGATTCCTGTAAGTCTTCTGCCCCAAAAAGTGGAGAAGTATAGCTTCCTCCTTAATGATGCTGACGCTGAAGCGTCAGCATCATTTCAATCATTCAGCGTCTATCTAGACGCTGAATGATTGAAATTATTTTTAGTAGTCACTGTTGTTTGTGAGTCAGTGTTTATTACGTACTTTAATGATTGTAAAAGTTAGAAAATATTTCCTTTGAAAGAGAATATACACGGTAAAAATCTTTGAATTCTCATTGAATATCTCCAGGAATTCACAAGGAACAACCGATGTGGCCATGACCAACTGTACGCAACTACTTACGGAACCGCCTGACAAAATAGTGAAAGCAAATATATTAATGCTTAATGGCATTGTTGCACTGCAATTTTGTGCAGGCACATAATATGAACTTTAGCTAAACTAACAGAGGTACAGTCAACAAAAAAGTTACCTAGGTATACAGGTAGCTAATGTATTTATGTATTTAAAAGATTATGTAAAAATACAGATATTATTCAATACATTAATAATTACTTATTATTATTATTATCGGCCCGGTTGGTCTCACTGCAGGGCAAAGCCCTCCCTGTCCCTACCCTAGTTGATAATGATGATGATTATTGCGGTTCCATCAGACGGCCTATATGGTTGTTTGTCACGAAAAAATGCTTGTTGTATCATGGTTCACAGGTTGTTCGAGCAGTGCTCGTGTGGCTCGACAGGCTCGCAGCGCGCGGTGCGCGGCGCGTGCTCGCTCGCCTCGTGTTCGCTCGCCTTCTCCGTGTACCAAGTCATCTACACCGTCATGCTGGCTGTATCTGGTGAGTGACGTCAAGGATCACAAAGAAACGTAGATTTACAAAAGAGGCTTTAATCGTAGAGAACTCATTTTATGAATTATAAAGTGAAACGTCCATGCTCTTGATACAGTGCGCTCAGTTATTTAGAAATGAATATGTACATACATTTAATAAAACGCACAGTGACCTTCCAGACTCGATTGTCTTGATAGACAAAATATCTACTTACAAATTGGTACGCCATGCCTCGGTGTGCGAGTTAGACTCGCACTTGTCTTCTTTTTTTTATATAAGGTCTAATCTGATCCTAGATAAGCTGTCGTCCCATAGAAGATCCTGAATTCCGAATTTCCCCGAAATTCCCGAATCTTTATTAAATAAGTTACCATAAACACGATTTTAGTTTTTATTATTGAGAAGGTCTTAGTTCAGCACCCATATACTTAGGTGACGACGAAGATCCATTGATCCTATCAACGTCGAATAATTACACTAAGAGAGGTAGGGCAGCTGGCTAGACTGCAGCCAAATAATACACTTTATTGTGTTGTGTTCCTGCAGTGAGTAAGGTTGCCAGAGCTTCTAAGGATGCGTTGCTCTGGCAGCAAGAGGAACATTCCCATAAACTGTCGACGCAGTGAATCCTCCATAAACCTCCAAGAGGTTATAGGGTCGGCAAAAAAAGTGTAGATTCAACACTAATGTATCATGATTGTGTTTGTGTTCCAGCGGCGTGTTTCCTGATGCAGGGTATGGTGGTGATCCGCGCGGTGCGGCCGGTCGACAAGGCGGTGGCGGTGGGGGCTTCATTCGCGGTGGTGGGGCTCCTGACGTTCGTCATCGGACACCTGCTCTACATGCTCATAAGTCGTAAGTACCTATTTATTGCTGATAGCTTAGTGCAGCAATTCCTTAAGTTTTTGGAAGGACACCAAATGATATTAACTAATCCCAGATACAGCAATTTAAAATAGCCCTTAACAAAGGAGACCAAAAATTTACTGAAATGGATTCGGTAATATTTTTCAATAGATTGTATACCAATTTGTTGTTTATCATCACATCACAAATCTAAATTCCAGCGAGCTGCTACCTACTGAAAGTATTATAAAAAAATAACATTGCTCGTACTGGGAATCAAACCCAGGACCTCAAACGTAGCAGTCGGACCACAAGAGCACACCTTTCACTTAATAATGTTACGCCTTTACAGATCTGACATGCGCATACGCCGCGAACGGCGCGTGTTTGCTACATCACCAGTCGATATGGGCCGTGTGCGCAACCAGCGCGATCCTTGCCCTCATGGCGGCAATCGCCAGCCTCGTGGCCAGTAAAATGCCAGCACATCGACCTGAACCCACCACGGAATTATAATAAAAAAAACGAAGGCTAAAAAAGACAAAGGGCCACACTCAGAAACGTCATTTAACCTAATGAATCATTAGCTAATGACACCCAGTACATCTTAGTACACTGACAACAAACTCTAATATGGAAAAATAGATCAAGATATAGTAGCCACTGTTTGTTAACGATTCATTAAGATTAAGTGACGTCCCTGAGTTGGGGTGTAAGGGCGTGTTTCACCATCGTTAACCGTAGGATAAATTAAAAAATGGAACAAATTTTGTATGCAATTATCTGCCAAGTAATTTAACGGGAACTTATCAATAAGTTGTAAAACAGGCCCTTAATGTCAAGTCCCGCAAGTTGCTACTGGGCTGGGCCTAGGGTTGTCTAATTAACCTCAAAATGACGTCATTCACCGTACTTGTCGGCTAGTGGTGAAAAGGCGTACTGAGAGCGGTTACGTCATTTTTACGTCATCAAAATGGCCGCCAGGCCCAATATCAATTTGCGGGGATTATTTTTTTTAATGAAAATGTTACCCAAGTGGTGGTTATAAGTAAAACTGTTTCACCGTTTTGGCCAGCTGCGACCCATAGGTAAGCGGTTGAAAAAAAAAGATATGACAGTTGCTACAGTCATTTACAAAAATGTTACCTACATTTTGGTTCCTCGCGGCTTCTTGTTCTTAACCACACGCCTATATATTCCACTGGAGGTACAGCAGAAGTGTAGGCATTCTACCAACCCTCAGTTCACTGGTTATAATACGGGGCTAGGGTTATTTTACGCTAAATGCGTCCCTCTTTCTGACATTATCCTTATTATAGGTCTTGACTCGATAGCTTAGCGACTACAGCATTGGAGGGACGCAGGTTCGAGCCTCGAACCCTGCCCGAGTTCGTATTTTTCTTCTCGTAAAACTTAGAATTATCTTTAAATATATTTAACATTAATTAGTGTCAAATACAATAAAAAAATCATAATATACTTAAGTAAATAAATACTGTAAATAATACCTGTATAGTTAAGTATTTATTTCACGTACAATGGTCCACTGCAGGACTGAGTGCGGAAACCGAACCCACACAGGAGTGGGTTCTCCATGATAATGATGACGAAGTATTTAATTACTTACAAAAAATAATATTAAAATGTGGCTAGTCATCCAAGATTCAGTCAATCAGGTATAACAACATAGAATTTAATAAATACAGTAGTATATAAATTGTTGAACTACTTAGATTGTAAGTATAATTTTAATGAAATTTTGTACCGCTGTGAAAATAAAATGGGGAAAGTGTTTTTAAGAAAGTACTTGTATTTCTTTACTAAAATAATGCTGTTGTTACTAGCAGAAAGTGCTATTTTATGTAGGTATTTACTTATATGATTAATACCGCCCGCGTAAAAGTTTGTTTTGGTAGAAAATTTTCCTCTTGGATCACGCGATCGGGATAAAAGTAACCTGTGTTAATCGACGGTATAGGGTATCTCTATTCCAGATCCAGATTCCATGTTGCAACAAGCAACAAACATCGATAACATATGTAAGTAGTAGGATTTAAAAAATTCAAGTCATTTATATCACACTTCACAGATTAAATTAATCTTTTTTTTACGAAATAATAATAATAAAACATATATGTTAAATAAAACATTATAATTATTTATTACAACAGTTGTAGCTACGCAATGGCACTAAATCTCTTAAACTAATGCTACTATGTAATTGTACAGTATTATCAAACTTTTAGCCTTACAGAGTAAGGAGAAACTGTTCGACCCTCATTTGAGGAAAACAATTCGTAACAAATCTTAATCATATTTATATTATTATATTATACGTTTATACATTTTATTTGATAAAATGAAACGTAATTTAAATAATCCATAAATAATTGTAGCAAATTGTTAACAACGTTATAATTTATTTTATAAATAAATATCACTATTAGCGCCAATTTCATATTAAAATTAGATTTAATTTTAAATAGTTATAATAAGCGCCAAAAACATTTTAATCTCCATTTTGACTGATTAAATGAATAAACATTTAAGATATTTATTTACATTAAGATATTACTTATACATGGATATTTCATTGGTTATTCATAATCTTTGATAAGGAAGCAATATATAATATATATACTTATTAACTATTCTAAAAAAACTAAAGCAAAAATAGCCGATTAAAAATTGGTTTCTACTGTAACATAAAGACTAAAATGTCTTTTCACGTATAAAATTCAAAATACACAATATAAAATTACAAAACCCACAAGATTTAAAGTATTATTATAAATATAATTAATTATATAACCTTACTTATTTGCGTATGCCTAGGCCAAAACCAGTTTGAGTTTTACTAAACGTTACTACTGCGTTGTTATATTTTAAATGTACCAGCAGTAACATTTATTAAATGTACACTCGGAAATTTAAAAATTAGCCATCTATTTTATTTTTCAGTTTTATACAATATTTTGACCCTATAAAATTGTGTTCACTTATAACTTGGTGATGTTTAAATAAATCGTATGTTCTTTAAAATTTGTCAAATCGTATGTTCTTTTAAATTTGCCACAAGTTTGTACGCACGCACCATAACAGTACCGTATTCAGAGAGGGGCTAAGGGGCCCAAAATAAGGACCCAATCTCATTTTCTCTGTATTAGTTTCCAAACCTGAATCGTGGAACTGCAGAGGTTACTTTATACTGGCAATTTGTAGCTTGTTGTTTAAACGTGTACAACTTAATAGGAGTGATAGATGGGCGAGTTATCTTGCGAACTTATGGCTCGACTAGCTTTATCGCTCATGTACCCGTAAGTACGCGTACTCAATAGGCGGTAAAATGTTCGAGCCCTTTTTAAGTAACTATCAACCTTGTTCAGTTTACGTAAAGCTGAAAATAGAATGCAACATGAAATCTTATCCAAGTTTAAATATTGCATACTATTTTCAGCTTTGTCTTAATGGAATGAGGTTGATATTTAATTACCATTTAAAAGTTTCTCCTAAGTTCGTAAGTCTATCACCCCTTTCAGACAGTTATATCGACATCACTCCACAATTTTACCGTCTAAATTCACAATATTACGCTTACAGTGAGGTTTTTTGGGCAGTGTTGAGTCCTAGTGGTCCAATATGCGAAGATTACCGGACACAATCTTGTTCTCAAGCAGGGCTCCAGAAGGAATGTCGATACGGTCGCCGTGGTTCGCGATAATGATCACTGTGCCCTGTGAAAGAAAAGTCATACATATTAGAGATGTCACTATATGGACATTTTGAATACGGTGCATTTTGCTGTGACTAATCGGAACTTACAAAAACATAAGCAGATTTATAATAATTTCGTTAATAAGGATCATATTTTGCAATGTCAAATGGCAATGTAAAGGGTTTCAAATATTTCTAGACTAATTGAATAGATTTCCAAACTTCAAATAGAAAACCTCATGAAACAAGGTTTTCTTTTAAATCTGCCCCAGCATTTTATCGCTATTCCTACGAATTTCAACTGCACTTGAAAAAAAATTACTCTGCAAGTAAAAAGTAACTGACCTTCAAAGAAACCCCTCTGCCAAACGTGACGTCACCGGACACCGTGAGATGGTCCAGCTCGATCAGGTCCGGTATCGTCGCGAACCTGTTGAGGAACTCCTTGACCTTCGCGAAGTGATTGTCACCCAGCTTAACCAGGGGCGTAGACGGGAACATACGCTGCGGGGACATCACTAGCGACCCGTGAGAGAGACTGTAGAGGTTGGACATCACTAGTAGCAGGTCTGAGGTCTTCTTGACGGGCAAGAAGCGAGACCTGGGGACATTGACTCCGATGCCTCCTTCGAAGCACTTCATAGCTGCTCCAACAGCTGTCTCCAGTTGGATGACGTTCAGTCCATCAGCCAAGTGCTTGTTGTTCACAATAATCTCCATATTCAAAGACCCTTGGTCCACCACCCTCTGGATAGCATCCAATTTCGCCCACAAGTTGTTTGTGTTGAAGAATTTGAACTGGCTCACGGATTTAAAGTCATCGACGTGCTCTTTGGGTACCTGAGCGATTTCCAACAGCCTCAGCTTGTCCTCATACTGTATAAGGGTACCACCCTTTACGTCAGCTCTAGTTTTATCCGTCACTTCCATCACGAATTCTGATATCGGCTTCTGAGGATCGGGGTTTAGGAGCAGGTTTAGGATGTTCAGGTCGACGGTGGCGCCGAGGTTGTCGATGTTGCTGATGAAGCAGTAGGTTCTTCCTTCCTTGATGAATTTCTGGAGGAGGCCGGAGTTGTAGAAGGACTCGTAGAAGTCACCGTGGCCGGGCGGGTACCATCTGGAAATAAGGATTGGACATTAGAAAATGTCACAAAAATGTCTGAGTGAGAAGTTTTCAGGATTTTGGGATTTCTGTTTACCATATTGGGTGGTTTGATGCGGTTGGACATCAGTATTTTACACGAAGCGGCTGCTATCAGCTCTCAAAAGTATTAGTTGTCCAGAATTAAATGAATGATGGATTTAGAAGGCTTTTTAGGTGGTGGTATGCAAGAGCAAAATAAAGTATGCAAGAAAACGTCGCAAGTCTGTAGTTTCTACGTGGGAAAAAACTTGTGTGCATGTATGTAATTTTTGTGGTCGACCTATTCTACTCACGATTCGATATCAGCCTGTACGTCTGGGTGGCGTGGCACGGGCAGCAGAGACTCACGGTTGACCCGCGGGTGGCACGACTGGTTGAACGTGTGGATCTCCAACTTGAGCCCCTGGTACTTGCGGATCACTTTCTGCGTGTCCTCGTCCGTGTTGAACGAGTTCATCAGCACCAGCGGCACGTTGCACTTGTATGTTTTGTTCAAGTGCTGCAAATTACACAAGTTTAATAAGGTTTCATTACAACTGGCCATTTTTGCTGACATCTCATTGTATGAAAAGTTTTTACAATGTGGGGTCAGCCCATATCGGCTCTGTGTGCAGCTGCGTGTACGCGAATCATTGTTATGATTAATGAAAAGGGGCCATTTTAGCCCCGTGGGTAAGTGTGAAACTGTGAATTGAGAAAGACTTGATCCGGCAAGAAAAAACCTCTTAAATAATTTATTTGTAACTATTTTTTATATGAGTCTGACTCCTACCCGTAGACGTAAGACTGGCCCTCATTTTCACAGAACAGAGATGTGTAGAAAAGGGAGAGGAAGGGCTTGGCCCTGCAGTGAGACATTACAGGCTATATAGATATATAGAATGCTTATACTTAATTCTGCCACCTTTACAGTTACAGCGTTTCAGTCCCGAACGTTTAGAAACGTCGGGATTAAAATAATATCAATATAACAAGATAAATTCCGTCGTTTTATTTCAATAAATTTTAATTGTGGGATATCCAACGTCTAGTAATAAGCTTTGATGTACAGCACAACCCAAGTCAAGCTTCAAATAAGATATCAAACTTACCTCAATTTGTTGTACAGTAAGATCCAAGAAGGTCAGGTCATTTCTGACTTGGATCACAGACTTGGGGCCTTTGCAACCCATGGACGTGCCGAGGCCTCCGTTTAGCTTCACCACCACCAGCTTGTCGAGCATGTGGTGCACGTTGTCCGTGGTGGGGGTGGTCAGCGACGAGTAGTCGATCACAGCGCCCTCTGGAAGCTTCTGGATCTTCTCCCATGTTACAGACGGGCCCTCTGGAAGGAAGTGGTGATTTGAACGTTTACCTTTATGTCTAATAACAGATTTTATGTGACTGAAAAAAGGTCTTCAGCAAACGTGACTTTGACTTTTCCTAATAGAGGATTTGCTATTTTACATAAATACAACTTCACAATTCTGTGATTCTTCAGATTCGTTAGCTACACAAAGAGCAAAAAAATATTTGGGTCATTTTACAATTGGCTCCGTTGTACTTTATGTACTAGCACAAATATGTAAAATATAATGCTTTAACTTTAGATTAGACACGCTAATGTTTGGTCCAAGAATCACGACAGCCAGTTTTAATGAGACACGTTTGATAAATCGTAATAGCTTATCGCTTCGCGTACACAGAAAGAAAATGAGTAAAATATCTTGTCTGTCCCTGGCAATCCGAAACTTCTTACTTGTCTGGTCCGTATGCTACCAGTGGTATTAATCCTGGATCCGTCCTTTGTACGTTATGAAGAACACTTCTAGCCTCTCCAAATAAATTTTTTAAAAAGAATTAGACTGTAATAAGTCTCTTTTTTAATATACGTACCGCTATCACTGGCCATGGTGAGAGAATGAATTATATAATACAAATACAAAAGCTTATTTAGTTAGTATTGTTTTAATACATAGCGATAATTAGGGTTGTCCCTAGCTTCCGCTACGACTTATAGTCCGCGCGGAACTAGTTGCCGCGCCTTAGGTATGTGAGCGACGTGACGGTGGGGCGGGGTGGTGGGACGGAGGAGCGCTTGCTGTCATTCACAGTAACCCGCCGCCTCACCCCTGTCCCTACCTAAGGCGCGGCTAACTAGTTCCGCGTGAACTATAACAACTAGCTTTTAGATAAATACTTTATATCTACTCATCTTTCATATTATGGGACCACTTAGTTTTAGTGATGGAGGAATAAAACGGGGGGGACTTTTATTTCTGAATTAAAACTAGCCTTTGTCCGTCAGGTACTTGCACAGTAGTAACAGGAACCTCAATTATCGCAGTTTGTTAATAAAAGCTTTGTATAACGTTTTATCTTTGTCAAATGAGACATTTTATTATCATCATGTCAGCCAAAAGATGTCCACTGCTAAACCAAGGCCCCCATTGACTTCCACAGGGACCGGACGCATGCTACCTGCATCCAACGACTTCCAGCGACCTCAGGCCATCGTCAACATCTTATTATAATAGAAATTAATTATACTAGTGCAGATACTAGCACAAAATAAAATACTCCTAATAGGAGCTGTACCTGTGGTGACGCTCGACGAAGGAATAAAAATATGTTTCTTTTCTTTTTTCTTTTTTTATTCCGTATACCTATTATTTATTGCTAGGTAGTATGAGACCTAGTGTCGAGAGTCAACCCTAAACCCATAGTACATTGTTTAGCGACAAGTTTTCAGAAATCTGTTTAGTACAATACGCTCATTATTGACAGAGGCACTGGTTGTTGTTATATATTACATTTATCAAAACTGCTTACATTATAAACTATTATACATAACAGTTTGAGACAGACCCTGCATATATATATTTAGTTCGCCGGTATGTTTAGGCCATTGTCATTGGCCACAGGTCCCATGTAATGGAGCGAGCTTCTTGCCTTTAACCGGGCAGTTCAAACTCCGAGCTGCTAATAAGAATTTTATATAAAAACCCAGTAACACTGCTCGACCTGGGAATCGAATCCAGGACATTACACGGGACCTAATTTTTTTTACAATTTGTTTGCGGCTATAATATAACCACACCTGTGACACTCCAAACAAACTTTCCGGTACCGCTGCACACTACAATACCAAATGTCAAACTTGTCAAAATTACGTTTCTACACGTGCACATGTGTGCGTGAAGGTGCGTAGGGTTTGTTGGCACTCCGGCAAGAACACCGGCAGAACGCGGGGGACCTGAGGTATTTGACGTTAGGGAGGGGCGGAAAGTGGCCATTCTGTTATTATTTATTCTGTGGTATAACTGCGAGTTGCGACCTCAGTAGGTCTATTGTGATCACTGTTTGATTGTCTTAATTTAGAGTTCACCGCTAAACCCAAAACACAAACTGCAGGATTTACTTAGGGGTGAACTCCTTAATTTCATCCGGGCACGGGGCTTATTAAACATCTCTGTGAATTCTGGCTCTACATGTACACCTCTGCTCAACCCTTAGGGTACTGGTACCCTGGTGACTATACTGGTACTTACGTTCAGCCAAGAATCTTCCAAAGAGGTTCTTGAAACCCTTGAACTCCTTCTCGACGAGCGGCCGCCGAGTCTCGTGGACGGAGCTGAGCAGTCTCTCTAGGTCCACCTCCAGCCTGGCGAGGGCATCGCGCTTCGTCGCCTCCTTGAAGTCCCGGGAACCCGAAGGCGTTCTCTGGTGACTGCGGATCTGTGAAGACGTATGGAGACTAGGGTAAGTTTATTGGCGGTTATTTGATTGAAAGCTGTTCTTGAGCGATGTCTGCTAACCCTACCTCCACGACATAATGTTGACCTTATCTCGTCGGAAAGTCGATTATCTCGTCAATACGTGACAACACAATTATGTCACAATAATTATGCTACGTATTGATAAACTGAAATTGAAAATCTATAGTCTCTGCCTACCCCTATGGGAAACAGGCGTGAAGCTATGTATGTATGTATGATAAACTGATAAAGTTTAAAATAGCCCCTTAGAGCAAGTATAATATGCCATTCTCAAAAATTATTATGTAGGTATGTTTACTTTTATTTAGCTTTACATTTAGGTACTGTTGTAAAAAAATATCTATAATTAGGAACCTAGTTATAAATCTTTGGGGAGTTAAGTTAAAGGGGCGAATATTGACCGTCCTGAATATATTACTATCTCAGTTACAAGCTCTGTGCCTGATTATTATTCTAAATATTGAACTAGCCCAACGAGCCGAGAGCTAAAAAAGTAAAAACGTAATACCATAGAGCTGTAATGTTGACCTTCCGTTGTTTTTCTACAAATCTTTGCATTGTATGTCATTGAATAGTATTTACTGAATGACCAATTAATAAATGCGTGACTATGTGCGAGCAATTTAAATACGTAGCTAAGATTAAAAGGTCGTATATTATATCCATTATTATATTTAGGAAAGGTACTTGGCTTTTAACAGGGTACCTAATAACTGTCTAACTAAAGCTGCATATTATGAAAAAAAAAAAACACTTATTGTCCACAATAAATAGAGGCCGAATACCAAAAAAAATCGATTCAAAAGCAATACGCATTTTAGTTTTATGCTAGAGAGAGAACACACTACTGCGTTATGACGTCAAATCGTAGTACGCCATACAAGTTCTATAGTATTAATACTACACTTGTTTTGCGGGTAAAGGACAGAGCAACACCTCTCAATGTCCACCACGAAACGCTTATATCTTAGAACTTTATAATTAAATTTAACTAATGTTTTTAGTATACGCATTATATTTTTGACTAACTGTTCGCCGTTCCCAGTTATACTCGCTTTTTAACATTGTTTTTTTGATGTAAGTATCCCCGTATACATGTACTTTCATATGAATGTAGTGAAATAATGTTAATTTGAAATTACAAACAGTCACCTAAGTTTTATTTTTATAGAGTACTAGCTTTACGCCAGCGGCTTCGCTCGCGTGGTGTGGATATTTCTTATAACTTTCATCCCCTATTTCAACACCTTACCAACCCCATTTTTGGCACTAAAAAGTAGCCTATATCCTTTCTCAGGCTCTAGACTATCTGTGTACCAAATTTCATTTAAATCGGTTCAGTAGTTTTGGCGTGAAAGCGCGAAAGACAGACAGAGTTACTTTCGCATTTATAATAAGATTTTTGCTGTGCCCCACAGGGTCCATAATTGATCCTTAGCTTTAAACTTACCATCTGTTTATTTGTATGTACAGTGAGCAACGAAAGTCGTTGAACACAACGAAAGTTTAAAAACATCACAGTACCAAAACTATTCATTAGATTTTGACTAAGGTAAAACATATAATTGTCCTCTATTATGAGAATTTGTACCGCCTTCAAGGGTCAGTGAATTCTGAATATTAAAGATGATAAAGCGTTTTGAAGATTTCATAGTGTTCAGCTACTTTCGTTGCTGACTGTACATTATGGAATGCAATAAAGATTTGAATTTGAATTTAAAAGATAAAATATGATAGGTAGGGCTGTTAATTTTATAACTGAAACCAGTCAACTACCCTATTACCCTCAACAAAGAATGTAATTTCACGGTCAATATACAGCACCGTTATGATTGGATGCGTATCTACAATTGGACTCGCACAAAAACGTCACCATCTTTATCAATAAAAATTGATAACCTATTGTTTGTTGACAAATGCAATTGTCGATGCAGCTTCAACGAGATTTGCATACATTGCTTAATATCAACGTGCTGTTTTTCTTCTGCAGATAATTGTCCTGTTATATATTGCAATATTGTACCTAATGTAACACCTTGTACATATAAAGAGTACCTATCCATGGAGTTGCTTGATTCCTCAGGATGACAAGACGACGACGACGACGTCTGTGGTCTAGTGGTTCGAGTACCGGACTGCTGATCACGAGGTCGTGGGTTCGATTCCCACAGGACACAAACATTTATTGTGATTAACTTAAGTGTTTGTGTTGGTCTGGGTGTTTCTTATGTATTATAAGTATGTATTTACAAAAAAAGTATATAAGTATTATATCCATTGTCTAGTACCAATAGTACAAGCTCTGCTTAGTTTGGGACTAGAAGGTGCTGTGTAAAATGTCCCAGGATATTTAAAAAAAAAACAATCTACACCGCACTTCGTTATCGTATTCATTGTCTCTAACTCAAGGAACGCGAAAGAAATTACACCGTAGGTACTAATATTTTTCTCTCCGACTTTTGCGGCCGGGTTAAAGTTGACTCGCGCCAACTTCAGGCCGGACAAAAAGATTGGCGAGACCTGTACCTGTGCATCCACATATTGAACACAAAGGCAGCCTGCACGTTGACGCACACGTTGGCGCTCGTAAAGTACCTAACCTTGCTTGTATAGTTGTATTGTAAGTTCAAGCATCGGAAAGTTTTTATAGAGTATCCGGGGTGTGCCTTAGTCATAACTTCACAACAGGCACTTCTTTCCATTTTCAAATGATTTAAAAACATAAAAATTGCAACGTACCCACGTATAAAAGTAGACCTGTGTTCGAGGATTATCCTTTATTGTACACAATTATTGTAAACAAAATTTTTTTTTATAACTAGCTTTCCGCCAGCGGCTTCGCCCGGCGTGTTCTGGATATTTCTTAAAACTTTCATCCCCTATTTCAACCCCTTAACGCCCCTATCCTCCAAATTTACTAACTCTACTAACTCCAAATTAACTACCAAATGTCATTTAAATCGGTTCAGTAGTGGCGTGATAGCGCGACAGACAGACAAACAAACAGACAGCTACTTTCGCATTTATAATATTAGTAGGGAAGTAGGGATTCTTTTTAAATTGACATATAAAGAAATTACCTCGGTTGCATTTCTTAGATTATTATGACATCAATTCTTTCATTTTAATAAAATTTCTACAAATTGCAATATTGAGTGATATTGTTAATCGATTATTTATCCATATTCCATTACATGTAACGTAGCAAAAATAAATATATAAAATTGTAAAGATATAACAACTTTTCCAATCCAACATTACACCTACATAACAACACCTCAGTTTGTTTCAGATGATAGTTTATCTCTACTTAAGGCTGTCATAATTATGCCTTAATCGGGCAGATAAGGTTGTGTTTACGAAGACACACCTACTCAAAAATACAGTCATAATTTATTTTCATGAATTTTAAAATGGACTATAAGGACATAATATTATTAACTTTAACAATTTTTTTTTTTATAAATATCCTGGGACATTTTTTACACAGCACCATCTAGTCCCAAACTAAGCAGAGCTTGTACTATGGGTACTACGCAATGGATATAATACTTATATACTATTTCTGTAAATATATACTTATAATACATAGAAAACACCCAGACAAACACAAACACTTAAGTTCATCACTATAAATGTTTGTGTCCTGTGGGAATCGAACCCACGACCTCGTGATCAGCAGTCCGGTACTCGAACCACTAGACCACAGACGTCGTCAAACTCCACAAACCAGAGCAGAGGCAGAGGGTTACTAATGTGTACCGACAGTTCGCCGGTATGTTTAGGTCCCATGTAATAGGGGGTGACGGGATACAAGTCCAAAATTCCGGCCTGCTACTGAGAATTTCCTAGGAAACACTATAAATACCTACTACAGCTGTTTCCTGCTGGTCAAAGTTTGGCTATCATCTGACCGTTTCGCTAAAAAGGTAAATATTTAAAAAACCCTGTAGTTAATATATCAATAAGACTTTGAACTTCTAAAATAGCCGAAAATACGCGCAGAAAGTAAATGACTAATTAAATAAATTATCGTATTTTATCTACAGAAAATTTTACCCCAATGACTAGGCGTAATTACATACATAATTAATGTGTGACACCGTCAGTCGTAATGTCGACCTGTGTGTTAGTAAATTAGCTAACTAATCTGAATTGGTATCGTCGCGCGTCGTATGGGTACTATCCATAGTACAAACTGCTTAGATTGGGACTAGATGGTGCTACCCAAAAATATTAAAAAAGATCATTTAAAATAAACAATACTACTAGAGAACTGTATGAAATAAACCACTGCGATTGTTCATATAAGGCGGGTGAGCTTAGTTTACAGACATACTATATCTGCCACATAAATATTTGCTTCGCGCAGTTATCGAACCCCAAGACACGTAGAGCAGAAGCAAATACTCCCGTGTCAAATACAATATACACATACACCCACTAAAGTAAATAGGTTCGTATTTTTGTCACCAAACGCAATATAAAACAGCTGTATGGACTAACTACCTTTGCCTGTCCAAATAAAACAATACAGTCTGTCATACTGACGGCTGTCAAGATATACCTACTTCATAATTATAGAGTTTAATAACAATCCACAGTCGCAGATAATTGAAGATAATAAAATGTTGTCAACATCGTCACCAAAAATGTTATGTTAAAGGCACTCAATTTTTTTTTTACAAACCATAACACTGGCAAAATTGTCGCCATCAACTCAACTGTCATAGGGAAAAGAGAAAGAATAACCTGGTTCCATATTATCGTCCCATTCATTTGTATTTTTGTACTTTGCAGATGTCTTTCGTATTTTAATAAAACCATAATGAAAAGCATTGAAGAGTTTAATTCATTAATGAATCCGTGACCTTCCAGAAGATTAAGTAAATGGTTTTTCTGACTAATTATTGTTTACACCAATGATCACTCTACCGAGTCTTTAGGATTACTCCCAAAAGTTTCAAGCAGAAAGCCAGTTATGTTGGATCAATTTTAAAAGACTACAATTCGATCAGCCATGACTTCAGAATCTTTTAGCGGTCAAATCAATTTATTAAACGGTACAGACTAATTAAAGCACACAGCAGCCAAATACAGGGTCACTAGACATACCCAAGACCTGCACATTTCGGCTTCACTTTCCATGATGATCACTAACAATTTATTTCACGAGTGCCTTGAACATAGGTAGTGTACACACACGCGTGTCGCCAACCAATGCTGTCTGCCGACTGTGTTTGATTGTTGATTTTGATAAAATAATTGGCGGGCTTATCGCGCGCGCAGATGTACCTCACACCGAATAAATTTGAATTAACTTGACATTGCTAAAATCATATTATTTTCTGTGGACATTAAGACGAATCTATTCTTGTTGGTACAAGGTGTACTTAACCGAGTTAAGGTCCAATGAAAAGAGGATTGCAGTCCAATTGTTTTTTTTTTTTGTAGCCTCTTTTGTGACAAAGACCTCCCCCCCTAAGTCAGTCCAGGGTTTTCTATCCTACCAATTTGGAAAAAGCAGCCCTTTGCGACTGTATAATTTAAAAAGAATACCTACAATCATTTACCTTAACCTTGGCTTAAGTGCTTAACCGATAACTTAACGAGTACCTATCAAACTTTTATCGAACGACGATAACGATAAACATTGGTTTAGGTAAACCTATGAAGTAAATAAAGAGTTTACACTAATTCATAGATTTTCAGTTATTTACTTGATGTGATTCGCCGGCGTCTAATACTCGCTACGTTACATTGATGCCCAATTACCATTGTCATTCAAACATGAAGATAGTAAAGTTTGATAACTCTCAAGATTATCATTTTTTTTCTCTGAGTTGAATCAGTAACAAACAGTGGCTACTATATCTTGACCTATTTTTCCATATTCGCGTTTGTTGTCAGTGTACTAAGATATACTGGGTGTCATTAGCTAATGATTCATTAAGGTTAAGTGACGTCTCTGAGTGCGGCCCTTTAACTTATAATGCCTAATTAATAGCATTACCATTGTCATTCAAACATGAAGATAGTAGAGTAGACTAGCTGAGCGGTCACCGGACCCACTTGTCCTGTGATTATGTCCACAATAGGTCATATGGAAATCTCATAGACAAAATCGTGTTCCTTGGGTAGCAAATGTTAATATCAAACCCATTGATTTCTAGTTTAAAATAGGTCAAATTAGTTAGTCATAGCAATGAATCATAATAGTAGAAAATTAAAACAAAACTACGTTTTGAAATCTTAGGTAAATCTACAACGTTACATTAGGTACATGCTAGCAGATGCTCGCGATTTCACTCGCACCCCAAAAGACTTTTATCCTGTATTATTCTGAGCCATCATACTGCAGTTTCATCAAAATCCTTCGAGTAATTTTGCATGAAAGAGTAACATCCATCCCCACAAACTTATTACCAGGGCGACCGAGGTCTACTCGAAAATAGAGAAAACGAATTTTCTCAGATGACCTAGCCACATCGAGTAAACCGCTATATTGCAACTTTCACCGATATCGTTAGAGCTGTTTTCGGGGACGTGACTAAAAATACATACATACAAATATTGCTTATTACTCATAGTCAGAAGTAATTCTTCTGGCTGAGTCATGTAGACTCAGCCATGCATGCTCAAGCTAGAGCTATAAGGAGCAAAGTTGGTCAACAAGAAGGCACCCAAGTCGAAGATCGCTTCACTGGCAATGTGGCATTCTTTTAGAATATTTGCCAATTTGATGCATTTCATAACCAAGACCTTACTAACTTATACGCAGATTGCTAATAAAAATGTTACCGAGACCGACAAATTTTACCAAAGGGTCATTTTGCGAATTAGATATTCTGCAAAAGGGACATTTTACGAATAGGAGATTTTGCGAAATTAATAGACATGCTGATAAAAGGACATTTTGCGAAGTGGTCATTTTGCGAGTGAGCCGCCACTAATAATAGTCATCTTAGTCAAAACTGGAGAAAAACACTATACATAACATAATTATTTAGAACTTTTAAATAACCCAACAAGTCTCATCAGTTAATTGAATTTAAAATGAGTTATTGTACAAAAACTGCGGTATAACTGTGCGCACGATTCGTTTCCGTTAATCTAGGATTCTCTCCGGTTGCACATAACAAATGAGTTTTTATGCAGTAGGTATTGGCTATTGGCATTGCTGCTGTTTAATTAGTAAGCGCGACCTTCGGCTATAATTCTTTATACTGACGACGTCTGTTCTAGTGGTTCGGTGTCAGACTGCTGATCGCGAGGTTCGATTCCCACATTAGACAAATATGAGATGAACATAATTGTTTCTGTTGGTCTTTTGTGTATTATGTATGTATCTACAATAAATATCTATACTAATATAAAGAGGAAAGATTTGATTGTTTTTTTGTTTGTATTGAATAGGCTCCGAAACTAGTGGACCGATTTGAAGAATTCTTTCAGTGTTAGATAGCCCATTTATCTGGGACGGGTATAGGTTATATATCATCAGGCTACGACTAATAGGAGTGGAGTAGCAATGAAAAATGTTGCAAAAACGGGGGAAAATTTATAAGACCACGCGGGCGAAGCCGCTGGCGGACTGCTAGTAAAATATAACTAGCAACTCATAAACCTGCGCGTGCACAACAGACTGTCGTCTGGAAACGTTTGCTTAACCCTTAACCCAGTGAAAGATAATGGAAATGTGTGACGTTCAATTATCATGATCAACCACAATCTACTATATTTTGGCGTCTGAATGATTCCGTGATTTACCGTCTAATATAAAAAAAAGGAATACGAACAATATAAAACGCGCATTTTTAAAGAAAAGAAACAGTCAAAACCGTAGACAGTTTTCTCCGTTGTATTTTCTTTTTCTTTCGTGTAAAAGGTTTCCTCTAATAAAATTCTGCCAGTATCATCTTATTTAGTGTTTTTATTTAAATTTTAAAGAATTAAAAAGCAGACTTGTGCATCTATGGATATTTGTGCGATTTTGATAATTATCTCCCCCAAGTGTAGGCTAAAAATAATACTCACTTATCGAAGTAATTAAGTATACATATTTATGTAATTTCTTACTATTAAATTATATTTTAAAGCATTACAAATACTGACTTGTCCATCATAAGGCTGTTTGAAGGAATCACGCTTTGCGATAAAAAAAACAATTTTATGATTAATTTAATAACTATGTAGGTACACGTTTTTTTCTAGATAAATGAAAGAGATATGTAAACAGATAAGTAATATAATGAATATACTATCTGTTTACATGTTCTATGGCCATAAAGCATGCAATATACTTTTTTATTGATTTCAATAATAGCAATGTCATATTATTCATTTCCGATACAAGCTTCGATTGGTGATGACGACTTTAGTATGACTCGAGAAGAATATTAAATACTTAATATGCAACTATTTATTCCTTTGTTAACGATTTTTCTAACGCAAGTAACAAAACTAAGAAGAAAAACTAATGTCAAACAATCCATTTCCCGCGTAAATAAATGACCACAGATTATAATTATAGGAAAATTATTTACGTTAATTTATGGTTATGATAAGGATTGAAACACTGATCCTTAGCGCAGGGTTGAGGGTTATCAGTTTAAATGGGCTATTATTTTATAGAAACGTTCCACAAACATTGGGAACGCTCATTATGATAATATAATGAAAGAAAAACGATGTAACATCGTTTTAAGGACTAGCGAAGTCTTTAAAATAAATGCGTAGAAACTGGCTTTCCTTATATTCTCAGCTCCTATTATTTAATCTGTGGTTAAATATTATTCCTCGTAGTATAGTAATTAGTATTTCTCGATGCCACGTTATAACATAGACAATATAAGAGTACAGTAGCGTTTATTCAAATGTTTGTCAGTTCGCGTTGATTGCAATAGAGTAATTGAAATAAATATACCAGACTGCGCAGTTGTTACATACTATGTAGACTTATTATGTGGTTGCGTAACAACTCAGTAAGGTTGTCAGTACTGAAGAAATAATGAATGAATCATGTACATCAGTTATTTATTAGAAAGTTATTCGAAAAGTAATAATATGCAGGCTCCCTAAAAGTACCAGGCTCTTACATATTTGTACCTCTATTATACAAACCTGAAAAAGGCTACGCATGAAGGAAAAGATAAATTTTTTGTGTACTAAATCAACAGTACATCAATAACTTTGAATTCTAAAATGTTTTTTAAGTAAAAAGGAAGAACTATTAAACCTCTTTCGGATTGTCCTCCTCCTAAATAACCTTGCCAAAACAAGCTGATGGGTCAGCTTTAGAAAATAAAACGTTTTTAACAAAAAAAAACTGAGGTGCATATTTGTTTTTGCGTAAAATACTGAGTCTAGTACAGTAGGGTTTCTTATTTTTGCATGCTGTACAAACATGACATTGTGTAGGTGCTTATTTATTATAACTACCTAAGTACTATGTCCATCTTCGTAATTACTAGGGTATGACGAAGGTAACCGCTTTGTACGTTTCTAAAACCCCGTGGGCATTTCCATAAATTATTTTATTTTATTTTGCCTTAACACCTACCTACAAGGAGTTTTTCCTACATTTTTTTAATTTTATCAATAAGATAATTACTCGATAGAATAGGTATATGGAAAGCTTAAAATAAAGAGATCACTTTACATGGATTACCAAACATCATCCTCTTAACTTTTTTTATAAAATAATTGGGGATAATTATGATAAGTAAAGATAAACTCATCATGACTAGTAGTAGCATGAATCGGCAGTATAAAAACAGGATAGTAATTATGAGACAACCATTTTTAAGACCATATAATATGATAGGCAACTACTTAAATCACTCGAATTGATTAAAATATAACTAAGGTAATTAACCTTGGAGTAGTCGAAAACACAATAAACGAGAGATGAACATTACCTATAAGATCCAATATAAAGTTACTTTTTTTATTTTTTTATTTATCGCCACGGATTTAATAGTTCCTCAAACAATAATACGTTACGCAGAGGTGTCCTGAACCTTCACCCACAGTTGGCTGGTATGTTTTAGGTCCCCTATATGGGGCGAGCCTTTTCACAGAAAAACCCAACAACAACATTTGCTCGACCCGGGGATCGAACCCGCTAGAGGTCCTCTACCGTAGCATTCGCGCTTGGAACAACCACGTGGCAGTTAGTTTTTTTTATAAGTTATGTATTAAATAGGCTACTTATAAGTTAAAAAAAACTATGATTTTTAACCTAGAAAACTACTTAATGTTGAAGATCTTAAGAATGATCTACTTAATTTGAAAAAGTAAGAGTACGTCAAAATAAAAAAAGGGTTTCAAAATAAAATAAAACTAATTATTTTATTTTGGACGCCTTAAATAAGTAGTGGTTAAAATTTAAATATCTATCATGGATATGTATAATTAC
Organism: Acronicta psi; assembly: GCA_946251955.1. NCBI lineage: Eukaryota > Metazoa > Arthropoda > Insecta > Lepidoptera > Noctuidae > Acronicta > Acronicta psi. Next base: position 11,345,199 of record OX276488.1, on the reverse strand, counting down.
GAATTCAGTTGAATGTTTTTAAGATAAGCAAAAGTCATTGCCCTTTTCATTATACGTTTAAATAAATGATAATTTAAAACTTTAGTTTCTATTTTCATAGTGGCATAATATTAATATAGTCTGAAAAAATATCACCGTTATCGCCAACCCTAATTTAGCTCCGTATTCACACATGCTCGTCTATTTAAATGACGTCCAACTACAATAGAGTAGGTAAGTAACGTACTTCAAGTTATTTATTCCAGTGTAAAAAAAATATGAACCGTCAGTCCTATAATAAATAATTATTAAGCAACCCATATGCTGTCCCACTGCTGGGCAAGGGTCTCCTCTCAGTATGAAAGAGATTAGGCGGCTTCACACCCCGCCGTTGAGAAAATGTTTTCCTTCATCGTTAAAGCGAATAGTAGAAAATTCCAAAATTATAATGCATTTTAGCATGTTAAAAAAAGTCCCCCAGGCACATAAGGAGACTTGTTTGTGTCATGCAAGTGTCATAGAAAATAACAGAAATATCGCATCGTATTAAAATATTAGGTACTAGCTTTCCGCCAGCGGCTTCGCCCGCTATCCCACGGGAACCATACATTTTACCGGAATAAAAAGTAGCCTATGTGCTATTCCAGACTATAATCTATCTCTGTGCCAAATTTCATCCAGATCCGTTCAGTAGTTTTTGCGTGAAAGAGTAACAAACATCCATCCATCCATCCATCCTCACAAACTTTCACATTTATAATATTAGTAAGATTCACGTCACGCATCCATTGAGTTAATGAAATCATTACGCAGTCACTTACAACCTCATTTATCTTTTTGTGAACCCAACGACCGCAGAAGATCATTAGAGGTCAAGACAAATATTTAAATAATTTTAATAGACAAACCTTGCTTAGTAAATCCATTTCTGCAATAATCAAATCCTAATTGTCTATTTAAAAAATAAATAAAGATTCACTATAGCACAAACGTTCGAAATTCAAAAAGTATTTGGCGGGAGACAAACGCGCGTTCTCACTCAGGACGCGCAATGGCCGACTACAGACTGCTATGATTGCGACAAATAATATATAAGTAAGTAGTTGATAAGTTATCATCGTAAATGCGTCGGAACGACTATTAACTCAGATGATTTGAAATATTGTCTATTAGTATCCATGTAGATGAAATAGTAGGTTTGGCTGACAAGGAAAGGAACGAACATTCACGAAAAATTTCAAATAATTGCATAGGTACCTACTTCATATAATTTTGTCAATACCATTAGTTGCAACAAAGAATCAGCACTACTATTTATGATAACAAGCGAAACCACCTATTTGTTTTGCTAAAGTTAGATGCACACTAAGCACTGCATTCCACGGAGGTTATTCTGTGGTAAGGACTAAGGAGTTCTGCACACAATAAGATAGAATAGAAGAACTTGTTCTTCAAATAAATGTATACCTAAGCTATGTAACGCGTGTGATGTCGAAAAAAATGCGGTCCGTTTCATGTAAGTTAATTTTTTTAAACGTGGGTGCGTTTACAAACACCCAGACCCGGAAAAACTACTTTGTAGAGTAATCATACAAATATGTGTTTTTATTTGGGATTTATTTCGTCACGAGAGATAATTTGCTACAACTCATAATAATGAGCATGTACCTACCTAGCAAAAAAAACGGTGTTGGCCGAAGAATAAATCCTAGTTGAGGAACATTCGCGAATGGACCGGTGTCACGAGTGCTGCTAAGCCGTTCCATCTCGCCAAAGATTCAGAGTTGATGGCCAACCTTCATTAATTGGAGAGGCACCAGAAGAACAAGTGAATGGAATCGAACCCACAAACCCCTAGCGCAAAAGCGCCCAACTACTACACCAAATTAGCGTGATTTCTGGCTTGCAGATTTGAAATACATACATGTACTCTCAAAAGCTTTTCGAAAGAATGTTTTCTCACCCCAACATTTATATCTGTAGTCCCAAAATAATGTAATGCGCTCTCTTACGAATACGGTTTGTTAAATATTAAAAAAAACATATTTATTTGGTTGAGGTACTTAACTAGATTCAATGTAGATGTAGGTGTAATACAATGACTTGCATAAATCGCCGATTAAGTGGGTGTGTTTAAACATCTGATGCAATAGTATAAATATGTACAAAATATATAACGTAGGACGTATCCATCATGATGCGATGGACGCTGATTACAGAATTTACATTTATCGCGCGTTGTCATAGCGCGATGACGACCTTGTTGAGTGGTCACAGATTTTTAACGATAGAACATGCAAGTATGGATGACGTTGCATTATTAGACCAGTAGTAAAGTAAAGGCTTATATTTTTCATCACTGAAGTGATGTATAGGTACCTATTTTTATCAGATTATCATTGGATGATGATATCAGTGCACAGCACATAGGTACCTACTTAATTTTTACATATAATCTTTCAATGAGAGTGGAAATGGTATTCATTTTATAAATATAAATAAATAATATACGAATATGAATTGATTTTTTTTTTCATAAGAAACGGTTACCCTTTCCTGTTCCAGTTAGCTCCGTCTGTGCAAAAAACTCACGATGTTTTCTTATCCTGTCTAAAATTGGAGGTTACTAAAGAGGAACAGATATAAAGACAAAAACTGCTGCATATGCTACTGAAAACGCAGGCAGAACTTCTATTCATAATTCGTCGCAAGAAAAATAAAACTGCAGCGCGGGCAGGAGTTATGTCTTCAGTCAATTTAGACTTACCTTGGCAACAAATAAGAAGCTTTTTATACAGTGAACCAGCAAAAACATCAGTATCATCAACAAAATGCCGAAAATTTATCAGTAATGAGTATCTGCTTGTAACTGAAAAATTTATCAGTAGGTACCTAATAAGTATCTGCGTATTACTGATAAATTTTCTGCAAGGATCACCTATCTATCTAGATTCTAGATAAGTATCTTAAATAAAGACTACATAGCAAATTAATTACTCGATAGAAATGAATGAGCAGTTTTTCTTGAATGTTTATCTATCACTTGATTATATTTCAGATGTTACTAGATATTGATGGGCAAAATATTGGCATAGAATCGCAAATATGTTTCAGTTCTACATATTATAACATGACTCTGATGACTTGGTAAAATACTTAGGTAACTAAGGCAAAAAAATCCTTCCTCATCCAATGGTAATTCCCAATGCCAATTATACTATGACTACTTAAATATAAAATAATTTCATGCTGTGATTATGGTTGTTAGTGCTCATGCAGACCCCTATGAATATTTTTTTTATAATAATTAGTATATTTAACAGAAAGCATGTTTGTGATGTCTAAAAAGTTGGTAAAAATTAAAAATCTGAATAATTAACTAATAAATATGGAATAAGTTTTAAAATTTGTATGTAAAAGTTATAAGTTAGTACAAATTTCTGAATAATATAATATTTATGTAAGTATGAATTCATTATAAAGTAAAAGTTTTTAAAAAGCAACATGCATTTAATGAGTAATCTGATTATTCCAAAGCAGTTCATTTATTATATCAAAATTTATCCGCCAAGTTGGATATAATTATGTACACTACATACTAGCTCTGGGTACCAACATACTCCCAAATTACATATTCTTAGGTACAAGGCAGCTGCAGTCACAGCAGTGGGTAACTATCTCTCTTTTATTAGCATCAAAATGACAAAGACAATACATTTAAAAGTAAGTATTTACTACACTTTGGAATAGGGATTAATATCCCTTTTTAAAATCTAGAACAATCCAATATTTGTGACTTTGAAAAGGTTCTAAGTCAGCAAAAGCTAGTAAGTAAAAAAAAAATAATTCTAGTCTATTTATGGAACAAAACACTGCCACCAACCATGGATAAATTAATGTTTTCTATTATTTAAATGATGATCCACATTGACATGGAGAGATTGAAACTAGAAACTTAACACCTACATCTGGATTAAACCAATAACCACATAAATTATCTACAAAGAAAAGTTTCATCTAATATATTTCTTGTTATTTTTATTGTTAAAACATTTACAAAAGAAGGGTTAAGCCAAGTAAGCTTACCGCTGGCTTCAGCCTGGTGTTGTCAGCCTGAAAGGTTTAATGATAAAAAAGAAATTAAGCACCATAGATAGTGGCCAAAAGCAATTTACTTTTAGTACAGTTATTGCAAGATCCCATAAGTTATAGCTAGAAAGAAATTTATTACAAGAAGGCAACAAAGATACAACATTTCAGTAAGTATATTATAAAAATAATGTAATTATTTAATTAATTAGATGCATAAATAATTGCACCTCTAACTACTAAAGAAACTCATATTCAGTACCTGCTTGCTAATTACTTACCATCTAAGTGTTGGCCTTGGCAACAAAAAATCTACATGATACAAAATTTTGTGCCTCTATGACAAAGCATTTCTTGAAATCATAAATCTCAACAAGGCCTTCTTTGAGTAAACAGAATACCTATAATCTGTGCAGGTTTTATTAGATTTTTTTATTATGTGGGTAAACGAAATTAATAATGTAGGCAATTAGGCATACTGACTGTAGGAGGTATTTCTTATACATTTTAACTTTTATGATTACTAGGACAACTTACTTTAGTATTACTTTTGTAAGTTAAGCGAAATTATCACATTTTTATTTCAAAAATAGGCGCCAAATATTTTTTATACGTCAAAGGCTCAATCGAGATATACACTGGCTTCTCTAAACTTGAAGTCAATAAACAGGTATAGAAATGCTCTAAACAGTCATGATATCGGCATAAATCCGAGATATAGACTCTACTTTATTATTTTATGTGACCCATCGTCGACCTCTAAGCTTCAGCAAGGTCATTAACGATAAATAAATGCTACAACAAACCTATTGGCACTCGTACGATAACAAACATATTTCAACCCAACTAAAGATAAAAACTATTTATTACCTTCTTATCTCCGTCTTGAGTTTCAGACATTATTCCGTTATGTAATAAGTACTGTTAATTTAATACGAAATATCAAAACAGATAAATGAACCGAACACGAGAAACGCGGTGTAATTACTTGACAATTTTGACAGCAAATTCGGAAACAGTCTGAGAAACAGGTGATTGTCAAAACGTTTCGTTTTATTTATGCACCTGAACTTTTCGTTAAATTAAAAAATAAAGTGACTAACAAACCACAATACCTACAATAATCTTTCTTTTTGCTACTTATTCAAATAATAATAAAATAATTCTACTATTTGCATAAAATATATCATTGAGTGAGTCTGGCATACGACCAAGTTTATAGGGAAGTCCTTTATTTGTTTAGCAGTGGCTGTGGACCTCTTTTGACTGACAAGATGATGATGGATTAGTAGAGTAGAATAGTTTTAATGGCATGAGACCTAAACCAGGAACTAATAAATCTCTCTGGTTTCCCCCTACTTACCTCTAAGTTTCCACGCAGAACTTCACTCCGTGGTCCGTGATCTAAAAAAACATGGGACTAGCTTACTAGCATTCGAACTTCGTTACACTAATAATAAAATAGCCAGTTCAGTAATGCCACAGAGTACATTATACTATAGGTACACACCGCTAAACCTAATTAATTCCTTCGAAAACTAAAGTAAGTAGGTACATCTACAAGAGTTGACTGGTAGAGCATAGATCAATATACCCTATATGGTAGAGAATGCAGGGCAGTAAGTAATGTTTTTGTCGCCTAATTAAAAAAAAGTATTCTATATCTATAGCTTTCTTTTATGACATTATTTATGCTCTGCATTACGCAGTAAATAATTACCCTAAATTATTTTAAAAAATATCACTAAAATAGGCAAATAATAAATAGAAACTGGATAGATTGCTTATAACACATTTAATTACAATTATTTTTCATATAAATACCAACTAATTACAATCAGTGCGTATGTAGTAGCCACATCGCTTATTACGACATTTTACTAAGTTTTAATTTTAACATCTCATTGAGTACATAACACTGATGATTTTTAAGTACATTTCTTCGTTTATTAGTAATATTTTTAGTACCTACACACGGCGACATTTATAAAGCTATACTGTTTGCGCTTTGGACCGCCCGTATTCTATTGCAGTAACTGAGATTTTAGTGCAACTGTATAACTTGAAGTGCTGCCGGGTGTACTTATATTTATTCAATCATTTATTTTTACTCGAGCAATAGAAAAATTTGATATTCGAGACAATTTGTGATTCTATATTTTAATAATAAACTTTACGACATTATAAAGGCCAATATGGGCCATAAAAATGGCTTAGTTAATCTAGATGTTCCATAATAAAATACTGATCAATATGAGCCTAGCTTTTATTCTAGCAACATGCTTCAAAAACCGTTTTCATAATATAATTTCTATAATTTTTAATAATATAATTTCTGATTACATCCATTTAATTTCAACAAAAGGTCGCAAACTCAGAACACTACAGAACTGTCATTTTGCAAAACCAACAGTTTCGCAAAGTGCCTACAACATAAAATATTCACAATATCTAACATCTTTATACACTTACAACAAACATATACAAACAATACGATAGAGTTCGCAAAAATATCGCTTAAACTGTAAACATTGTTAGATAATATAATATATTATCAGGGATGTTAAGCCGTTTATTGTTTTATTAAAATATTCGATACAATGCCACAATAAACGTAATTATAAAGTGGTAATTCTGCATTTTATCTGCCTGTTAGGAAAGGCGACTCTCCTAACATGTGTGTGCCTGTGTCAAAAAACGTGAGCTTACTACTATAAAGCTCACACAGAAAAAACTTAGACAGTAAGCAGACACAAAAGCTCACAATAATAATAATTTCTTAGATCCATTATTATTGTAACAAGTATAACTACTGCTTCATCTGTTTGATGGTTACAATTTAACAAACATACACATTAAATATCATATAAAAATGTCTTTTTCGAAAAATACTTATATTGTTTATTTTTATAATTGATAAACATTATCATTTATCCCCAAGGTAACACAATATACTACAGAGTTCAGTAAATATCCTTCCATGTCTCTTAGCAAATAGCTCTTACAGAAGTTACCAAAAAAACAGCCAATAATGAACCTTGTATTATGAATTTTAGGGTTTATAACTCCTACTCACATTTTTGAAATGCAAGGCTTCACACAATATTGAACTTTTCACTTTGTTTTCAAAGCTTAGTATTCAATGTGAAGAAGATATGTAAAAGGTGATTAGGCTGAAAGATGTTATTTTCAAGGACTGGCTCCATTTGAAAGGACCAGCCCACATGAGGTATTGGCTATTGCGACATATTGCCAAGTTTCCTTTAATATTAAATTTAAAATTCTTAGTTGGGTGATACAATTATTCAGATTACATTTACAACACCAAAGTTGCCAGTGTCTTTTAGACCTAGCTTTAGATAATAAAACTTTCATGACCTTTATTCATGCTTAGAAGTCTGTGTGACTTACATAAATACATTTTACTGTTCAACATCTACCAACACACATCATAATCAAGAAATGAATACACTGTGAGACCAACCCTGAAATATCAAAAAAATATGTAGATGTTTCACACATTTTCTTTGTGTAAATAATTCATTATTGTATAAAACAGTTAATATTTCTGAATAAAAATCTCACAAGTAATTTTATCCTCTGAAAATTGCTGTGTAGGTATGTCCAAACATGAGAATTACTCATGAAAGATTTACATTTACATAATTGTGACATCATTGCAATTTCTTTAGGTAGAACCACTAGCGTGATGTGTTGCGTCATGATACACCAGAAGCAATCAGGTTAAAGTGGGAGACACTAGTGTCATCAATACAATACTATATACATAACTGACATGACATGTATCTTGTGTAAAACAGTTTAGTGGCTGTGGTGTTGCGGTCAGTTCTTATACTTGTATTTTTGGCTTTTATCCTCGGGGGCAGGCTCAGTCTGACCGCTCTGACTGCTCCCCTCACCCTGATCTCAGTTGGCTGTCCACTGTAAAGTAATAATTGTATTTATAAACTTTTTTTAATAAGAGAAAATATGATCATGCACAGGATATTTTTATTAGTTTATAATATATAATCATCTTGGTAAACCACTTAGATGCTAAGTAAAGTTGTTAACAATAATATAGATACCTACTTACAAATTTCATGCATTATTATGAAGTCTCAGCCAACAGCTAGTGGTGTATAAATATGGAAAAGTCACAAAAGCCCAGTCCTTACCTTTAACGCAGCACCACCCTGCCGGTCCAGCTCCTGTTCTCTCTTCTCCATCTCCTCACTCCTCTGCTGAATGCGTTTCATCTTGTCAGGGTCCCTTACGCCCCGGGCAGCTTCCTGCACTGCGCGCCGCTCCGCCGCCTCCACTTGCTGGCGTCGTCTGGTCTCCTGGTGTGATGATTTTTTATTATAAATTGGTAGTAAGTCTTAAAAGATAGATAAATTCCTATATATAATGTCATTGAATAAATCACCAATTTCAACCTAAAATAGGTGGATTCGTTTTAAAAAAAAGTCGACTGTAAACATTGACATAGACTAAACAGCTGTTAAAATTTATTTTGTATGAGCGGCTACCGGCTTAACAAACAATCACGCCTTTTAACCACGAGGTTTCACAAAATGTCGCTATAGAAACCAGTTTTTAATAGTTAATGAGTAGATTTATTCCTATGAATTCTAGAAACAGTAATAACAAATGGTGATATCTATTGAAATTTGGCTGGGTTTTTAGTAAAGGTACACAAAAATTAAGCATCTCACAGAATCAGGTGTCAACACATCCGAAGCTGAAGGTCTACAGCAAGATGCGCAAATCCCCATTTTAGAGAAAACTTCCACTTTCGCATAAAAAACATAAAAACTGAAATCTCACTTTCTTATCAATAATCACATTCACACACGTCAAAATGTCAAACGGCCAATCGCCATTGTTGTTGTTGTTCCTGTGACACTGATAGATTGTAATGCGTTCAAAAACAACTTTTTCAATCACAGTTTTCGATGGTTGTGGCGTATCGCCATTTTGCTTGTTTTTGAAATATTTTACAAAGTACAGCAATTTATTACTTGTAATATTATTTAAATGTACCTATCCACTTTGACATTGGCAGAATTATTGTCGACATCGGCACCAATTGCCATAAATAAATAAGAAGAAGAATCACAGTTTTCAATGTTGTCGTTCTAAATCAAAATTATTGTAACTGGCTGTCAAAATTGAGTTAATTAATCATAGTTAAATGATGTAGCTATAAAAACTAAAATAAAACTAAACAAATAATGTCATGACAGTGTTTACGAGCTTGTGACAAATTTTATCAGCGATTTAACAAAATCAAAGTAAGAATATTATAATCAATGTAACTCGCCATTCGCTGCCTGATCCAGTGAATATTAGCCATATTTATAACTATAACAAAACACCAATGGAAAAGAAGTAGGATCTCAAAAAACACAAAGGATAATATTGATACGCGGAATAGCGACACAAATAAACAAAGGGATGGTATTGATCTCGACTCAATATGACCAAGGTAATAAAATGTCTAGATCACCAGAGCGGTGTTGCTGATTTGCAAAACTGAAAGCTGATATTTTAGTAGTACTAAACAAATAAAATATTTAATCATTTACAGTGTATACAATAAATAATACGTCGTGAGTAGTGTATTTGTTCATTCTATTAGTTTAGTACTCCTATCATGTGTAATATTTAATATACTGCTGTTTGTTGTCCCTAATAAATAAAATAAAATAAAAATAAACAATAATAATTTACAGTTCTCACCAAACTTATTGTCCGGGTTGAAGTTGGCACGAGCTAAGTGTAACCCAGCCGTAAAAATCGGAGAAGGAAAAATATTGGATTAGAATGATTTAAAACGACAGCCCACGACTTGAGCTTGTGTTTTTATTTATTACAATCTAAAATTTTTCTTTCTCCGATTTTTACGGCCGGGTTATAGTTAGCTAGTGCCAACTTCAACCCGGACAATAAGTTTGGTGAGAACTGTACGTTTTGTAATTTTACAAAAAAAAATACGTCGACTATAATCGAGAGACTACTTTTAGTCCACTAAAGTATTGTTAGTCGATTAAATGCACAGTAGTACATCTCTAACGCAAAGTACATTTTGCTCGGGGACTGTCGATATTCGTGAAATTAATTGTAAAACCTCTTTACAAAATGTTATCGCGCGTAGCCTTGCGTTCAGGTAAGTTTAATTGGGTTAAAGAGTGTATAGAAGTTATAAAATGTATTGACAAAGTTAGGTTTTTAACCTTAACCCTGGGTTGCGGAGGTTTATGTAATCACTGATTTGACGGGTGTCTCCGCGATTATGGAAGTAATTTTTATATTTTTCTTTTTGATGATTATTATTTAACTGATTTCCCTTTTTACCTTCATTTAGTAACATTTTACTTATCCAAAAAATATATAACCTATAATATAGGGGTCTATCCAATAATCAGATGACAATTTGTAGTTCAGCTGATTACTGTCTTACTGATAAGGAAAGTGACTGAAGTTTTGGGACATCTCTATTTTTAATATACCCTGGCGATAATTCCCATGTTATCTAATTTTGAATTCATAGGCCCTATACAGGGTTACAGGTTAAGTCGACCTAGATCCGTTAAGGGCGTGTAGTACCCATCTTTTCTGACATATTTCACTATAGAACACCCTACCCCAAACCTAAACGTTTTCAAGAAAATCGACATTTAATTTTTTTAGTAAAAATTGCCGATTTTTTGCCATTAATTACAATATTTTGAAGTTAGTGCATCTTATAATTATTATTATTGATTTTTTACATGCGAACTAAGGTGCTCTATGAATTTAATAACCATAATCCTACGTAGGTTAACTAAATACTTTGTTCTGAACTGATTGAAAGTTAAAAAAGTTAGTAAAAAATTAAATTTAAATGTCGATTTTCTTGAAAACGCTTAGGTTTGGGGTAGGGTGTTCTATAGTGAAATATGTCAGAAAAGATGGGTACTACACGCCCTTAACGGATCTAGGTCGACTTAACCTGTAACCCTGTATATTTGTTTTTTTTTTCTACTATACTTGACTGTTTCCTATTTTGTAATATTTATAATAAAAATATAATAAATTTATTTAAAACCCAATTTTCTGGTGCTCAATATTAATTTTTATGTTCTTTTGATAGCCGCACTATACTGAAGGTTTTGTAATAAATTATTTACAGCTGCGGCCAGACAGTCCACAGCCCTGGTAGCTCGGGGCTCCGCCTCGGACGTATCCGGCGTCCGTGATGAGAAGAACTTCCCCAGGCCTGTCAGAGGAGAGCCTGGCAAAGTCCGCCTTGGCTTTGTTCCTGAAGAATGGTGAGATTTTGCTATCAAAACTTACTACTGAAACACAATTCTTCTCTATAAAATTAACTATTTAACAAGGTTAAAGGACACAAAGTTGAAAAATGCTCAACAGAATAACAGACTATACCTATTCAGCCTGTCCCGTACCAATAAATTTGTCAGCCCAACAGTATGACAGTAAGTTGATGTTGAAACCAATAAAATATTTTATTCAATAATTCCAGGTTCCAGTTCTTCCATTCAAAGACCGGTGTGACTGGTCCCTACACCTTCGGTGTTGGTCTGGCCACATACCTCTGCAGCAAGGAGATCTATGTCATGGAGCATGAGTACTACACTGGTCTTTCACTGTTCCTGATGGTAGCCGTTGCTGCCAAGAAGCTGGGTCCCAGCATTGCTGCCTGGTTGGACAAGGAAGTTGAAGTGAGTGGCTCGTTATTAATGCAGATGGCACTAGTGTGTTCTTTTTAACTTGATTTTGAGGACGAAACTAAGATTTCTAACTTACTTTAGTCAGGCCATGCACAACAGCAAGGGCACACATGAGTATGAGTTGCACAAGCTGAATATTTCAAGAGGAAGACTGTTTTCAATCTGCCCCTTCTCACCATGTTAGTAAACCTCAAATTAAAACATCTGGGATGGTTTTTCTCTCAGATCTATTGTTAAGAATAGTTGTCTAAGGTGGCACCGTCAGATAAGGCCTGCTATATTTCATGAAAAAATATTACTTAGAAAAAAACTGGATATTATGGTAGAAGATTTTGTATTAAACTTGGTTACCATAGTGTTTTATTATTGGAACATGAAAAAATGTTTTTTTACTGAATATGATAATACTAAATGTTTCTACCTACCAATGTGGGAAAAAGGCGTGAGTGTATGTAAGAATATAATACAATTAAACCCAATACAGTTGGAAAATCAAATACTGATAATTAAATAACATTATAGGCTGTTGAAACAAACTGGAATGAAGACCGCACACAGTCTATCAAGAGCCTGGAGGATGCTGTGGAAGCCGAGAAGACCGCACAGTGGCGCGCGCAGGGACAGGAGCTTCTCATCGAAGCCAAGAAAGAGAATGTATTGCTGCAGCTTGAAGCTGCCTACAGGGAACGCCTCATGCATACTTACTCTGAGGTAAAATCAAAATTTAACTGGCTGTCATATGCTACAACCTGGTGTTTATGGTTTATAGAGCTGGGATCAGCGACAGCCTATTGGAATCACGGTAAATGTGGTCACAACTTCACAAGTCCACGGTGCTACAAACTTTTGACTCTCTGTCTTGCCACTAGAGAAAGAGAACAGTCCATTAAAATGTTGCAATCACCAGTTATATCTCAATGTACCCAATAAATAGGCGCTAGTTTTCATTATAAACGCCTTCTGGCGCACTGATCAGATTGTTTCAGTCTATGGCTGTCTGCTATAGGTAATTAATAATAAAAGCAAGCAGCGATTAGACCCTGATTTTTTTATATCATTGCGAAAGACTATTGATTAGAGATGGGCAATGTGCTTGGTGCCCTATATGCCCGGCAATAACTGGCACAAAAAGGGCAGAAACCATGGTTTTGTGCCTGTTTTTGCACGGAATTTAGGGCATAAATAAATCTTATGTTCAAAATGCTAGGCACATTGCCCATCTCTACTATCAACCGCATCAAACTGATCTCATAACCAAAAAATTAAATTACCAAATAATTCCTGCTTTCAGGTCAAGCGCCGCCTGGACTACCAGCTGGAGAAGGCCAACTTGGAGCGCCGCCTGTCCCAGAGGCAGCTGGTTGACTGGGTAGTGTCCAACGTGTCCAAGGCCATCACTCCAGACCAGGAGAAGCAAACCTTGGACCGTTGCATCGCCGACCTCGCCGCGCTCGCCGCACGGAAGTGAACACGCGTAGTCTATTTATATATATGTAATATAATAAAGTGATTAAAGTAATAAATCAACGTTCGAGTTAGTTTCGAGGCTTTAATTTTTAACCCCCTTAGGGCCGCACTTATTATCGTAATGAATCATTAGCTAAGTGCGGCCCTTTCTGAACGTCAATAATTTGACGGTTCAACAAAATGACGCTTTCAAATATAACTTGGGTACACTGTGTTCCCCGAAGGGTTAGGAAGAGGTGCACTTATGTACACCCAGATTACCCGTATGTTTCGTTTGGATACAGTAACAAGGGGTGAGCCTATTGCTTTGTAACCGCCAGATAATGCATAGCATTTTGTTTTGATTTTCGGCAAAATGAAATAACAAAATATGTTACAATGGTTTATTTTACAAATACAATAATTAGCTGGACAACAGTTCTCAGTTTAGTAGGTTACGGCGATAGACCGCCACAAGTTAAAGCTCTTCTTACAATATTGCACCTGCACTGTGGGACACCATACATTGCAAACTCCACGGTGTTCTGGGGCCCATGTTTATACGTGTGCGTTTGCGCAGCGGAATGTTGTTGAATTTAAAGATTTTAATTATGCAGATATTTAGTGTATGACGTCGTATAATTGTGTATGGTAAAAAAAAATTTGTGCACGCAGCCATTGTTGAGAAATTCACCAAAAACTGATTCCGCTGGGCGAACGTTGTCCTGGCGGAACTCTTTTTAATCCATAGACTTTAGAAGAAAAAAGATGTGTCCAAAAATTAGTGTGTATTTGTGTGTAATTGTGTATGTATGAATAAAATTAGTGCATGCATAAACTTCGGAGAAATTCAAGTTTCCGCTACGCGAACGTTTGGCCATTAGCTAGTTTTCATATAAAGCGCTTACATAGAGAGCTGTAGATTTTTACATACATTGTTTTGAATTTGTGTATATTTGTTTAAAAAACAGATTTAGAAAAAAACGTAGGGCTTAAAAGATAAAAATATAAACGTAAAATACGCTAATTAAGTCTTAGTTCTTAAAGTATGCACTTTGGGGTCTAGATTTTCACGTTTATACAAACCTTGTAAGTGGCTGCAACATGTTGCCAAGTATCAATGATGTTCCGTTAGTAATTAAAGAGTTATAGGACAATTTACCATGAATAGATCACTGTTTACAAAGCAGTCAAATATCACGACGTTCTAAGGGAATTGCATGGTAAAATGTATGCCAATAATTAGTGTATTCATTCAACTATCCACATGCAAAATTTCATGTCATTAAATTCAGTAATTAAAGAAAAACAATTATAATACTGACGAAGCATCGAAAACCTACATAACCCGACCAAGTTCAGATGGCTACAAAAAAGCGGCCGTGCAATATATTTAGGTAACATCCCAAAATTTACAGTATAATACCGGTATTGAATTGGTACAGGTGATAACACAATTGTTGTTTCGATATAATTTATAGGTCAATTATTTGTACACCTACTTTTTTAAATGTATTTGACTATGACAGAAAGTAGGTACTATTTACGTAGGTACTTTATTTAAGTAGGTATGCGCTTGAGACTTGAGATATAATCTAGATATATTATTTAAGACAAATAAAATTCATACAGCTAATTTCTATTAAAGATTTCACGGATCAGGATTCTAACTATAGACCCCTTAGGGAAATTAAATAATTACTACATGTAAGTACTACTGTTTAGGTAAATGTTTATCATATTGTAGCTTATTACACTATTTTTATCGTAGATAGTAGCGTTATTATTAAAAAAATATTTTTCATTCAAGAAATGCAATTGTTTTCTTTTTTCCTAACGATATGGCACGGCCGCTTTTTTGTAGCCATCTGAACTTGGTCGGGTTATGTAGGTTTTCGATGCTTCGTCAGTATTATAATTGTTTTTCTTTAATTACTGAATTTAATGACATGAAATTTTGCATGTGAATAGTTGAATGAATACACTAATTATTGGCATACATTTTACCATGCAATTCCCTTAGAACGTCGTGATATTTGACTGCTTTGTAAACAGTGATCTATTCACGGTAAATTGTCCTATAACTCTTTAATTACTAACGGAACATCATTGATACTTGGCAACATGTTGCAGACACTTACAAGGTTTGTATAAACGTGAAAATCTAGACCCCAAAGTGCATACTTTAAGAACTAAGACTTAATCAGCGTATTTTACGTTTATATTTTTATCTTTTAAGCCCTACGTTTTTTTCTAAATCTGTTTTTTAAACAAATATACACAAATTCAAAACAATGTATGTAAAAATCTACAGCTCTCTATGTAAGCGCTTTCTATGAAAACTAGCTAATGGCCAAACGTTCGCGTAGCGGAAACTTGAATTCCTCCGAAGTTTATGCATGCACTAATTTTATTCATACATACACAATACACACTAATTTTTGGACACATCTTTTTTCTTCTAAAGTCTATGGATTAAAAAGAGTTCCGCCAGGACAACGTTCGCCCAGCGGAATCAGTTTTTGGTGAATTTCTCAACAATGGCTGCGTGCACAATTTTTTTTTACCATACACAATTATACGACGTCATACACTAAATATCTGCATAATTAAAATCTTTAAATTCAACAACATTCCGCTGCACGAACGCACACTGTTTATACCTATTACATACCCCAAGCGAGCTTACAATATATGAAACAAGTATAACTATATACATATCTCAAACTGTCTGGTTACATTTACTTGGCAACACCATTCTATAAAAATGTTTCGTTTTAATAAATTCATGTTTTTGGTTCAGTGTTGCTAGGTAATATAACTAGATTTTCACACCAATTTTTAAGCTTACTACTTAGATAAAAATTCATAATAATAATATTTCGGCGGCAAAGTAGAACAGTAGAAACTGAACAAATGGTAAATTATGATTATATTGGTTTCATAAATAATAGAACACTAAAATTAGATACTGTATGAGTTCACAACACAACAAAATACTGTTACTAGCTGTATACAATATTATTTTAATGTAGGTAGTTGCTAAGAATAAATTAATGTTGATTCCATTAAATATGTTTTAAAAATTGTATTATAATTGTTTAAGAGAGACTGGTCAGCTAAAAAAACTTGACCAATCGTTCACTCAAAACATTTCCTAAAAAATAATTTCCTATATATATAAAGCTGATAAAAACAAGTATTGTAAACATCTCTCTCTACAGATTACTTTATAAGCTAAATTGATATAAAATAATGTAAATATGTATATCAAAACCAGTTGTGCACCAACTAACATACATACTTAGCAAAAAATGTGTAAAAACCAATACTATGATATAAAAATATATTCTCTTTTTAAAATTAACTTACAAAAATGTTTGTGAGCCCTTTGGTTACAGGTAAACTTTAGGTTATATGTATATAAAATGTTTTATGTATAACTATTATTAAAATGTTAAATAGATACTTTAGAAAAAAGGTTGTTTTATCTGTAAAATTACCAATTTATGGTTCAATCGTGATAAAAATGTATGTTTGGATACCTTTGCCTAATCTTTATTTTATTTAGAAGTTTGTGTCAGTCTATGAATGCTAGTAGTATACATTTCGTGACTTTAAAGTCCATATTTCAGTCTATAGTAGTCATATCACTAATACCAATAACCAGAGAGCTCTTATGGGGTATACATTCAAACTGCTTTTAGTTTAATGTACCATTTGAATACAAAATATATATTAGAAGCAAAATATTATATTTATAAGATAGTATAACATAAAATAGATATATAGTTGATTATTTTTGAATTGGATATCATATAATTCGATTCGATTTAGTAGATTGAATATAAATATAAACGAATAATAATAGTAAATAATTTGATTCAAATGACACATTAAACTTATCTAACTAACGCTAACCTAAAATTAATTATTGAACAAAAAGTAACAAAAATATTTAATACACATTAGTATTTGGTTTCTAGACGTCTACTATACGTACAGATATTATTTTGATAGTTTTCCACGCATTTTATAAATTTAGAAAATGTATTATTTTTCACCAATCAATATGCTTTAATGTTTTAATTAATTGTTAACGAACACCGACAATTTTTAATCTAAGTGAGTAGAGCGGTTTTCATTTTCATTATCGAATCCAACTAATATAAAAAAATGTCTAAGGGGTCATCTCGGAAGGATATTCTACTAGATAGAAATTAATCGGTTTATGTTCGACGAAAATATCGCGGAACTCACACACAAAAATAAAGCGTCCTTCTTTGTTAATGTCGGTTTAAAAAAAAACTGCATGTAACAGTCTTTACATTGCCACGTAATGCTGCTAGAAGAGTAAAAAACAATGATTTCAAGAGGTAATTTATTTTAGCGGTCAAAATGGACGCCGACTTTTAAAATACTTAAAAAAAATAACGAAATAAACATCGAATTTAAAAGTAAAACATTCTGCCAAATCTTGTAACTTAATTAAAAATGACTCAAATCAAATTGACAGGATCTGTAAAAACTATAGGGATTATATCCCGTGACATTTGTGCTAAGAATACATATACAATAAAGCTATCTTTTTTATATAATGTATCCCTTCCGTGACACACAGTAATCGTTTACGGTTTTATGAATTGTCCAAATAGGGCTAGAGATGAAACAGAGAGTTTTATTGTGACCTCACTTCTTAACCTAACCTACTCATGTTATGGGCTTCCTTGGAGTGATTACCCTCACCTTCACAAAACATTGGACGTCAATAAAACTATAAATAAAATAAATAAGCTAAATCAGCACCATTCTATAAAAAATGTGCTTAAAAGCAGTTGATTTTTTGTATAAAACATTTTACGTGCCTACACAGATTTCAGACAAATTATGAAATTTGCGGTAGGTAATATATTTTCATTATTAATTTATTTCGCGACGTTGTGTGTAAAGTACTTTAGCTACCAATATTTCATATTTTAACTTGCCAAGAAGTATAAAACACGGTATTATAATATGTTCGAAAAATTATTTGATATCAATATTTAGAGCTTTAATCAAATTAAAGCCACAACGTTACCTAAAGCAATTTTTTGGGTTAAATTTCGACACAACACAGTATGGCACTGAACACAGAAATAGTACCATTAATTAAAAAGAGGTGGAATTGTAACAGATGCCTTATTCAAAGGTATTTATGATATTATTGAAGTTTTAATTTTCAGGGCTTTCTTGCTGCTAATAAAGTACATAAAAATTCTTAAAAAAGCTACCAAAAAACATGTTCTGTTGTCTTTGGTGCAGCAATTACTTGAGTAAAATGTTCTTATGTTGAATCTACCATTCTCTTAAAGCGAATAAAACTTCAAAATTATCATAAACACATATAAATTTAATTAATCTTAAAACAAGAATAATGCAATGTGCCTTCTCATAAAAAAAGAAAGCAAATAATGTTTAAAAACTACAAAAGTAATAAATATAAAATATTGAATTGTATGCATTATAAAACTAATGAAGTAGAAATATATGGAGATGTATTGATAAATATAAATTATATTACAACCCGAATAATTTCATTTATGATGTACAAACTACCTATTCAATCATTGACTGTTTAAATACGAGTTGAAGCTCATTACAGGTATTAAAACTGCTATCTGTAATCGACTTACCTCACAAAGACATTCAGTACACCTCTAGATTAAAAAAATAAATAATTATATAACTCCTTTGCAGAAATATTAAAAAAACCTGTCAACGGAACGCGCGAACTTTGAATGTAGAACATATTGAATGGATCTCACCACAGACATTACATGTGTTACAGGATGGTGCACTTTTTCTTTTTGCCACTGCCATAGTCTGACTTGATGTTGATGCGTTCTGCCTCTTGGAAACGGCGGACTAGTCTGACGAGCTCGTGAAAAGCCTGGTCGACGTTCATCCGCGCTTTTGCACTGCACTCAATGTATGGGACTTTGAGTTGACGCGATAAGGCTTGTGCCTCTTCCAGTGACACCTGTAAGAAATACGCGTTGTTTTCAAATTGATTGGCTGCTAGGTGAGAGCAAGTGGAAATCCAGGGTGTGTACAGTCGGCATATTAGTTAAAAACGATTCAAAGTATTGATCTGCCAAAAAAAAACTTAGCATTGTTAATAAATTATTAGTAACTAAAATAAAGTATTTTAATGATACCATACTTAATCCAGAATCAAAACACGAAAATTCATCGAATACGTCATTCAAACAGTAATTATTATCCCATTGATATAACATTTAATTTATTTCAATAATTATGAAGTGACTGACTGTAAATAATTAATTGTATTGATTTTGACGCTGGATGGGATTTTCGTCAGAAATGTAACAATATGTGGCTGAGATATACAGAGAGGAAAACATGGTAAATAGGCTAGATAAAAGAACAAAATTGGTCCCGAAAGGAGGAAGTTATAATAATTTTAATGTTAAACTGGTAAGTGAGCATACTATACACTGAGTTGTCATTTGTGACCTAACTTTGCCTCAAGTATGCTATACAAATAGGTTAGTGGACTGATGATTGATTTCTTAGTAAAAAGATACACCTAATAATTAATTGTTTACTGAAACAATCATTTATATCGATCAATAAAGTTTTAAGATTAACTTCAAATGCTTTGTCCCTTTCCCGCAAAACAAGTGTTAGTATAGAATTTGTATGGCACACGCAAGGTTTGACGTCACTTTGTCAGTATAGTGCGCTCTCTGTCTATCATAAAATTGAAATGCATATAGCGTCGTTATTTTTTAACTGATTTTAATTTTGTTTTTATTGATCGATTCTATTTATGGTCAACGTTTAGGTACACTAGCCTATTCTACACTAAGCGTGGGAGTACTATAACATGAACTGTTGGACCAGACAATCGTATAGAAAAACTTGAAGTGTACTCACTAAAAACTTAAAAAAAAATCTTTACTCTTTATCAATTCTTTGTTCAAAAAAAAAATCTTTACTTGAACAAAGAATTGATCCTGCATCATGCATGCATGCATTATAACATGCTAAATAGGGGAATAAGGAAGGAAGGAAGGAAATAAGGAAAAATAAGTGTTTACTATAATTACAACAAATAAGCATGGCTTTTCATTAACAACAATTTGTCATTCATAAAACCCATGTAACAATAATAACATTGAAATCATTGGCTTCTTAATTACTGATGACATAATCCTACATCCTGATATCCTGACCTCAACCTTATTGCCTAGAACATAACATCTGTTATTCAATACAAGGTTTTTTCAGAATTTTTCATTCATTTAATTATTTTATATACAGACTAATGTACAACTAGAGTCCACTGGTATGTTTAGGTCCCATATAATAGAGTGAGCATATTATCACTTATCAGGCATAAATCCACACAAGCTGCTATTGAGGATTTCGCAGAAAAACTCAACACTGGTCGCCCGGGGATTCAAACCCAGGAGCTCAAGTGTAGCACTGGCTCTTTCAACCACTAATAAGGCAGGTATTTTTCTTTGACTATAGAAGATAAGGACAATTATAGTTGTTTAATGAATTCATAGATAAAACTTACCACTCTCTGGTTTTCCAAATCAGCTTTGTTTCCAACAAGGAGCATCGGGAACTCATCTCTGTCTTTTACACGGAGGATCTGCTTGTGGAACTTGTACAGCTCGTCAAAGCTGGCGTGGTCAGCCACAGAGAACACTAGGAGGAAGCCCTCACCAGATCTCATGTATTGTTCCCTCATCGCACTGAACTCCTCTTGACCAGCTGTGTCCAGGACTGATGGAAATAAGGCGGATTTATTATTTTGCTCTTTACTAGTTACAACAACTATAACACAAACAAAAATTGAAATTTTTTGTACCTGAAAGAACTATGTTTACAAAAACAATTTACTGGGAGTTAGGCTATTAATTATAGAGCACACAGCAAAAGATGAACTACGAATTTATAGTCTGAGGGTTTCTTTTTTATTACAATAAACCACATCTTATGTAATACAGCCAGTTGCAAAAGCTTAAAAAACATTTTAATAGCTAGAATAAACGTTCAACCACAGATTAATAATATACAATAAAAAATAAAGACCATGCATGAATTTGAATTTATTGGAATGCTATTTCAAATATGGAATTCTCTATGCTTGGAATTCTATAATATGTGGCACAAGGTGAAGTTGATATATTACTATATTAAGAAATTGCATAAATGCATCCCATCAACAATAAAATGTGAAAATAACATGAGTCATGATGCTGTATGGTTTTATCAGGTGTAAATTATCTTGTGATAGGTACAGAAGTTTTTGATAGCAGAGATAGTTATTTTATTGTACAAATATGATGTTTACTTTATGTGTGTAGAATGATAGCTGTATTTAGATATTTTCTATCACTATGTGTATAGTTTTATTTTTATGAATGGCATAACAGTTATGTAGTGGCAAGTTGAAGTCTCTGCCTACCCCTATGGGATAAAGACATGAAGCTATGTATGCATGATATGTATAATAGTTATGGTTGTCATGCAAGACCTATGACAATTTGTTAGTGGGAGTCAGCAGCCCAAAAGCCTGATACCCTGCACAGCAATTGATGGAGAGGTCTGATGGCAGCCACTTCATGTAAAATACTGATATTCTTAAATATGAATCTGTTTGTTTATTACATCTGCTTATTCTGCATAAAGGCAGGAATACATTATTACCATAATAGTAAATTAATTAAGCATCATTTACACATGACCTATGTGTTTGTTCCAAAAAAGAATATTTAAATATTTTAAATTAGATACTGGTTTTTAACGCATCTATGAATAAGGCATTGAAGTAAAATTCTTTATACATATTTTTCTACATACCTATATGTTTTTATTGTATTACAAATTGATATTAATTAATAGTTTAAGGCTAAACTCTAAAAGATCTGTTTAAATTGGATTGGATTTAAATTGGAGTTAACCATGTCTCATACTCAGATGTTCTCAGAAATTAATTCCAATTGCAA
Organism: Acronicta psi; assembly: GCA_946251955.1. Lineage (NCBI taxonomy): Eukaryota > Metazoa > Arthropoda > Insecta > Lepidoptera > Noctuidae > Acronicta > Acronicta psi. Next base: position 11,322,920 of record OX276488.1, on the reverse strand, counting down.
CAGGTAGGTGTGACTAATAACATTGACTACAAGGTCCACAAGCAAGGCTTTGGTATTTTTATATCAACACAATTAGCTTTCTTCAAGCCACCCACAGTGTAAAACACCAGGATACTATATCATGGAGGAGGTTCACTCACTGTCCAGTTTGGCGGGCACATCATCAATGACACACTGCTTGGTGTAGCTGTCCTCAATGGTGGGGTCATAGTCCGTCACGAAGTAGCTCTGGAAGATCAAACAATAAGCATTTCAGCACCAGATGCGTGACGCCAGTGGGCGGTGTCGCCTTCAAACAGGCCTTGACATAGACTGTCTCACATATACTATTTTTAAGCATGAACGCATCCTGTATTTTATCGATAAACAGACTACTTCTTAGAATTTCTATTAGAGACTTTTCTAACATCTGTTCCACAGGCGTATCTCGGCCAAATACGGCGATAAATACCTGAATAAATTGTATTGTGATTGCACTTTTTCCCACACCGCCGCCGCCGACGACGACAAGTTTGTATGTTTGCGCTTGATTTGGTCTATCTCCCGGTCGCGACATTTTGTTTTCACTTGATAACGTTAATTTGAAGTGATTATTGTTTTAAAAATAGTCTAATTTCTTAATTTATGTGACAATCAGCAGCACTCAACTGAAGATGACTCAAATATGACTGACTGAATGACAGAGTGAGATAGATGACATAATGATGATGAGATAGAAAACCGGAACGCAACAAGTAGAAAAGAGAGGATACAAGAGACTACTTTTCAATAATGACAATAAATTGGAACTAAAAAAAAGTACCGAAAGAACCAAAGTTCAACTTAAAAATACAATAGATTTATTTTTTGTTTTGTAATTAATTTATGAAAGCAAAAGTGATTTTTTTTTGTTTTTTCAATAAGAAAGAAGTTTTTTCATTATACGCCACAAACAATTTTATTGTCTCAATTTGACAATTTTATTAATGTAATGACCGATTGAATGATTATTTTGTTGACTTCAGACTTGACACTTGACAGTTGACACTTTGACAGCAGGAATACAGGATTGACTTGCTTGCTACAATATAGTAATCTGTGATTGACTTGACTGTTGCAGGCTCAAATCTGTGGGCCGTTTTAGGATTTGTTATTGTATTTCTACTTTAATTAAAACTTGAGAATTCCGTTACTAATTTACTATTGCAAAAATGTTTTCAACGAGCTCTCAAAGAAAATTCTGGACATTCAGCGATGAGAGTGAACTAGCCCGCTTGCGAGAAAAGCATAACCTTAACTATATTTCTAAACATGGATCACACATCGACGAATATCAACGGTACAATTTCTTTTTATCTCCTGACGAAGAGAGACTACTTCTAAAACAATATGAACTACATCTGAAGGAGTTCTGCAAGCGGTTCAGCCCGCCCATGCCAAAGGGAGTTCTCGGTACCGCGTTTCAGTACTTCAAACGTTTTTACCTCTACAATTCGACCATGGATTACCACCCAAAAGAGATTCTTGCGACATGCGTCTATTTAGCGTGCAAGGTGGAAGAGTTCAACGTGTCCATTGGTCAATTTGTCGCAAATATCAAAGGCGACAGGGAAAAGGCGTCTGATATTATATTGAATAACGAATTATTACTGATGCAGCAACTGAACTACCATTTGACTATTCACAACCCTTTTAGACCCGTGGAAGGGTTCTTAATTGACATAAAAACAAGATGTTCTTTAGCAAACCCTGAGCGCCTCAGAGGTGGAATAGATGAGTTTCTTGAAAAAGTATATTTGACTGATGCTTGTCTCTTGTATGCGCCATCGCAGATAGCTTTGGCTGCTGTCCTACATGCTGCAAGCAAGGAGCAGGAGAATCTAGACAGTTATGTAACTGATATGCTGTTCAGAGATGCTGGGCAGGACAAACTAGCTATACTAATTGAAGCTGTTAGGAAGATAAGGTCACTGGTGAAGATGGTTGAGAGTCCTGCTCGCGAGAAGGTCAGGGTCATAGAGAAGAAGCTAGACAGATGTAGGAATCAAGAGAATAATCCTGATAGTGAGATTTATAAGAGGAGAATGAGAGAACTGTTGGATGAGGATGATATTCCTTATACGGGCCCGAGCAGGATGTCTCTGGACACTAGTGGAGTGACAACAGTGTTGTCACCATCAGCATCATAATGTTAATATAGACTTGAGATTCTGTGTATGTGAATGTGTAGGTGTAGCCTTCCAAATTCAAATTTTATTACATTTTATGCAAAATATATAGATACACTAGAAATTTATGAATGTGTAGCTATAAATTTCCAGTGTATAATGTAGTAAAAAAGTAAACAATTCTTACTTAGATTATACACAATACAATAAGATATTTAGAATAATAACATTATACTCTTACTTTATGTATAACTCTATCAATTTATTTCAAAGAGATTCTAATTTTTCATAAAGTTTAAATTTGGCAAGCTACATCAATGTATTCTTTGACTTGCACTAATTATTATTGTACATGTAAGAATAGAGATGTACTCACACAGATAAACATTTTAAATATTTGATTGATATTATATGTATAGGATAGAAAATTAAATAGAAATAAATAAAATATTAAATGTAGAGAGATGCTGCATTTACAGTCCCATGAAGAATTTATTGATTGATTGAAACTAACATTAAGTGTGGATATTGTTTTGGACTAGTAATTTTGCTGACAAAGCATTGATAACCAACATTTAAAAAATCTGTGTAATAAAGGACATACTTGTGCTCAGATCATCTGTCTTGAAATGTTGTGTATCTTGATAATTTAAAAGATAATCTGATATTGTTTAAATGCATGATGATTCTGTAAGTTCCATATTGTCACTGCAATATTGCCATCAGCTTTCTCTGAGCTATTCTACATTGTGACCATGCCAAACAATTGCTAAGTGGGATACTTATCATCATCAATTATTTGTAATATTCGCCTTCTGCTGCAGGCAACATTGCTATGGCATCCTTTAAGATGGCTCCGGTTTTTAACATGCAAACTGTTCATAAAAAAAAGATAACATATTTAAAACCTAGGCCATCTCACAGGCTAAAATAAATGATACCCACTGATCAGGAAATGATTTAAAATATTAGGATTAGCAGGACTTGTCTGAATAGGTTTAAGTTATGTTATTATGAGTAGACTTTAAATAAATTTTCTATGAACTTTTAATTAATATTTGTCTTTACTACTTCATTTTGCCTTACCCGTGATTCTAATTTAACACTATATATTATTTTCTAATGTTTGTTCAGCTGTATAAATAAAAAATCAGTTTCAGTATGTTTGAGTCTGCCAAACTTGAATTGAAACGTAATTGTTTAGCTAGTGCATTATAAAGAACCTTTGCGACTGTCGACTTCAGTGATTTTCCAGCGCAACGATCTGCTGACGGGCTGATGTTTTAGTCACGCCGTAAACTTTTATTTTGTAGCTCATGTCGCCGATACGATAAAAGATGATTGGAATCGAACCCGCAACCCAAATCAAGCTCAGTTAAGGTTGGTAACATAGCAATGCCCCCAGATATGTTGGTATCATAGGTTTGATTGTCACTAGTGGTACTTACGAGTATATATAAAACACGTAGCTCTGCAGAACCATAACATAAATCGTAATACCAGTGTATAAGGTATGTTTTAAATCGGATGTGTATCCAGCTAATCAAATGGTAGGCTTGTGCTTTAATACATGGGACCTAAACACACTACGTATACCAGTGACCTGTGGGGTGGCTGTTCTAATTAAGTACATACATGTTTAGTACCTAGATATCTCTGATTTGTTTCCAAATAAATCCTTATCTAATTCTCTTGTATGATTCGCCTTACCTCTTGGGAAATAGAGATGTGGTGGAAAATTTAAATGCTATGTTTTTTGAAATAAGACAAATCAATTAATAAAGCATAGGTACTTGTTTATTTCAAGCCATATAAAAAATAACAGACACAGCGTGGATACAAGATGCGTTAAAATCGTGTAGTAACAACAATAATTATCAAACTAAGTATCCATTTAACCGTAGCGGTGACGTTTGTTATTAAACCTCGTCTGCAAGTTCTATCTTCAAGACTTCTGGCAGAGGAGGAGTCTCTCAGCTTCATTCTGAAAAGTAAGGAAGAAGATAAATAAGTAGGTACATGGATCTCTTTCATCATGGAAAATACGGCGCACTCGCCACCGGGGGTAAGTACCTAGCTAATAATAAAACTAGGGATATGACCAGTTGACCACACGACTGCCAAGCCTTAGTTCTCAAGCGAATTCGAATCCAAGGCCTCTGACTTTTCGTAATCATGTGCGTATTCAGCGTATTGATAATAAAAAATAATTATTATCTATCACTCGCTTACAACGGTAAAGGGACACATCGTGAGGAAATCTACATGTTTGAGAGATTTTCTCAGCGGGCGTGTGAAGTCAACCAAACCGCACTATACCAGCGTAGTGGACTATTGTCTGCCTAAACCCTCTCATACTGAGAGGAGACCCTTGCCCAGCAGTGGGACGATTAATGGGTTGATGATGACCGTAACAGGAATAGGTACGATATGGTCGCGAGGTATAGGTAAGGATAAGATAAGTAGGTCGGTACTAAGAAGTATTTAAGTATATGAAAGCCCAAACTCCAATTTCAGGCTTTAGGCAATTTTACTTAAAATTCGAATAAAATCCTTATTACGTACCTGAATTAACTTATAAATCGCAGCAATAGTTTCGTCGCTCCTGCAGGACATGGTAGCAGTGACGGCGCCTCTCTTGCCGCCGCCCCAACTCGAAGTGAAGGTGAGCTGGGCGTCCGCGAACATGCACAGGCAAGCCAGGAGAACGAAAAACAGGCTGAACTTGTTCATCTTGATGCAGGACTGTGGTAATGGATGAATGACGGAAGAGATGTGATGCCGATGAGACGGATTCAAGACCTTTTATAGTGGGATATGTACCGAAGATGAACTGAGGAAGCCGTAGTAGTTTTAATTGATATGTGATTTGATGGGTGTGTGTCGACATGACATAATAATAGTTAGGTAGGTAGGTAATTATAGTCGTCTACGGTCTAGTTGTTTTAATTGGTCAATCAAGGATAATGCACGCATAAAACAAATTGTTGGGAATATCCTGTAGGATTATGCTGATAAAATGATCACTATTAGATAGTTTAGGCACCGACACCATCAGATTCGGACCATTTTGGAGTAAGCCAATCTTCTATTTAAAAAATCTGCAATGATCGTTCCGAGATCAACTAAAACAACAGGCACAATTATACTTTAAGTTGTGTACCACATTCTTGTTGTAATGTTGTCATAAAAATATTGTACCGTGTGGGATCGAACCCGCAACCCTGTGGTGCAAAAACCATTGACCAATTGTGCTTGGTCACCATATTTCGTTAATAAATCTTCACTTCATAAGTAATTCGGATTCTGGAAATAAAAAGGTCACCGCGGAAAATTAGGTATAATGAAAACCACTTTGGGAACAATTTTATTATCTTCCATGACGACAAACTTGAGATACCTATAGTTGTTCAAATGTGGGCATTTCATTATCATTTGTCAGGCTTCATTTGATTTACATAGAAAACCTTAAAGGCGCTTCATAATTAAAACAAGGGACTATAAAAAGTCAGTACAGTTCGTTGGATAAACATTCCGCGTCGAACTGAGCTTTGGAAAGCATAGTATTTTATCAAAATGTGTCGTATCCTCGTATTGTTCCTGCTAGTAGCGGCCATAGCTGTACTAATTGAAGGCCAACTGACGTTCAGTTCTGGATGGGGCAATGGAAAGAGATCTGTCAGCTCTGAACAAGCAAACGATGACTGTAACCCAGAGGAAGCGATTTTTCAAATATACAAACTCATCGTGGTAAGTAAATGTATTTCTTGGATATCTTATTGGGAACTGCCCCGTTAGTCTTGTGGTTGTAAGCGCGATTCTTTGGGTTCGATTCCCGATTTGAGCAGTGTTATTGGGATGGTATGAAATTCTTAAGTGCCTCGGCGTTTGGATTTGTACTCATTTAATGGCAAGATGCTCCCCTTATTACATGGAACCTAAACATGCTGTTTGCAGTTTGCCGGCAAACTCTGGGTGTACACTAGTACACCTCTTTCTAACCCTCCGAAGAATACCGTCAGGCGTTAGTAATGTTACGTTTTTAGTTAAGACGGTAAATAAAGCACCGATTTTCCTAAAACTTTCTTTGCAAGTATTTTTAAATTAAAAAATCCATTGATTCATTGAACCGTTCACTAAATTACATCTTAGATAATTATATTCTATTAAAAACATTTACAAAGCGCCTACTAGGGATCAAAGCTAAAAAGGAAAGGAATCATCCAAAATAGATGGGATCAAAATGGAAGATACTTATTCATGTAATTTTCTAGTTAGTCCGTTATCCAGTTATCATTATAAAAATAATTCAGAACTGCTGTACTCTCGAATGATTTTTACTATAATAATGCATTAGCATCATCAACATCAATTCATTTACAGTCCCACGCTGGCCTATACGGGTTGGCGCACTTCCCCAGGACGGCGTGACGTTGCATAAAGCATTTCCAGACGCAAAAAAATGGCTTAGACTAATATCACTACATCTACAACTACATTATTAATTTTGATATTTTATCTTACAGTCCGAAGGAGAAAAAATACGAGCATGCCAACGCGAAGGGAAAAATTAAACATTAATAGAATGCACTGATTTTTGAATGATTCGAAATTTATTTACTAAACTTATATATTTTAGAGTCCATTTTGTATATTATGTTATAATTATTCTTGTATTATATTAATTTAACAGCGGTTGATAATGTAATAGGGGGCTGAGAGATGTAGTCAAAAGCGTTAGTCAAATCAACGATGGGTCCCTGCGGCATCCCAAATTGTTTACATGTTACGAGTAGCTTAGGTTTTAGCTGCCTAATGCATTATCTACCGTAAGTTGTATTTAAATTAAAAAATGAGCGGCTGGATCATTTTATAAATTTATGTTTCAATTGTTATTGTTATATTATATTATTAATGTTGTTTGCTTTTCAAATGAAAGGTTTGACACTTGATATTCTTAAATCTATCGTGTTATTGTGTAGTAGGTAATTTAAGATATTATACTATTCTATAGGATATTATCTCTTAAATATGTCATACATCTATGTGGATCGCTAGGCCAATTTGTTAATAATATTAAAACACATTTACATATTTGGGTATACTTTTATTAAAATCCATCTTTACATCGTTCCTTTAAAATTATGTGGAAATGGTTAGAAGGAGGTATATTTTACGTCTTTCTTTGTCACCCTTGCACACATAGTTTTAGATGAAATTACGTCATTACTACTTGTGTTAAGCTATTTTTAACATAGCTTATAACTGGTTCTACGTCTCTTTACTGTTCGATCATAAGAGGTAAGCCAACCATTGCAAATTCAAAAATCGTTATTATATTTTATTTTACCTATACAGTTACTTAATCCTACCATCTTCCATTACTTACCTCTTTCAGATTCCACGTAAAGATAAAATCTATCTAGGTAGTTGTTCAAATTGTAATGTCATCTAAGTTTATTTACAAGGGTAACTGACTTTGTCGAAGGACCAACTGAAATCTTAGCAGTGACAGATATGTTGAAAATGTTTTATTTTACAGTGATTTAATTGACTTTACAATTAAAAGTGTGGATTACTGAGTTAACACTATGCGTAGAACACGTGTTTAATATTTTTGACTGCATAAAGTGCAGCGCAGTCTCAGTCAGATCGTCTTCGATTTTACCATTGTATTAAGGTTTCTTATCAAGAGCAGGTCCAAAACGTACCACCTAATCGCTGGTGCTACTTAAAGATACCTACCTCGATTAAATACATTTAAACATTGTAATGAAAATATTAATTATTAATATGAAGTAACTTAACTAGTGTTTACTTGTACCATGGATAATTATGTTAATCCACTAGTTATAATGGAATAATAAGGGATAAGTAATACTACTAGTTACAATCTCTTAGGACTGCAGTATTATCGATAACAATAATATACGACATGGGACCGAACCAATTGTGGGAGAGAGATGGGGCTATACGGAATGAATAGCCCCATCCCTGTCTCTTCTAGTACGATCCACGGAGTCTACAATAATTAACATAATTATATTATACGACAGGGTTCCACTTTTGTGCGCCCAATACGTCGTCTACGAGATTTTGAGCGTCGGACATAGGCTAATATTTTCCTTACTTATAATGAATGGTATATAAACAAAGGTACTATGTATATTAATGAAGACGCAGCCCAAGAATATATATTACGGACACATCTAAAAGATTGAGTATTGCATACATTGATTTGAAGATTTTAAAATAAAAAAAAAGGACGGATGAGAAAAATGAGCAAGAAGTTTTTATTAAAATTAAATAAAACTATTTAGTTTCTCAGCGCATTCAGTCAAACTGAAGCCGATTCAATGTTGACGTACGCCGGTCTCCGAGACCTCTTCATCCTGACATTCCAGTCGACACGCCGGGCAAGGGTATCAAACGTACCTAGTTACCATAGTTTTCTCTCCGTCGAATATTAAAACAAATGTACAGTGTATGACTTATGTTATTAAACAGCCGAACACAGCATTAGTGATATTTCCTATGAAAGAGTGTGGTGAAAAGGTGATACATATTCACATCAAGACGTAGATTTAAATGTTTAATCCATATATGTCCCTTGAAACTATATGTTTAAAATTAAAGATAGTATTTAATAAGTAGCTAATAGGTTCCAACGATTTCAATTAAAATATGACCAGACTCATTGTTTCGCATGTGTGTGCAGTAGCTGATTGATTGGTGTCTGCACTTCAACTTGCCTTACTCAAGACTATGCATAGGATTTAAGATATTAGATCTGTATTGAAATGTCATCTGAATTTGTTATAATAGGCCATCTGCTAAAAAAAGGTCTTAACCTACTTAAGTATTAGTTCAAGGGACAATGATCTACGAACAATAGGTAATATAATTAGGAAACATTGAATAATATTTACAGTGCGTATATAGACAGAGAAATGAATGATTTAAATGTTACAATTTGTTCATATTGATATAATTGTAACGTTAAATTTATTTGTAACTGTACAATGAGCGACACAGGTGTAGAAAGTTGTAGGCCCAACTATGTACACTTTTATCATTTACCTACATGTTTTACTGAAAATTTTAATATGGAGTATATAATCATCACGGAAACTGACATGAATGGTAATGTTACTATGAGAGATTTACAAAATGAATACCAAAATGTAGAATCTTCTTTGTAATTGTGGAGTTAAGCTTACAGTAGCGGATTTGAAGCAACTCACCCCTCCCCTCTGGGCTATTCCGAAACACAATGTCAGTTATTTTTAATGAAGAAAATCAACAATGTCAGTTTTCCATGATAAATCATTCACATTAATATTTCCAGTAAGAAAATACCCGAATACTTATATTACATATTTAATAGGCAAGGTTTCATAAATTCCTTTCTTTGTATTCTAAATTTGGTTATGATACCTACTCGATACGTAACTAGGCCACTTACACCTACCATAGACAAACAGCTTTGAGTCAACAATATTTGAAACAACGATGACTTATAGATGGCCTGACTTATTAAGGTATTAGGGCGATTTATTGGTGATATTGACAGCTGTTCATCTCTGGCAGTATTTACAATACCTGTGAACATTTCGACTCGTAATCTATCAACTAGAGTTGAAATGAACTCTATTCCCTATTAGATTAAGTCCAGTTCACGAGTCTACTAATTTAATACTTAAATAAACATACACACATAATGCATCCACTCACATTGATTCTGTTTCCACATAAAGATTAGTTAGTGCCTTTCTAGTCCTTACACTATTATGCTTCTAGGTCGAGAGTAGCATGTATCTTCGCTCGAATGCGTTTCTCAGCTCGTCATACAACTTAACCTAGATTACATTATATACGATTCCATACAAGGAGTCATATTTTTGGTAAAATTATCGAAAATTTTTAATTCTCGGAAAGTAAGATATTTTTTGTACATAATACAAGGGACTGAATACCTAAGTGCCGCGGTCGACATATGTTTATAAGTTTTAACGGTCGTTCCGTACTTTCAGCCGTTTTCATGAGCTGTTGCAGTCACGTCCAAAACGGTTGCTCATTATCCGGCACGGGGCACACTATATATACATACAGCCACTTGAGCTTTACTAAATTACACTAACGTCAACGAATACTGAGTGGGTAACATCGGTGCCACCAGGAAGACGGTGTTTTATTGTAATAAAATGCCACTGTGTTACACGACAAATTAATCAGGAAGTTCGCTACGGTCGGTTATATCGATCGGGCGTGCGCTAGCGCAGCCCTAGTTGGCTGCAGCGGGGGGCGCGGCCGACTGCGTTGTGATGCGCGGGGTGCAGGCAGCACTCGGGGTGCAGGGCCCGCCACTGGTAGAGGGAGCCCAGGGCCCACAACTGGTGCAGGGGGCGCGGGGCCCGCCACTGGTGCAGGGGGCGCAGGGGCCGTCATGAGGCGCGGGGTGGGTCGGGTGGGTGGCGCGCCACGCAAGCACAGCGCGTATGCGAGCGCGAACAGCGCGTAGGGTGCCAGCACGGCCACCGCCAGCCGCGACACCTGCAGCGCGCCCGACTCCGGCGACGAGGAGAATCACTTCTCCTCATCTTCGTCACGGAATAGATACGTCGACCTGGTCCGATAAACAGCAACATTAAGATTGGTACCCATTGCGGTCCGAAAACACTGCGTGTACCGTGCTACAGTAACAGCTCCAATGGATACGTACGGGAAGAGCTTAATAGAGACACGAATGTGCCGTCCTTATACTTGGAACACCGTCTTGTCTTGGAATGAAAACGTGCCCAACAAGGAGTATTTGTGTTTGCGGACCGAAATGCTACTTGAAGATATAACAGAAAAAACTAATTCAGAAAGAAATAGACTGTAGAGACAATCAAGTCCTCATCCCAATTTACTTGCTTTACTTGAGGTCGGCGCAGTTCTTTTTTTCCACAAGTCTTTATCTACTATCATTTCATCACCTTTACCTAGTAGGTTGTACCAATCATCTTTTACACAATTGGCCCATCTATTATTTGGTCTTCTATTTGATCTCTTCCTTTACATCCGTCGAATTTGCCTAAAACATTTCTGGATATACCTATTTCCTTTAGGGAACACTACGACTATGAATGATCAATCCTCACCAATAAGCCAGATTGAAGAGAGCGAACACAAGTGGGAAGGTTATCCTCGAGATGACGTCTATCCTCTTGGATCGAGTGGGGAACTTGGACATCCAAAGGCGGCAGCAGTTCTTCCGCGGAGGGTTGATGTGGATCTCGCACTGCCGCATCTTGGATTCCACCACGCCGCCGCGCACCAGAGGTTTCTGTTAGTTGCAGACCAGTCAGGGAGGCGGGACATATTGCATTTTCGACTAAATATAGTAAGTACTACGTGCTTTTGAATTTGATCTCATCAATTATAAATTTCAATATTGTATAAATATTTTTCATAGGTCTATCTTTTGGCTTTATTTTAAACTGTAAATCTGATCTCTATTAAAATCACATGCTTGTGGAATAGAGGTGACAAAATATTCTTCAACAAAAAAATATATTTCAAATATACCTAAGTACTCTATACTCTAAGAACTCAAGCTAATTCTACTAATAATGTTGTCATTACTACCTACACTACCAAAGTTCTTATAAAAAGGTGACAAATCGCAATCAAAATTACCATAAAATATATTTTCTATGAATTTAAAGTCTATTTCTGAAAAGTTTCAAATTTATGCAATTTAAAAGTATCGCAAGACATTATGTCTAGGTAATCTACTGAACAACATTCCGAATATATAAATAATCTTTTACGAAGCGTAATCAATTCAAAAGCACTATCTTCAAACTTCCAAATATAAAACAGATTCGAGCTCACCATAGCAAAAGTGGTGTTGCTGTCAGTATCAAGGAGGTCTGATGCGGCATCCATGCTGGCCGCCTCCATCTCCCGTCTCGCTTTCTTCATGTTCTCTCTATGCATGTCAGAGCGGGACGCGTAGTTCACTAGGGCGAACTCTAGTAACGCTCCGAAGACGAAAGTGAGACACACGCCGGTCCACACGTCGATGGCTTTGGTGTAGGACACCGGCGGCAGGGAGGCGTTGATGCCTGATGACTGGGTCGCCATCGTGAGCAGAGTTGTTACTCCTGAAACAGAAATTGTAGTCCACAATGGTGCCGACGTGTGAACAAACAAAAAATTAAAGGAGAGTCGAAATCCTTGTCGCAAAAGTATATTACGTAATTTCAACGTTTGAACATAAATACACTTCCCGGAAAATCTTCTATATTATTGGTTTATACATAAAAGCAGTCAGTTACTAACAAGCTCCCGGAAATTATCGGCTTGAGCTTATATCGGAATTTCCGCTAACGAGAAATATGATATCATTATGACTAGTACTAGTACAAGATGTATTTATCAATGGTATCGATTTCAAAGGCTTGGTCTAAGACAAAGCAAGCCATTCGTAGTAATCTAGTAACATGTTATGGAATATTAAATTACATGAGAATTAACGGCGTACATACGCAGATCTGTTAACAGTAGACTCATGAGGATAAAAGTAGCTTACCTAGAGAAACCCTCGCAGGCACGGCGCCCTGGTCCAACCAGAAGGACACCCAGGACACAATGACCAACATGCAGCACGGAATGTAAATCTGGATGAGGTAGTAACTGAACTCTCGCTTGAACAGCAGGTCTACCTTCAGACAACTGTATTCACCTGGAACAAGGTCAAGAGTCCTGGTGATGATTGATACTTTGGTAATGGTCAAAGGGGTCAACCATGGTCACTACGCCACAAGCTATCATGTATAATGACCGCCATACCCGCGTAGAAGTTTGAAAATAAAACCAAAGTAGAAATAATTATTAGCTGGTGATGTGATGAGGGAAATTCTCATGGAATCGAGCAACAAAATAGAGAACCGAAAAGTGTAATCTACTGTTTGACTGTCGTCATTTGACGACGCCAAGTGACTAAGTACACTATGAAACAAATATTTGTTAGGTCTTCTTACTGGGTGTTACCGTATAAAAAATAATCATGTTTGAAACCGCACCCACAATACAAGAGAAAATCGTAGTTTCGAGCAAATTACTTACCTGTATTGGTTTTACTGTTGCAATAGTCAGTGAGAAATTTCTCTAGCGTGAAACGTGGCAAGTGGAGGTTTTTCACAACCTGGACTGGGTCCCCCTCCTTCCACAGGAACACCAAGTCGTCTGTCGTCCAGCCGTCTAAATGATAAAAGATAATTATTTCTGTAAAAACTTAGGTCGGTAAAGGGAAAGACACCCTTACCAGTTTTAAGTAGCACTAGATAGCGTCGGCGTTTCCCAAATTACAAAAAATAACAATACTTTGACACATTTATAAATACCTAAAGTGTACAAAATTCGGAAATTCGTAATCACGAACCAATTCTTTCTACATAATAACAAAAAAAGTAACATTAACAATAAAACCTTTTAACATATTCACGGCTGTTTGTTTATCGAGGGACCACGGAGAGATTCTGATGGAAATAGGCATTTTTCGTGAAGACGGCATGCAATGTAAACAACATTACTTTGTAATGAAATGTAAACGAAACGCTAATGTATCTGTTGGTGTTTTCATTTGAACAGATGGGCTCAGTTATATTTGTATACCTATTTCTGGAAACTTAGTAAGTTTAGTCATGTCATTTTGCTCTATTAATTGTGCTTTGAACTTAGGCTTGTTTTCTTTTTCCATTATGATTACAAATACTTTTCATCTATGGCGTAATCTTTGTCTTTATGCCAATGGTTACCTCTTAATATGAAGTGAATATTAGTAATCTTTGAATTCAATCAACTAAATTACTTACAGCTGGCCATTCTAAGCGAGCAGGTTTGCTTGTCCAACGGATACAGCTTCAGGTTCATGGGACACGATAGAGTTAGGGAGATTCGGATGCTGTACAGCACGTTGCCGTTGGGAAAGATACGAATGTAGACGTTGGGCATGATGATGTTGTGGAAGTGGCCTTCCTTCTCGTTGGAGAAGAACAGGTCCGGCATCCATACCCTGTTCGCTTCGGTCAGGGTCAGGTACTTGAGACGACCTAGAGACATCAATTAACATTGTAGATTTGACTAATGATTATGGTTTACGCGTTTATTCAAAATGACTAGTACCACAAACATTACAAAACTTATTTAACTAACGCATCTGCATCCATTGAGAGTATGGAGTAGATAAGATAAGTAATGATCAATAATGTTTCACTTACCTCCCAAATTATTAAATTTGAGTCGTTCATCCAACCATTGTTCCCTGAAGGTTAACTGAACAGAGTATTCCTGAAAACATATTATTTACCTGTAGCAGGCTCTCGAACTCGTAAAAATTTAAACATTGATACATTGTCAAAACCTATAAATATCCAATATTTTTTTGGGGAATTCTGTTACGATTCGTCTAAATTATGATTAGATAATAATTTCATAATCATCGGTCACAATACTACTTTCGTATATATAGTTCCTTTAAGGCATTAGTTTCAACAAAATGACTTTTTTTAATATTTTGACAATATTTCAATGTAACACTAATTTATTCTAAACTAACGAAATTTTCATCTCTTTGCTTTTGTAGCATCTGTGCATCTAAAAGCTTTATCACTCTCATGTTATCTTTATCCTCTATACTTTTAGTTTTACGCACAAAGCTATTTACTAATGACTTTATTTTACCAGTAAGCTTTTAACGTGTTTTTATTTGCACCAATAAAAGCCTATTTAGAAACTTTCTTGCGACTGGTACTAGAAAAATTGCCCCGAGTTTTAATTGCAAAAGTTTCTAACTAGGGGTTACTGGTACAAAATGATATATACAAATAGAAAATTATATTACATCTAAGGGAGGGGACGGTGTCGAAGGTTCGCTCAATAATTAATTTGACATCAAGGCACAATGCACTAGAGGATCCCTCGACATCTCAGCAAGTCAAATGAATTATCGTACAACAAAAGCCGGCAGATGCTCACAGAAGTAGTTCAAACATGCTCACTCGACAATTTACTTTTGGACTCGAACACAAGAGGTTACGAAAATGAACTTAATGATAGAGATGTAGATGGATTTTGCACTGTTGGTGAACTTAAAGATATCGACTTATAAATAGATGTTATGAAGGATATGAAGGTTTCTCAACCTAGGTAAACCCCACTGGCAACAAGACATAATCCTCATCCAAAAGTGAGCGATCGAGCGTCACAGTCAGAAGCAACATGCACAGAAGCGAAGCCCAGTATCGAACTTACCGTCGTCAGCATTCGTTGAAGGAATGCTTTAATTACCTTCATGCACAATCGGCCAGTATAACTAGAGCTACGATACGTCTAGCTGTTGTTTGGGGTCGGGTGTCACATATTGGTAGGCAGCCACCGTTCCAAGCACGAAGGCGAGTGCGGGCGCGGCGGTAAGTCCCGATTACACAACACAAATTCACATGAACAAGACATATCAACAATTAATTACAATCAACGTACACGACCAAAATAGTTTTTATAATCTCTTCATCTGCGTGAAATGAACATAAGAAGCATGATCAAATAAATATAAGGAAAATAAATAAAATGATGGTGTCTGGTGCGGGCCGCGGTCCCCCGTGTCTCCTACAAGCGTGGCCGGATTATTGAATTTGGAAAATTACGTGATTAAACTTTGATCTCTAAGGCAATTTTGTCCAAATTGAATTTGAAACGTATCAGTGCTGTGATACCGAAGCGGTTATGTTTGCTGATCAACAATTTAGTGCTAGCTACTTGTGGTGCCAATAGTCCATCCTGCACGTGTTTTTACAGCTGGAGTCGCTCCTGCCAGAGTGTACTCTAAATATGAACACAAGAAAAATAACAAGGAATAGAAAGAAAAGAAAACAGAAAAGAAACATTTTGATGAAGTAAATAAAGAGAAAATTTAGTTTAGTTAATAAATTTTTGTGTCAGGTTTTATAATTTAGAGGGTCAGACTAAATTTAGTCTTTGTTTAAATAAAAAATAATATTTTATAAAATATAGTAAATAAAAGAAATAATGTGCGCGGCACCGCACCACGGAATCAATTATTTAGCAACAGATTTAGTCAAATATTTAAATTAACGGTTGTTAAGGGTGGGTTAAATGAAACATTTAGGGGTAGGAAAAGGAAAAAATAAGGGTGCACGAAAGAAATAAAAACAATAGAAAATCAAGGGTAAAGAAAGAAAGTCACAAACAATCATTTACGAATAGCTTGAGAATGTTTAGCGTAGTGCAAATATTGCAGAATATTCACGTTTATGACTGCCAATTTTTATTATAAACAAAGTTCACAAGACAACGAAATCGGGTGGGCGCTGTCCATTGCTGCCGCGGTCACAGTGTAGCTAAATATTTGGACCAACGGTAAAGCGATGGACGGCGAAGTCCCAGGGACAAATCTAAACTAAGTTTATAATAAAAATGTCACAGGTTACATCAGGTTATGTGCAACCACTCACCATTTTGTAATCATCTATTTTGCTGATGGACCGTAGATACATGTTGACATGGACTAACGTTGGCGCATAGCCTTAACGACAGAAAACAACAAATTTTAATTTTTATATTGTTTGTACCGCTTCATACACACCTAACCACACTATAGATAGCATCGTGAGAGAAGTACGCAAGTTGATGATTATGTTTGATGCTCGAAGATCATAATGAAGTGGAACTGATGCTGATTGCAAATAATTCACTAAGGAATCCGTTCAGTCCATTTCATTAAAGAAAGCTAATGCCCCGTCTGATGAAATCATAAGGACAACCAGCCAGTTTAAAATTAATGTAAAGAAACAAAACTAAAAACTATAATCATTGTTATTTCTATTTATAGTAAGTTTGAGATAAATAAAGCTAGGATTATACCAATACTGGCGATCTAAGAAGTAACAGACGCGCGTCTAAAAACGATTTTGGTCGTCAACACCAAACGGGATCAAGAGAAATCGAAAGGAAAAAATAAAGTATAAGAAAAAATGAACATTACACAGTGTCGGGAAAATCACTCCTACTCAACAGGAGCGAGTTGCCCATTCATTTGACTTGTTAGAACCGCGTGAATACAGAAAACTTATACGCTTGTTATACACTAGTTGCGGCCCAGTCTGTCCTTATGTTCACTTACCATTGTGACGTCATCGATCTTTGATATACTTCGGACAAATATATTGACGCTCACTACCGCTGGCCCATCTAAGTACCAAGCAAAATATACGATAAATCACGGTATTATTATGATAACTACGGCCTAACATTAGTTTGTGGATGCGCGTTATAGTTATTATCAGTAGCTCTAGCGACTCACCTGTCACCTGTAAACAGTAATGTACACTATGCTCATGGATGATCCGACATAATGACCACACAAACCAACATAAATATAAGTAATTGTTGTGATCAAACAAAACGTCTTACATCAAATGAAACGACATTGGGTTAACAAAACGCTGCAAACAATCCTTAATGTCGGCTTGTCAACGAGAATTTGTGTTAGTGTAATATAGAGCAGTATCTTCATAATTTAGAAATAAAACAAAAAATAGAAAGTTTGTAAGATATAAAATAATAAATTATTATTATTAAAAGATAGTTTTTAATAGATTAGAAGTTATTTGTTGCTCTAGGCTTCGATATTCAAATTATTATTACACTAATCTATAATGACAGTTTTGAAATAAATACGAAATTTAAAAATAAGAAATTTAAGCAGCATTATTCGGCATCATGGAAAATGTAATAAATTTTAGATGTTTTTACCTATAAATTATGCGAGCTTCTATCCAATATTTACGTGTAGGTAAGTTTAGATTTATAGATTTGTATAATTATATAATTATTTTCGTCACTTTAACACCTCGATATAAAAGCGCTAAATCATGTTTGGGGGCCTGGAAGTAGGTACAGCGTTGGCGCGCAAACATGGCGTGTGCCGGAAATTAACATTTTGTTTCAGAAAGCTACAGTACAGCCTTGTTAACCCGTTTAGTTTGGATTAAGCTAACTGTCAGATTAACTATAGAATTTGATGCGTTATTTTTATCATTTTAATGCTATAGTCTGCTATACTGGTTAATGAATTTGTATTAATTGAACAATGAAAGCTAGAAATAACTAAACTGCCGAAAATGCTGTATTTAGATAACTACTTGTCTCTTATTATGTTAACCTCTCCCGCGATTAGAATGCAATCAATGCAAAAATGTGCAGTATGCGGGTGCATATACTGCATATATGACTATTATTGCCATCCTTTTCGTTTCCCTACAATTTTTGCAAATTAGAGCAGGAAAAATATAGTTTTACGAATTTCCATGATAAAAAAACTCGCCAATTTTATTGCACACATGGTGTGCAAACTACATTTACTGGGAAGACCTCTGTTATTTATTATTATTCCACAAAAAACAAAAGCTTACAATTAAACAAATATAATATATGATTGTGATTTACTTATAACGGATTTAAAATATTTAAAGCAATATTGCTAAACGCTAGTTTAAGTCCAGATTTATAGGTATATGATAGTTGGGCTATTTTAATCAGCCATATTTTTATAACTGAAGTCATTCTTCCAATTATTCGTACATTAAAATTATAAATCCTTCTTTCCGTCGTGCAATCGAGTAATAGTAACTCACTAATGAGAAAATGTCAACTCAAGCCGATCCGGCTCGAGCTGGCTTTTAGTGGAATAAATAATTAAATATTGGCCCAAATAGCTTCCTATCGGTTTCAACATAAATGTGTTGAATTGTCGGTTTTTAAAGCCCGTCCCTAGTGTGAATAAAGTAGTAACTAATACGTCGCATATTTATTACTAAATCGATTAATAAATACTTTAACATTATTAAAAATATAACGCTAATAAAATCATTGTCAATCAAAATTCGTTTCAGCAGTATTACATGACAATTCATTTTTTCGAATAAGTCGGTTAGATATCGCGTGATTCGGATATTATTATCGATTATTTAATAGCACTGCAACATTTCGTTGAGTAATTCTGATAGAGATAGCTGAGCAGATAGTGTCACGAAGTGTTTTAAAGCATAACTTTTTAAAAGCACAATATGAAATGCTGTTATTTTTAATGAAGGAAATGAAATGCTGTTGTTATTGATAAAGGTAGTTAAGTTGAGCGGGAAATTATATATTTTTTTAAGTTAATTTATCACAATTAAATCTAAGCATTTTAATTGTTTTTTGTTTACAGCATCTTTACTTCCTTCCTAAGTATGTTGAAGGAAGTACGCGCCAAATTTTTAGGAGTAAATAATAATAATAAATGAATAAAATAAAAACCAGAATAATACGGGATTAATTTGGGATAACTAAGAAAATTATTTATTAGCGAAATAAAATGACAGCCTAGATCATTCCACAATTAAAAATCAACTTTTTAATTAAAAACAAAAACAAGTAACTGCTCTCTCTCGTTTACCGTAACACGCCCGCCCCCGAAAACAAAGTTAGATAGGCTGTAACATTTGTTTCTGATGTTTTAATACATTCACATTATTAATTTGTCCAAGATCGTAATATCAGCAAAATGTACGTGTGCCTTTACATAACAAAACATCAAAACCAATATTAAAAAAACAAAAACTAAACTTTAAATTTGGAAGAACAGTGAAATTATGAAGCCAATCTGCCACAAAAAAGGTCTTACTTAAACAAATATTTTACGTCACAAAATTTTCCTACAAAGTTTAAAAAGTGCAGGTAGATACGAGCTTGGAAAATTAAAGTAAGAGATTCCTAAATCAAGTAAGTCACACTGATGTTTAATCGAAATTTAACTTTTATATAAACAAACGCTACAACCTCTTTTCTCATTGCCTTCTTAGACAAATTGCTATCTATGATCGGAAAGAAAGAAAAAGTCAATGACAGGTGGACATTTCTAGATCACGTGATCTTTGCTTGTCAACTCGATACCTACTTAATTTCATTGATATTTTCTACTTTTTGTGATCAGAGATATTAATCTTGTCTAATGGCAGGTCTCCTTACACTGGTTTTACACTACCGACACTAACATAGAATATAAGGTACGCTTCTCTCTCTTTCTTTACTAACCATCTTAATGTCGCTTATAGTAGTTATACTTCTCACGAACAGGTTTATATTAACTATTGCAGGTCCATCTGTTAAAATGTTTGACACATATCAACATAGTATAGTTCATATTCCTATCACTCAAACCGTTAATAAAATTGCGCAGTTTTTACTACACGTTACTTACTATTTCCAAGGATAATAATTCATATAAGAAGTTCCTAACACCCAAAGACAAAAATAAGCAAGCAGTTAATTTTGCAGTGGGAAATAGCTAGGAGGAATAGCTACAGCTTTACTTAAAATCTTTTGACATTTATTTCCTTTGAAATTTACCCTATACTAGCTGCAAAAAATGACTATATACTTAATCAAATAACGATGAGAACGTAGGTGAGGTCACCGACCGCAATGAAGACATCAACAAAATGAACAACAACATGGTTAAAATGAATCAATCAACTTCAGGTCAAATTAATATTTCATTTTAATAACTTGATATGGTGAACTATTGTTTTGAAATATGTCTAGGTCAAAACGATTTGAGTTTAATCTAACGTATAGTGAAACAGTTAACGTTGCGTGTTAGTTAACACATTAATAATTCAACATTAGTACCAATACGTAAATAGGTTTCGCCAGGGAAATTTACTTTATTAACATGGTAACACATTGAATATCTATCTAACGGTAATACATTTAAAAAGTCAAGTAGCTGATTCTGATAACCCAAAAGTTCCAAATGTAAGAACGATTAATCTGAAGATACCAACTGGGCCTGAGCTTTTTAGGGCATGGATAATTGATTTAGAAGAAAATAAACCCTGGCCCATTAGTATAGTGATTAATGAAACGTTTGCAAAGGCGCTTGGGGTCAATTCAATAGTGGCATACGGCACAGGACAATAGAGGGAAACTCTGTCGGAATACGTGTGATTAATTCTAACTTGGATATTGTTGAAGCAAATAATTAGATCGGGGCGATGCCATCGAAGTATATTTCGCACCGAAAATCTTTTTATAGGAAATAAAACCCCATACATACTGATCTCTTCAAACGTATCTTCTAATAACCACAGAGAACAGAATGGAGAAAACAGAGATGAAAAGAACAGAGACAAACAGATGCAGGAAATAGAGGAGGAGATGATTGGCGACTTGAGACGGCAGTTCAACTTCTTTACGACTATTCTAGACGGGAAAATGGAGTATTCCTCTTTAGGATGCTATTGCTTGGATTGGACACCCGTCGTTAGAGCACCTGATAGATTACTTTTTGAGCACCAATAAGATAAATTGAGGGTTAGCGAGGAAGGTAAAGACCTGGACTCAGTTATATAGAACAAGTGAAGGAAAAAGTGCGGATCGAGTTGTATCAAGAGGTAAAGAAGAAGGCAGAAAATACTCTTAAATTAAAGAAGAAGTCTCTTGCTGTCTCTCTTATCGTCTGTCTTCACACAGGTAATTCGGGATTACAAGATACCTCATTCGCTAAACAGTTTTACCTTTACTTATTCTCACCGAAGGACTCACATATGCATGGTGAATGGACACGCTTTAACAGGATAATAATTGTAAGCGATTCACGCTGTGCCATTTCTGTCCGACCATTCTTACTGTGCTTCACATTCGTCACTAATATTTCCAAGGCAGATCCTGCAATTTTACACTTACACATCGTTTAACCAATTTCGCATTCAAGCTTAAATGATAGATCGGTTCTCTTTAGATTTATAAATAAATTCTTTGAATGCTTAATGTGATTCTCTGAGAAGGAAAACCTCATTGAGTGCGACGGTGATAAATGAACTCTTTTATGTGAAATAATGGCAGAATAAGTACATTATTAAGTATCTGAAAAACCTCTCAGACATTTCGTTGTCAGACGAGAAAATTGTTGAAATGCGTAATTATGGATATATTCCTACCCTTGGGCCTACTTGGGCAGCATTAGCATTTTTACATACATCCGAATTCTACACATAACATATCACAAACGTCTGTTTTCCCGAAGACTTAGGCTAAGGTGTACACTTATAGTTTGCCAGTATGTTCAGGTCCCATGATATAGCACCATTCCACCACCCAGGTGCTATTGACAATTTCATAGAATAATCCCATAAAATTTTGCTTGAACTTGGAATTGAACCCAGAACCTCCGGCGTGGCCGTCCGAATGCAGCATACGTAATTTATTAGTCATCATCTCAACAGTAATTTACTTCGTATCCGATCAACTTTCCTTTTCAGGGCTAAAATTGCAAGCCGAGGTACCTACTGTTTTAGTTTTCACATATAAACACCGGAAATAATGTAGACTATTTTACGTCAAAAAACCTCTCACAATCCAAATGTCTTTTCCATTAACACGAAAACGGTAGAGAATCATAAAAAATAACACATCTCTTAGAAAATGTTTTTCCATTACAAAATTTCGCGGGAGGCTGTAAAAAGATGGCGCGAAAAAATTCGCGCAGTGATTTATGGTTTTCGAGCATCGTTCCTCTTTTGTTACACGATGAACTTGTGGAAATTATGAGATGTAGCACTTCAGCGACGCTTTGATGCTTTTTTGTGTATCACCGAAGATTAAAAGATGGTTTTTTGTTGAAATATTTGAAAGTAATAAGTACTATCCGTAAAGAGCGCAACTTTCTTGTAATATTTTGTCATAGACCTAAAGGACAAACGTCTTAAAATGAGACAGAAAGAAACATTCATTCAGATGCAAGCGAGACACGTACATAACTTACTTACTAAGAGAAAAATAGATAAGATACCAAAATAGAAGTAAAAAGTACTATGCCTGACGGTTGCGCTGAAAGGGATCTGATTCAGCATATGCCAGACAGATTGCGCTGGTTTTCAACCAGACACGAAGTGGGTCCCAGATCAAGGTACCTACTTATCTACATTTCTGCCTTTACCATGAGCTCATGTTATATTAACGCCAAAAATTCTATCACTTCTTTCTGATTAATAGACAAAATTGACGGCAAATAAATAAAGAGTATTATGTTTCGATGCTTTTTCCACATTATCAAGCATCAAACTAATGTGTTCCGACAGGCAGACAAACGACTTCCCCTTAATAGCGAAGATATTAGCTTAAAACCTTTCAAGGAATCCTCCATATAGTGTAGGAAAATATCTAACCGCTTATACCTCTGCAGTAAACAGGGGGCCGGGGAGGGAGTACATTATAAAAATCAGAAGATATGAGAAAATACCTATTTCTATCTGATCAACCAGATAAATTTTGCATAAAGTTTATTCAAAATGGTGCAGAACACGGGCCACTGACGAATCAGAATCAAAATTGAGTTGAAAGAGACCATAATCCCATATCACGTTGAAAGTTAAAAATACACAGACGACAAGAAACGGCCAAAAATTAAATCGAATTAACATTTGCCTACACAATAACAATACGCACATTCTGACGTTTATTTTAGTCGCGTTCTCCTTTCGAAGTACAAATAGGTACCCAGTACACACACATGTGATCACACACGTGTACAGTACACATACACAATACTCTACAGTAATACACTCACTGCTCTGAAGTGACTATATTTCTCAGCATTCTACAAATTCCACAAATAAATAGACTGGATATGCAACACATTTCGAAAAGTGTTTATACATTATTGGCAAAGGTATCTGCCATTCATCTTTTAAAAATAGTGTGGTATTTCTTGGACGAAGAATTCGGTGACTACAATTTAAGAGCCAGTAGGTACGTACAGCCTAATTTTATAATCTTAGAAAATTGTTGTGATTGTCTATGAAAATTAAAATAGCATAGTCAATTTCATCAACCCTGAACGAACAAACATTGAATTATTATAGATATTTTTTGACAACGAGTTAAATTATAATTTATTTTGCAGTGTTAAAGATGATTATTCAATATTTCTATTTTGCTTAGCTTGGGTCCATTTGCGGTTGAAGCGATAGCTAGTTTTCTATGAATCCATATATTTGAGATTAATAGTCCCTTGACCTAGAAATAACTCTAATAAAGTTATTTTAATCATACATTTTCTCTTTAAACGTTAACTATTTATACAATGAATTAAAAATTTTATAGGTTTATAAGACAGCATAACAAATTAAATAGATACCATTCAGAATAACAATCTATTTCTTCACCAAGTGTTAATATGACCATAACAATTTATAATAGAAGTTCATCTGCACCTCATTCGCCTTTCTCAAGTGCCAGAAGCTGATAAAATGCACTGTGTATTGGAAAAAATGGTCAGTGTATGTGCCAATTCTTATTCAGGAATGTGGTAGCTGAATCATATACAGAAGAGCTTTCCAAGGTAATGATAGATGGTTGTCGGAGATTAACAGGTGATGTACACAAATGACTAATGGAAACATGTGTTTGTTTGTTTACTTTGATGAAGCCATTGGTGGAAAAACATTTTGTGACTTTAGTGCAGATAAAAGGCATACGAGTGATGAAGCCCTTGCAAAAAATACAGCCAATTTGTTTAAAGAGAACGGAATAGAGCTGGATATAGGTGAAGGGAAGTGCATTTAGTATTTAGAAGGGTTAATTTAACAACATACAGATTTTATTTGCAGATTTTGTGACCATAAGCGTCAATTTTCCCTTTTTTATGGAACAGTGAATGAATGGACATTCTAACCGTATTAATCTTTGCCATTGTATCTCTATAAAAAGTAGTTTCAGTTTTGTGTGAAAAATACTCTAACATACATTTGAGTAACTTCTTTCAAATATAGTAAAAGCTTATCATTAATCTAGCAGAAATCGAAAAAGGTTCCGAGTCGGTCGCATTGAAACTGACAGCGATAAATGGTTGTCAAAACGACTTCAAGACGGCTCACGCTTTGTTACTAGACTTAAAGAATTCTATACGTGGGTACTTAAAGGGAGTTTCCTAACAAAAGCTGACTCAAGCACTAAGTATTGCCCCCAATACAAAATAGATTTATCATCGTTTTTTTATCTAACCTTTGCTACTAAGCTTTTACCAGAAATGAGGTTGCTTTGAACTTATTTTTCCGTTTTTCGTATTTTGTTGGTATATATTTATATTTATAGTTTTATTGAGCGTGCTGTCAAATCTTCTTTCTTGGTCTTGAGCACGCACCTTTAACTCTTCGAATTCCTATGTGTATAAACATAATGTTATGATATTCACTGCCCATACTATCGAGTTTTACTTACTAGTTTTGCATTTCATAATAATGTATATTGTATACTCATATAAAAGATCACCATTTCTGAAATAAAATTAGCTAATAAAACCTAAGAACCATGAGTCCCGTCCTAAAAAAAATTACAGCAAATTCCTAGTTTTCTATTCAACCTTCAAACAAAAAGACCTTTCTTGAAACCCCTTTTTAAAACCTCAGCTACATAAATTGTACCGCGTCACCTTCCTACCCCTCGCTATCGCTTCACCACAGACCGTACGAAGCTCAAAGCAAAACGCGTACTAACCAGTGCCGTTGATGCCAGAAGGTCTGATCCTCGCGTCGTACCGGCCCGGACCCAGGATCTGATCCAGGATCTGCTTTTCCTTCTCCCTGAAGTTTATCTTCCCACCGTTCATACATCTGTGGGGAAGGCAGGAGAATTAATATTTTTGGTATTTATTGTTTAACGAGGTGGAATTAGGGGGTCAAAAGGCCACACACAACGGGATGATGAATCTAAATTTTCGCAACTAAAGGTCATTTATCATTATCATATTGTAAGGCCGAGAGACCAGTGCCGATTTAACCCACTTTAGGCCAGTGTGGTGGACTATATCCTCAATCCCTCTCATCCTGCGAGGAGACCCGTGCCCACCAGTGGGACAGTATATGATACTCAATACTCAATACTCAATACTTTATTGCATTCCATAATGTTTTATAAAGGTGGACTATAAATAACTTAGATCATTATGGACCCTGTCGGTGTATGATGATGATGAAGTCTAAGTATGTTGGTGGTTTTATCATAAGTTATCATCATTCACACATAAATTGGCCGAGAGAAATGCATTGCATCAAGTAAACCATAAATTGGCTATAGGCTCGCCCCTATTATATGGACCTTATATAATATTACCTACCTGTGAATAGTGGGTGTATATTAGAACACCTCTGCCATTCCCTTTGGAGAAAACAGGTGGGATGATATGGTAAACCATAAATGGCAACGATTTTTTCTGTATTTATACTAGCGACTATTACATATACATTATAATATTACAGCTTCATGCGTGGTGCGCCACAATAGTCGTCTACAGATTGTCATTGTTACTTATTTATTAAAATCGAACCCAAGTACGGCACAGCGGAACACGAGGGGAAACACGCCACTGCACTATATAGGTCAATATAACAATCAATAACAACCTGATCACAACTAGTCGTTGAAATGAAGAATATAATATGTATCTTAGACTAAAACGATTAAATGTTAAACTCAGTACTAAAATCTTCATGAATAGCTGACTTGTCGCTAAAATCATTGAGGTAATATCATAGATAATATGGGTAATGGGTAATATTAAAAGATTCTTAGTAGATGTGCCGTTGTCAAGCGATTTGGTACTACTAGAAACAGAAACATCGATGTTCGGTGCATTAACCGTGCCTTTGGTTAAAATAACATATTGATCATGTTTAAAATAAAGACGATATATTATGTACAATGAAAAACAAAACAAAAACAATGTATTTAAATACTTATTATTATTAGGTACCTTACCTAAGCTAAAAAAAAACTACCGCACTTTTGTTTATTGTTAGCCACTCTAGTACGGCATTACTAATACCTCTTTTCTTTGTCACTGAAATGAGGTATTTTTACAATTCCTCCCATGACATTAATTGGCCAGCGATGATTGATTGGTCCCTTTGTATTTTAAAAAGAAAATACCTTCCAGATTTAAATTTGAATCGTTTAATTTATTGGCGGCAATTATTTATTCTTGGGTTTGGTGGAATGTTTTGAAGAAATATTTAAAACGGAAACTATAATAAAGTGTTGTTTATTTATCATGCGCTCCAGGCGTAGATTTATAAGAACGTTACGTGGGAATTCTTAAACAAATTATTTAATGGCTGAAGAAAATAATTCATAAATAACATAGTAATTAACCTTTTTTGATTATTTTCTTTCTCACTCAATCCTATCCAATGTTCTGACAAGTGTTAGATAATATTTATAATCAACAGGTTTTTTGCCTCGTTAGGCAAATGACATATCGCAACATTAACATCTCATCTGGTTTCACAATTTAGGGTAGGATTAAAATGGAATTAACGCTGTATTTAGTTTAAAAGGTTTAAAAGATAGCTCTCAGGAACAAGCCCGTGTCGCCAGGGACTATACAAATATACAATACCTACACCCCAGATTCAAAACAAAAATACACAGCTATTTCCCTCAGGTGGGAATCGAACCCACATCAAGCGGCCCAACGGTGGCATATGCGAGATGTTACTCAATGTAACTATTCGTATAATGATGCGGTACTGTTTCAAATAATTTTGTTCAATTACTCGTGAATAATATGTTTGAAGTTCATATTATGTACAAGTACTACAAGATACCAAACTTAAAGAATTGTCGTGTTCTTCTTATGAATATGTGATCGCTTGGGTCCACAGCCAAGTCACGCAGGCCAATAAAATATATATATTTAAAGCATCACGTTTCTCCATGGTTCAACAGGCTATAAACATGGATTTATATTATAATAACATAACATTACCAAAAACATACAAAAGCCAAGTCACTATTTATGGATACATGACAATATTCTCTTGTTCTGTTATTTCTGATAGTATTAAGACTAAAGTAGTTTTTACAAGATGCATTAAACCTACTTTACGCTCGGAAATATATAAACTAATGGTTTAATAAAAATGTTAGGCAAACATTTTGCTTTTTGCCCAGTTAAAACACGCAAGTACTACGTTTTACATAGTTTCAGGCGAACCAAAACGAAGGGTATGGTTCGACTAAAATACTTTACGAGCAGACTAGAATTAATTTATATTATCTGCCTGTCACTTCGGCTTACGCTCGAGCCAGTTGTTTTGACAGGCCGTCCCAACGCGCTAATTATCCCACTCTATAATAAATTCACCCACACGAATCGATCAAACGAAAAGTAAATAAATATAGTTCTATAAAAATAACAAAATATATTTCATCTATAATTATATAATAATAATTATTGTTAAATGATTTCTTTTATGGGGCCAGATTATGTTACTATGTTACAAAGCGATCAACTAAAAAATTTCTGAACGATTTTCATACGCTTTCATTAATGGGCGGAGTGGTTCATGAGGGATACATCTGAATGATTGTTAAAGATGTTAGAAAAAAATATACTGACAAGCCCGGAGGTCCAGGTGAAGCCAGGGCAGGTTGCTAGTATTTTCTATACTCAAAACACCTCGTTAGGCTAGATTTCATTTGCGAATGTCGTTATAAGATATAACTTACGAAAGTTTAGGTTCTGCCATAATTAATTAGAACTATAAATTAAACATACAACGCAAAAGTATAGGCAATAAGTGTATCATTGAATACAAAATATAATTGCTGGATATTCTAGGGATAAAAGAGCGTATAATAATGTGGATGTTATTAAATTACCTTGTTGAGATGTAGGCAGACTTGGGCGGTATACATATACATACTTATATGAAATATATTCGCAAAAATGGCTCGGGTCAGAATAATCGCTTTACCTAGCAGCCAACAGCTGTATCGATTATGAATACAGTATTTTTATGAGTAAGAAATCAAACATGAACAGTACAAAACAAAAACGTTATGTGACTTTTGCCAACTACCTGTCTACAGGATTTATGATATTGCCAAAGATATTCTAAAGTAGATTTAAGACGAGATATTGGTTTAGATTTAATGTCGGGGGAAGATCTGCAAATAAGTCACTTTACCTTGTGCTAGGAATGTGTCTAGACTAGACTAAACAAATATATTTGTCTGATAAGGTGAATAACATGGACTGGATTTTATAGTTTATAGTTTTATGATGATGATTTTAGTGTAGTAATCTTATTTGTGTATGATTGGTAATCGCAAATGGCTCTACACAGTTATCATAAATCATAATAAATCTACAGAAACTTGCCATAAAAATAGTAATGTACTTAATAAATCAATCTATGTTTTATATAACATAACCCAACATACCCTCACACCTACCGGTATATTTCTTTTGTTCTTTTATTTACGATTTCAATTTTCATCTTTATTTATTTTATATATGAAATTATATAAGAAACGTCTTCCTCTTCCTCCTAGCCTTTTCCCGTCAAACGTCTTATCTATTTATTTTATCTATATGTTTTTTTCTGTGTACCATTAACGCCCATACAGGTATTCATTTCCTGGAGGCACCATTAGGTAACATAACATTTGTTTTGCGTCCATTTTGTTGTGTCGTAATAAGGACGAAGGTACACAGTTTATTATTTACTTGACATACCATCTCGCCCGTATTCCAGATGGTTTCGGCAGAGGGTTTATAAAAATCAGAAGATATACCTTTTTAGAATCGCAAACAAAAGGGTACAATAGTTTGAACGTTAGAATCACTGACATAAACAATACTGAGTTTGTGTTTGTTAAAGCTTATCACAGAAACTACTGTACGGATTTTGATACAGTTTTTACTATTAAAACATCAACATCAGAGGGATTATCTAGGAAGTTTTTAGTCTATAATATGAACGCATAAAAAGTCGGGCGGGTCACTTGATTCGCTAGTACCGTGATACATGTAATAAATGTCTTCTTCTTCTTCTTCGAAGTGCCTCTCCAATTACTGGAGGTTGGCTGTCATTTTCGAAAACTCCAGTCTGTCCTTCGCGAGACGGAACAGTTCAGCGGCACTGTTGATGCCGGTCCAATAAATGACTATTGACTACAAATACACTTCTAAAATCTAATTCCACTTTGGAGTTGGTTAACTTAGTCTCGTCGTCACGCCAAATCGATTTAAAATTCTAATGGGCCAATCTCCTCAGGGCGATACTGTCATAGACGTTGTATCGAATTCAGAGCTGCGAGTATATCGTTATGATTCTGTCGTTTGAGGAGAATAACATAGTAAGGAAGGGTACGCCAGAGGTGTCATAATGTAATAGGGGGCGAGCCTATTGCCATCAATCGCGCACAAATCCAATCTCCTAAGTGCTATTGAGAATTTCACAGAAAAACCCAATAGCACTTTTCTCGACGTGGGAATCGAACCCACGACCTTAAGCGTAGCAGTCACGAGGTAGATAGAAGATGAGAAAGAATGTTACTTACTCTGTGAGATGTATGAGTAACAGCAACAGTAATACAGGGAGGGCGCATAATGGCCGCGGGAGGTCCATTCTCCGTCTGAAATAAATTAAACGACTATTATACTGTGAACATTTTAAGTGGTTACACATTATATTATACATTTTACCATACCATCACGCCTATATTCCCCGAAGGGGTAGGCAGAGGCGTACTAATGTACACCCACATTTCGTATGTTTATGTCCCATGTAATAGGGGGCGAGCCTGTTACCATCAACCGGGCACAAATCCTCCACCGACTCCGAGCTGCTACTGGGAATTTCACAGAAAATCCAACAGTCCTTCTCGATCCGGGGATCGAACCTAGGACCTCTAACGTCAGCGTCAACAGTCGCGCTTGGGACCACTAGACCAACCAGGCAGTTTAATATAAATTGTATATAATATATTATGTATACATTTTATTTTTAAGATTTTCAACAATATAGCTAAGATCCCTCACGATCAAATCAGCGTTAAATGAAACACGCTTAGCATGCCACAGGAAGATAGACAAACAAACAGACATATGGATGAATGCATCAAATAAACTAAAATGGAGGTTCAATACATATGAAAAACTTAAGTATTCAGTTTACTAAAAGGTTATTTTTATCGTTTTTATTTTATTATTTCGACAAGTTTAATTATTAATTATTAATGTGATATTCTATT
Source organism: Acronicta psi (assembly GCA_946251955.1). Taxonomy (NCBI): domain Eukaryota; kingdom Metazoa; phylum Arthropoda; class Insecta; order Lepidoptera; family Noctuidae; genus Acronicta; species Acronicta psi. Next base: position 11,291,622 of record OX276488.1, on the reverse strand, counting down.
TTGTATTGTAAAACTATGGACTGAATTGTCTGAAATAAATGTTTATTATTATTATTATATTATTATTATAAAGGAAATATCTAAAAATAGATTACTTAAAATCATAATTTCCAATTCACAGTTGTCTCAATAATTATTGAATAGACATTGATTTATTTTAGAAAACCGATTTTGACTTGACCTTATCAAAAGAAAGAAAATATTATTAGTATGCTGGGGGTGGTAGCTGGTGGGTAGTAATTTATGAATATTTTTGGTTATGATTTTTTTTCCATCAATCTTATCGATATTTTTAGTTCTAAGGTCGATGTGGGTGTTTGGGCGCGGCTCTATGCCACCTACAGCTGGATGTTGTTCTAAGAACCATCGACTTAAAATGATAAACAAAGATGTGACGAAACCTAAACTGAATTTCCCCAAAATATTAATACGTATTTAACACGTACGCGATCAATAACTGTTCGTTTTCTGTATTAATCAGCATGGGCAGCATGTTCTATGTCGACCAAGGCTTTTTCTAGAAAAAATACCTATACTATTTCTATACATAAAAAAGATTAAGAACCCCATGTAGACATAGGGTCCTTAATCTTGCTACGAATACGGCTGTCATGCTACGAATTCTGATTAGATTTTAAGTCTTAAAAGTTGATAAGTTGATATGCTTATTTTCCGAAAAAATTGCGCAACCTATAATACTTTTCAGTAACATTTGGTATACTCGTATTCGTATCTCTGTATTTAGGTACCTGTACTCTGTACCCATATTTATTGCATACAAAGGTCTAAACTTATCTATTTATCACGAACCTGTAATAACACAGCGATTGTAAAAAGAAAATATCGTTAACGAAATCATCGAAAAAGCTCCTCCCTAGCGAGTAGAGTGGGGCATAGACACAGCATTAATAATGCAAGATGGCGGCGTTCCAACCGCGTAAACTCCGAATGTCCAATGCACTTTATTTATAATGCAGCGCGGAGAAAGGTCGGGGGAACGACCCAATTAACTAACGGTAAATCATAGCAACGACAAGAAATGAGCTCTCTTTATATTAATATATTGTCTATGTAGATTGCCTGTCTATTAAAGATGTAAACTAGCAACATTACAGAACTTTTATCTATAAAATATTTCAGTAGCAGGAATTAATACAGTATACTTACTTAGCTTTATTTTTAAAATGAAATATCACTTATTATAACATGACACGCTGACTCTCAGAAAATTTAAATAGTTTTGGAAATACTATAAAATATATAACTATTCATAAAACTGTTACTAAATTATTCATATTTAATTTCTCATATAAGAACATACATTTAAAACCTAAAGATTTTTTTTTGTTGAATTTGTACTTTTGATAGTCTTAATATTATGTAAAAAATTCGTATCAAATCAGTAAGCAAAATTTTTGACCTTGCTTTTAAAATATAGACCACAAGTATCTGCGTTTCGGCGTTCTGAATAGAAAAAAATACAATTTAGGAATGTTATCACGATATACATACCTCTATTCGGTTTTTCAACAAACAAAACATCGATCAACTTTCCATTTAAAAGAGCAAATTAATTCGAACACGCATGGTCAACGCCTAATAACTAATCGACGGCCAACAACCATAAAAATAGTAAAGTAGGCTGTTATTGTACGCACCGACCTAAATACTCACAAAAAGGTTAGTTAATTTAGAAACAAAGGACTACTTCAATAGCTTAACACGCGAATATTTAATCAACGAACGCTTTGTATTGCCAGATTATTAGGATTAATTTTATTAGGCCGGCTTCACACGATGGCCCCAACGCTGAAACCAATGCCAATATGTGGATCAGAAAAATAGCGTTCACGCAACATCCACGATAGCTTAGTGAGAGCAGATATCGCCATAAATATCGGACTACTATATCTCTATTTATAATACGAGGCACGAACCACAGACTTTTCGTATTCGTGTGCGTATCACTCGCTCATGCAATGAAGGAAAATATCTTGAATAAACCTGCACACCTGAGAGATTTTCTCGACGGTGTGTGAAGTTTACCAACTCACATTAGGCCGGTTGTAGACTATAGCGTAATCCCTCCAGTCTGAGAGGAGAGCCGCACCTAGCAGGCAAACAGTTATCAAATCATTAACTGTGAAACGTTGCTGCAATTTGATAGGCTCAAACCACACGTTGGCGCTATCAACAATTGGTGGGATTTTGGGGCCAATATATTGGCGCTGCGGTGGTGTTAAACAAATAATCAGCTTAGATTTTTAGATATTTATAGCATTTCCAGTCTAACAAGAAGCGGTTAAATACCAGGATTGTTTTTTTTTTTATTATGACGCTTGTGTTTATCCATCAAGTGTTGTTAAAAGACAACGTGACTGTCAATAGGGTACCCTTTCGCGGAAGTAACCTGTTCACCCATGTGTTGAAAATTCTCAGGTTGTAAGTAACCGGAAACACGAATGTTTCCGGTTACTTACAACCTGAGAACTGAGAACTTCCGGTAAGGATATTCACTTCTTACGCATGAAATAGGTAAAAGCAATAAGGTGGCATTGCCGTCTGTTGGCCGGTTTGAGTAAGTATAAATAAAATCATTAATCCGCTCAACTGCCGGATAAATTAAAAATGGAACAAAATTTGTATAAAATTATCTGACAAGTAATATAACGTGAGGTGGTGAAACAAGCCCTAAGGAAAGATAAAGTCGGTGTATAATTGGTACCTACACCGCAGTAATTAATTAAATAAATAAATAGTTGCTACGAGTCCGTCGAACAACCGTCCTCGTGCTTCATTTTCTAGGCGTAGCGTTCTATGTGCTACGGCGTAGCAGGCATCAGTGCGACCGCTACGTCGTAGCCGAGTTCTCAGCAAATATAAAAAAAGTTTACTGCCCCTTTGGGTGACGTAGCAGTTTCGCCACTACTGTTGCGCCACGTGTCGTGGGTTCGATTACCAGTCAAGACAAGTATTTGTAAGTTTCAGGGATATTTTTTCGTGTCTGGCTGTTCTTCGTGCCATTTAATTGTGTTTCATCAATCCCATAGTTCTGATTATTATCACCCTTTTTTATTATAAGTATGTATTGTAAGCGAACATTGTAAAGTTCTTTGGAGAAATAAATTCTTGAAACCGATCTTAGAATTAGTATTAATTTTTTGTTAGTCTTAATTAATAGTCCGTAGTTGATATTATTTTGTAGAGAGAGCATGGGGCAACTTCTCTGTTAAAAATAGTGCATGATGTGCTTATCTGTAATAGATTGTTACACAAAGCTAAGTTTTTGTATTGTCTATACTATTATAAAATTGTAAAAAAGTCGTGTCTGTACATTGAAGATATTAAAAAAAAACAATTGGGTTAGAGTATATAAACGATCGCGAACCCAAAAATGTGATTTTTAGAATTCTTGTCGAATTTCTTGTGTGTTGTTGTTAACCACATCAGTTTCGATTGGAACCGGAGCTTAACATATTTTCGGCATAGGCTAGGAGTCTAGGAGGATGATGAAACTGTTATAGTGAGCTGCTTTTTATCTTATTCGGGATCGATTTCTTTCAATTTTGTTTCTTCATCCACGGAGAGCGAAGCAGCGGGCAAAAGCTAGTTTAATTATAAATGTATCAGTGTAAACAATTGTTGATGAGCCAATAAAGATAAAATAAAATAAAAATAAAATACTTTGTAACTCGTCCGCGACTCAAGGTATAGTATCAAGGAAAATTAAAAAGGTGGAAATTATTAAAAATCATTATTATTCTAAACTACACAACTGAAAATCGCGGAACATACATGGGGGTGTTTCGGATACTCCTTGACTAGAGGTATCTAAATTTTTTCTTTGGACTTCCCGGCTATTTAATTAATAAACGTTTAATTTCTATGTACTTAATCGTTACTTTATTAGGTTGTAGAAACTCAGCCTAAATAAAACTAACAAAATGTAATGTCAAGTTACTTTACATAGAACTTACGGGCACGGCTAAAACAGAATTAAGTGCTTGCTTAGTGCTTTCGACTTATTGAAAACTATCTAGTTAAAATGTCAGTTCACTTAGCAGTTTCCTTCGGCACACGCTAGATGGCGTTACAGCTAATGTATTTACTTCCGCCGCCATGACAGTAACATGGCGCCTAAATTGATTGTAAAGTTACAGCCAAAGTTTATAGAGCTTCATGTAAAGGTTACATCTAGATAAATTGAATTGTAAGTTTATAGACATAGGGTTGAGGATATTAATGTTTTAAAACATTGTACACTCACTTGTGAAACGTGTAACGGTAAGAATTTGTAACTTGATTTTCTTGTCGGCTCTTCTCCTGAGAAACTGTCTACAAATTGTTATCGTAAGCGTACACGCTACTTTACTTACTGTGCTTTTAAGAGTACGCTGGACTAATTAATCCCAAATTCGAAATGTTATACAAATGTGGTCCCACTTCTTATTTATGTCAAAACCTGTACGAAGTGCAGTTTACTAGTTGCTCACCTGACCTAACATTATTATTATTATTTCAGCCCGAACTGTCCCAAAATTGAGCAAAGGCCTCCCTCCTCTTTTTCCATGCCAGTCGCTTGCACGCGACTGTGGACCAGTCTGGTTGAAAACCATCCAAATCGTCCCGCCACCGACTTGGCGTCCTCGTCGTCGCCTCGAAATGGGATGCCACAAACATACTTAGAAAAAATTACAGCGCTCCAGAAATTCAACATAGAACAAGTTACAGTGCACTGTACAAATACTCAACAACTTTATTTTAGCTGTTAACTGATAAAAGACGAAACCGCTCATTAGCTACTTTATAAATAGTCTCAAAATGTGTGAATGCGTGTGCGGGCGCCGATGTGAATTCCGTTACGAAGATATTTGATGATTGCGATATAAATCTGCATTAGTCTAAGTGTAATGCCAACATTAAACATAAAAAATATTTTGACGACGTCTGTGGTCTGGGTTCGATTCGCACAGGACACAAATATTTATGTGATTAGCTTAAGTGTTTGTGTTTGTCTGTATGTACACTTAATGCATACCATCACGCCTATATTTCCCGGGGAGTTATAATTTCGGATTAGGAGGGAACGTATCTAAATTCCTAATCTCTGATTAGCTACTGAGAATTTTAAGAAAATACGTCGATATTTCTCGACCCAGTAACCGAATCGAACCCAAAACTTGACGCTTATCGGTCGTGCTTATGGTTACTAAACAAAAGTTTCAAAACTTTGAGAAAATCCAACAGAATCGAAGTCGAAATCGAAGTTGTAAGTATCCATATATTATTGTATCAGATGTCATTGTGAAAAACCAAAAAAATAATTTTCTTGCCGGTTCTTCTCCATAGGAAACGACTACTTTGAAACCGTGCACCTAGATTCGATATTTCAAAAGTGCCTGTTTAAGGTTTATGTAAAAATCATTTTTACAGTTGGAAAATGTATTCCAGGCGGGACAAGCTGTTCGTTAATAAATCGTTTCTTTGCTTGTCCCGCCTGCAATACATTTTCCAACATCACAGAGCTTGTTTTTAGATTTTTAGTAAGTACTTTTTACGCAGTCGGGTTTTTTGTTTCATTTAATAATTGATTTTATATCCTTCTTTTTAGTTTATAAATCATCATAGAACCACTAGATAGATCCTAAATGATAATTTTAAATATAAATTGATACAACTAAAGATCATTTTCAAAATCAGTTCGCACATTAAAGCGTATAAAATCCGCTATATTGTTTATTTTTTAAAATTGACTACTTTTTTTTGTAAAAAAACTATTTTGTTTTTTTTTGAGACGTGCTTTCTATTCTTTTCTATATTGCCTTCAGTTCCATAGCATCTGTTGTCATCATCATCGACAATAGAACCATAGAGCCCAACTTTCATATAGAAGCTCTTGCATTAAGCACGTCTCAATAATCAGAAATAACAAGGTGCATTGAGTCAGATGCGGCGCAAGTGGTAGCTACTGTGAATACACGGTACAATATGCGAGTTCCCTTTGAGCGAATAACCTTTGAACTTTGAATGTGAACCCATTGGAGCGATTGGATGTAAATTCCACGGATGGAAAAGGATTCGACTGACATTTAAAAATATGTTTGTTGAACTACTGTATTTATTTTTCCATTACTCCACACTGGAGCGCCCACGCTCCAGTTGCAACTCCTTAACGTAGACGCTTTTATAAATATTTAATTCGTAAGTGCAAAAAATATTATGTAAGATTTTGCTTAACAACTCTACACTACAAGTTATTGTAACTCGTAAGCAAATATGCTAGACTTGGCACAAAAGGTCTACGCCAGTCGTAACTTTAGAGCCTACGCTGGTCTCGTAGGGCCATAGGGACTACGCCAGCGTAGCTCGTAGAGCCGTAGCGTAGGGACTATGCCGGCGTAGCTCGTAGGGCCGTAGGGACTACGCCAGCGTAGCTCGTAGAGCCGTAGCGTAAGGACTATGCCGGCGTAGCTCGTAGGGCCGTAGGGACTACGCCAGCGTAGCTCGTAGAGCCGTAGCGTAGGGACTATGCCGGCGTAGCTCGTAGGGCCGTAGGGACTACGCCAGCGTAGCTCGTAGAGCCGTAGCGAAGGGACTACGCCGGCGTAGCTCGTAGGGCCGTAGTGACTACGCCAGCATAGCTCCTAGGGCCGTAGGGACTACGTCAGCGTAGCTCGTAGAGCCGTAGCGTAGGGACTACGCCGGCGTAGCTCGTAGTGCCGTAGGGACTACGCCAGCGTAGCTAGTAGGGCCTACGCTAATCATAGTTTGTAGAGCTTACGCCATTTTTATGGTATGTATTTGTACACTGGTTTTGGTCTGGTTTAGGCGACATCGCGCCTTACTATTTGAATTTATTTATTTGCGTAAATATTTCTATTCGCGTGTGTGTGGTCCAAAATTACAATAGTTTTATGGAGGGGTCGTTCTTTTTTTTATTGAATAGTTATGTAAAAGAGCCCACTTAAAATAAATATTCTAACAATTAAATAAATTAATATCTTGGGACATTTTTTTACACAGCACTATCTAGTCCCAAACTAAGCAGAGCTTATTAGTCTTTTGGCTTCAATCGAGAAACCATTAAAAATAATGGGTAGCTAATGTTCTACATTCAATATAAGTCCGTTATATTCAAGCAACTGACTGTTAAATAGTGTAAAATAGAATTGCCGGAATATTTTGAATTTTTACCAATTGGACAATTGCCAGACGGTAGGAAATATACATACAAGATATTCGTTAATCTTGTTTAACTTGTTAAATAACTGACAAACAATATTTCAGTGTTAATTAATATTATTATAATTAATACGTACCAATTTATTTCAGCATATGTGCTTAATCATTTTATTTTACAAAAAGTGTGCACGATTTGTGTGATAGTAAAGATACAAAAAAAAATTCTTTATACCAAATAAGTTTTAAACCGTTGAAAGTTATATAAATCTCACCTTTTTATCTTAATCCCAAACTCAAAGTATCTTTTTTAAACAGCACTACGTTTCTCTTCTAGTTTTAACCACACTTTAATTTATGAAACATTTTAACACTACACTAATCTTTTGACTATCGACTTTTACACGTCGAAGTATTTCTCCAATGCTTCGATTTGGTATGCAAGCCGACGTCCGTCACATATGGCTGCCGCACGGCGACTGCCAACATCCGCGCCCCGTTGGCTGAATACGCTTCTACCTTTGACACGAGCGTGCAATTAAAATGTCAACGTGACAAGGTCGATTTTCCCGCCCATTCGCTCACAGGAAATGTCACGACACGACGGGATAAAAAAGTAGTTTCGCTATGGATATGGATCGTCCGGATTTATTTTTTGAACTGATTGATGCACTCTGTATGTGTAAGTATTATTTGTATAGAGTGCATTAATATGTTACATAGTTAGTGTTATTTCTATACTATATAGCCATTGATTTGTACATTATTGCGTAAGGACTGGGCGGCCCGCATGTCACACTGACACCCCCAAACTTGATCCCAAAATGGTCTTCTCACCGAAGGGAACTAGTCCGCCATCGGCTAAAAAACAAACGCCATGCGATACTAACAAAGATGGTGTTAGTTTTTCTGATGGCGAATGCGACTGTCAAATGTTCGGACAGCCCTTAGTATTTAAATCAATATCCTTAGCCGCTCTCCCTATACATTTTCGTATACAGCTAAGCAGTGGATATTCACTACAACTGATGAAAAAGCTATCACCTTATCAACCTAAACCAACCGAGTCTGTACAGGGTATCTTGCGATGCAGACCGTATGTTTGATTCCTTCAAGGCAGATCTTTTGACAATATACACATTATGTCTGTTGTTTGTCAGGAGATTTGTGTTGATCACGTACCCACGCTAGCTGTTAAGTAAATATAAAGACCATCATGTCAAAGATTGTTAATTTTAGTTATCATTATCCTAATCTTTTCAACTACGTTTGGCTTGATTTGCAGACTAATTAGATTCGGTTGGATATTTGTATGACAACCGGGACTGGCGGCTAACGTGCTCCGGTTCTGTTCGAGGTAAAGTAAGCACGACAGTCGTTTAGCTTGTTTATCTTTGTTATAGAGTACCATAAGTATACAAGGCATTCACTTATGTATATAGGCCCACCACGATAGCCTTCTGTTGATTGAAAAACTTCAAGCTTCTTCAAGAACTTTACATTAAATAAGAGCAATAGTAGATCCTCGAGCTCTAGACGTATTAACGAATTGTTAATACGTTACGATATGATATGATATGATCAAACTGATTTATGCATGCATATAATATTTATGTGATGATGAATATAAGTATTTGTGTTTGTCTGGGTCTTTCCTATATATGGTAAGTATGTATTTACAACAAAAAAAGTATATAAGTATTATATCCATTGTCTAGTACCCATAGTACAAGCTCTGCTTAGTTTGGGACTAGATGGTGCTGTGTAAAAATGTCCCCAACAAAAGAAATATATATATGTATATGCAGTCTGTTGATAGGTCAACGCACAGCTGCTAATATGGATTAACAGCTGTGCGTTGGCTATTGGCAAAACTCAGGCAAAAAACTGCAGACACTACAAATAGTTCCTGCAGATTATTCATTCTAGGGCCAGGTATTCGTGCACGTGAGACTTTATCTGCCATCCTGCTCTAGGCCAGCGTGGTGGAATTAGCTTGACCCCTCTTATTGGAGAAAAGACACATGCCCAGCTGAGGGACGTTGACGATATAATAAACACCTACAGATAAGTATACAATATCACTCGATTTGATAGCGATTATTCAAGCCGTCATAAAAGTTATAGTATTCAAAAGCTACGAACATGAAATAAATAGTGACGGGGTAAAGGATGCATAATTTCCAGCCATTTTTAGCGCTGCAGGCTATAGCTAAAATGGGTGGTTGCCCCACCCTGTTTTACCAATAGCGGTTTACCTCGATCTGTCACTGAAAATAGCACTCAATATCTATTATCTATAAGCCTCACTATACCGATAACAGGGCTAGTGAAAAAAATACTAAATTTAAAATAGCGGACAATAAAACATGATCGTTTTCATATTTTAATGTATGTATTTACGTTGACGCGGGGCACCACTTTAATAACGTAGTTATTATCGTAAATGTCGAAATCAACTAGTATTTTATGAGTAAAAGATACAGTACAATATAATTGATGTTGGTACTACCATTATTTGACCTAAATACCATTTGCATAGAATGACAGTGGAAAAGACATTTTAGTATTAAACGCAGTTCGCGTTGCCGAGTTTTGGGCCGGACAAGTATGAGAACATAATATATATTTTATTATTATTATTATTTGCCATTGACACGCTAAGAATAAGTATTCAATTGAAAGACAATATTGGTATCCATATGGTATTCGCTGAGTGCATCGATCGGAGTGATTGAACTTTGATTTCGATAATTTATTGTTTTAATTCATTGAGAAAGGGTCCCGTTTCTGTCACGTAGCATATTGATAATTATATTTCTGCGACAAATTAATAATATTTTCATGAGAGAAGTGCATGCCTAAAAGAACCTGTGTATTGTCCCTAGGACACTCTTTATATATATTTTTGTATAATATATAATAATAAATAATATATTAAATATAATTATATATTAAATATAATTTTATATTAAATACGCACTGGACGATACGGTAAAAAATATTACTTAACCACGCCCCCTATTTATTACATGTTATTTGTTGAGATATTCAACATAAGAGATCATGAAAAGGTGACACAAACGAGACAAATAAAAAATAAAAAACCAAATAATTTAAATAATCGTAATTCAAAAACAGAACAACTCACCTCAACAAAGTCCCATCTCCAGACGACTCCGGAGCGTATCACAATCCTGTATTAAAAAAACCTCTAATAAAGATGGCCGTTTAAAAAACGTGTTTGTTTAAAAAAATGATTTAAAAAATGTACGTAATGTTAGCGGGGCGGGCTCGGGCGCGGTACTGAGCCTGGGCGGGACGGCGGGGCGTCTCTATTGATCGGGAGATCGCGCAGCATCCGACGGCCCTGGAGCCTGCCAGCCTTCAGGAATATTTGATAGGATTTATGAGGACGATGACCATTGCTGGCTTGTGGAAAAAATTGGGATTAGATTAGATTTACATAATTTTATTCATAATTCTGTTGGCCCTATGAAGACCGCCACATTATTTTTTCTCAAATAGCTCCTATGTAATATGTACAGATATCGGCCAGTTACTATTTAGTTTTACTAAAATATGTATAGCTTTACAAAATACATGTACCCAATGATACTTGTATTTCTTTATTATTTATTTAATAGGTTGTAAATAGATACTTAATATATCGTATCTGTTTGCATAGAAAACAAGTTAAATTGGCAGCAAATATTCATCATAAAAATTATTACAAAAACTTTTTATTGCAATAAAATAGTTGTCAAATGTTTAACTCATTTTCAGCTTATTATGACTGCCAACAAACTGTACCTACAAATGTACACAAGTGATTTAGCAACTGATAAATTTGTGTCTAAAAAATCACGATCATGAAATCTAAACACTTGAATTATTTACCATTAAAATATTAAACACTGTCGTACCAGAGCAGTCAGATGAAATTTTCAGATACTCAACAATGCTGATGAAAAGTCACACATAGACCTATTAGCTTTCTCCGCTTGCGTTTATCCGGATTGATCTAATTTCTCTATTCATATTTTTTTTATAAATTCAAATCAATTTTATGGTTTTCTTGTAGCACGTACTCTACAACTCTGTAGTTCAAAACTTGGTTCCGAATCCACAATAAAATTACTCAATGTTGTAGAACAAAAAAATATTTCTGAAATATGAAATCATGAAAACTAAACTACACATTACTCGGTCTGTTTGTCTCGGACAGACGTCTAAATGTGTTTTGGCACCGATTTATCATAAATATTGTACGAAGATACGTGAACTACAGTTGAAAATAAACACGTTGAAAAATCTGACATAACGGCTGAAGGTCTACCTGGAACTAACGTCATTTTTGTAGACGAACAAGTTAAATTTAGTAGTTTGTTATTTCAACAATGTTATTAATAAATAAATCGTGAAATTATTTGTGTAGCACTAGGCCCTCAGTGTTTACAAAAATAAATTTTCCTTCGAGTTAACTTATTGTTTTACCTCATTAAGTATCAAAACCATAGATGTCGACCTTACATCTTATAAGATGCAGGGAACAATGGCTGCTATGGGTAAACCGTAACAAAGATTTCCAATATATGCTGAGCTCTCATTTTGCGAAAAGCCCATACAATGCAAGGTCAAGTCTAACAGGCACGGTATACCTCCTCGTATAAGCGATTCATATTATGATTCATCAATACTGGTCATTTTGTCAGACCTCTGTGTCGTAATCCAGCAATGTACTCGATCCAATGTGTAACGTCAGCGAGCGCGTCGACCGTCGTCACGTTTCCTTACTACTGTATTTATGGAGCCCACCTGCAAACCGTAATAACGGCCACTTAGCATTTTATTGTTTAACCTACCCTCAACACTACCCTCCGACAACTCGTCATTAACATCATCCTAGATAATTATCAATAGCATGATATCTTTCCGTCGAGTGGTTTTTTTTAGCCGACTGCCGTAGGAGACTTATTTAAACTTTTTTTTCACCTGCAATAACTTTAGCGCGGTATTCCAAAATAATTTGTAAAACGCATGCTAAACACTTTCAAATTTTTCAAAATCATATCTGTTTTTCTGATTTTTATATTGAGGTTTTGATTGTAAGAGGCACCCTAGTGAATGGGTTGAAAGGGGTAACGTGGTATTTTAAATTGTTGAAATCGTGATTCTTTTCTATCACACAACTCTGATTGAATAGCCTTCATATAATTAAATGTATATGATACAGTAGGTATTGATGTATTGTGAAATATTTTTGTTGACATACCTACTGATATTTTTTTATGATTTATGTACGAAATGAATGTGTGCATTTGTTACTTTTCAACGTCTCAACTACTAAACTTAACACATAATAATGAAAGCTTAATAAAATCTTAATTTTCCAGAAATGTTAATTGATTAAAATTAAAATTACAAGGTGTCAATAGAGGGCAATGATCGACATACAAATAAAATAATATATTAGCGAAAAATATTAATTAATGTTTATAAACCAAAGTATAACGTAAGAATTGTTAGGAATTTATTTATGATCTATTTTGGACTATGGCCGGCTATAAATAGAATGGGTGCAGACGAGATGAGAACTCAAAATTTTGGCACATTCATGGTTCTTGGCTCGCGAACCTCCCTTCAGTAATGGTAATCTTGACGCTAATATATTATGTACGCTATAATAATAGAATATCGTACAATCCTGTGTTGCAAGTTGAATGGATGGTTATATGAATGAAATGCTTTGTTTTGCATGTTTGACTAAGTATTGTTTAAATATAGATTTGCATGCTTTGTCATTAGCGCCGAAATGTAATTTTTATCAAAAATGTGAACTGTAATGTTGTTTTGAGAATAAAGATTCTTTAAACCTACTTAAATGTTTTTCATACGTATTCAAGCATTAGCGACCCGTCCCGCGTTTACAAGGAATTATAAATTCTTACGAGGAACTCTAATTCTTTTTCTAAAATAAAGTTAACTAACTGCCACTGTAAGTCCCGTCAAAATCGGTCCATTGATTTGGGATATTATTCAATTTTATTTATTTGTATAAGTACTGTTGAATGATTCCACTGCGGAGGAGAAGTTTATCATTATTATTAGGTATAGTAAAGAGATTTATACACTTAGAATATGAGGCGTACCTACGTCACCAATATGCGTATCGTAGACGCAACATAATATACCAATCTTAAACTAAAAACCATGTAAAACTTGCAGCTCAAAGTCCTCGAGTGAAACACAATTGCACTTCTAAACTCGTTTATGACGTGTACTCATAAGATCACCTACACAGAATTTTTGAATGAAATGAATTGAATGGAACTTTGTACTTAGGAACTTCATCATCATATCAGCCAAAAGAGGTCCATTGCCGGACATAGGCCTCCGTAGACTTCCACTGGGACCGGTCGTAAGCCAACGACTCCCACTCTCAAGCGACCTTTAACCAGGTCGTTTATTTAGGGTCGATTATGCTATAAAATAAATAAACATAATTATGTTCAAGCGTTTTTCAAAATTCGTCCTACATGGGGGTGAAATTAGAGGATGAAAGTCTGCATGGAACAAAATAAGTAGTAATTCCTCGCGGACGAAGTCGCAGCAATAGCTAGTTTACCATAAATACAGTAAAAAAGTAAGCACAAGTACTCCGTAAGCTCGTTATGTTCTCAAACTGAAGTCAACTTCAACATTCGTTCGTCTTTGTTGTGGGTGTAGTGCTGCAATTAGGTACATAGAGGGTTTAAGGACTTCAAGAGACCATAATTACAACACACGTGCCTACTCAATAGCTTTTGTAAATGTGAAGTTGTCTTCAATTGGCTTCGTGTATATCCGTCGCTTTTTTAAAATGCGTAATGGGGAATGTTTTAATTTGAACGTAAGTACAGTTCTCGCCAAACTTATTGTCCGGGTTGAAATTGGCGCTAGCTAACTTTAACCCGGCCGTAAAAATCAGAGAAAGAAAAATATTAGATTGTAATAAATAAAAACGAAAGCTCAAGTCGTAATCTGTCGTTTTAAATTATTCTAATCCAATATTTTTCTTTCTCCGATTTTTACGGCCGGGTTAAAGTTAGTTCGTGCCAACTTCAACCCGGACAATAAGTTTGGCGAGAACTGTACCTAATTTTGTTAATTATATTTTATACACGTCTTTTTCCATAGGTAGGCAGAGACTAGAGTTTCGCTTGCTACGATCCTGGCACACCACTTTCACTTAATCTTATATACCATCGATCACTTATGATTGGCTTGTGCACCACGGGTCGCGGGTTCGACTCTCGTTCTACGAGAACAAATATTGTATGGCCTAATGGTAGTTGTTCCGAGTCTATATGTTTATGTATGTTAAAGTACAATCGAATAGTATAAAATATTAGTAGATAGGTACTTAAAAGTTAACTTCAGAAATTCTCTTGTCTCTCATAAAAGCCGTCGGTGCGTCAACAAAATTTCAGGCTGCTCAACGCTGATTTTCGGTAGTAATTGGATAACGTCGGAAATAGGCTGCAGCATATTCATTTCCGTGACACCGAGTCGTTGCCCGTAGCCTGCAGAAACTGGCCAACACGTTTGTACAGTCACGAGCAAAAATATGTATACACTAACAAAAGCGCTAAATCGATATTCTCCTAAAGTACTAATTGTACTTTTGTGATATTACGAACACAATATTAAGTTTAACATAGTGACATTGGTGTTCTCTCAAAGTTGCAATCGTGCATTCATGAAAAAATCGCTTTAGCATTTTTGTAGCCGTCATCTCGTCATTCAACTCCTTTGTGGTCATATCTTTTCTCACACAGTCCATCTTTTCTTTTGTCTTCCTCTTCCCTTATTTTTCTCCTTTCTCTTCCTTTATTGAACTTTTAAAATTAAATTGAAGTGTACAATTCATCAACAAGCTATTTCTCCTGTTCATCCAATTTTCTTCACAAAACCATGAACAACAACTCCTTTAATCTCGCAAACTTGCCTCTGAAGAATGTGGAGACTAATCAGTGATGGCTGCCTCCCCAAAGTACGGGTAATAATAAATCAAGACTAGCCAACATTCCTCTCAGCAGACATTTTAACTTGTATCGCGATAAAGCCATCATTTTTCAGTTAATTGAAAAACTTTCCGACAGCTCCGTGTGGCCATGAGTTGAAAATTATATTATATTGAAACTTATTTTAAAGGTTCAAGGTGTACAAAGTACATAGATAAAATAGAAAATCGATAGGTTTACGTTACGTAGCTTAATAAGACATCGAGCGCTATTTGATCTCAGCGAAAATCGTTAGATAGGCATTTAGACGCCAAACGATATCTTCTATCGCATATTGAAACAATGAAATGATTATATAAAAGTTCGCAAAGGTCTCAACAAAATGCTCAACAAGAATTACTTTAACTAATTTTCTTTCTTTTTTAATCGGGAATATTGTCAGTAAAATCCAAAGCATGGTGTCCGTACCGTGTCGTGTCGGGCCAATAGAAACCACAGCGCCCCACACAGTGACACGTTTGACACGGCGACGGCGACGCGACGATGCCTTCATTGGAGCGTGGTTCTTGCCACAAGATGTCAACGATAAAACAATTGAAGAAACATGACAACGGTGTACTTGTAGGTGTATGCCCCGCAAATTGATAACGTGCCTGGCGGCCATCTTGGTGACGTAAAAATGACGTAACCGCTCTCAGTACGCGTTAGCTCCACTAGCCGACAAGTACGGCGAATGACGTCACTTTGAGGTTAATTACTTGCGGGACTTTTAGGCCGTTTTATATTGCTGGCAGGTTGCCATATAATTTTGTTCACATTACCAGTAAATATGATTGTAGTGTTTCTCTACAGGGTGAGATTTAAATATAAGCGGAACGGATTACAATTGTAGCGGGCCGCACATTGAAGTCTGTTATTCTGTTGTCACTTGCGCAAAATTCGCGATGTCACTAATTATCATTGCTTCGAATTGCTTCGAATCCGCGTTTTCTTATTTTATCGACACACGTCATATCGCTGCAAAACAAAACAAGTTTATCATAAGTAACGTAACAGGCATTTTATTTCTATATAATATGTTTCAAAAAAAGTTATACTGTCTGCATAACTTTTTTTGGAACAATCCCGTCACGCTATTGTCATCCTGTAGCTAGGATCTACGATAAAATATCACCAAGACCAGGCGAGCGATGACGGTCAACTGTCTTGAAAATGGCAATATTCAGAAAAACAAATGGGAGGACAGTATCAAAAATCGCTGCACCTTATGACTAACACCATAGTATTGACGCCCTTCTTGTCCAACGTCTAATGCGAGCTGTCATGGCTGCTCCTACACGTAGCACACGTTACTTGCAATAGAAATATTCCACTGCAGTGTATACAGTAAGTTAAACGTAGTTAGAACACACGTGTTACCTTGTCTGGCATTTGACT